>JAZHEH010001005.1:10000000-12400000 GCA_036589455.1 Ateles fusciceps | reverse complement strand
AAACCTCAGCTTCACGGCCTTGTCAATTAGGCCTAAGACCACTCTCTAGCTAAAAACCATTAAGCACTGCATTAATAGTGATTTCTCTGGCCATCTCCATATTTAGAGAGGCTTTTGAAGGGGTGCCTCAAGTGGCCCAGTTTTTTTGAAAGGTCTGAATTAAGGCCTTCTTGTCTTGCCCTGGGAGCCTTCCCACAGGCCCTGCCAGTGAGGCTGAGAGGCCGCAATACAAACTAACAGTCACTGCTATTATGGAGCCCTTACTAGATGCCAAGGGCCACACTCAGTGCCTTCTATGCATGTTCTCATCAGTCATAAATCAACCTAGCAGGGTGGGTGCCACTGTCCCCATGTCAGGTCATTTAAATTAGGTTGCTAGGGCCGGGCGCGATGGCTCATGCCTGTAATCCCAGCACTTTGGGAGGCTGAGGCGGGCAGATCACTTGAGGTGAGGAGTTTGAGACCGGCCTGGCCAACAGGGTGAAACCCCATTTCTACTAAAAATACAAGAATTAGCTGGGTGTGATGGCGGGTGCCTGTAATCCCAGCTACTCAGGAGGCTGAGGCACAAGAATCGCTTGAACCCAGATGGCAAAGGTTGCAGTGAGCTGAGATCATGCCACTGCACTCCAGTCTGGGCGGCAGAGCAAGACTCGATCTCAAATAAACAAACAAATAGTACATAAATAAATAAGTAATAAATTAGGTTGCTAGGCCTTCCGTAAAAAAAGACCACAACCAGGTGGTGGCTTAAACCACAGAGGTTTAAGATTAAGGTGTGTGCAGGAATGGTTCCTTCTGAGGATGTGTCCCAGGCCTTTTTCCTTGGCTTGTAAATGACCATTTTCTCCTTGCTTTTTTCATATTTTCTTCCTTCTATGCATGTCTGTCTCTGTGCCCAAATTCCCCCTTTTGATAAGGACACTAGCCATACTGGACGAGGGCCCACCCTAATAACCTCATTTTAACTTGATTATCTCTGTGAAGCCCCTGGCTCCAAGGAGGTCACATTCTGAGGCACTGGGGGTTTATGACTTCAGCCTCCCTTTTTGGGAGGATACAATTCAACCCATAATACCCAGAGTCCCAAAAAGGTGAAGCTTCAAACCCAAGTCTCTTCTCTCCCCTCTGAGACCACGACCCTCATCCATCATCCCGCTTCTGAAAGTGAGAAGGAACACTCAAGACCACTCATTCCCATTTGCAGATGGGGAAATGGAGCTTTGGGGCAAGGGTTGGGAATGGCCCAGTCATACGGCAACTTTGTGGCTGAGCGAGGACAGGCCTGGGACCAAAAACACTGAACAGCAGGCTCGTGTGCACGGCCTCTCTGGCCCCTCAGCATGCCTGCTCACCCCCCTGCCCTGGGGCCCCCTTCTCCAGAAACACACACCTTTTATCTGAAAGGACTGTAGCTGCCCCAAGCCAGGGAGATAAATGACCCTGGCTGTGGATTAATGGAGTTTCACCTAGACTCACATAAGTGGCTTCATTGGAAGCTTGTGTATCTTGCTGGAAATTGATTCCCTGCTTAAGAAAGAATGCATCTTCAGGAAAAATTGGTGGCTCTACTTTCCTGGCTATAATCAGCAAATGGCCTAGCTCAGTGCCTGGTCCAGAGCAGATTCTCAGAACTACTGAGTGGAAGGAGAGCACGAGGGGGCAGGGCGGGAGGTGGCTGCAGTGACAGCTTGGGTTCTGGGTCTGTCAGTACTCATTATATGTCCTTCATTGGGTCACCTCCCCACTCTGGTCCTCACTGCCCCCTCTGGAAAAGAGAACATAAAGCCAGATAAGCCCCCTGGACACCCCCTGCTCAAGCATTTGATATAATTCTGTACTTACCAAGTTTCTGAGATCCACATAGGCTTTGGGGAAACAGGGAGAACTCAGCATTTCATAAACACATAAAGGAATGGATGTGTGAATGACTTTCCAGAGGGGGAGACAGAGTGCAGAAAGGACTGTCTTGAAATGGAAGGAAGCCTAGACAAGGGGGGCAAAGAGCCCCGGCTTTGCTGTTAACACTGATCCTTTCAGATCGGGACATACATTAATTTTTTTTGCCACCTCGGTTTCTGTTGACAAAATGGGGGATAATAAAAACAATCCTGCCTCCCCAGGGTTCTTACAAAGATAAAGTACCAGAGACTGGGAACATGGCATGGATCAGATACCCGTGAGTGGTGGTCACAGATTGCTATGGTCTGAATGTTTGTGATTCCCCCCAAATTTATGTTGAAATCCTAACCCCCATGGTGAGGCGGTGAGGAGGTGAGGTCTCTGGGAGGTGATGAGAGCACGAATGGGATGCATACCCTTATAAAACAGACCCAAGTAAGCTCGGTTGCCCCCTCGCACCCTGTGAGAATACAAGAAGCTGCCATCTGTGAACCAGGAAATGGGTCCTCGCCAGATACAAAATCTGCCAGCGCCTTGATCTTTGGCTTCCCAGCCTCCACAACTGTGAGCAATAAAGTTCAGTTGCTTATAAGTCACCCAGTTTATGGCATGTTGTTACAGAAGCAGAAACAGACTGAGACACAGTTATGGCACTTTCTAGTTCCCAAGTGACATTCACAGCTGTGGTCTCATCAGTACCCACCCAAGATGCAGGGGATGGCCAGTGGTTAGCATTCCCATTTGACTGATGGGAACACTGGGGCCCTAGGAGGGTGAATGCTTCGGAACTCATCCCCAACCCATATCCTCAGTTCTAAACCTGCTGGTTCACTCAATTCTTTTCTGTCACCTTTGACCAGTCATCTAATCCCAGTGTCAACATGGCTCATGATTTCTGTTGGGGGAATGATCTTGCCCTGCCAGCCAGACCATGCTGGCTCTCTTCAGGCCGGCCTGGGATGGTGGGGAGTTTGGGCCCCACCCGGCTACACTGCCCTCCTGTGACTGCCATCTTGGATATCCTAAGTCCTGCCCAACTGCCAGCTTGGTGTCTCCTTCACTGACAAGAAGTTATATTTGACGATCTGAGTCAACTTATTCTTTTTAAACTGCTGTCAGGAAGGCAGATCTACAATGAGATCTGCTAGGGTAGCAGGCGCTGGCCTCACCATTCCCTCTTTCTGTGGCAGATACCACTAACTGATCCCAGCCCGAGAGCCTGCTGAGCCCCAAGCCTTCTCAATATGGAGTGTCAGCAGCTGTTACTAATTGATTAGAACGGGCCTAGTCTAGACTATGACCCTGTGCCTCTACTGACCTTCTAGGAAGGAAGTATGGGAAATACCCATGAAGCCCCACAAAGCCATTTCACTTTATAAATGTTTTGTTCTTTCTCTCACCTCTGTTATTTGGCCTGCCTCTCACTCATTCCCTTCCTAATGGGTGGCAGCCCGCTCAATTTCCTCCGGGAAGCTGCTCTTCCCCTTACCCCCAAAGCAGACCAGGGAAGCACAGCCGGGCCAATTAAAGTGCTTTATCCTGCCAGGTGCTGTGGCTCATGCCTGTAATCCCAGCACTTTGGGAGGCCAAGGCGGGCGGATCACGATGTCAGGAGTTTGAGATCAGCCTGGCCAACATGGTGAAACTAAAACACAAAAAGAGAAAAAATAGCTAAATCCTACCAAAAATACAAAAATTCACTGGGCATAGTGGCGCACACCTGTAGTCCCAGCTGCTTGAGAGGCTGAGGCAGGAGAATCTCTTGAACCCGGGAGGTGGAGGTTGCAGTGCTTTATCCTACGGCCACAACAACTGGTTGGATTGGGTGGGTCAGAGCAAATACCAGGAAACTGCAGGAGCATTTGGACAAGGGGGCTGAGCTGGCTGGATTCCATTCTAGACAGGCTGGCAGCCCTCTTGGCCATTACCTGCAAAGGGCCTGCCTGAGAAAGAAGCCAGAGCAGGGAGGGCAGAGCCAAGAAACTGACAGAGATAGATTCCCAATGAAGTAATTGAAACACTTGGATTCAGTTGTGCCTGAAGGCAGGCATTCCTGTGTTCCACAGTTACGTGTAATCTCTAGATTACATGCCAGTTGGAGTTCTACCACCCATCAATGAAAAAGTGATAACTAATTCAACTCTCTTACATTATGAAAAAAAAAACGATCTTCCCATGTCTTCAAAATTAATACAAATCTCCTAAAGAAGCTTCCAGGAGAACAATGGGGAGAGTAGTTTATCTTAGTCCCCGCAGAAATACAGCATCATCTGAAATAAGACTCGAAGCCATAAACACAAAGTTACACTCCAGACAAAATAAGTGGACAAAACAGAGGGGCTCTGAGCCCTGCTTAGAAGAAAAGAACATCCTAAACTCAGAGATCAACTGGACCATTGGAAGGGCCTCTCACCAAAACATTTAAGGCCTATAGGTCTCAACCCGGCATCCAAGGTTCTTTCTGTGCAGAAGCATCTGGCTTCAGGCTTGCAGAACTCAACCTCGGTTATTCTCAGCTTTTTACAACCGGGCTTCAAGCCTTACCCAAGTAGGTGCCTAGTCAGGGCTTGGCGTAAAGTGATCTGATAGAAGGTCACCAGTTCTGGCAAGAGTGGATCTTCCAGCCCAGAGAAGAAGATGGGGGTCCAGTGCTCAGAACTGAGCTCCAAAGCTGGGCCAGACCCAGCCAACCAGGAAGCCCAGTTTCCAGGGACCTGGGAAGGCAGCTCTGCGTGGTAGGCAGGGCCAACAGGATGGAGAAAGCTGTGGTCCCTGACACTGCCCTAGGACACCTATCTCAGGATCTGAGCGAGGACTCAACTCAGAGCTCATCAAACTTCTTGTCATATGGGGATAGTTTTCTGCTACCTGCAGCCAAAGCTAATCCCATCCAGGCCATCTCAGGCCTTTGGTATAAAAGGGGCTCTCCTAACCAACAAACCAATCAACCAGGTTAACCAACACTCCCCACCTTCTCCTGTAATAACACCCTTTACTAATGCCCAAGGCGCCCCAGAGCCTCAGCTCGTCTGCTCCCATCAGCTGAGTGATTTATTTACTAAGATTCAGTTGTTTCTTCCCAAACCCACTTGATATTGTAATTACAAAATTTCATTAACTGGTCCATAAACAGAAAATATGAGTATAAAAAAAGAGATTTCAATGAAAACTAAGTTAAAGGCTGTGGAAGGATTCAATAAAGTCGAGTTGCTAAAAAAGCAAACAAACAACATTGCCATCAAATTTCACGTGAGTGAGACCATGGTAAAAGATTAGGGGCTGGGAGCGGTGGCTCACGCCCATAATCCTAGGACTTTGGGAGGCAAAGGTGGGCGGATCACGAGGTCAGGAGATCGAGACCATCCTGGCCAACATGGTGAAACCCTGTCTCTACCAAAAATATTTAAAAAAATAATAAATTAGCTGGGCGTGGTGGTGCACACCTGTAGTCCCAGCTACTCAAGAGACTGAGGCAGGCTACTCACTTGGACCCAGGAGGCTGAGGTTGCAGTGAGCCTAGATTGTGCCACTGCATTCCAGCCTGGCGACAGGGCGAGACTCTGTCTCACAATTAAAAAAAAAAGATTAGGAGAAATTTGCAAGAATCAAAGATTCAGCACTCAGACAGCTTGACAAGAGTCAAAGTTCTTGATCCAACTGAATGCATCTGAAACTGGAAACTGGCACTGTGGGTGTCATCTACGCAGGAAAGATGACTTGGAGTTTCGATGCTGGCACCGCAAACAGTCCTATAGCAAAAGACTGGCAAAAATGAATGCACATGTCATATGGCTTCACTAAAAGACAATATAGGCATGTGTTTCACAATTCTGGGCTTTATCTGACTTCTTCCTAGGAATTCCCCTCTGCAGCCTCCCTGCACCTCCCAGCTGCAGTTCCCACTCTCATCAGATAAGAAGGTGATTACTGTCCACACACTCTTGCCTCCACGGCGCAGGAAATAAAGCCTTATGATGGACTACCATAACACAGAACCAGGGTTTTGTGCACCAGAAGGGTCTGGAGTAACATTTTTACAGATGAATCTCTCATCTTGCAGGTGAGGGTATTGAGGCTAAGAAAGAAGGAACAGGGAGTCACCCAAGATCCACACAGCCAGCTCCTGACAGGGCCGGAACACAAAGTGGGATCTCCTGTGTGACCCATCCAGACCAGTTTCCAGAATCACAGACCACTTCCTCGACATCTGTGGCCCAGCCACCGAAAGTTCTGCATTAGGTCCATCTCTCTTTAAATGGCAAGGGGGAAAGAAAGAACGGGCGGTCTCCTGGGCAGGTGTTACCTTACAGTCATCTTCTTTCCCCACTTCTGTTGCCTGCAAGCAGCCTCTTATCCACTGAAGATCTGCAAAGTGTCTCGTTGCTGTGCCGGGGTGAGATTACCTGGGGTGGGGTGGCTCCTGGATGGCCTGGCATGTGGCTGTGCAGAGTCCAGATTCCCCTTCTCTAGCACTGAGGTTGGCTAGGCCCCCCCCACCCCACCTTCTGCAGCATGGCTCCTGGCACCTCTCAGGAGGGCGGCCTATCAGCAGGTACAAGCCTGCCCCGGGCCTAGGAAGGCAGCGTTTTATTTTGTTTGTAAACAATAAAGTTGAAGTATATTCTGCACAAGGTGTTTTAGGGCAGGGTGATATACACATTGTGTCTGGCTGCACTCGCAGTCAGTTTTATGCACTTGAACTCAAGGGCCTCTTGAATTCAAAGGAGAGTGGCAGGAAAGCACTTGCTAAACTGCACAATGAGGTACAGGTACATGTTGTTAGGCTTTGCTGAGGCAGCGTTGGCCCTGGCTCATTACGCACTAGTTACACTGAGTTGCTTGCCCTCTGCGCATCTCTAGAGACCAGCCTCTCTCCTGGAACAGTTGTGCAGCTTGAGTTTCCACCCCGGAGCCTCTGCGCTGGAGGCTTCCCCAGCCTGGAACACCTTCTCTCTGCTTCATCTCCCACAGCGGCTTCCTTCTTTCTATCCTCATCCCACGTTGAACGTCCCTCCCGAGATGGGCCTCCCTGACCACTGCACCCTAAATAAATGGCCATCCCGTCTCTGGTCTACCCAACACCCTGCTGGAATTCCCCTCGATTAGCACTTACCATTCTTTGCTATTCCCCTTTTATTTTAAATTTCAGTAAATATAAATAACATGTAATTTATTCATTTAAACTTTTTTTTTTTTTTTTTTGCACAGGATCTCACTCTGTCACCCAGGCTGGAGTGCAGTAACGTGATCATGGCTCACTGCAGCCTTGACTTCCCAGGCTCAAGCAATCCTTCCGCCTTAGCCTCCTGAGCAGTAGCTAGGACTACAGGTGCACACCACCATTCCCAGCTTGCTTCCTGATTTATTTATGGTAGAGATGGGGGTCTTTCTATGTTGTCCAGGCTAGTCTCAAACTCCTGGGCTTAAGCAATCCTCTTGCTTTGGTCTCCCAAAGTGCTGGGATGACAGGCATGAGCTGCCATGCCTGGCCCATTTTAAACATTTGTAAGTGTGCAGTTCAGTGGCATTAAGTACACCCACATTGCTTTGCAGCCGTCACCACCATCCATCTCCAGAACTACCCGCATTATTAATTTATCTACTTGTTTACTGCTGCCTCCCCGCAACTGGTAGCTCCACGTGAGCAGGGGCTGTGTCTGTGCCCGTCTTGTTGCTCACTGTATCCCAAATGACCGGCATAATGCCTGGCCCATAGTAGGTGCTCAATAAAGGGTGTTCAAGAAACAAAATGAGTGTCTTGTAAAGGGTATAGGGCCGTGCACAAAAACAAGAGAGTGCAACATGTGCATTTTTCCATACAACCCCGAGACAAGACCAAATTTCCTGGCAGCCTCAGTCACCAGATTACAATTTCAGGTTCTGTCAAAGTCTTGTGGGGGCAAAACCGCAGAGAGCTCCATTTCTTTCCTGGTTCCAGGCCCCTCTGCGAGGTCAAGAATGAAGATATATGATCACACAAACCACCTGACATAAACACTCACCATTTCAACACATCAGCTCTACCCAGAGCAACATTTTATCAGTTGCTGAAGGGCAGGCACAAAAATAGACTGCAGGGATCAAATGCCACCCCTCAGCTGCTCTCTTGACTCTCAGGAGTGAAAGTTCCTGCCTGGCATCCGAGGACCCAGGGCCTGGGGGACCTGAAGGCAGAGGTCAGCTGTTACAGCAGTTACACAGATTTGGGCTGGAATTAGCGTGCCTTAGACACCAAAATACTCAGTCATCAAGGTAGATCATATTTTAAGGCAATTTATAAATGAATGCAAAATATCCACCCAAGATTAACAAAATACCAAAATTCTCAGTAAAGGTGAGGTCAGTAGTGCCGATGTTTTTGCTCTTGCCTTAGGTTCCTGTAGGGTTACGCATGACCCTGTCACTGTTGCTGGTTTTGTTTTAAAATTGGATATTTTGTTCAGCATGGATATTTTCACAACAATTATTTTTTAAACACGAATATAAATAGGATTGATCTTGACAACTGAGTTTGTTGGCATTTCCTTAAATTCTGTGCCAGAGTCAAGTGCCTCCTTTGCCTCACCTTAGCCCTCACCTGCGTGGCATTAGATGGGGAAAGCTGCTGTTCGTGCAGGCTACTAAAATGGGACCATGTCTCAGGTCACGCCATTTAGTGGGGCCTCAGTTTCAACATCTCTGAAGCAGGGCCCACAACCTCTTAGATGCTGTGGAATTGTTCCAGCCCTCGTGAGGTGTTTTGGATGGGGGTTTAGGAAAACTGTAAAGTGCTTATAAGAAACTTTCTGGCCGGGTGTGGTGGCTCACGCCTGTATTCCCAGCATTGTGGGAGGCCAAGGCGGGTGGATCACCTGAGGTCGGGAGTTCAAGACCAGCCTGCCCAACATGGAGAAACCCTGTTTCTACTAAAAATACAAAATCAGCTGGGTGTGGTGGTGCATGCCTATAATCCCAGCTACTTCGGAAGCTGAGGCAGGAGAAATGCTTGAACCTGGGAGGCAGACGTTGCGATGAGCCAAGATCACACCATTGCACTCCATCCTGGGCAACAAGAGTGAAACTACATCTCAAAAAAAAACTCAACTTTCCAGGAACTCTTATTAAGTTCTTTCTCAAAGATGGTAAATGGCCTGCCAGGGTCGGCAGTGGTATACAAAACACTTGCCCTACTTCTAATGAAAGGAGTGAAGTTGGTGAAATGCATCGACTTTGCTTAAGAAAGAGACTGGAGCGGATTCCTGCTTCTTCCTGCAATTAGGATGTCCTCTGGTGGTCCACTCACTGGAATTCTGACCCCAGTCCTGAGTCGGACGGAAAGCACAGGGTGACTGCTAGTTCATGTCGCACAGCTGAAGGGGCGACCACTGACACCCCTGCTCATGAGCTGGCAGGTGCTTCCTTTCCTTCTCATGTTGTGTGGGATTCCTCAAAATCCGGATGTGCCTAGGGCCATGCCAGCCACCCTCCTGTGTCAGGAGGATAACAAAGTACCTGGCTTTGGGAGGATAGAAAAGTTCTGGACTGACGATAGTTTTATGGCACAGTGAATGTACTTAATGCCACTGTTTTGTACATTTATAAATGGTAAACTTTAGCCTGCGCAACATGGCAAAACCCTGTCTCTATTAAAAACAGGCACGGTAGTGTGTGCCTGTCCTCCCAACTACTCTGGAGTCTGTGGTGGGAGGTCACCTGAGCCCAGGAGGTTGAGGCCACAGTGAGCTGTGATTGTGCCACTGCACTACTCCAGCCTGGATGACAGAGTGAGACCCTGTCTCAAAAAAATAAAATACAATAAAATAAAAAGGTAAATTTTATGTTAGGTACCATTTAACACAATTTTTTAAAAAAGTTGACCAGGCGAGGTGCCTCATGGCTGTAATCTCAGCACTTTGGGAGGCCGAGGTGGGCGGATCACCTGAGGACAGGAGTTTAAGACCAGCCTGCCCAATATGGTGAAACTCCATCTCTACTAAAAATACAAAAATTAGCTGGGCATGGTGGTGGGCACCTGTAATCCCAGCTACTTGGGAGGCTGAGGCAGGAGAATCACTTGAACCGGGGAGGCGGAGGTTGCAGCGAGCCGAGATCGTGCCATCGCACTCAAGCCTGGATAGCAAGAGCGAAACTGCATCTCAAAAAAAAAAAAAAAAGTCCCAGAGACCTAAAAGAACAAAGTGCCCCACACACTCCATCTGGAGGTGTTCTCTGGGATCCTACAGTGTCCACGTTCTCAGGTTCTATTTCTACATCTCCTGGCCTGGCTGGCAGGAGAGACCGAGGGAGCAGGGCCAGGGCTCAGCTGAGAAGCCCTTTTTCCTGTAAACACTGTTATAAATAACCCAGAAAGAGGCTGAAAGGGGGTCCTGGCAAGAAAGTGAAGGTCAGGCAGCCCCTTCATGGCATTTAAGGAAATGTCACGCTCAACAGGACAGCAAGGTGCCAGTGCACACCTTCAGCCCAGTGCTGCCCGGGGCTGACTGCATCCTTGCTGTCAAGCCAGAGCGCCCAGGGAGCACTCCCACACCCAGGATATGCAGCCCTAAGGTGGCGGGCTCCTGGGGTTTATAAACAGACAGGGGACCCCTCAGGTGGGTGCACAGGCAGTGGATAGCTGGCAATTCCCCCTTGCCAGTAGGCTGGGGGCCTTGGCGGGCCAGAGCTGAAGTCAGTTCCCCAATAACCCAGGCCAGGACTCCACACCAGCCTGGGCTTGTCAGCCAACACATGACCAGGCGGAGGGAGAGATGACTCAGCAGTGCTCGGCCCACAGCTGCCCCTGCTGCTGCACAGCGTGGGAGCTGGAGGGGCCTCACAGCCCATCTGGTCCTGTGGTTCCCACGCTGGGCTCCCTGGGGAACCCCCCACAGCTCCACCATGGCCCTGGGCTTTGAAATGGGAGGGATTATGAAGGAGTTAATTAGGTTTTCCATGTTTATTAACCAAAAGCCATACAGTGGCAACCCATCATATTCCTATTTAACTAGAGTAAATTCAACATTATGTGCTTGGCCAAAAAGATAAATAGGCCAGGCACAGTGACTCACACCTGTAATCCCAGCACCAAGGGGGCCAGATCACCTGAGGTCAGGAGTTCAAGACCAGCCTGGCCAACATGGCAAAACCCCGTCTCTACTAAAAATACAAAAATTAGCCAAGTGTGGTGGTGCATGCCTGTAATCCCAGCTACTCAGGAGGCTGAGGCAGGACAATCGCTTGAACCTGGGTGGCAGAGGTTACAGTGAGCTGAGATCACGCCACTGCACTCCAGCCTGGGCAACAGAGCAAGACTCTGTCTTAAAAAAAAAAAAGATAAATAAAAAGTCACATTTCTGTATCCTTCTCACACATTAGAAATAGGGTGATGTATCTTGCATATGAATTCTATATTTGCATACACTCATATATACATACCTATTTTCCATATATACTACTTCGTGGGCTATTTAAGGACTCTATGAAGTTAATTTAACCCAAACCCCAAACTAAGAAACCACTCCCCCAAGTACATGGTATTTATCACTCAGAGTGTCTGAGCAGCCTGTGAGAGGCCAGCAAAGTGGGGATTCCCCCATTTTATCTATTTGACTTTGAAAGAATGGCGAGGGGTAAGTTCTCTATGCCTGTTAGTACCTTTGAAAGTCTTCCTGGGTTCAGGAAGCCTGGGCAACATCACAGAGGAGAAAGCACAGGCTCTCATCAAGAGGGGCAGGGCTTGCCACCAGGCCCAGCAAGCTGGAGGCAGAATGGACACCAGGGTTTGTCGCTCACTCTCCTGCTGAAAACCCTCCCGACTTCTCACTGCCCTTGACTAAAACCCCAGAGTCCTCAGGGGCCGAGTGCCGCTGGAGCCTGCCTGCTTTCTCCCCCACCTCCTGGACTCTCCCACTCTCCCCTTACAGTAGGCATGGTGGCCTTCTTTCTTCCCCCTGGAACACAACCCTCTGGGTGGGGCTGTCCACCTGGGACACCTCCCCCAGGTGCTGGTAGCGAGCACCTTCCCCACCGTTCAGTCTCAGTGAGAGAGGCCTTCCCCCACACTCCAATCCATCTGCTCACAGGGATTACAGCACTGTGGGGTTTTGTTTTTGTTTTTTTGAGACAGTCTCATTCTGCTGCCCTGGCTGGAGCGCAGTGGCATAAGCTCAGCTCACTGCAACCTCTGTTTCCTGGGTTCAAGCGATTCTCCTGCCTCAGCCTCTCAAGTAGCTGGGACTACCGGCACGCTCTACCGCCTGGCTAATTTTTGTATTTTTTGTTGAGATGAGGTTTTGCCATGTTGTCCAGGCTGGTTTCAAGCTCCTGATCTCAAGTGATCTACCTGCCTCAGCCTCCCAAAGTGCTGGGACTACAGGCATGAGCCACCACGCCTGGCCACATCACTGTGTTTTAAGCATAGCATGGACCCAGGGACCACCTGTCTCCTCTCTAAAACATAAACTGTGCAAGCACCTGACCTTGTCCTTTGCTGAGTCCCTGCACCTGGAAAGGTGCCAAGCACTGAGAAGGTGCTTACTAACCCTTTGCAGAATGGGAGGGTGTGGGGTGGAGGGCAGAGGCGCCATTGCCCAGGTCAGTTTCAGTATCTCTGCCTCACACTATTGTGAAGCCTGCAGTCTCTCTCACACTCACTCCCCATTTACTGGGGGTTGGGGGATGGTTTCCTCCGCATCCATTTATTCCCTTATGGAAACTCCTGCCTTTCCTTTTCCAGTGGGTCAGATGATGAGAAACGCAGACCCACAGGCTCCCAGATCAAGCTGGTGGGAAAGAGGTTCTCTCTTGGCCCCAGCAGGCTCTCCTTGGTCATGTGGTCAGTAAGGAACAGAGGCCAAGGGAGGCCAAGGAGGCCTGCTGAGCAGACCCCCACTTGCTCAGGTCCTGCAGATGCAAGGCCCTGGCTGGCCTTCTAGCCACAGCTGAGGCTGCCTTACGCAGAAGTGCGTTCCAGAGTGAAGAACTGGGTGAGTACAGCAAATCTGTGTCAACCGAATCGCACGTCTCCACTCTCCCTTCTCAAGTAACAGGGATGTGTCCTGGGGTAGGGGTGGTACTGCAGCAGGCTCCCCACCCTGGGCCTCCTTACTGTGTGCTAATGACAGAAGAACAGGCACCTGAACTTGGAAAGGGAGACAAGCAGATGCTCCATTACCACCCAGGACGGACAGGAACAGGCAGGAGGTGAGGAGCTCTCTCAAATACAGAACAAGGAGGTCTTTCGTCAATGAAGCCCCTGCCATACCCACATGTAAGTACCACCTGAACCCATTTTCCTGCCCTACTAGGTTTCTCCCAGCCTACTAGGATTGAGGGTCTTGGGGCTCATAAAAATCCTTTATGCTATAAATTCTCCCATTTGATACTCACAACAGGGCAGAGAAGCCATTTTTTCAACAGGAAAGCTGAAGTCCAGAGAGGGAAAGTGAGCTGCCTAAAGTCACACAGCAAGTCAAAGAGAGGACCAGGACTAGAACCTCAAGACCTCTGAGTCCTAGTGGAAGCAACAGAAGAGAACACTGGATGGGGAGTCACAACCCTGAATCCTCTGTGCATGGAATTTTGGAGAAGTCCCTCTACCTCTCTGAGCCTCAGTTCCCCCATATTCCAGCACTGGTCAACCTCACAGAGCACACTGATTCAACCAGGGCCCTGGGACAGGCAGGGTCAGCACGTGGGCAGGGTGGAAAAGTGTCAGGTGCCCCATGAGCAATTCCTAAAAAGGAGGAAAGACGGTAGGGGTGGAGGTGGTGAGTATTGAGAGCGGGCGAATTCCTCAAGTGGGAGAATCCCTTAAGCGGCAAGTGGGAGCTCTGCCGGCTCCTCCCCATGCTACTCACGGTGTGGTCCATGAACGAGCTGCATCAGCCTCTCCTGGAGCTTAGTAAATACTGCAGCCCTTCACACTCATCCCAGACCCCCCAATGAGAATCTGCGTTTTAACAAAATACCCAGGTGATTCACAATCACATTTAAGTTTGGGAAGCAACATGTTTAAATCAAGTCAGATCTTTATCATGTGACCATGGGTGCAACACCTGAGTCCTCCCAGCCCCAGCTGCCCCATCTGTAGAGAGAAAGCTGTGTATGCCTCACAGAAGTGTCGTGAGGGCTCTGCAAGGTCACGCATGCCAAGAGCCTAGCCCAGAGCCCGGCAGTAACAGCTGTCCAAACTGCTAGCTTCCTTCCTTCTCGAGAGGCCAGAAGGAAGGAGCCTTCTGCCTCCAGTCCAAGTCCGGCTGCACATCTGGGAGGCGAGGAATAGACCCCCATGGGGCCACAACAGATGGGGGACAGGGTGGGAGCTGAGGGAAAGGAGGAAAGGAAGTCAGGAAGAAAAATAAAAACAAGCAGCAAAGACCATCTGAATCCCGCGAGGCAGGCAACATGCAAAGCCCAGAGACGCGGCCAGTTCAGCTCACGTGGCAAAGTGAGTGCTGCCAGAAGCCAGCAAGCCAAGAGGGATGGAGGAGTGAGGGCCACATGGCTGTCTCCTTGCCGACTATGTGGGACAAGGCTTATCCAGACCAGCTCTGAACCGGTTTCTGAGGTCAGGGCAGACACTACACTGAGGGTCGCTGGAGCAACCAGACAGAAGCTGGGGCCTTGGGCCAAGCCCTGAGAAGGGTCAAAGTAAACTGGAGAACACTTATCCAGAGGACCGGCAACCAGAGGAGATTGGGAGTCGGGGGTGGGGTGGTGCTGACCTGTGGAATCTTGGCCAAATGATTTCACTTCTCTGGGCCTCAGTGAAATAGGGGACACCCACCCGCTGAGGGTTCTTATGAGGATTAATGAGAAGGGCTTCATATAGTGTCCAGTGCAAAGTAAGTACTCAAAAGACAACGGCCATCTGTGAGATGACTACACGAGAGGCCTTAAGCAACTACAGATGTGGCCTCTCTGGGCTGCTTCCTGACACCCAGTCACTGGGTTAACCCTTCATTATCTGAGATGGACCCCATTCACATCACCAACTCACACCTCCATGGCCGCCACAGCCACAGCCACCCACCTCTACTCCAGCCCCTACAAGGCGGCCGGACACAGAGCAGCCACAGCTATCTTCTCAAGACACAGACCTGACCCCACTGGCTCCCCTCTGACTCCTCCCAGGTAAAGACTGAAAGCCTGCCTGTGGCCTGTAAGGTCGTGCATGGTCTGTCTCCTGCCTCCCCTTCCCACATCATTTCACACCAGCACCCACTCCCTCCTGCCACTCTGAGCCCTGCCGCCTTCTTTCCACCCCTGGCACTCGACTGGATCCGTCCCCTGACAAAGCCCCTTCACATGCTATTCCCTCTCCCCTGGAACACGCTTCCCACACAGAGGCTTTGCCTACTTCTCTCCTATTCATCCTTCACTCTATTTCCTTGAGGAAGCTTTTATTTGGAGCTTGCAGATCATATGAGGAGCCCTACTGCACCCTCTCACGGCCTTCTAGAGGTCCAGAGGCTTCTGGAGCTTAGCACACTGGGAAATTAAACATTTATTATTAAACATTTATTTGCATGAGTATATTATTGATGCTCACTACTGTATCCTTGGCACCTGGCACACAGTAACTGCTCAATGAACACCTGGAGAGGGGATTAGGAGCCTGGCCATTCCCTTGCACCCATATCACCCACTCATCCTACAAGGTCCTGCTCTCTATTCATCCCCTAGGTCTTAATTCTCCATACACATGGGACAGACCCTGACACTGCCTGATCCACACCCTATATCCATAACCCATAGGCCCGGCGCCAGAGATCTAAACGTTTCTAGATCTGATTTTCTTGAAAGCAGCTTTGGGTCATGGCCAAGGGAGGCGTGTGCCGCCGCCTCGGCAGTAAACGCTGATGAAGCTGTCTGGACCAGCTGAGCTGAGATCAGGAAATGCCAAGATTTAAAAGCATCCGGATCCCATTTATTTATTGTTGTTCTTGCACTTCCAGGCTATTTTGAGCTTCAGATCAATCGGTTGGCCCTCTTCCCCTCCAAATATTGTGCACCTGGCTCCACCTGTTGGGGCTCAGCTCCCCCTGCCCCATCTGTCACATGACAACAGCAGCAAAAACAGGGGGAGACTATTTACCAGGTGCCTCTGTGAGTAGTAAGTGCTCTCACCAAAAAGTCCCTAACAGTCCCAAAGGGAGGTATTGTTAGCTCCATTTAAGATATGGGGGAAACTGAAACTCAAAGAGGTGAAGAAATTTGTCCAGGGTCACAGAGCTAGAGAGTGCTGAACCTGGGATCTGACCCCAGATCTTCCAAATCCAAAGGCCAGGCTCAAAATCGCTTGGCAATATAGCCTCCCTCACTCCTGTTGAAGCTCCCCCATACACCCTGTGGGTTTTCTCATTTCTGAGTTCTTGGTGATATCTTCCAGCCACCTGCTATGACCACCGATGTTTCGAACCACCGGTCAAAAGCCACCCCCTCCCCCACATGCACTGCTATGAGAAGACTGCCAAGATGGGCTGTTAGGTGGAAGGGGATGTTAACGTTATATCATCCCGTTTACCTTTTTTTTAATGATGCATAGATAGGTAGTTCATATGTCCACAGATTATTGCTAGAAGGACACACAAGAACAGTAGGAGTTGGAAGGAACAGGAATAAGGAGTTGGTTGGGCATGGGGGAGGCCAGAGCATATTTACTTTCTATTTTACATCCTTCTTTACTCTTTGAAGGTTTTTATTTTTATCATATACATGCTGCAACTCATTCCTCAAAACCCAATTCTGGCCAAATGCAGTGGCTCATGTCTGTAATCCCGGCACTTTGGGAGGCTGAGATGGGTGAATTACCTGAGGTCAGGAGTTCGAGACCGACCTGGCCAATATGGCAAAACCATCTCTACTACAAAAAATACAAAAATTAGCCAGGCACAGTGGCATATGCCTATAGTCCCAGCTACTCAGGAGGCTGAGGCAGAAGAATCACTTGAACCTAGGAGGCAGAGGTTGCAGTGAGTTGAGATCACACCACTGCATTCCAGCCTGGGCGACAAGAGCAAGACCCAATCTCAAATAAACAAAACAAAACAAAACAAAACAAAAAACAACCCCAATTCACATGCCACCTCCTCTATGGAGCCTGCCCTGATTGACCCAGCTTCTCCTTCCTCCATTTTCTGTCTGGGCATTTAGGTCACTGAGGCTGTGTCCCCCAGTGTACATACGTATCAGCAGGAGCCTCGGGGCCTGGGTCAGTATCTCCGGCTTTCAGGGTCTCCCTTCAATCTGAGCCTGAGCCTTTGCTCAGGGAGGGGCATGAGAGCCCTGGTGAATGAATAAGTATTTTACTTTCTATCTTGGTCCATGCCTCCTAAAGCCAAAGAAGCTGGAGACTCTAAAATGGAGCTTGGGGGTGGGGAGGAGAAGAGGAGAGCAGAGAATCAGAGGGTAAATTCAGCTCCTGGAAGCCTGCCCAGTGCTCATCCCTGGGAAATGACTCAAGCACCACTTATGCCAGCAGACAGTCCATTTGGGCCCTGAGGTCACCAAACCTCGTCATGGTCCTGCTTATTAAATACAGAGGTGTGTGAAATAAAGCCACCACTTCTCATACTGGGATTCTGAGGAAGGGGCAGAGAGACAGGAAGGAGAGGTAAGGAATCTGTCCCCCTGTTCTCCACCCTTCACAGTCCATCTAGTGAGGTCTCCACTGTGGCTGAGGTTGGACCACCAGGTCGCACTTGGCTCTTAGAGGGACCTTAGCAAACGTCCTATCTCACTTCTCAGGTAGCAAGAAGATCTCTGCCCTCTTCAGCCCCCAGCCCCTGCTTGGGGGCTGGGGACCTCTGAGAGCTTGGTAATATTTGGCCCATAATAATCACGGTCCTTTGCTGGGCCTCTCTTTTGTGCCAAGCACATTATGGACATCTCGTTTTTACTGTCCAACAACCACGTAAAGGTAGGCAGACAGACTGTCTGGTCTACTCTCCAGATGAGGAAACTGAGTCCCACGAATGGTAAGCAATGTGCTCAAGATCACTCAGCTAAGTTGGGAGTAGTCGGAATTGGCCCAAAGTCTCCTGGCCATCTGAGCCATACCAAGGCTGCAACAGGGAAGAACGTGAACTAGAACTCCGTTGGCTGGAGCTATGTGATTATAGTCAGGCCACCCCACGGCCCTAGACCTCAGCCTTCTCGTTTGCTCCGGGGACTGGCTGCTCACAGGCAGCATGGGAATCAGCTGAGCTGAGGCCATGCTTCTCTCTCTGATCACACACTTGGGGTGGCAAGACATACTCAGAGGCACACACAGGAGGCATGGCACCTCTTTTCAGAACTCCATTTTACCCCCAGGATTTGCCATAATAAAGCCAAGTCATTTAACTGCAAAGGGGAACATTCTTCTATTATAAAAACTAAACTAAACAAAAAAACAAGGGCATGTTAGGGAGTAGAACGCAAAAGCTGGATTAATTTTTTTCAGATAAAATCCAAGATACTCAACTTCTCTGAGCCTTAGCTCTTTTTATCTATAAAATGGGAATAACAAGACCATACTTGTTAAGCGAGGATCCTTAACCTTTTTTCAGCCATAGGTTCCTCTGAGATCTGGTGAAGCCTATAAAATTCTCACAACATTTACGAGTGAATAAAATAAAAAATAAGTGATATATTTTTTTTTTTTTGAGACAGAGTTTTGCTGTGTCGTCCAGGCCGGAGTGCAATGGTGCGATCTCGACCCACTGCAACCTCCACCTCCCAGGTTCAAGTGATTCTCCTGCCTCAGCCTCCCTAGTAGCTGGGACTATACGCGCATACCACCATGCCCTCCTAATTTTTGTATTTTTAGTAGAGATAGGGTTTCACCATGTTGGCCAGGCTGGTCTTGAACTCCTGACCTCAAGTAATCCACCCACCTCAGTCTCCCAAAGTGCTGGGATTACAGGTGTAAGCCACCATGCCCAGGAGAAATATTTTTTAATGCACCAAATGAAACAGAATTATAAAGAAAACCAATACTATCAAAATATAAAATACTTTTATAAAATAAAAAAGTAAATCTGTTATAGTAATGTTTCCTTATTAACAAATAACAAGAGCTAGTGGAAAGCGTAATAATTACTTATAATTTGGAAAGAGCAATGAGCCTAAATATTTGTAGATATCTGCAACAACTGTGATATAAAAAAATCTGTGATTTCCGTTGACAACAAAGTCATGAAATACTTTCTTTGTCTCCTACATCCATAAAGGAAATGCTAAATTTCAGCTAGAGATTCATTAAAACAAAGATGTAATTTTTTTCCATCCAAGTTCACGGACCCCTTAAACATGTGGTTTAAAGCACTGTAACACAGTGCCTGGCACACTGTGAATGTTCTTTAAGGCCGGCTGGTGATGCCAGGCTCTGATCTCAGACACACCAGGGCTGGAGGCTCCGCCTCTGTGCCAATAGGGGTCCTGCAGAGGAGCGTTTTGAGCAGCCCTGAGCCCAGCCGGGGCTCAAGGAGGGATGTGGGTCACTCGAAGCTGTTGGGCAAGGGAGGGAGGCCTTTCAAGCTAATCCAGAAGCTTAGGGCTGGAAGAGGGGATAAGCTGCAGTTAGAAATGCACACAGGCTGTCTCGGAGCAAAACAAACCGTGTCCTTCCATGCATTAACTCTGTCCTCGGCTGTGCCTGCAAAGGAGGCCTTTCAGATCCTGCCTCCTTGATATCTCCACCTGAGTGGTTTGTCAGCATCTCCTCCTTAGATCCAAAGGGAATTCTATTTCCACCCAAACCAGTTTCTCCTTCAGTCTTCCCCAGGTCAGTAAGTGGCAAACCCTTCACCCAGCTGCTCAGGAGCAAAACTTAAGTATTCCTCTTCCTCACTCTCACATGCCATCCATCAGCCAGTCCTGTCTGTGCTCTCTCCAAATTACCGTTCTCGTCTCTCCCTCTGTACTGCCACCACCCTGTGCATGCAATCATCTCTCACCTAGACTTCTAGCAGACACCCAGCTGGCCTCCCCCTACCACACTTGCTCACCCCACTCCAAGTTGGTCTCTCCCACAGTAGCCAAAATTATCTTTAAAAGATGTAAATCAGGCCTATGTTACCCACCCACTGCTCAAAATTCTCCAAAGGCGCTCCTATTGCACTCAGAATGAAATCCAAACACTTGTGGCTTATGAGGTCCTTGCCTACCCTGCCAGCATCCTCTTCTGCCACTTTCTGCCTCACTGACCATGCCACAGCCATCCTGGCATCCTTACATTGGAGCTCAATTGCTGGTCACTGCCCCAGGGTCTATGCACAAGCCATTTTTGCATGGCTGGTTACTTTCTGATGTTTAAATCAAATGTCACCTCCTCCAAGAGGCCCCCCCTGACTGCTCACTCTGAAGCGGCCATTGCCCTCCCCACTCCGTCACACTCTCCATCACATGGCCGGGTCTTATTTTCTTCATGATCAATGTGTGAAGTGACCTTGTTGGTTCTGTCCGGGTGTGTGTTACTGGTGCACCTCCACCAGCATGGAAGCCTCTCAATGCTTCCTGCTGCACCTCGGCACACAGTAGGCACTCTTCAGATTTTAGTGAGACTTCTCTTGTGTGGGAAAATGGGCTAAGCTCTTGACATGCCTCATGTCATTCAATCCTCGTGACTGGTATTACTCCCAGTTTACAGGGGAGGAAACTGAGGAGGCCTAATGAGGTTCCCCAGCTGGGTTAAGGGGAGTCTGACCCCAAACCAGGGTTCTTAATCACTATTATAATAAAACATTATCCCCCCTGCCCCCACAGTCATCTCCCAACAGAAGGATGATTCCACAGAAAACTGCAGCTGAATGGGGCTGAGGGGACGGTATGCCAGGCCTCAAGACACTGTGACCTCATCCTGCTCAGAAGCTGCCACCCTCCTGTGCCCTCTGCCCCAGGAGCTGGCTGGCAGAGACCTGGCATCCACACCTGTACTCAGATTTGCATTTGGTGCCCTGGAAACGCCCCACTGCTCCCTCCTCCTCAGGTGCCTTTTCCAGGCCTCTAATCTCCAGATCAGGTTTCTAGAGCTATGGAATGTCCTCGTCTTAGGTAATTCTCCAGCTTGAGGCTAGACGTCTGGGATTCAGAACTCCAGAGCCCCAGGTAGAAAAAGACCTTAACAACCATTTAGTCCGATGCCCCATCTTATTTATGCTTTAACTACAGTAGCCACAGGTACCTCGTGAGATAGGTCCCCTTTTTATCTCCATTTTACAGGTGAGGAAACTTGAGGCCCAGAGAGGTTTGCTAATTTCCCTTGGAGACACCCAGCTAAGTAGGCAGTTGTGCAGAGATTGGAACTCAGGAAATCTGACGCCCTAAGCCATGACATCTAATTTCTATGCTAGAATAAGAACAAAAACCTTTTCGTTTCAGAGCTGCTGCAAGGGAGGCATAGGTGCCAGAATTACAGAACAGCAGAAGTGAAAGGGCGCCTTAGCCGCAGCTGGTTCTAATTCTGCTGTACAGGGAAGGAAACTGAGGCCCAGAGTGGGAAGTCTCTTATGGAGAATCTAGCTGACCTTTGGACGTCAAGGTGTCTCATGCGTCCCCATGGCCTTGGACCCAAGGCAGGATGGCACTAAGGGCACACATATCAGTGGGGCAATGGCCCCCACACAGGACCCACCCCGGGACTGCAGGCCCCAGTGGAGAGCTAGGAAGACCCTGGAGCCTGCATTCCAATCTGGTTACAGCAGGAAGGGCAGGTGTTAGGCAGACAACGCTTCATCAGCAGCGGGCTGAGAGGCAGCTGCTGTGCAGAGCTGGCCTTAAACAGAACTCCCTGTTACCATTTTAGTCCTGTTGCCAGGGGATGGGCCTGGCTGGGACAACAGCCTCCTTATATAGGGCAGAGCAGGAATCCTTGCCCACCCTTCTCCTGCCTCAAAGGCAATGGGCACAGAAAAGACAAAATAAGCAACTGCCCTTTAGAGGCAAACACATCTCTTTGCCTCTAAAATACTGCTTAGAGAATTTTGCGTATATATGTGTGTGTGCACGCGCGCTCGCATGCATGAGCGTATGCACACGTGTGTGTAATAAACAGCAAATCAGAACAAAGTGCTCTGGCCTGGGTTCTCTGAGACTGAGCTCTGCCGCTGCAGGCTCCCAAGCCAGCCCCTTTGCCTACATGGGCCTCAGTTTCCTCTCACGTGGATATTCAAGAGTTAAACTAGACCCTGTCTAACATTTGTCTTGGCCTCAGCATTTGCTAATTTTATGAGATCCAGACAATCTGAAACCTTACCATTCATTAAAGACACCAACACATGGGGTGACAACATCATCAGCTGGGCTGCTTGGAAGGCCTTCCCCAAGAGATTCACACTTCCCAGTCTTGAACAGAAGCTGAATTTTAACCCTTCCTTGATAGCTCAAATCATTGGGAGTTGACAACTTTTTCTGTAAAGAGCCAACTAGTAAATATTTTAGACTTTCGAGCCATAAGCTAGATTGCTGTTAGGACTTCTCAACTCTGTAGTGCAAAAGCAGTCACGGACAATACATAAACAAACGGGCGTGGCTAGGTTCCCGTAAAACTTGACAAAAACTGGCAGCTGGTTGGATTTGGCCCACAGGGCCATAAGTAGCTTGCAGACCCCTGGAACCATCATTGTAACACACAAATCCCTGGGGTCCTTTGCCCTGACACAGTGCTGCCCTCAGAGAACTGGGATCTTCAAAGCTGCTTGTCTCCGCCAGGCCGGTCTGCCTGAGTGTCTTTCCCTCTATTTTCTCCTCCTTGGCTGTTAGGGTCTTAGCTTACACATCTTCCTCCTATGAGTCTGCTGTCTTCAAAAACTTCCACTGCCCCCTGCTTGGGTCCTGTTTCTGATCTGCAGAGGACTGGTCAGACAGCTCTCAGAGCATAAGTCTGTCTCTCAGACAAGTGGCACTGGGGTCTGAAGGAAAATGGTTTGGGGAAGAACAGTGCCTGGTCTTTATGATGATGCTTTTCGCTACCACACACTTCTGCACTGGATTCCAGAATGCAGAGAGAGCTGGGCGCAGTGGCTTACATCTGTAATCCCAGCACTCTGGGAGGCCAAGGTGGGCAGATCACAAGGTCAGGAGTTCAAGACCAGCCTGGCCAACATGATGAAAGCCCGTGTCTACTAAAAATACAAAAATTAGCTGGGCGTGGTGGTGGGCCCCTGTAATCCCAGCTACTCGGGAGGCTGAGGCAGGAGAATTGCTTGGACCCGAGAGGCAGAGGTTGCAGTGAGCCGAGACCATGCCATTGCTCTCCAGCCTGGGTGACAGAGTGAAACTCCGTCTCAAAAAAAAAAAGGCAGAGGCTGCTGGAGGAGATGTGTCTAAAGGCATGGGGAAACTGGGCTGTGACGTACCCTCCCCACAAACGTTTGCTGCACGAGTGCCAAGGGAGGCAGTGTAAAGGCCTTCTTTTAAACAGCACACTGGGATTTTCCAGAAGACAGAGGATATGCCCTGAGGAACCAACTTCCTTCTGTTTTTCTCCCAGGACTTGATAGAATCGTCTCTCCTTTTCCGCAGAAGAGCATCTCCTATGAGTCAGGGGCTCCTCCTGGTAAGCAGAAACCACTCCTCTGACCAAGAGGAGCTGCTCCATGGCCTCCACCCACTTCTCAGGAAGGCAAAAAGGAAGGAGCAAGCAACAGCAGCTGCCCCCACAGACTGTGAGAGAAAGTCTGCCAGGCCAGCCACCCCAGGGTGGGGAAGGCAGGGAACCACAGGGAGGCCCAGACGATGGAGAACACACCCTCTACCTCACCCAGTGACCGGGCCCACCTCTCCCCAACTTGGATGAAGCAGCTG
The DNA here is from genome assembly GCA_036589455.1 of Ateles fusciceps. Lineage (NCBI taxonomy): Eukaryota > Metazoa > Chordata > Mammalia > Primates > Atelidae > Ateles > Ateles fusciceps. The sequence continues at coordinate 12,376,330 of JAZHEH010001005.1, read as the reverse complement.
AGGGTATGTGGCCACAAGGCTGTGGCCGTCGTCATGTTAGCCACACATCTCTGAAGACCTTCAAGCAGAAGGAGCACAAACTTCTTTTGGGGGACCCCAAGGGCAGATACAAGACACCAGCGGGTAGAAGTTGCATTTTTTCCATACAAAGAAGAACGTCCAAATGAAGTCAGTGATTTCTTCTTTGCTGGAATTTATACCGAGGCCAGCAGTGCAAACTGCAAAGGGGTCTTAAGCACCCAAGCATGCCGAATGAATGAGTGAATGAATGAATGAATGAATGCAACTACAGAACCAGGCTATATCCTATTCAGGCTCTTATCCTCCATCAGCACATTCTTTAAGCTTCACAGTAATCCTCAGGGTAGAAACGAATATGATCCCACTTTGCAGATGGGAAAATGCAGGCACAAAAAGTTTTAAAAGAGAAGCAAAAGCAGTGCAGCCAGCCAGAATTAGAATCCTAGCATCGTAGTGCCGGCATCTCTAAAATCACATTCCTTAAATGAAATCAAGAATCTGAGCTCCAATTCCATTCCGATCCTCTCATCCCCAAGCCCGTCCCACCACTCCCAAAAGTGGAGATGATTCATTCTGGGAGGTCTTGGCCTTTCTCTGACCCTTGTTTCCTATGGAGAGCTGCTGTGAGGAATGAGGGGGTGGCACCCTACATCTCAGAGACCCCAAGGAGGAAAATTTCTGCCGTGCTCCCTGCTGACTAGAAAAATCAGAAGGTCCTCCTGGGACACTGGAGGAGCCCTTCTGGCTCCCGAGGGACTATCAGTGCAAGCTCTGTTTGCCAGTTCCCATTTTACAGCCTCATGTCCTGCTCCTCCCACCATTGATTCCAAACATCCTGACCGGTCCCATCTCAGCACCTCTGAACATCGTGTTCCCCTTTCCATCACTCCACCCACCCCCCCACCTTCTCTCCCAGGCCACTCTGTTCTCTTCAACACCCTGCCCTTTCAAGCCTTGCCTCAGGGACACCCTCTGTCCCACTGACACCCCTCCCATGGCTCAGCATCACTTCCCCATCGGAAACCCAAGGCCAAGGACTTGTAATGGGTGTCCTGGGGTCCCCTGGGTTCAGCAGGTGCTCATTCATCCAATGTTTGTTGAATAAGTGAAACTTTTTTTTTTTGAGACAGAGTTTTACTCTTGTTGCCCAGGCTGGAGTGCAAAAGTGCCATCTCGGCTCACCGCAACCTCTGCCTCCCGGGTTCAAGAGATTCTCCTGCCTTAGCCTCCTGAGTAGCTGGGATTACAAGTGTGTGCCCCACACCTAACTAATTTTTTAAATACTTTTAGTAGAGACAGGGTTTCTCCATGTTGGTCAGGCTGATCTCTAACTCCTGACCTCAGGTGATCCGCCTGCCTCAGCCTCCCAAAGTGCTAGGATTACAGGCGTGAGCCACCGTGCCCGGCCAGAAGTGAAATTTTATAGGCGAATCCTTTTACATTTAAACGGAAAACCGCAAGGCACTGAGAGACTGCCCTCATTATCTTAATCTGTCAAAAGTTGTTAAAGGTAGGTAAGGGTACTGCTGGACACCAGGCCAATCAGAGCAGCTCAACTCTGACTGACTGTCTCCTTTACTCAAGGAGCTTTTGTGTAAGATTATTTGTAGAGGGGAGACGAGGAGTCCTACGGCAAAAAAAAATTCCCTCCCAGCACCAATATTCTCTACTACCCATTCTGCAGAAATTGACATTTGCTATAAAACACCAGCCTCTCCAGACCATGAGATCACATCATCACACACACTTTTTCCATAGGTTGGCTCACCTAGCCCCAGTCTGGAGTGGGTATGCTCTGGAGCTCCTTGCACACCTCCAGGGATGGGGAGCTCATGAAGAGGCAGGGGCTCATCTCTAGAAACTTATGCAGGAGCTCTGGGTGCTCATCCATCCAATAAGCACTCAGTCTTGCACAGTCTTTTGGCCATGAGGTTTCTTATAAGGAGAAACCTAATAGAATCTTTTTTTTTTTTTTTTTGAGACGGAGTTGCTCTCTATCACGCAGGCTGGAGTGTAGTAGCGGGATCTCGGCTCACCGTAATCTCTGCCCCCTACCCGGTTCAAGTGATTCTCATGCCTCAGCCTCCCAAGTAGCTGGGATTACAGGCATGCACCACCATGCCCGGCTAACTTTTATATTTTCAGTAGAGACAGGGTTTCACGATGTTGGCCAGGCTGGTCTTGAACCCTGACCTCAAGTGATCCACCCACCTTGGCCTCCCAAAGTGCTGGGATTACAGACATGAGCCACCACATCTGGCCCAAAGAATACTCTTAAGAAGAGACCCAGTTTGGTTCTCTTACCACCAGCTGCAGAATCTCCCAAGGAAGGTTGTAAAAAATGCAGTGTCCTGGGCCCTACCCCAAAGATCCTGAATCCATCTCTGGCAGGGACCCAGGAACCTACATTTTAACTAAGCTCCCAAGGAACAATTACTGTGCACTATCCAGATTCCTGAGGTCCAAGAATCTGCATGTTTCACACATTCACCAGTGGATTGCCTGGTCCCAGCTGGGGTCACTGGGACCCACCCAACAGAAGGAAATGCACTGAGTGACAGGAAAGCAAATCATCAATGAGTGTTGTCATTCATTTGCTAATTTCATTAGGTCCCAAAACAAGGGCACTTGTACACTCCCAGATGCCTCAGCCTAGAATCAGAGTCTCTCTCAATTGTGCTCCTAGTATTATAATATTTTAAGCCTCAAAGGCCTCCAGGAAGTGCAGGCTACTGACCAGCTCACTCTGGATTGGGCTGGTTTGGGGTTGCAGCAGCCTGGACAGGGAGAGCGGCTCTAGCCAATGACTGCAGAACTGCCTGCACAGGGAGGGCGTTACAGGGGTGAGAGCAGAGGCACACCCCAGAGAGATTAAGTGAGCCTGACATTCTATAAGAGAAGCCACTAGGCTTCCACACAGCTAGGAGGGAGACTGTGCTCAGAGCTGACCAGGGCATCATTGTAAATGATGCTGCCAAAAGGTTCCGGTCCTGGGAAGGGCAGCCCATGCCTATCATTCTGGTCCTTTTGATCTCTGCACTATCACCACCACCACTCCCCCATACTGAGTATGTAATACATTGTCAAGCATATCCCTTAGGTTATCCCACTTATTCCCCCACAATAATCCTGCACAGTAGGCATGATTATCATCTCTATTTATAGACGAGGTAACTAAGGTTCAGAGAGGTTAGGCAACTTGCCAAGGTCACCTAGCTAGAAGTGGTAGAGCCAGGAAACGAACCCAGGCAGTTTGACTGGAAATCAAGGGCAGTTCCTTAGGTCTACACTGCTTCTCCTTCCTTACTTCCCACAAGGTCTTGGAAATGTGTCATCAAGCCCTAAAAGACTGAGACACAGACCACAGCAGGCCAATTTCACCTCCAAGTTCATGAGGGACTGGATTAATGAGGCAGTTTCTGAACAAGAAAGGATCTAGAGGTGCAGCTTTGGGGAATCCCTTGCAGGTGCATGGCACGTTACAGCCTACAGTGAGAAGTACCATCAAGAAGGAATTCAGAACAGTGAGACCAGAGCCAGGCCGCCTGCTCTACTGCAGCTGTGTGATCTTGGGCTTGTGACTTGACATTTGTGCTCAAGTGTTGTTCTATAATGTGAGGATAACAATAGTAACTACTACATAGGATTGTTCTGAGGATTAAACGAGGATATAAACAAAGCACTCAGAACAGTGCCTGACATAGAAAAAGTGTCATTTAATGGCTTCTGCTATTGTAAGTATGACAAAATGATTTCACATTTAGTACTTCAATTGATCCTCCTAGTAACTCTGCTTGGTTCACAGGACTGGATCATTTGTCCTACTTTGCAAGTGAGGAAAGTGAGTTTCAGCAAGGAAAATGACTTCCACAAGGACACAACCTGTGTATGTAAGTCTGCATTCTCAGGCCACTTCCCAGGCAAGCCAACCCCCATCTTTCATCTGTCTTTCTTTTGAGCCCTGAGGTTGCCCTCATTTGTTCAGTTGATTCATGTCTAAAGTGAGAGAGCTGAAAAAAGTACGGGAATGGCTACTACATTGACAAACATACCACTGCTTTCCATGTCCTAATGTCTGCCCATGGCAGACATTATTAGGTGATCACAGGCCTCTTTCCTGCTGAGCCAGAGCACAGCTTTGGACTCTCCAACCCAGAACTCTTGACAGTCATTACCAATTGATTGCAGATGGTAGATGACCAAACCTAACGCTTCCACTGTATAGACAGAATCTTCTATCCAAACTTGGGTTATTTCTAAATTTAGTTATGATTGGTCGACAGGCTGCTCATAGCCCAGTCCATGTCCCTACATGTGTCAACCTCCCTGCAGATCTCACTGGTAGATTATAGTCTCCCTGTAGATAGAATGTGATCACAGCAGCACCCATTTTTCCCTACATCCAAGAAACTGTTCAACAGACACACTGCTTAGACCCAGCCCACAACCTCACTTTCGTGACTGCCAAATTGCATCAGCAGATGTTTTCAGCTAATTCTACATCAGTGGGTCACCTCTGTGTGACAACAGACACTGGCAAAAGGTGTGGTAGGTAATTTGTTACTAATCACATTTTAAAATCCCAACCTGGAGCTGATTTGGTGTTTAATGTAAAAGTGGAGAGGTTCAGTGGGCACAAGGGGCTTTTATCCCTTCTATCATCTCTCCGGACAGCAATGGCTCCTGGCCCAGCTCTTGTGGGTCAGCGAAGCTAAGCCCACATACACACTCTTGCCCAGGGGTGGGCCCATGACCCAGTCCTGAGCAACCAGAAAGCCATCTCTTCCAGCCATCATGATTGGCTCAGGACTGAACATGTGCCCCTGGTCCAGACAATGAAAGTCTGCCTTAGGACACTGGTGCTATCGGACAAGAAGTAGTCTCTTGCTGTGGTTGCTAAGCTGATCCATGGGAAACCTTGAGGCCATTTTTCTCATTGGCTGGGAAGAACCTGTGTGGAAATGGAGCTCTCACAGAGGAAAGCAGAGTTGAGAGATGGAGCTCCTGGTCGAACTAACCCTGAACCCCACACCTTCGGTAAAGGAAACCAATCAACTTCTTTTTTTGTTGGGTGGTGACTTTGAATCAGCTTTCTGTAACATAGCCAAGACAGCCCTAAGAGTTAAACGTTCACGTTCTGATGCTGGAGGAAAGAACTGCAGCGGGCACCTGATGCCTGCAGCTTATCTATGCCATAGTTGGTGGTCATCTGGGCATGCGCAGGAGACTGAGCCTATGTGCTCTAATATGCATGTTGTGCCAGGAAGAAAAGTTTTGAAAATCACTAACTTAACCCTGTGGTTTTCTTTTGATGTCTTTTTTCCTTTTTTTATTTTTTTATTGCATTTTAGGTTTTGGGGTACACGTGAAGAACATGCAAGATTGTTGCATAGGTACACACATGGCAGTGTGATTTGCTGCCTTCCTCCGCATCACCTATATCTGGCATTTCTTCCCATGCTGTCTCTCCCCAGCTCCCCACCCCCCACTGTCCCTCCCCATTTCCCCCCCGACAGACCCCAGTGTGTGATGCTCCCCTCCCTGTGTCCAAGTGTTCTCATTGTTCAACACCCACCTATGAGTGAGAACATGCGGTGTTTGATTTTCTGTTCTTGTGTCAGTTTGCTGAGAATGATGGTTTCCAGGTTCATCCATGTCCCTACATAGGACACTAACTCATCGTTTTTGATGGCTGCATAATATTCCATGGTGTATATGTGCCACATTTTCCCTGTCCAGTCTATCATTGATGGGCATTTGGGTTGGTTCCAGGTTTTTGCTATTGTTGATGTCTTTTTTTTTTTTTAACTATTGACTCTGGGCACCTAATAAGATTGATAAGGCCTGAGCCAAGTGCATTAACATTCTACTTCTGAGGCCTGGGAGAGGATTCTGCTTCTATTGGAAAGAAAAGACTACTATTCATTCACTTATTCATTTTACCAACATTTCCTGCTGTTTGCTGATCTCCACTCTAACTCTCTGAAGTCTCTCTTTTCTACTACCAAAGATATGCTTCCCCTTGATCTTCTCAACTTTCACTTTCTCCATCTGCTTTGGGGGTTAGACATAAGCACATCCTGTGATGAGTTTCTGGGAAAGCATCTGCACACATGCCTACCTCTGGATCCTGGCTCCTGCCCCTGGGGCCTCTTCCCATCAAGAATAAGTGTCGCAAGGCCGGGCACAGTGCCTCATGCCTGTAATCCCAGCACTTTGGGAGGCCGAGGCAGGAGGTTCACTTAAGCCCAGGAGTTTGAGGCCAGCCTAGACAACATGGCAAAACTCCGTCTCTATAAAAAAATACAAAAATCTGGCTTGGCATGGTGGCTCATGCCTGTAATCCCAGCACTTTGGGAGGCCGAGGCAGGTGGATCACCTGAGGTCAGGAGTTCAAGACCAGCCTGGTCAACATGGCAAAGCACCATCTCTGCTAAAAAAAAAAAAAAAAATACAAAAATTAGCCGGGGTTGGTGGTGCATACCTGTAATCCTAGCTATTCGCAGGCTGAGGCAGGAGAATCACTTGAACCCAGGAGGAGGAGGTTGCAGTAAGGAGAGATCGAGCCACTGCACTCCAGCCTGGGCAACAGAGCAAGACTCCATCTCAAAAGCAAAACAAAACAAAACAAAAATCTGTCTGCCACAGTGGTGCATGCCTGTAATCCCAGCTATTGGGGGATGGGGGCAGAGGCGGGAAGATCACTTGAGCCCAGGAGGTCAAGGCTGCAGTGAGCAATCACACCACTGCACTCTAACCTGGGCAACAGAGTGAGACCCTGTCTCAAAAAAAAAAAAAAAAAAGAATGAGTGTCAGGGGATCAGCCCTCAGCTTGCCTTCACTCTGAGCCAAGCCTTGTCCTGGACCCTTGGGCAGCTGACCTCATAGACGTCAGGAGGCTCAGCAAACCATTCTATTCTCTGGCCTCATTTAGTGCCACCCTAGGTTGGAGTGCCACCGGCTCTGACAGTCACAACACTAACTCACAGCAGGCTCCAGACACACCTGAACCACTTGTGTGGCACCGTCCGGAACCAAAATGGAGTCTTCGTCTCTGTGCATGAAGAGCGGGCACTGGGCTTTCAGGAGAGGCAGAGTAGAGGCCAAGGCCAAGCACACAGCAGGCTCTCTATAATTACTTGGCACCAAAAGGTAAAGGGGAATAAAGAATCTCAGTGATAAAGATTTATGAGACATTTGAACTGCCAAGTTCCACCAACAGATTGTAAACTGTAAAGGAGGGTGGCGCCATGGATTGTGTGTTTGCTAAGTGTCAGGCACGAGGCTCTCTCATTTCATTCCCCAGCCCCACAAGAAGCATCCCTCTTTACAGATGACAAAACCAAGGTTCAGAGAGGCCCAAGATCACCTAGCCAATGGGGGATGAAAGCAACATTCGAACCTGGGTCTGCCTGGCTGCAAAGGCCATGCTGCTAGCCTCTTTCCCATCCCACCTTTAAACCAGGAGGGCCCTTAAACAAGGGCATCTGGTCCAATCTCTTGCTGTGCGGACTGGAGGCTGAGGCCCAGGAGGGGCTGGCCACAGGGGAGGAGGCCTGCCTGGGATCCAGGGTTCCCATCACCCTGGGCGAGGCTTCTCTCCAGATCTCCTGAACCCTATTAGCACAGAGGATCCCTTGTAATGAAGGGTCAGGGTCACCCTGAGAGAGTATATGAACAGATTCCTCTTTCCCAAACTGCTAACCTGCACCAGGCACCTGTCTTGCGCTGGAAAGACAGCAGTGATAAAGAGAGTCCCCACCACTCAGTCAGATGGGGGAGACCTCAGACCACTGCCCAGGAGTGAAGGACCCAAGAAGGAGCTGAGAGAAACTCAGTTGGCTGGAGTGAGGCTCAGGGCAGCCGGGAGGGACGAGGGTGAGGTATGCAGGGCCGGAATCCTGACAGGGCTTCTAGGCCACAGTAAGGGTGGCCTCTGTCCTAAGACCAGGGGGCCACTGCGGGGCTTTCCACAGGGCAGTGATAGGATAGATTTGCACTCTGGCTGATACATGGACATGCAGCCAAAAATGCCGGCGGGAGGCCCAATGAGGTGGCTGCTTCACAGGCTGGCGAGAGATCGTGGCCTCTGAGTGGGAGGAAGTAAAATGAAGGGAAGGAGGAATTGGACCTATTTATGATCTATATTCAGAGATGGGACTGAAAAGACTCAGTGACATCGGCTATGTGCAGCAAGGAAGAAGGAGCAATTAGGGTGGGCTCCCTACGGAGGACTATAGCAGCCCAAGTGGAAGGAAGAAGGGAAACAGGGCTGGGGGTGGGGTGATGCAACAAAGACTGCCACTCCGAACATGCCGAGTGTGTGCAGGGGAGCAGTGCAGTCAGCCCCAGGCAGGCAAGTCAGGGGGGCCCGCATGCCCATCTTGCCCAGCGGGGCCGGCATGCCTGCACACGTGTGCATGTGGAGACAGGTGATGGGCGGCGGGGGGAGACCCTTGACATAACAGAAATATGGTCATTGCCATGTTCCTGTTTATAAAATGCCTCACACACAGCTGCCCCTCCTCTGCCCAGGATCTGCAAAACGAGAACAACAGGAAAAACAGACCATCAAATCAACAAGGGCCTTCAAGACTCTCAAACCTCTCACTGTACAGAGGGGGAATTTGAGACCTGGAGAGGGAGAGGGACCCTGTCTCAGTTTAGTGTGAGACAGCTGAGAGCCAGACCAGAATCCAGGCATCTTCCTTCCAGTCTGGGGCTCTCCTACCACACTGAGTTTCTCTCCGTTTCTTCTCCTTGGGTCCTAATCTCCTGGGCACTGGCCTGAGGTCCCCCCCATCTAACTGGATGGTGCGGGCTCCTTCACACACTCTCTTATCTGGTACTCAAAACATCCCTGTGAGGCTCTATTTCCCCCATTTCACAGATGAGGAACTTAGAACCCAAAAAGGTCAAAAGAATCCCCCAAGGTCACAACTTCAGTCTACGATTTGTCTCTCAGGTCCTATGCAGTCATCGTTAAGGTCACTTGATCCCCCTTCACTCTGACACGCTACTCTCTTTATGAAAAACTGTGCAGCCCATTCTGAGCTCCCAACAGGGCAAAAGGGGCAAATGGAGTTCTATAATTCCACTGATGGCTGCACATCTTAGAGGAAATTAACTAATTGGCCTCTGGGGTGTTGAGTATGGCAGGAGGGGAACAAACGTGCCCCAGAAGTAAGGAAGTCCTCAGTGGGCCAAGAGTCTCAGTCTCTCTCTCTCTCTCTCTCTCATTCCAGTGTGACATCAATTCCAGGACCCAGGAGTTCCACTGCCCACTTCAGGAATCTCTGCCCTAAGCACCTTGCATTTCTATCTACTCTGCAAGCTTGGACCCACTGGCTGGAACAGCCTCACTGGCTGCCTTCACACAAGCCCTTTTTCCCCTTCTCTCTTCCTGCTCCCTACCTCTGTCCCAGCAGACACTTGGCAGCCCCCTCAGAGGCGCGCTGGGGGTCAGGAGGGAATGTTGAGCATCTGGCCAGAGCCCAGGCCAGCCCTGTGGGTTCACAACAGGGAACCTGCTAATGTGCAGGACCCTAGGGCAGCAGCCCTGTGATTGGCTGGCAAGGCCAGGCATCGGGCCATGGCAGCACCCGGGGCCTCGTGACCCCAAATCCCAGCTATTAATAGATGAGAACTCTTCAGCCCCCCTGCCCCTACCCAGCATCCCCCTCTCTCTTGGCTGAAAATAAAAGGATGCCTTGAAATGGTACAGAGGCCCAGATACCCAACTCAGCTGCTCTGGACCCAAACCTTCTGCTGACCTCAGGGAAAGTACTCTATTCTCTAGAAATCCAGGGATCTGTCAGCTGTCCAGGCCCCCTTGGCCCACATCCCTGCTTCTTCCCCCAGTAACTATCCTGGTGTAGCTACTGCTTCCAGCCCCCAGATTCCTGAGTCACTTGGATCTCACTTTAATATGCTGCCACCAACAAGGCATTCATTAGGAACCCACTGCCCGGGGAGAAGGGAGGTTGTATATGTATATGTTGCGGATGTTCGACTTTGCAGAAAAAAAATGGAAGAGCTTCTTTATACCTTACACAAGCAGAATGGCTGTATCCAAGGTCACACAGTGAATGAGCGGCAGGGATGAGACTCCCAAGCCAGGCCCACCCAACCCCAAGCTGATCAGGAGCCCGCTTCCAGCCCGCCACTTGGGCCTTTGCTTATGCAAGGCTAAGGGCCCAGCGTGCCCTTCTTACTTCCCTATTCTTCTCTTCATCTCCCCTCTCTTCTTCTTGGGCTTAGCCCACTACCACCTCCACCAAGAAGCCATCTCCATCTAAATTAACTTAGCTCACAGCTGTCCCAACCCCCACTTCCCCACCAACACACAAATTCCCCTTAATGCATTTACTGAGTCACTTGCTTGGCACTGACCAGGAGTGGCATTAATGATTGTTTCTCTATACTGAGGAATGGCAAATAGGCCAAGTCCTATCGGGGATGGTAGTAGCTTTCATTGTATGGGTAAAGGTTATGAGACCATATATCCAAGATCAGCAGGAAAGAGTATGGTGATTGATTAGTGATGTCTGCCTTGGTCAGGGCGTCCGTCAGCACTCATGCCAGGTTTTGTTTCCTGCTTTAGAATTTACCCATCATTCTGTTGCTCCCAAGACTAAATTCCTGAAAGCAGAAATTTAGCTCAGCAGATCAGACAGTTTGAGCTGTTAAGGGTTTTCCCGACCTTGCCGGCCACTCAAACGGCAACATGAGAGCAAGCAGACAACATAGAGAGAAGAACGAGAGTCATCCCTTGCGCACTTCGGTGGTGTTCACGCAAAGGACTCCACAGCCAGCACCTCAACTGATCCGGACAAAACAACTGAGAGGCAGACAGGTATTCTCTCTCCTTTTCACAGGAGGAAACTGAGGCCTGGAGAGGTTAAGTGACTGACCCAAGGTCATTTGGCCAGCCTGGACCCAACCCCAGGTCACAGAATGGCAGCTATGCAGAACTGTAGGACAAAGGACAGCCAGCCTGTCAGGTGACCACACATAGTTCCCATGACAAGAAGCTCCCCCACTGCCCAAGGCAGGCCAGCTCATGCCATCTTTCATTCGAAAAGCCCCTTCTTTTTTTTTTTTTTTGAAAGACGAAGTCTTGCTCTGTCACCCAGGCTAAAGTGCAGTGGCTCAATCTCGGCTCGCTGCAACCTTCATCTCCCGGGTTCAAGCAATTCTCCTGCCTCAGCCTTCCAAGTAGCTGAGATTACAGGCACCCACAATCACACCCGGCTAATTTTTGTATTTTTAGTAGAGAGGGGTTTCACCATGTTGGCCAGGCTGGTCTCGAACTCCTGACCTCAGGCGACCCACCCACCTCGACCTCTGAAAGTGCTGGGATTACAGGCATGAGCCACTGCACCGGCTGGAAAGCCCCTTCTTAGATTGAGCCAGACCCTCCCCTCTTGACCTCCACTCACCAGTGCCAGGCCTCTCCAGTGCCGATGTTTGCAGGTGGCTTATTTCCTCTGAGCTGCATGCCTCTACTGCCTCCACCCATGTGGAAGAACACCTGCTTTACAATCATCCTGCTTTTTATTTCGTTTTCTGAGAGCATATCTGTTTGCCTACTTTGATGACAGAACCACCTCCTCCCTAGTTCTCGGCCCAGCCTTCTATTAATGTGCCTAATGTTTAAAATATCAATAACTCTTTGCGATTAACTATGCTTTGCATTATCCAACCACCAACACACGACCACCCCTCCACTGCCAAGGCTCTGCAAAACGAGAACAGCAGCAATAACAGACCATCAAATCAAGAAGGCCCTTAGAGACCCTTAGTTCAAACCGCTCAGTGTACACATCGGGAATCCGAGGCCTGGAGAGGAAGAGGGACCCTGTCTCAGGTTTAATGCTGAGACAGTGGAGAGCTGGACATCTTCTCCCAGTCTGGGACTGTGCCTGCAAAACATTAGGTAATGCTTGACTTGAAATCCTGCACCCAAGTTCAGGTCAGGAGAGCCAGCGTGGGTCACACACTGAGAACTGGTGACCAGAAAGGATGAGAATCTGAAGCGGCCAGGCCTGGGGCCAGGCGGCCACACTGGGCTCTGGCTCCCCTCCACACACGGCTCATCCTGAGCTGGAACCTGTGCTCTGGGTGTGTGGGCTTTCGATGCTCAAATCACACATGGCTCTGCTTGCTTCCCCTCTGTCACCCAGCTCCCAGACCCTGCGGCAGAAACAGCCTTTGCACCTGCTGGGCCTAGGAATTCATCGCAGCTTTCTCTCCTTCCACTCCCCTAGGATGGAAAACCCCTTCACTCAGACCTCCTTTCAGCTTCGTGGGCTGAGGAGGCAGTCAATCACTTGCTGCCAGCCAGAGGGTGTTAGGAAATAAAAATGACATCAGGAAACAGGAGAGATATGTGCAGCCCAAGGCCAGGGGAAGAGGCTGGGAGGGGGCTCCAGCCACTCCTTTATCAATCACAGAGCACCGAGCCCCTCCCCTGCATCCCGGATACCCGCTGGGTCACGACCCCGGCACACAGTGCCGTGGGAAGGCACAGGCATGCCCTAACCTTGCCGCTTCCGGAAGCCTCTCACATCTTCCTCCCCCAGCACACCTGTGGCCTCCTCTCGGAATCCCTCCAGACCCTTTCAAATTCTCCTTTGGCCAGGCAGTCTCAAAAGTCACTCCTGGAACAGGCCTTCCCTGATGCCCCCTCCCACTGACCCCCCATTATTTCCTCCCTCCCTGGACTCCCCAGAGCACGTGGTTTTTTTTTTTTTAATCTGATTTGTCTCCTTGTTTCCATCTCTCTAGAGAGCTCCAGAGATGCAGTGGCCTGTTGGTCTCTTCATTGTTGTATCCTCAGTGTGTGGTATACAGTAGATGCTCAATAAAAACCTCCTGAAGGCGTGGATGTTGCAGTGGTGCCTAAACGGTCCAGCAATACTTTGTGAAGATGGGGGTTTCAACTCTTGACCTTGAGGGCAAAGAGGCAGCCCCTCCCCCCAGACACCAGAGTGCGTGTTGTTTTTGCTACTGAGCAGCACTGAGATGGTGCCAGGCATGGTGTGTGGCGCTCACCCCATGAACTCTAACAAGCCTCATCCCCATCTTATCAGTGGGGAGACTCAGAGCCAGCGAGACTTGGTCATCTGAGACAGTGCAGCCAGGCTGTGGCAGAGACCAGACTCAAAATTCAGGATTTCTTTCTATGCGCTGTGCTCAGATTCGGAGCCTGGCCCCTCACGATGGGCCTTCAGTATCCCAAGGAGTCTGGACTTCGTCTCAAAGAGTCTCCTCCTTCTGAGAAGTCTAGTTTTTGTGACATTCAAAAAGGTCTTATTGGGAGTAACAGCTTTCTAGGGCATTTTACTCCCTAGAACACTGGTCTATGATGAAACTCCCTCTCAAACACAGATGCCGGGTACGGATCATCTCCCCTGTGAGAAGTTTCCAAAACTTTAGCGATAATCTCTTTTCCTGGAATCCTGGGAAAAGGAGGATGGTTTTATGATCACACACTCCATCAAACTTCCCTTTTTTCAAACAATGAAACTGAGGCCGTAAGTGCCAGGTTTTATCTGTGGTCACCCAGCCACAGCCAAGCAGTGACAGATTCAGGCCGTGTGGCCTGGGGTTCTGGTGGGGGAGCTTGGGCGGGAGGAGGCGTGAAGGATTGTGATTTGCAGGAGGGGGTGAGCCTTGCTCTATGAGAGCCCACGAAGCTAAGCCCAGGCCATGCTGGGAGCTGAGATTGCAGCTCATTTGTTCTAAGGAAGCCCTTTTGACCATTAGAGCTGCCTCATGACAGCCACAAGCAGCTGTAGGAAGTCATGAGGACTGCATGGCCACTACCTGGTGGGGATGGCAGGGATGCAGGTATGGAAGGATGCAGGGATGGAGACAACACAGCCTTGAAGGCCCCTGACCCAGGGAGCCCAAGAGCCCCACTTCTGCTCGGAGCCTCCTTTCCCTGCCTCTGGAGTCTCTCTGGCCACTGGTGGGCTAGGCTAAGTCAGGGAAGCTCACAGACCTCTCTCCCGCTCACAGAGTTGCAGACTGGCGGATAAGAGACATGGGAACTAAAGCATGGCCAGGAATCTGGGCCTCCTCACCACTCTCGGGTCAGGGGCTGCCTCCCCTTCTGCCATCCCCTCCAAGCACAAAGCACCTGCTGAGACCCAGCTGACGCTGCTCCACGGATGTGAGCAGCCAGGTATTCTGTGCACATGCGTGCGTGCGTGCGTGTGTGTGTGTGTGTAAGAGTCACTGCTCCATGGATGTGAGCAGCCAGGTATTCGGTGCACATGCGTGTGTGCATGTGTGTGTATGAGAAAGAGTCGCTACTCCATGGATGTGAGCAGCCAGGTATTCTGTGCACATGCATGTGTGCATGTGTGTGTGTGAGAAAGTCACTGCTCCATGGATGTGAGCAGCCAGGTATTCTGTGCACATGCATGTGTGCGTGTGTGTGTGTGAGAAAAGTCACTGCTCCATGGATGTGAGCAGGCAGGTATTCTGTGCACATGCGTGTGTGTGCGTGAGTGTATGAGAAAGAGTCGCTACTCCATGGATGTGAGCAGCCAGGTAGTGTGTGTGCGTGTGTGTATGTCACTGCTCCATGCATGTAAGCAGCTGGGTACCGTGTGTGTGTGTGTGTGTGTGTGTGTGTGGTGTGTGTGAAAGTCGTTGCTCCATGGATGTAAGCAGCCAGGTACTGTGTGTGTGTGTGGCTGCTCCATAGATGTGAGCAGCTGAGTACTCTGTGTGTGTGTGTTGTGTATGTATGTGTGTGAGTCGCTGCTCCATGGATGTAAGCAGCCGGGTACTCTGTGTGTGTGTGTATGTGTGTGTGATGCTCCATGGATGTGAAAAGCCAGGTATTCGTGTGTGTGTGTGTGTGTGTATGTCACTGCTCCATGTATGTAAGCAGCCAAGTACTCTGTGTGTGTGTGTGTGTATCTGCTCCATGTATGTAAGCAGCCAAGTACTCTGTGTGTGTGTGTGTGTGTGTGTGTGTTGGCTGCTCCCTGGATGTAAGCAGCAGAGTACTCTGTGTGTGTGTGTGTGTGTGTGTTCGCTGCTCCATGGATATAAGCAGCTGGGTACTGTGTGTGTGTGTGTGTGTGTGTGTGTGTGTGTGTGTGTGTTGCTGCTCCCTGGATGTAAGGCAGCAGAGTACTCTGTGTGTGTGTGTGTGTGTGTGTGTGTGTGTGTGCTGCTCCATGGATGTAAGCAGCTGGGTACTCTGTGTGTGTGTGTGTGTGTGTGTGTGTGTGTGTTGCTGCTCCCCTGGATGTAAGCAGCTGGGTACTCTTGTGTGTGTGTGTGTGTGTGTGTGTGTGTGTGTGTGTGTGTGTGCTGCTCCCTGGATGTAAGCAGCAGAGTACTCTGTGTGTGTGTGTGTGTATGTGTGTGTGTCGCTGCTCCACAGATGTAAGCAGCTGGGTACTCTGTGTGTGTGTGTGTGTGTGTGTGTGTGTGCTCCACAGATGTAAGCAGCTGGGTATTCTGTGTGTGTGTGTGTGTGTGTGTTGCTGCTCCCTGGATGTAAGCAGCTGGGTACTTGTGTGTGTGTGTGTGTGTGTGTGTGTGTGTGTGTGTTGCTGCTCCCTGGATGTAAGCAGCTGGGTACTCTGTGTGTGTGTGTGTGTGTGTGTGTGTGTGTGTTGCTCCCTGGATGTAAGCAGCTGGGTACTCTGTGTGTGTGTGTGTGTGTGTGTGTGTCGCTGCTCCACGGATGTAAGCAGCTGAGTACTCTGTGTGTGTGTGTGCACACACATGTGTGTGTCTGAGTGTATGTGTGTGTGTGTGTGGCTGCTCCATGGATGTAAGCAGCTGGGTACTCTGTGTGTGTGTGTGCGCCACATATGTGTGTGTCTAGTATATGTGTGTGTGTGTGTGTGTGTGTGTGTGCTGCTCCATGGATGTAAGCAGCTGGGTACTCTGTGTGTGTGTCTGTGTGTGTGTTACAAAGACAGTTTTTAAATCCCTACTTCCAAGTGTCCCGGTCTTGGGAAGCTAGAGGCTCTGGGTGGTGTGGTTCTCATGGGGGAGAGAGGACCAAAGAAGGCAAGAAGTTAGGATGCAGTGGGGAGGGGGCCGGCCGCCCGGCAGTTTCCTGAGGAGACCCAGGCTGTAAAAGGAGTGAAGAGGCCTCTGGGACCCATGAGGGACGAGGCAGCCACTTAACTCTTCCCTCCCTGCATGGGAGGGCAGAGGAATTTCCCAACACATTCCTGAACTCAGAGCCAGGCGGGCCCCCTCCCACTCCTGACTATCAGCACCACTCGGACCAAGCCTCACGACCAGGCAAGGGGCTGCCAATGGCCCAGGGGGTGGTGGCTTTTGGAAGGAGGCAGGAAGGGAACAGGTTCTGCAGATAGAGAGCTCAGCAGCCCTGGCATGTGTTTCTTTCTGGACTTCCCTCTGAAGTTTCCACATCTGTAAAGTGGGTGGAGCATGTGTGGGGGAGCAGGGGTCTGTGTGGGTCTATGTGTGTTTGGGAAGGCTTTCGATAAATTGTAGATGAAAAAAACCACCACACTGCCTCAGCAAAAACAACAAGAAGAACAAATTCAGACTGAATTCTAGCCCTGGCCTTGCTGCTTAAGAAGCCACACGCCCCTTCTGAGACTCAGGCCCAGCACCTGCGCAATAGGAGTAACAACCTCCCTCTTGCAGACAAGAAGGGCTCCCCACAGGGACATGATCGTTAACCATCATGGAAGAGCTGGGCTGAGGGTGGGGGAAGGACTCCGGACCAGGAACCGGGCAAGAGCAAGGATGTGTGCACACATGTGTGTGCAGAGTGCAGGAAGCTAGGAGAGCCTCTCCCTGTCCGCTGCCAACGGGAAACGGTTATGAGGCCATTTCTATTGTCAACTGAGAACCACACACACAATCCTGCTCAAACCTGTATGAAGCTCCAGAGCAGAGTGGGGATCTGAACATGGGGCTAACTGCTGAGGCCACAGTACCTCCGTTACGTTACAATGGTGACCTCTGGGTGTCATTCCCAGGACTCTACATGTCTTCGTTGCATCCTAGCTGCAGCTGGCACCAACAACCCACCCAACTCTCATCAAACCAGCACGCACCTACATATGCTCTCGAGATCCCCCTGGTTCAACGATGCCAGCCACAGCAGCGTCACTGCCAGGGAGCATCTGGGGTGTTCCACCTAAGCACCATGATTTGACTTGGAGATCTGGGATACAAGCTGTCCTGAGTGCCAGCGCAGTCCCACACAATGCAAAACTGTCCAGCCTAAAAAGCTCTGGGGTGCTGCTGGGAGTTGAAAAAATAAAAATAATTTTTAAAAAAAATCTTTGGAACCCCTTTTGGGACACGCTGCGTAAGGCAAAATTTTTGTAGTGCAGATAGGGGAAACCAAGGCCTAGAGAGGGAAAGGAATTTGCCCATGGTCTCAAAGCAAGCTAGCAAGAGAAATGAGGCTATGGTTAGCCCCTACCACTCCCAGTCCAGTGTTCTTTCATCGCCTACACTTTACTGTCTTTTCTATGATACCTATTAGAATAGAATGCAGAAGAGTTCAAAAAGAAACATACTTGTATGAGGAAAAAGTTAGTAACAATGACAGAGGAAAAGAGGTGGTATCTTGGTATGGCAGTGAAGGAGGTGGAGGGGAACAGGGTTCAGCAGGCTATGCATTCGTAATGCTAACCACTAGGGGACAATGCTGGCTTTGGACAGCTTGGTTGTGTTGTAAGAATTTGTTAAGAGATCAGGGAGGGGGAAAATGGAAGGACTTACTTCTATCTCATCTGATTTACTTATAGACAATCCAGTGCACCTCATGCCATAATTCCCTTCATTGTTGCATGTGGAGAAGAGAAGGGGGTAGGGGGTTAAATTGGAGAAGGAGATCCAAAGGCAGAACCTGATCAGAAAATCCATAGCTCAGAGCCCTGAGTGCTTCCTGGCGCCCATCCTAGGACAGGGAAGAGGTGTGGGCATCACTAGCCAAAGCCCTCACCACAAGTCATACCTAGCTGCAGACTCAGCATGCCTTTCTAGGTCTCTCAGAAAATGTTTATCTGAAGTGCTAGCTTCAATTAATTGGGAGGACTACCTGAAGCCTTGCTTTGCAGTGGATTCTGAGGCCTACTGGAGTTCAGGCGCAAGAGTATGGAGGCTGAATTCGTTCTGTCTGCCACGGGTGCTGAAAGGCGCATTTCAGCTGCTGCACCATCTCAGTCACCATCTCTATCCCTGCTGCCACATGCCTCACCCTACTGCATCCTCCAAGCAACCTGGGCAGCAAGCAGGGCAAGAATCACTGAGCGAGCCTCTCTGAAGGGAAAGAAGTTGAAGACCTGCAGGGTCAGGGGGAACTGTCCAGGGTTACACCATGATGATAGTGGGGACGAGAACCTAGGACTCCATCTCACCTCTTACTACCACCATGCCCTGCCCCCTGCAGACCCACAGAAGTGCATTCTCAGCTGCCTCTGTTTCCATGGGGCTGTAGCTACGGCTTCTACAGTAACAACCAGAGTAGGGGGTGATAGTTCAGCCATGTGGGGCTGGCAGGAGGCCTCCACAGTAGGGAGCTGCCCTACGCCATCCCTACACAACCCTCAGCCACCAGTGAGCACAGCCCACCACAGGGGGAAAGGGAAAGCAATTCTAGGTGGAACTGTGGAACCAGTTTCCCCCGTCCGCTCCGGTGGCAGCTCGCCCTGCTCTCTGGCTGTGGGGACATGCTGCTCCACTGAGTCCCAGATGAGCCCATCTAGACCCTGGGAAGTGTGAGTAGGGATAGAACCCAACCACTGGACAAAATGCTCTCAACTCCCAAAGCAGCAGCCTGGTCTCCATGACTCCCATAAGTGGGTCCTGGAGAATCTGTCATCTTCTGAGAAGTCCAGCAAGATCCAGCTACAAGTGGACTGTCTACAAGTCAGTAAAGGACCAGAGGCGGGAGGGAGAGGGGGGTGAGGCTCAGGTCTGCCCAGCACCCTGGTCATACATGGGACAGGGACCTAGTCATGCAGGTCCCTAAAGCCCTGGCACCCTAAATAGAGACAAACTCTTAAGGGATATGGCCCGCATGCTAAATGAATGAATGAACAAATGAATGAATGTCAAAGCTGGGAGTCTCAGAGATCATCCCAATCCCCACTAATGCTCAGATGTGATTACTGCGGTCAGGCGGGTCATCGTGGGACCAGAAGCCAGAAGGATTACAGGCGCAGCAAACCTCTACGGATCCCCTGCTATATGCCCGGTTCACTGCTAAATGCCGTATTCTGTACCATCTCATGGCAACCTCACAGCACCCAGAGCTATGCCAGATTTTTAGCCCTGCTGTGTAGGTGAGGAAACTGGAGCCCAGTGCACACAGTCAGCAGCAGCAACACTAACTTTAACCCAGGCCCCTACACCCACTCTATGAACTTCTCTACCACGGTGTCCCTCACCAGAGGGGGGACAGGGGAGACAGGGGGCTCCACCAGGCTCTCTGCCTTATGGCTGCTGCAAGGTGCCACCCCTAGACTTCCCACTGGGGCTCTGATGTTCATGTCACCATGGCCTCTCCCCAAAGGGCATTCAGGTCAGAGCTGAAAAGGGGACCCAAGACAAGCACCTCCTTCGCTTTCCTAACTGGTGCTACAGTGGGCAAAGCAGGAGGGCTCAGGCTGGAGCCGGGAGGCTCACTGCTGGACACCTGCTTTCTGACTGACAGGGATACAGGCAGCCATGTGCCTGGGGACAGAGCACCAACATCCCAGAGAAACGCCAGTGGGGTGTCTGGCAGGAGGGGGTGGGGCAGGCTGAGCCCCACCTACAGTCCCCAGTCCTCATGAGAGTCACCATCACGCTGGGCAGCCAGGTCCCTCCTCCCGAAGCTGAGAGGAAGTGTCCCCCACCTCCAAGCGCTTCACATCATGCATGCTTCACCATTTCCAGCGTGTGGCCACCCCACCCACCCCATCTCAGTCCCAGTGGCGGCTGCTCTGCCTCCCATCACCGTGTCTGTTAGCCTCCTCACACTCTCTCTCACACTGATTTGGATATGTGATTTCCATCTGTCTGTCCTCCTCCCCACCCATCTATGAAGGTGGAGCTGCCTTTTGTGGGGGAGGGACCTGGAAGGGGCCAGGCTAGAACAGAGCAGCCGGGCAGGGGCCAGGCTGAGACACACCTAAGGTCAGTTGCCAAGCTGCACAAAACACACGGCAGACAGGCCAGCAGGAGGCTGGGACACGCGGCAGCCTCCATCAAGCTTTGGGAGGCGCAGCTATGTTTGCTCTGGAGGCTGTTTGGATTAATAAGAGACATGCAGGTCTCATCTGGCTGCACAAGACCCCACCACAGCAGTCCTTGCCCCGCAACCTGAATCGCAGCCTGTGGGGTTGCCCCAAACACCAAGAAGGTACAGATTGAAAGCACCAGCCCAGCCAACACTGTTAACCAAAACACACTAAGCGTGGGCACAGCTGGTGCACGGGCAGAACAATGTCCCACAAATACCAAGCACCGTACCCCAACAGAAAACATCTGCCACAAAGACCATCTCCCCCAGCACCCCCCTGCAACGCCACCATAGCCAGCGCCTTTACCTTACGCACCAGATAGGTTCACACTGTGACCATTGGCGTAGGATACCATCACACTAAACACACACACGGATATCTTCACAAGGTCACAAACACTGTCACACCAAACCCCACCTCAAAATCGCCACCACTGCCACCCAGCCAGCAGTTACGTAAAGCACAACTGTTAATGGCTGAGTTGCATTGCCCTAAAATTCGTATGGTGAAGCCCTAAACCTCACTACCTCAAAATGTGACTGTATGTGGAGACAGGCTGTTTAAAGAGGTAACTAAGTTAAAATTAGGTCACTATAAGGGCCCTAATTCAATACGACTGGTGTCCTTATAAGAGGAGATGAGGACACAGGCACACACGAACGGAAGACCACGTGGACTCACGGGGAAGATGCCCAACTACAGCCACGGGGGAGACGCCTTAGAAGACGCTAACTCTGCCCACCCCTTGCTTTTGGACTTCTGGCCTTCAGAATTGTGAGAAATCCATTTCTCTGGTGTGAGTCACGCAGACTATCATACTTTAATTACAGCAGCCCTGGCAAAGCAACACAACAACGAACACCACGGCAACACCCTGCAACCTCCTCAGCCAAATAAATCCAGCGTGCCACGGGCCATGACGGGACGGGCTACATCATCCGCACAAACGCCACATCCCAAGACAGCCAGCACGTCACACACACCCTACCAACCCTCACCCACCATCGCCACATCACAGCCATGCCCCTGCCCAACACCCTCCCAGCAGCACGTCACAATCGTCAACCCAACGAGCTCACAGCAAAACTTTCACCACCGAAGCTACCAAAACAAACTCCGCCCCAACACCTCGAGTTGCTCTGGTGGCTGTTCCTCCAAGGCTCCTGGGGCAGCCCCAACCCAGATCAGAGCAGGCCCCTCAGGAGGTCCCCCACCTTTCCACAGCCTGGCATGTCTGGGTTAGAAACCTTCACTGCTCTGAGCCTGTTCCTGCCCGTAAGTCTGACAAAACAGCAACTAATTTGGAATTGCTTGAGGATTAAAATGAGAAGAATGTTAAGCAGAATGCTAGAGCCAGCTTGGGGACAGCGTTCAGTGACATCACTTCAACAGGGTGAAATTGGCCATGGTTTACTTCGCGGACACTTGAAAATGCTATAAATCAGAGCCTTCCACCCCACCCCACCGCACCCCCAGAACCAGTTGTTAGGCATTTACCAGCACACCACTGAATGTAAGGCACAGCAAGCGGAGTGCTGCCTGACAGCAAACAGAAAAGAACAAGGGAAAAGGAATACAGCTTGTTCTGCCTTTATAAACACTGCCAGAGAAAAATACTCCTCTTGCTATAATTTCTGTAGGACACGGTGCAACATAATAGGTGGCTCCCATTACTCTATGCCTTAAATCTTGCCTGATATGCCCAAGACCACACCCAGCTAGTTTCCCATCCCCTGCCCACCTCTGCTGTCACGCCTGCCTAGAATATCCCCATAGCCCTTCAGACCTGGGCAATCAGGCCCTGCCCTTGGCTTTGCACTTTAGAGGCAGCACTCTGGCCCTCCTCCAGCAGTTCCCTCCCCCACAGAGCAGGGAATCCACTTGTGTAAGGGAACCTGCCTACCTGGGCTGCAGATGCCTTTGGGACCCCAATTTCCCCACCTGAATGGCCCTGAGCCCACTTCCAGGGCCTGTGCAGGTCTCTTCCTGGGCCCATCATCCTCAGGATGACTGTGCAGTGGGGGGTACACATTCCTAGGCCCCAGGTGTGACCAGGCAGTGGCTGCCTGCAGGGAAATGGTGGCTGGAGCTTAGAAATGCAGGTGCAGACATCCACATGCATGTGCGCAAGGCCCCCCCCCACACAGGCGGGCGGGGAGCCTCCATTTGTACTCTCACCCTGGTCTTCACAAGCCAGTCATCCAATTCCTTTGAGGTTCTAGCACACCAGGTTTGGAGATGGTAATGATGAGGGGTCCTCAAAGCCTAGGGTCCTCACCTACAGAGTAGCCCCATCCATACAAACAACAGCAAGCCCTGACCCTGTAATTATTTGTGTCACATTTAATCAAGTCTTCTGACGGCTTTGGTATCACTCCAGGTATCTCATGCTATTCCAATAAACCCTTGACTTTCAACTATATTCTGGCATTTTTATTCCTTTTTTTTTTTTTTCAAAGACAGGGTCTTGCTCTGTTGCCCAGGCTAGAATGCAGCAATCATAGCTCACTGAAACCTCAAACACCTGGGCTCAAGCGATCTCCCACCTCAGCCTCCCAAGCAGCTAGGACTACAGGCATGTGCCACCATGCTCGGCTAATTTTTTTTTTTTTTTGGTAGAGACAGGGTCTCACTATGCTGCCCAGGCTGGCCTCAAGCGATCCTCCTGCCTCGGCTTCCTGATCTTTATGCTCAACACAACCCTTGGGAGAAAAGGAAGGTCCTACTATTTCCACTTAACAGATAAACAAATTGAGCTTGAGAGGTTAAGTTATTTGCCCAGGATGACACAGCTGATAACTGCCTTGAGGTAAACAGTCTTGACTTTGCATGGGTTCCCCACATCTTACCTACCTGGATCATCAACTTTTTGGAGGAAGCGATGGTGTCCTGTACGTGCTTACACTTTGAGAGGCTACGGGGCCAAGAAACATGATTCCAGGAAGGAAAAGTTCAGAGTGTTCTCTTCTTTTTTTAACTTGAATCATAAGAAGTTAAACAGAATTTGACAGTCAGAGAGGAAGGCTTCAAGACTGAAGTGGGCATCTCCTGCACTTCTGCTGAGGAGGCCAGATCTGGCAGGAAGGCACAGGCTTAGGCATAATGTCTTAAAAATAAAAATAATAAAAAAACAAACAAAAAGATAAATAAAAGGAAGGCAGGGGCTCCCACAACCCTGAGGGAGGACAGAGGCTGAGAGGCAGTTGAGTGGGGAGTGCCAGGCTGCTGCAGAGGTGAGAGGGCTCTGGAGATAATGAGTGTACCCCTACAGAATAAGGTCCCCCCACAGATGTCCACATCCTGATCCCCCAAACCTGAGAAGATACTACCATGCAGGGTGAAAGGGACTCTGCTGATGGGATTCAGAATCTGGAGATGGGAGGTAACCCCAGATGACCTGGGTGCATCTAGTGTGATCAGAGGGTCTTTATAAGAGGGAGGCAGGAGGGTGAGGGCCAGGGTCAGGGCCAGAGAAGGAGATATGAACACGGAAGCAGAGGTCAAAAGAAAGGGGCCACACGCCAAGGAATGCGGGCAGTCTCCAGAAGGTGGAAAAGGCCAGAAATGGCTTCTCTCCTGGAGCCCCTGGGAAGGAATGCAGCCCTGCCACACCCTCACTTCAGCCCAGTAAGACCCATGTTGGGCTGCTGACCTCTGAAATACCAAGATCTGTGTTAAGGCACTACGTGTGTGGTAGTCTGTTACAGCAGCAACAGGAAGTCACTACAGCCCCCATTCAGTGTGTAAGTGAGAAACCGGAAGCCCAGAGAGGAGGAGGGCATGGCTGGGGGTCTCTCAACCATAAGGAAAGACCAAAGGAGAAGCATTTCCCCACCGGGATGAGCTTCCCGGATCAGTGAGAACGTGCCTCCTGAGGCCTGGCTCCTGCAGCTTATCACTTCCCCATTGTCATTTGTAAGGAAGAAAAGTAAACGACATTGTACAGTGTAGACCAGGGGGTCCCCAACCTTCAGTCTGTGTCCTGTTAGGAACCGGCCGCACAGCAGGAGGTAAGTGGTGGGCAAGCGAGCAAAGCTTTGTCCGCGTTTACAGCCACTCCCCATCGCTCGGTAACTACCTGAGCTCCACCTCCTGTAAGATCAGCAGCGGCATTAGATTCTCATAGGAGTGCAAACCCTATTGTAAACTGCACATGCAAGAGATCTAGGTTGTGTGCTCCTTGTGAGAATCTAATGCCTGATGATCTGAGGTGGACCTGAGGCGATGATGTTAGCACTGGGGAGCAGCTGCAAATACAGATTAACATGAGCAGAGAGGTCTGACTGCACAGAGACCATAATAAATCAATTGCTTGCAGACTCATATCAAAACCTATCAGTGGCCAGGAGCGGTGGCTCATGCCTGTAATCCCAGCACTTTGGGAGGCTTAAGTGGGCAGACTGCTTGAGCTCAGGAGTTCAAGACTAGTCTGGGCAACAAAGCAAAACCCCATCTCTACAAAAAATACAAAAATTAGCCTGGCATGGTGGAACGTGCCTGTAGTCCCAGCTACTCAGGAGGCTGAAACGGGATGATTGCTTGAGCCTGGGAGGTGGAGGTTGCAGTGAGCCAAGATCACACCACTACACTCCAGCCTGGGTGACAGAGCCAGACCTTGTCTTAAAAAAAAAAAAAAAAAAAAACCCTATTACTCAGTGGCAAGTGCCAGTTAAGCTGCATCTGGTGGGTTTGGGACAACTTCAAATCTCCATACGTTCTGGATTAAAGTCAAGGCAGAATATCCCGAGATTGCCACAAAAGCACTGAAAAGCCTGCTTCATTCCATTTCTAACATCCTATCCTTGTGAAGCAGGGTTTTCTACAGTGACAGCAACCAAAACAAGATTAGGGAGTAGACTGGACATAAGCAACCCACTTTGGGTGTCACTATCTGCCATCACTCCCAGATGGGACTGTCTAGTTGCAGGAAAACAAGCTCAGGGCTCCCACTGATTCTACATGATGGTGAGTAGTACAATTATTTCATTACATATTACAATGCAATAATAATAGAAATAAAGTGGACAATAAATGTAATGCTCTTGAATCATCCACAAACCATCTTCTCTGCACTCGCTGCCCCTCCGCGTCCCCGCCCACCAACCCCGTCTGTGGAAAAATTGTCATGAAACCAGTCCTTGGTGCCAAAAACGTTGGAGACTGCTGTTGTAGACAAATGCAAGAGTTCCAGAGGAGCAGAGCTGAGCTCAGTGATACCGCCAGACGTCCAAAGGGATGGGATACCCAGTGAGAATGTTCAGCCTCTGGAGCTGCACAGCTGAATAGATACTATGTTTTCCAGGGATGTTAAGACAGGCTTTCTTACTTGGGGAGGAACTGAGAGGGTCCTAGATTTCTAGAATTGTTACCTACTTTGGCAGTGATGCTCCAGCCTCATCTTCTAAGATCTGACTCTGCTTATTCTGAGCCTCCATCTCTGTGAGCACATCCTACTGCCATCTCTCCACACAGCCTTTCAGAGCTTCCTGATGTCTCCACGGACTCCAAGAAAAAAACTAGGAAGAAGACTCTTCCCCTGGGAACCCTGAATAAGCCACCATTTCTAAACAATTATTTATTATCAAGGAATCTTTCCAGTCTGCCTCTCCCGGATCATATCCCCTAGAGCAGGGGAAAGAGACTGGAGCACAAGCACGCATGTGTGGGCTCTGGGACTCCCCTGCATGAACACCCACATAGGTCTCAAAGCTTACCCCTGTGAACTTGACACCTCAACCCATACCCTCCTCTCCCAGCAAAGCCAGCAAAGGAAATGGGCCAAGATGCCCAACTTTACAGAAAGAGGACTGTTGTTTTCTAGTGCGGGGCAGACTTCCTCCCCTGGCATGAGGGATATCCTTATCATGGGCCAAGGAGTTTTCAGGACAGCTCTCTACCCACTCAACAGAGGGACCTGGTCCTAATCTCTGAGAGCCTTGCCGGCCAAACCAACTTGGAAAGGAACATGCTGGTTCTGTTTCCTCCTCAGAGCCCTGCTGCCACCCCTCTGGGCCGGTTCCAGATGCAGGTTCTCAAAGTGCAAGCGGGAAACCTCCTCTCTCAGAGCCATTCAGAGAGCACCCACTTTCCCCAAAGAGGCCACCTACCTGCCTTTGTTGGGGGACAGGGAGCAGTGAGGAGGAGGAGACAGATAATTTAATAATCACCCCATATTTGCCTTTAGTAAAATCCAGTGAAATCATGATAGGTGCTACTGTGCTCTGGAAAGGACACAGGCAAAACTGCAGAATATATTCCTGGGCCCTGCGTTATGGCAGAAACCAAAAACGCAGCCCATGACACCCTCTAGAATCCAGGAACAGCACAGATTTCTTGGTTGAGAGGTTACTTACTAGGAGGTTTAACCATCATCCTGCCTGGTTCACACTCCAGCTTGCCACATGCAAGCTCTGTGTTGTCAGGCAAGTTACTTCTGAGCCTCAGTTTCCCTTTTTTGAAATAGATGACACTAATAATATTGATCTTGCTAAGTAGAACAAACTACAAAGGATGGATGCAAAGTGCTAGTCAAACTGTCTGCCCTAGAAAAAGAACTTAATAAGTGATGCCTTGAAATATGTAGATTAATTGATTATTAAGCCTCTGCTAGGTCTGGTACCCTGTTTTTAACCCACTAAAGATACTTTATTTTAATCTGTTCTTCATGGTTACCTTGTAACCACGTAACTTTAGATTTTCTGATTATCAGACCACCCCAGTCTAGCAAAAAAAAAAAAACAAAAACAAACATAATCATAATCATATATTAAAAAGCAAGACTTAAAATGAAACCACTGAACCTGCAATTTGAGTAGGCTGCCACAAGGTGGCAGATTTTTTTATGGTAACATCATTTGTAAGATCCAAGCTTTGCCTGAGGATTCAGAGGTGAGACAGCTTTGCTACTGTTTCAGAGATTAGCAATCACAAAATTTCTATATGCATTCATTTTTTAAAAAAACTCCTTGTTAAAATAACAGCCTCAAATAAACTGAGCAATTACTATGTGCCAGGTATTGTCGAATACTTTAAATACACTATCTAATTTAATCCTAAAACCAATCCCACAGATTGGGGCTTTATTATCTCCATTTTTAGATATAAGGGGCCAGGCGCAGTGGCTCACACCTGTAATCCCAGCACTTTGGGAGGCCAAGGCTGGAGGATCACCTGAGATCAGGAGTTCGAGACCAGCCTGGCCAACATGGCGAAACCCCTTCTCTACTAAAAACACAAAAATTAGCCAGGTGTGGTGGTGTGCACCTGTAATCCCAGCTACTCAGGAGGCTGAGACAGGAGAATTGCTTGAACCCAGGAGGCGGAGGTTGCAGTGAGCTGAGATCACGTCTCTGCACTCCAGCCTGGTGACAGAGCAAGTCTCAAAGAAAAAAATAAAAAAAAATAGAAATATGGGACTAAAGTCTCAGAGGGGTGGAGTGACATAATCTGCAACAGATAAGACCTAACTGAGTTCACCACTTGACAGGCCCTGGGAGAACCATTCAGAGCAACTCTTACAGCCATCAACCTCACAGACTAGAGGAGAGATGGCATTGTCCATTCCATTTTCTCGGCTAGGAGTAAACTGGATTTGACCCCAATCTCACATTTCTGGACTTCAGGTCAGAGATGGTGCTGCTCCATCAGGCAAGGCCTGAGCTCAGGGTCCTGGAGAGAGGCCTAAGTAAGTCAGCCCCCTGGTGGGACAATATAGGGAAGAGACTCAGTCCTGACAATTTGTGCAGGTGAAATGGTAACCAAGACAGGCCTTACATGCCCAGGCACATTTCCTCCCCTGGCTTCTTGCCTCCTTTAACAAGCTGACCCAAGTCACATAGCAGGAATGGGGACCTCTGCTAACTTAACTGTTTCACAGGGTCCCTTCCTCTTTCTCTGCACTATTCTTGAGAAGAAGCCCACCCCAGGGAATTGGTAGAGGACATGCGTGTTGGGATACCACTCTCTCCTAAGAGGAGTCCATGCCTGGAGGCTCAGAAATCCGTCGAGATTAGATCTGTCAGTCATTCATCCAGCCGGTCTTAAACAGTACAGTTTTCATGCCAACTTCCTGTAGTTACCATATCTTTATACCCCCTACTACTGTTTACTTAATATCTGTCTTTAAATTTACTCATTCTTTCCTCTTAATATCTACTCATTAAAAATCTACTCATAATCTTAAATTCTCTTAAAATCTAGTCATGTTATCCTCCCAAATAACCCAGGAGGCTATTTGGATAACACACCCTCTAAAATCCCTTCCATTCTTGAGAGCCTTGGAATTTTCCCTCAGGACAAGATAGATTCACTGAGAGGCCCCGTGGGTAGGTCAGGCTGCCAGAAGCAGCAGAGAGGTAACTGAGGCTTCTGCAGGCAGACAGAAAAAGGTCTGTGGGGCCGGGTGCAGTTTACGCCTGTAATCCCAACACTTTCGGATGCCGAGGTCGAGAGGATCACTTGAGGTTAGGAGTTCAAAACCAGCCTGGCTGACATGGTGAAACCTCATCTCTACTAAAAATCCAAAAAAATTAGCCGGGCATGGTGGCGCCTGTAATCCCAGCTACTTGGGAGGCTGAGGTGGGAGGATCACTTGAGCCCAGGAGGCAGAGGTTGTAGTGAGCTGAGATCGCACCACTGCATTCCAGCCTGGGCAACAGAATGAGACTCAGACTCAAAAAAAAAAAAAAAAAAAAAAAAATCTGCGGGATTCCTGACCCAAGTCACCCACTTGCCTCCCTGCTGGTCACTGCTCTTGCTTTACCCCATCATCTCACATAGGTACCCAGGAAGACCCAGGGAAAACCAGGGTCTGGCCAGAGAAGAGCATGAATGGGAACCAGACACTACCTGAGGAGGGGAACAGCAAAGGACAGACAGATATCCAAATCCCAAGAGGAAAAACTTGAGCGCTTATGGTGACAGGCACTGTGTCAGGCTCTTTAGACACATATTATCTCATTTTACCTTCACAATACCACAATCAGGTTGGCACTACTGTTATTCACATGTCCAGAATAACACAGCACTCCCCTGCTACAGATGAGGAGACTGATGAGAGCAGGACCTATCCCCTGTCAAGTTAATAAGTCACAGTCTGGCTGGGCGCAGTGGCTCATGCCTGTAATCCCAGCACTTTGGTAGGCTGAGGTGGGTGAATCATCAGGTCAAGAGTTCAAAACCAGCCTGGCCAACATGGTAAAACCCCGTCCCTACTAAAAATACAAAAAATTAGCTGGGTGTGGTGGCGTGCACCTGTAATCCCAGGCACTTGGTACGCTGAGGCAGGAGAATCACTTGAACCCGGGAGGCAGAGGTTGTATTGAGCCAAGATGGAGCCACTGCACTCCAGCCCAGGTGACAGCGGGAGACTCTGTCTCAAAAAATAAAAAAATTAAAAAAAAAAAAATAAGTCACAGTGTTTTCTAGATTCTACAAGGGTAGACCTCATGCAGCATTTGTCTTTCTGCATCTGGCTTATTTCACTTGGCATAATGTCTTTCAGGTTCATCCATGCTACACAAATGACAGAATTCCCTTCCTTTTTTAAGGTTGCATAATATTCTATTATATGTACATACCACATTTTCTTTATCCGTTCATCTGTCAACAAACACTTAGGTTGTTTCCATATCTTGGCAATAATGCTGCAATGAACGTGAGTGTGCAGATCTCTCTGAGATCCTGATTTCATTTCCTTTGGATACATACTCAGAAGTGGGAAAAGCAGAAGGTAGCATGCTGGTGACCAGGGGCTGAGGGACAGAGGAAATGGGGAGGTGTTTGTCAGAGAGTACAAAGTTTCACTCATGCAGGATGAATAAATTCTGGAGATCTACACTACAGCAATGTGACGAAACACTATATTGGATACTTGAAATTGACTAAGAGAGATCTTAACTGTTCTCACCACACACATACATGCACACACACATACACACACACGAGATAACTGTGTGAAGTGTTGGATATGTTAATTAGCTTGACTGTGGTCATCTTTTCACAATATACACATACATCAAATCATCAAATTACATATGTTAAATAGCACACAGTTTTTATTTGTCAAGTATATCTCAATAAAGCTGGAAAGAAACGAAAAAAGCCATAGCAGCAGGATTAGACCCCAAGCAGTCTGCACTGTGGAGTCTGGGAAGGGGCCGGATGCCAGCCAGCATCACTGAACAAATCTGCCCAGATGCCCTGCGCTCCTTTAATAACTAGAGCAGCAAGAAATATGCCTAGGTTCCAGAAACTTCCCCATTAATCCCCATCCCCCAGGTCAGGGCATTAGGAGAAGCTCTCCTTAAATGCCCAACAGGACTGGGTGTACTGTGGGACCAAGTCAAATGAGACCTGCTACACCTTGGGGCAAATTCCAGAAATAACTCCTCTCCTCCCCTCTCAAGGGGCAGTCATGCACAGCAGGCTAGGGTTCCTTTCTTATTTGTGCAGCAGGCGCATGAGATCATGACTAGGACAATGTGTGTCATAGAAGCATAGCATTTGGGCTCCACTTACTTATGTTTCACTCTATACAATGTCAACCCCAAGTGTGTTTCTGGCTTCTCCACACCTGCTGCCACTCCCTGCTGACAATAATCACATGGCTGCTGGAGATACATTCAAGTCCCTTCATTCTCATTTAATTCTCACACCCACTCTGTGAGGTAGATAATAGTATCCCGTTTAAACAAGGAAAGAGCTCAGAAAGCCAAGCAACGTGCCCAAGGTCACACAGCATGTTAAGTAGCAGAATCCTCAGATCCAATCGAGTTGGTCAAAAGCCCTGTCCATAGCTACCATTCAAACAAGACTGTGCCCCTGGGTCCAGGAGCACTACAGCCAGGGGGGCCCCCAACCTTAAGTCCCACTGCCAACAGTTCTTCCCAGGAACTGCTGCCCAGAGCCCTCTGCTGCCAGCAGTGCTCTCTGCCTGCCTCAGTCTGCTGGCCATTTGGTGTCTGCTGGCCCTCCGTGGCCTGCTTGTTCACAGCTGTGTCTACGGTGCCGAGCACACAGCCTGGCACAGTGCATGCATAAGGAATGAACCGGCTAAGTGTCCCTACGGCATCCCTGGCTCTTGCAGCACCTCCTGTATTATGTATGTGCCATTTCAGCAAGGACCATACCTTCTTCATGTCTACAGCACCCTGTGGGAGCTCTGGAGCTCCTTGCACATAATGGATGTTCCAACCAACAGGGTGACTGTGTCTAACACGGAAGATGCAGTGGAAAAGCCTTGGGTTCAAATCCCAGCTCTGCCACTAACAAGCTGCCTGACTTAGGCAAATAGCACGGCCACTCTGAGCCTCAATATCCAGAGTGGGTGTGGGTGGCCCCTGGCCCGGCGGGGGGCTCTTGGCAGCCAGGCCCTTCACCAACTCCCAAGCAGCAGCCTTGCAGCTGCCCCATGCTACTGCTGGCAGCATGCCTGGTGAAGGATGTGGGTCATTCTCAACCAAATGCCCCTCCCTCTGGTCTGTGAGGATGAGGAAGGAGCCGGAGGAGCTCCATCTTTGCAATGAACCAGCCCACCCCAGCCCAGGGCTCAGGCCAACTCTCATTTGCATGCTGCCCAAGTCCAACTTGGGTCAACAGCTGCTGAAGACAGGTGACTTAACCCTCAGCCTCTGGCTTCTGGCCACCAAGTGGGAAACGGTAGCACCCCCTCCTGCCCCTCCTGCTCCATGGTGGTCACTGTTGCTACAGCGTTCACCAGCGCTAGGGCCCCCTGCTTGTTTACCTCTCACATTCACTCTAAGAGAAGCGCAGTTATTTTCCTCCTGTACAAATAAATAAAGAGGCAAACACGTCAATTACTTGTCTGAGGTCATGAGTAAAACATAACTGGCTCTCAAGAAGAGAGATGTATAAACCGCAAAACAGAATCTCAAGCTATGTCCATGAGGGGGTCCCACCGTCACCAAATGAGGAGGCGAGCAAATTTAAGGCCACGGAAAAGAACTTCTTTAAACCTTAATAAAGATCTATAAGGCCTTCATAAAGATAGATTCTTCAATATAATGCTAAATGAAAAAGTCATAAAGACAATATGATCTGATTTTTTTAAAGGAAAAATACGTGAAAAAATAAATGCTCATGATAGTCACTTTAGTTAGTGAAATTATGGGGTTTTTAAATTTCCTTTGAAAGCGTAGATCTGCATTTCTTCAGTGTTCTTCAACAAAGATTTTATTCTTTTGTAATAAAAATTCTAAAACTAGCCTTTCGTTTTACAGTTAAAAAACAAAGCAGGAAAAGATATGCTTATATGAATCACAGTTATTGGGAACGTATGAAACTAATGGCTAAGTCTTCAACTACATCTTCTTTACAACTAGAAGCAAAATATTAAAATTTTACAATTAGTAAATGTTTGTTGAATTAAAAACAAAAAACAAACAAAAAGAATACCAGCCCCAGTAGAGAGACAAGACTCCATGGAGCCTGAAAGGAAGGCTGAAGACCACAGGCGGGGCTGCCTCGGTCCTCTTGGGGGAATCCCCGTGGTGATGAGATCCTAGGGGTTTGTGTCGTTAACTGTTCACACCCTGCTCCCAGAAGATGGCACCTGCCCAGACACAAGACCACACAGGAGATTCCATGTGGATTCTGATCCCCCAGCCAGGTCCTGTACTTGTTCACTGAGGTATTCTCAAACAGGAACTGCTCTGCACAGCACCAGTGATATATACAATCATAATAACAAGTGTGCAATTCCCAGGTCTGCCTCTTCTCTTCCCAGGCGACTCTAAGCTCTAAGAGAGTGGAGATGATCTGCTCCTAGCACCCAACAGAGCCTGGCATGGATGATAACTCAATAAGCATTTGTTACACAAATGAACAGACAAGAGGATGTATGATTGATTAGGTGAATAAAAAACAAGTGAGTGAATGGATAAACGATGACTTCTAGTCTAGAACAAGGGGAGTGGCGGAACTTGCCTACAGGGGCAGGTTGCCCAGCACACAGAGTAAACCGACGAGTTGGCCAAGTGACCTTTAATTTAGCCTTACCACCATGAGCTGTGCCCTCACATGGCCAGACCCATCCCCCAGTTCCAGCTGGTGCTAACCACAGAAGGAGAAAAAATAGCCATTACTCACATTGTTACTAGGAGAGATTCATCCAAGCTGCCCCCAAGCTGCCCACCTGGCCTTTTTCTGAAACCCAAACTCCTAGAGCTACAAGAACTAACTCCCAGGGGACTGGGGTCCATGGGAGTCCAAGGCCTCCACGTTGGTCTGTGTGGCTCCAACCCTGTGACAGTGACCCCCTTCCTCCTCCCAGCTTAGTCCCATGAGCTAGCCATGCTAGTTTCTCCGCACCATGACCCTGCCGGGGGCCTAGCCTTTCCAATTCTGGAAACCTCCCTCTTATTAAGCAACCCAGTTAGCCCCACTGACCTCCACTCTCTGCAGCTCTCTGAGCAGCTGGGTGTTAAATCGCAGATCCAAGAGTGGAAATTGACTTTGTGTCGATGGCGGCCTCGGATGCTGACACTATTAGATGGAGAGCCAATGAGGAAGCCCTCATCCGTCAGGACACCCTGGCAGGGCTACTCTGAATTCAGGAAGGCCTCGGTTCTGCCACTTATCGAGGCCTTGTGGATTTTACTCATTTCAAATAAATACCGTAGCTCAAGCGATGGCCTCAAATGGACTTACCCACTCACCTCACCCAGGCTGACTTGGCCATCCCCCTCAGGCAGGGTGTGCACTGATTTATAACTAGCATATCACCTACTCTGAAAAAAAAAAAAAGCTCAAACACACCAGGTTTCTTTATGTAGTTCCCGTTGGATCCCATTTTCACAAGTCGTTTGTGTACTTTATGACGAATGACAAGCTCAGACGCTCAAAGCCTTTGCTCTTGGCTTTTCTCACTGCCTGGAACACTTTTTCCCCAGAAAGTTGCTTCCTTTTGATTCTCCAGCTTCAGCATGAATACCGTCTCAGAGAGGCGTCTGGACCACACTTTCCAGTGTAACCCGCCTACCCCCATCCATGTCCTTGTTTTATCATCTTCAAAAGGCTCATCACTAGCTGAAATCCTCTTGTGTATTTTCTGTCTCCCTGTGTGAGCTCCTGGAGGAACATGCTGGGATGGGGCTTGCTGCAGTATCCCCAGGTCCAAGCACAGGGGTTGGTACAAGAAATGGGCACTGAACGGGGGTTGGATGAGAAGGAAACTTCCCTTGGCAGAACAATTAATGAGCCAAGGAGATCCAATCCTAGGAGTCCAGAACCAGATCCCATCTTAGGGGGACAGTGAACAAGATACATGCCACCCTCTAGTCAAGGAACGTTGGATCACCTGTGCTTGAGGGCCAGTCAGGTAAGGCCCTACCCCTCGTTGGAGGAGGAGAGACAAACTGAGTCAAGTTTCCCAGGGTTACACAAAAAGAGAATCTCACTGAAGGTGATCTGCAGAGTCTACAGGGGCAGGAAAAACCCTCAAATTTCCTCAGGGAAGCTCTGTGCCCCGCAGTTTCTAGGAGGGGGACAACAGAATTGATATCCGGACCTGATGCTGATACCCAAGGCCAGGGACGCTGCTTCCTTTCTGCTAAATCCTCAACATCTGGACCACTGCAGGGACATAACAGGCACTTCAGTAAGAATTGTGTTTGCTTGTCGTTTTTGTTTCTTTGGTTTTCTTTTCTTTTCTTTTCTTTTTTTTTTTTTTTTGAGATGGAGTCTCGTTCTGTTGCCCGGGCTGGAGTGCAATGGTGCAATCTCAGCTCACCACAACCTCTGCCTCCCAGGTTCAAGGGATTCTCCTACCTCAGCCTCCTGAGTAGCTGGGATTACAGGTGCCTGCCACCACACCTGGCTAATTTTTGTAAGATGGGGTGTCATCATGTTGGCCAGGCTGGTCTCAAACTCCTGGGCTCAAATGATCCACCCGCCTTGGCCTCTCAAAGTGCTGGCATTACAGGTGTGAGCCACTGCACCCGGCCAAGAATTTTTAAATATCACATTTATTAAGTGCCTTCTATGTGATAAGTACTCTATATACAAAGCCCACTGATTCTTCAAATCAACCCTGTATAGGCAGGACTCCTATATTACCTCAGAGGGTTGAAGTCACATGCCGAAGGTCACACAACCAGCAAACGAGGGAAGAGCAAGGCCTTGGACCCTGACTACTGCTTCTGTGCCTCCTGCAAAGCCAAGCAGCAATGACACCATCGGCCAAACGCGGTGGCTCACTCCTATAACCTCAGCACTTTGGGAAGCCGAGCACTTTGGGAGGCGGGTGGTACACCTGAGGTCAGGAGGTCGAGACCAAACTGACCAACATGATGAAACCCCATCTCTACTAAAAATACAAAAAAATCAGCCAGGTGTGGTGATGGGCACCTGTAATCCCAGCTACTCGGGAGGCTGAGGCAGGAGAATACCTTGAACCCGGGAGGCTGAGGTTGCAGTGAGCTGAGATCGTGCCATTGCACTCCAGCCTGGGCAACAAGAGCAAAACTCCATCTCAAAAACTAAAAAATAAATAATGACACCGTCTACAGCAGACGGTCAGTCTCCAGCACTGTGGTCTCAGCCATCTTCTGCAACCTTGGCCCAAAAAGGCTAAGCCCCCAATCTAGGGTCTACAGCTAACAGCTAGCAGAACTGAGATTCCAACATAGACATCTTTTAGCTCTGAAGTATTGGCTTTAGGGGTTTCAGCCATGAAAGAATTGGCACTTAAAAAATTGAAGACAAAGGCAGGTGTGGTGCCTCATGCCTGCAATCCCTGCACATTGAGAGGCTGAGGCAGATGGATCACCTGAGGTCAGGAGTTCAAGATCAACCTGGCCAACATGGTGAAACCCTGTCTCTACTAAAAATACAAAATTAGCCAGGCATGGTGGTGGGCGCCTGTAACCCCAGCTACTCAGGAGGCCTGAGGCAGGAGAATCACCTGAACCGAGGAGGTGAAGATTGCAGTGAGGTGAGATCGTGCCACTGCACTCTAGCCTGAGCAACTAGAGCAAAACTCCATCTAAAAAAAAAAAAATCAAAGACAGGTGTGATGGTTCACGCCTGTAATCCCAGCTATGCCAGAGGCTGAAGTGGGAGGAATTATTGAATCCAGGGGTTCAGGGCTGTAGTGAGTTGTTTGCACCACTGCACTACAGCCTGGGCAATAAAGTAAAGCTCTGGCTCTTAAATTTTTTTTTTTTTTTAATCAGGATGCTCTAGGCCGGGCACAGTGGCTCATGCCTGTAATCCCAGCACTTTGAGAGGCCAAGGCAGGCGGATCACTTGAGGTCAGGAGTTTGACACCAGCCTGCCCAACATAATGAAACCCTTTCTCTACTAATATATATACATATATATATATATATATATCACACACACACATACATACATACACACACATATACACACAAAAATTAGCCAGGTGTGGTGGTATATGCCTGTGATCCCAGTTACTCCAGAGGCTAAGGCAGGAGAGTTGCTTGAACCCAGAGGCAGAGGTTGCGGAGAACTGAGATCGCTCCTCTGCACTCCAGCCTGGGTGACAGAGAAAGACTCTGTCTCAAAAAAAAAAAAAAAAAAAAAAAAAATCAGGATGCTCTGGAAGAAACTGCATGTTGTCCATGGCTCCTACTATGTATAGCAAGACAAATCAGGACCTGGTTACTTGTCAGACCCAGCCTCTGACAAGTCCATTCTCCTCTGGGCCTTACTCTACCTATCTGTTTAACCAGATGTCTTCGCTGTAAAGTTTTAGGTAAGTAAAATCTTATCATTCATTTGAAACCAAGTAAATATTAATGTGATATTATGACAGCTTTCTACAGTTTTTAAAATACTTTTATACTGATTATCTAATCTATCCAACATCCCTGCTACTGAACTAATATCCTCACTTCACAGAGCGGAAAACAGTGACTCAGAGAGTTTAAGCAACTTAGTCAAGCTCACCCAGAGGGTAGGCAGCTGGATCTGGACCCTGACCCTAGTAAGGATGCATCCTCCTCCAAACCAAGCTGCTAGGGGGAGAGGGGGGCGTGCAAGAAGGACCCGGGGCCATGGGAGACAATGGGGGAAAACAAGCTTACCACAGGAATCAGCAATTAGAGAACTGACAACCGATAGGAGTTCATAGAAAAGAAAACACAGGTGAGTCTTAACCATGCGAAAAGGACTACAAATTAAAACTTTAGAGACTCCAGATTGGCAAAGATCAGTGAAGTTTAATAACATGCTGTGTGGGTGAAGGTGTGAAGAAACAAACACTTCTCATTCATTTCTACGAAAACATAAAACTGATATTTCACAGAGAGGAATGCGACAATATACGACAAAATTTTAAATACACACACTGACCGGGCACGGTGGCTAACACCTATAATCCCAGCACTTTGGGAGACCGAGGCAGGTGGATCAAGACCAGCCTGGTCAACACCGCAAAACCCCGTCTCTACCAAAAATACAAAAATCTGGGCGTGGTAGCACGTGCCTGTAATCCCAGCTACTAGGGAGGCTGAGGCAGGGGAATCGAATGGCTTATTTTTGGGAGGCAGATGTTGCAGTGAGCTGAGATTGTGCCACCACTCCAGCCTGGGTGACAAAGCAAGACGCTGTCTCTAAATAAATAAAGAAATACGCACACCTTTTAACTGGGCAATTCCCCTCTGAGGCATTTATCCTGTGCATATGGTCACACGGGTGCAAAACACCATTTGCTGCAGACTAGCAACAGCAGTCAATTAGAAATAACCTGTTTCTGGCCATGCGCGGTGGCTCACACCTGCAATCCCAGTACTTTGGGAGGCCGAGGCGGGGGGGATCACCTGAGGTCAGGAGTTCGAGACCAGCCTGACCAACATGGAGAAACCCCGTCTCTACTAAAAATACAAAAAATTAGCTGCGCATGGTGTGCATGTCTGTAATCCCAGCTACTTGGGAGGCTGAGGCAAGAAAATCGCTTGAACCCGGGAGGTGGAGGTTGCAGTGAGCCAAGATTGTGCCATTTGCACTCCAGCATGGGCAACAAGAGTGAAACTCTACCTCAAAAAAAAATAAAAATAAAAATAACCTACTTCTGTGTAAGAGGTAGGTTAAAAAAAATTTTTTTAATTAAAAATAAATAAATAGGCCAGGCACAGTGGCTCACCCCTATAATCCCAGCACTTTGGGAGGCCGAGGCAAGTGGATCACTTCAGGTCAGGAGTTCAAGACCAACCTGGACAACATGGTAAAACCCCACCTCTACCAAAAATATAAATTAGCCAGGTATGGTGGCGCAAGCCTGTAACCACAGCTACTCCGGAGGTTGAGGCAGGAGAATCTCTTGCAGTGAGTTGTTTGCACCACTGCACTTCAGCCTGGGCAACAAAGTAAAGCTCTTGAACCCAGGAGGCAGAGGTTGTAGTGAGCCAAGATCGCGCCATTTCACTCCAGCCTGGGCGACAGAGAGAGACTCTGTCTCAACGAAATAAAATAAAATAAAAAGTAATCACCTAAATGCCCAACTAGTTAAACAAACTACGATCAAACAATGATCTCTACAATACTGATATGAAATAATCTTTAAGAAATACTTAAAACACTTCTCATTCATTTCTGAGTAGAAAAAAAAGTTGCACAGCAAAGTCCTTAGTTTGCTACAATTTGTGCAAAAAAAAAAAAAAACGGAGGCAGCAAGTTAGACCACATATATGCGCTGCTTGTATGGTTTACCTCCGGAAGACCACATTAGAAATTAGTAGAGGGTTGCTCTGGGGACAGAAACACAAGGATGCAAGTGTAAGAGATGACTTCCATTTGTAACATGCATAATTTTTTTGTTTGTTTTTTGTTTTTTTGAGATGGAGTCTCACTCTGTCGCCCAGGCTGGAGTACCATGGTGCGATCTCAACTCACTGCAACCTCCGCCTCCCGGGTCCAAGCGATTCTCCTGCCTCAGCCACCCGAGTAGCTGGGATTATAGGCACCCACCACCACACCCAGCTAATTTTTGTATTTTTAGTAGAGACAGGGTTTCACTATGTTGGTCAGGCTGGTCTCGAACTCCTGACTTCCAGT
The DNA here is from genome assembly GCA_036589455.1 of Ateles fusciceps. Classification (NCBI taxonomy): domain Eukaryota; kingdom Metazoa; phylum Chordata; class Mammalia; order Primates; family Atelidae; genus Ateles; species Ateles fusciceps. The sequence continues at coordinate 12,337,013 of JAZHEH010001005.1, read as the reverse complement.
GATTCACCTGCCTCGGTCTCCCAAAGTGTTGGGCTTACAGGCACAAGCTGCCATGCCCAGCCTATAACATAATCTTTTAAACCAGAGTCTGTGTTACATTTTCAAGATAAATACAAAAACAAGCACATTGTCTCTTTCCCATTGAAGCACAGCGTATACTGAAACTAGTACGAAAATGAGCTTGCCAGGCAGCTGGGTCTTCCTGGGGCCTGCTCTGTGTGAGCTCCACCAATCTCTTCCCCTTGGTTCTGCTCCAATTGCAGTCTGAATCACAAGGTGGATCAGTTAACACTTCAGACAGCCCGACTGAGTAATAGATTCGAAATCAGGAAGCCTGAGTTTAAATGCCTTCCCTACAAGCAAGGGTATTTATCTTGTTCTGTACATATTAACGGACGTACAGAGAGATGTGGTATAGTGTGTAGACTAAAAGCCAAACCTCAGGAGTGATTAAAGCCTGGGAAGTGATTGGAGGTGATCAGATATTGTCTAAACCTGGTATTATCTGAGTTAAAACAGGCAGCAATATCAGCTGTGGTAGGCAAAGGCTGAGGAAGTAGCAACACAGCCTTACATCTGTTTATGACTCTACGACTTGCAATTTGCTTTCAGATCCATTAGACACAGGCTTTTACAGCAACGCAGGGATTACTGTTCCCATTTTACAAAGGAGGAGATAGTTAAACTATGACAACAGTCTAGGTTCTTCCCCCTCTCAAGGTCATGGATAGGAATCCACCCATAAAAGAAAGCCGAGAGGTGAGACAAGTGTGCCAAAGGAGAGAAGCTTGGGGAGAAGTGAAACGTACAATGTTACCTTTTTTTTCTTAAGCACTGCCTATGACTGGTTATTTCTGGGGGCTGCGATTCGTTTTCTTTACTTTCTATTACCTATTTGTATTCTCTCACATTTCAATAAATTAACACATATCATTTTTGTAACAAGAAAAAATACAATTTATATAAACATAAAAGATCAGCACCATAGAAAAGGTTAAAAGAAGAAGAAATAAAAGAAATAATCACATATTCAGTTGAAAGGCATTTAAAGCCACTAAACTTCTAAGAGTGGCAGGGTAGGGATAGCCTTACTTTCTCCAACAAATTACTCCCGAATACTGAAAAGTTTTAAATATTAATTTTCAAAAAATACATATTACATTTGTTAAACAAAACAACCAAAATATAAAATTTAAAAGTAATCTAAGGTTATTTCTCCAAAACACTTTGGTATGAATGATAAATTATAGTGCAATTAAACAAATGTCTGTGTTATAGCAATATAAAACGTTTAAGTTTTAAATTTCATAATCTTTAGCTTCTTTTTCACTCTACAAAATTGCTTTTACATTAACTTGTTCTGTAAAGCTTTCCCTGGATGTACACAGATCCTGTCTTCCAGGCCGAAGCTGGGCCAGGCTGGCTGCACAGGCACCCATCGTGCGTACTTGGACCTGCCGGTCAGTCCCATGGTCACCTAATCCACCCGCCTGCAAAATCCAGCAGCTGGTGTGGGCCAGAGGGAATCGGATGGCTGTGGTATTGAATTGCCCATTGGCCACATGGTACGGTAAGTGTGGTTACTCTTTTTCCACTTGATGTGAGCTTTCTTTAAATAATTACAGACCTCATGGTTGAGCCAGCAGCACCTCTGTAATCAGCTCTGTGTGAAAGGCACCAGGGGCTGGGGCCCAAGAATGGCCATTCTGAGCCTCAAAGAGCACCCACAGCCAAGTCTGCAGACCCCTGAGATGTCTGAGTATTCACTGACACCTTCTTTCCCCTATTAACATATATATATATATATATATATACTTTTTTTTTTTTTAACTAAAACAGAGAAGAGAGCTAAAAGGAAGTTTGTTTTATAGATTTTAAAAAATGATTCAAGATAAATAATGCTGTGGAAAAAGGGAAGAAATCATTGTAGATATCATCTGTCAGTAGAGGATTTTGAATGACTTGCTCCTTTAAAAAAAAAATCTGGCTTGAAGTTCCCAATTCTCTCCCAATCTTTCCACCCCCATGAATGACTTATCCAATGTTCCGTGATTCACTGGGGAGGTTGGAAATCAGGGATTCTCTTGCCTGGAGTTCCTCCTCCGCCTTTCCTCCTTCCAAACCCACTCATTTAAGGCACATGATCCCATGACAAATTTCTTCCAACTTGCAGTTCAAAGAGAAGTCAGCATTGCACCTGTCACCAGGAAAGGGGACATACCCAGAGAGTTAAGAACCTACACTGACTTTATCCACTCGGTGAAAGGAAAGTACATTGTCCTTCTGAGATGGAACTGTTTCCTCGCTCCATCTGTCCATCTGTCTCCAGGGACTCGTCTCCCTCTCTATCCAGTACCTGGTGGTTCAGCTCCAAGCAGGATTTACCACAGCAAAACAGCTCCCCACAATTCATAATCCCAGACTTGTGACACTTTAAAACAGCTCCAATTTAGAAAGATAATGAGTCACAGGATGGCAGAGATTAGGACACTCAGGCCCAGAGAGGGGGCAAGACCTGTCCAAGGTCACACAGCAAAGAGGAACAACCCAGGTCTCCCTCCAGACTTCAGGTACAATATTCTCACCGTGACACTCTCATTTCCAGCACAGATGCAATATTCTGGAGACAAGATTTTCTCTTCCCCTAACTCTAAATTACATAGAGATCAATGGAGATTACAGTTTTCCGGGGGGCGTTTCACAGTTGCAACTGTTGCAAAATCATACAATGGCAGGATGTGGCAACTCGGAAAAGACTGGGGATCATTGCTCCCAGGAGAATTCAAGATCATGCAGGGAACTCAGACAGGAGTAGCTGAGGGGCTCCTTTGAAAAAACATCTCTCTTCTGAACCAGGTGGACCTGAGGGGCCACAAGTCTCATATTCCTGTCCAGTTCCTACAACAGTGACCTCAGTGGGTAAGTCACTTCACATCCCTGGGCACTGGGTTCTTCATCTGCAAAACAGAAATGAAAACCCTCACAAGGATGTGAATTGTGGATGTGAAAATGCTGTGTGAATTTCGCAGTGACATGCTAACATGTATAAAGGTATATAGGAGTAATAATCGTTATGATGGCACTAAGTATCACCCATCTGCATCATTAAATTTACTGAGGGCTGTGCCTGGTGGCTCTCTGGTGCCTGGCCCCACCGATTCCTGCTCTATTGGGTCAGGGGCTTGAGTCAGAACAACAAATGAGAAGCTGTGCCCCAGCCTTTGTCCATCATTGTGCAAATCCCTGCATGTCTCCCACTTACTCCTAGGGCCTGGGGATGAGCTGTGCAGGCCACAGGGTGATACCACTCATTCCATGCTCCCTGTGAGGCTGGGGAAGACTCCGGCACTCTCAAAGTCCCTCTCCTTCTGAAACCTTCCCAAGACCTCTCCCCCTTTTCCAGAGCTAGTTTCTCAGACGGGAATCTTGGTGTTCCTTCTTTTGATTCTTCCAGACACGTCGTTCATCCTGCCTGTTCCTCACCCCCCACTGGGAGTCCTCTGGTCAGCAAAAAGCCTCCCCCTCAAGCCTCCCACCTACTCACTCATTTCTCAGTCATCAGCCACATGATATGCTAGCCTTCATCACAGTCTGGTCCCTGGCTAGGAGGCCTCTCCTATCTTGTTGGCCAGCTCCTGCTCATCCTTCAACACCCTTTCTGCTACAGAAGTTGTCCTGACACTTTGCACTGGGCACCCTCCACGGCCATCTGCAGATCTGTTCATCCAAGGCAGGGAGCAAGGCTTGCTCAAATCTGCAACCAGTTTTCCGTGCACAGGAAGTGGCTGCTGCATGGCTTCCCCTACTAAGTTGTCATAAACCATCAGGTCACTGGTAACTGTCATTATGATTGATCATAACACCCAGACACTGCCCTAGTTCTTCAGACACTGTACCTTCTCATCTTTTCAACTCAACTGCCCACTGAGATATATATCATCACCCCATTTCACAGGTGAGGAAACTAAGGCCCCGGCAGAATAAGTAGCATGCCCTAAGAAACTCAGTAACTGACAGACCCTGGACTCAGGCCCTGACTCAGAGCTCTGTTCTTCACTGTTCTTGGCTGCCTCCCGCTGGCCCTCAAAACCCAGACCCTGGGCTGTGCTCATCACCTGGAACAGGCTGGTACTGCCCCTCCTCTGGTTGTTTTGAAACTAGACCATTGAAAATCTTCTGGCAGGCCAGGTGAGAAAGGAGGGCTTTCTTCTCCTTCTAGGGTGGATTCTAAACCCCCACTCCCCCTAGCTGCTTGGCTCCTCACCCACTCTTTAAGCCCACCCTGCTCTCCCTGGGACCTGATCCACCAACCTGGGTCTGCTCTAGCCTCTAAGGAGATGGGCCTCTGGCAAAGCAGCTTCCACCCAAGACACCACCACTGTCCTCTGGTTTTGCCTGCTATGGTGCCTGCCCACGGTCCACCCGCACCCCCCAGGGAGGTGTAGATCCAGGCACAGGGGGGAGATTGCCACATTCCTGTTGGGGGTGGACCAGAAAGTATAAGTCAAGCTGCCACTCCTTCAGCCACTGGGACAAAGAGCAGTGCTAGAGAAGGCTGGAGGCCTCAGGCCCTGCTGGGCAGGTACCCGGTGTCCACACCCACAGCACAGGGAAGAGCTGTTGCCCAACCCCAGGGAGAAAGTGGTATGAGGTCACTGGGGCACTGGGGCATGATTTCTTGGGGCGGGGCCCCTGTCATGCCTGCCTGCTGGCCCCTGGGGACCTTTGTGTGGCTTGGTCAGCAAAGGAGCTATGTCCCCAGGCCCCACACTCACCCTCTGAGACTCAGGCTCACCTGAAAAATGGGGCTGAAAGTATTTTTCTCCCAGGGCTGTTGGGAGGGTTAGGTGAGCTCAGCAGCCTGTACAGCTTAAGGCCTTAGCCAATTATTCACTCATTCAAGACACATTCAGTGATGCAAAGGAATGAAGCTGGACTCCTACCTAACACCATATATAAACATTAACTCCAAATGGATCAAAGATATAAATGAAAGAGTTCAAACTAAAACTCTTAGAAGAAAACAAAGCAGGCAAAGGCTTCATGACATTAGACCTGACAATGATTTCTTAGGTATGACACCAAAGGCAGGGGCAACAAAAGAAAAAATAGACAAATTAGACTACATGGAAATGGTTTAATTTTGTGAATTAAAAGATACTATCAACAGAATAAAAAGGTGACTCGCCCTTTTTCCTTGCCTAACGCAGCAGGGCTCGTGGTCCCAAGAAGCATCTGAAGCAGACAGCAGCTCCAGAGCACCGGATGCTGGATAAATCGACCAGTGTGTCTGCTCCTCGTCCATCCACCGGTCCTCACGAGTTGAGAGACTGTCTCCCCATCATTTTCCTAAGTAACAGACCTAAGTATGGCATGACAGGAGATGAGGTAAAGAAGATTTGCATGCAGCGGTTCATTAAGATCAATGGCAAGGTCTGAACTGATATGACCTACCCTGCTGAATTCAGGGATGTCATCAGCACTGACAAGACAGGAGAGAATTTCCGTCTGATCCATGACACCGAGGGTTGCTCTGCTGTACATCGTTTTACACCTAGGAGGCCAAGTTGTGCTACGTTGAGAAAAATTATTGTGGGCACAAAAGGAATCCCTCATCTGGTGACTCATGACGCTCGCACCGTCCGCTACCCTGATCCCCTCATCAAGGTGAATGATCACATTCAGATTGATCTGGAGACTCGAAGATCACCGATTTCATCAAGTTCGCCACTGGTAACCTGTGTATGGTGACTGGAGGTGCTACCCTGGGAAGAACTGGTGTGATCACCAACAGAGAGAGGCACCCTGGATCTTTTGATGTGGTTCATGTGAAAGATGCCAATGGCAGCAGCTTTGCCACTCGACTTTCCAACATTTTTGTTATTGGTAAGGGCAACAAACCATGGATTTCTATTCCCCAAGGAAAAGGTATCCGCCTCACCATTGCTGAAGAGAGAGACAAAAGGCTGGCGGCCAAAGAGAGCAGCGGGTGAAACGGTCCCTGGGTGACATGTTAGATCTTTGTACGTAATTAAAAATTATGTGGCATGATTAAAGAAAAGAAAGGCAACTCATAGTTTCAAGTGACTTGAAAAGACACTTATCTAAAGAAGATATGCAAATGGCCAATAAATACATGAAAAGATGCTCAATCATTAGGGAAATGCAAATCAAAACTACAATACGATACCACCTCACACTATGGATAGTTACCATTTAAAAAAACAAACAAGGCCAGGCACGGTGGCTCACGTCTGTAATTCCAGCACTTTGGGAGGCTGAGGCAGGAGGATCATGAGGTCAGAGTTCAAGAGCAGCCTGGCCAACATAATGAGACCACATCTCTACTAAAAATACAAAAATTACCCAGGTGTGGTGGCATGCACCTGTAGTCCCAGCTACTCGGAAAGCTGAGGCAGGAGAATCGCTTGAACCCGGAGGGCAGAGGTTGCAGTGAGCCGAGATCGCGTCACTGCACTCCAGCCTGGGCAACAAGAACAAAGCTCATCTCAAGAAAAAACAAACAAACAAACAGAAAACAGTGTTAGAGACGATGTGGAGAAATTGGGACCCTTATACACTGTTGGTGGGGAATGTTAAATGGTACAGCCACCATGGAAAACAGCACGGTGGTTCCTCAAGAAATTAACGCTAGAACTACCATATAATCCAGCAATTCCACCTCTGGGCATATACCCAAAAGAGTTGAAAGCAGAGTCTCCAAGAGATATTTGTGCACCCATGTTCACAGCATCATCATTCACAACAGCTAAAATCTGAAAGCAACTCAAGCGTTCATCAACAAATGAATGGATAAGCAAAATGTGGTATATTCAGTGAAATATTATTCCACCTGAAAAAGAAGGAAATTCTGACATATGCCCCAACAGCAATGAGCCTTGATGACATTATGCTAAGTGAAATAAGCCAGCCACAAAAAGACAAATACTGTGATTCCACTTATATGAGAAACCATATCACAACCAAAATCATAGAGACAGAAAGTAGAATGGCAGTCATTTGAGATGACACCTGGCAGGACTGGAAGGCGGTGAGGAAGCAGCAAGCCATGGCAATGCCTGGGAAGAGCATTCCTGGCAGAGGGAACAGCATGTGCAAGGGCCTCACTACATTGGCTAGAAGACTAATTCTATTATCAGTGGAGCCACACCCTGACCTCACTGTAGAAGCGGCACATAGAGCTGGGATGGCAGTGAACTGGGCATCAGAAGTGGATTCTAGTTCTGCTGCTACTCCTCAGCTACTTCATGGTCTGGGACCATGGCCAGTACCCCCCTGATCTTTACAGGTCCTGATAAATCAAACTGTCACTGGTCTAGGGGTCTGCAGGTGACTTGTGCTCTCTCAGGCTGCCTTCTTCTTCCTCTCTTCCAACCCACTCACCTCTTAAAGTAATCCTAATCCCCCCCACCTCCTATGAGCTGTCCCATATGTGGGTGTGGATTGAGGATCAAGGAGGACAAACACAGGAACAAAGACAAATATGTGAAAACTGATTACTGGCAGGATCCTACCAAGTCACCCTCTGGATCTTTATTTCCCCATCTGTAAAATGGGAATACTCCTTTTGCCTATGACATAAGATTGATGTGAAGATCCAATGGAAATACCTGATACAGAAGCTGCCCTGCTCTACACAGGCATTATTATAAAGCAGCTTTCGATCTGTTCCCTGGTCATTCACATCCTAAATGCTAGCCTGTGCCCCACACTGAGGCAGGAAAGGAAGAGCGGAGGGAATGGGCAGAGTTCATGACAGACGCTCTATGAATAGTACCTGATTTTTAGCACCAAAGCAGGGGTGTCATCAGAGGGAACTTTTTAAAGACAGAGAAGCTCAAGGGCCTACTCTCAAAGATTCTCACTCAATAGGTCTGGGACAGCCCCAGATGTGTAATTACGATTTTTTTAAACTACAGAGTTGATTCTGATGTGCACTCATGGCTGAGAACCACTGATTAGTTCTACCAAGCCTGGCAGGTAAGTCCTATTATCATTCCCATTTGGGAGCTGGCTAACTAGAGCACAGAGCAACTAAATCCTTAGATCACACAACTAAAAAGTCACAAAGCTGGCCAGGTGCAGTGGCTCTGTAATCCCAGCACTTTGGGAGGCCGAGGCAATAGGATCACTCAAGCGCAGAAGTTTAAGACCAGCCTGGGCAATATAGCAAGACCCTCTCTCTACAAAAAGTAAAAAATTACCCAGGTGTGGTGGGTGGCACATCCCTTTAGTCCTAGCTACCCAGGAGGCTGAGGTGGGAAGATCTCTTGAGCCCAAGAGGTCGAGACTGCAGTGAGCCTTGATTACACCAGCTTGGGCAACAGAGTGAGACCCTGTCTCAAAAAAAAAAAAAAAAAAAAAAAAATCACAAAGCTAAAATTTGAATCAGACAGACTCTAAAGCCCAAACTCTGATGAATCACTAAGTGCCACTGTTTCTTGAGGCCAATCATCATTTATCTAATGCCCAACTACTCACTACCCTATGCATCCCTGGAAACATAAAAGGCAATACCTAGAGATTGCATAAACTTTCAAAGAAAGCTTGATGGCTAGACTAACTCATTCATCTGGCATCATCAAGGAATTATGTATGCTCACAATATGCAAAGTTTATAAATAACTTTGAATGCTGAAACTTTTGCCTGCTTTTGATAGACTTCCTATTTTTGATGGTAATTCCAAAATGTACTTCACACTTTCTTGCTTTCTCAGAGAACGCTGAACAGAATGTACCTTTCCTCAGAGATGATACACCAGCTTCATCACCAATGAACTTTGCACTTTCGCATGGTAATGTATTCAGGAACAAGACAGGTGTGCAGGACCCCTCAGCCCCTCACTAATTGGCCCCAAGTTGACTTCGGTGCTGCAGCCCGCGTGTCTGCCTCTGGTAGAACCTCACCTCTCACCTCCTGCCTACATAGCCACACACTAACAGAACCAATGTGCTGCTTCTCATGTCATGAGGCCTTGGCATGGCTGCCAAGCTCGTAAGAACCCTGTGCAAAATTAAGAGCAAACTGGCCCTAAGGAGGAAAGGTACAGGGCACAACATATGAGGAGATTCCAAGCAAGGGAAGATCCACACAGCATGGGGTTAATCTTCCTGGGCTGGGCACTGTGGTCACTGGTCCCCAAGTCCTCTGTTGCCCCTTCACCTCCCTGGATTTCTCTTCCTTCCTCATGAGTGCAGGCAGCCTGCCTAGTAAGTGGATGGGTCATGGGCATAAGGCCTAGTGGAAGGTGCTGGTTTCAATCCCCTGGGAAGATGCGGGGACATCTGACCAGACATCTGCCTGCAGATACCAAGACTCCTGAAACTCTGAGTCCCTCCCCAGCTGAGGCAGAGCCATACCTGGAAAGACTGGATTCCTGGCAGTGGTTTATTATTCCACAAAGATCTGTGTGCTGGAGGTGTAGTCTGACAGTGGGTTCTGGAGACTCCACCAAGCGTTTGCCTTTGATCCATTGTGTGCAAAGCTTACCTTGGTGACAAGGGCAGGGGACTCCTTGTGGGGACTGGTACGATACTGCCACACTCACCTCACCCACAAATTCTAACATGTCTCCAGGCACAAAGAAGGACCTCTGGGGCCAGGCAAACAGGCAAAAGTTGTGAAAGATTCGAACCGCATTTGCTCATCTTTCAGTCATCCAACAACTATTTATTGGAGGCTACAGTGTGCCAGGGACTGTTAAGTCACTGGGGAATTTGATGGAAAACCAGCTTGACGAGGACCCTTTCCTTAGGGAGCTCCAGTCCCAACTGGGTAGAGAAGAGGGAACAGTAAAGAATAAATATGGCAGGGCGTGGTGGCTCATGCCCGTCATCTCAGCAGTCTGAGAGGCCAAGGCAGGCAGCACACCTGAGGTCACGAGTTCCAGACCAGCCTGGCCAACATGGAGAAATCCCCTCTCTACTAAAAATACAAAAACTAGCCGGGCGTGGTGGTGGACGCCTGTAATCCCAGCTACTCAGGAGGCTGAGGCGGGAGGATCACTTAAGCTGCAGAACAGCACCAGCGCCACAAACTCTGGGGTTGACCTAGGTCTGCCCAGCTGTAAAATGGGAATAGCAGTGAGACTGCTTCATGGGGTTCCTCTGAGATTAAAGGGAGGTGGAGGGTGCAGTTGAACTCGGGAGGCAGAGGTTGCAGTGAGCTGAGATCGCACCACTGCACTCCAGCCTGAATGACAGAGTGAGACTCTGCCTCAAAAAAAAAAAAAAGAATGAACACATAAACAAAGGTTATAAAGGGCTGAGGCTACAGCTTACATTTAACCGGGCTCCAGGGAAGGCCAGAGTAGGGAACAGGCCTGGCACACAGTGGGCACTAATAAATGGACGTTCTCCCCATACAAACCTCCTCTGTACCCCCCCATCTTGGCTGTGGGGGCACCACTCTGAGCCCCCTGCCCTCTTACCTATATATAGTGATTTCCACTGAGCCCCACAGCTGAGGCAGGGTACAGGCCCCACCACCCACCCCAGCCACACCACAGATGCCTCCTGTTACCCCATTCCAGTCCTTTCTGTGTGCTCAGCCAGATTAGCCACACTGCAGTGGTTAGGACCATGTGCTCTGAAGTCAGATGAACCTAGATTCAAACCCCAGCCTTGCTACTTCCTAGCTAGGCGATTTGGGGGAAGTCACTGAACTTCTCCAAGTATCAGTTTTCTCATGTGCCATACTGCCAACCTCACCAGTAGCTGATTAAACAAGATAAAGCACCCAAAGGCCCTAGCTTAGTACCTGGCATATACCAAGAGGTCTCTAAGTGTTGGCTCTTTTATGTTATTACTGTTATGAACAATAATAATAAAACTCTTTGCTGACTCCCCCACTGCCTGCCAAGTCCAAACTCCTCAGCACAGTCAAAGCTCTCCTCCTTAGCCAGTTTGCCTTTCTGTTTTGTTTTGGGATGGCTGGAGGGCAGAAATAAACTCACCAGAGTGGCAGAGTGTTGAGGGAAGGCAGGGACCAGAAAGTGTCTGTAGCAGACTGTGGGGATCGCAGAGCAAAAAGGGCCAGTTCTGAGAGGGGGCAATTACAGCAGGCATCACTTGAGCTGAGCCTTGCAGTGTGCAGGTGCAGGTGGGAGAGGGACACAGGGAGGGGACAGACACTTCACGGTGGGACCCCCATGGTTGCCTGGTATAGGGGAGGAGCTGCAGAACAGCACCAGCGCCACAAACTCTGGGGTTGATCTAGGTCCGCCCAGCTATAAAACGGGAATAGCAGTGGGACTGCTTCATGGGGTTCCTCTGAGATTAAATGTGATTACACACGTGAAGGATATGGCACAGGGCCTGATCTCTTGAAGGGGATATAGTAGTTGTTGATGTTCTCACCACCATCATCATCATCATCATCATCATCACGGACATGGTTGAAGATGAGGCCTGCCTGGGAACCCTTAACACCAGGGTTCATGTTAAGAATATTATGTGGCTGTGCTGTTGCAGTAGTGGGAACAGTATGGCATTGCCACACACAGTATTTGACAAATAGATGGATAGTCAGAAAAATGGGCATTTCAAGCCTCAAACCCATTCCCAGTAGTCTGCTTCTACTGGCCATGCAGGGTTTTGAGGGGCTTTGAGCAGGGTCTGCAGGTGTTTTGAGCAGGGCCTGCTGTGGCCTGGGACGGCTAGCAGCATGAGGGCCGGGTTGCCCTTAGTACCAAGGATCCAGAGGAGGGCCCTCCCCAGTGTTCTGGGTACCACACTTCCTTGCAGAGAGCCTGAGACCAGAAATAAAGGCGCGAGCAGCCACGTTGCCAAGGCTGTTTGCCATGGTAACATCAGGGAGTGACTCGTGGGCCGGCTGCTGCAACTGCTCAGGGCCTGGTTGGTTTCTAACATCTCCTCACTTTCCCTCTGCTAAATGACTATGTTCTGCCAGGCAATCACAAGGAAAAAATACGGCTGCAGAGTGTCGGGGGAGCATCTCTCTCTCAGCCAAGCAGGGCTCGCCCGGCTGAGTTCCCAGACAGTGGATCCCAGACAGTTGAGTCCCAGCTACTCAGAGCCAGCCCTGGCCAGGCAGACGGCAGCCCACGGCCCTGTCTTGCCTCTGCTGAGTGACCTAAGGCATCCTCTGGTCTGTTTCTAGTCTGCTTCCTCCCTTCAAGGTAAGGGCATTAAGCAAGACGGTCTCTAGGGACTCCCAACTCCCAGAAAGCTCAAATTGACATTACTGTGTTTTATATTTTATATTATCATTGTCATCGTCCTAGTGACTACCATCTATTGAGTGCTTACTATACATCAGGTGATGCTGCCAGCGTTATCTGCAGCTATCTTTTTTTTTTTTTTTTTTTTTTTTTTTTTGAGATGGCTCTCACCCCGTTGCCCAGGCTGGAATGCAATGGCACAATCTTGGCTCACTGCAACCTCCACCACCTGGGTTCAAGTGATTCTCCTGCCTCAGCCTCCCAAGCAGCTGTGATTACAGGCATGCGCCACCATAGCCGGCTAATTTTTGTATTTTTAGTAGAGATGGGGTTTCACCATGCTGGCCAGGCTGGTCTCAAACTCGTAATCTCAGGTGATCCACCCTCCTCTGCCTCCCTAAGTGCTGGGATTACAGGCGTGAGCCACCGCGCCTGGCTGCAGCTATCTTAAGTTATCCTACAGAGACAATACTATTATTATCCCCAATTTGGGAAATAATATATGAAGAAACTGGGGTCAGAGAGGTTAAGATACTTGCTGAAGGTCACACAGCTAGTAAGTGGTAGAGCCCTGATTTAAACCATAGGCAGTTAAAACTCCAAAGCCCAGAGTTCTTAACCACTATGGGGTGTTTCTTCTCCTCTCTTCAAGTGGCATCTCACTAGATGTGGTTTCCTAAGTCAGTATTGCAACACTTGCTAAGGCTGGATGGGAACCCTCGTCACCTGCCCCAGAAGTAGAGAGGAAAAAATGCTCTGCAAGAGGAACCTCAGGGCCCTGACTAGATCAAGGACCCGGAGCTCAGGGGGGAAGACAAATGGCAGGGTCTGCATTACATGTGTCTCTTTTTCATATTAGCAAGGGTTACTATTCATTGAGCATTTCTGAACACTTTACAGATACTGCCTCAACTATTCTTCACTAAAACCCTTCAAAGTATATTCTACTGTAGGCCCCATTTCCTAGATAGAAAAAGAAGGCCCAAAGAAATTCTCTGCCAAGCTCACAGGGCTTTGCCCCAAGCAGATCTCAATCCTACAATTCAGAGCCTTCTCAGCCACTAAAACAAACAATTAAGGCAAATGTTTGTTTTCTTACCTAAAACACCAAACAGTGATTACAGGCCTTTGGGGGTAATTAATCAATGACTTTATCCTACCATTTGTGAAAGTCTCTCAGGTCTTGTCTCTGGTCTCCTACTCTAGACCTGGGTGGTAATTCGGTCTCTATCCTGAGGAAAGAGCAGGGTGCGAGCACAGGAGCCCAGATGCCACCAAGAGCCTGTCAACCCTGTGTCCAGCCCAGCTGGCTGACCTCAGGCCAGGCCCCTCCTCTCTGAGCTCTGTGAACCCAGCTGCTGACCCCTCGGCTCTGCCTCCCTCACTGGGTAAGCCTGAGCATCTCATGAGAGAACTCATGGTCATCTGCAAGGGGTGCAGTGGGACCTTTGGGATTTAGGAATGACAAGAGTAGGAAGAAAATGCCGTCTGTCCAGGGCTAGTAGTAGACCTTGCCCCAGGGTCCCACAGCCACCCAGGGCAATGGTGCCTCTCAGAGGACTACCCACCCTGGCCCTCCCCAAGAGCTAAGGCCCACCACACCCCCCAAGACCTGACACTGGAAATGAACTTGCCAGGGAGTCAGGCCTGGGCCTCCCCCAGCTAAGCAGCTGGACCTCAGTGTCCTCTCTTCTGGAAAAGGCAAGGTGAACCTGATCTCTCCAAGGACCCCTGCCCCAAGCCTGGAAGGAGACAGAGCTGCTCATAGCCAAGGTTCAAATCCCAGGCTAGGTGCTCACCAGCTTCGAGACCCTGAGCAACTGACCCAACCTCCCTGCACTTCAGTTTCGTCACCTACAAAAGGGGAAAGCCAACCTCACAGTTATTGGGGGGAAATCCATGCAATAGCACGCAGAAGTCTCTTCAGATACGCACTGAAATAGTCACAGATGAAATGACACGGAGTAAGAGTGGCTGCACGTCTTTAACAGTGGACGCTGGGTGATGGAGGAATGGGGATTCACCATATTGTTCTCTCTACTGTCTACTTCTGTATGAGTTGACATTTGCCATAGTCAAATGTTTCAAATACAAAGTTCCTTTCAGAGAACCTGACATTGAAACATATAAAACACTCTTCTGGGCAACCCCAGTGCTAGTCCAGGATAAAAATAATTACTTGTCCTCCCAGAGCTTTCAGTCCAGTTGTACGATTAAAAGCACACACCAGATACCATGGGATAGTAAGCGGCACATGCCACGTGGGTGGTGGAAGCAGAAGTTAGCTTCGAGGCTTTCCAGAGAGGACAGCCTTTCGAGAGAGGGCTTAAAGTTCAGGTAGGCTAAGAATACACTAAAATGACAGGGCTGGTGGTGAGGAGAGGACATTCCAGCTCATTCCACCAGATTTGTATTAGTCCATCCCTTCTCAGGAATACATGGACTGAAGCTATAAAACAAGAAGCAGTGTCTGCCCTGAAGAGGCTCATAGTCTAGCATATTCATTCACTCAATGAGGACTGATTAAATGTCTGTTATGTTTCAGGCACCGATCTATTCATTGTGGTGGAAAACAAGGGGGATGAAATAAATGAAAATCCTTGCCTTTGTGGAGCTTAACCTCCAAGAGTGATTTTCTGACACTTAATGTGATCTATATGAGAAGAGATTTATCTATTATTTGGTGCTTATTCTATGCCAGGCATGTGTTTCGTACTTTAAACCCATGTTGTCATTCAATTTTCATTGACTCCTCCCAACAATCTTTTTTGTTTTTTGTTTCATTTTGTTTTGTTTTGTTTTTGAGACAGAGTCTTACTCTGTCGCCCCAGCTGGAGTGTAGTGGCAAGATCCCAACTCACTATAACCTTTACTTCACCGGTTCAAGTGATTCTCCTGCCTCAACCTCCCAAGTAGCTGGGATTACAGGCATGCACCACCATGCCCAGCTAATTTTTGTATTTTTAGTAGAGATGGGGATTCGTCACGTTGGCCAGGCTGGTCTCGAATTCCTGACCTCAGGTGATCCACCCGCCTAGGCCTCCCAAAGTGCTGGGGTTACAGGCGTGAGCCACCACGCCCAGCCTTTTCACAACAATCTTAATCACCATATCTTCCCACTTGAGGAAATGGAAGCTGAGATAGGTTACATGACCCGCTAAAGGCCTCGAAGCTGGCAAATCGCAGAACCAAGACTCAAACCCAGTAAGGGGATTTCAAGGTCAGTGCTCTGCTGGCCCTGCGTACTGCCACACAGACGACGGAACAGCTGGCTTGGAGGGGGAGGGAGAAAGTATCGCCAAAACGATGCTTGGTGAGCAGGGCTCGCAGGATGAATCATGGAAATGGAGATGGAGGACACAGAAAAGAGCAGCTGAGTCTAAGCCTCCAGAAGGAAAAATCAGGGTTTTCCTGGGGAGGTACAGGATCCCAAAGTAAAAGCAGACAGCTCAAGATAAAGTCAAGGGCCTAACTCTCCAACTTAAAGTACCTGAAGGGCCTTAGAAATCAGGTTTCAGGTTAGGCTTTAATTTTAAAATATTGGAGAGCTGAGCTATCGAGCCATCAAAGTCATGGAGGAACCTTAAATGCCTATCAGCAAGTGAAGAAAAAGCCAGTCTGAAAAGACTACATACTGCATGCTTCCAACTATATGACATGCTGGAAAAGACCAAACTGTGGAGACAGTAAAAAGATCAGTGGTGGTCAGGAGTTGGGGGACAGAAGAAATGAAAAGGTGGCGCATAAGATTTCTAGGGTAGTGAAACTACTCTGTGTGGTGCCACCATGGTGGATACCTGTCACTATCCATTCGTCCAAACCCACAGAGGGAACCCTAACATAAACTACAGACTCTGGGGTGATGATGATATATCAATGTAGGTTCATCAATTATAACAAATCTACAACTCTGGTGGGGGATGTTAATAATGGGGGAGGCTATGCATGTTTTGGGGTGAAGGGTATATGGCAAATCTCTGTACCTTCCTTTCAATTTTGCTGTGAACCTGAAATTGCTCTAAAACAATAAAGTCTTAAAAGAAAAAAAAAAAGTACTGGGGAGGCATGGGAGATGTCTGAGCAGAAGAGTGATGTCAGATTGCACTCTAAGAGGACTGACCTGCCATCAGGGCTAAGACAAAGTCTGGTGTGGCAAAGATCTGTTTGGTAGTAACGGCAGGAATCTAGTTATGAACAGAAAAAAAACGCAGATCAGAAGGGGAAAAGAACAGAAAGGACAAGCCAAGCGATTCTGCATCAGCTGAGTGCCAGTGGGATGGATGTGAGGCACTCCGACTACCTTCAAGGAAGACAGATAGAAACTGACCCTGATCGTTTTCTTCCAAATGACTTTATTTGGGTTCCCTTCACCCTCACGTAATAAGAATTATGCTTCTCTTTTTTACGCAAAAAAAGATTGCATGCATGAAAATTAGCTTCATATTTAACCCTGTCCTTCTAAAAGTGCTTCGAAGAGAGAATTATTCCAAGTTTCATGAGCAGCAGGTTAAGGCCCATTTTAGATACACTGTATTATTTCACTCCCAAGCCTGAGAGTTAGGGCCTATTATCCTCATTTCAAGGATTGAGAAACTCGGGCCTAGAGAAGCAGAGGGACTTAAGAGTTCTGCATTCTTTCTATACAATCAATGTGCCTTCATTTGCTCAAGGTGCTAGGAAACAAAGATGAACAGAAACTGAGAGTAGTCCCTGTCTTCAAGGAGCTTGGAGTCAAGTGGTCTGGGAACACCGCCCACTAATGCTGGCCCTTCTACTTACTCAAAGGCAATTAATCAGTCTTCCACGAGTCAGTGAGTTCTCTGAAACCGTAAGATCCATACAACTGTGCAACAGCACCTACATTTTGCACAATCTCTGAGAATGAAATGTAGTAGTGCAAACAGAAGGCTCAGAAAACTGCATGGGGTCTAGGGGATACTCAGTAAACATCACTGATGATGACAACGAGGAAGGAAAAGAATCAACACTGCAATGTTCTTGTTATGCGTTTCCAAGCCTGAGCCCCCTTTGCAAGGCTGCTTCTCACTTGCGCCTTGAGTCTTTCTTCTATTATTCCAGAGGAAGAAGGAAGACAGTGCCTCACGTGGCACAGTGGAACGTCTGCCTGGCCTGCACCAGCTGGGGAGAGGAGGGCCCCATGGTAAAGGGGAAATATGAGCCCCTGGGGCCCCGCTGCTGGGCCATTGCCTTTCCTGGGTTTCACAGGCATCCTGATCGTTAGCACCAACCAGGGAATCCCAACGAAAATGGAGCCCAGGTCTCTGCTGAACATGACCCCTTCTGGCTCAGGTGAAGAAGTTACTCACCCTGGTCTCATACAGATGAAGAATGGGCAAACGCACCCAGTGAAGGCTACACTTCAACCTGCTCCCACACACTACACATTTGTCCAAACCCACAAACTGATTTGAAAAGGAAGTTGGCCTTGGCCCCAAGGGGTGTTTGGAGCCATTTTCTCAGTTCTCCATGTGGCAGGGGCCTGTTCTGGGTGCTCAGTCCCAGCTTTAGGGCAACGAGGGGACAGGATACCAAGTGCAAAATGGGCCAAGGTCAGAAACACAGAACCACAAATGGCCCATGATCATATGGGGAAAAAGTTCAGCATCACAAGCAAGCAAATAAATGCACATTAAAACAATAAGGGTAATAGAATTTATTGATGAACAGACTGGTAAAAATGAAAAACAATGAAAACATCAGTTATCTGGGTATAGGAAACCAGGTGTTCCCAGACCATGCTGGTGTGCAAATAATTACAATCTTTCTAGAAGGCAATCCAGGAATGGGTTTACAAAATGCCTGCACAGTTTTTTTGATGGAGTAATTTCACTTCTAGGAATAAAGGAAGGAACAAAGAGATACACACAGAGATATTCATTTTAGCACTGCTTACCATAGCAAAACAAAAAATTAAACAACCTGAATGAGTAAAAAATTGATTAAATACATTCAGTTCAATCCTCAATGAAACATTAGATAACCATTAAGATATTAAGCAGAATATTTACTGATGTGGAAAGATGCTTACAGCATATTGTTTGGAGGAGGAAAAAAAAAACAAATTACAA
Source organism: Ateles fusciceps (assembly GCA_036589455.1). Lineage (NCBI taxonomy): Eukaryota > Metazoa > Chordata > Mammalia > Primates > Atelidae > Ateles > Ateles fusciceps. Next base: position 12,318,721 of record JAZHEH010001005.1, on the reverse strand, counting down.
AACAGTGCGATTCCAAGTTACAAATCAGTATATTCAGGATGACTCCTTTTTTTTTTTTTTTTCTTGAGATGGAGTTTCACTCTTTTGCCCAGGCTGCAGTGAAGTGGCTCAATCTCGGCTCACTGCAACCTCCGCCCCCCCGGGGTTCAAGCAATTCTCCTGCCTCAGTCTCCCGAGTAGCTGGGATTACAGGTGTGTGCCACCACACCCAGCTAATTTTTGTATTTTTAGTAGAGAGACAGGGTTTCACCATGTTGGCCAGCCTGGTCCCGAACTCTTGACGCCAGGTGATCCACCTGCCTTGGCCTCCCAAAGTGCTATAATTACAGGCGTAAGCCACCGACCCTGGTGACTCTGTTTTTTAAGAACAAGATGTGATCTAGATGAACAAGAAAGAAACACTCTAGAAATATACATGACAATAGTGGTTATCTTTGGGTCATGTTACATATTTCTAATTTTTTTTCTTTATGCTTGACAGTATTTTCTAACAATTCTATAAATATTTTTAAATCATGAGGGGTTGGAACAGATGATTTCTAAAATTCCCGCCAACTCTGACATTTTGTGCGTCTGACTGATGCCATAAGCGACTTCAAATAGCCCATATTTAGTGTGGGTTTGCTGTGTGGCCTTTGGGGCCTAAGCCTTTGCCCACAGCTGCAGCCCTCTGCATTCCTCTCTCCCATAACTCGCTGCCCAGCTGTCTCCCCCTGCCAGCCTGGGAGCTTCTGTTTGGCAGGGCACAGCTGCACCCCTGTCTGTAATCCATGTGCCTAGCCAAGAGCTAAGCAAAGGAACACAGCTCAGCATACTGACAGGTGCCATGCAGGCACAATGATAAAAGCCACAACTCTAGTGCTAGAATCTTACTGGACACCAGACTCACACAAAGTGCTTGGTTGTATAACACAGATGCAGAAAACCAGAGGAGAGAAAGCAGGGCGCACGGTGCTGGGAGGGCCTACTAGAGGAGAAGGCCATGCAGGACGGGTGGGTGAGGGCACTCCGGGCCCGGGCATAGCCTGAGCAAAGGTGAAGCCACCCCACAGTCCTTTGAGATCCGTGCCTCAAAGCTTTCCAAGAAACTTTCGCAATCCTTGTTCTGCTAAATTTCTGTACTTTGGCCCCAGTGGGTAAAAGTTAAGTCTCCTAAACAGAAGTCCTGCCTCTAAATCTAACCCTGGAATAGCCACCAAAGACAACAACAATCTTTTGGGACCGAGACAATGAATTACCATTTAATCCACTGTCCCCAGAGCTCCCAAAGAGAGAGGGAGGAGGGGAGGGTCAGGGAAAGGCTGGGGGAGGGGGAAGGGGTTGCAGGCACAACCAGAACATCTCACATGCAAACACGGCTCACCCCCCACCACCAGGCCATTGGATTCTCTCGCGGCACCACCAGCCCCATTTGACAGATGGAGGAAATGAGGCTCGGAGAGTTCAAATGGCTTGCCCCAGGATCACCCAGCCAGAGAGTGGGGAAGGTGACTCCACTCAGGCCTTCTGACTCCAAGTCCAGTGCTATTTCGAGGTAACACACAGGACCTGGAGTCAGGAGCCCTGGGTGGCTCTGTCACCCTCTGGCTGCGTGGTCCCGTACAAGCCGCTCACTCCTCGCAGCCTCTTTCCCCAACTGTAAAATGAGGAGGCGCACGCTGGGCCCGCCCAGGTCCTTTTCCGCCTGGGCTGTGAGAACCTTCTAGGGGCGGCTCAAAGCTCATCCTATCAATTACATTTCCCAAGTTGGGCCAGCAAAGATCACCAGAAGATCCTTGGGCTGTCACGTGGTTAAATAAAAAAAGCAAATGTCCCAGATTAACTTTCACTGCACTGTTCCTGCTGACACCTGATTACTCAATTTTCTAGTTTCCTTGGGTGAAATATATCTGCTAGCTAAGCTCGCTAGGTGGCTAAAAGGGCAAAATAATTAATCAACTAAGCCAAACACTGAAGATGGAGTTTAAATCCGGGGTACGGTCCAAAGCGGACAGTTCTTGTAATGGGTCCCTGAAGGAGTCTCCGGCTATTTCAGGCCTCCCTCCTCATCCGCATTTCAGCGGAGAGATTAAGAGACGCCCCCAGGCAATTGCAAGATCTGGGGGACAGAATCTTCCCTGGAGAGACTCTGCCCCTCCTCCCGAACTCAGTCCCCCTAACCTCAAGCTCTCGGCTCCGGGAGTACGGAGGCTGGGACCCGCCTTCGGCGCAGACACCGGCGCGGGGCGTGTGACGGAGCCTGGCGACGGCGGCGGGAGCTCCACCGCAGTTTCGTCAGAGGTAAAGGTACGCGCCCGGCGCGCACGGCGTGTGCACACACGCGCACACACACACACAATACACCCGCACGCGCAACCTGCTCACCACACACTCCCCCGATCTCGAGAAGCGCAATCACACGCCACCAGCCCCTCCAGCCTCTACTGAGAACCCACCCGAGCGTGCCCGCCACCGACCACGCGGCCCCGCGGCTCCCCTACGCAGCGGCGTCTGCAGCTGGCCAGGGCCGGCCTGCCTCCCGCGTGGCGGGCTTCCTGCCACGCCGCGCGATCCCAGCAGCCAGTCCGAAGTCGCCACCCGGAGTCCGCCCGGAGCTGAACGTCTAGGCTGCGGCGTCCCCCTCCAAGTCGCGTTTCACCGCAAGGAGTCAGCTTGCAAGCCTCTCCCCCGCCCACCCGGTCCCATGACAGCTGCTGCCGCCCAAAGACTGGCAGATTATAACAAGAAGCAAAGTTTCCCTCTCTCCTCCCACCTCCCTCCCCCCCCATCTCCGCCTTCCCCCCTCCCTTCCACTGTTATGCAAAACGGGCCGGCACCGGCGCTCCCACTCCAGGTACTAAATCAGCCCCCGCGAGCCGCGCCCGGTTCCGCCCGGCTGCCCCTCTCCGTGCCCAAGCGTGTGCCAGCACCCAGGGGCTCCTCCGAGGTTCCGCTGCAACCCCAGCTTCCCATTGACCCGCAGCCGGGCGCCCAGAGAAAAAGCCCTAACTCTGGAGCCAAACTTTGTGCTTGCAACAGGCATTGGGTGGGGAAAATGGGGGAAGGGGGTGGGGGGCGCGCACACCTCGTGCTGACATTTTTGGTGGCTGCTTGTCCCAGCAGCACCCTTCTCCCAGTCTCCAAGCCACCAGCTTCCTCGCCTCCCCCCCCACCCCGCGGCACACCAGAGCACTCTCTCCTGTCACGCGCGTGTCGCCAGTGGGGCTCCGGGTCTCAGCCAGAGCCTGGGACTCCGCCTCGCCTTCCCTTCCCCCTGCATCGTGGAGCGCGCGCCGGGACCGCGCGCCGCAGGGGGACCCAGGCGCCCCCAGACAGTCCTTCCGCCCCCATCCTGCCTGGCTTTTTCCCCCAGGGGCTCCGCTGGATAGCGAAACCAGGAAGACGCCGTCTCCGCCCGCATGTCCACGTGCCCCGCAGACCCCTGTGCCTTTAGCCGGCAACTGGCTGGAAACTCCTCGCTGCGGGCGCGGGTAGAGAGCCGCGGGGGGCCAGCAACAACACTCGGGGGACTGGAGGCTGGAAGACTAGAGGACTCCAGAGACAGAGGCTGAGCCCGTGCAGGGGCCACAAGTCCACGTGAAAGTACGGCAGCAAGTGCCGGGCGCTAAGGGCGCGCCTCCAGCACCCAGCGACAGCCTGAGTGTACCCCACACCGTGGCGCGCCTCCACCTGCCTAAGGAAGCGCGGTACCCCCCAGCTCTGCCCGCGGGGGGGGGCAGACTCTAAGCGGCCAAGGCTAGACCCTCCACAGCGGCCGTAGCGCCCCCAGCCCTCCAACACGCGCGGGGAGACCTCCGGCTCCCTTGCCCCGGTAACGGAGCGCATCGCAGGGCGCCTGGAAGCGGGGCTCTGCAGCCTGGAACCCCCAGTACCTTAGGGCGCCCACCGCTGCCTCCCGGCCTCCCGCGGCTGCGGCCCCCGCAGCTCAGCACCCCTGGCCCCGGGCCCGCAGCCCCGGCCGGCCGTACCTGCGTGTCAGCGAGATAGTTGAGGAAGAAGGAGGAGAGCTCTTCGTCCAGCAGCGCGCCGCAGTCGTTCCCCGCCATCTTCCAGCCGCGGCTGCAGCGTGCGGCGGAGTCAACGCCGAGCCGGCCCGGGGGGGAGGGAGCCAGCGAGCGAGCAAGGGAGGAGGGAGGAGGGAGGAGGGAGCGAGGCTGGCGGGAGGCGGAGGGCGGAGCTCGAGCCCCCGGCTGCCGCAGGGCCACTGGCTGCGGGGGCGGGGCCGCGCGGCGCCCGCGGGAGCCGGGGGTCGCTCACCCACTTTCCTGCGCCTCGTCTGGCGCGGCGGCCGGCTCCAGCAGCCTTCAGTCGGAGGAAAAGCGCAGGCAGCCGGGTGGCGGTGCCCTAGCCAGCAGCCCGATGCCTGCGCAGCAATGCGGGCAGCCCCCGGCTCCTGCCAGAGCGAATCACGTTGCGTTAGCGCTGGGCGGGCCCTGAGAGACAACCTGCTTCTTCTGCACAGCGGGGGAAACTGAGGCTCAAGAAGACAAGGACCTCGTTTGAAGCCACAGGGCACATCAGTTGCAGGAAGAGAAAGCTCAGGCCTTACTCCCCCTGGAGGACTGAGTTCTCTACCCAAGCTACCAGGCCAGAGAAAGAGGGAAAAATACCATAGATCAAAAGCAGAGAAATCAAGGAAGGCTCCTTGGAGGAGGTGGCATTTTAGTCTTTCACTTGAAGGGTGCGTTTGCTTATGTTCTGTGTTAAACCTGATCATATCTCTCTCTCCCATTGTCCCCCAACACCCTACCCCCCAAAACTTCAATGACTTCTCTTACCATGGCCCACAATGCATGAAGGGGCTGGGCTCCTGCCAGCCTCCGCAGGCCCACTCACAACGAGCTTGTACACCCAGCAGCCACTGACCTGGTAATCTCTTCAGGGCATCAAGCCTCCCCTTCCACCCCCCACCATCATGGGCTCCCTTCGCTCCATCGGCAGGCCTTTTTTCTTTAAAAGCTGGTCACAGTTGCCATTTTACATTTGTTGCAGTGAAGACTTAATCTTTGTATCTCTTCTTACAAGACTCTAACACCGTGAAAGCCGGGCCTAAATCTGCTTTTGCACTTGCTGTATCGGCAGTTCCTGGCACACAGTAGGCACTTAATAAATGATGTGTTAACTGAAAAAGCTGGAGAATTTTGATTCTCTACCACCACCAACACCACACATTATACAGATAAGGAAACTCACTGTCAGTGCGCACATGGAGTGACTGTCTGAGCCAGAACCAGCCCTCAGACCTCCTGACTCCAAATTTGAACTCTCATCATCATGCCCCTGCTGTTTGCCAGACAGGAGATGAGGGCACTGCCTGGATGAAGGCAAGAAGGCGGGAAGCTTTAGGTCAGTTTTATTGGGCACTCCTGCCTCCTGCCCTCCTCCCGCCCTACACTCATAAGAGCTGCCCCCACCCTGCCCACCCTACAAGGGCTCCCTTCCAGCGGGAGAAGGAAACAGAGGGAGAGTCCCCAGCACACCTGCTCAGACTTGAACGCCAGGGCAAAGCTTCCTTCTCCAGTCTGAGGTTCCCAGAACCGCGGGGCGTGATTTCACTCTTTGGGCTTAAGGCCAGTGTGCTTTTAAGGAACAATGCATTCCAACAGAGAGCCTGCATCTAGCCTCAGAGCCCTAGGGTAGGAGTCAGGAGTCCCGGGTTCTGTTTCAGGCCCTGCTACATCTTGTTCCAGTATCCAGCAATTCAGGAGGTAAAGAGCATGAGCTCTGGAGTCACACTGCCTGATTTGGAACCACAGCAAGTCATTTAGTCTCGGGCCTCGGTTTCCTCATCTGCACAAATGGGGACCAAAAAACTACCTACTTCATAGGGATGTTTCGATGATTGAGGAGATAATATATGTAAAGTGCTTGGCACAGCACCTGACCTCATGGAGAATATGCTAAGCGCTCTGTTCTTCTGTTTCCCTTCTGTTAAAATGGGAATAAGGAATAGATATCCCTTGAAGGCACTGGCCAACGTTACTTGCCTTTTGTTCCAGCATTTACAGGCTGCTGGCTTACCTTGGACCCCAGTATATTCAGATTTGAATCCTGCTACAAACTAGCTATGTGCCCTTGGTCATTTACTTAACCTCTCTGAGCCTCAGTTTCCTCATCTGTAAAGTGGGGGATAGCAACGGTACTGCTCCACATAGGGATCTTGTGAGGATGGATTGAACAAAACAATGCAATTCGTGTAAAGTCATGTAAAGCCTGGCCCTGAATCTCGCAGGTAGGAAATGCCCATCATCACTGTAGTCATCACCAGCATCACCAGTGTCATCACGGTTAGCACTAAGGACTTGAACTCTCCCAAGACCCCATTTTTTTGCTACTGCCCTGGGCACCAGAGTCAGAGTCCTGTGGGATGATTTCCAGAGATGTCCCTTCCAGGCCCCGCCTGGCCCGACTGGTGGTTTGTCTGTTATAGCCCGGAAGCCAAACTTGGAGTGTCCCCAAAGCCAGCCATCTCTAGCCTTGGGCCTTGCAGAGCTACAGTGCCATCCACTGCCTTGCGGGAGAAGGCCCAACAGCACTTTCCCAGAGGCATTTTTTGTTTTGAAAACTCCCGTGCTGTGTTCATAGAAAAGCCACAAATTGCCAAACGTTGAGACTCTCGCCAATCACTGCATCCTCACAGTAGGCTTCTCGTCTGGCAAGAAACTCAGGTGAAAAAGGGCCTCACCTGAGATATCTTGCCTCCTTTTCAAAAGCATATTGTCCCAGAAATTCCTTCATCACAGGTCACTCACAGGGTCTCAGCCTCTTAGAAAAATTGGAAGTTCCTCTGGCCCATGGAAAAAATTGAAGCTCTTAATTGAGATTAAAAGTTCTGGCCTGGGTGTGGTGGCTCATGGCTGTAATCCCAACACTGGAAGGCTGAGGCTGGAGGATCTCTTGAGTCTAGGAGTTTGAGGACAGCCTGGGCAACATAGGGAGACCCCATCTTTACAAAAAATAAAAAAATATATTAGCCAGGTATTATGGTGCACACCTGTGGTCCCAACTACATTGGAGGCTAAGGAGGGAGCATCACTTGAGCCCAGGAGGTTGAGGCTGCAGTGAGCTGTGATCACATCACTACCCTCCAGCCTGAGACCCTCCATCTCAAAAAAAAAAAAAAGCCCTCAAAAAACCTGAGGAGCTGGATGATCTTGTACCATTTGCTTCTCCTCTCTGAGGCTGTTTTTCTCCCTGTAAAATGAAGGAGCTAGCCTGGATGAACCTCTGCAGAGCCCTCCAGCCCAGATGTTATGACAGTTTATAGACATCAACCAAAACTTAGAGCTTTTCTGTACGGAGCATGTGCCCAATACCTGAGTTTATAGCATCTCTAATCCTTCCAGCAACCCTCAGTAGGGTAAATCATGATGTTCATTTTATGACTGAAGAAACAAAAGTTTAAAGGGGGTCAAAGTTGTTGGCCCCAGACTACAAAATCAGAGACACAGCTCAGATTTGAACCCAAGTCTGTACATGGTCCAAGCCACAGACACTGGAAAAGTGAGTGTGAAAAAGGAACCAGCTAAGCTCCCCAGGGAAGGTAGAAGGGTGGTGCATTTCCTGTTCTCTAACTTCCAAGCAAAGGGCAATGATAACGTCGAACTTGGACATTGTGTGGCTTCAGTCCTATCTTCTCTGCCTTTTTGTCAGCCTCGCCTCCCCTCAGGATTAGTGAAAGTGAGCCTTTTGCATACCTAGTGCAAAGCCCAGAGCCTCCAGGCTCCATGGAAATGGCTATAGCAAAATGAACCTATTTGACTTGAATATTTTAGCCACTACCGACAAATGCTGAAAAGTTCAAACGTCAGCATTTTCTCCTTTCCGATAATAAGACAATGCTTTATTCAGACATCACATCCAGCTGTGGTTCTCAGACTCTGGAAGGCATGACAGTCACCTGGGCGCTATCATCAGAGATTCCAATTCAGTAGGTCTGGGGTGGGCCCAGGAATCTGCCCTTAATAGGCTCCCTTAGGTGACTCTACTGTAGGAGACTCGATGTCATTCAGCAGATATGTAATGGACACCTCCTATGTGCCAGCCGCTGTTCTAGGTGCCATGGATAAATTGGTGAACACAACAGCCGCCATCTCTGCCCACATTCTATTCAACGCCACTGCTTAGTACATTTTTGTTGAATGAGGGAGGGAGGTAGGACATGGGTCTTGATAAACGCAAAAGCTTCCTGCCAGCCACCCACGATTCTGTGATTCTGTGACCCAGGCCAGGGAACCAGATGCTCATCTATTTCCCAGCTTCTATCCAGGAGGCAGGGACTCAGGCCAAGAGGAAGTAAAGAGCTGCCTGCTTTGTATTGTTGATTCTGAAAGCCATCTCCACCTCCCATTGAATGATAGAACTTTAGAACTGTGGAGGAGGCAGTGGAAAGGTGTTTACCAGCAGCTTCACTGTACAGGTAGAGGAATGTGGCTGAGGTCACACGGCCCCTTAGTGGCTGAGCCAGAACCAGAAGCCAGGACTTCAGATGGTGTGTGGAGCGCTCAGGTGGCTTCCGTAGGATGAACTTCTCCTCGGGGCCGACCCTTCAGAATGACATCAGCTAGATGGTAGCATGTGAGGGTCTCAGAGTCGCGGACTGGGGCCTTTGATACTTGAAAACCCATGAAGCGAGGCACTTCTTTGTGTTTAGCAATGCCCCCTTCTTCCCGTAGGGTTAACCTATGAACTCACCGACACATTTGGGGGAAATATTCAGCAGACCACTTTCTGTTTCGTAGGCTACAAGTTTGAAGGGCTTTCAAATCAATAGGTAAGGGGCATTAGCAGCTATAAAGTCAGCTCTTACTGTTTCTCAGTTTTGCAAGAGCTGTTCATTCATCCTCCTCAGCCCCATAAATGACTGCACAGAGCATGGGAGCAACAAAATTAGATAGGGATAGAAAGGTATGCTTGTTCCTTATCTACTCCTAGAGCAAAAACTCCTACACAGGACCCTCCTTATGCCCATTTAATAGATGGATAAACAAAGGCCCAGAGATGAGAGTTCTCTTTTTTTCTAGAGAGATACGAATCTATCAGGTCATTATTTAAATATATATGTACATAAATATATATCATTCTAATGAGTGTGTGTGTATAGATATACTTATGTGTATACACATATATACATATCTATACACACACACTCATTAGAATGATATATATATATGTCAGAACAGCAACATTTAAAGAAACAGTCACCTGACATTAAAGGGCAACATAGTATTTAGTGATTTCTAAACTAAATTTAGGATACCTATCAAATAAGACAAGCAGATGGAAAGAATACCTGAGTACCTGTTGTTCTTTATACTTTGTCTTTTACTGGCTATGGGATCTTGGGAAAACCACTTCTTGGTAAGAGTCATCCTATCTGTCATATCTGATCTAGAGTTTTTTTCATTATATATTTTTGTTTAGAGACAACGTCCCATTCTGTCACACAGACTGGAGTGCAGTGGTGTGATCATAGCTCACTGCAGCTTCAAGCTCTTAGGCTTAAGTGATCTTCCCTGCTTAGCCTCCCAAGCAGCAAAGACAATAGATATGACGCCACCTCCAGCTAACTTATTTATTTATTTATTTTTTGTAGAGACAAGGTCTTACTCTGTTGCCCAGGCTGGTCTCAACTCGACCTAAAGTTTTGTGTGGATCAAATTCAGTTTACACAGGACTATGAAGTTTACGTTCGTTATCCTAAGTCATCAATAATGCTCCTTTGGTGAATTTATCCTAGTAACCCAAAAGACAGGAAAACGACACCATGATGCTTATTCATACTTTAATTCAACAGATATTTGTCGATTCTGTTGGGTACCAGGTACCATGCTACAGGTCTGCAAATGGGGACCATGATGCAATCTTTGCTGTCATGTAACTCACAGCTCTGATCTCTACAATGTGCATGGGAGCACTGCATGTCACCAGGCAACTTGGTAGGGTGTAATAAGTCCTTCAGTGAAGAAAGCTGGAGGGCTGGAGATTGAGGGGTTGAGGGACAAGTTAGGAGTTGGAAAAAGAGCCCAGGGGGAGGGCGGCATCCCAAGCCAAAATAGTAGAAGTAACAGGAAGGAAATGGAGGAATGCATGGGTTAAAGCCATATTTTAGAGTGGGGAATCACTGGGTTTTGGCAATAGGTTAGAAGTGGTGGGGGAATAAAAGGAAAGGGTCAGGACACACAGTTTCTGACTGTGTAGATGGTGGATCTTAGAAGAAAGGTAGCTCAAAGGAGTCTGCCAAGAGAAGCTTTTCAGATGACTTAGGAACATCCAAGAGGAGACACCCAGAGGAGCACATTGATACCAAACAAAAACTTGGAAATAACTTCAACATCTGGCAAGGCAGAACAGTTCAATTCCACACCTAGTGACAGGTAGACAGAAACATGTGCGCAGAGACTGTGTCCAAGGATGTTCACCTCAGTACTGTTAATTATGATAAAAATATAGGGTACTGGAAAAATGAACTGTGGTGAGATCTCACAATGGAATGTTAGATAATAGTGAAAATGGATTCCACACAGATACCTCTCAAAAAGAGTAAGTGAGCCAGGTGCAGTGGCTCACGCCTGTAATCCCAGCACTTTGGGAGGCCAAGGCGGGCGGATCATGAAGTCAAGAGATTGAGACCACCCTGGCCAACACGGTGAAACCCCATCTCTACTAAAAACAGAAAAAGATACACAAATTAGCTGGGCATGGTGGTGCACGCCTGTAGTCCTAGCTACTCAGGAGGCTGAGGCAGGAGAATCACTGGAACCCGGGAGGCAGAAGTTGCAGTGAGCCGAGATCGTGCCACTGCACTCCAGCCTAGCAACAGAGTGAGACTTCATCTCAAAAAAAAAAAAAAAAAAAAAGAGTAAGTGAGATAAACAAGCAACCTAAGGATACGTACAGTATGATGGCATTTATGTAATATTTTAAAACATGTAACATAATACTCCATAATATTGGTCAATAAACGTACATGAAGAAAAGCGTAAATATGGAACAACAAAGACACAGGTCAATGTTAGGAAAGTGAGAGGAGATGGGGAAATAGGGCTGGCTGCCTGGGTGTGTCACCTGTGCAGTAGCATTGAGACCTGTACTTGGAAGGGCTCTGTGCTTGGTTTAATGCTCTGCCGTTACTGTCTTGAAATTCATAATGATTTTATTTTTATTTTTATTAAAAAAAAATTTTTTTTTTGTATTTGTAGTAGAGGCGGAGTTTTACCATGTTGGCCAGGCTGGTCTTGAACTCCTGACCTCAGGTGATCCGCCTGCCTCAGCCTCCCAAAGTGCTGGGATTACAGGTGTGAGCCACCACACCCGGTTCATAACGATTTTTGAATAAGGGTCCCTGCATTTTCATTTTGCACTGGGCCCTGAAAATTATATAGTCTATCCTGGGGGGCACTTGAGTATATCATGCACAAGAAAGCTCCAACTTACCTGTAATGTTTTATTTTATTTTTTTCATCTCAAAAACATTTTTATATACCTTTATTTTTTTTTTAAGAGATAGGGTCTTGCTATGTTGCCCAGGCTGGAAACCCATAGCTATTCACAGATGCCATCCCTCAACTGATCAGCACGGGAATTTTGACCTGCTCCATTTCAGCCTGGGTGGGTTCACTGCACATTAGGCAAACTGGTGGTCCCCTGCTCCCAGGAGGCCATCATACTGATCCCAAACTTAGTGGAGATACCTAATCAGCATAGCACACTATAGCCTAGAACTCCTGGGCTCAAGCAATGTTCCTGCCCAGCCTCCCAAGTGAGTAGCTGGAACTATAGGCATACACCACTATGCCAGGCTTAGGAATAGTTTTTAAATATCAATATTTGTTAAATACCTGTGATATATTCCTCCTTGTGATTTTCTGTATGATTAAAATATTTTATGATATAAAAACTATGAAGGTGTAGTTATGTAAATAATGGTTTACTTACTTGATGAAATACTCTGCAGAAGGTAGAAAGCACATAAAAGAAATGTTTAACATTGTCTTCTGAAGTCAGCTCCTTAAAAATAGAAAAAATTAACATTGAGTGAAAAAAGATTATAAAATGTATATAAAAACATTACAGCTGTATGCACAAATGTACACATAAAGTATGTATGTTAGAATGACATTAAGTAACGTTAACGAATGAAATATGATTAGGGTGGCAGAAAGAATTTATTTGATTAATAATATTTTCATTTGTGCTATTACAATTTTGCATTTGTAATAAATAAAATATTAACTTAAGCATATCAAAAAATAACTTACTCTCTTTCTTTCTAAATAAAAACCAACCCCTCTGATAGCTATGTTGCAAATGTGTCATTGAAGTAACAGATATACATTGGAACAGGGACATTCTGGAGACCCAAGCAAGGGGTAACTATGATGGCAGAACTTCAGGACCCCCCACCAAAATGAGCTCTGAATTGGGAGTCCGGGTGGAGTCCCACTCTGGCTGGCACTGAACTACAGTTGGATGAATCTTCTCTCCAGTCTGAGGCTCACAATCCCACTCTGCACAATGAGGGACTTGAACTGGATCAGCTGTCTCGAATCTGCTGCAGACGGGCATCTCCCCAGGGCCTCTGCTCTGAGTAGGAAATGCTCTGATTTCCTCTCCCATTTGTGGGAGAAGTCACCTGGGCCATGCATGGTTTGGCAGCAGAGGTAGTTGGGGGTCAGGATGTTGAGAGTAGAATCCAGGTCAGTAGGCCAGGAGCATTTTACATGGGGAGGAAGCTCCTCAGCTTCTAGAGCAGCCAGGAGAACTGCAGAATCCCAGGGATAGGGCATGGCGTCACAGGCATGGTAAGGTATAGAGAGTATGACATGGTATCATGGGCACAGCATCATGGGCACAGCATCATGGATGCAGCAGAGCATCATGGGCACAGCTTCATGGACACAGCATCATGGACACAGCATCATGGGCACAGCATCATGGATGCAGCAGAGCGTCATGGGCACAGCTTCATGGACACAGCATCATGGGCACAGCTTCATGGACACAGCATCATGGACACAGCATCATGGGCACAGCATCATGGATGCAGCAGAGCGTCATGGGCACAGCTTCATGGACACAGCATCATGGGCACAGCTTCATGGACACAGCATCATGGACACAGCATCATGGACACAGCACCAAGGATGCAGCAGAGCATCATGGGCACAGCTTCATGGACACAGCATCATGGGCACAGCATCATGGACACAGCATCATGGACACAGCATCATGGATGCAGCAGAGCATCATGGGCACAGCATCATGGACACAGCATCATGGACACAGCATCATAGATGCAGCAGAGCATCATGGACACAGCATCATGGACACAGCATCATGGACACAGCATCATGGACACAGCATCATAGATGCAGCAGAGCATCATGGACACAGCATCATGGACACAGCATCATGGACACAGCATCATGGACACAGCACCATGGATGCAGCAGAGCATCATGGACACAGCATCATGGACACAGCATCATGGACACAGCATCATGGATGCAGCAGAGCATCATGGACACAGCTTCATGGACACAGCATCATGGACACAGCATCATAGATGCAGCAGAGCATCATGGACACAGCATCATGGACACAGCATCATGGACACAGCACCATGGATGCAGCAGAGCATCATGGACACAGCATCATGGACACAGCATCATGGGCACAGCACCATGGATGCAGCAGAGCATCATGGGCACAGCTTCATGGACACAGCATCATGGACACAGCATCGTGGCAAGATGCAGCAGAGCATCATGGGCACAGCATCATGGACACAGCATCATGGGCACAGCATCATGGGCACAGCATCATGGGCACAGCATCATGGATGCAGCAGAGCATCATGGGCACAGCTTCATGGACACAGCATCATGGGCGCAGCATCATGGATGCAGCAGAGCATCATGGACACAGCATCATGGACACAGCACCATGGATGCAGCAGAGCATCATGGGCACAGCTTCATGGATACAGCATCATGGGTGCAACATCATGGGCACAGCTTCATGGATACAGCATCATGGGTGCAGCATCATGGATGCAGCAGAGCATCATGGACACAGCATCATGGGTACAGCAGAATATCTCAGTCACAGCCCTAGTTTCCTCAGCTTCCCCAAGAATCCTGACAGGCACCCGAGGGGGGAAAAAACCATAAAAAGGAATATTATCTCTTCTGTCAGAGTTGTTTTATTATTTCACTTTAAAATTAGAAATTATTTTAAATTACACCAGTAACACAATTATTTTATCCTTGTATAAAAATTAGAAACAGGCTGGGAGCGGTGGCTCATGCCTGTAATTCCAGCACTTTGGGAGGCCAAGGCGGGAGGATCACCTGAGGTCGGGAGTTCAAGATCAGCCTGATCAACATGGAGAAACCCTGTGTCTACCAAAAGTACAAAATTAGCCAGGCATGGTAGCACATGCCTGTAATCCTAGCTACTCGGGAGGCTAAGGCAGGAGAATCACTTGAAGCCGGGAGGCGGCAGTTGTGGTGAGCTGAGATCGTGCCATTGCACTCCAGCCCAGGCAACAAGAGTAAAACTCCATCTCAAAAAAAAAAAAAAAAAAAAAAAAATTGGAAACAACAGCTGGGCACGGTGGCTCATGCCTGGAATCCTAGCACTTTGGGAGGCCAAGGTGGGTGGATCACGAGGTCAGGAGTTGTCAGGAGGTCAGGAGATCAGCTTGGTCGACATAGTGCAACCCCATCTCTACTAAAAATACAAAAAATTAGCCGGGTGTGGTGGTGGGCACCCGTAATCCCAGCTACTCAGGAGGCTGAGGCAGGAGAACAGCTTGAACCTGGGAGGCAGAGGTTGCAGTGAGCCGAGATTATGCCATTGCATTCCAGCCCAGGCAACAGTGCAAGACTCTGTCTCAAAAAGAAAAAGAAAAAAAAAAAATGGAAACAACAGAGAAAGGACAAGGTTCTGTGACTGTTCCCTTGCTAGAGGTACCCATTGTTACTATTTCATGAGTGGACTTCTACACATTTTTCCTTGATTTACACTCATTTAAGTTCATAGAGAAACTCAAGGTTTTGTTTGGGAGATTTTGTTTGGTTTTGTTTGGTTTCTATGAGAACGGCATCTTAACGTGATTACTATTTTGTAATTTTCTTCTTAGAGTGTCTTGGAGGTCTTCCTATATCAGTACATATAGCTGTACCTGCTTCCTTTACATTGCTGCATGGTTTTCCACTGTGTGAGTGTGCCACAAACTTGACTTGTAACTATTAGTCCACCGTGATTCTAGACTTGCATTCTGGTTGTGTGGTCCTGATTGGATCACTAAAGAATATGCAAAGCTGGGGATAGTTTGTTAATAAAATGATGACAATGGATGAGTTCTTTCATTGAAACAATGAAAGCCTATGGAATGCTTTCTTTGAGTCTTCATCTTTTAATACACGATTGAGCCAGATCTACCTACATGAGTTCAGTGAATAACATTAATCATGTTGCTACATTGTTTGAAATTCATTAATCATTCCTTCATGGGCAACCTACTTTGTGGGCAGGCACTCTGCCAAGCTTCCTGGGACTGTACTAGTTGTGACTACTTTGGTTGCAATGAACAGAAAACCCTACCCAAACCGGCTTTAACAGATAATATATGGGCTTACATAATTAACACACTAAAGGGAGGGATGCTGTCTGGAAGATGTGGACGTTCATCTTTCAGGTGTGCTTTCCTCTGTGTTGGCTTGATTCTGAGTCAGGTTCTTTCCTGATGACAGCAAGGTGGCATGTTCCAGGCTAAGCCCAAATCTCTTAGCAAGTCCCGCAGAAGAAACTCTCCCAGTTGTCCAGCAAAAATCCCGGATTGATTCTGATTTCATCCATTTGATTCAAATCTCTTATCCATCCTCCGCTCTGATTGATCAGTATTGGGTTACACGCCTACCTCTGAATCCAGGAGTTCAACAGTTTGAGATAAGCCCCCGAAACCAGGGTTTCTTAGTAAGGAACCATTAATTTGAATGAGAAAAAAAAAAATACATGTCTCTTTTCACTAATCTCTAACTGAAATTTAGCATTTCTTTTTCTGTTATAGATGTAGACAACAAATCATGGTAGTATTAAAATTACCAGCCTGGGCAACATAGTAAGACTTCGTCTCTACAGAAAAACTAAATTAGCCAGGCATAGTAGTCCCAGCTACTCAGGAGGCTGTGGTGGGAGGATGGCTTGAGTCCAGGAGGTCAAGTCTGCAGTGAGCCACAATCACGCCTGCACTCCAGCCTAGGGAATAGAGCAATAATTTGTCTAAAAAAATTTACCTATAACTTTGTCACCAGTAGAAATCACAGATATTTCATATCACAATTGTCACAGGTATCTTAAAATATCACTTATGTTCAACACTACTTTGAAATTACAGTAGTTATTAGGCCAAGTAAGTGGCTTGTTTTTTATTGTGCTAATCAAGAAATACATTTTTGCTATATCAAAAATTTGTTTTCCTAATAATTTCATAACTATTTCAATATAATTGGCTTCCTTTAGACCATATATAGTATATATTATACCATTTAAAAAATTAATCCGAGGCTGGGTGTGGCGGCTCACGCCTGTAATCCTAGCACTTTGGGAGGCTGAGGAAGGCAAATCACTTGAGGTCAGGAGTTCGAGACCTGCCTGGGCAAGAGGGTGAAACCCCATCTCTACTAAAAATACAAAACTTGGCTGGGCGTGGTGGACCATGCTTGTAGTCCCAGCTACTTAGGAGGCTGAGGCAGGAGGATCTCTTAAACCCAGGAGGCAGAGGCTGCAGTGAGCCGAGATTGCAACACTGCACTCCAGCCTGGGTGACGGAGTGAGACCCTGTCTCAAAAAAATAAAAAAAATAAAAAATAAATCTGAGGAGGGGTCCATGGGCTTCTATGGTCTGCCAGAGGGGTCCATGGCACACAAAATAAGTTTGGATATAAGGGGAGGAATGGGTGTCTCCCCCAAAGGGAAAGTAGCTACCCTTACCAGAGGGAAAGGACAGTGCTGAGTAGGCAGAAACAACAGATGTCCACCCCAAAGGGACACAGAAATGAGTCTGACATGAGCCTGTCCCCCCAAGGTATTTTGACTAGGAGACCCCTGGAGACGCTGTGGTCAGCCTCTTCATTTTACAAACAGAAAACAACTAAGACTCAAGAGGGGCAGGGAGTCACCAGAGGTCACTTAGTGAGTGGCAGTGGCAGGACCAGGCCAAGGCTCCCTGACTCTGGACCTGATTATTTTACTCCAACCTCTTCAG
This sequence comes from Ateles fusciceps, assembly GCA_036589455.1. Classification (NCBI taxonomy): domain Eukaryota; kingdom Metazoa; phylum Chordata; class Mammalia; order Primates; family Atelidae; genus Ateles; species Ateles fusciceps. The sequence continues at coordinate 12,301,446 of JAZHEH010001005.1, read as the reverse complement.
GGTGAGAGGGGAGGGTACAATGAGACCCTACAGCCCAAAAGTTAAACGTTGGTGTACATGACAAAGAGAAATTTAGAATGTTAAATGCCTATATTAAAAAGAAGAAAGATCTATAATTCATAATCTAACCTTCTACCTAGACACTGGAAAAAGCAAGCAGAAAAGAAGAAACAATAAAAATTTGAACAGAAACCAACAAAACAGAGACTAGAAAAACAAGAGAGAAAAATCAACAAAACTAGTAACTGGTCCTTTGAAAAGATCAACAAAAATTAAGAGAACTTTCATTAGGTTGACCACAGAAAAAAGAGAAATGACTCATATTACTAAAATAAGAAATAAGGCCAGGTGTGGTGGTTCATGCCTGTAATTCCAACACTTTGGAAGGCCGATGAAAGCAGATCACCTGAGGTCAGCAGTTTGAGATCAGCCTGGCAACCATGGTGAAACCCCACCTCTACTAAAAATACAAAAATTAGCTGGGTGTGGTGGCAGGGACCTGTAATCCCAGCTACTCAGGAGGCTGGGGCAGGAGAATTGCTTGAACCCAGGAGGCGGAGGTTGCAGTGAGCTGAAATCATGCCATTTGAACTCCAGCCTGGGTGACAGAGCAAGACTCTGTCTCCAAAAAAAAAAAATAATAATAATAACAATAAAGAAATAAAAGAGGGAGCACTTACAGAAATAAAAAGGATCATGAGAGAAACTATGAACAACTAAATAGCAATAAATTAGAAAACTCAGATAAAATGAACAAACTCCTAGAAAGGTGCAAACTATTAAACTGATTCAAGAAGAAATGGAAGTAAAAAGATTGAATTAGAAATAAAAAACTATCCACAAAGAAAAGACGAGACCCAGATGTCTCCACTGGTGAATTCTATCAAACATTTGAAGAAGGACTAATGCAATTCTCACAACATCTTCCAAAAAAAAAAAAAAATAGAAGAGGAGGGAACACTTCCAACCTCAATCTGTGAGGCCAGAGCCACTTTGATACTAAAACCAGACAAAGTCATCACAAGAGAAGAAAACTACAGATCAATATCTCTTATGAATACAGATGCAAAAGCAGGACACACGAGGACTTAACTACGGAATTAAATATCACAATGGGAAGATTTGTCTAAAGATGTCTCTGGTTTCTGAAAGATTCCTATCGTCAAAGCAATAAAAGATCATGGAGATACATCAGATTAAATTTCAGCATGTAAGTATAGTGTGTCCATTTTGGAAAAATAGGAAAAGAGAACTCATAAGGATTTTTTGTTCTGTAAAGTAGGATTAATAATATATCTTTGGGTCAGGCACAGTGGCTCATGCCTGTAATTCCAGCACTTTGGGAGGCTGAGGCAAGAGGATAGCTTGAGCCTAAGAGTTCAAGACTAGCCTGGGCAACATCCAAGACCTCCTCTCCAATTAGAATTTAAAAATTAAAATTAGGCTGGCTGCAGTGGCTCACGCCTGTAATCCCAGCACTTTGAGAGGCTGAGGTGGGTGGACCATCTGAGGTGAGGTGTTTGAGACCAGCCTGGCCAACATGGTGAAACCCCGTCTCTACTAAGAATACAAAAACAAGACAGGCATGGTGGCACACACCTGTGGTCCCAGCTACTTGGGAGGCTGAGGCACGAGAATTGCTTGAACCTGGGAGGCAGAGGTTGCAGTGAGCCAAGATCGTACCACTGCATTCCAGCCTGGGTGACAGAGCAGGACTCTGCCTCAAAAAATAAATAAATAAATAAATAAATAAATAAATAAAAAGAAAAAAAACTCTGCCCTGCCTTTTTGGAGTTATTTTGAGGATCATTTCAGATAAAGGATGGGAGAGTATTTTAAAACCCTCTAGGAGGAAAACAACTGCTGGGGCTCTTCGTAGTTTGTAGAACATAACCTGCTCCTGAGCTCTGTTCTATTCCCTCTGTCGAGTTATCTCCTGCCCCACGGCCTTTGCACTGCTGTTCCCTCAACCTGGCATGCTCTTCCCTCAGCTCCCTTTGTGGCCTCCTCTCGTTCCTCATGCCTTATCTCAAATTCTACCTCCTCAGAGAGGCCCTTCCTGACTTCCTGCTATAAATTAAATTTCTGAAATTATCTTGCTTGTTTACCTGCAAGACAAGCAGTAGGAGAGCCACGTCTTGTTACCCCCTGGATCCTCCAGAGCCCAGGACAGTTTCTGCCACATGGATGGATGCCATTAAGTGAAATGTGATCCACATCTCTGTGAAATAGGTAGCCAGGCCCACTGTACAAATGAAGAAACTGAGGCTCAGGGAGGAGAAATGTCTAAGCTCCTGCGGCAGGTAGGCTGATCATATAGTTCTTTGTCCAAATTGGAAACTTTTGCCCTGGGCAAATGCTAAACTGGACAGGACATGTGACAACAGGCATAAACTGAGACTGCAAACAAAGACACACAGGGTTACACTTCAGAAGGAGGGCTACACTCAGGCAAGTCTAAGCTGTGTTCTTTTCATGACATCCCAAGTTTTGTGAAAAGTCAAAGTCAGGCTGGGCGTGGTGGCTCATGCCTGTAATCCCAGCACTTTGGAAGGCCAAGGCGGGCAGATCATGAGGTCAAGAGTTCGAGACCGGCCTGGCCAATATGGTGAAACTCCGTCTCTATTAAAAATACAAAAATTGCAGGGCGCGGTGGTTCACGCCTGTAATCCCAGCACTTTGGGAGGCCAAGGCGGGTGGATCACGAGGTCAAGAGATCGAGACCATCCTGGCCAACATGGTGAAACCCCGTCTCCACTAAAAATACAAAAATTAGCTGGGCATGGTGGCACACGCCTGTAGTCCCAGCTACTCGGGAGGCTGAGGCAGGAGTATTGCTTGAACCCGGGAGGCGGAGCTTGCAGTGAGCTGAGATCACGCCACTGCACTCCAGCCTGGCACCTGGCAATGGAGCAAGAGTCTATCTCAAAAAACAAAACAAAACAAAAAAATATATATATACAAAAATTAGCTGGAAGTAGTGGCCTACTCCGGAGGCTGAGGCAGGAGAATCGCTTGAACCCAGGAGGCAGAGGTTGCAGTGAGCTGAGATGGCACCACTGCACTCCAGCCTGGGCGACAGAGAGACTCTGTCTCAAAACAAAAGAAAGAAAAGTCAAGGTCAGTCAGTGAGTTTCTCCACATGCCCAACCCACAGGGAACACCATCCTGCATGGCTCCGAAGCAGGTGAATGTCACGACTCTTTGCTGACTTTATTGTTGTCCGGAAGTCCTGAGGCGGTGCTCCATAGCAGGAGCCAAGATTTCCTCTGTCAAAGCAGGTGCAACAATAGAATGAACAAAATTAAACCTGGAGCTCCTTTGTGAAGAAAAAGGAGGTGGGGAAAAAACGTTTTTAGTCACATACTTAAAGAGAAGCTCATGAGATCACTTTGTTATGCAGAAGCTGATTTATCCCAGGGTAGAGCTCAACATTGCGTCTGCCCTTTGGACAAGTCTCCCTGTCCTTGGGAATTTACCCTAAAAATGAATGAAAGGAGCCGGCCGCAGTGACTCATGTCTATAATCTCAGCCCTTTGGGAGGCCGAGGCAGGTGGATCACCTGAGGTCAGGAGTTTGAGACCAGCCTGACCAACATGGTGAAACCCTGTGTCTACTAAAAACACAAAAATTAGTCGGGTGTGGTGGTGAGTGCCTGTAATCCCAGCTACTCAGGAGGTTGAGGCAGGAGAACCGCTTGAACCAGGGAGGCAGAGGTTGCAGTGAGCCGAGATTGCGCCACAACACTCCAGCCTGAGCGACAGAGCGAGAGTCCGTCAAAAATAAAAATAAAAAAAAAAAGAGAGTGCAAAGAAGAGAAAAAACTAGCCAGGTGCCAGGTAAAAACATTCATTGAGGGAGAATGGGGGTGGGAGCTGACTTTGGAGCCTGGAGGAAGGCAGGCCTGTGTTTGAAGCCCTGCTCTGTCACTGTAAAGATGGCGGCCAACAGTCGTGCCCATCCCATGCACACCATGTCTCCAAGCATCGGGGTAGGGTCTGTTTCCCTCTCCTTGACTCTGGGCTGTCCTTGTGACTTGTTTTGACGAAGAGAATGCAACAGAAGTGACGCTGTGCCATTTCTGGGGCTAGTTCTTAAGATACCTGGGAGCGTCTGCTTTGCCCTCTAGGAGGCCAGGCGTCATGGAAAGAAGCCCAGCTTATCTGCTGGACAGACCACGCGGAGAGAAGAAAGAGGCCCTGGAAGATCAGAGACCATAAAGGGAGAGAAACTCAACCATCCCCCCCGAGCCATTTCAGCCTCCTCAGCTGAGACACCAGGCGCGGGAATGAACTCATCTTGGATCCTCCAGTCCCGTTGAAGCCAATCTCGTCAGTACCACGTGGAACGAAGATGAGCCAGCCCCACGAAGCCCTGCCCAAATTGCAGAAACAAGAACAAATAAATGGCTGTTGTTGCTTTAAGCCACTACATCTTAAGGCAATTTGTTATCGTAATAGATAAGAGGAACGCTAGACATTAGCTGTATGAACTTTGGCAAATTACTAAAATAATCTGAGCCTCAGTTTCCTTATCTGTAAAATGGAATTGTTTAGTGCTTACAGGATTGTGATGATGCTGAAAGGCTACATAGTAAACATTTAGTGATTTTGTGGAATATATAAGATGACATGATAATATAAAATAATTTTCTGCAGGAGTTGAGTTTCCATGTTACTAGTTAGATTCTACTGAGTAGAATTGTATGGAACCATAAGAAATCGTAAGCAGAAGGTTTACATAGGAACTTAATTCATTAAATAATCTGAAATAAAATTAAATGACGAAAAAACATTTTTTAAAAAGAGTGACACAAAGATAACCATTCTGATTTCAACAATATAAAAAAAATCTCTGGATAAATGTTGGAAAGCAATGTGAAGAAATTAAAACTGCTAGTGCATTTGAGTGGTGGACTTAATATAAAAATTTACTCTTGGGCGTCCCTTAATGTTGCTGTCAGATTCTTAATAGTAAATCATTTTAATGCAATTCCCAAATGGGGATAAAGTTTTGAAAAAACATGTAGAGAGAAAAACAGTGTTTTTAAATTTAGGTTTGAGTGAAAATGTTCTCTATTCAAATTTCCTTTAATTTGATCTTCATAAAAAATAATTTTAGAGCAATTATTAAATAGAAAAGCTGGTCATTGTGTAATTTATCCAGTGCTATTATAGGCCCAGCAGGGAGCTAAGTGTTTGCATTCCTTTATCTATTCAAAATCCAGAGCTCAAGGGGGAGGGCTTCCTACAGTCTTCTTTGATGCTTCCCAGTAGCTTTAAGATGTCAGTGCCGTTATTCACCCCATTTACAGACCAGGAAGCTGAGACTCAGAGAAGTTAAGCTGAGGTCGAGTGCAGTGACTCATGCCTGTAATCCCAGCACTTTGGGAGGCCCAAGCGGGCAGATCTCTTGAACCCAGGAATTCGACACCACCAGCATAGGCAACATGGTGAAACCCCATCTCTACAAAAATACAAAATTAGCCAGGTGTGGTGGAATGTGCTTGTGGTACCAGCTACCTGAGAGGCTGAGGTGGGAGGATTCCTTGAACCAGGAAGGTGGAGGTTGCAGTGAGCTGAGATAGTGCCACTGCACTCCAGGCTGGGCAACACAGTGAGACCCCTTGTCAAAAAAAAAAAAAAAGAAAAGAAAAGAAAGAAGGAAGGAAGGGAGGGAGGGAGGAAGGAAGGAAGGAAGGGAGGGAAAAAGAAAAAAAAGTTAAGCTACTTGCCAAATCGTTCAGCTTGAGAGCAGCCGAGCTGAGATTTGAACCCAGGTCTCTCTAGTCTCTCTTTCCACCATTCCTCACTTGTTTGCCTACAGGAGCACATCTGCTCCAAATGCCTGTGATAATTAAACTGGAGTGATCATGCAAGTTAGCACTGAGAGGCAGCACTCTCACAAAGCAACAGCATAGAGTCAGGGGGCCTGGTCTTGGATTGTGACCCTCTATGTGGCTATTCCCACTGGACCACAGTATCCTCATAGGCTAAATGGGGGATTTGGATAGATACTTGGAAAGCAACACAAACCGTAATCCCTTGGACCTTAATTTTCATCAATTTTAGTTAGTACTTGAGTCCTCAAATTGTACTAAAAATATACCAATGATACAGATATCATTCAAAGTAGCATTTGGACTTAAAGTCCCAAGGTTTCACTTCAAAGACTGGTTCTACTTTTGAGTGACTTTGGGCCAGTTTTTTAGCTCTCTGACTCTCAGTTTCAGACAGTAGCAATCCTAACCTTTCTCACTGATCATGTAGACCCAGTGAGATAACCCATGTGAAGGAACTGAGCACTGAATAAATACCTATGTCTTAAATAAAAGACACTGTAATGAATCATCTCTGTAAAATTATATAACATAGAGTTAGCATAAATCTGTTTTTATGTTTTCTAATCACCTAGCACTTCTTTCATAGATAGTTTTGTTTGTTTGTTTAATGTAAGTTTCCACAAGGAAAGGAAATGGACATTTGCTCTCACTCTGTAAGAACCTTTGAGATAGGGACAATGTCTGCCTGGTTTCTAGCCATCCTCCCCAGGCCAGCACAGCATCTGGTCCACGTTAGGTGCTCTTTGAGTATGTGACGAATGAATGACAACACGCCCATACCACAGTTCAGAGCCAGGGCGGACATTCCCATGAACGTTCCTCACACCCTACTGCCCGCCAGCACCGTTGACTGGGTACAGTACTCTTTCTCATTTTTTTTTCCCTATTTCCTGGGCTTACCTCTATGAATGCACTAACACCTTTAAAGAGAAACGTTTCTCTCATAAGTGTGTTTCCCCCGCATGAGACTCTGAACAAATCAAGGTCAGGGATGGAACTTAATCATCTTGGGCTCATCAGACCTTATAGTAAATGACATAGAGTAAGTCATATGTAAATATTTGTTAAACTGAATTGAATCAATAGAGTTTGGAGATTTCTAACTGCAGAAAGTATTGCCTTAAAGTTACACCTATTTCTATATATGAATAGCAAATAAGCATTTGGAAAGATGCTTTATATCATTAGTCATTAAGGGAATATATGTGAAAATTGCTATATGAAAGCACTACACATTCCCTATGGTGGCTAAATGTTAAAATTGACAATACCAAGTGTTGGTGATGTTGTGGAACAACTAGAACTCTCATACCATATTGCCAGAAATGCAAAATGGTATAACCACTTTGGAAAATAGTTTGGCAATTTTTTCCTAAAAAAATTAAACGTATATCTTCCATATTACCCAGAAATCCCATCCTAGATATTTATATAAGATAAATTTTTTAAAATGTCCACACGAGGATTTATATGTGAATTTTTATGGTAGCTCAGTTAACAAAGCCAAAACTGGAAACAACACAAATGTCCTTCAAGTGGTGAATGAATAAGCAAATTGTGATATGCCCATTCATTGGAATACTACTCAACAATAAAAAGAACAGACTACTGACAGCATAGATGAATCTCAAATACGTTATACTACAACAGCATAGATGAATCTCAAATACATTATACTACAACAGCATAGATGAATCTCAAATACATTATACTACGTAAACTATTCCCGATTCGAGACCACATAGTATCTGATTCCATTCAAATGAAGTTTTAAAAAAGGCAAAATTATAGGGACAGAAAGTAGAGATGAGGAGTGGGGGAGAACAGATGAACTGCAAGATAATGCAAACAAACTTTGTGGCACAGTGGAAATGCTGTGTTGCCCAGGCTGGAGTGCAGCGACACAATCACAGCTTACTTCAGCCTCCGACTCCTGGGTCCAAGCAATCCTCAGCCTCCTAAGTAGTCAGGATTACAGGTGCAAACTTTCATACCCAACTCTATGATGGAAATATTCTAAAACTACATTGCAGTGGTAGTTACATGACTCTATATGTTTGTCAAACTAATTGAACTTTATATTTAAATGGGTGTATGTAAATTAAGCTTCAATTAAGCTGATTTTAAAAATATATATCTATTTATTCTTTTGTTTGATTGCCTTTGTGAGGTAGTGAATATTCTGTCCCTGGAAAATTCCAAAGACAGGCCGAATGGGTATCTGTCAAGCATATTGTAGAGGGCATTCCTGAGTTGGGCGCAAGCTTAGAATAAATGGAGGTTATGCAATTTAGGGTTACGGAATTTAGGCTTAAAGTCAGTATTATGCATAGCAGAGAGAACAATGGTCCAAGGGTCAAAAGTCACTCATTAAGTTATTTGTTCATTTACTTGTTCATTGTTTACTGAATACCTACCACGTGCCTGACACGGCTCATTGATGTTGAATTAAGCTGGTTTGAGATGGGTTTCTATGCAATCACATCTAAAAATCCTAACCAATATAAGCCCAGAACTAGGTATTAAATTGAGGGATATGACTATAAGTACCAAAGGATAAGGTCAATGAGAGGCTTGAGGAGTCAGGGAGACCACCCACTTACCTCCATTGCCACAGCCTTGGTCCAGGCTGTCACCTCCTCTCACCTGGACAAATTACAGCAGACTCCTCACTGCTCTCCCTAAGTCTACTCTAACTGCCTTGGGTCCGATTTATACACAGCAAGCAGATGGTTTCAATAGCCACCTGACATCCAGATATGACCCCATTGCTCTCCTGCCTAAAAATTTTTCCATGGTGTCTCATTGCCCCAGATTTAAGTCCAGATTCCTCAACATGGCTCAAAGAACCTTTAGTGACACAGTTCTGGATTGAAAGAACATCAGCTAGGGAAGTGCTGTGGCATCCCTGCAGGCCAGAGTAGGGAGATGGAGCAGAGAAGGACGAAATGGAGAGATGTTTAGTAAGCAAAACCACCTCATTCTGGCCCTGGCTGTACAACCCAATCCTGTTTCCCAGATCACCCAGCCATGAGTTAAGTGATGTCAAAGGGCTCTTTCAGTTCCAGGTTATAAATTTCTGCTTTTCGGTATGTTACCTGGGCTGCCTCTCTGTCTCTTGTCTCTCTGTGTGTCCCTATCACTCAACAAACACCTTTAAGAAAATTGCTATCTGCAGATATAAGTCACAGATTATAACTGGCTTAATCTGCAGGAGGCTTCACAGCCCATACTGCTAACATGATTCTCTGCCCAGAGGATCCCAAGGGTCATGTTACTGACCTGAAGTGCAAAAGAAAACCTAGTGAGTGTCCTTTGGAATGGAGAAGAGGAAATACTCTTATAACCATTGATATTCTCCTGGACAATGATCATTCTCTGGAATCTAGTAAAGGGAGTGAGTGGAAGAGGAATGGCCCAGTCTTTCAGATCTTTCAGATTCAGGGGGTCCAAGGCACTGAAAACACTACGTGTTTCCTTCTAATCAAGTAGAAAGGTCACTGAACTGGGTATAAATTGATGGGCCACTCAGTCTTGGCTTGACCTTGACCATGCCACTTGACCCCTAGCTCAATTTCTTTACCAACCAGTCAAACACAATAAGGACAGCTCAACCTCATCCAACAGTTCACATTATTTTCAAGTTCATAAGCAGTACATATTGATTAAAGAAAAGTATAAAGCATGAATACACAAAAAAGGAAACAAGTATTTCTTCATCTCACCATCCAGACATGAGCAGATGTTTTTCTATTTTAACCAAAACAGGATTGCAATTACACATCCCCTTCTGCACCCAATTATTTCTTTAACAATATATTGTGAACATCGTTCCACGCCATTAAACTTTCTTCTACATTATCATACTCAGATGTGACTGGAGGCCCATGGTATTCTCCAACTGAAGTCAGTCTTCTATATTTCATTTCCCCTAAAAACACACATGCAATTCCAAAAACACTGCCAGACACTGTATATTTTACTGAAGACTTTGTGGGCCAAGGAGGAAAGAGTTACACAGCCCAGTGTCCAACAAACACCCTCAAACATCCCACTTGACAGCTCTTGATGGTTTTACCTACCTGCTCTCCGCCTGTCTCTCAGAAAACACCCCTAGATCTTCCAGTCCACTTTTCTACCCCATGCAGCAAAACAATAGCCAGGTGGATGCCTCTTGGCAGTTAATTTTTCCTCGTTTATTCTTTTGTTTCTTTGATAAACACTGAGCACCTACCATATGATGAGCATTGTTTTGGGTGCTGAGGGGTTCACCATTCAACAAAAGGAGACAATCTTGGCTTTCATGGACCTAATTCTTCATTGCTTGTGATTCTATTGAAGGAAACTTTATAATTTATTTAATAGTCTCCTATCTGGGGATGTCTATCTATGCTTTTTCCATTTCCCTACATCTCCATGATAAGCAATACTGAGGAGAACATCTTTGTGGCTTAGGCTTGCAATTCACAGTTTTCTAAGCTCTTTTCTCTTGACAGATCTTGCTTTTTAAAATTTTTATTTTATTTTTTTGAGATGGAGTCTCACTCTGTTGCCCATGTTGGAGTGCAGTGGTGCGATCTTCGCTCATTACAACCTCCACCTTCTGGGTTCAAGCGATTCTTCTGCCTAAGCCTCCCAAGTAACTGGGATTACAAGCATGGGACACCATGCCCAGCTAATTTTTGTATTTTTGGTAGAGGTGGGGTTCCACCATATTGGTCAGGCTGGTCTTGAACTCCTAACCTCTGGTGATCCACCCACCTCAGCCTCCCAAAGTGCTGGGATTACAGCCGTGAATCACCATACCCAGCCAGATCTTGCTATTCTCATGATGATCTTGAGATATTTTAATGAAAAAAAAAAAAGGTAAGGGCTAAGAAAAACCAAGTAACTTCCCCAAGATTACATATTTGGTTATTTGGTAGCAGATAAAAAGCACTTCTTCAGGAAGAAAACGTGAATCCACGCAACCTGGAGCCGGATGACTTTTGAGCTGCTTTCTCATGAACAGTAGCAGCTGGCATTGACGGAGCATTCACTGTGTGCCACCAACCCCAACTGTACCATCCCATTTAATCCTCTTATACTGTCATCCCCATTTCACAGATGAGCACATGACAGCAAGTGACAGCAGGGCTTGGAGCCCAGTGGGTCTGATACCAAAGCCCACGCTCTGAAATACTCCTCTACCCTACCTCACGACTCTGTGAATGTCTGATTCCACCCACAGCACGTTTGTCTTACAGTCTTAAAAATTGCATAGGAATGTATTAATGCTTCTTTTTATTTTATTTTATTTTATTTTATTTATTTTTTTTAAAGACGGGGTTTCACCATGTTGGTCAGGCTGGTCTTGAACTCCTGACCTCAGGTGATCCACCCGCCTTGGCCTCCAAAGTGCTTGGATTACAGGCGTGAGCCACCGCTCCCGGCCAGGAATGTATTAATGCTTCTAACAAATACCTTTTCTATGCAGGCCAGTTATTATTACTCTAAGTGGTTTTTACCATTAAGTCTCAACAATAAATGTCACTCCCTCTTTGTGACATTTTTACATTTTATAATCTCATGTGCTATTACCTCATTTGATTGTCACATAAATGCTCATCCTTCAAGGCTCAACCAAACACCTATTTCTCCAAAAACCCTCTCCCACTGCCCCCCTGGATGTTCCTATTCCTCAACCTTAGAGGCCGTCTCATACTGCAGTTCTTCCAGGCTGTACCGTTATTCTCTGTCCCTGAGAGTAGCAACCAGATCTTACTCATTCCCCGATGCCAGGCACTATGCCTGGCTCACAACAGGTATTTTATAAAAGTTTGTGAGTGAAGCAGCCCCTTTAGGCATTTTGTGGATTCCTAGAAGGAAAATGAGAATTAGAAATCAGGGGCCTTCACCCCAGCACTACCACCACACCTACTTGGAGCTCAGCTATTTCAGGTAGTTTGAGTTCTGTCTGGTGCTTTATTGCTAAAAATGGATGGATAAGTGGATAGATGGGAGGAAAGGAGAGAGAGTGGAAAGAAATGAAGAAAAGCAGTGAGAGAAGAGATGAGGTAAGGGAAGGTGAACAGATAGATGAATGAAAGGATGGAGAGTAGGATGAATAATTGAATAAAAGGAAGGAGGAAAAGAGGGAAGGAAGAAAGAAAAGAAGGAAGGAAGAAGGAAAGGACAAATGAATGGATATGAAGGAAGAAAGAAATATAAATATATGATTGGATGGAAAAGAGTAGTAAAAGTATGGGAAGGAGAGAAGAAGAGAGAAGAAAGAAAGAGGAAATGAGAAAAGGAGAGAAGGAAGAAAACATCAGCTTGGTTGAATAAGAGATTCAGGGTTGATTTATCTAGAATCACACTTGGAGAATCAAGTGTCCCAAGAGGATCAGGTAAGAAAGCCCTTCTTCACCAAGATTTTACATTCCAAGCCTCAACCAATATTTCCTCTGTTACATTAATCCAGAGCTCAGAGAAGTACAGCGTTTGTTCTTACTAAAAGGATTAAATTTGTGTAGATAGTCAAACTGGATAGTTAGGACTCCAAAACTAAACCTCTAAGGGACAGGAAAATTAATCTGTAAAGAGAGGTATTGGCTGGGCACAGGGGCTCAGGCTTGTAATCTCAGCATTTGGGGAGGCCCATATAGGTGGATTACTTGAGCCCAGGAATTTGAGACCAGCCTGGGCAACATAGTGATACCCCCCATCTCTATAAAAATAAATAAACAAACAAGAAAGAAGCATTTATTTTATAATGCATTGAAGAGACAAAATTATGAGTCACAGATGATCAGCAAGGAAGCAGAAGCTCCGAACACTGCTATAAATCTGCTAGACCTCATAAACATTTCTACAGACTGCTCTAATCAACAAAGGTATAATAAACATTCTCATCCAATGCACATGGAACATTCTCTAGGATAGACCATATACTAGGTCATAAAACAAATTTGAATAAATTTAAAAGGATTGAAATCATATATAGTATGTTCTCTGATAACAATGGAGTGAAATTAGAAATCGACAGAAATAAATTTGGCAAATTCACAAATATGTAGAAATTAAATAACAGACTCCTAAAAAATCATCGAATTAAAGAAGAAATTCCAAGGCAAATTAGGAAAGTCTTTTCAATCAATAAAAATGAAGACACAATATATCAAAACACTTGGGATAAAGCCAAATCAGTGCTTTGAGGGAAATTTACACCTACATTAAAAAAAAAGAAGAAGAAAGATCTCTAATCAATAATCTTAAGAGTAGAGAAAAGCAGAGTAAACTAAACCTAGAGCAAGCAGAAGAAAGGAAATAATAAAGTGTAGAGCCAAAATTAATGAAATAGATAATAGAAAAATATGAAGAAAATCAAGGAAATTAAAAGTTGGTTATTCGACAAAAACTAACAAAATTGACAAACCTTCATCTAGCTGGATCAAGAAAAAAACAGAGAAGTCTCAAATTGCTAAAAACAGGAATGAAAAAGGGAACATTATTACAGACCTTATGTAAATAAAATGGATGATAAAGGATTACCAGGAACGACTGTGTGCCAACAAGTCAGATAATTTACATGAAATGGAAAAATTCCTGGAAAGCCGTAAAATAGCGAAACTGTTTCAGGAAGAAATAGACATCTGAATAGACTTGAAACAAGTAAAAAGATTGAATTAGTAATCAAAAAACTACCCACAAAGAAAAGCCCAGAACCAGATTTCACTAGTACATTCTACCAAATATTTAAATAATTCTTCACAAACTTCCACAAAATAGAAGAGGAGGAAACACTTCCCACCTCATCCTATGAAGCCAGTATTACTATAATACAAAAATCAGAGCAAAACATCACGTTAAAACCACAGACCAATAGCGTTTACAGTCAGAAAAATCTCAACAAAATACTGGTAAGCAGAACACAGCAATATATCAGAAGAATTAGACATCATGACCAACTGGTAAATGTCCCAGGAATGCAAGATTAACATCTGACAAGTCAATTAATGCAATACACTTTGTCAATAGAATAAAGAACAAAAACCACGTGATCATTTCAATAGCTGCAAAAAAGCATTCCACAAAACTCAACACTTCATAATAATAATAATAAAAACTCAACAAAATAGGCCTAGAAGGGACTATCCTTAACCTGATAGAGGGCATCTATAAAAAGCCCACAGCTAAATCATACTCAATGGTGAAAGACCAAGTGCTCCCCCAAGACCAAGAACGAGATGAGGATGTCCATTCCCTTCATTTCTATCCAACACTGTACTTGAGGTTCCTGCCAGGGCAATTAGGCAAGAAAATAAAATTAAAGGCACCCGGAAGGGAAAGGAAGAGATAAAGCTATCTCTGATTAATTTATGTTTCTGACCAATATCTCTTTGTCATGGTGGACACGAATTAATTCATTTTGGCTCACTTAGCAATCGCCTTAAGAGATGCAAAGTTTTGCACTACCTATCAAGAACTTTAAGCTGGGCGTGGTGGCTCATGCCTGTAATCCAAGCACTTTGGAGGCCAAGGCGGGTGGATCACCTGAGGTCAAGAGTTCAAGACCAGCCTGACCAACATGGTGAAACCCCATCTTAATTAAAAATAAATAAATAAATAAATAATAAAAGAACTTTAGAAAGGCCTGGGACCAGGAGCCATGACTCTTGCCTGCAATCTGAGCACTTTGGGAGGGCAAGGTGAGGGGACCACTAGAGCCCACCCTGGAGAGCATAGTTAGACATAGATATGAACCAACCAGTTGTGGGGCCTGCCCTTAAGCAACTTCTAGACAGCTTGTGGAGATGAGACCATCCAACATCTGTAAAATAAGGCGGAAAGGGACCAGAGTTACGTACGGGCAGAGATGAGGAGACTCTATTGGAGCTCAGAGGAAAGTTGAGGGGTCACTTCTAGCTGGGGCTGGATCAAGGGAGGCCTCCAGAGTTGGAGCATCAGAGCTGGGCCTTAAATGTTGGAGAGGATTTCATTAAGTTAACAGCATAACAAGAGCAAGGCTGGTATATGTGGTCCCTGAGAAGAAAAAAACAAAACCCCAAAACAAACAAAAAACCAGAGCGAGTTTTCTCTTCCTAATGGCCCACAGCGCATTCAAGCACCAGGAACCGCAGAGTGGCTGCAGTGTGTGGTGAGTAAGGGAGAGCTGGGAGATGGTCTGTACAGGTGAACTGAAGCCTGGAATGCCACAGTAAGAGCTGAGGCTTCAGGCTGGAGCGAGGAAGACTTGGAAGGTGCTTGAGGACTGAAAAGACCTGAGCAGACACCATTCGGATGGGCAGAGTCCTATACTTCCTTCAGAAACTTGCAGCAAAATCACATCTTCTGGAAAGCTCGATAAAATGGAGATCTCAGGCTCGGGTACAGGAACTGTTGATTGAGTCATTCTGGGAAGCGGTGTTGGGTGGCTGGGTGATGATAGGGGAGGGACAAGTCTGGTTTTGATCTGTTTGTCATATCAGGGCTGACCGAGCCTCACCTCATTCAGTCTACGTCCTCTGTCTACTATGCTTGAAAACTTACATCCTTCCACTGTGTCAGGGGAGGGGGTGGGGAGATAAACAGAGCATGGGGATATTTCTGAGGTGTGATGCATGGGAGGGTCAATGGGGAAATGTTTCCTACCCTTGGTGACCCTAACCCCAGTGAACCCAGCCCAACACTCATGGGACTGTGGTCATTCCCTCTCTCCCTCCAGCCTTGTGGGTGGGTGCTGGAGAGAGGCAGCCTGGCCAACTGGGATGAACTTTGGCTTAATGTTATCACTCTTCCTGAGAAACCCAAAGTGGCCAAGCAATTCAAAGGTCTTTTATGACCAGGAGAACAAAGTCAGCCCCAGCCATTAGCTATTGATTGCTCCTTGCCACACCTTGAGCAAGATCTTTGACCCGGTTTTACAGAGAGTGAAACTGAGGTCTCAGGGTTATTCCAACAAGCAGCTGTCTGATGCCAAGATGTCTTATCAAACTCTTAGGCAGTCGTGTTCTGAGAGAGAGAGCCTTCTAAATCCACATCCACTAAAGTTATGTGTTCTGGAAACAGGGAGAGAGATTCAATGTCCTGTACTCAGAAGACAGCGTTACACTTAACACCGGGAGTGTTCCTTTCCTGGCAGGAGTGTTGATGGCAATCTCTATCAAGAACTTTAGAAAGACCTGGGACCAGGAGTCATGACTCTCACCTGTAATCCCAGCACTTTGGGAGGGCAAAGTGAGACCTTCTGTCTACAAAAAATAACATAAAAATTTAAAAGGCCTGAGCACTTTGGGGGGCCAAGGTAGGCAGATCACTTGAGGTCAGGAGTTTGAGACCAGCCTGGCCAATGTGGTGAAACCCGGTCTCTACTAAAAATACAAAATTAGCCAGGTGCGGTGGCAGGCACCTTCATCCCAGCTACTCAGGAGGCTGAGGCAGGAGAATCACTTGAACCCAGGAGGTGGAGGTTGCAGTGAGCTGAGATCACGCCATTGCATTCCAGCCTGGGTGACAGAGGAAGACTGTCAGAAAAGAAAGAAAGAGAGAAAGAAAGAAAGAAAGAAAGAAAGAAGGAAGGAAGGAAGAAAGAAAGAAAATAAAGAAAAGAAAAAGAAAAAGGTGTATACACTTTGGTTCAGCAACTCCATGTCCAGGAATCTCTTGAAAGAAATTAATCCTCTCTAAGGATGAGGCTGTAGACACAGAGGCGTTTAACATAGGATTATTCACACTAACTGAAAAGCAAGATTCAACTTCGTCCATGCTAGCAATAGATGAATTGCTAACATTTGTTGAATCTGGCTGTTGGCAAAGCATTTTATGCTTCCTTGAAGCTCAGTAAGATAGATACTGGTGTTGTCCCCATTTTGCAGATATGAAAACCGGGGCACAGAGAGGTTAATGCACCCCAAATTACAGAGCTAGTAGCACATCAGAGCCAGCACTTAATAGCAACATGAAAAAGAAAAAGCTTCTAGTTGGGCATGGTGGCTCACACCTGTAATTCCAGCACTTTGGGAGGTTGAAGTGGGTGGATCACTTGAACTTAGGAGTTCGAGACCAGCCTGAGCAACGTGGCAACACCCCGTCTCTATAAAAAAATACAAAAATTCGCTGGGTGTAGTGGCATGCACCTGTGGTCCCAGCTTCAGGAGCCTGAGGTGGGAGGATCACCTGCGCCTGGGAGGCAGACGTTGCAGTGAGCTGAGATTGTGCACTCTAGCCTGGGCAATGGAAGTGAAACCCTGTCTCAAAAAAAAAGCTTCTGTTGATATGGTTTTTATTACAAAAAAAAAATAGATCATTGATGTGTGGACGAATCACAATGATATTAAGCAATAATAACAAAAGTGACTCTGATATTTATTTTTAAAGACTTAAAAGAAATACTCCAAAATACTAGAGATCCTCTCTCGGTACTGGGGGTATGAGTGTTTTGTGACATTTTTGGTAGCAGTCAGGGAGCGGTTGCTTCTACTTTTTGCTACTTTTCACAGTGATATATTTTTATAATTCAGGGGAGAAAATGAACTTATAGGGTTTTTAAAAATAAAATTAAAAATAAGATGGTTCTTAAGCAGAGATATTTCAGGTAATAGGTAATAGGGTAGCTACTGGGGACAGTACGAACCTTGCTGGAGATTGGTTCCCCAGCAGACCTTGGGAATGATTCTGACTGGCCCACTTTAATCTGACCTAGTGTCACCTCAGACGTGTGCAGGGAACAGCAGAGCAGAGAACCCAGGATGGGGAAAGTCTCGCAAAATGAGCCCCAGGAGAAAAGCTCCAAACCCTTAGTCCTAGACTATGTGGGTGACCCCAGGAGGATTTTCCAATGGCATGTCTGGACTCAAGGCAAATGGGGGAGCCTGTGTTTCCCCTCTTCCCTCTGAAGAGCAGAGATGGGCAGGTGAACATCAACATCCCTCCAATGACGGCCACACCAGTAGGGACAGGGAGGATAGTCCAGGGGCTGGCCCACTTCTCAATCTCCATCAGGCTCCCCCAGCACCTGCTGCTCCCTTCTTAAAAATAGACAAGTAATGTTTGTCCAATCTAACATAAAAGCATGAAGAAAAAATTCTTTTGAAAACTTTGTCTACCATATACTATCAAAGTTTGCTTATAAGACAAACATAGCTTCAAAACAGCCCCCATGCCCTCCTAGAAAAAATATCCAGAAGCACCCTGCCCCCCGTCCCATCCTAGTTCTCCACAGGGAGTCCTGAGGGTTGATGGCTTGGCAGGCTATGCAGGCCACGTGAGGACAGCAGGACTGGCAGGGCCCAGGGTCTGGGCCAAGGAGGCTGCAGTGATCAGGGCCAGAGGGGAAGGATCCAGGGCTCCGTGGAGGTCAAGGTCAGGCCGACGCTGTTTCACCACCTGCCTACAACCCATGGCTTTATGTTTAAAGACTCAGCTAATTACAGACCTTTTCCAACATGAAAGAATAGATAGCATTGTAGAAAATTTAGGGGAAAGGAAACCAACAGAGAAGTTAAAAAAAAAAAAAAGACCATTTTCTGATAGCTTTATTCCATTTCAAAATACATTTTATTATAAATGTCTTTTCCTTTTGAAAGCAAAGTGGAAGGAGGAGTGTTCTGTTTTCACTTTAAACATTTCTTACATGAGTGTGTTAAGTACCATCTGCTTTTTTTGCATGTTAAATAATGCATGTTGATATAAAAATTTGGTAAATAAGTAAGACAGAAACAAGAAAAAGGTATTATATTTTATCTAAATATCTTTATGTTTTATAAATGTTGCTTTTGTGACATAAAGAAAGTGCTCAGGGGAAAAAAGTCTGTCTTTGAAAGTAAATACATACGGCTGGACGCAGTGGCTCACACCTGTAATCCCAGCACTTTGGGAGGCTGAGGTAGGCAGATTGCTTGAGCTCAGGAGTTCTAGACCAGCCTTGGCAACATGGTGAGACCCCATCTTTACTAAAAAAACAAAAATTAGCTTGGTGTGGTGGCAGGTGCCTGTAATCCCAGCTACTCTGGAGGCTGAGGCAGGAGAATTGCTTGAACAGGGGAGGCGGAGGTTGCAGTGAGCCAAGATCGTGCCACTGCATTCCCACCTGGACAACAGAGTGAGACTCTATCTAAAAAAAAAAAAGAAAAGAAAAGAAAAGAAAGAAAGTATATACATACTACCACATAGAAAAGATGCAGAGATGGGTCAATGGGTATATCTGTTTCCTTCCCTTTCTCTCCTGTCTAGCCACCCAGTTGCCCTTCCTGGGGGAAAACTATTATTGCTGTTTTTCAGTCATTTTGGTAGAGAGTATCTTTACATTTGCAAATGTATATGCATACACGCTTTTTGGTAGGGAGGGACAGGATCCTGTTCTATCACCCAGGCTGGAGTGCAGTGGCATGATCGTGGCTCACTGCAACCTAGACCTCCTGGGTTCCAGTCATCCTCCTGCCTCTTCCCTGCAGGTAGCTAGAACTACAAGTATGCACCACCATACTCTGCTAATTTTTTATTTATTTGTTTTTTTTGTAGAGTCTGGGTCTTGCTATGTAGGCCAGGCTAGTTTAGAACTCCTGACCTCAAGTAATCCTCTTTCCTTGGCTTCCCAAAGTGTTAGGATTATAGGCGTGAGCTACCAAGTCTGGCCTGCATGCACTTTTTAGTAATTATGTCTGTATGTGTAGGAGCATGTGTGTGTGTGTATGTGTTTGTGTGTATAATTATACTAATTGTCACACTCAATCCTAAATTTTGCTTTTTATACAATATATCTTAGGGATCTTCCCATAGGATATGTAAAGAGTTCTGTTGGTTGCTGACCTCAATCCTATTAACCTAAAAGGTCCTTCTTGGTGTCTAACCAGAAACCCATACAACCCCCAGTCTGACACTAGCAAGACGAAGTAATGAGAGAGATGAGGAACCTGGGGATGGGCTCAAAGACTCCCTTTCATCCTTTCCCTCCCTCCCTCCCTTCCTCCCTCCCTCCCTCCCTGCCTTCCTTCCTTTCTTCATCTTTTCTTCCTCCCATCCCTTTTTCTTCTTGCCTTCTAAAATGGAAACAATTCACTATGGTTTTTATTCACTCTTATTATTAATGCAAAACATGCTTCTTGTAAAGTATTAAGATAGTATAAAAAGAAAAAAAGGAGTGTGAAAGTCACTCCTACTGTACTCAGAAATAATCGCTGTTGACATTTTATTTTTCCTCCTTCCAGTTATTTTTCTGGAATACCCACAATTATTTTTCACCATGTTAACCATTTTTAAGTGCACTGTTCAGTGGCATTTAGTGCATTCTCAATGCTGAACAACGAACACCACTATTTAATTTCAGAATAATTTCATCACCCTAGAAGGAAATCCTATATCCACTGAAGAGTCACTCTCCATTCCCCTCTCCCACTAGCCCCTGGCAACCACGAATCTGCTTTCTAGCTCCATGGATATGCGTATGCTGTGTGTTTCACACAAATGGAACCGTACAATATGTGATCTTTTATGTCTCACTTCTTTCACTTAGCATAAGTTTTTTTGTTTTGCTTTGTTTTTTAATGGAGACAGAGTCTCGCTTTGTTGCCCAGGCTGGAGTGCCGTGGCGTGATCGCGGCTCACTACAACCTCTACCTCCTGGTTCAAGCGATTGTCCTGCCTCAGCCTCCTGAGTAGCTGGGATTACAGGCGTGCACCACCACGCCAGACTACTTTTTGTATTTTTAGTAAAGAGGGGGTTTCACCATGTTGGCAAGTCTGGTCTTCAACTCCTGACCTCAGGCGATCCACCCACCTCGGCCTCCCAAAGTGCTGGGGTTACAGGCATGAGCCACCATGCCTGGCAGGAATAATATTTTCAGGGTTTTCTTTTTTCTTTTTTTTTTTTTTTTAGAGACAGGGGGTCTCTCTGTCACTACTGGAGTGCAGTGAAACGATCATAGCTCACTGCACTCTTGACCTCTTTGGCTTAAGTGATCCTCCCACCTCAGCCTCCAAAACAGCTGGGACTACAAGTGCATGCCCAACTAATTAAAAAAAAAATTGTAAAGACAGAGTCTCACTATGTTGTCCAGGTTTGTCTTAAACTCTTGGCCTCAGGTGATTCAGCCTCCCAAAGTGTTGGGATTATAAGTGTGAGCCACTGGGCCCATCTGTTTTCAAAGTTCATCCATGCTGTAGCATGCACCAGTACTTCACTCTTTTTCATAGCCAAATAATACTGCATTGCATGGATATACCATATTTTGTTTATCTGTTCATCGGTTGAGGGACAGTTGGGTTATTTCCGCCTTTTGTCTATTGTGCATAATGCTGCTATGAGCCTGTATGTGTAAGTTTTTATTTGAATACCTGTTTTCAGTTCTTTTGACTATGTATTTAGGAGTGAGACTGCTACATCAAATGATCATTCTATCTTTAACTTATTGAAGAAATACCAAACTGATTCCCACAGCGGCTACATCGTTTCACATTTCCACCAGCAATGTACAAGAGTTCCAGTTTCTCTTCCATTTTCTCATTCGTACCAAAACTTGTCATTTTCCTTTTGTTTTTTGTTTTGTTTTGTTTTATTATAACAATCTAGTGGGTATGAAATGCTATCTCATACCTACATTTTTGTGGTTTTGAATTGCATTTCCCTAATCACTAGTGACGTTAAACATC
The DNA here is from genome assembly GCA_036589455.1 of Ateles fusciceps. Classification (NCBI taxonomy): domain Eukaryota; kingdom Metazoa; phylum Chordata; class Mammalia; order Primates; family Atelidae; genus Ateles; species Ateles fusciceps. Next base: position 12,279,977 of record JAZHEH010001005.1, on the reverse strand, counting down.
TTTTCATGTGCTTGTTGACCATTCGTACACCTTCTTTGGAGAGATATCTATTCAAGGCCTTTGCCCCACCCCTTTTTTTTTTCCACTCAGAGGGTATATGTGCAGGTTTCTTACATGGGTATTTTGTATGATGCTGAAGTTTGGGTTTCTATTGATCCCATCAACCATATAGTAAACACAGTACTCAATAGGTAGCTTTTTATCCTTTGCCCTCCACCCCTCCTCCCTGTTTTTGGAGCCCCCAGTGTCTATTGTTCCCTTCTTTGTCTCTGTGTGTAATCCATGCTTAGCTCCCACTTATAAGTAAGAACATGAGGCATTTGGTTTTCTGTTTCTGTGTTAATTTACTGAGGATAATGGCCTTCAGCTGCCTCCATGTTGCTGCAAAGGACATGATTTTGTTCTTTTTTGTGGCTTTATGGCTTTGCCGCCCTTGCTTTTTTTTTTTTTTTTTTAGACCAGGTCTTGCTTTGTTGTCCAGGCTGGAGTGCAGTGGCACCACCTCAGTTCACTGCAACCTCCGTCTCCCAGGTTCAAGCAATTATCCTGCCTCAGCCTCGAGGAGCTGGGATTACTGGCACCTGCCACTGCGCCCAGCTAATTTTTGTATTTTAAGTAGAGATGGGGTTTCACCATCCTGGCCAGGCTGATCTTGAACTCCTGACCTTCTGATCCACCTGCCTCGGCCTCCCAAAGTGCTAAAATTACATGTGTGAGCCACCGTGCCCAGCCTTGCCCATTTTAAAAATTGAGTTGTGTTTTTCTTGTTGAGTTGTACAAGTTCTTTCTATATTCTGGATACAAGATTCTTATCAGATATGTGATTTGCAAATATATTCTTCCATTCTGTGGGTTTCCTTTTGCTTTTTTGATAGTGTTCTTTCATGCACAAAAGTTTTTTATTTTGATGGAGTTCAATTTATCTGTTTCTTTTGTTTTTGGTCTAAGAAACTGTCGCCAAACCCATGACCATAAAGCTGTTCTTTTTCTTAGAGTTTTGTAGTGTTAGCTCTTATATTTAGAATTTTATTCATTTTGAGTTAATTTTTGTACATGGTTTGTGGTAAGGTCCAACTTCATTCTTTTGCATGTGGATATTCAGTTGGTCTAGCACCATTTGTAGAAGAAACGCTTCTTTCCCCCATTGAATGGTCTTGGCGCCCTTGTTGAAAATCAATTGACCATAGTTGCATAGGTTTATTTCTGAATTGTCGATTCTATTCCATTGATCTATATATATGACTATCCTTATGCTGGCAGCACATGATTTTGATTACTGTAACTTCATATAAGTTTTGAAATTGGCAAGTGTGAGTCTTAACACCTTGTTCTTCTTTTTTCAAGATTGTTTTGACTGTTTGGGATCCCTTGCAATTCCATATACATTTCAGGGTCAGATTTTCCACTTCAGAAAAATGGAATTTGTGGGACTTGGGGATTTTGATAGGGACTGCATTGAATCTGCATATTGCGTTGGGGAATATTTTGTCTTAACAAAATCTAGCCTTCTAAGACTACTTTCAGGGCTCATTTCTATCGTTCAATACCAGGGAAGTTTCTCCGAACGTGTAGAGCACTGGAAACCAAAACGAGGAGGCAAACATTCTTCCCTGAGCACGCAGCCGGCTCAGAACGTTGTGTTGCTGCGACTGCCACTTTCCATTTGACGGTCTTTCTTCTCTTCCTTCAGGAGAGTAAGAAGGAGAGGACGTAGTCTTAGTGGTTCCCATAAAAACAAACAAATTAATCATAGAAATGAAAACTGAATTTAAAAAGTGAGTCTTCTAACCCATGAACAAAGAATGTCTGTAGCTCTTCCCTTCCGCCGCCGGATTTTGACGTGCTGTCACGAGATTTGGGTCTCTTCCTAAGCCGGTGCTCACCAAGGAGAAAGCCATGTTCAGTTCGAGCGCCAAGATCGTGAAGCCCAAAGGCCAGAAGCCAGACAAGTTCAAGTCCAGCATCTCCCAGGTTCTTCTGGAGCCGGAGATGAACTCAGACCTCAAGGCTCAGCTCTGGGAGCTGAATATTACGGCTGCCAAGGAAACCAAAGCTGGTAGCGGTCGGAAAACTATCATAATCTTTGTTCCCGTTCCTCAGCTGAAATCTTTCCAGAAAATCCAAGTCCGGCTGGTACGCGAATTGGAGAAAAAGTTCAGTGGGAAGCATGTTGTCTTGATCGCTCAGAGGAGAATTCTGCCTAAGCCAACTCAAAAAAGCCTTACAAAAAATAAGCAGAAGCGTCCCAGGAGCTGTGCTCTGACAGCCGTGCACAATGCAATCCTTGAGGACTTGGTCTTCCCAAGCGAAAGTGTGGGCAAGAGAATCCGCGTGAAACTGGATGGCGGCCGGCTCTTAAAGGTTCATTTGGACAAAGCACAGCAGAACAATGTGGAACACAAGGTTGAAACTTTTTCTGGTGTCTATAAGAAGCTCACGGGCAAGGATGTTAAGTTTGAATTCCCAGAGTTTCAACATAAACAGAACGACTAAATAAAATATGTATTCACAGTAAAAAATAAAAATAAAAAAATTAAAAAAAAGAAAGAAAATCTGTATATTTAGGTCTTCTTTCATCTCTTTTAGCAATATTTTTAAGTTTCTGTAAACAAGTCTTGCACCTTCTTGGGTAAATTTATTCTTACGTATTCTGCTCTTTTTGGTACTATCCCACACAATTTTTTGAACCAATTTTTAAAAACTTATCATATCATGAACATCTTCCCATGTTAATGGTATAAAGGGCAAAATTTATTTTATGGCCCTTTATAGATATACTGCTTTTTTTTTTTTTTTTTTTTAATTTGAGACAAGATCTTACTATGTTGCCCAGGCTGAACTCTTAACTCCTGGGCTCAACGGATCTTCCCGCCATAGCTGGGATTATAGACATGTGCTACCAGTCCAGCTACACTACAGTTTACTTCAACAATCCCTTATTATTGGCTATTTTGGTAATTTCAATTTTTTTTTTTTTTTTTTTTTGCCATGAATAAGAAATTTACTTGTTTTAAAAAAATCCAAATGCTGGCATTGTCCAGAAAAATTTAACAGATTTATTTATAATTATTATAAAGTTGAACTGCTGAAACTTGTTCACTGAAACATTTTAACTTGCATTAATGCTTTACGTCTCCGCATTTATGTTAAAAATTCACACACAAATGAAAATGGAAAAACTGCCAATTCCTGATTTCTGTCCCTATTTTTCCACTCGCAATCGTATACTTAGCTACTTTTCGACCCCATGGGAAAAAAAATTATCTAACGATCAGAACTACCAATAACAGGAAGAAGAGAATTTTTTTTTTTTTTTTTTTTTGAGAATGAAATGCTTCCCATCATAGTGGATTCTTAAGCACGCTCTCCACGTATGCGGCGTGCTAGCTGGATGTCTTTTGGCATAATTGTTACACGTTTGGCATGGATAGCGCAAAGGTTGGTGTCTTCAAAAAGGCCAACCAGATAGGCCTCATTTGCCTTCTGCAAAGCACCGATAGCTGCGCTCTGGAAGCGCAGATCTGTTTTAAACTCCTGAGCAATTTCTCGCACCAGACGCTGGAAGGGAAGTTTGCAAATCAGAAGTTCAGTGGACTTCTGATAACGTCTAATTTCACGGAGTGCCACAGTACCAGGCCTGTAACGATGAGGTTTCTTCACCCCTCCAGTAGAGGGCGCACTCTTGCGAGCGGCTTTTGTAGCCAGTTGCTTCCTGGGTGCTTTACCACCGGTAGATTTGTGGGCAGTCTGCTTTGTACGAGCCATGGTATAGAGACCTCCTTACTTAACCCCCTTCTCCTTCGGCTGGAGCTCGGCGAGCGAGAGGCAGCGCTGGTGTTGGAGAGCGACGACGGCACGGCGGCGGCTGCGAACACCGGTTATTTCAAATTTTTAACTGTCTTAAATAAGGATTCAGTGAGTTTCTTTACAATGTACATCTTTGTACACTTATCCAATTATTTCCTTTGGACAAACTCCCAGAAATGAACGTATTAGGTCAAAGGAGAGGAATATTTGTCAAGCTTTGATGAATGTTGCCAAATTTTCCTCCAAAAATATCAGACCAACACCCACTCTGAATAGCAGTGGATGGGGTTCCTCTTCTTCACGCGGGATTCAAGTTGCTTTTACCCAATGTCACTTCTGAAAGGGGAAAACAGGAGCCCCTACATGTTCCTTCACTGGGCAGAAACTTTGAACAAGACAATGGCAGTCCCAATCAATAGAGATGTCTTCCTCTTAGACCTAAAAGGGCCCTTTATTGGAATTTTTACTGCGAAGATAATTTGTCTGGATTTGTGTGTGTGTGTCTTTTGTCTCTTTCTCCCCTCTGGACTGCAAGCTGCATGTGACCAGAGACTATATCTGGCTTGTTCACTGTGTATGCCCGATGTCTTGTAAAGTGTCTGACATAAGAAAGTTCTCAGAAGATGTAAGTTATCTTTAAGCTGGGGGACAAGACGGCTTACCAAAAGCTAAAACTCCATGAGGGTAGAAATAGCATCTATCCTTCCCTTTTGTGTCTCCAGTGCTAGGACAGTCTCTGGCACATAGTAGGCTCAGTATTTGTTGAATGAAAGTGATTGGCTCCAGAGAGTCAATGGTGGTGGCAGCAGATCTGAAGACTCCTAGTTCAGTGCTCTTTCTGCCTACTGCACCCTCTTTCTCACTTTTATTCTAATGTTTACACTGCATTTCTGTGTTTACCGTCCCTTGGTTTCTGTGCTTCAGCAAAACAGCCACATATATGCTGCCCAACAGAGAAGCCCAGGAGATTACCTGGCAGCAGCTCCAAGTCCCGGCTAACACCCTCAAGTGATTTTCCAATGGCGAGGACCAGGAGGGGAATTTCCCCCTGCATGCCCAGCTCTGGCGCATCTGTGCCCCCTTGACTTGGATGCTATTCTGTGGGCTGGAGTCAGCATGAAAGCTATTTTTGACTAAGTGGCTACCTAATCTTACATAACCCTGAGCGATTCAGGCCAAGGTCATTCGGCTTAATGCATGAAAGACACTTCAGAGACCAGTGATTCCCCTTCCCATGAGTCCCTCCAGAGAAGCAGAGCTCAGAAGGTAGTTTCCATGATCATGGCTCTGGGCCTCCCCAGCAAAGCCCAGCTAGGACTTTCTGAGCACAGTCCTGCCTTTGCAATTTCTAAAAGAATTCCCAGCTGGGCACTGTGGCTCATGCCTGTAATCCCAGCACTCTAGGAGGCTGAGGCAGGTGGATCATGAGGTCAGGAGTTCAAGACTAGCCTGACCATGGTGAAACCCTGTCTCTACTAAAAATACAAAAATTAGCTGGGTGTGATGGCATGCGCCTGTAATCCCAGCTGCTCAGGAGGCTGAGGTAGGAGAATCACTTAAACCCAGGAGGCAGAGGTTGCAGTGAGCTGATATTACACCACTGCACTCCAGCCTGGGTGACAGAGCCAGACTCTGTCTCAAAAAAAAAAAAAAAAAAAAAAAGAATTCCCCAAATGTCTCATTCTCCCAATATCGGTAAAACATGAGTGGAATTATGAACCCAGGAAGCAGGGAGTTTGGACATCTATGTCTGGCACACACACACCCAGTCCTGCTTCCTCCTTTAATGTGGAGATGCAGGAGCTGAAGATCCTTGAGATGGCCCATGCATGAAGAAGACATGTGTCTCTCCTATGAAAGAAGTGCTAAGCCCACATTTTAATCTCAATTTTGTTTTATTGGAAAGGAAATAGAATAGCATTCAAGGCCCTCTGGACTCTAATCTCAAATGTCCTCCCTATGTCATCAGCAAGCCCTTAGCTAAAAGCCTGACATATGCTACATGTTCACTACCTGCTCGGTGGATGAAATTCATTGCCTGCTTCCTCATAACTCCTGCCACACCTGACCACCAACTCCAGGTCCTGCTGATGAGCTCTCTGCACCTTTGCATGTGCTGTCCTCCCCCATCTGAGAAGCCCTTCACAGCATGCCGGACATTTGTGGCCCAACTCAAAGCCCAATGCCTCAAGACCACCTTTACAGAGCACTCTAAACAGACCCGGTTGTCCTCTGGTCTGTATTTCTTTAACACATTGTTCACACTTCTGTTTTGAGCTTCTTGTAACATAACTGGTTATGTACTCACCACAATCTATATTCCACCAGACTGTGAGCTCCTTGGGGGCAGGGTCTATCCCTTAGTGGTCATTGTATCTCCAGCACGTATTGCTGCCTGGCACTAACTGGGGGCCCTGTCAACATCCATTTGTTGGATGGATGGATGCCTGGAGACACTAATGAGGTCTGCAGTTCACAAAATCACTTGCATTTCAAATCCAGCGTGGGCTGGCTGAAGGAGAGAAATGTGAAGAGAGCTGCTTGAGTGGCTGTTTCACATACTCATGGAGTCATTATAGCTCTTCTCTCTTTAAAATTTTTTTTGGCCAGGCGTGGTGGCTCATGCCTGTAATCCCAGCACTTTGGGAGGCTGAGGCAGCTGGATCACCTGAGGTCAGGACCAGCCTGGCCAACATGGTGAAAACCCATGTTTACTAAAAATATAAAAATTACCCAGGCGTGGTGATGGGCACTTGTAATCCCAGCTACTCTGGAGGCTGAGGCAGGAGAATCACTTGAACCTGGGAGGCAGAGGTTACAGTGAGCTGAGATCACACCATTGCACTCCAACCTGGGCAACAAGAGCGAAACTCCATCTCCAAAAACAAAAAATTGTTTTGCTCTCACAATTAATTGGTGTTCATGGTAGAAAACACAGCACAGCTACCAGAAAACAACTCTGAACATTTTAGAATATCTTTTCAGACTTTATTTCTCCTATGCATTGCCCTTCTGCCATTTCTTTACAGAAATGAGACCTCATCTTGAGTAAGCAGGGCCGGGCTCAGCCTGTTCAGGGAATGCAGAAGCCTCCTGAGCTGAGACTTGAAGGATGCATACTGGTAAGTACAATGAGTGAACAACATCTCTGTAACAAAACTGGGATATCGTTTTGTTAACCATCTCACTTAACAATAGGTGGAGGATAACCAAGATTATCAGCCTTGTACGCTTTCCCAGAACTGCTCTTCCCTCCTTCTCTGTTTAATTCAAGAACTCCAATGTTAAGTCAAAGAGACCCCACCCCCTGGTCTTAGTTGATTGGTCCAGGGACAGGTCTTGACTCAACCTGGGCCAATCACAGCGCCTGGCTACCCTGTCCACAGTTGACTGGTTCAGATTTGGGTACTGGAACTAAGGTAGCCAATCTATTTCATGCTTGGGAATTCTGGATTGAGGGCTAGAGACAACTTCAGGTAGATGCTTTCCTATGTCTCAAACCTTACTCCCCACTATCCAGTCTCCAACGAGAAAGTGAGGCTGACACACAGGGAGAGGCAAACACAGCAGATGGAGAGAGGGTCCTGGAGCTGCCTGAGCCCCAGACCCCAGGTATCTTTTGGTCCTTCCGAACTGTGTTGTCCAACTCTCTAGAAACCACGATCCAACAAATCCTCCCTTCTGCTTTTCCCATTTTGAAATGGATTTCTGTCACTTGCTACTGAACGGGTCCAACCTAACCCACACACACCGTGTCATGGCAGTGACTCCGAGTGGGTAATGTTCATGCACAACATCACGTTTAGTGGTGGCAGGGTATTGTCTGTCTCCACTTTTAACCAATCTCTTGTTGCATATCTTGGTTATTTCCATTGTTTCGCTGTGACTGTGATAAGCAGTGCTGTGGGAAACAGCCTCATAAATTCATCTTTGCTCCCATGCACTATTTCATCAGAGTGAATTCCTAGAGGTGAAATTGCTGCAGCAAAGGATGTTCATATTTTTAAGGTTTGTGACATGGTTTTTAACAATGCCCTGTGGCTATTCTTTTTTCAGTGTACCTGTCCACACAGTCACTGGACACCTTCCTGGGATTAGGTTATTTCAGACTGAATTGGCCTCAGTGAGTTTGACCCTCATTGGTCCTTTGGTGTGGGGAGGGGTGTCCAGGGTTTGTTCCTTTTTTTCTTTTTATTTCGTTTTTTTTTTTTTTAGACGGAGTCTCACTCTGTCGCCAGGCTGGATGCAGTGGCACGATCTCGGCTGACTGCAACCTCCGCCTCCTGGGTTCAAGCAATTCTCTGCCCCAGGCTCTGGAACCACAGGCACGTGCCACCATGCCTGATTAATTTTTTCGTGTATTTTTTTTTCTAAATGTAGCCTTTCCTATGTACATACGTATATATGTGTGTGTGTGTGTATATATATATATATGTGTGTGTGTGTGTGTGTGTATGTATATATATATATATATATATATTGTATTTTTAGTAGAGACAGAGTTTCACCATGTTAGCCAGAATGGTCTTGATCTCTTGAACTCATGATCCATCCGCCTTGGCCTCCCAAAGTGCTGGGATTACAGGCATGAGCCACCGCCGCCAGCCGTTTCTTTTTTTTTTCTTTTTGAGATGGAGTCTCACTCTGTCACCCAGGCTGGAGTGCAGTGGTGTGATCTTGGCTCACTGCAACCTCCACCTCCCAGATTCAAGCAATTCTCATGCCTCAGCCTCCTGAGGCATGGGGATTACAGGTACCTGCCACCATACCCAGCTAATTTTTTGTATTTAGTAGAGACAGGGGTTTCACCATATTGGGCAAGCTGGTCTTGAACTCTTGACCTCAGGTGATCCACCCACCTTGATCTCCCAAAGTGCTGGGATTACAGGGGGTGGGCCACAGTGCCCAGCTCCAGGTTTTGTTTCCAATCTGCCTATAAATGTGCCCAAGTATTCTATTGAAAAAGCAGGTGTGCAGTCAGTTACGGTCATGAGCATTTTCAGGGGATTTTGCATATACACAGACAAGTCCCTGAGTGCACAGGGAACACTGAGTCTCACTGGGCCTGGGGGTGTGGACAAACGGATGCCCAGCTTCAAGATTATCAGTTTAGTCCAGAGGACAAGAAAAGCACATGGCTGTGAGGACATGTTTGGTACCAAGTGCTAGGGAGCAGGACACAGGCCAACTGTAGGGGACAAGGCAGGTACAGTCCCCATGGAGCTCACAGTCTGAATTAGAAGGCAATGGAGCCCACATCTTCAGCAATTGTGCCTTGTCCCCAGGGTCCCAAGGCTGGATGAAAGTGTCTCTGACCATTACATTTGGGTCTTAGACCTCTTGGCTCAGTCCCACTGCAGTGAGAGCCAAACTCCCAGATCTTCATTCTTGTCACGGTTGATGCCCTCCCCGGGTTAGCTCAGGTTCCCATGCCAGGGCCTGCTCTCTTTTAATGGATAAATATAGCATGTTCCCGTAACAGCACACACATGAATATCTCTCTAATTTCTACATAAAGACACCACATTCCCCCTCACCCCACCCACACCTTGAAGACAAGGATCTTTGTCACAAGATTAAACAGAATGAGATAATGGAACTGAAAGTGCATTGCAAAAGAGAAAACTGCCAGAACGGCAGCAACTTTTTCTTAAACTTTATTTTTCTCTTAAGCAGCAGAATCTTTATTTTATTTTATTTATTTATTTATTTTTTTGAGACGGAGTCTCGCTCTTCACCAGGCTGGAGTGAAGTGGCCTGATCTTGGCTCACTGCAACCTCCACCTCCTGGGTTCAAGTGATTCTCCTGTCTCAGCCTCCTGAGTAGCTGGGATTACAGGTGCCTGCCACCACAACTGGCTAATTTTTGTACATTAGGTAAAGATGGGGTTTTGCCATGTTGGCCAGGCTGGCATCGAACTCCTGACCTCAGGTGATCCACCCACCTCGGCCTCCCAAAGTGCTGAGATTGCAGGTGTGAGCCACTGTGCCTGGCCAAAGTGATATTTTTATGTTTTATTATTTATTTATTTATTTTTGAGATGGAGCCTCGCTCTGTCTCCAGGCTGGAGTGCAATGACACAATCTCCGCTCACTGCAGCCTCTGCCTCCCAGGTTCAAGTGATTCTTCTGCGTCAGTCTCCCAAGTAGCTGGGGCTACAGGCACATGCCACCACACCCAGCTAATTTTTGTATTTTTAGTAGAGACTGCGGTTTCACCATGTTGACCGGGATGGTGTCGCTCCCCTGACCTTGTGATCCACCTACCTCAGCCTCCCAAAGTGCTGCGATTACAGGTGTGAGCCACCCCACCCAGCCTGCCTGCCTGCCTTCCTTTCTTTCTTTCATTCTTTTTTCTTTCTTTCTCTCTTTCTTTCTTTCTTTCTCTTTCTTTCTTTCATTTCCTTCCTTCCTTATTTACTTCCTTCTTTCTTTCTCAAAGTGATATTTTAAAGCACAGCCATATTCCAGCATTCTCTTTCTGAAACCCTCTATGGCTTCCTGCTGCATTTATAATAAATCCAAGCTCTCACCTCAGCCCACAAGGGCCTTGCATGCCGAGGCATCGACTGCCCTCACACATACTACTTTCCCACCATACTGACCTTCTTTCCATTCTTGGAGACCGCCAAGCTCTTTCTCTGCCAAAGAGCCCACCCATTTGATATGCTGCAGTTTCAAACTGGCCTTCCCTACTCATCCTTTATGTCTCAGCTCAAACAGAATATTCTTAGAAAGGCCTCTCCAGACTCCCCAGCTTGAATTCACAATTGGTATGAGTACCTCTCATTACACAGTGCACAATGACACCCCACAATTTGCAACTGTCTGATTGTCGATTGCTGCCTCACCTGCTAGACTGTAAGCATCAAGAGATGGAGACTCTCAGATTCTCTGCTGTCTTCTCAGCACGTAGCACTGGAATGGAACATAGTAGGTGCTCAATAAATACCAATGTGGTAAGGAGAGAGGATAAGATAACAATCAAGGTCTTCAAGACATGCAGAGACCAGGGTGCAAATCTTGGCTTCATCACTCACTCCCTTTGTCCCCTTAGGCAAGTTACCCTGAGCTTTCTGGGCCTAAGTTTCCTCCTCTGTAAAACAAGAATAATCCTGCTGGCCTCTCAGGCAGATAGGTAGCTGTGAGGACTGACTGAGAATATATGTGTGTACATTGCCTAGCACAGTGTTGGGCACATGGTAAGTGCTAATTAAGTGGTGGCTTTCCATGGATCAACTCATTGGAGCCTCACCACAATTCCAGGGGCAGGCACTATTCTAAACCCCCATCTTATAGACAGAGAAACTAGGAAACGAAGCCCAGAAAGGTTAGGTGCCTTGCCCAGCAATTCTGGCTCCAGAGCCCAAGCTCTCCTCCACTATAATATTAGCATGTAAAGGATCAATAAAAAAAAAAACAGAGGACAGGGCAATGGTGAGTTCCTGCCAGCCAGCAGCCCCATTCGCCCCACCTCTTGCCATCCATTCATCCCCATGAAATCTAAGGTTAGGAAACACAATATGAAAACCACTGGGTTACACAAACATCTGTGGTTATTAATAGCCATAAAGGAAAAAATAGAGAGATCTGATTGTGTAAAAATTTTAAACTTCTGAAGACACCACGAACAAGGTCAAAAGTTAAATAAGAGTCCAAGAGAAAACATTTAAACTTCATATGACAAAGGCTTGCTACCCCTGGCATGAACACACTCCTGCAAGTTAACTGGGGGAAAAAAATGAAACCTGATGGAAAAATTGGCAGGGAATGTGAACAATATTCAGAAGAGGAAATGAAAATGGCCAATAAGTATATGTATGAGTAGGAAAATAAAAATTAAATAATGAGTTCCCATACGTCTCCTAATGTTGGCAGAAACAAAAAGGTTGGTAATGTTTACAGCTGATGGTGGCATCAGAAAACCAACTCCATCATACCCATTGTTGATTGTAAAAAATTACAGCCTTGTAGGAAAGTTTTTTCCAAAACATGATGACAAAAAACACGTGACAACTTTCAGAAATGAAAGTAATAACATAAGCTCCCTGGCTAGCTAGATACAAGAATATTCACTGTAACATCTTTGTAACAGCGAGAACCTAGAAACATCCTGCTCCCATCAATACGATTACATGTTATATAGCTCTTAAAACAAATGAAGTAGCTCCATGCGTATCAACTTAAAATTATCTCCAAAACGTATGGAGTGAAAACAAAAAAGATGTTAAAGGATAGTGTCGGCCAGGTGCAGTGGCTTACACCTGTAATTCCAGCATTTTGGGAGGCCAAGCAAGGAAGATCCCTTGAGCCCAGGAGTTTGAGAGAAGCCTGGGTAAGAAAGTGAGATGCTGCCTCTACAAAAAAAAAAAAAAAAAAAAAAACTACTAAAAAATTAGAAAAAATTAGCTGGGCATGGCAGTGGCATGCATTTGTAGTCTCAGCTGCTTGGGAGGCTGAGGTGGAAGGATCACTTGAGCCCAGGAGACAGAGGCTGCAGTGAGTTGTGATTGCGCCATTATGCTTGAGCCAGGGCGACAGAGAGAGGTATTGTCTCAAAAAACAAAAACAGACAAAAAAGAATAATGTCTATGGTATACCATTTTTATAGGAAACAAACAATAAACATACCCAAATGACACTGACTATCCAAAAAACGTAGGAAAATCACATTTCTAATTACAGTGTGTCAAAGGAGTTGGACTGGAGGGTGTTGGTTTTGCTTCAGACACATCTTTAAGTTTGAATTGTTGCAATGAGCATGTATTATATTCCAAATATTAATGAGCATTGCTCATTAGTAATGACTTAATAAATGTCGCCTGTCCATTTAGCCTTGCAAAACCTTTTCTGCATTAAGCTTGACCTTGCCTCAGTTCATACAAAGAAGCTGCTGGTTGGAGAGGTGTTAATTGTCTTCTGAACAACTTCCTCTGATTAAGTTCTTGCCTTGTTCTGCTGCCAGCCTCCCAGGGAAAGAAATCTTATATCATTATTATTTTTAAAAGAAATATAAGCTCTGAATATGAAATACATGCCCAAGGTAGCAAGATGAATAAAAGGTTACATAGTGAAAAGTGAGTCTCATTCTCGCCCTAATATTGTAGCCAATATCCTAGTCCAGCTCTACCCCAAGAAGGCAATCCGCACACCAGCTTTTTTGAATCCTCCCAGAGGTAGTCTATGCATATATTAGAATAAGCATCTATTACAATATTCTATTTTTTAAACAAACATTGTACATAATGTTTATATACACAAACAAATACGTTCATATGGAAGACGCCTTTCCATCTTTCCAGCTAGGATCTAATTAGTTCCAAGGTAGCAGCTTCTTCCTGCTCAAGGAGCCAAATTTCCCCCAACCGAGGCAACTTCTCCATCCATTCGTCTGTCCGTTTATCCATCCACTAACAGTGCTAGCAAATATTTGCTGAGCACTCACTCTGTGCCAGGTGCAGAAGCTGGAGATAAAGAGGTGAAAGATAAGGTCCTTGCTCTCACTCGGCTGACCTTAAGTGGGGAAGGAAGAAATTATGTAGAAGAAAACAAATTGTAGAAGAAAACTAACAAATTACAGATAATGAAAAGTGCCATGGAGTGACTCATTCTCAGCTAAGAAGAGAAAGAAAGGGGGGAAGAGGGGAGGGGTGAAAAGGGAGGGGAGGGGGAAGAGAGGGCCTATTTTAGATGGGGTAGCCAGGGACAAGTTTCCTGAGGAGGTGACATTTAAGCTAAGATCCAAATGACACGAAACAGCAAATGTTCCTTGCCCTGCTGGCTTTCCAGTAAGGGTTTCTTTTCCTTTTTCCTTTTCTTTTTCTTATTCTTCTTTTTCTTTTTGAGACAGAGTTTCACTCTTGTTGCCCAGGCTGGCATACAGTAGCGCCATCTTGGATCACTGCAACCTCCGCCTCCCGGGTTCAAGCAATTCTCCTGCCTCAGCCTCCCGAGTAGCTGGGATTAGAGGTACCCACTGCCACGCCCAGCTAATTTTTGTATTTTGATAGAGACGAGGTTTCACCATGTTGGCCAGGCTAGTCTTGAATTCCTGACCTCAGGTAATCCGCCTGCCTCGGCCTCCCAAAGTGCTGGGATTACAGGCGTGAGCCACCTTACCCAGCTCCAGTAAGGGTTTCTATAGACAGGGTGTCAACCTGATACTAGTGGTGACAAGGGTGGGCTCTGATGTCTTGAAGCAGCTGATTGAATCCCAGCTCTGCCAGTGAATATTGTATGAGTTCTAGGAAAATTACTAAGCGCTCTCTGCCTCAGTTTCCTCATCTGTATGATGAGGTTATATAAGAATAGTACTAACAATATAGGATTGTGGTGAAGATTAAGTGACAATGCAATGTGGGCTGGCACAAAGAAAGTAGTCAAAAATGATAATATGAGGCAAAGAGTTCTTAGACGTAACATCAAAAGTATGATCTAGGAGATGTAAAAATTGATTAAAATTGTGTTCATCAAAACTAGAAATGTTTACTCTATGACAAAGACAACTGAGAGGATGAACAGACACGTTATAGTCTGGGGAAAATATTTGCAAATCACATATCTCACAAAAGACTAGTGTCCGGAACATAAAAAGAACCCTCGAAACTCAACATAAGAAAGAAACAACCCAACTGAGAAATGGTCCAAAGACTTGATCAGAGAGCTCACGAGAGAGATGCAAATAAGTACATGATAAGATATTTCACAGGATTAGCCATTAGGGAAAGGTAGAATAAAACCCTGATGAGATACCACCGCATACCTATCAGAATGGCTTAAAAAAGAAATGAAGAAAACCAAAAACCCTGACAGCAAATGCTGGCAGGATGAGGACTGACAGTAACACTCATACATGGCTAGCGGGATTAAAGGCTGTTGCAGCCTCCCTGGAAAACAGTACGGCAGTTTCCTATCAAGTGGAACCTTAATTTAACATATAATTCAAACATCCTATTCCTAGGTAATTTCCCTAGAGGAATGAAAACTTACATGTACACAAAAACCTGTACACAAGTGTTTATAGCAGCTCTATTCATAATCACCAAAGACGAGAAGCCACTCAAATGTTGCTCAATGGGTAAACAGATAAACTGTGGTTTGTCTGCTAGGCCACCACCAGAAACCTACTCAGCAGTAAAATGGTATGCACCACTGATACAGGCAACAACTGAGTGAAATAAGCCAGTCTCAAAGGCTATGTGTGATATGATTACATTTACACAGCATTCTTTAAAGACAAAGCTAGGGTGACGGAGAGCAGATCAGTGGTTGCCAGGAGTCAGGGCTGGGAGAAGGGTGTGACTACCAAGGGCAACTCGAGGTAGTTTTTTGGACTGATGAGACTAATTTATATCCTGATTGCAATGGTGGTTACAGAAATCTGTGTATATGTTATGATTGGTAGAACTGGCCGAGCATAGCAGCTCACACCCCTAATCCCAGCACTTGGTGAGGCCAAGGCCACCTCACTTGAGACCAGGAGTTTGAGACCAGCCTGGGCAACATAGTGAGACACTGCCTCTACAAAAAGTACAAACATTAGCTGGGCATGATAGCGATCACCTGTAATCTCAGCTACTCAGGAAGCTGAGGTGGGAGGATCGCTTGAGCCCAGGAGGTGAAGGTTACACTCAGCTAAAAGCACACCACTGCACTCCAGCCTGGGTGACAGAGCAAGACTCTTCTCAAAAAAGAAAAGAAAAGAAAAAAAAAGTTGTAGCACTGCACACACACACACACACACACACACACACACACACGTCGATTTTACTGCATGTTAATTGACAAAATTTAAAAAGCAAGTCATCGGTGGAATTGTCATTCTGACTCAGCCACTCACTACCAGCCTCTCTTTCCTCCCCTTTCCTCTTCTCTGCAACCAGAAACTCCTTAAGAGGAGGCACTTCTACACCCTTAATATTTGGAGACATCCTTAAATAACTTGGCTTTGTGGCCAGGTGCGGTGGCTCATGTCTGTAATCCCAGCACTTTGGGAGGCTGAGGCGGGTGGATCATGAGGTCAAGAGATTGAGACCATCCTGGCCAACATTGTGAAACCCTGTCTCTAGTAAAAACACAAAAATTAGCTGGGTGTGGTGGCAGGCTCCTGTAGTCCCAGCTACTCTGGAGGCTGAGGCAGGAGAATTGCTTGAACCCGGGAAGTGGAGGTTGCAGTGAGCTGAGATCACACCACTGCACTCCAGCCTGGCAACAGAGCAAGACTCTGTCTCAACAACAACAACAATAAAAAAACTTGGCTTTGTTACTCTTAATACAAAGGTAATATATTTTTGTTGGGAAGAAATGAAGGGAGGGAGCAATCATTACAGAAATATGTGATGTAGAAAGCAAACGTCCTCAGGAATCCCAACTCCAGAGTGAGCCGCACCTTGAGGGAGCTTCCACCATTATCATTTCTTCTTTTTTTTTTTTTTTAAAGACGGGGTTTCACCATGTTGGTCAGGCTGGTCTTGAACTCCCGACCTCAGGTGATCCACCCGCCTTGGCCTCCAAAGTTACCATGACCATTTCAAATCAATTGTATGCAGCTCTTTCCTCACAAGGTTTAGAACTCATATGGTGGGATGTACCCCAGTGGATTCTTCAGGTAAACCAGGAGGGCCTCAGGGACCATGACCTTAAGGAGTTGACATCTAGGATGCTAGCCCATCCTCACATCAAGTCACGGAGTTTCAAGGTTGGGTGGAGTCCCAGGGTAACCTAGTTCATCACAGGTCACCCAGTTCCTTCCTCTGTCTCTCCGCCACCCCCCTCCCCCCCGCCGCCCCAGGGAGGCACTGTGTGTCACGGTAGCATCTTCCCCCACAGCTTCCCTCCTGCTCTGCACAACAGCTACTATATCCCATCAGCCAAATGCATTTGAGATCACTGGTTCAATCATTTCAGTCAATGTTTGACAAACCATTCCTTCATTTGTCCTTTCCTTCATTCAAAAGTACTTACTGAACACTATGTGCCAGGTCCTGGGCTAAGTTGCAGGAATACCTTGGCGAACAAGATACACACGGTTCCTGCTTACATTCCATTCTGAGACAGATACCACAAAGTGATTCTAACACACATTTCCATGACAACTGTGCTAGAGCCTGTAAGACAGAATTGCATGGCGTGGTGAGACTGAATCTGGCCAGGTCAGGCTTCTCTGAGGAAAGAGCTGTTAAGCTGGGCAGGAGTTGGCCGAGTTTAGAGCAGAGGAAGGGGCATTTGAGGCAGACAGAACTGCATATGTAAAGGCCCCTGAAAAGTCAGGGTGGCTCGACCTCTGACTGACCCATTGCTAGTGGGATTGCAGAATGCAATTGTGGGGACACAGCAGTGGACAGGGCACAATGAAAGCTCTCCAGGGAAATGTTCTGGGGACCCTTGCCACTGGCCTCGTAGCCTTTCTTCCCCGTTCCCTGGGAGGTCCTTCATCTGAAATAGAATGTTTTCTGTAGAACTGAGAGTATGGGATCTGGAGTCAGACTCGACGTAGACCATCTTACCTGGGCTCCCTCACTGACTATGTGTGTGAAAATGGCAGCAACTTAATCTCCCCCGGGTCTCATTTTTCCCACCTGCAAAATGGGTATGAAACTATGACATGGGTTTTTGTGAAGATTAAGAGAGATAATCTACACAAAGTCCTGGTCACAATGCCTGGTACATCAGCAGTGGCTAGTGTTGTTATTATTATTGTTCTTATTAATATTTTCAGAGGCACCAGTGACCCTGACTCTGAAGGTGCAGTCTCTTTATGGCTAAATATGGAGTTAACGCAGAGCCAGGGAGGGTCTCCCAGTCCCTGGATTCCTAGAGATAAAAGTCTGGGCAACCACTCAGTTGAAATATTCCATGAATCCATCAAGTAAATTTTAGAAGTGGACTTGCCTTTGTCAGTGACAGACAGAAGAGTGGAGGACAGCTAAGACCCAAGAAGTTTCCTTAGATGACAGATGAGTGCTGCCAGTTGACATCGGCCCCCGCTCCCCACCCCGCCTTCCACCCCAAAAGTTGGACTCTGTTCCAAAGGATTCCAGCCATGCTGTTGGTAAGGAGAACCCCATTAATTCTTCTCTGGCGCTGAGGAGTCATGGGTTCTGCCTTCCCAGAAAAGCACCTTTGCTCCACTGGGAGATTGCCTTTGGACTGATAAAGGCTCGCTGAGTCCAGTTGTGGGTAGGAATACTGCAAGGAGGTGAAGCTATTTTTTGCCACATGCTCTGTCTGTCCGGCAGGCACAGTGACATTGCCCAGGATCCAAATCGCCCCAGCTGTAGAAGGTCATGGAGCTGAAGGCTAGAAGGCTTAACTCTTCCAGGGTGGAGGGTGGGGGGGCGCTATTTGCATCACCACTTGGGGGTCCTAAGACCTTTAACTGTCCCCGCCACCTTCCATCCCCTCACCCCAGCCCCCACCCACTGTCCACAAGACTCCTGTGGAACCCATTCCCCCCTGGGCCCAGAGTCTGGTTGCAACTGTTTATTTTTAGCCTTTGATTCCCCAAGAATGCAAGAGTGGTTGCTTGTGGAGCAGGAGAGGAGGCAGGAGGAGGAAGAGAAACTTCAGGGCCTGGAGGGCCAAGGAGGACACAGCCCAGTCCAAGCCCAATTTCAGCCTGGGACAGCCTGTGGCAGGGTCACGGTCATGTCCTCTCCCTTCTTGGCCCACCCAGCTCAGGACCAGGTTGGGCTCATCCCCCCCTGTTCCCCTTTTCTTCTTCCTTGGAGGCCGTAGACTCATGGGCTTTTCGTTCCTCTTTTGAGCCACCCTCATGCTCTCGGTCCTTTGGAGTTCTCATTCCCAGCCACAGTGGGTGCATCACAGGACTCCTCAACACCTCTTTTCCTTCTGCCTCCAAAAAGATGTTCCCCCCCCTCCATCACCCATCTCCTAGTGCCTGCCTGGCACTGTCATAGACACTTAATACATATGGGTAGACAGAGGCTGTGTTTCACTGCTTCTCCCTATAGGCAGAAGGCCTGAACAGGAAGAACCAATAAGAGGAAGTTACAAAGTTTTAGAAACTCTTACCAAAGCCTTAAGTCATTTTCCCTGATTTGCGTGTTTTCTGAGAAGTTCCCTGGCACCCCCAGGGCCTCATCTGCCTCTGTGATCCTGAGGGAGATGCATTTATTCTTCCTTCCTCTTCGCTTCTACCTTCAGCCTTTCCTTGACCCTTCTCTCCAGCATACCTAGGCCCTGCCCCACAGCCTGCATGAGCGTCTGCCAAAAGGGAAGATGGGCAGGTCGCGCTGGCTGAAATCCTGGCTCTGAGACACACCAGCTGCGTGAACTGGGGCAAGATGCTGCGGCCCCTGCAGAGATCATACAGCTCTCCTGGGGGTTGCTGTGAGGTCTTGCGAGAATGTGTGTAAATGGCTGGCAAACAGTAGGCGTACAATAAGTGGTGGTTGTTGTTTTATTATCATTTAATAAATAGTGCAGAAAAACAAGCCTTCTTTTTTAACATCTACCTTCACCCTATAGCTGATCATTCTTCATATTTGTATAGTGCTTTAATATTTTACAAAGTACTTTCTCCTCCATTAGCTGAGCTGATCTCCATGCAACCCCTTGAGAAGGGTCAAGTTGTTATTGTGGGGATTACCGTCCCCACTATACAGATGAAGATATTCAGGCTCCAGGGGTTGTAGAACTGTCTTGCTCATCATTGTGACGACAACAGCTAATGCAGGGCCTGGCTCACAGCAGGTGCTCAAAACAGAACCAAACAAAGTCCTGTTGAAGAAATGGCCGATACGATGTCACCCTACAGCCACTTACCGTTTCCTCATCAGTTAAACGGGAATTCACACTGCAGGACATACAAAGGAAGTTATAATTCTAGAATTCAGCTACGTGTTCGCAGGTGGATGCGTATCCCACACGCTTTCTCCTCCTTCCCAGAAGGGAGATCGTCTTGTTCTTTCGGGAGAATAATTGGGAAATGCCTTTGACAGGAAAATGGGTATAGCTCATTCTCTGAAGAGCCCCAGAGGTGACCATCCCTGTCCTTATATCCTGGGACTTTGGTTTCTCCAGCTGGGAGCTGAATTTAAGAGAGAGGAGAGAGGCCTGTATGTGTACAGTCACAGGAAGCAAATTCCAAGGAAGAGGAAAGGGTTACAGAGTAGAAATTAAGATTCCCTCTAATATTGACACCTTGGGGAAAAGATTCTGTTACATTTGAAAGAGATGGGGTGGGGTGAATGAAAATTTAAGGGAAAATTAAAATATATGCAATCTCTTTTTAGGTCAAAAATAATTTCGGTAATTTAGGACATAAAAATCCATTATGTATAAGTTGATTTTCTCTGCAAATTATCACAATCAGCATATTACATTTCAAAGTATAATACTTCAGGCAATAATTATAAATCTGTGGTTTACTTTTAATCTGTTAATTTAAAAAAACAAATGGAGCTATAGCTATTAAATTTTAGGGAATCTCTTGAGTTTGCCTGTTGATGAAAAACAGAGGTCACCCACATTTGACTTCAGTAAAGCCTCTAACTTTTTTTTTTTTTGAGAGGGAGTCTCCCTCTGTCACCCAGGCTATAGTGCAGTGGCTCGATCTCGACTCACTGCAACCTCTGCCTCCCAGGCTCAAGCCATACTTCTGCCTCAGCCTCCCAAATAGCTGGGACTATAGGCACGCCCCACCACACCCGGCTAATTTTTGTATTATTGGTAGAGATGAGGTTTCACCATCTTGGCCAGGCTGGTCTTGAACTCCTGACCTTGTGATCCACCCGCCTCAGCCTCCCAAAGTGCTGGGATTACAGGTATGAGACACCGTGCCTGGTCAAGCCTCTAACATTTTGAGTGCTTGGGGTTTATAAACAGAGATCACACATGTTTAGAAAAGTTGCTGAAACTGTAGGAGAGAAAACCCCCAAATCACTGATAATGTTTGTTTCTTGGAATTTATGTCATCTTTCTAAGTGTACAGTTTATTTGTTAGAGAACATAAATCATATTTTTCCCTTAAAATAATTTGCAATGCTTTTATATTTTTGGATTCAGTCTCATTATATTACAGAAAGGAAAAATGGGAGAAATGATGATTAAAGCTGATCTTTTTTGAGCACTTACTATGGACAGGATACTGTTTTAAGGACTTTACATGCATGCATTTATTTAATCCTTAAAATAGTTTCCCAGTTCCCCATAACATAGGTACCATTATTATCCCCACTGGAGGAAGTGAAGTGACTTGCCTAATGTCCCATGGCTATCAAGGGAAGAATCAGGATTTGAGTCCCCGTTGAAAGCAAAGTGGTGGTGAGTTGGGCTGATATGAGGCGCCGGTCAGCCCTACTCATTTAATCAAGTTACGTCTCCAGAGTGAACTTAGGCAAACCACCTTCCTTCAGCCTCGCTGTCGCACGGAACCACGTGGAGCCCTCTGTTCCCCAGATCCAGCCCCAAAGGGAACATTTTTGTGACTTAGGTAACTAATGAAAGCATACCAATGCTCCTTAAATATTACTTTAGATTTCTGAACTCAGAGCAATTTTAAATTCCTCAAACTTTCATTTTAAAAGGATTCATTCCTTAATACCTTTTTTAGATTATGAGGTCACAGGGGGCAAAACAAAGCCAATTCCCAATTCACTCCCAATTCTGTATTTCTTAGTTACACTCTAAGGAGTCTGTCTGGAGCCTCGGGAGGAAGCAGAACATCAAGATCACATGTCTGGTCCTTCCCATTCATTTGTTTCTTCAACCATCCTTAGTAAGTATGAAAGGTGTTGGGCACTCTGGTGAGAACGAGGCTCTGTCCTCATTCAGCTTACCTTCCAGGATTAGGTGACAACTGGCAACAGGAAGTAAGGAAAGAGAGGGATTCAACTGTGGCAACTGCAGAAATACCCTGAAGGAAATCCCCTGGTTCACAGTCTGGCAGTGCCCATGCTGGTCAAGCTCCCGGCCACTGGGGCCTGGGGAGTGGAGTGGGCAGAACACACCCACCAACATCAAGATCGAAAGTTTGTAAGAGGAAGACCTCAGGAATGGGAGCACCGAGTTCTCAGTCTTGCAATAACACAACTCCCCAGGCCACAGAGAGGTTGCTTCCCCTTGGTGACCGATGCCAGACTGTCCTGCCCCCTGGTGCCTAGGAACTGTACAGAGTACTGAGCTGACACTAGCGACAGCCTCACGTTCTAAGCCTTCCTGTGGCTTGAGTTTTAGACACCTCTTCAGGAGAGTAAGGTATACCTAATAGTGTTTGGATAACTTATGTTAATCTTTTTTTTTTTTTTTTTTTTGAGATGGAGTCTCACTCTGTTGCCCAGGCTGGAATGTAGTGGTGTAATCTCAGCTCACTGCAACCTCCGCCTCCTGGGTTCAAACAATTCTCCTGCCTCAGCCTCCTGACAGGCTGGGACTTCAGGTGCCTGCCACCATACCCAGGTAATTTTTGTATTTTTAGTAGACAGGATTGCACCATGTTGGTTAGGCTGGTCTCGAACTCTTGATCTCAGGTGATCCACCTGCCTTAGCCTCCTAAAGTGCTAGGATTATAGCTGTGAGACACCACGTCCAGCCTTGAATATTTTATCTTTGGGGATATTAGCTTTTCAGGCTTAATTTCTTTGATGAACCAAAAAACTTATAGAATGAAATGGACACCAACCTTACCCCACACTGCTAACTCCCACCTTCACGCCCAAGACCCAGTGGGAGGATCATGGTGGAGATTACCTCCTGTTGTTATCCCGACAATAAGGAATGTCCCAAGAGGCCTTGGGGTTCCTGGAGCCCTTTCCCATCCATGATGTCAACCAGTCCCCACGACAACCAGGAAGAGGAGGACTTAAGTGCTTACAGATGGTTTCAGGACTCTAAACCCAGTGCTCTTTTTACTATCCAAGTTTTTCCCGACCTTCTCTCATCCAAGTCCTCCCCTCCTGATTTTTGCCATAACTCTTCACCACTTGTACCATTATTTACTTAATCTATCTTTAAAGGTGGCCTATTTTTTCCCCTTAGCTTACGTGCTTTTATGAAAAATGAACCTCGATATCCCTGCCATAAAGGGAAACTTGATATCACTGACCATGAAGGGAAGGCAGCCATCAAAATAAATGCGATGAAATTATCAAACCCCAGCTAGACACTGTTGCCTGCTGAAGGCTCTGAGACTGAGGCCTGCTCTCTCTTTACAGAAAAGAGAGGTTAGTAAATGCCAGCGAGATATTAGAGACTAGCGCCCATTCAAGGCTTTCTCCTTGAAGAACTGAAGGGGAATTGAGAAGGGATGAACTTTCTTGCCAGGTGACGCAACACGGTCACGCCCATCTTGGACACTGGCCACCAGTTGCACTTGTCTCGCCCTTGGGAAAACCTATGGTGCCGCACCTCTTCTTGGAGAAGAGGGGGATTCATCGTTGGTGACTCAGTTTCCATCCAGTTGGTTCCCCCAAGCCTCAGACCCGTCACCACCCTGACCTGCCTTGGAGGCTGCCCTTCACAAGTCCTCTCCTCTCTGCCTTCCCCACTGTGAGGTCCCAGGTTCCATCCCTGCCTACTCTTGGTCTAGCACAGGTCTCTCCTCTAACCCACACCCTCTGTCTCAGCCAGGTGTCAGGGCTCTGCTGCACCGCTGCAATCCCCCTCCCAAATAGGCCCTCTGCTTCCCATTTCTCCCCCCTTCAGCATATTCTCCAGGTCCAGCCCAGGTGCCTTTCTAAAGCCCAGTTCTGATCATGTAGCTTCCCTGCTAAAAACCCCTCAGCCTCTCCTCCTGCCCTCAGGATTACATCCTCCTCCTTCTGGGGCCTCTGAGGCCCCGCCTGCCCTGCACGCACCTACCCTGCATGCACCTGCCCTGCACCCACCCGCCCTGCCCACACCCGCCCCTCCCAGCCTCGTTCCTCACCACTTCACTCCTCCAGCTCTTGCATCTCACAAGGTCTGACTTCCCCCCATTTCCTCATCAGGCTCTCTCGACTTGGGAATTTCATAAACAATGTTCCCTCTGCTTGAAACTCAGCTTCTCACCATCACCCACACATTCTTCTCCTCTCGGCTGAAATGTCACTCTCTCCTGGCAGCCTCTCTCGGTCTCCTTGAGGCAACACCTCTCTTCCCACGACCTGCGTTTCTCCCATGCCTCCCCTCTATTGGAACTGCCTGTGTCCGTTTGCCAGTCTTTAGCACAGTGCCTACCACATGGCCGGGAGCTGCATCAATGCTTGTTGATTGAATAGAGGGTGATTAATTCCCTGCACCTAGCAGCCTATACTCCTACTTTCTACCTGCCCTGCCCTTTTTCTTGACCGAACTGAATTTTACCCCCTCCCCTACCATGAGTTTCCAAATAAATTCCCACCCCTCCCATGAAGCCACCCTGGATCACTCCAGCCCACAGACTCTACCTTCCATTGAGCCCATAGCATCTGTTTGTTTACGGAATGAATGAATGGGACAGTGCATGTAACAAATGGGACAAAGTCAGAAAATAATGGCGTTTCAAACTCAAACTCACTGCAATGGCTTCTGCTTTTTAACAGGGAAGGCATAATTCCAATAGATGGAAAAACAAATCTCTCTACCATCTCCTTCCTTGGAGAGGCTGATAGGGGAAGGAGAGAAAACGAACTAAAATTACAAAGCTGCTCTTGTTTTTTCTTTTCTTCTTCTTCTTCTTCTTTTTTTTTTGAGATGAAGTTTCGCTATTTGTTGCCCAGGCTGGAACGCAATGGCACGATCTTGGCTCACTGCAACCTCTGTCTCCTGGGTTCAAGGGATTCTCCTGCCTCAGCCTCCTGAGTAGCTGGGATTACAGGCATGCGCCACCACACCCGGCTAATTTTGTATTTTTAGTAGAGACTGGGATTTCTACATGTTGGTCAGACTGGTTTCGAACTCCCAACCTCAGGTGATCCGCCCACCTCAGCCTCACAAAGTGCCGGGATTACAGATGTGAGCCACTGTGCCCGGCCTCCTTTTGTTTTTTCTTTCCAGTAAAAGGTGAGATCCTAAGAAGAAAGCCTTTTTCAAAAAAGTATTTGGCTCTTTGAATAATAGTTGCACAAAATTCAAAAGGCAGATGGCCTTTCCTTAGCACATCACATTAATGAATCTTGGAATGTGCAAGGAGTTAGTTGGAATTGGGGATGGAAAATCCATTCCTCCGAATGATACCTGGAGGGACACTGCATTCCTGGGGGGTGGGCCTGGAATGTGGACTCTAAGGGCCAGGAGAGCAGGCATCCAAATGGAGAGGTAGAGGCCAGGCATGGTGGCCCACACCTGTAGTCCCAGCACTTTGGGAGGTTGAGGCGGGAGGATCGGTTGAGCCCAGGAGGTCGAGGCTTCAGTGAGCAATGGTTGTGTGATGGCTCCAGTGCACCCCTTTATGGGTGACGGAGTGAAATCTTGTCTCTATAAACAAAACCAAAACCAAACAAAAACAAATGGAGAGCTGGGGTCTGTGAAGAGAGGTGGCCAGAGGACTTGGTGGCGTAAGGATCTCCAGGTCCAGGGCTGGCCAGGATTTAGGTTATCAGTGCTTGCCTTGTTGACCACACCAAACCACTGGCAGAGCTGGCCGCACACAAACCTCTGGAGGGAGAGTTGTGGAGGAAAACAAGGAAAGACAGGTCTCGTTACCCTGGAATTGAAACAGCCTTGTGGAAGGCAGGAACCCAAGGTCCAGGGACACGGGGAGGACAGAGGCCCCTGGGAACATGCAGAAACCTTGGAGGGCGTTCCACCACCCACATGAGGAGGGATAGGGCACAGTCAGTTGTATTTAATCTCTGATGATGTGTGACCTGAGCTAACACTGGAGTTACAAGGAGCCTTGCTTCCTATCAGTGTCTTCTTGGTTGATTATCACTCTGCGTTCCTAAGGAGACCAGAGGCTAAGGCCAGGGACTGGGTCTCACTTCTTCCTGTTCCACCCTCTCAACACCACCTACCCACCCACTCAATAACAGTGGGCTTAGAACCGAATCTGTTTTGTAGAACTTTTTTTTTATTTTGTAAAATACACGTAACATAAAATGTACCATCTTAACCATTTTTAATTGTCCGGTTCAGTGGTGATAAACACATTCATAATGTACAACCATCACCACCATCTCCACTGACTCTTCCCAGCTTATAAAACTGAAGCTCATGCCCGTTGAACAATATCCCCCCCCCGGACTCTTCCCTACCCCTAGCCCCGGCAACTGCCATTCTATTGTTTTTTTTTTTTTTGGTTTTGTTTTGTTTTTTGTGTTTCTTTTTTTTTTTTTTAAAGACGGGGTTTCACCATGTTGGTCAGGCTGGTCTTGAACTCCCGACCTCAGGTGATCCGCCCGCCTTGGCCTCCAAAGTGCTTGGATTACAGGCGTGAGCCACCACGCCCGGCCTTGTGTTTCTTTTGTTGTTTTTTTTTTTTTTTTTTTTTTGAGACAGAGTCTTGCTCTGTTGCCCAGGCTGGAGTGCAGCGGTGCAGTCAACGCTCACTGCAGCCTCAACCTCCCGAGCTCAAGCAAGCCTCCCATAGCAACCCCCGAGAAGCTGAGACTACAGGCATGTGCCACTATGCTCGGCTAATTTTCTCAACTTTTTGTAGAGACCGGATCTCACTATGTTGCCCTGGCCAGTCTCCAACTCCTGGGCTCAAGTGATCCATTCTCCTCAGCCTCCCAAAGTGCTGAGGTTACAGACCTGAGCCACCACGCCTAGCCCATTCTACTTTCTGGCTCAGGGATTTTGGCTACTCTGAGTACCTCACATAAGTGGTATCATACAGTGTGTGTCTTTATTTTTTTCCCCCCCCCAGATGAAGTCTTGGTCTGTCACACAGGCTGGAGTACAATGGCACGATTTCGGCTCATTGCAAACTCCATCTCCCCGGTTCAAGTGATTCTCCTGCCTCAGCCTCTCAAGTAGTTGGGACTACACGTGCGTGGCAACATGCCCAGCTAATTTTTTTGTATTTTTAGTAGAGACAGAGTTTCACCATATTAGCCAGGATGGTCTCGACCCACTGACCTCCTGATCTGCACCCATCGGCCTCCCAAATTAATGGGATTACAGGCATGAGCCACCACGCCTGGTATCTTTTTAATTTTTTTTATTATTTTCCCCCCTAGAAGAACAGAGTCTTGCCCTGTCACCCGGTCTGGAGTGCAGTGTCACGACCTCGGCTCACTGTAAACTCTGCCCCCCGGGTTCAAGCAAATCTCCTGCCTCAGTCTCCCGAGTAGCTGGGACTACAGGCGAACACCATCATGCCTAGCTAATTTTTGTATTTTTAGTAGATATGGGGTTTCACCATGTTGGCCAGGCTGATCTCAAACTCCTGACCTCGTGATCTGCCCTCCGTGGCCTCCCAAAGTGCTGGGATTACAGGCGTGAGCCACCGTGCTCAGCCCAGTGTTTGCCTTTCTGTGACTGGCTCAGCATAATGTCCTCAAGTTTCATCTATATTACAGCATGTGTCAAAGCATTCTTCCTTGTTTTTTGTTTTTGTTTTTTTTTTTGTTTTTGAGACAGTCTCGCTCTGTCGCCAGGCTGGAGTGCAATGGCACGATCTCGGCTCACTGCAACCTCCGCCTCCCTGAGTTCAAGCAATTCTCCTACCTCAGCCTCCTGAGTAGCTGGGACTACAGGTGTGCACCACCATGCCCAGCTAATTTTTGTATTTTTTTATTTAGAGATGGGGTTTCACCATGTTGGCCAGGATGGTCTTGATCTCCTGACCCTGTGATCCATCCACCTCGGCCTCCCAAAGTGTTGGGGTTATAGGTGTGAGTTTATGCGCCCAGCCCATCCTTCCTTTTTAAGGCTGAAAAATATTCCATTGTATGTACATGCCACATTTTGCTTTCCATTCATCCATCAGCGGACACTTGGGTTGTTTCCGTATTTTCGCTATTGTGAATACTGCTACTACAAGCCTGGGTGTACAAGTGCCTCTTTGAGACTGCCTTCCACTCTTTTGAGCATATACCCAGAAGTGGAACTGCTGGATTCTATGGTAATTTTATTTTTACCTTTTTGAGGAACTTCCATATTGTTCCACTGTAGCTGCACCATTGTATTTTCCTATCAACGGTCTACAAGGGGTTCCAATCTCTCCACATCCCTGGGACGGCCACCAAAATGGGTTCAGTACTAAGCTTCGTGACATTAGATCTGGCAGGGATTTCTTGGCTATGACACGAAGCAACAAAAAATACATTGTCCTTGACAACACGATTTCCTGGGGGTTTTGTTTTTCTTTCTTACAGCAGCCATCCTAATGGGTGTGAGGCATATCTCCTTGAGGTTTTGATTTGCATTTCCCTAATGAGTGGTGATGTTGAGCTTCTTTTCATGTGCTTATTGGCTATGTGTGTATCTTTTTTTGGAGAAAAGTCTATTTAGACACTTTGCACATTTTTTTTTTTTGAGACAGAGTTTCACTCTGTCATCCAGGCTGGAGTACACATGTGTGATCTCAGCTCACTGCACCCTCCACCTCCCAGGTTTAAGCACTTCTCTTGCCTCAGTCTGCCAAGCAGCTGGCACTACAGGCGTGCACTACCATGCCCACCTAATTTTTTGTATTTTTAGTAGAGACAGGGTTTCATCGTGTTGGCCAGGCTGGTCTCAAATGCCTGGACTCAAGTGATCTGCCCTCCTCAGCCTCCCAGTGTTCTGAGACTACAGGTGTGAGCCACTGTAGCTTATTTTTGAGTTGGATTGTTTGTTTTTTTCTTGTTGAGTTTTAGGAGTTCTCTCTCTATATAGTTTCTCCTATATTTATTAAGAGAAAATAATTGTAAGTCATATATTTGATAAGGGATTAATATGTTAATTAATTAATCCCTTATCAAATATATGACTTACAATTATTTTCTCCTAATCTGTGGGTTGCCTTCTTATCTACTGATAATGTCTTTTGGTGCACAAAATTTAAAGATTTTCATCTAGTCCAATTTGTATATTTTTTCTTTGGTTGCCCAGAGCCTTTAGGGTCATATCCAAGAAATCACTGCCAAATCTAATGTCATGAAGCTTAGTACTGAACCCACTGTCCACAACATCCTTGTTGAGAAAAGGACTGTGGTTGAATGACTCATAACTACTCCCTCTATCACACACACACACACACACACACACACACACACACAAGCACTTGGAAATAGCCCACAGAAGGGAGAATGTACTATCTGGGCTGCCAAGAGCCCTGGGTGCCAGCCTGTCCCCCACCACCAATGTACCACTTTGGGCAACCTTGGGGCAAAGCCCTTGACTAAGTCAGCTTCTGTTTCCCTCCACACCCTTCAATCAACAGCTCAAGGAACAACTAAGCAATCTTTATGGCCGTCATATTGGCTGGATTGTAGGAGTACTAATAAGGCCGTTTCTAAATAATTCCCAAACTGTTCAGATATGAAGGGTGTAATGGGCAGAGACTGGCATCGGCTGGGGAGCCAGACAAAGCAAGATTGCCAGAGACCTTTGTAACTGCTTATGGTGGCTACGCTGGCCTGGAACCAGCTCCAAGTCAAATATATGTACAAAGAGGAGGCTCAAATTCCCCTTCAAGGGCTAGCCCTGGCAGGCTTGCTGCCTCTACTGGAAAGATAGAAAGCAAAGGCACAGAAAGGTTAACGTCGCCACGTGAGCATCTATAGGATAATCAAGAATTAACTCTAGGTCAACACCTAATTCCTAATTTCTTACAGGCTCCAAGTTACTGAATTTCTGCCAAATTGAGGTTTTCATCACCTTCCACAGAAAAATAATTCCCCAGATGACACCATTATTATAATAATAGTGTGGGACTGTTGAGGCTTCTAGGAAATTAGCTAGCCATCAGCTTGCTACCTTAGATTCTTGGCATTGTTCAATTTAAATTTTTGGTTTTAATTATTTGTGAGCAAACCAGAATGTTCATGGCATACATTATTCATTTTTCTGGGTCCAGATTTAAATCATGGCACTGGGAAGCTGGTATGCTGGGAAGAATAACGCCAGTCAGTAAGCCTAGCCTGCTGCCCAGCAGCTACAGGTCAGTATTGCTTGGTGGTTGTCACTTGTCACCTGTCCTGAAGTTCTCCAGGGATAATGTTTAAAAAAAAAAAAAGGCTTTCTATAAGATATGTTCCTTGAAAAATAAGCCAACTTGTGTTGGTGATAAAGGGAAGAGGAAGAGAAGTCTAAGCATGTGTTAGTTCTTAAGCCAAAAAGCAGAAGTTTCAGATCAACTGTGGAGTGGAAAATCGGACTCAGTTCTGGCTCAGAGCCTAAAAGCGACAGATTCCACCTAATTCCTAAAGAGTAATAAGAAAAAGCAATCTATAAAACCGTTTCAGGCATCAACAGCAACATCAATAACAGAAAACACACCTCTTTAGTAAGCAAAAGAAGAAACTTCAGAGCCATCGAAAAGCGTTTCATGTGTAGCATGAAGACATAACCCTTGATGGAAATGGGGTTCAGGAGTAAGGCAATTACCTGAACAAAGATTTCCTTACATACAAATTTAAGGATCACAAAGGTTTCAGCTGTCAGTCTGGAGAACATCAGAGGTCCCTCGACTCCCACTCCAACCTGCTGATCAATTTCACCCCCCTCTCCCAGCCCATTCTAATTGGGATGTCATTGCGGTGTGCCATCTAGTGGTCAAAATGATTACTGCAAGTAACTGCCTGGGGCTTTCCGTTTTGGTTTCATTAAGCTTTCATTCATTCACTCATTGTTATAGCGTGTCTGGTGTTGAGAATATAATAGAGAACACGATAGACATGGTCCTTCCTTCAGGAACCTCACAGTATATCAGGGTGAATTAAACACATAAAATACAATATGAGAGGTACAATCAAGACACATTAAGGGAGGTAAGAAAGCCCTGAGGAAGGACACCTAATCTAGATTTGGTGGTCGGAGGAGGCTTCCCAGAGGGAGTGCCATCAATGATGGGACCTTAAGAATAAGTGGAAATTTGTTAACCAAAGGAAGGGAAGGGAAGAGACAGCGTTTCATGCAGAGGGAAAGGCATGCCTCAAAACCAGGTGTCAAGAGAGCACAACCAGCTCATGTTGGATGCAAAGCTTTGTTAAGAACTTTGAATTTGGCTGGGCGTGGTGGCTCGTCCCCTGTGATCCCAGCACTTTGGGAGGCCGAGGTGGGTGGATCACCTGAGGTCAGGAGTTTGAGACCAGCCCAGCCAACATCGTGAAACCCCGTCTCTACTAAAAATACAAAAAATTAGCTAGGTGTGATGGCGGGTGCCTGTAGTCCCAGCTACTTGGAAGGCTGAGGCAGAAGAATCACTTGAACCCAGGAGGAGGAGGTTGCAGTGAGACAAGATTGTACCATTGCACTCCAGCCTGGGTGACAGAGTGAGACTCTTGTCTAAAATAATTAATAATAACTTTGAACTTCATTCTTGGAGCTGTGAGACTCATTTCAGGGACAAATGATGAAAGCCTACAGAATTTGAATTTCTCCCAGGCCCTGGCTTATACCTCTTACCTCTTAGAGTCCAGGCCCTCACAATCCACTTCCTGAAGAGTGGAATGATGTTATTCTTTAATTTTTTGTTTCCTTCCCAGGCATGAGTTGCTTATCCACATGCCCTTGATCTGTCTTTTCCCTGTGTCAGCAAAGAAGTTTGTCTAGCATTGTCATCATTTCTAAGCCAGGGCAGAGCTTCAGCTCCTGCAATAATAGATCTGGGAACGCCAAACTCCTTTCTAGGGCCAAAGTCCTTAATGGGGGAGATAGTGGCTGCTGTCAGTGTAAGGTCCTGAGGACCTCATGCCTCAGTATGCTCTGGGACATTTAACAAAGCAGCTTCCCAGACTTTCTTGTCCTCACTCAGGGAGATGGGTCCCTGGAATGGGCTCCTGCACCCTGGTGATCCTGGGGCTCATGCGGGTTAGAAGCACCAGTGCGGTGGTCGGAGCACAGGTCCTGGGGTCGGTTCCCTCCTGTGACCCTGTCTAGCCCTGTCTCCCGCTGTGTGTGACTCAGCTGTTTAGTTTCAAGCCAGTTACTTCATCTCCTTAAGCCACTGGTTTCTATTCTTGAAAATGGGAATAATAATCGTAAAAGCTACCCAACAGTGTTATTTGGGAAGATTAGATGAGATTATGCGTGTAATAAGGCTGGCACAGAGTCTGGCAAATAGGAAGCACTCACCAAAGGTCAAAGAACATCAGCAGTTGTGTCTGGGACACATTTCAGTTATAAAGAGAATGGGGTTAACAGCAGACCAGAAGCCTGAATCCTCAGGGGCTGGAATCTAGAGGAGAGGGTTTCCAAGGGGAGGAGAGGAGACCTAGCGGGTCGGATAGGTCACTTGGAGAGGAGTTGAGAGCCAGCAAGCTAGAGAAGCAGACTGCGCCTGGACAGCTGGGAGCAGAGGGTCCTAAGCGCCCAGCGGAGTGGGTGGAAATGAAATCTTCATGAAATGCTCAGAGAATCTGACAGGAAGCTTCAATCTGCTAACATTGCTTTTCTTTTCTCTTTCTCTCTCTCTTTCTTTCTCTTTCTCTTTCTTTCTCTCTCTCTCTCTCTCTTTCTTTCCTTCTCTCTTTCTCTCTTTCTTTCTCTCTCTTTCTCTCTTTGTTTCCTTCTCTCTTTCTCTCTTTCTTCCTCTCTCTTCTCTCTTTCTTTCTCTCTCTTTCTCTCTTTCTTTCTTTCGAGATGGAGTCTCGCTCTGTCGCCAGGAGTGCAGTGGTGCTATCTGGGCTCACCTGCCTCCCGGGTTCAAGTGATTCTCCTGCCTCAGCCTCCCTAGCAGGTGGGACTACAGGCATGCACCACCATGCCCAGCTAATTATTGTATTTTTAGTAGAAATGGGGTTTCACCATGTTGGCCAGGATGGTCTTGATTTCTTGACCTCATGATCTGCCTGCCTCAGCCTCCCAAAGTGCTGGGATTACAGGCGTGAGCCCCCGTGCCCAGCCCTAACATTGCTTTTTAATGACACTTATTTACACAAACCAGCCAAAGCAAAAGAGGAAATTTTGAGTTTATTTATCTGAAAGGTTAAGGGTAGATATGAATCTGGTGTAAACACGGCCATCAGGAACCAGTCTCCAATTCTCAACTCTACTTCTGCCCATCTTAGCTTTGTTCTCAGGCTGGCTTGCTCTATGTATTGACAAAAGTCAACCAGCAGCTCTAAATGTAGTTCTGCAGGTAACAAGCCCAGCCCAGAGACAGCATCTCTCTCCTGATAGCATCAGCAAAAATCTTGAAGCCGACCTTCATTGGCTTAACTCTGGGCCACACGCCCATCTCTGAACCAATCACTGTGACCAGAAAAATAGAGTTTTCTGATTGGCCAGGTCTGCTTCTTGTGTTCAATCTTGTATCCAGGGTTGGTTCAGCCCCACCCAAACTACAGGGACTGAGCATAAAGAGTTCCCTAAATAAAAATAGGGACGCTGTTTCTGGGAGAAGAGATGAGGACAAGCCAAACAAAACTGAGGTATCCTCAACTTGCCCATGTGTGAGACATCCCTCTTGCCAGTGGTCCTTGGAGCCAAGCTGTTCCTGGGCACCTGAACATCTGTGTTCAGTTCTCCTGCAGCCCCCACAGGCTTGGTCCTTGGGAAGGGGATTCTTCCAGCAATGGGCAGCAGGCACGAGTTGCCTCTCCCCACACAGAGCAGCGACACCACAGATGGTGCTTGCTGACAAGGCATTTCTAGGGAGTAGCAGGCACAGGTGGTGCTGTCCAAGCCCCTAGCTAGATTCCCCTAATGTCCTTCAGGAGAGGCAGTAAGAGGAGAACAAAAAAAAAAAAAAAAAAAACAGAGACTTTATGAGGGTAGGGGAATGAGGACAGGCTAAAAGACTAGGACTCCCCCAATCACAGCGGCTGCCGACCATGGGGAGCTGATGGCCTTGGGCTAGGAGGCATTAGGGACCATGTCCCTGCTCTGCCACTCTGGCCCTCCCTTCATCCCAGGCCATCCCATGGCACCCCAGCCCACTCTGAACCGTGCATTCCTGTAAGTGCATTCCCTCACTCGACATACACATCTCCCGGCTCTCACACTCATTCTACTGGCTTAGGGCCTACAGTGGGCCATGCTCCATGCTAGGAGCTACCGAGGGTCCCTAGGAAGAACCTCATAGAACCTCATGGAACACACAACTCAAGAAAGTGCAACAAGGGTGATGTTTTATGAATGCACTTTTTATTTTTATTGCATTTTTATTGCATTAAGTCATACAATTAAGTGATTCTCCTTCTAAACTATTCCAATAATACATTTACTGCTGAAGTCACTTAACTCTGTTTTCCCCAGCCAGCCCCCGCCCCCTCCAAGTAAGTAACCTGCTATCCATTTGGTGTTTAGCTGCTGAAATATTTTTCTACATGTATACACCCTAACATGTTCACATGCAGGAATATACAGCTTTAGTTTTGTTGGCATCTTTTGAATAGGTCTGACAGGGTGCCCAGTGAGAAGTCTCCCTCTTACTTCATCCTTCAGCTGTCCCTTCCTCTCCCAGAGCAGCCGGCCAGGTCACCAGTCTCCGGTGTTTCCTTCCAGCTAGGCTAGACCAGGAGGCCACAGACTTTGTCTGTAAAGGGCCAGATGTTAAACACTTTAGGCTTTTCAGGCTTATGATCTCTGCCCCAGCTGCTTAACTCTGCCATTGTATTGCAAAGGCAGCCTTAGACAACATATAAATGAATGAGAGTGGCTGGTGCCAATGAAACTTTATTTATAGACACAGAAATTTGAACATCATATCATTTTCAAGTGTCATGAAATATTCTTCTTCTTTAGTTTTTCACCTATTTAAAAATCTAAGCACCATCCTTAGCTCCCTGCTGTACCAAGACAGGTAGCAGACTGGATTTGCCGTGTGAGCTGGAGCTTGCCGACTCCTGGTCTGCGCATATGAAAACCGAGTATACAGTAAAGTTCTTTCCCATCTTTTTTACATGAGGGGAACATGCTGTGCTAAAGCGCCTTTCTCACTTTGCAACATATCTTAGAGATCATGCCGCATGAGTTCATACAAAAGGTCGTCATTTTTGCCTTTGGCATAATACTATATTACATTCCATAGTAGCATATTTTCCATAGTTTCCTTAGCCAATCACTTATTTATGGGTGTTAGGCTATTTCCTTCTGCTACTTAAAGACGATGTTTCATTGAAAACATTGTACATATTTGTATATGTTTTTATAAGAGCTTTATTGAGATATAGAGAATGTACCATGTAATTCACCCCTTTTAAGTGTACCTTTCAATGGCTTTTAGTATATTTAGAGAGTTGTGCAACCAGTTTTACAATAAATTTTGGAACATTTTCATTACCCCAGAAAGAAACTCCACACCCCTTAGCTCTCATCTTTCAGTCTCGTCCATCCTTTCCAGCTCAAGACAACCGCTGTTTTCTGTCTCTCTAGATTTGCTTATTTTGGACTTTCATATAAATGGAATCATACAATACGTGGTATTTTGTGAAAGGCTTCGTTGATTTTGCATAAAGTGTTTAAGGCTTATCCATCTTGTAGCATGCATTAGTACTTCGTTCCTTTTCATTGAAGAATAATGCTCCATTGGATGGCTATACAGTGTTTTATTTATCCATTCACCAGTTCTTGGGTTGTTATTACAATAATGCTGCTGTGAACAGGTGTGAGCCACTGAGCCTGGCCTCTTTTTAAAAAAATTATTATTATGCCCATTCTAATGGATATGAAGCAGTATCTCACAGTGGTATGGGGGAGGATGTGGCGGGGGTGTATGGGTAGTTGTGTGTGTGTTTAACCAAATATATTCTTTCTTTTTTTTTTTTTTTTTGAGACAGAGTCTCACTCGACCACCCAGGCTGGAATACAGTGGTGCCATCCTTGGCTCATGGCAACCTCCGCCTCCCAGGTTCAAGCAATTCTCGTACTTCAGCCTCCTGAGTAGGTGGGATTACAGGCACACACCACCATGCCTGGCTAATTTTTTGTCTTTTTTTTTAGTCGAGACGGGATTTCACCATGTTGCCCAGGCTGGTCTCAAACTCCTGAGTTGAGGCAATCTGCCTGCCTCAGCCTCTTTCTTCAAAACATATGGAATCAAAGGAGTCGCCTCTAAACTCCTCCTCAAGACCCTTTACTCCTAACTAGAGAGCATGACTTTTCCCAGAAGGCAACGCAGAAAAGGGATAAAGGTTTTCGAAATAGCCCAGGATTCAAATCCCAGCTCAGCCACCGGGGTCTAGTTACTATACCCTTTCATCCCCCATGTCTTCCTCTTTGATATTTAATATTACCTACTTCACAGGATTCTACTCCTATTTAAGATTACCTCCCTCACAGAGTCATGTGGGTTTAAATGAGATAAATGCATTATCTGATATATACCTGTAGCAAGCACTCCGTCGTGGCTATTATTTTTTTCCTCTAGCTCTCCTCCTCGTGGCTGGATCAGCTGTGTGGGTATAAAGATTAATTTGTCACAGGGTAGGAAATTCCAGGTTCAAATCCCACAAAGTTCAGTGGATTACACGCCCCCAGTTTTGTCTCTTCATTTGCTTTGGCTTGCGTTGCTATCTTCCAAGTCGTTCCTTTAATAAACCACCACTCTCATCAGAGGGACTGTCCACCTCCTTGTTTATCACACTTGGTAGGTTAGAAATAGTTGAGAACAAGAGTTTGGTTGAGCTCAGTTGTTCTGTTCTTTCAAGCTGGGCTTCCATTAGAACCACTTGGGGCAACATTTTAAAAAGCATCAGGTCGGCGCTGCGGCTCACGCTGTAATCCCAGTGCTTTAGGAGGCCAGGGCAGGAGAACTGCTTGAAGCAGGAGTTTGAGACTAGCCCAAGTGGTCTACAAAAATAAAAAATAAAAAAATTAGCCCGGCATGGTGACATGCACCTGTGGTCCCAGCTACTCAGGAGGCTGAGGTAGGAGGCTTGCTTGAGCCCAGGAGTTTGAGTTATTATTGCACCATTACACTCCAGCCTGGGTGATAGAGTGAGACTTTGTCTCAAAAAAAAAAAAAAAAAAAAAAAAAAGCACTAATGACTGGACCTGGTTCCCCAACTTTTCCTGATAAAATTGGTTGAGAGAGTGGAGCCCACTCTCAACCCAGGTGATTCTGATGGAAGTCAGGGGCAAGATCCACTGGTTTCCATTAGTGTTTTTCAAACTTTAGCATGCATCAGAATTGCCTATAGGTTTGCACCTGTGAATGTGCCTTTCTGACAAGCTCCCATATGATGATAGTGATAAGGCTGCTGCCAGTCTGGGGAGTTCACTTTGCTGAGACGGATGGACATGAACCTGAGTGGATCTCTATGGGCTCTTTCCTTCCTAGCATCCTGCCCCCAGCAGACAGCAGCTCCTGACATGCCTTTGGAGAATTGCCCCTCCTCAACTCTTAGACCAAAAGGTGTGACACTCACCTACCTCCCAACGTCAGAGGCAGGCACACGCGCCAGGTCTGGCCAATCAATAGACTCTACTCCCCCGGCTCCACTGAGTGGCCAGTTCAGCGATGGGCATGTCACTTAATAGAGTCCAGTGAGAGTTAATGCTGGGACCTTTGCTGGAGCCCTTGAGAAGAGGTGTTAAGTTAGCAAGATGTGAACACTGCTGGTGGCCACACTGCCTTGGTACAGGAAGAGCCTGCCTGAAGATGAAACAGGCAAAGGAAAACAGTAGAAGAAACTAGGAGACACCAAGTCTTGATGACACCCTTTCATTTCCTGGATCCAGCCAAGGCTGAGTCTAGATCCAATTTTTCAGGTACACGAACCAATAAATTCCTTTTTTACTTAAGCCAGTTTGAAGTGGGTTTTTCTCATATGCAACTCAGAGAGTACTGACGATGTGGGACATCTCCAGCACCTTTCCACTCAGAAAGTGTGATTCCAGCCTCTCCCCCGGATGCTGCCTCCAGAAGGCAATGACCTTCCACAAGGCCCCAGAACTGAGCAGCAGAACTCTGAAAGGTCACTTAGTCCCACCCCCTCCTTGTTTATATCGGAAGACCCAGGGTCCAAGAGAGGCAAGGACTTGCCTGGAGTCATGCATGCCACAAAGCCAACTGGGATATCAGCCCGGGCTCTGTCAATAAATACACCCATACCAGAGGGGTGATAACAGCAGAGAAAGTGCCAAGCAGCACTGGCAGTGCCAGCCAAGTCTCCTTCTCAAGGGCAGTCCCTGCAGGGACAGGGGCTTACTTCTTTAGCATGAAAAAGAGTCTTATTGACCTTTTCTCAATGTCTCAGTTTCTCTAATTACAGTTAAAAACACACTCATAAATGTTGCTACTCTTAATCATAAATGGAGTGTAGAGACATGGCAAAAACATTTTCAGGGGACACAGATGAGCAAAAAGGAAAAATGAAACCCTCCAATAATCTCAGCACCCTGGCTAACACTGCTAACATTTTTGGATTTTGTATATTCGGGTGTGTGTGTGTGTGTGTGTGTGTGTGTGTGTGTGTGTGTTTCTATGAAGATTCATAGGAAGCAACGTGGAGGTGGAGATTTGCCTTGGGAGAGGGACCCAAACTATCCTTCTGAAGAATGAATTGGGGCCCATCATTTTTTGGTTTTTGTGTTTTGAGACACAGTCTCTCGCTCTGTCGCCCAGGCTGGAGTGCAATAGCGTGATCTCCACTCACTGCAACCTCTGCCTCCTGGGTTCAAGCAATTCTCCTGCCTCAGCCTCCTGAGTAGCTGCGATTACAGGCATTGCCATCATGCCCTACTAATTTTTATATCTTTAATAGAGACAGGTTTCATCATGTTGATCAGGCTGGTCTTAAACTTCTGACCTCAAGTAATCCACCTCCCTCAGCCTCCCAAAGTGCTGGTATTACAGGCATGAGCCACTGCGCCCGGCCCAAGGGGCACCTCTTGAAGGCGAGAAGGGGGAGAGACCTCTTTGATTCTCTCGGGTTTGTCAGACAAGGTTCTGCAAGCTCCAGAAACTAAAAAGAAGGGGTGTTGCTTTTGTTTGAAGACCAGTGGAAACTTACGAAATTGATGAAAGACGTAGGTTAGCAAAAATTAAGGAAACTCTGAAGGGCCAAGAAGCAGGAAGCAGGAAAAGCCGTCACTGCCTTGAACAGGGACATAGGTCAGGATACTGTAAACGGCCACTCCACAGCTGCTATTGCTACAAAGACAATGGGCAGAAACCATTTCCTTTTCCTTGCAGAGCCAAAGTCCTGGGAAATAGCTTTTTTTTTTTTTTTTTTTTTTCGGAATTTCATTCTTGTTGCCCAGACTGGAGTGCAATGGCATGGTCTTGACTCACTGCAACCTCTGCCTCCCAAGTTCAAGTGATTCTCCTGCCTCAGCCTCCCGAGTAGCTGGGATTACAGGCACCTGCCACCAGGCCCAGCTCAATTTTGTTGTTGTTGTTGTATTTTTAGTAGAGACGAGGTTTCACCATGTTGACCAGGCTGGTCTCAAACTCCTGACCTCAGGTGATCCATGAACTTCGGTCTCCCAAAGTGCTGGGATTACAGGCGTGAGCCACCACACCCAGCAACAGCATTTTAAATAATGCATTTCCCACAGATTTGCCTAGGAGGTGAGGAGAGGAAGGATCTGACTCCTTTGCCTTCAACTGGAGACCAGCGGTGGGAGGCAGGAGCCAAGAATGACCCCCTTCCCAAGGCTGTGGGGGAGAGGAGACACTTTCCTTTCATGGAACTGGGGTGTTTTCTGGAGGAGGAATGGGTGCTGTGCAGCCCCTGACCAAGAACCGCCCACTAGTGCAGCCTGGAAAGAGCAAGAGCTTGGGAGGCTGCTGCTTCTAGGAAGAGTTTATAACTGAGTGGGGAAACTACTCCTAACCTAGCTACCCTAGCACCCTGTTGGCAAATGCGTAAACAATTGTATTTGAGCGTGTATGTAAATGAAAAGCTGCAACACTAGATGTTCAGTGTGTAATGGAGTGACCATAGCGATGTGGGAGGTGTCTTTTCCCCTTTCCCAAAGGCCCCTGAGTAACAAACGCAGAACCAGCCACCTGGAACATGCCTGGATCAATAAAGTGGTTTCTATAGGGGGTAGAGACTGAACTGGCCTGTGTGGTGTGTGTGTGTGTGGCGTGTCTGTGTGGCATGTGTGGGGGTTTGTGCCTGCAGGTGGTAGCTTCTAGGCTCCTATAGATGTGGTTGCTGGGGACTGCCTCTAGGCAACAGAGCGGCTTCTTTTCAACAGTGCCCTCATGTGGCAGTGCCAGAAACTGCAGATCACCTAATGAGGATTCCTAGGTTTTTGTCCTTCAGGATATGGGAAATAGCAGTGCCCCTTTGCCCTAAGTAACTATTCTAGGCTTATCCTAAGAGGGAGGGTCCCCAACTAGAGAAGAGAATCGTTTTCAGAAAAGGTGGGCCGGGTGTGGCGGCTCAAGGCTGTAATTCCACCAACTCAGGAGGCTGTGGTGGGAGGCTGAGGCAGGAGGATCACTTGAGGCCAGGAGTTCAAGACCAGCCTGGGCAACATAGTAAGCCCCTCATCAATAATAAATAAATAATAATAATTAAAATGAAGAAGATGTGGGAGCTGATCTCAATACATTAAATTTTAGTAATAAAAAATCATGGGGCAAAGCATCTTTCTATGTGAGAACCAATTCGCCAAAACTGCTTGGGTGCCAGTCTCTTACTGATGGCCCTTTAATCCGTCTCACAGTTTTCCATCATGCTTGACCACGAGAATACGCACCTGCTCGTCCACTGCCTTGCTCAGTTTCAAGTATACTAAGTCACTGTCTTTTCCTTGCTAAAGAGGGAGTTTAGGGACTTGGTAACTGAGGGGGAAGCAGGTAAACAAAGCCTCTGCCCTTCAGTGTGCCCTTTGTTCCTGGGCATGGTTTGTAGGAGACTCCCACTGCACCGGAAGTCAGGAGTCTTGATCCTTGGTCCCAGCTTGGCCATTAACCTGCTGTGCAATCTTGAGCACATTGCTGGAGCGTGTATGTGTGATGTGTGGGGGGGATGTGTGTGTGTGGTATGTGTGTGTGTGGTGTGTGTGTGGTGTGTGGGGTATATGTGTGTGTGGTATGTGTGATATGTGGGGGTGTGTATGGTATGTGTATGGTGTGTGTGTGGTGTGTTTGGGGGATATGAGTATGTGTGTAGTATGTGGTATGTGGGGGTATGTGGGGTGTGTGTGGAGGGTGTGTGTGGTTTGTGGGGGGGGATATGTGTGTGTGTGGTATGTGTGATATGTGGGGGGGGGGTGTAGTGTGTGTGTGGTGTGTGTGTGGTGTGTCTGTGTGGCATATGTGGGGGGTGTGTGAAGGGTGTATGTGTGTGGTGTGTGTGTGGCATGTGTGGTGTGTGTGTTGCATGTGTGGTGTGTAGTGTGTGTGCGATGTGTGGGGGGGGTGTGTGGTGTGTGTGTAGTGTGTGTGGTATGCAGGGTGTATGTGTGTGTGGTGTATGTGTGTGGTTGTGTGTGGTGTGTGAGTGTGGTGTGTGTAGTGTGTGGTGTGTGTGTGGTATGTGTGTGTGGTGCATGGTGTGTATGGTGTGTGGTGTGTGTGTGTGGGTGTGGGTGTGTGTGGTGTGGTGTGGGGGTGAGTGTGTGGCATGGGGAGGGTATGTGTGTGTGTGGTGTGTGTGTGGTGTGTGTATGGTGTGTGTGTGGTGTGTGTGTGGTGTGTGTGTGGTGTGTGTGTGTGTGGGGTGTGTATATGGTGTGTGTGTGGTGTGTATATGGTGTGTGTGTGGTGTGTGTGTGGTGTGTGTATGGTGTGTGTGTGGTGTGTGTATAGTATGTGTGGTGTGTGTGAGGTGTGTGGTGTGTGTGTGGTGTGTGTGTGTGGGGGGTGTGTGTATGGTGTGTATATGGTGTGTGTGTGGTGTGTGTGTGGTATGTGTATGGTGTGTGTGTGGTGTGTGTGTATGGTATGTGTGGTGTGTGTGTGGTGTGTGTGGTGTGTGGGTGTGTGTGTGGTGTGTGGGTATATGGTGTGTGTGTAGGTGTGTGTGTGGTATGTGTGTGTGTGTGTGTGGTGTGTGTATGGTGTGTGTGTGTGTGTGTGTGTATGGTGTGTGTGTGGGTGTGTGTGGGTGTGTGGGGTGTGTGTATGTGGTGTGTGTGGTGTGTGTGTGGTGTGTGTGGTGTGTGTGTGGTGTGTGTGGTGTGTGTGGTGTGTGGGGTGTGTGTGGGTGTGTGTGGGGTGTGTATATATGGTGTGTGTGGTGTGTGGGGGTGTGTGTGGTGTGTGTGGGGGGTGTGTGTATATGGTGTGTGTGGGGTGTGTGTGATGTGTGTCTGCTCATGTGTGTCTACATCTCTCCCACTCCACGCTTCCTTCTGCCTGTCTCTCTGTCACTGTCTCTTCTGTTTGTTCTCTGTCCTGTCTCCCCTTCTGTTTCTCTGTCTCTTCCCCTCCCTCACTTTTCCCCCAACCTTT
The DNA here is from genome assembly GCA_036589455.1 of Ateles fusciceps. Taxonomy (NCBI): domain Eukaryota; kingdom Metazoa; phylum Chordata; class Mammalia; order Primates; family Atelidae; genus Ateles; species Ateles fusciceps. Next base: position 12,237,799 of record JAZHEH010001005.1, on the reverse strand, counting down.
GCCCAGTCTTGGCCAGACCAGAGCTGAAGTGTTTTCACCAGAGGCAGCTCAGGGCCCTTTTAAACCAGCTCTTCCCTTCCTTAATGGCTGTGGTCGGCAAGATGGACCAAGTCAAGACGGCCTCTGGGTTTTTCTGGGGCTCTGGTTCCAGGCTTGGAAAGCAGAGCATTTCAGCTGCTTACAAATCCCAGGAGGGTGTGAAAATGAGACCATGGTGGCACAGCAGAGCGGAGAGGCCCCCCACTTACTACACTCAGTTCCCAGGGTTGCAGGGGACAGGGGGAAAGAGGGGAAGGGAGGGGGAGGTTTTGCCAGCTCTTGGTGGACTGTTGGCTTCAGGCCAAGTTAGGCTGTGCTGAAACCCCCCAGCTCAGCCCCTGCTTCCTGCACCCTGCAGGAGACAAGACAAACCTGGATGCAAATCCCAACTCCCCCAGCCTGCTCACTAGGTAACTTGAGTAAGTCATTAGCCTCTTGAAATTTCCTGTCTTCGTCTGGAGATGCAGGTAAGAAGGAGGTGAGTTGCAGGGATCAGGTGAGGGCAGCCGCAGAGCACAGAGCAGAGCGGGCACAGTATAGCCTACAGGCCAAATCCAGAGGTCACCTGTTTTCCTATCACCTGTGAGCTAAAAATGGATTCTATATTTTTTAATAGTTGGGGGGGGAAATCAAAAGAAGGGTACTATTTTATGACATTGAAAGTGATACGAATTTCAGGTTCAGTGACCATAAACACAGCGTTACTGCGTGCAGTCACACCCATTCATTTCTATATTCCCCATGGCTGCTTTGCACTACAGCGACTGAGTGGTGACTGATTGTTCATCACACTTAATGTCTGAAATACTATCCGGCCCTTTCCAAAAATGTTTGCCAACCCTTGCAACAGGTTTAAGAATGCAGACTACTTGGGTTCACGTTACCGTTCTGTCACTTACTAATTTTGTGACATTGGGAAGGCCACGTAATCTACATGTGCCTCAATTTCTTCTTCTGTCAAACGAGGATGACAACCCTCATTGAGTTGTTTTGAGGACTAAACGAGTTAGCATTCATAAAGCACCAGACCAATGTCTGCACACAGTAAGTAAAAACATGGATGAGATCACACGTATGGAGAGTAAGAAGAACGAAACATAGATGAGATCACACGTATGGAGAGTAAGAAGAACGAAGCATGGATCTCTTGGTTTGGATTTGGTTGGAAGAAAATCAGAAGTAACAGTGGCTTTGTCTCTGCTACCGCTCTGGGCAACATTTTCTTTCGTCAGACACTTGAATGAAGACTTCAGTTGTAAGACAGAGGAAGGCCGTGAGGATGCAGGTGGAGGGGGAGGAAATGAGGAGGGGGCAGAACTGGACTCCCAGAGGCTCTGCCGAGAACAAATGCGCTGACTCTACTAGGGGATGATTCGGAGGGGGTCAACCCAAGTATGTTCATTGCAGTTTGCTCTTCTGTTTTGTTTTGGGTTTGTTTGTTCTTGTTTTGCTGCTATTAAAAAGGAAAGAATGAGAGCTGATTTTTGACTTACAGAGGCTTGAAAAGGAGTTGAGGGTGGAGGCAGTTCTCTCAAGATGAGAGAAGGATTGGAAGACTTGAGGTGACCGGGGGAGACATGACTTAGCAGCAGCGTTTGTGACGTTCATTTAAATGCAACGCATATGCAGTCAACGGTGGCCAGAAAAAAGGCGCATCATGTGCTGCCACCAAAGTGAGTGCAATCTCAGGCTGCATTAACAGAAGTAGGTCTTGTAGAAAGGGGGAGGTGATGTCTTTCCCTTTACTCTAGCTAGCCCATGGCCTACCCTGAGCAACTTGAGGGATGTGGGCATACCTGATGGTATCTCCAGATCTTCTCATTGGTTACGGGTTTCTCCCCCACCCTCATCGTCTGTGACCCTCGGGAGCAGTTTAGAAATGTCAGCAGCTCCTGCCTTCCAAATAACTATGCAGAACTCACCCCAACTCATCCTTGGAAAATGTATGCATGGAGGATATATCTTATTTCAAGTCAAAAATTCTACTTTATCAGCAGTTACAAAAATATTAACCTGATCCCTAGAGGCAAAGTTTAGCCCATTTGGCAACTCCTGGAATCACCTGGTCTCAGGAGATCCAGGATCTCCCAGTGGCCTCAGAGACTGGGGGGGGCCCATCTTAGACTTGTTCAGCTCCTCGCCATGCGGTCCCAGCCTAATTTCCCAACCTCATCCCCCATCACTCACCTTTATGCATAGATGTCTCAGCCAAAGGAGAGCACAGTCTAGCTTTCTCAAAAACACATGCTATGTTAGTTACCTTTTGGTTGCAAGGGGGAGAATGCCAACGCAGACTGGCTTGACCTAGAATGGGGTTGGCTCATGTGACTGAAATATACAGAGCTTTGTAGCACGAGACACAGTTGGACCCAGCAGCTTAGGGTCTCTCTATCTCTACCACTTGTGTTAACTTCATTCTCAGAGCAACTTTCCCCCAGGAAGTTGCAGAATAATTGCTGAAAGTTCCAGACTCAAATCTGGCAGCTCGTGGCAATAGAACTTCTCTCCCCCGAGACTATGAGCCCAAGGCGTAGGGACGGACTCTCATGAAACAGATGGGGTTATTGTCCGTCTCAAATCAAATCCCGTAGTCAGAGACATTGAGCACAATAATTGCACAGGCCTAAGTCACATGCCTCAGGAGACAGGGGAGGAGACCCCATGAGAGTTGAGGGTGCCCTGACGGTTGGTGTTGCTTATACCACATGGTTTGGGAGTGGGTAAAGGACGCATCCCTAAAGGACAATATGGGTTCTGTGATTAGAAGCTAGAGAAACAGGTAATGAGCAGGCAATACACCACCACACATGTGATTTCGGTCCTCCCGGCAACCCGTGAACTGGTACTAATCCAGCTGACAGGGAGGAAAGTACAGCCAGGAAGCGCGCCTGGCAGAGTTTGAGGGCACGTTCTGTACTTCTTCAGGGTGACTTGCTGGCTTTTGGACAGGACTGGAAGCAGGTGTGAGGGAGCCATGGGGAGGATTTTGAATTTTGAAAATTGACTGGGCACAGTGGCTCATAGCTGTAATCCCAGCAATTTGGGAGGTCGAGGTGGGAGGATCTCTTGAGCCTGGCAGTTTGAGACCAGCCTGGGTGAGATCCTATCTCAAGAGGAAAGAAGAAAAGAAAGAAGAAAGAAGGAAAGAAAGAAAGAAGAAAGAAAGGAAGAAAAGAAGGAAAGAAAGGAGGGAGGGAGGGAGGGATGGAAGGGAGGGAGGGAAGGAAAGGAAGGAGGGAGGGAAGGAAGGAAGAAAGGAGAAAGAAAGAACGAAAGAAAGAGGGAAGGAGGGAAAGAAAGTTGACCTTCTTTCAAGGACCAAGACAATTGAAAAGAGGTGGAACCTGGGCCCAGGATCAGTGAGAGACCGAAGAAGCTGGAAAGAAACCATGTAGTAGATGGAATTACTACAGATGGAACCCTGCCTCTAAAAAAAAAAAAGGAAAGAAAGAAAAGAAAAGAAGGAGGAAGGTGATGACAGAACTATTACTTCCATATTCCCCTTCCTCCTTCTTTTCTTTTTTACTTTTTTTTCTAGAAACAGGGTCTCACTCTGTTCCCCGGGCTGGTCTCAAATTCCTGGCCCAAGGTGATTCTCCCCACCTCCCACCTTGGCCTTCCAAGGGGCTGGGATTACTGGCATGAGCCACAGCGCCTGCCCCTGACCTCCTTATTGAAGAGACTGCTGTGCAGGTGTTTGTTCACCCCCAGCCTCAGGTCCAAGCCCCATGAAGATGCTTCTACCCCGCTTACCAATGACCGGACTAGGTATGAACATGTGACATGGTTCTAACCAATGATATGCTGAGGGCTTTGGGGGAAGTCTTCTCCCATCGATAAAAAAAGACAACACAAAAAGAGACAGACAGACAGACAGACAGACAGACTACAGACATGGCCGAGTGTGGCGGCTCACACCTGTAAGCCCAGCACTTTGGGAGGCCGAGGTGGGTAGATGACTTGATGTCAGGAGTTTGAGACCAGCCTGGCCAATGTGGCGAAACCCCATCTCTACTAAAAATACAATAAATTAGCTGGATGTGATGGTGCACGCCTGTAGTCCCAGCAGTTTGGGAGGCTGAGGCAGGAGAATTGCTTGAACCCGGGAGGCGGAGGTTGCAACGAGCTGAGGTTGCACTGTGCTCTAGCCTGGGCAAAACAGGGTGAGATTCTGTCTCAAAGAAAAAAAAAGAGAGAGAGACAGACAGCCCATCCTCCTTGGCTGGAATCGTCATGTCTGGAGCTGCGGCAGCAACGTGTAACCAAAAAAAGAGCCAGCCTCAGAGCCAGTTGACCCCTGAGAAGGGCAGGGCAGAAAAACGGAAAGAACCTGAGCCCTTGACCATGACATTGAGCCACTGAATTAATCAAACCGGGGCCATCCTACTTTGGGATTTATGAGTGTTCTACTATGGTTTAGGTCAGTAGCATTGGGGTCCTCTCTAACTCTTAGCCATAGTACTAAGTGACTCAGACAGACTTCACTGATTGAGAGAGTCCCAGAAGAGAGATGACATTTTCAATACCAACTATATGTGTGTGTGTATATATATATATATATATATATATTTTTTTTTTTTTTTTTTTTTTTTTTTAGACAGAGTCTTGCTCTGTCACCCAGGCTGGAGTGTAGTGGCATGTTCTCGGCTCACTGCAACTTGTACCTCCCAGGCTCAAGCAATTCTCATGCCTCAGCCTCCCAAGTAACTGGGATACAGGCGTGTGCCACCACACCCAGCTAATTTTTTCTATTTTTAGTAGAGACAGGGTTTCACTGTGGAACTCCGGCCTCAAGTGATCCACCCACCTGGGCCTCCCAAAGTGCTGGGATTACAGGCATAAGCCACCACGCCCAGCCAATGACAGCTGTTGAAGCTCTAGGCAAACCACCTCTCCACTCTGGGCTTTAATTAAGAAGGAGATAGAGAATGGTGGCAAGAGGATGAGCTTCAGAGACTTATAATCTAGAGCCATTACTTACTAGCTATGTGCCTGATATGATTTGGCTGTGTCTCCACCCAAATCTCATCTTGAATTCCCATGTGTTGTGGGAGGGACCCAGTGGGAGGTAATTGAATCATGGGGGTGAGGCTTTCCCATGCTGTTCTCGTGATAGTGGATAAGTCTCACGAGATCTGACAGTTTTAAAAATGAGGCTTTTTCTGCACAAGCTCTCTTTCTGCCTGCCGCCATCCACGCAAGACGTGACTTGCTACTCCTTGTCTGCCACCATGATTGTGAGGCCTCCCTAGTCATGCGGAACTGTCAGTCAGTAAACCTCTTTCTTTTATAAATTGCCCAGTCTCAGCTATGCCTTTATCAGCAGTGTGAAAATGAACTAATACAGTGCCCTTGAACATACTTGTTGGTAAGCCTCACTCTTTTTGGTAAGCCTTAGTTTCTCCATCTGTAAAATGGGAAGAATAACGTGTACTTCGGCAGGTTGCTGTGAGGATTGAGTCCATGTGTATTAGTCTGTTCTGGCATTGCTATAAAGGAATACCTGAGGCTGGGTAATTTATAAAGTAAAGAAGCTTAATTGTCTCATGGCTCTTCAGGCCATACAAGAAGCACAGGAGTGTCTGCTTCTGAGGAGGCCTCAGGAAACTTGCAATCATGGCAGAAGGCAAAGGAGAAGCAGGTGCATTTTACATGGTTGCAGCAGGAGGAAGAGAGCAAGGAGGGAGGTACTGGGCACTTTTAAACAAACAGATCTCACAAGAACTCACTGCCGTAAGACAGCACCAGGGGGATGGTGATAAACCACTCCCCACGATCCAGTCACCTCCCCACCAGGTCCCACCTCCAGCACTGCGATTACAATTCAACATGAGATTTGGGCGGAGACACAGATTCAAACCATACCGCCATGTGGAGGGTGTTCTCACCTGCAGTTACAGTATCGTAACGGCCATTTGCAGAAGGATCACTTTTATCTGTGCTTCATTAGACCAGGATCTCAGTGATGCCTAGACGATGACTGAGGACAGGGTGAAACTTTATCAGCATTTCCTGAGAAGCTTTTTGAGGAATACAAATTCTCAGAGCCTCCACGGAGATCATGATTAAACAGATCTGAGAAGGGTTCTGTGTATTCTTAGTCAGGACTCTTTCAGTGGCAAGTAGCAGAAACAGACGTCAAGTAAAACTGGCGGAAGCAAAGAACAAAACAAAACAAAAACAAATTTATTGGTTCACGTACCTGAAATAAACCAGGGGTATAAACTTCAGGCAGGACTGAATCCAGGTGCTCATAAAATGGCACCAGGTATGTCTGACTGTCTCTGTTTCCTTCCTTCCTTCCTTCTCTTCTCTTTCTTTTTTCTTTCTTTCTCCTTCCTTCCCTCCCTCCCTCCTTCCTTTCTTCCTTTCTTTCTCTCTTCCTCTCTCTCTCTCTCACTCATCCTTTGTCATGGTTTGCTTCTTTGTTGGCTTCATTCTTAGCCACCAGTTCTAAGATGACAGCCACCAGCCTAAGGTCTCCAAGAAAAGAGTATCTCTCTTCCTTGACAGCCTTGATGAAATTCTGGGGGCTGCCACTCCAGCCTCTGGACTGATCACTCTGCCTGTGACTGGCCAAGCCTAGGAAAATGCTTTCCCCTGGAGTTTCAAGGGACCAAGCAGGGTCTTCACTCAAACCACATGGTTGATGTGTGGGGTAGGTATGGCTCTCAAGAGAACATGGAAGCTCTCTCTGGGGGAAGACGAAATAGGTTCTGAGCAGACAAAAATGCTACCGGGCTCGGCATCTCCATTTCTCACCGAGTCTCGCAGTGAATGATTCCCAGGCAAGGCTGGGATGACTGCTGGCTAGATCACTGGTTTTAGGACTCGTTGGAGCTGTAGACTCTCCTTCCTCCTAGGAAATCTTAAAGAATAAACAAAATAGACTAAAACAATGGGGCTGCCATGGTAGAAAGAGGGCCTTGGAGGCCTCCTATCATCTCCCAAGTAGCCGCTAACACACCCCAGGAGCTCCTTGAGCTACCTTTGCGAAGCTCCAATTCTCTGATTGCATTGCTTTCTCAAGCCCCTTTGGCTCTGATTCTTCCACCCGCCATTTGGTGCAACGGGCGGGGGTGAGGCTCAAAGAGCTCACCCAGTGCTGTCCCCCCACTGCAGCCCCCCTGCCCTGCCCACCTTAGAAGCCAGTGAGCCAGTGCCAGAGGAGTAAATAGGGGCGAAAGGAACCGGTGGCTGGCTTACAAGGTGCGTCAGACATGCCATGTCTGATGCTTCTGGCTTTGAAAGCCTATCCTGGCCTGAGGCCAAATGATTTCCTGGGCTCTGCAGAGCTGCTGGGCCCTGGGGCTGCGTGGGTGGTGATGCCCCGCCTGCCTGCCAGTGACGGAGGGATGGCGACAGTGCTGCATCAGTTGTAGCAGAGGGAGACGCCACAGGGACACACTGGCTGGGGAGATGTGGTGGAGGATAAAGTCAATTTCACACTTTATTAGTCAGTTCAGGGCCAATTGAGGCCATCCAGAAACTGGGCTGAGGCCCCGACTCTCCCTCCTCCCTTCAGCAGCAAGAAAAGCCTCTCTCGTCTGAAGCCCTTCTTGTTGAAGGAGGAGTATTTCTTTCTACCCAAAACCCCACAGCATTCAAACAAAAAGTTGTAATCCCTTTTATTCTGCAAGAGATGCTGCAGTTGAGAGAGACCTGCAAGCTAAGAAGTGAGCAAATGGTGGTGGGGTATGGAGGTTGAGCCATGTTTTTCATTCATTCATTCATTCATTCATTCCTCCGTCATTTATTCAACATATGTGCCTGGGAGCCTACTACGTGCCGGCAAACTGAGCTTGATGCTGAATGTAAAAAATAATAATAATGGTAATTCAAGAAGTAGATGTCTGAAAGAAAAAAAAAGAAAAAAATTATTAAAAAAATAATAATAATGGAACCCTCCTTTGTGTATTTGTTCATTTATTCGACTGCTTTTCACTGAGTACCAACCACGTAGCAGACACGGTGCCAGGCTCTGGGGATAAAGTGTGAACAAGACATACACGGACTCTGCCCTCATGAAGCTGACTCAGTGAGAGAGACTCAAGTAAAACAGCAACCTCAGCAGGGAGGGAGAAGGACCTGAGTAGAAGGCTATACAGAAAGAGCACCTGAAGCAAGCAGGGAGGACTTCCTGGAGGAAGTGACATGTCACTGAGATTTGAAGGATAGCAGGGGGAAGGGGAGTGGGGAAGATGAAAGAGCAAATGCCAGAGAGAGCAATAAAGAAACTCCAGGTCAGCCAGGGACAGAGGGTTCAAGTAGAGGTGGGAGGGGGACTAATAAACAGGGGCCAGACCACAAAGCCTTGGAAGGAGTGACACAATGAAATCTGTGCTTCTGAAAGTTGGCCCTGGTGATGACCTTTCAAAGAAATGAGGGAAGACAGGAGGAACTGGGCTGGAGATGCATTAAGACGCTATTATATGGTAGGAGATGCATACTCTTGGACCTCAATGTGGGGCATTCGTTGGCAGTGGGGGATGGTGAAAAGTGGGTACTTTTGGGGGGATCTGAGGGATGTCATGCTCTGCTGGGGCTCCCTGTAGTTCAGACAATTAGACACAGTGGACAGAGACTAGACATTCAGTCAGACGAGGCTGAGTTCAGAACCTGCTCTGTTCTTAATTCCCGTGTAGCCCTCGGCAAGTCTCTGGGCCTCTGGGCCTTCGTCATAGGAAGGGACTCATTATAGCCATCTAGTGAGATGACAGTGCATTAAAAAGTGTGCACACAGGGCATCTGTAAGGGACCTGAAGAGAATGGTAAGCAGTCAAAACTCAGCCTGGGCCAGCAACAGTGGCTCCTACCTATAATGCCAGCACTTTGGGAGGCAGAGGTGGGGGCATCACTTGCTGGAAGTTCAAGACCAGCCTGGGCAGCAAATGAGAACTTCTCTAGAAAAAAATAAAAAAGTAGTTGGGTGTGGTAGCACACCCGTAATCCTAGCTACTTGGGAGGCTGAAGCTGGAGGATCCCGGAGCCCAGGAGTTCGAGGTTGTAGTGAGCTAAGATCATGTCACTATATTCCAGCCTGGGCAACAGAGTGAAATTCTATCACACACACACACACACACACACACACACATGCATGCACGCACACACACACGAAGAAAGAAAGAAAGAAAGAGAAAACCTCAGCCCACAGGAAAACATCTCAGTGTAATCTATCCACTTCCCTGCTGCATTAAAGCAAATATAGTCACTGAGCTGGTGTCATTTCTTTGTGGACGGGGGTTAAGATCTTAGCTCTGGATTTCTCTCTGTGGCCTTTCTGGTCAATTGATTTCATGGGACCTCAGTTTTTTCACCTGTAAAATGGGGGATAACAATACCTACATTGACAGGGCTGTTGCGGAGATTGACTGAAAGATGCCTGTAAGGTGCTTAGCACAGTGCCTGGTATGTAGTAGCTGTTGAATAAATGATCACTAGGATTCTCATTAATATTCTCCAGTCTCATCATCACCCATCAAGGTAACCTAAGCACTGGCTTTATGCCAGATCCTGTGCGGAGTGTCAGAGATGAGCAGAAGATAATGAAAATGTCTGTGAATATTTTTAAATGCTTACTTGACGTAACTGCTATGTGTGTGTGTGTGTGTGTGTGTGTGTGTGTGTGTCAGTCAGTCACTTAACCCCCATATCAGTCAACCCTAGGACATAGCTACTGTTAGTATCAGCTCCATTTTACAGAAAAGGAAGTTGAGGATCAGAGAAGGTAAAGAACTTTCCCAACGTCATGCCAATATGCCTCTTGAGGGTCTGAGGTCAGCATCACAGTGTGAGTGAGCTTCTCTGCCGTATCTGCTCTACCCAATTGCCACTCAGGACCTCCTTGTTTGCAACTGACAATGACCCCAGATGGTGGTCAAATGCTCTGGCCACTAACTGCATGGGTTTGAATCCCAGCTCTGCTGCTTAGCATCTCTGTAACCTTGGGCACATTATTTAAATTATCTGTTCCTCAGTTCTTCCTCTGCAGAGGGAATCACATGGGATCATTGTGAGGGGACGGCATAAAGGAGACAGTGCGTCCGAAACACCCACCCCAGCCTGGCGTGCACAGAAGTTCAAGAGATGTTGGCCATTGTTTTTTTTAGATGGAGTCTCTCTCTGTCACCAGGCTAGAGTGCAGTGGCACGATCTCAGCTCACTGCAATCTCCGCCTCCCAGGTTCAAGCGATTCTCCTGCCTCAGCCTCCCGAATAGCTGGGACCACAGGTATGCGCCACCACACCCAGCTAATTTATATATTTTTTAGTAGAGATGGGATTTCACCATGTTGGCCAGGATGGTCTCGATCTCTTGACCTCGTTATCCACCCGCCTAGGCCTCCCAAAGTGCTGGGATTACAGGCGTGAGCCACTGCACCCAGCGAAGTGATGTTGGATATTATTCTTTAGCAAAAGAGGAGTCTATCGGTGCCTGTAAGCAAACTACAGAAAAGCAGGCGTGGAGCTGAGCTTGGGTCACTGAACTATGGGACTTGAACGCTATGAGAGGGATCTGTGTGTCTCCCCTTTGCCTCTCTTGGTCTTATGCTGCCTCTCACAATCCCTCTCTGTCTCTCTGACCCTGTCTTACTCTATTACTCTTTCTTGTTTTTCTGTTTCTGTCCCTCATTCTCTCGGTGTCACTTTTACTCAGCCCCGCTCATTCTCTGTTGCTGTCTCCTTCTCTCTCTCTGACGCTCTGTCTTCCTTGTGTCCTCTCTGTCTCTCTCCACGAAGGTATTTGCTCTCTTCTCTCCTTCTCTGCACATGCCAGCTTCATTCTCTTGAGCCCATGTCTCTAAGATATGAGACTGTGGGCCTCAAGTATGATTGCCAGATAAAATGCAGGGCAGCTGGTAAAATGTGAATTTCAGACAATGTAGTTTTTTAGTGTAAGTATGGTCCCAAAATGTTGCATTGAGTAAGAAGGATAAAGACCCTACCTTCAAGGAGCGGACTTATTCATGAGTGAGCCAGACAGTAAGCAAATACACAAACAAGAAAACAAGGAGTGATCTGTTCTGTAGTGAAAATAAGACAGGACCAGGCATGGTGGCTCACACCTATAACCCCAGTACTTTGAGAGGCCAAGGTGGGCAGATTACTTGAGCCCAGGAGCTTGGGACCAGCTTGGCCAACATGATGAAACCCCGTCTCTACAAAAAATACAAAAATTAGCTGGGCATGGTGGCACAGCTATTCTGGAGGCTGAGGTGGGAGGATCACTTAAGCCCAGAGGCAGAGGTTGCAGTGAGCTGAGATTGTACCACTGCACTCCAGCCTGGGTGACAGAGCAAAACTCTATCTCAAAAAAAAAAGTTTTTATTTTAATAAGAAAATAAGACAGGGTGATGCAATAGTGAGTGGTGCCGGGCGCAGTGGCTCACGCCTGTAATCCCAGCACTTTAGGAGGCCGAGGCTGGCAGATCACAAGGTCAGGAGTTCGAGCCCATCCTGGCCAACAAGGCGAAATCTCGTCTCTACTAAACATACAAAAATTAGCTGGGTGTGGTGTCAACCCCGTGTAGTCCCAGCTACTCAGGAGGTTGAGGTAGGAGAATTGCTTGAACCCGGGAGGTGGAGGTTGCAATGAGCCAAGATCATGCCATTGCACTCCAGCCTGGGCAACAGAGAGAGACTCCATCTCAGAAAAAAAAAAAAAAAAATGAGTGGTGAGGGGTGAAATGGGGAGGGCTAGAGGCCGCTAGATTGAGTGGTCACCAAAAGTGTCACTCAGGAGCTGACATTAATGCTGAGACCTTCATGGCAAGGAAAACTGGCCATGGGCAGATCTGGGGAAGAGCATTCTGGGTAAGGGAACAGGCAGTGCAGTGCAAAAGCCCTGAGTCAGGGATAAGCTTAGTTAAGAGCCACTGAGAAATAGACAGAGGGCAAGTGTGGCCCTCATATGGTGACCAGGGGGAGGGCTGTGCAAGGTGAGTGGGACAGTTAGGCAGGGCCTCTTAGTTCAGAGTAAGGAGTTTGGGTTTTGGTACAGTTTTCAGCTGAGGACTGACATTCTCCAGTTTTGTATTCTGAAGAATCACTTTGCTACTCTGTGGAGAGCGGATTGTGGGTGAAGGCCAAGGTGGGAGCAGAAACTGTCAGGAGGCTGCTGTGGGAGTCCAGACAAGAGGTGAGGGGCAAGTGGTGGAGAGAGTGGAGGTGGAGCAGACGTGGACCAGTTTCAGGGTAGGTTTGGGAGGGGAAAACGGAAGGATTGAATGTGAAGGGCTGAGAGGAAGAGAGGAATCGGGGATGAGGCCCAGGTTTCCTGCAGGAACAACTGTGAATGACAGTGCCATTTCCTAAGAGGGGGAGACTATAGGAAGAGGGACCCCAAAGCCACTCTTTCCATCGTCTTCCCCCTCTTAGTAAATTGCAGGTTCGGTGTTTGCCAGTTGCAGGATGGGTGTTTGTTGTTGATGTTGCACCTTACAGGGAGCTAAAGAAATGTGACCGAATTCTGGGGGAGGATGATATAATTTAAATTTAATATCCGATTTTATTAAAAAGAATGTATTATGTGCATAATGTAATTCATTAAGAAAATAAAAAAAAAATTATACTCGCAACATAAATGACAGAACCTAAATCTGGACAAAGTGCTTTTGGCTGGTAGCTGTGATTTTCAAGGTGGGGGTGAGGGCACATTGTACCTAAGGGGAGGGTGACACCCAGGAATCTCTGATGTGGGAGGTGGGATGGGGGTGTGTGAAAAGAAGGGGATGGATGCTGAAGTTTTTCCAATTGTGTGTGTGTATGTGTGAATGTGTTTGTGTATTTGCATTCTTTTTTTTTTTTTTGGAGACAGGCTCTCACTCTGTGGCCCGAATGGGGTGCAGTGGTGCCGTCTCAGCTCACTGCAGCTTCAGCAGGCTCAAGCGATCCTCCCGCCTCAGCCTCCCGAGTAGCCGGTACCACAGGCATGCGCCACCAGGTCTCAAACGCCTGGACTCAAGCAATCCTCCCACCTCAGCCTCCCAAAGTGCCGAGACTTCAGGTGTGACCACCGCACTTGGCCTGTGTTTGTATTTTTATTTTATGGTTGCTGTTCCGACCCATGACATTTTTTGGGAGCAGAGAGAGTGAAAAACGGAAATAAAACCATTTAGAAAGTTGATTTTAAAAATTAAAAAACAAAAAAGTAGGGGGAAGGTGCACTCCCACATGCCCGCCAAGCAGCAAATCTGGCAGGCGCCTGGAGACTGCAGTAACTCAACATGGCTGACTCATCGCCAGAGAGAATTTGAGGACATGGTCACAGTGACGTTCCCAGGGGAACAACCTTTGGCCTCTTAAGACACCTATTTGCTTTCAGTTTTGAAAGAACTCATGCAGCAGTGGGGTATTTTTCAGAATTCCCGGGTGGTGAAGGGTCAGGGGCACGGGCACCAGGGAGAAAGCTGAAGGCACAGCAGGTGTGAGTGTGGGGTCACTGCCTGCAACATTTGGAAAAAATACCAGAAGGGGGTGGGAGGGATCAAAACTGGCTTGTGTGGTCAAAGATCAATCTGTCATTAAGCACTTTCACATGCCAGACAGAGTGCCAAAGTCTCCCGTGATGCATCCTGTGTGGACATCCCAAGAACCCTGTCAGCAGGACTCTCCTGATTTGCCCACAAAGAGGAAAGTGAGGTTTCAGAGAGATTAAGCGGCTTGTTTGAAGAAGCCCACGCTGCTGGTAAGTGTGGGGGACAGGATCTGAACTAGGGCATTTTGCATGGGAAGTCTGGGCTTCTGGCTACCACTACCACCTCTTCATCCCAAGACCCTCTCCCAAGTCTGGCCCCACATGGCTCCCTAAGACCATCCTGTCCTCAAATGGGAGGGTTTTAAGCGGCTCTAGGGCAGCCACCAGAGCCCAATACGAAGTCCCTTCCACTGACAGCCATATTCTAACCCTGTGCCCAGTTCTCAATGCTGCCTCCCTCTGTGATCTCTGTAGTTTTAACTGGCCTGATCCCCTGCTTCCCCAAAGCTTAGTACTTGAACCCCAACCAAAGATTGAAACCCTGCTGCCCGCTGCCTGACCTGGCTCTGACCTATGACCTGCCTGGACACTAGGAAATGCCCGTTCCCAAGTGTCCACGGCGGCTCCAACTGCCTGCTGGACACCTGCTGCCTCCCCCACATCCCTGGGGGAGTGTGCCCCAGGATCACCGTGCCCTCCCAACCTTCCTGATCCTTCACCTAACCTGGCCCTCTTGTAGCTGGGTCTGTGTCCCCAGCTCCAGCCCTGCCCCAGGGGGAGAGGCCTGGGGCTCGATCCTGACCACGTCTCATGATAGCCCAGCAACGTGAGGCCCATGGCAGCTGGCTGCTGTCGAGATTTGTATTTGGTCTTTTAGCTTGCAGCTTGAGAGCTTGCTATGTGCCAGGCATTGAATTAGTCATGTAAAGTGGATTTCCTCGTTTAACCTCAAACAGCCCTGTGAGTAGTGAATAGAGGCTGCAGTCATTGCTATTAACGTGCTAGTCTATTTCCACGGCAGAGGCTCCATGATGTGCCCAGGAGCCCTGAGACCCCAAGACCAGCAGCCTCTTCCCTGGCCAGAAGCCCCACTCCCTCCCATCCCAAACCTGGGGCTCACTGCCCCTTCTGAGTCGGGGCCAGACACAGATGCTGCTGAGGCATCATGGCTGGAAAACTGTGTTTCCTCCTTCCCTCCCCCAGAGCTGCAGGGCCTGGCCCTTCCCCAAAGCCTGGCTCTGCGCTGACACAGTGCCCTGAGATTTCCTCTGTGTTTGTCTGCTCTGAGCCTGGCAGCAATCGTCTTATCCCGCCAAGACTGGGGCAGCTCAGCAGACTACCAGAGCCACTGACCCTGGAGCATGCCCGGCTCAGCTCTTCTGGGACTGAAGACATTCTAAGAGCTCCATGTAGGAAGGGCTGACAGCTCCCTGAACCAGGGAAGGTGCAGATGGCCCTAGAAAAGGCTGCCATTGTTCCCAAGGGCTGGCTGCCTAAGGTATCAGGAACTAGAGAGGTGCCAGGGGCCCAGCCCCTCCCTGCAGCCCTGGCTGCTGAGTGGTATATAGCTGTCCAGTCAGAAAGCAGAAACCACTCTATGCATTAGAACAGAAGGAA
Organism: Ateles fusciceps; assembly: GCA_036589455.1. Lineage (NCBI taxonomy): Eukaryota > Metazoa > Chordata > Mammalia > Primates > Atelidae > Ateles > Ateles fusciceps. The sequence goes on along the minus strand of JAZHEH010001005.1, from coordinate 12,222,667 downwards.
TGTGGCCAGACACAGTGGCCCACACCTGTAATCACAGGACTTTGGGAGGCCGACGTGGGTGAATCACCTGAGGTTAGGAATTTGAGACCGGCCTGGCCAACATGGCGAAACCCCGTCTCTACTAAAAATACAAAAATTAGCCGGGCGTGGCCGGGGGTGCCTGTAATCCCAGCTACTTGGGAGGCTGAGGCAGGAAGATCACTTGAACCCAGGAGGGGGAGGTTGCAGTGAGCCGAGATTGCACCACTGCACTCCAGCTTGGGTGACAGAGCGAGACTCCATCTAAAAATTAAAAAAAGAACAGAAGGAATTCATTATAGGGAGTAGGTTACACAGGTGAAAGATCTGAGGAGCACCCCAGAGATGAACAGTAGCAAAAAGACATACAGCCCTTCGACTGGAGGGCTGCAGGGAAGAGGCGGTTATTAGTGTCTAGGATCTGGCACCGCCAGACAGAAGCTGGAAGCACAGCCAACCCCTCTAATGGGACCTGGGACCACAAGAGAGGGGCTGTCCAGTGGGAGCTGGGACCATGGAGGAGACCAGCCACTGGCAGAGAGGTTACCTGAAGCAGAGAGGGGGAAACTGAGGCATTTCTTCCACCTGCCAGTGCCTCCCATGGGGGAAACCTACCAGGCAACCAGAGGGGAAGGGAGCATGGAAATGTAGTTCTCCACAGCACAGAGTGGAGCAAGGCAGGGAACAAGCATGCCGGCAACCAAGCAGAAAACCACCTCTCGAGATAGGAGCTGTTCAGGACGGGAGGGCGCCACTCCAAGGTTTCCTCTGACTCAGCCCGCCTGAGGGTCAGAGCTGTCCCAAACTGGCAGCCTCTGTTTAGAACTCAGTTTCCACTCATAGGCCCTGAGGATATCCAGACCCTGGAGGACCAATGACAGGCAGACAAGCCCAAGATGGGGAACCCAGAAGCAACCCGAGATGTCCTAGAAATAGGTGGCTACCTGAGACCTCCAGGATTAACTGAACGCCAGCAGCTAGTGCTCCTGAGCCCAGCCATAAGTGACCGTCTATGAGGACAAACCTGGTCCCCATTTCTTTTCACTCCCTAAGCTCCTCCTGAAGCCTCCAGCAGACTCTTGGCCCCAAAGCTGCTGCATCCCCCTGGAAACACCGGAAAGGATGCTCCTGGCTGCAAAGTGCCCTGAGCCTATGACCAGAGGAACTGCTCCATCAGTATCCAGGGCGCCTGCTTATTGCCTGGTAGGTAATCACCTGCCCAGCTTGTCCTTATGCAGACGTAGTGGATGCCAGAACGCCCTATGGCTGGAGAGAGGCAGGGGAGAGCCCGGGGGTGTTTGTGCCCATGAGCACTGCCCCAGCCTGGCAGCACCAGGGATGGGAGAGGAAGGAAAGCCCCAGGAATGCCTGTGGGGTGTGACAGCAGCCCCTGAGTGAAGAGCTGTGCCCAACCCCAGCTAAGACCTCAGGACCCAGGACGAGGGGCCTTCTTCTACATAGGAGACTGGCCTCATCAGCATCCCATGTAGAAGGAGGTAGACGGGCCCTGCGAACCTTCCTCTAAAAGTCGTGCAATTCCTCTGAAGACCCCATAATAATGACAAGTATGTTTACTGAGCACTAATGAACTGGGTTCTTGGCTAAGTGATTTATGTCAGCATCTCATTTAATTCCACAAAGAACCTTGTATGCTAGGTATTATGGGGAACCTGTCTAGTGGGGCAGACAATAGGACCAACAATAAAAATTTGAAGACAATAACAACAATAATAACAATCACAACAAATGAATCAACGCTTCCCAAAGATCTAAGGAAGCGAATTAATGTCCCATGAAGGGAGGAGTCAAGTGAGGACACAGAAAGAAATTTCACAGGAAATACAAAGATCTGAAAGAAATTCTTCAGAGAAGATCTTCACCCAAAGCACTCAACATTCGGGTAGAATATGCAAAGAGGTAAACTGCTGTGGACCACGCAATCTCCACGCAGATGTCACATCAAAAAATAAAAATAGGCCGGGCAAGGTGGCTCACGCCTGTATTCCCAGCACTTTGTGAGGCCGAGGCAAGTGGATCACCTGAGGTCAGCAGTTCGACACCAGCCTGACCAACACGGTGAAACCCTGTCTCTACTTAAAATACAAAATTAGCTGGGCGTGGTGGCGTGTGCCTGTAATCCCAGCTATTCGGGAGGCTGAAGCAGGAGAATTGCTTGAACCCAGGAAGCAGAGGCTGCAGTGAGCCGAAACAATGCCACTGCACTTCAACCTGGGCAAGACAGAGCGAGACTCTTCTCAAAAAATATATATATGATCAAATAAATAAACAAACAAAAACTCTGGTACCTGGCAGCTTCTCTTGAAACATCAGCATGGTACCACGGTGCCCTCCTTCTGAGTGGGAGCAGTTGTTTGCAGCCAAGAAGCTACAGCTCTTTAGACTGAGTGTGCACGCTCTGGTCCGCACCGTCCCCACCACCCCCTAATGCCTTTCACTTGGCCCTTCTTCTCATTTCCACTAACTGCCTGGCACCATGGGCATTTCAGATTGATCCCAATGGCCCTTCCCAGCCCTTCCCAGCCTTCCCTTAGCTTATTGGAAGATCCCTGCTGCCACCTGGTGGTCACAGTTCTCCTGTGCCATCAATGTACATCAGTGATATTCCTGATACGTCTACCATCAGGCACACACCAGCCACACGCCAGTCTCTCATGTAATCCTCGTACTAACCCTGGGAGAACAGGAATTATTGTACCCATTTTACAGATGAGAAAACAGAAAACGTAATTTAGAAACTTATCTATAAGAAAGAAACAAATATGCAAGATTAAGTGAATACATCGTTGGGATCCTAGCTCCCATGATGTTGCTGGAGGGGAATCCAGCTCTTTCCTTCGCCCCAGCCCAGGATATTTTAGGCTCTGTCCTAACAGGCCTTAAAATGACTCTTTCATGTTAGAAATTAAGTCCTGGTGGAGGGGGCCAGGGATCCCTTGAGATGGGCCAGAACTCTGCAGTGAGTACTTTTGAGTTGGAGAGGGGGAAGACAGAGCAGGTTAGAAGCCATCATCAGGTGTCTTCATACGTAGAAACCACAATCCAGCCACAGTCAAGACATGTGCTGCTTGCCTATGGCCAAGTAGGTCTTGGGCTCAAATGTTTTTCTTTTTTTTCCTTTTTTTTTTTTTTAAACAAGATCTTGCTCTGTCACCCAGGCTGGAGTGTAGTGGCGCAATCATGGATCACTGCAGCCTCAACCTCCTGAGCTCAAGAAATCCTCCTGGGTAGCTGGGACTGCAGGCATGAGGCACCAAGCCTGGTGTGGACTTAGATTTTCTAAGGCCAAGTGCTAGGCCTTTTCATGCCACCACACAGCCTCCCAGGCCTGAGAAGGCCTCCATCCCATAGAGGACACAGCATTCCCATAGGATTGCTTTATCTTTATCTTTTTTATTTTTTTGAGACAAGAGTCTTGCTTCATCACCAAGGCTGGCATGCAATGGTGTGATCTTGGCTCACTGCTTCCTCTGCCTCCCAGGTTCAAGCAATGTCTCAGCCTCCCAAGTAGCTGGGATTACAGGTGTGCGCCACCATGCCTGGTTTTTTTGTTTTTTTTTTTTTTTCATTTTTAGTAGAGATGGGGTTTCACCACATTGGCCAGGCTAATCTCTAACTCCTGACCTCAAGTGATCCACCCCCCCTTGGCCTCTCAAAGTGCTGAGATTACAGGCATGAGCCTGCCGTGCCCCGCCCAATTGCTTTCTCCAATCTTACATATCTCACAAGGCCCAGCACCTGCCCCACCTTCCCCAGGAAACTGCCCCTGACTACCTCAGCCTTCCCAAACCTCTCCCTTGTCTGAGCACCTATTTGCCTCGTCCACAGCACCCCTCCGGGGCTGAGGGCATCCTTTTCTGTAGGGCCAGATAACTGCTCGATGTCTGACTCTCCAGCCAGGAGAGTCCTTGAAGGCAGGGCTTCGGTATTCCCATCTTCTCTGGGATGTATTGAACATCTAGTATTTGAGGCACATGACAAAGGCTTAGGGAGATTCTGGGATGAATCGGAGCTTCTCAGTCTCATGGAGCATACAGTTGCCTGTGGACACAAGAGGCACACAGTCAGAGCCTAGTGATCTTCCCAACTCACAGCCCTGAGCACATTACTTCTCTGCTTCAAACCCCTTCATGCCTCCCCCACTGCCCTCAGAATAAAATGCCATGCTTGCTGCCACCTCTGGGCCTCCAAATGTGCTCTCTCTGCCATCTTCACCTGACCGCCCATTGAGCCTCAGCTTGGATATCACCTCTTCCAGGAAACCTTCCTTGGCCACCAAGTCTGAGTCAGAGGTAGGCCTCTTCCCTGGATTTGTGTGGCACCTGCCATTCCTTCATCTTGACACACAGCATGTAACTGATGGTTGCCTCATCTTTCTCCCTTAGAGACTGGGATCTGGAAGACGGGGCCTCAATGTGTCTGATTTCTTTCTGTATCTCCAGCAGCTCAGGCCAGTTCCTTGAGGCATGAAGGGTGTCCATTAAATGGACCTGACCAAACAAGATGCCTTTTTTTTTTTTTAGATGGAATCTCGCTCTGTTGCCAGGCTAGAGTGCAGTGACGCGATCTCGGCTCACTGCAACATCCGCCTCCCGGGTCCAAGCCATTCTCCTGCCTCAGACTCCTGAGTAGCTGCGACTATAGGCACCCACCACCATGCCTGGTTAATTTTTGTATTTTTAGTAGAGATGGGGTTTTACCATGTTGGCCAGGATGGTCTTGATCTCTTGACCTCGTGATCCGTCCACCTTGGCCTCCCAAAGCGCTGGGATTATAGGTGTAAAGATGTCATTTTCATATACAGCAAGTGTCTAGCAAAGAAATGGCACAGCAGGGTATCTGGCTACTCAATGGTTAGAGTCATACAAACTCCAGAGACATTTCCATCTTTTAAGTCCTTTATTCCCGGCAGTTTACATCAGTTACTCGTCAAGCTAGTGCTCGTCATATTAACCAAGAATTCATTCATCTTTCTCTTGATATTGTAATCTTTTTTTTTGAGACAGAGTCTCACTCTGTCGCCAGGCACCAGGCTGGAGTGCAGTGGCGCGATCTCGGCTCACTGCAACCTCTGCCTCCCGGGTTCAAGCAATTCTCCTGCCTCAGCCTCCCGAGTAGCTGGGACTACAGGCGCACGCCACCACACCCAGCTAATTTTTGTATTTTTAGTAGAGAGGGGGTTTCACCATGTTGGCCAGGATGGTCTCAACCTCTTGACCTCATGATCTGCCCACCTTGGCCTCCCAAAGTGCATGGGATTACAGGCGTGAGCCACCGCGCCCGGCTGATATTGTAATCTTGTCCTCATGTCCACACTGAGTTGGGGCCCAAGGTGTTTAAGAGTCTCACTCCATTACGGGAAGCAAGGGGTACTCTTGTGAACCAGACTTCAACTCCTGGAGGTCTTGTTCAGTTCGTAGGCAAATATCTTTGAAAGTTTAGTATGTGATTCCCCAACAGTGAAATAAATAAGACACAGTGCCATGGTTCTAGGCATTTGGAGAAGGAAACGGCACATTACACAGATTCCCCTGGAGAAAATACAGGCCATTCTCCATCTTCTCAATATACATTTTCCCATTCTTCAGTGACTTTTAATCTCATCCCCCTGGTCTATGAGAAACCGGAACCCACATACCACTCAATACGTTTTTATTTTCCCTTCATCAGATAGACTTGGTTCCAAGTATATTTTATTTTCCTTCCTTATGCCTACAAAACATCCAATTTTGTTCAGGTCCCTTTTAATGGCACTTAATAAATATACATTCTGAGACCTGACAGATAGGCTGTCCCATTTCACACTGCCTCTAATGCGCCTGTCTGGACTAGCTAGTGCAGAGCTGAGTTGGGCCACATCCTAGCCTATAGCTCATGGCCATCTCTGGCCCCAGATCCATCTGTCCAATACTGTGTGTCTAGGGTAGAGGTCCTCAGCCCTGGCTGCATATTAGAAGGCCCTGGGAAGCTTTCTGAATTCCTGAGGCCTGAACCACACCCTAAACCAATTTCATCAGAATCTCTGGGTGGGAGGGAGCCTGGCTTCTGCCAGTTGAAAGCTGCCATGGTAACTTCACTGAGCAGCTACACTGAGAACCCCTGAGCTACAATTCTAGCACACAGTAGGCCCTCAATAAATATCTGTGGAACCCACGAGTGGGTTTCCTATTTCATTATCTGTTTCCCTATGCTTCTTATTTTTATCAGAAATCTGAGCAGGAAAGAGCAGATAGAATGAGTCAAGAGCATCCTATAAAGTGAATCTGCTACTGAGAAAGGAACTGTAGGGGCTGTGTTTCTCTTGTATTATGCAGTCTTCACGCTTTAACAGGCCCAGAGGAGGCAACTTACAGACTGTCTGACACAGACATGTATATACTTCTTAAAAGCCCTTCAAAAACCAGAGCTCACTGCTTAGGCACTATGTTTATAACATAGACATGTTCTTAGTAATATATCTAAACTACCTCCTGTTTGACACACGTTCTAACTGGGGTTGGTTACAAACTTTGTAAGTTGTATAAGATCACACTGGGTCACCTTTTCCCATTTCTGGGAATCTTGCAATTTATCTTTGCCCAGAGCAACAGCCTAGACATGGCAACCCCAAGCAGTGACTGCACCCATCATTGCCCCGGTGGGTCAGTCCTTCTTGAACAGGAACTGTTTTTGAGGGGCTCCAATTTCCAGGTTCTAGAAGTGGGTGGCTCCCTTACCAAGTTGAAGAGGCTGGCTACATAGAACGCAGTGCTGAGAAGGCCCCCAGGGTAGATCCTGGGTTACGGGAAAGGAAGCCAAGCTGATGAACGAGGTTTGCTGCCACGGGCATGGGTGCTAGGGAGGGCTGCATGGCTGCGGCCACCCTGAGATCACTGCTGTCATTTACATTTGTATCAGACATCACAGTTCACAGGGAGCTCTGCATCCTTAGCCTCACGTCATTTTCAGCACAACCCCGTGAGTTAGATCTTTCTGAATGGGAACACTGAAGTTGTGCCCTCCATCTAAGGTCCCACAGCCAAGTGCATCACATCCTCTGCTGCCTCCAGGACCTCAGGGGCAACCTGAAACCTCCGGGGGGAATCCCCCTGGCTCCCCTTCTATCCAGAAACAGGAAAGCAAGCCATTACCTAACCTCCCCACCCACCAGCCCCCTTATCACCTCCTTCTCAGAGTTTCCTCTATGATTTGCATACCCTTTGTTCCCCTAGTCCAGAGAACACAGCGGCAGCGGTTTACCTGCTGCCAACAGCCTCACACATCCTACCTAACACACCATCAAAACCCCCTCTTCCCTGGAACAGCTTCTGAATTTGCCTATACACATTCCAGAACTATGACGTGGTCACACCCACTCCCAGGACCAGTCAAGAGTCTTAGGAACCTGTCTGCTACACCAATAAATCCATGGCTTCCCCACTTGAGACGGCTCCCAGTTGGTCAGTGCCCAAGATAACTCAGCTCCCCAGCATAGAGAAATAAAGCTGACTCGTTGGTTAAGATGTCTCCTGATACCATGTGTAGGTAGTGAACTGTCAGACCAGGCAGTTCTGGCTTCTCCAGCACCCGCTTCCTGCAACCACACAGCATGCAGGTAGCATTCTCCTATGAGACCCCTGCCACAGGCAGTCCTGGATGGAGGCACAGGTAAGACTGGCCATAAGCGATGGAGAGTCCTGGCCAATCAGCTGTGACCTGCGTCCAAGTGCATTGTGAGCCCAGGTCGGAATGAGTTCCTTACGCAGACATAATGAGCAGTCCTGGCTGGAGCCTCCCGTGCCCCGCCACACCTCTGTGAGGCCCGCCCACGTCTTCTGGCGGCCTCCTGAATGCCCTTCACCCACCCTGGCCTGGTCTTCCCTCCCACCCCCACCTTTCCTTTGCTTCTTCTCCCTCCGGGGTCACCGCCTCTAAGCCTCCCCCATCACTTGGCAATGTGGGCTCCAAGGAGGGTACCCTAAGAGGGCAGCTTCCAGCCCCACAAAACTGGGCTCGGGCCCCTGGCCAGGAAGCCAGAAGGCACATAACCCCTCCGTCCATTCACTTCCACCAGGCTCCACTCCGGGTTCCCCTTCTTGTCCTGGGCCTCCAGGATGGTCACGGGCTGGCCTGCCTGCAGACTCACTTCGTGGCTGCTTCTGGCCACAAAAGGGTACGCTGCTATGACCTGAAACACACAGGGAGTGACACAGAAATGGTCACGGTGAGAAGGCAGACAGACTCCATCCAGAGACACTGTTCCTCCTGTTCCCATACACCTGGCCCACCGCCCCATTGCTGGACGCTCGCCACCTTCCAAGTACATCCTTTGTGCTAAAGGCAATGACTGCATCTGCTAGTACCACGGCCCATACAGTGTGACTGGCACTGTCCTAGCATCCTACCGAGTTTGGGTTTTCACAACAATTCTATCATTCTATTTGCTCCGTTTTTCAGATGAAAACTGAGGCTCAGAGGACGAAGGAACTTATTCAGAATTGCACAGGAGGGAATCTAGGCCTGCCTGACCTCCACGCAGATATTTTGGCTCCACTGCTGCCACATCACTGAGCAGACTCAGCACCCTCTCCCTCTCCAGATCTGAGGGTTTCAGCTGCTCAGGCCAGTTTCCCAGCTGAAAGTGGAGACAAGAATTTGGGCAACCTGGTTACTTTTGACAGGAAAATACTGAACTGGGCCAGGTGTGGTGGTTCATGCGTGTCATCGCAGCACTTTGGGAAGCTGTGAGATCAGGAGTTCAAGACCAGCCTGGCCAACATGGTGAAACTCCGTCTCTACTAAAAATACAAAAACCAGCTGGGCGGGTGGTGTGCACCTGTAATCCCAGTTACTCAGGAGGCTGAGGTGGGATGATTGCTCGAGCCCAGGAGGTTGAGGCTGCAGTGAGCCGAGGTCGCACCACTGCACTCCAGCCTTGGCCACAGAGCCAGACATCATCTCAAAAAAAGAGAAAGAAAGAAATTGAACTAGAGAAAACAGTTGGCAAGGAGGGCATTTATTAGGCTAATGTTTAACCTCTCTGAGACTGTTTTACCATCTGCAAAATGGAGGGGATGGTCCCCTCCCCTTAGGTCATTGAGAGAATTTCATGAAGGAATACATGTATAGGGCTTTACACAGTGCCTGTGATATACATGGCAAGGGCTCATAAGTGCAGGCTGCTTTGGTTCTTTTTTTTTTTTTTAACCGTTACTGTTACTACTGATGGTCAGGCCTCAGGAACATCATAGCAGCGTGGGAGGACTGGGATGATCCCGGGCAAGTCCCATAGATTCCCAGAGGAAGCAGCTGATATACTTGGGCAGACAGACAGCTGAGCTGACCCAAATGAGCCCCTGGATGGGCATTCCCTGAGACAGCACCCACACTGACTGGAGCAGAGCTACAGGGGCAACCTCATTCCTTTCCCCAGAGGGACTGGGGCAGAGGCTGAGCTGGGTGGTCAGGCCCTCCAGTGGGGCCCTGGTGGGTCCTTTGTATTCCCTGGTGCTTTACTTCTGGCCACTACTGGAGGATGCTGGGCTCACAGCCTTCCCAGTAGGTGCGGCAGAAGCTGTAGAGCAGAGGGTCCCCAGACACGTATGCAGCACTCACGCAGACTGCAGCAGGCTCCTCCAGCTGCCCCAGCCCGAGGCGTCCGGGTGTGTCCAGATCCTTTCTGTTGCTCCTGCCTCCCCTGTGGTGCATCCTCCACCACCCTCTACTGCTGGTCATTGCGACAGCAGCCTCCATTGAGAGAAGTTCACAATCCATGCAGCCCTTTACTGCCTCATCCCATCCTTTCAACTATCCCAGCTGAGCTTCTTCCCTGCTCAAGGACTCCATCCCTGCAAAGCCAAATCCCTTAATGGCTTCCAATCACTTTATTTTTTAGATATAATTCACATTCTATAACACTCATCTTTTTAAAGTATACAATTCAGAGGTTTTAAGTATATTCACAGGCACATGCAACTATCCCCCACTATCTAATTCCAGAACATTTTTATCACCCCCAAAAGAAACTTCATACCAGTTAGCAATCACTTCCCATTCCCCACCTCCCCACCCCCAGCCCCTGCCAGACACTCATCTACCTTCTCTCTCTATGGATTTGCCAATTCTGGACCCCACAGGCATGGAATCCTATGTGGCCTTTCGCATCTGACTTTGTTCACTTAGCAGCATGTGTTCAAGGCTTGTCCGCGCTGCAGCATGTACTGGTGCTCCATTCCTCTCTAGGGCTGAATAACATTCCATTGTACGAAGAGCTCACATTGTGTTTATCCATTCATGTTGATGGGCTTGTGGGTTGTTTCTACTTTGGGGCTGCTGTGAATAATGCTGCCATGAACATGCAGACACGTTTCCCATTGCTCTTCAGAGGAAGACTGAGACTGACACCCCCACCAAGGCTGCAAGGTCCTGCTGGCCTGTCCCTGCCCACCTCTTCAGTGGTGTGACTCTCCAGTCTGCCCCCCTCTCTTCTCCGGCCACACTGGCTTCATTCAGTTCTTCATATACCTCCTGTCCTCTCCTACCGCTGAGCCTTTTCTGCAGAGTTCTTTCCATCTGCACCCCGGTACACCCTGTTTATCCGATTAATTCTCTCTCTCCCTTCCTGTCTGAGAAAAAGTGCCATTCTTCTCAGCAAAACCTTTCTTGGACCTCTCTGCCCCTAGGGCTCTGGGCACTTATCTCTGCTATTAACTTTAACTTCAGTTACTCATGCAGTTATTTTATTAATCACTGTTTTCCCTACTTGCAGATTAGAAGTATGAGGAAAGCAAAGACCATAATTTAGTTTTGTTCATCATTGTATCTCCATCTAGTACAGTGCCTGGCAAATACTGAATAAATGAATGAATGAATGAACGAATGAATGAATGAATCTCACTTGCCCTGCTAATGGGGAATGAGGGGTTAGTTTTCTGTGGTTGCTGTGGTAGGGGTGGGAGACCCCCTTTCTTCAGGTCCCACTCCTGGCTGGGACACCGGTGTGGCCACTGATCAAGGCCTTGGCCTCACATAGTGGCAGCGCCACCAGACAGGAGGGGCATAGACTTAGACAGAGACGTCTGTGAGTCAAGCCACAGTCCAGATGGCCGAGGAGAGGCAAGCCCCCAGCCCTCTCTCATACTCACCTGGTTCACGGTGGGAATAGAGGGCACTGGAGCTCGAACAGGCTCTGGTGTTAGACATCGGGGGTCTTCGTTCAGCCCCCGCCTGCCTTCTGAGCTCCTCTGCACTGGGGACCACATGGTACAGGTGAAGTTTCCCAGCTGGCACATACCCACGATGTCCTAGGGGGCATGCAGAGGTTAGTGGACTGTGGGCGACCTTCCCATCCCTTTTAATGGTGGAGAAAATCAATGGATGTAAATGTCTCCAACACAGCTTCTCAACACCCAAGAGAACCTGAAAAGGTCATCTAGGAACCCTGAACCCCTTCTGCCTTACACTCACTGTTTCTGGCATCTGCTAACACACCCCAGTGATAGGGGGCTCATTCCCTACAGGACAGCCCACTCCATTTGATCAACTATGATAGAGATTAAAAGTTTGAAACACAGTAAAACCCCGTCTCTACTAAAAATACAAAAAATTAGCTGGGCGTAGTGGTCCGCCCCTGTAGTCCCAGCTACTAGAGAGGCTGAGGCAGGAAAATAGCCTGAACCTGGGAGGCAGAGGTTGCAGTGAGCCAAGATCACACCACTGCACTCCAGCCTAGGTGACAGAGAGAGACTCCGTCTCAAAAAAAAAAAAAAAAAAAAAAAAAGTTTTGTCCCTGGGCTGGCATGAAAACTGCTCTCCTGATGGAGCTGCCAGCTCCCATGTTCCTCTGGTGTCTGCCTAGAGCAAGAGCTGCTCCCTCTCCCCAGGTTCTGCCTTTCCCAGGAGGCAGAGACTGCCTTTTCCTCTCCACGTGATTCCAGGTCCTTTGTGTGTAGCAACTAGTCCAGTGCTGCTCTGATTGCTGTCATTATGAATGGCTATCACTTCCTGAGGGCGTGCCAGACTACAGAGCTAGCATTTGATTACACAGTCTTCACATCAACTCTTGAGGGCAGTCGGTAATGTTATCATCTCCATTTTACGTTGAACCAGCCGAGCTCAGACAGGCTCCACGACTTCCCTGAGATCACACAGCCGGGAAAGTGGTGGAGCTGGAATCCAAATCCAGTCCTCTTGGCCTTGGGGGCCTTGCTTAATACTCATTCCATTGTTTCCACCTTAAGTCATGGAAGTGCTGTTTCATGATTTCTGTCCAATTTGTACCACTTTCTTAATTTTTTAATTGACTCGATTTCTAAAACTTCATCTTGGCCGGGCACGGTGGCTCACGCCTGTAATCCAAGCACTTTGGAGGCCAAGGCGGGCAGATCACCTGAGGTCGGGAGTTCAAGACCAGCCTGACCAACATGGTGAAACCCCATCTTTAAAAATAGAAAAAAAGAAAAAACAAACAAACAAACAACTTCATCTTGTACTACACAATAATAAGATTATCATCACGGAATTACAGACTAGTTACATTTTTTTCTAATACTTATTAAAATGCTTAAGTAGCCGGGCACGGTGGCTCATGCCGGCAATCGTAGTACTTTGGGAGACTGAGGCAGGCGGATCACCTGAGGTCGGGAGTTCGAGACCAGCCTGACTAACATGGAGAAACCCCATCTCTACTAAAAATACAAAATTAGCCGGGCATGGTGGGGCATGCCTGTAATCCCAGCTACTCAGGAGGCTGAGGCGGGAGAATCGCTTGAACCCGGGAGGCAGAGGCAGAGGTTGCAATGAGCTGAGATCACACCACTGCACTCTAGCCTGGGCAACAAGAGCAAAACTTTGTGTCAAAAAAAAAAAAAAAAAAAAAGCTTAACTAACAATTATAATACACTGTCTGATGGGGGAAAAACTGTGGATCCTCTGACAGTAATCTTATGCACCCCTCATCTTTTGTGTCACACACCCCTCTTGGAAGATGCTCTCCTGGGCCATCTCACCTGGATTCATGGTGCCACTTCCCTCCAGCCTAGTGACACTGGGACACCCAGACCTGAGCAGCACACCCCCAAGGCCATGACCAGTATGGAGTGGGCAGGATGACCGCTCCCCTCATTCTGCACATCAGACTTCTGGCAGTGTAGCCAGGATCCGAGCATTCTATCTCTGTGCCCATCTCCATCTTTCAGGGTGGTCCTGGAGTTCTCTCCATACAGCCCTGTTGAGCCCAGTGATCTGCAGGCCCTCAAGGCAGGAGCCTTGTCTTACATGCTCAGCGCCCAGCACACCGTAGGTGCTGGATGACAGACACTGCAATGAACGCCTAATTCCTTTTGTGGGTATTTCATGTCCCACTAAGTCATTCTAAGCTGACCGTGCCATGAGCCCTGCATTTGTCACCTGTGCCTACTCCCATCCTAGAATGCACAGCCAGACTTTGGTCCACAAGAGTGCCTGGGTCTCTGCACTGGCTTCTGTGGGGTGGTTTTCCCAGAAGGAGAAGAAGGGCTCACAAAGGCTCACATACCCCCTGTGTCCACCAGCCAGCGGCCGCTGTTGCCTTTGGTATCCTTGTTTTGAAGAAGGGCCACGATTTGGCCCCGAGGCAGAGTCAGGTCCAGTGTCCCAGTCCCACTGATATTGCTCGTCACCTGGTACAGCTTCCCAGGGCCATACCTGCTCAGGAGAGCCTGCACCTGGCGTTCAGACCCTGGAAGGAGCGGCTGGGAGAGGAAGAGCAGAGACAGACAAGTGCTTGAATAAATCTGTCAAAGCTGGCACCAACATTTGCTCACATTTTTAGAGCCAGGAGTACTGGGCCTGGTCCTAACTCTGTCACTGAAGGGCCCACCCTAATCAGGGCAACAAGGCCCCCACTAGCAGATGGCTGACTCTAAGCAGCCAATAGCATTTTAGAAGAAACTTCTAATTTCTGGGATTCTCTACAATTCTAATTCAAGTTCTGACATTTCTCAGTTACTGAACTCCTAGGATTGGGCTCTAAATTCTGCCCATACCATCAGGCTAAGTTATCCCACAGCAGAATGCCTCAAACAGGTCTTTCAATTCCATTAGGCTGTGAGTTTCAGGTGGGCACTAGACCTTATTTATCTGGTTTCCTAAATAGCCAGCCGCGGCCAGCACATGGCGGACTTCACATATGCATAAATAACGGAATGTAACCTTTGATTCCATGAGTTTTCAGCCCACAGGCATTTATGGAGCACCTATTATTTACAAGGCACTGTGGAAAACTTTGTGAATGGTGTAGTAGAAACACAGGAGAGACTTTTACCCGGATGAAAATTGCCATCTAGCTGGAAAGAATGATTCGGCGGCACTTTCAGCTGATCTAAAAATCTCCTGGCACTTCCCTGTTTCTCCATTCCATAATACTGTTTCCAGAGAGCATCAACAAGAAGAGACTCAGGGATGCTTGTCCCCTTTTTGTAAAATCAATAAGAAACTAAATATGTTAAATATATATTTACTCTCTGTCTTGAGAGAAGCATGTGTGTGTGTGTGTGTGTGTGTGTGTGTGTAGTGTGTGTTCACCATGCTCTCTGTGGTTACTTCTTGGGGGAAGGTGTTGGCTGTGGGGAGGTAGGCAGAGATAACCGTTCAGGAACATTTGGCCACAGATTCTGCCACATCCTTGCTCCAAAGGGGATGGTGTGTCAGGATTTAGAACCAGGAGATCTCAATGTTTCTGAACAGTCCTTAAACAGGAACGTAGAGACAAGGTAATTTTCTTTGAGAACAGTGGTGTTGTGGTCACGTCTTTCAGAACTGTGGTGTGTGTGTGAGTATAAGAGCCAGTGGTGTCACAGATGCTGGTCTTCTTTCTCAAGGCTGACCAGCCCTCCCTATGCGGAGAACAGCGTCACCCTTGGGAGGGCCCCCAAGGAGGGCTTGTAAAGATTCCATGAGGGCCGCCCCCGTCCTGGGAGACCACCTCACTTGTGCTGGATCCTACACCCTCAGCCAAGTACATCAGAAATGGACAGGAGGGGTGTGTGTGTGTGTGTGTGTGCGCGCGCGCACGCCTGTGTGTATAGAGGTGGGAGGATGGGAAGGGGTGACTCTTCCTACCAGTGTGCAACACATACTGGGATTATGGATGTTTCCATTTGTTTCCTTTTTACTGCTTTTTCGGTGTCTTTTAACTTTTCTACAGTAAGTATGGATTGCTTTCCCAATAAGAAACATATCATTTTAATTTGCTTTAAGTAGAAAGAGAGAAGAAGTTCCCATGACATATTCAAGTGGCTACTCTGCTGTTTATCTTTTGCACCCATTCTCTCTCCCCAAGTCTCGGGGCCCGTGGCACCCCCCTAGTCAGTGAGGCTTCTGCTGGGAAATGCTCTGAGGTAGGGTAAGAGGGCGACAGATGGGGCCAGCAAGGAGTCAGCCTGCAGCCTCAGGGCAGACTTCAGGGCGTCATGGTCTCCTATGTTCATGATACTTGGGCCAGGTGTGGACCCCCTTTATCTGTCCTGTTCTGCTGGGCTCCTTTTCTTGTTTCTGTGTGTCCCTGGGGCCCCACTGTCCCTCTGGGGAATCTCAGGGCTCTTGTCTCCTGATTCTTCATTTCACATGTTGCATGTGATGGGACACAGTTTCAGTTTCTCACATCCAGGTCTTGCCACAGTCTGAGGAGACCCTTCTCCCTACAGCTGTTTCAGTTACTTTTAAAACACAGACCACCTGCATATACTTTTCAAGTGACTAGAACAGATAACCTCTACTTATATTTTAAAGGAAAATACATTTTTAAGAAAGCATTTAGGGCTGGGTGCAGTGGCTCACGCCTGTAATCCCAGCACTCTGGGAGGCCAAAGTAGGCAGATCATGAGGTCAGGAGTTCGAGACCAGCCTGGCCAACATAGTGAAACCCCATCTCTACTAAAAATACAAAACATTAGCCAGACGTGGTGGCGGGCACCTGTAATCCCAGCTGCTCAGAAGACTGAGGCAGGAGAATCACTTGAACCTGGGAGTTGGAGGTTGCAGTGAGCCAAGATCACGCCATTGCACTCTCCAGCCCCAGGTGACAGTGTGAAACTCCACCAAAAAAAAAAAAAAAGTATTTGAGGCCAGGTGCAGTGGCTCATGCCTGTAATCCCAGCACTTTGGGAGGCCGAGGCAGGTGGATCACCTGAGGTCAGGAGTTCAAGACCAGCCTGGTAAACATGGTGAAACCCCGTTGCTACTAAAAATACAAAAAATAGCTGGGCGTAGCGGTGGGCACCTGTAATCCTAGCTACTCAGGAGGCTGAAGCAGGAGAATCGCTTGAACCTGGGAGGTGGAGGTTGCAATGAGCCAAGGTCGTGTCACTGCCCTCTAGCCAGGGCCACAGAGTGAAACTACATCTTAAAAAAAAAAAAAAAAAAGAAAAGCATTTGGTCAGCCAAAGATTTGTAAACCATCATGCAGCTGAAATGCTGTTCTTTGCAATAAAAAAAAAAATAGCAAAAGGAAATTTAAATTACATATTCAAAATTTTTATTTATGTTGAATGCTCATATTGAAGCTGGTATTAGAAGGCGGGGAAGGAAGAGGATACCTTTGCTTGGCTCACTGCAACCTCTGCCTCCCAAGCACAAGCAATTCTTCTGCCTCAGCCTCCCAAGTAGCTGGGATTATAGGCACACACCACCACACTCAGCTAATTTTTGCATTTGTAGTAGAGACGGGGTTTGCCATGTTGGCCAGGCTGATCTTGAACTCTTGGCCTCCAGTGATCCGCCAACCTTAGCCTCCCAAAGTGCTGGGATTGTAGGTGTGAGCTACCATACCCAGCCAAAGATACCTTTTGATGACAATTTGAAGAAGTTCTAGGTTTTTGGACGTCAATACCATTTGCCAATCATTATGTCTAATTTCACTTCATATTAAAAGGTTTGAGTTTTCTTTTCCTTGACTCAGAAGTTCTGTGCTGTTTTTCTACTTCTTGGATGTGAAGAATATGTATGTATTTGGGTGTGTCCCCCACCCCCAGCTCAGAGAGAAGAGAGAGAAGAGAACTTATTTCCATGGATAACAGGAAACACTGGGGGACAAAAAGGAAAGGAAAGAGGGGGATGGAGCCTCAACCCACTGGCCAGTTGGCCAGTCTTTGGGGTGGGGAAGGATGCTTACCTGTGTGGTGGGAGGTGGCAGCACTTTCTCAAAGGTCTCTTGAAAGGAGTGAAGCTGGTTACTCATCTGGCCCAATGTGTCCTCCACCAGCTTCCTGAAGGCAGGCTCTGGGACATGATGGTGGGGCAGCTAAGTAGGGACAGACACTGTCAACAGACCTTTGGGCAAGAGGGGGACAAGGAGATCCCTGGCTTGGTTTGGGTGTCTGTTACTTTCAACCCAAGGAGTTCTCAGTGATGCTCTGTCCTGAGACCTTGACCCTGTGCAGTATCTCCTGCATTTTCATCAGACAACCCAGGAGTGAGTAAGACCCCACAGCTTGTCACCAAACTCACTGCTCTCCACGCTGACCTAGAGCCTTCCTCCCACCAGGATGAGCGGAGATTGAGGTTTCTGCCTGCAGCCTTTCCCAGGCCCCACAGGGACAGGCCAGGTGCGTGGACCACAGGACACAGATAAGGCAGGCTGGCAGCTCCCACCAGCAGACTCTGACAGGGCCAATCAGGAAGCACCCTTACTTTTTGCTTTTATAAATGTGACCACCTCTACTGGCATCCCCAAACACTCCCCAGCTCTGCACATCCCAGCTTTAATGCAAGGGGTTGAGGCAGCGCAAGAGAGAAAACCTCTAGGCTAGAAGAAAGGAAAAAGATCACCTCATCAGATTTACTATTCTGCCCTCAAGGAAGAGAAACACTTCTTTTGCTGATGGTTCAGGCCTAATTCAATTTGCAGAGTGTCTGGGACAGAACTCTGCAAGGACCAAAAGAGGAAAAGCTTGCAGTCCCCGTCCCCCTGCTGGAGGAGAAACACATCCATGGGTCCCTGCAGCAGAAGGCAGGCTCTGGAAAGTACTGAACACAGTCCCATCCACAGGGCTGCTGAAGAATGGAGGATAGGGAGATGACTTCTCCCCACCAGGGGCTGGGGAGCTCTGAGAGCTTCATGGAGGGACTCATTCATCTGTCACCTGTATGGGGACCTCCTACTCTGCCAGACACTGAAAGTGCTGAGGGACAATGGAGAGGGGTATTCAAAGCCGAGGCAGGCATCTGTGCAGAATGGCTACATTCAGCAGCTGTGTGCTGGAGGGGGAGGGCGGTGGGCTGCAAAGCGGATGGGGTGGGGAAGGCAAATCTTAGTAGAATTTTTATGCACAGGATTGGATGGGGAAAAGCTGAGCTGGAGACGGTGACACACAGGAGACAGTGTGTGACATGAGAAGTACTGAAACTGCTCCCAAGGTTGGACCCACCAGCAATTCAGCTCTGATGTTGACATCTGAGAGCAAGATTGGAATCAGGTGGGTATTCTTCCCTATATCAACTCCAGTCTTCCAAACTCTAAAACCAAGTTTGCATTTGGAGGTTTATCCAAACCTCTGTGGAACATATGTACGCTTTCAGCCAGTAGCTCCTTTTACAGGCTCTTGAGTGTTGCGGTTCAGAGCCCAGGATCTGGAGCTGAACTGTCAGAGTTCAAAGCTTGCTATTAGCCGTGTGGCCCTAGACAAGCTACTTAACCTCTCCGTGCCTTGGCTTCTTTATTTTTAAAATGAGGATAATTATACCTACTCTGTAGGGTTGTTGGGAGGGTTGAATAAGCTCATCCAAAGTACTCATGAGAAGATGGCTGCTAGAAGTAGTAACACCGGCTTGAGACATTTACTCCTGACTGTGTAGACGCGACCTTCTGTCTCTGTCACCAACTTCTAGTACACTTCAGAGATCAATCCCAAGGTCTGCTATTGTACTGAGTTGCAGGACTTGGGAATGGTCTGGAATCTCAGTCCTATTCTTGCTTTCATGGTCTGACTTCACTAACAGAGGGAGATTGGGCAAGAGAGAGATCTGGAAGATTCCTACTGCCTCCTCCTAAGTGCCTGATGCCCTATTTTCAGGCCCAGCCTCCCTCCAACCTAGCCCTACACACAGCTGGCTGATGGGGCTGCAGGGCCTGCCTTGCTACTCCCCCACAGTAGTCCCAGTTCCAGCGGCCTTACCTGGGCCATGCTGCCCTCTGCCCTCTGCAGCACTTGCTTTGCAAGGTCCCTCTGGAGGGTCACGAATGTGCGCAGGATCTGGCCCAGCCACTGCATGGCCAGCTGGTTAAACTGCGGGAGCTCAGCCACCAGCAGGGAGTTGAGTGCCTGGTATGTGTGCCGGGTGGCCTGCTCTTCGTACGTCACACTGCCCACCTCCAGCAGCTTCTCTTCTACCCGCTCAAAGTCCAGTAGCTTGTCCAGACGCTTCTTGATCAGGTTCTGAGGGCCGAGCAAGGCTTTGGCCAGGCTGCACAGTGGCTGCCACACCAGGCCTTCCAGCCGCTGCTTCTGTGGGGGAGAGGAGAGCATGGGAATTGGGAAAGGAGGTGGCAGAAAGCAGGGGCTGTGAAAGGGGCTTTGGAAGCATGCAGGCCTGGGTTCTAAGTCTAAGCCTCACCGACTAGCTGGGACCTTTAGCATGTTATCTAACTTCTCTGGGCCTCAATCTGCCTATCTGAAAAACGGGGGATGATGCGTGTAATGGGCTTAACAGAGTGCCTGGCACAGAGTAGACATTCAATCTTATAGAGCACTTCCAATCATTATTACACAAAGATTTTGAAAATATATATATATATTTTGAGACAGGGTCTCACTCTGTCTCCCAGGCTGTCTCCCAGTGACGTGATCATAGCTCACTGCAGCCTACCTGTCAGGCTCAAGTCATCCACTTGGCCTCCCAAGTAGCTGGGACGGCAGGCACATGCCACCACACCCAGCTAATTTTATTATTACTATTTTTTGTAGAGATAGGGTCTCTCTATGGTGCCCAGGCTGATCTCAAACAACTGGGCTCAAGCAATCCTCCTGCCTTGGCCTTCCAAAGTGTTGGGATTATAGGTGTAAGCCACCTGGCCCAGCCTTAGAAAGTATTTTGTATAGAGTGGTGGTCAAGAGTCTTTGGGGCTCAGATCCCAGCTTACCACTGACCATCTGTATAAATGACCCAGGAGGTCACCCTATCTGAGCCTCAAGCTCCCATCTGCAGGATGGGGCTATTCATAGTAGCCACCCCCAAAACCGTATGGGGAGGATTAAATGACGTAAGGAATATAAAGGGCTTAGTATAGAGTCTGGCAAATAGTGAGACTCAATAATATGTTAGTGGGGTCTATTTTTCTGTTTGTTTGTTTTTGAGACAGAGTCTCACTTCGTCGCCAGGTGCCAGGCTGGAGTGCAATGGCGCGAACTCTGCTCACTGCAACCTCCACCTCCCAGGTTCAAGCAATTCTCCTGCCTCAGCCTCCCGCGTAGCTGGGACTACAGGCACGCGCCACCATGCCCAGCTAATTTTTTTGTATTTTTAGTAGAGACGGGGTTTCACCATATTGGCCAGGACCATCTCGATCTCTTGACCTTGTGATCCGCCCGCCTCAGCCTGGGGTCTATTTTTATAAGTAAAGTACACTGATAATAATCTCTGTGCTGCCGACCTCTCAGGAAGATTACAGATGTGACAGCTGCATAAAATGTCTGACTTCTAAATACTATCCTTGTAAGTTCTACCATCTGCCTAACAAAGAAAGAAGAAAGGAAAAATTCCACTCACAAACTTCAGGAAGGCCTCCAGCTGAAGGTCTCTTGCCAAATTGCAGTACTGCACTGCAGGCCCCTCGGGGGATGTCCAGATTGTATTCGTGCGGCCTGAAGCAGAGGAAAGCCTGGACCCAGTACCAAGGAGAAACATCCAATCATGGCCTATCGTGGCCATCTTAGGCTGGAATCCCCTTCCACCATACCTCCTGAAGAGGTTGTCCAGGCTCTCTATACACCCCAGCGGGACACACACAGCTGATTCTATCCTCACACAGCTTAAGTGATTAGAAAGTTCTGCCTTAGACTGAACCAACCTCTTTCTCCTCATTCCAGGGCTTCTTCAACTTCACACATTTGCATCCATCTTTGTGGGGTTTCTCCTCTTTTTTGAGACAGAGTCTTACTCCGTCACCCAGGCTGGTGTGCAGTGGAGCGATCTTGGTTCACTCTAACCTCCGCCTCCCAGGTTCAAGTGATTCTCCTGCCTCAGCCTTCCAAGTAGCTGGGACTACAGGCATGTAACACCATACCCAGCTAATTTTTTTATTTTTTTATTTTTTTATTTTTAGTAGAGACAAGGTTTCATCATGTTGGCCAGGCTGGTCTTGAACTCCTGATCTCAAGTGATCCACCTGCCTCAGCCCCCCAACCTCCCAAAGTGCTGGGATTACAGGCGTGAGCCTCCGCACCTGGCAGTGGGTTTTTTTTTCATGTCCATATTTCACATGTTCTATTAATGCTTTTCTCTAAATCAATTAACCCTTTCTATTTACATCAATGCATTAAAAAAACACACACACCTTACAATGCTATCACAAAGGGAAAACCAGCAGTAATCACCACAGATAAGCATATAAAATAATTGCTATAAAAACAAAACACTGTCATTACATTTTACTGTCTGGATATCATTCTGAAATGATATTCAGCCTGAAACTCATTCTGCATGTGTTTAAAGAATACCAGCAAATAGGCTTTTCCTGGATTCAGTCAGAGGATTAAAAGAGGGAATCCCTCACTAATGACAAGATTCCATGTTAACTCCACATCTGTCGTGTAAGTCCCGTGTCTACAGAGAGGCAGCCTTAATGCTTCCAAATAGTCATCCTGCTCAGCAAAGCTGCAGGTATCTCTCACGTCCCTGCGATTTACCTCTCTCAAAGCCCAATACTTCTGGTGGCAGCCAGAGACTGGATGACCTCATCTGGTTGGTTTCTGAGGCCCAATACTTGCAGGCCCCTCCTTTCTTTTCATGCCTCGGCTCTGAGGGTCTTCCCCTCCTGCTCGCTGTGCTATAACAGGATCTGGGCTGTTCAGACCCTGTCACTGGGGGGTACCCACGGTGGAACATGAACGAGCAGTGGGATTGACCCACACAGAGAAGTGTGGAGCTACACTCTCCTTCCTTTACATATTTCAATAATGCCACCCCAAATCCCATTATCCAAGGGGCCCATTATCAACTCTGACTGAGCTGGTTTGCACAAATGTACGTAATTAAGAACAAAACCACGTAAAGGAGGCAGGGTGGACAGAATGAGTCGGCAATGATGCTAAGAATCAAGGCGGGATTTGGGCTAGAGGAAACTGACATTGCTGGGGAGTCATGCAAACTGGTGGCCCTATGGGCTGAATTCAGTTTGTAGAGATATATTTTCTTGGGCTTTCATAGCATTTAAATCTTCATTTAATTAGTTGCTCACATTGACACATCAGGAGATGTCATCAAAAATCTGGAAAATACCTGAATTTCCAGGTATGTTTTTCTTAAAGTCAGAAGAACTGGGCCCAGATTCCCACCCAGCACCAACCCACAGAGCTGAATAATAGCTGCTCCTTTAGATTTGATTCATGTATTCGTTCATTCATTCAGCCCTTCAAATTCCAAATATGATTTTATATGTAAGACTACTAAAAAGCCTCATGAACAGCCTGTTAGACACTATACTCCCATTGCATTGGGTTGCCTATTACCCACACACTTCACTCAGTAGCACTACCTGCCTGGCCCCTTCAGGCACCTGAGTTTGTCTCCCCTGCTCTAGGTGCTGGTCTGGCAGGGTCACTCCGGAGGGCTCTGGTCCCAGTGAATTTTGACCCTACCTGGTAGGAACCCCAGTGGGCTCAGAAGTTGCCCCGCAGTCTAATGACCTGGGACTGAAGAGTGCTGTCCAGCATTCTTCTGGTTGCAGCCAGAGACTGGATGACCTCATCTGGTTGGTTTCTGAGGGTGCTGCCTTTCCCAGCTTGTAGGCTGGGTCCTGCAAGCCTCCTGCCGGGGGAACCCAGCCCAGACTCGCCCTTTATGAACCCTGCAGGGTCCTCACCTGCAGGTTGTCCAGGTAAGCAGCCACGTTGTTCTTCAGCTCAGTCACACACAGAGACACCCACTGGAACCTCTCTTCTAAATCACCAAATTCCTTGTCTTCTGTCTGAAAGTAATGTGTGTGAGGGCTGAGAAATATCCACATGGGGGCAGTGTACACCGGCTCCCAGTGTCCCAAGTCCTCCCTGGAACAACCTTCCCACAGACTCGCCCACCAGCGCAGGTTCTCACAGCCCCGAAGCTCAGTGGATAGTGTAGCTCAGGGGTTTTGCATTCAGAGCATGGAATCGGATACATAAGCATGAGCCCCAGTTCATTGGCTTCCTAGCTGTGTGACCCTAGACAAGTGTTTCGCCCTGTCTTGAGCTTCTGTTTTCTCATCTTCAAAATGGGGATAATGGTAACACCTATTTCATTGGGTGAGTGTGCTTGGTTCAGAGCAGGCACTCGGCCAACCTAAGCTCCTAGAAGTAGCTATTTGGGGCTGGTTCTTTGCCCAGACTCAGAGACCAGCTCTCCCATCTGTGTAAGAGGCCCCAGAGAGAGTGGCCCAAGACGCTGGAGAAAGCCCTCCACTGGCTCTTCAGAATCAAGTGGGATACCACCTCTGCCTCTTCCCCGCCTCTGTTGCCTCAAGTTCTGAAAGGAGCCTAAGCCCCCTGTCTACCCCGTGCACAGGGCCTGGCCTCAGGGGTGGCTGGATGGGACTCTTCCTCCTAGGCCCATGCTCACCCTGGGGGATCAGCCCCCGCCTCCTGCTTCAGCAGCTGGCTCAGCCGGGTGGTCTTCTTGGAGAGGGTGTGCGTGTTGATGCGGGTCAGCCGCTCGCGGAGGGTCAGCTGCTCTACCTTGGTGTACTTGGAGGCTGCACCGACAGAGAAGAGGAGAAGCACGGTGATCAAAGCCAACCCAGGAAAGCAAGCATCACGGACATGCCTAGCTGGACACCTGCTTGGGCCCTCTGCTCCAACAGGGTCACATTCATCATGTTGGTGAGTCACACACGAAAAGCACAGGGTCCTCTGTCTGAGGTGTGCGCCCTCGCTGAAGACCTTCCTGCCTGCTTGACTTTGGCAAGTCACCACTCCTTGAGGCCTCAGTTTCCTCATCTGTAAAATGGGACCAGCCACCTCGCAGGATTGTCGGGAGAGTCACCTAAGACAGAGGGTCTGAATGGACTTCCTAAAGAATCCAGGGAGAAGAGATTTGCCTGGGGTCCCTCAGCCAGTTTGAGCCAGGCCAGCTGGGAACCACGCTCCCCGCTCCTGACTCAGTGCTTCCTACTGACCTGTCGTCTCCTGGCCTGGATGGAGAAGCAGGTGGGGGAGGAAATCCAAACCTGTTAAATATAGTATAGCATGGTGGTGAAAACTCCAGGCCTGAGTTTGAAACCTGGTTCTCAGCCAGGTGCGGTGGCTCATGCTTGTAATCCCAGCACTTTGGGAGGCCGAGGCAGGCAGATCACAAGGTCAGGAGTTCGAGACCAGCCTGGCCAATATGTTGAAACCTCATCTCTACTAAAAAAATACAAAAATTAGCTGGGTATGGTGGCACGTGCCTGTAGTCCCAGCTACTTGGGAGGCTGAGGCAGGAGAATTGCTGGAATCTAGGAGGTAGAGGCTGCAGCGAGCTGAGATCGGGCCACTGTACTCCAGCCTGGGCAACAGTGCATGACTCCATCAGACAGAGAGAGAGAGGGAGGGAGGGAGGGAGGGAGGGAAGGAAGGAAGGAAGGAAGGAAGGAAGGAAGGAAGGAGGAAAGAAAAGAAGGAAAGAAAGAAACCTGGCTCTGTCCCTTACTAGTTCTGTGATAGGAAGCAAGTGATGTATTCTCTCATTTTACCCAACTCTGAAATGGGGCTAACAGGGCCAACCTCAGAGGGTTAGTGCAAAGATTAAATATGACCATAAAGGAAAAAGCACAGCACAGTTAGTTCTTACTAACATTAGTTGAATTGCCATTTTTATATTGTCTCAGTCGTGTAATTGAGTTTCTCTTAACTTGGGACACTGCTTCATTTTCCAAACCTATCTGTTTTAACAACCTGAGAGGCAGGGGTTCTCCCCTCTCCCCAGATATATGCACAGTTCTTCACCTCCCCAGTATTGGTTTCTCCTCCACAGTGTGGCAGTCATGTGGTTTAGATAAGATTGATCTCACTTTAGCTCAAAGGGTGGGTTGCTGACTGATACAAGCCAATCTATAGAATTCCAACCCTCTGGCAACAGTGATTGATTCAAAGAAGGGCACATAACCCAGGCCTAAGCCAATCAGTTCATGGCACCCTAATTATGGTGATTAGTTCAGGGTAAGCACATGACCCAGGAGGGTCCTATCAAAGAGAAGCTTTGATTTAATTTTTGTGGCTAAGGGGAAAAAAAACCTTGCCTTACCCTGGGAAGTGTGGTATACAGCTGTGAGTCTTAGAACAGTCATAACTTGCTATTATGAGGCAAGCCAGCCTGAAGATGAAGCTGACACAGAGTAAAGAGCAGAGACATGGGAGTTACAGGGAAATGGAGCCAGCACCCTGATCAAACCCTACCTAAAACTCTCTCATTACCTCTGGATTTACAGTTACATAAGCTACTACATTCTCTTTACTGGTGAAACTGATTTTAAATAAATTTTCTGTAACTGGAAGCATTCCCACAAATGTGTCCTCTTAAATGCCCAAGTCCTTACCCACTTCCTTGCGCATCTTGTACTCATTGATATTGGTGTTCACATCCTGGAGGGCAGAGACAGCCCTCTGAAGGACAGGGTAGGCACTGGCATCAGGGAGTGTGTTCTCCAGAATTTTCTGCAGCAGCAGTGGGTACCTGGTGATCCTCTGCAGAGGAATTACCAGCAAGAAACTGAGGCCTGAAGATCCAGCTTGGGGCCTGAGGGAGAAGGCTGGTGTTAGGCAGGTGAAGTCTGCCCTTTGGAGGACCGGGGGGGGCCTGGGCTGTAGTCCTCACTTTACCATTTAGTTTGTTGTATGATCGCAGGCAAGTTGTTCTCCCTTAATGGTCCTCCAATTCCTCCTCATCTGTAGCTTGTGAGTACTAAATGTTAGAACTAATAGTTCTGGATCTTGGTTTCCCATCTGTCCTAAATCCAGTGTTCGGCTCTCTGCCCTCAGCTTGCTTGGCCTCTCCACAGCAGACACGACTGACTACACCCTTACCCGTGAAATACTTTCTTCTTTTTGGCCCCAGAGACACCCTCTGTCCTGCTTCTCCTCACACTCTGCAGGCAGCTCTCTCAGCCTCCTCTGCTGGTCTCTCTCCAAGGCCAGAGTGTCCTGGGGTGTCCTCTCCTCCCTTTCTCTCCGCTTTCTCTTAGTGACCTCATTTGAGCCTATGGCTTTAAACACATCCCAAGCCCAGATCTCCACCTCCAACTTCTGCTCCAGAGCTCCAGACTGG
Source organism: Ateles fusciceps (assembly GCA_036589455.1). Taxonomy (NCBI): domain Eukaryota; kingdom Metazoa; phylum Chordata; class Mammalia; order Primates; family Atelidae; genus Ateles; species Ateles fusciceps. The sequence continues at coordinate 12,196,183 of JAZHEH010001005.1, read as the reverse complement.
CACGTTCAACTATATCCTTGACATCTCTGCTCAGATCTGTCCCGAGCACAACTCAACTCTCTGTGTTGTGTATCCACATGATACCTCATTTAATAGAATGGTCTGCTGCTTTTAAAAAAGTTCTTAAAATCACAGGAACTCAGCAGAGCGCCATGGCTCACACTTGTAATCCCAGCACTTTGGGAGGCCGAGATGGGCAGATCACAAGTTTAAGAGATCGAGACCATCCTGGCCAACTTGGTGAAACCCCGTCTCTACTAAAAATACAAAAATTAGCCGGGTGTGGTGGTGGGCGCCTGTAATCCCAGCTACTTGGGAGGCTGAGGCAGGAGAATCGCTTGAACCAAGGAGGTGGAGGTTGCAGTGAGCCATGATTGCACCACTGCACTCCAGTCGGGCAACAGAGTGGGACTCAGTCTCAAAATAAATAAATAAATAAATAAAAGAATACTAAAAAAAAAAAATCACAGGAACTTAATTTTTAGAGATGTATTTAAAGTATTTGGGTGTAAAAAGTCATAATAACTACACTTTCCTTCAAATCGTTTAGCATAAAAATAGATGAAGCAAACAGCAAAATGTTAACATTTGTTAATTTTAGGTGGTGGGTATGTGAGTATCTATTACCTTTTACTATTTTTCTATAGGTTTGAAATTTTTTATGAAAAAAGTCTTTTAAAAAAATGATTGCTTGAGGCCAGGAGTTCAAGACCAGCCTGGGCAACATAGCATGATCTCTGTCTCAATAAAAAAAGTAAATTAACCAGGCATGGTGGTTACTCAGGAGGCTAAGGCAGGAGGACTGCCTGAGCCCAGGAGTCCGAGGATGCACTGAACTATGATCATGCCACTGTACTCCAGCCTAGGCAACAAAGCAAGACCTCATCCTTAAAAAACAAAAACAAAAAAAAAAAATAGTGAAAACAAAACTCAGGAGCTAACGGTGCCAAGATCCCTTCCAGATGCACCATGGATGCATGGATGACTAGTTATAGTCTCCTTCTAAGGATATGTGGAATTTCATCCAGAGTCCCCAAGTCAATGGCATCTGGGAAGGGGGCTCCACAGTCTTTTCTTGATTATGACCAGTACCCCCTAGGCACAGCTTGGAGAAACACATGAAGTTTCAAATCTCAGCCATCTAAATGTGCCTTCTCCTTGAAGACCCAACCAATGCTGCTCAGAACCTTTCTCTGGGCCCTCCCTAGGATGCTCTTGCCTCTGGCTCTTCTTCCTTAGAAAAATCTCCAGACCAAATGTCCAGGAAAGATCAGCCATGAAGCTAAGAATAGGCAGAACAGGTGGGAACCCCTCAGAAGCTACAGAGGGCGGGATTACCCACCAGGAGATGCCTACACTGGCCATCTGCTCTCACCAAAGGTGTCATGGGGCTTGGCTGACTGTGGGCAGGGGAGGTGAAACCATTGCCAGGTATTTGCAAAACTCCATCCTCTGGGCTTACTTTCCATGGGAAAGAGCCAACTGTCTCACAGGGACAACTGTCACCTCACAAATTAGAGAGCAAGGGGTCCTGAAAGAGATGATCGCTCACTCTCCTCACAGTCATGAAGGGGTTACCAAAGAATAGGGGCATCCGCTCACATTTACAGCCTTCCTAAGGTAATTTGGACAATACTTTTTATGCAACTTTTCAGATAGGTAACAGAAATTGAAAGATGATACACAGAGCTTCGCACATTCTGTTGGTGGGAGTATCAACTGGCAAGATCTTGGAAAGACAGAGCAGTTTGGCAATTTGTAAAGGGTACAAACCCTTTCCTCCATCAATCCCACCCTAGAAATCTACCCACAGAAATCCAAACTCAAGTGAACAAATATAAAGGTACAAACTGTTCAGCAACTCTAAGTTAGTAAATGATTGGAAACAAACCAAATATCCTTCAACAGAGGAATGGTCAAATAAACCATAGTCTAAGAGCAGTCCAGGAAAGAAATTCTGCAGCCATTAAAAAAAACACTATGCTGTGTGCAGTGGCTCATGCCTGTAATCCTAGCACTTTGGGAAGCCAAGGTGGGCGGATCACTTGAGTCCAGGAGTTCAAGACCAACCTGGGCAACATAGCGAAACTCTGTCTCCACAAAAATACAAAAAATGAGCCAGGTGTGGTGGCACATACCTGTAGTACCAACTACTCAGGAGGCTGAGGTAGGAGGATCACCTGAGCCTGGGAGGTTGAGGCTATAGTGAGCTGAGATCATGCCACTGCACTCCAGCCTGGGTGACAGAGTGAGACCCTTTCTCAACAAAAAAATAAAATAAAACATAACACTGTAGAAATATTCATACTATCCTGAAAAGATATTCATGGCTATGGTTAAGCACAGATGCAAGTTTGAGAACAGTATGTATAGACGAAGCCCCATAAAAATTCTATCTATCAGCCGGGTGTGGTGGCTCACACCTGTAATCCCAGCACTTTGGGAGGCTGAGGCAGGTGGATCATGAGGTCAAGAGATTGAGACTACCCTGGCCAACATGGTGAAACACTGTTTCTACTAAAAATACGAAAATTAGCCAGGCGTGGTGGCGCATGCCTGTAGTCCCAGCTACTCGGGAGGCTGAAGCAGGAGAATCTCTTGAACCCGGGAGGCGGAGGTTGCAGTGAGCCAAGATCGCAACACTGCATTCCAGCCTGGTGACAGAACGAGACGCCGTCTCAAAAAATAAATAAATAAATACATAAAAATAAAAAATTCTATTTGTCTATATAATAATCCTCTGCCTGTCTGTTTATCTTTCTGTCTCTCTATAAATATACAGAAGAAAATTTGGATGGAAAACATTGCTAGGGGAATGGACTTTTCCTTTTTACTTTATACATTTGTGTGTTGTTGGAACGTTCCTTTTTTTCAATAAACATATGTTGCTTTTATATTTAAAACAAACACACTTAGCTGATAAAGGAAAACAAGGAAGGTTATTGCCTTCTCCAAACTCTGCTGCCTCAGCCATTGTTCTGGAACTGCAGTGCATTGTGCTGGATGGACCCACCTCTGCAAGGTCGCCTTCACCACCCTGACGGCTCCTCCACCATTAGGACAGTCCTACCCAGGGCACAGCTGCTTGCCCACTGCAAAGGCGAGATTTTTATTCCCTTGACTCTAAGATGGGAAGAGTTGCCTTAAAAGACAGAATGAAGAGCCAGGTGCGGTGACTCACACCTATAATCCTAGCACTTCGGGAGACCGAGGTGGGTGGATCACCTGAGGTCGGGAGTTCGACACCAGCCTGACCAACACGGAGAAACCCTGTCTCTACTAAAAATGCAAAATTAGCCGGTCGTGGTGGCGCATGACTGTAATCCCAGCCACTCGGGTGACTGAGACAGGAGAATTGCTTGAACCTGGGACGCAGAGGTTGTGTTCGATATCAGACCATTGAATTCCAGCCTGGGCAACAAGAGTGAAAACTCTGCCTCAAAAAAAAAAAAAAAAAAAAAAAGTGAATGAGCATCTCACCCAAATAAAGGGTGGGGCAGCACGCATTTTGGAATCTCAAGGCATCTAATAAGCTGGTGCCGTCTATCCTAGCAGACTGAGAAAGAACTAGTTATGGCTGGTGTCGTGATTCTTATTGGCCAGGCTCTGGAAAGTAATGCCACAGGCATTTAATGGGCACAGACCAGGTACACCGGGTGTCTTGCAAGGATAGTCCTGAACTACAGAGAATTGTTCCATGTCTCATATGTCCCCCTGAACATTCGGAGACTCAATAAAGGCCATGAAATGTGCTGCACTTCTAAGAACCTAAATATGTTTGTCACACTTGGACTCTATGGGAATTACTATGACGCTACCTTTTATAAATCCCCTTTTCAACGGTGTTATTGCCTTCTTTCTCTTATCATAAACAAAGAAGTCAGGTTTATTATCACTGCTAGTTGCTATTCTAGGGTACACACATTCTCTGCTCTTTCATTCTTTCATTTTTCTGGGCTTTTTGTGCCAAACAGCTTCAGATATTTCTCTTTTCTTTTTTTTTTGCGGCCCCGCCCTGGTTTTTTTGTTTTTTGCGGGTTCTGTTGGCTCGTGCCCCCCCTTAAATCCAAACTTATTTATTATACGTAGATGCAAGCATCTGATGGATTTCATTATATCTTTTAGCAGTAGTGTCCAAGCATATGCACATTGAAATATATAGCATTTTATTAGAAATGGTTTTCCTGGCCAGGCGCAGTGGCTCATGCTTGTAATCCAGCACTCTGGGAGGCTGAGGTGGGTGCGTCACCTGAGGTCACGAGTTTGAGACCAGCCTGACCAACATGGTGAAACCCCGTCTCTACTAAAAATACAAATATTAGCCAGGCGTGGTAGTACACGCCTGTAGGTCCAGCTACTCAGGAGGCTGAGGCAGGAGAATCACTTGAACCCGGGAGGTGGAGGCTGCAGTGAGCTGAGATTGCACCATTACACTCCAGGCTGGGTGACAGAGCGAGACTCCATTCCCCATGCAAAAAAAAAAAAGAAAAAAAAAAAAATTGCAAATCGACAGAAAGTTAAAAAAAGAAATGACTTTCCTTTTATTTCTCCTTTATAGTCAAGCTATTATATTGATTTTTTTCAGTTACAAATATAGGTAGGAGACAATATATTTATTTACGCATATATATTTCGGGATGTCTCAGGATAATAAATTCATGTAATATTTGATATAACAAGGGAGCATGGCACTGATAAAATTGAACACTACAGTATGGTCTCAGAGAAAATAGAATCCCTGCCTAGCCGAGATAACTATAATACCTGGGATTCATTGAGTGTCACTTGTGTGCAATGAATCAATGCCCCACGTGGGGGCTGTTATTCCTCCCACAGTACACATAAGGAAACTAGGTCCTGAGACATAAAATGGCTCTCTCATGGCCAGGGGCCAAGCCACACCCACCAACATGTAGCCTGGCTCCAGAGCCCATAAGCAAAGTCCAGCTGGCCTGGCTAGGAAAGACCAAAGTGCAGAGGATGTAATAAACAGCAGCCTCCGAGCCAACTAGGACTCCCACACACAGTGTTTATCAAATGTCTGAGCTAGATGCCAGCACTGAACTCTTGGGAGATGTTACATCTAAGTTTCTGGCTTCTCTTAAAAAATCAGAGGCTCTAGCCACAGTGGACCTTCATTCTTACAAGGCAGCTGAGGTAGAAGGTTTGCAAAAAAAATCACTGCAATTATTCCTCACCTAATCTCTACAAGCCTTTGTTACTTTTAAGCTCCTGCCACCAAGAAATGGAATTTATTTCCCCATCCCTTGAATATGGGCTGGTCTTAGGACTTAATTTGAATGGGGATGTGCCAGTTCCCAGCTGAGACCTCTAGAAGCCAAGCCCTCCCCCAGTGTCCTTAGAACCTTGAGACCACGGTGTGAATAAATTAGATTACAGGAATAAGAGAGACCATGGGGCCATGGGTGAGTCGGCTCATGTGTCTCAGATAATATGAAAAAACCCATCCAGGATCAGCAAAGTTGACCTGTGGGTGACTGGAGATATTTGAGGCTGCTAAAGATTCCAGCAGAATCATTTACTGAGTACAGCTAAATTGCTAATACGCAGAAGTTTGAGCTAAATAAATGCTTGTTTTAAGCCACTACGTTTTGGGGTGGTTTGTTATGCAGCAAAAGCCACTTGATGTAGCAGCAATCGGCTAAGGCCGTGCTGCAGCTGCACGCCACACAGGGCCCGTTGTCTCCGGTTTGCGCAGCCTCCACTTCTCCCTTTTGTCTCATGTCTGGCACCTTGCTTCCCTTACATCTGTAAACTACAGAAACATATCTAGTGACCCTTGCAGAAGCCTGTTGGTAAGACCCACGAAGGGTTGAACAAAGGGGGAAAATGAGTGTTGGTTTTTTGGAAGCAGAGAGGGGCTAGGACATGGGTTCTTGAAAGAAGACTTAGGGGAAAGAGGGGGATTAAAGAGTGAGAAAAACCTGAGGAAGAGGAGGAGGGGAGGTAGCAGGGGACTCCACATGGGATATCTCGCCTTCACAGACCTCAGTCCACACTGTCTCTTGGCTATAAAAGGGATGTTTGAGTAGATAAATTAATCATAATGATAAGAATGATGACTTCTGCTCTTCCCATACTATTCATATTTCCAGAAAATGACCTTCATCTGTCTTCCTTTGGTGAGCTTGTCCTGGGGAAGATATAACCTTTTTTAAAACAAAAGGGTTGGCGAGGTGGCTCACACCTGTCATGTTCGTAAGCCCAGCACTTTGGAAGGCCGAGGTGGGCAGATCATGAGTTCAGGAGTTCAAGACCAGCCTGGCCAATATGGTGAAACCCTGTCTCTACTAAAAAAACACAAAAATTAGACGGGCGTGGTGGCACGCGCCTGTAGTCCCAGCTACTCGGGAGGCTGAGGCAGGAGAATCGCAGAGGTTGCAGTGAGCCAAGATCATGCCACTGCACTCCAGCCTGGGCAACAGAGCGAAACTTTGTCTCAAAGAAAAGAATCAAAACAATTCACAGGAAAGGATATACAAATAACTCTTAAATAAATAAAAAGATATATTTAATCATAAGATATCTTTAATAATTTATCTGATGATGATTGGATATCTTTAATAATAAGATAAATGCAAAATGAAACCATATAGAGACAACACTTTTAATCCATTGCAGGAGCAAATGTTCTGAAGTCTGATAACACACTCTGTAGTGAGGCTGTGGGAAAACACACGGGCTCACATATTGTTGATGGAAATGGGAACTGACGTAGCCTTTATAGAGGGAAATCTGATGCATTTTACCCAAATTATCAATACATATTTCCTTTGAACCAGCGATTCCACTTCTGGAAATCTACCTTACAGATATGTGTCACTCAACACATGATCATGAATAAACACTGCAGCACTGTCTATAATATGAAAAGAATAGAAACAAACCAAACTCCCATCAATAAAGACCAGCTAAATAAACTGTGGAACAGCCACCTAGTGGAAGAGTATGTGGCCCGCCATTCAAATAATTATGAATGCCAGTGTTGAAATGAAAAGATCTCCAAGATGTATGTGTATATATATATATACATAAATAAAATTAAAAAGATACTACTTTCAGCCTGGGCGCAGTGGCTCATGCCTATAATCTCAACACTTTGGGAGGCTGAGGCAGGCGGATCACTTGAGCCCAGGAGTTCAAGACCAGCCTGGGCAATATGGTAAAACTCCATCTCTACCAAAAATATATTAAAAAAAAAAAATTAGCCGGGCGTGGTGGCGCAAGCCTGTAGTCGCAGCTACTAGGGAGGCTGAGGTGGGAAAATCACTTGAACCCAGGAGGTGGAGGTTGCAGTGAGCCGAGATCATACCACTGTACTCCAGAGTGAGACCCTGTCTCAAAAAAAAATAAAGAAAAAAAAAAGATACTACTTTCATTTAAAAGGTATAAAAACAAGAGTATATATATATATATGAAGTTTTGGGTTTTTTTTAAACAAGGTCTGGCTCTGTCACCAGGCTGGAGTACAGTGGCACAATCTCGGCTCACTGCAGCCTCTGCCTTCTGGGCTGAAGCCAAATTCCCACCTCAGCCTCCCAAGTAGCTGGACTAAAGGTGCATGCCACCACACCAGGCTAACTGCTTTTTTTCTTGTAGAGTTGGGTTTTCGCCATGTTGCCCAGACTGTCTCAAATTCCTGAGCTGAAGCAATCTGCCTGGCTCGGCTCCCCAAAGTGCTGAGATTACAGGTGTGAGCCACCGCACCTGGCCAAGAATATATATTTATCATTGCTTGCATATGCAAAAAGAAACTCTGCAAAGATATACATAAGAAATTTAGAAGCAGTTACCTTAACTTTGGAAGCAGCAATTGGGTGGATGAAGGGACAGCACTGAGAAGATTTTTATTGTAAAAATTTTGATGTTTTAAAGTTTTTGGATCATGTAATCATGTTACCTATTCAGAACTTTAAAGACATATTCTCTACATTTTTCTACCTGGGGCTTCTACCCATTGGTGCTAATTCTAGGCTATGAGTCCACCAGGGACTGGTGATACTGTCCCTTTTCCATGTGGCAGGACTTCAGCCACTGGTAGAGAGGGATCCTCAGGTGATACACACCTGCTCCCATCACTATGGGAGCACACGGGTCCCCTCATCTCACTGCCCTTTCCTGTGCTATTCATGAGCACTGTTCCCAAATGTTTCTGCTTCTCCAACCCTGGACATGTGGTAGGATGGCATGCCCTGCCTCCTGGTTGTTCAATGAAGCTATGAGGAGTTTTGGTCAGTGAATTATGAGAAGTGATGAATATTATTCTGAACCAGAGCATTGAATTGCCAGCGTTAGATTCTCCAGAGCTCTATTTTCTTAAGCCACAGTTACTGGCAATATTCCAGACAGTGACAGCTGTGAGTTTGGGTCCCAGAGTGAGGATGACAAGGAGCAGAGCCCCAGGTCAGCCTGCAGTGGAGCCTAAGGAAGACATAAACCTTTGTTGTCTGAAACCACTGAGATGTGGGAGCTGTTTGTCTCTGCAGCACAGCCTGCCCTATCCTGACTGACACAGGCGCTGATCGAGGTACACTCCTGAAGCAGCATGAATGGCATGAAGTCGGGGTGAGACTGTAGCTGCCCCTGACCCAGGTCAGTGGGGCAGGAGCAAGTGCTCACTGGCTGTTCTACTCACACCACTGCCTTAACGATGCCCTGGATGTGTTGCTGCAGCTCCGGCTCCTTCCGGTACGTCTCCACCAATAGCAAAGCCTGGTCGTAGCTGGTACAGTAGATCTTATAGACGTGCTCCAACTCCTCTTGGAATTCCAGAAATAAGTTACCTGAGGGTGAACACGCAACAAGGCGTCATCAAGGGCATGTCTGTGCATCCCCTAGCTTGGAACAGGGAGGCAGTAAGTAAATCCCTCCAGCTCTCCAGTGAGATTGCTGGGCTTACCAGCATGTTACCATGGGCAAATGACCTCATCTTCCTGACTTTCTGGTTTTTTTCCATCTTTCCATAAGGTCATTCTGAGGATTGAGTGACAGAATGATATATAGCTTAGGCTGGGACACTGTGAGCACTTACTAAATGGTAGTTATAGTCATACCAGGAATATTAATAATGTTCACATTTGGACAGTGCTTTATAGTACACAAAACACACTCATGACCCTTAGCTCATTTGATCTTTACAATTAAAGACAAAATGTGTGGCAAGCACAACGACAAATCCCCCAATTGACAAAGACATGCTGCAGCACAGCACAGGTGGTTACGGTGTGGGCTCGCGTTCGAGGGAACTAGGGCCAGGTCTCCAGCGACCCTTCCTCAGTTGTGTAACCTGGGCCAAGTGTTTCTATTTTCTCATCTATAGAATGCAAATAAAAACAGTACTTACCTCCAAGTGTTTTTGGCATTGACTAAATAAAATAATGCATGTAAAGCACCTGACATAGGCACTGATAGAGATACACTCCTGAAGCAGCAAATATTCACCAGATATTCGTCAACTGTTTATTTATTGTCTATGTACCAGGCACTCTGCTAAGCTCTGTCAACAAAGAAAGCTCCTGCCCATAAGGTTTATATTCTGGGGTGAGGAAGACAGACAATAAATAAATATATTACATACATCAGGAATAATAAGTGTCATGAATTCAAATGAAGCCAAATAAAGAGTTAGAGAATGATAGGGAATCTACTTGGGGAAGGCCTCTCAGAAGATGTGAATATCTACCAGAGACCAGAGGTAACCAGCCCTGGGAACAAGTAGGGGAAGAGCAGCGCCCAGTATTAAGGAAGGACACCTGCAGAGGCCTTAAGGTAGGAGAGTGCTGGCTACAAGGGCATCAGCAAGAAGGCAGTGGTGGTTCAAGCCTGTAATCCCAGCACTTTACAAGGCCAAGGCGGATGAATCACTTCAAGTCAGGAGTTCAAGACCAGCCTGGCCAACATGGTGAAACCTCGTCTCTACTAAAAATACAAAAATTAGCTGGGCATGGCGGTGCATGCCTATAGTCCCAGCTGCTTGAAAGGCTGAGGCAGGAGAATGACTTGAACCCGGTTGGCGGAGGTTGCAGTGAGCCAAGATTGCACCATTGCACTCCAGCCTGGGCAACAGAACGAGACCCCGTCTAAAAAAGAAAAAAAAAGCAAGAAGGCAAGTGCGGCTGGAGCAGGTGAACAAGGGCATAAAGTAGAGGAAATACATTTCCAGATGGATAGCGTCAAAAAATAAAATAGGAGTCGGGCGTGGTGGCTCATGCCTGTAATCCCAGCACTTTGGGAGGCTGAGGCAGGCGGATCACCTGAGATCAGGAGTTCGAGACCAGCCTGACCAATATGATGAAACCCCGTCTTAAAAAAAATAAATAAATAAAATAAAATAAAATAGGTTGGGTGCTGTGGCTCGTGCCTGAAATCCCAGCATTCTGGAAGGCCAAGGAGGGTGGATCATCACTTTAGGCCAGGACTTTGAGACCAGCCTGGCCAACATAGGGAAACCCCATCTCTACTAAAACAATACAAAATTTAGCCGGGCGTGGCACCTGTAATCCCAGCTACTCAGGAGGCTGAGGCAGAAGAATCACTTGAACCCGGGAGGCAGAGGTTGTAGTGAGCTGAGACCACTGCACACCAGCCTGGGCAACAGACAGAGACTCTGTCTCAAAAAATAAATTAATTAATTACATAAAATAAAAATAGAGTAGAGGAAATAAGCAGGAAACAGAAGCCAGATCATGTAGGGTCTCAAAATAAGTTAAGTGCAGTAAAGGATTCAGGTTTTATTCTAATGGTGGCAGGAAGCAACTGGAGGGCTTGGAGCAACGGTGATATGACCTGATTTCTGCTTAAAAGGATCGTGCTGGTGCTCAATTTCGGCATCACATACACCAAAGTTGAAACAATATAGAGATTAGCATGGCGCCTCTGCAAAAATGACATGCAAATTTGTGAAGCGTTTCATATTTTCAAATCAGAAATTAATGAGATTAGTCACCTATAGAGGGTGGACGGACTTGAGAGGAAGTGGTGAGAGTGAAGAAAAACATATTAACCACAAGAGGGCAGGTGGGGACCCAGGGACCACAGGAAGCCCAGCTGACCCTACCGCCTGCCAAAGCCATGTGCTGGACCTGTGATCTAGATCAGGTCCGTGTTGGGACACATCAGTTGGTGGCCAGAGGTGCATGGTCCAGCTCTCAGCAAAGATCCCCATCGGGAGATTGCTGTCCCAGGGCCTACCCTTTCCCAGTGTCGGTTCAGCTGATGCCTAGCAAGAACTTCCCAGGAGAAGCCCCTAGAGCCAGGCAGAACATGACCACCCTGAAACTGCAGCCAGGAAGAAGCTGTGTGAGAGGGAGATTAGCCAACTGCGGAGACGGCTGCGCTAGGGGATAGCTTGGGCATGGCCGTGAAACCTAGGGTGGTTCCCACACTCTCTTCAACATGCGCAAGTCCTCAGGAATGAGTCAGACATGCCAAGGAAACTGTGTCATACCAGTGTGGCCAGAGGCAAGGGTGTTTCAGTAACTAAAGGATGGAGGAAAGTGAACTCCCAGAGGGCAGAGTGGTCCAAAGAGGCAAGAATGCCCATTACACCAAAGGAAAGGCTTGTTTCCCTCTCTGCTTGTCCTTAAACAGTCACAGATTAGCAAACAATTTATTCCTAGCATCAAAGGGACAGTTTAGCTGAGATCAGTCAGAAAGGAGAGAAGGGGGAGGCAGGATGGTCAAGACCTAGGGCTCTAGAATAGCTGGGTTCAAATACTAACTCTGCCTGGTCAAGTTGTGTGACCTCAGGAAAGTTACTTAGCCTCTCTGAGCCTCAGAGATGTCTTCGGTAAAATGGAGGTTATTAATAATAATCAACAAGTAATGATGTTATGAGAATTCAAAGAGCTACTTCATGTTAAAAAAAAAAAAAAAAAAAGTATGCGGCACCATTGTTGGCACAGAGATGGATACTATTTTCACGCTCATTTTAAGGTGGCAGTAACTGGGACTCAGAGAAAGGAAAGAGCTTGTGGGTGGCAGGGCCTTGTTAGATTCCAAAACTCCTGCTGTAGCCACTAGAACTGCAGTGCTCAAACACAGTAGTCACCAGCCACACGTGGCTATTGGGCACTTGAAATATGATAAACCTCAAATGCAATGTGCTGTCAGTGTAAAAGATATTGTATTGCAAAAAGACTTCATACGAAACAAAAGTAACAAATGACAAATGTTTATACTGATTACATGTTGCAATATTATTTTGGACATATTGAGTTAAATAAAAGATATCATTGAAATTAATTTCAGTGCCAGGCGTGGTGGCTCACGCCTGTAATCCCAGCACTTTGGGAGGCCAAGGCAGGCAGATCACCTGAGGTCAGGAGTTCGAGACCAGCCTGGCCAACATGGTGAAACCCTGTCTCAAAGAAAATAAATAAATAAGATAAAATAAAATAAAATAAAATAAAGAAATTAATTTCTGTTGCTTCTTTAATGTTCTTAATGTAGCTACTTGAAAATTTTAAATATCTGTAGCTCACGTCATATTTCCTTTTTTTTTTTTTTTTGAGACAGAGTCTCACTCTGTTGCCCAGACTGGAATGCAGGTGCATAGTCTCAGCTCTCTTCAACCTCCACCTCCTGGGTTCAAGCAATTTTCCTGCCACAGTGTCCCAGGTAGCTAGGACTAGAGGTGTCCAATGCCATGTCCAACTAATTTGTGTAGTTTTAGTAGAGATGGGGTTTTACTGTGTTGGCCAGTCTGGTCTTGAACTCCTGACCTCGTGATCCACCCGCCTCGGCCTCCCAAAGTGTTGGGATTACAGGCGTGAGCCACCATGCCCAGCCTCCCAAAAGTCTTTCAAAATGCTATTGCTAAGCCAAGAATTTGCAATCAGCCTGGCCAACATGGTGAAACCCAGTCTCTACTAAAAATACAAAATTAGCCGGGTGTGCTAGTGCACACCTGTAATCCCAGCTACCTGGGAGGCTGAGATATGAGAATCTCTTGAACCCAAGAGGCGGAGGTTGCAGTAATCCGAGATCGCGCTACTGCACTCCAGCCTGGGTGACAGAGGGAGACTCTGTCTCAAAACAAACAAAAAATTCTGTTCTGTCCTACTGGGAAAAGGGCTCTCCTTGCATAGCAAGGCCGAGGGCCTAGAAGGGGAGCAGAGAGCGAGCGAGCAGGGGCCAGAGCAGCCTAACCTCGCACACAGTTGCACTGAGGAGAAGAAAAGCCATGTGGGTTATTTAGGCCTCTTTTTGGCAACCACAAGAGACAAGGGATGAGGAGGGGATTTTCTGAAGACTCTGTAAAGGCCAGGGAACAGGACTGCCAAACCTGCAGGGGAGCGAGGAGTACAGGACGCTCTGTTAAATTTGAATTTTAGATAAACAATGAATAATTTTTTAACATAAGCATTATCCCATGCAACATCTGGGACATGCTTATACTAAAATTTAACTGAGCATCCTATATTTTATCTGGAAACTACAGCGAAGCAGTGAGGGCAGTCCATGGAGAGAGACATCACCATGTGTGATCAGGAGACAAAGTAGCATTTTGGCTCTGTGGGGCCAGCAGGAAGGCAGACTGAGAAGTGAGGACCTTTACAAGAAACCACATCGAATCCCAAACACGCAGCTGTGGAAGAACCTGAGCTCCAAGTCCTCAGATCCTTAGAATGTTTTCAGCCTGACGCTATATCAATTTCCACTCAAGTAAGTGTTAATTATTAACAGAAATAATGATCAAATGATAAAAGAGAAAGTACTTGTGAGAATATTTACAGGTACTTTTTTTATTTTTGAGACAGAGTCACTGTGTCACCCAGGCTGGAGTACAGTGACACGATCTCAGCTCACTGCAAACTCTGCCTCCTGGGTTCAAGAGATTCTCATGCCTCAGCCTCTCAAGTAGCTGGGATTACAAGCGTGTGCCACCACGCCTGGCTAATTTTTATATTTTTAGTAGAGACGGGGTTTCACCATGTTATCCAGGGTGGTCTTGAACCCCTGACCTCAAGTGATCTGTCCACCTCGGCCTCCCAAAGTGCAGGGATTACAGGTGTGAGCCACCATGCCTGACCTACAGTTACTTTTAAAAATCTTATTCTTTAATTTCGCATTCCTTTATCATTTACAGGGACTAGTAACACAATCACATTGCTATTTTAATAAAGAACTATATATTTCAAAGGAATGATAAACACACAATACACACAGGCTTTATTCTCACCTTCTACGATGCAGAAGCAATTCAGTGTAGCAGTTGAGAGCCTTGACTCTCAGGGCCAACCACCTGCATTCAAATCCTGGCTCTGCCCCTAGCTGCACGACTTTAACCAGGTTATTGCCTCTCTCTGTGCCAAAGATTCCTCGATTGTAAAATGAGATAATGGTATCTACCTTTCAGGGTTATTTTGAGATTAAGTGAATTAATATATGTGCATAAGAACAGTGGTTAACATTTTGTAAGCACTCAGAAAGTAGGTTTTTAAGATTTATTTGTATATTTAGGCCAGGTGCAGTGGCTCACGCTTGTAATCCCAGCATTTTGGGAGGCCGAGGCAGGAGGATCACCTGAGGTCAGGAGTTCAAGACTAGCATGGCCAACATGGTGAAACCCCATCTCTACTAAAAATACAAAAATTAACTGGGCATGGTGGCGGGCACCTGTAAGCCCAGCTACTCAGGAGGCTGTAGAATCGCTTGAACCCAGGAGGCAGAGGTTGCAGTGAGCTGAGAGAGTGCCATTGCATTCTAGACTGGGTGACACAGCGAGACTCCATCTCAAAAAAAGTATGTATATATATTTGTTTGCATATTTGTTATTTTTAATCCCCATCCTCATCATTCCTGTCCAGGATAGGGTAGAAGATTGGTGGTGTAAAAAGCCAGGGGGACTTGGGTGGCCACAGCACTGGGTACCTTCATTTCCTCCTGCCACTGTAGTGAATCTGGTACCCACCCATTCACCTGTATCTCCTGACTCCACTAGGAAACCCCACACCATGAGAATCCTGGCAGCAGATGGGATGAGACAGAAGGAGACAGGTATGAGGTTTGCACTCACTCCTCCTTTCTTTCTGCTCTGGTCATCCTAACCATTTCAGAATGAGACTATCCTCCTTGGGAGGCTGAGGCAGGAGGATCCTTGAGGCTGGAAGGTAGAGGCTGCAGTGAGCCGTAATTTTTCCATTGCACTCTAGCCTGGGCAACAGATTGAGATCCCATCTCAAAAAAAAAAAAAAAATTAAAAGGAGACCCTCCTCATTTCTCATCCGGGCCACAGTAAAGCCCCCACCTAGTGTCGCTGCTTCCATTCTTACCACCCCCTCATAATCCACTGTCCATAACAGCCAAAGAGATCTTTGAAAAACATAAATCAAACCATGTCACTTCCTCACTCAAAACTGTCCAATGGCTCCTTACCACAGGAATAACTCCAAACTCCTTGCCATGACCTATAAAGCTGTGCATGATCTTGTCCTTATGTGCCTCTTCTGTCTTATCCCCTAACAGTCTCCCCTCACTAATTACCCTGGAGCCACACCAACCTCCTGTCTGTCCTTTAAACATTCTCAACTCATCCTTGCCTCAGGGCCTTTGCACAACTGTGCTCCCTAGTCTCCCTCCAGATATTCTCAAGGCTAACTCCTTCCTGACACTCAGATCTCAGCTCATATGTTCCCTCCTCCAGAGGCCTTCCCTCACACCCAGAAGTTACCACAACTATTTATTTCCTTCAAATTACAAATTATTACCTACAATTCTGTTGTCTATCTTCTTTCTCTCTCACTGACTTGTCAACCCGATGAGAATAGAAGCTCAGACTCTCTTGTTGACCCTGTGACTGCACACTGCAATTGCTCAGTAAGTAACTATTGGATGAATGAATGTGAAAGAGATACAGACTAAAGCTTTAGCGGCATCATTAACAATTATGTGACTGTGAGGATGTTCCTCTCTGTCTCTGGGGCTCAGTCTCTGTCTGTAAAGCAATGGGACTGGACTAGATGTTATTTGAGGGCCCTGCTGGCTCTGTTATGTTGTATTTTGGAGATCCCCAAAACAGACTGCCATTGAGCTGCATTTCCCTGGAACTCCGGAGACAGTTAAGCAGGGACCACTCACTGAGAACAATTCCACGGGAATCTAAGGCTGACAACTCTTTAGGTTTTTTGCTTACCAACTAGCTGCACCTGTTCCTCTTTCTTGGAGGCTGTCTCCTGCAGATCATGAAGGAATCTGCTGTTCACCTTGATGATATCATCAATGTTTGAAAACAGGACATCCAGATCTCCCTGCGGCAACTGGAAGGAATAAAGAAGCCATGGGTGGCGGTTGGGAGTTCCATAGAGTATATTTGCAGGCTTTCAAGAGTAGGACAGAACACTCACACCATTCCCATCACTCTGGAGAAGACTGGCTGCCCCAGTGGAATTTTGCAAGGATTTTGAAATGTTATAAATTAGGTGTTTTCATCACTCTACAAGAAGAGAGGAAGAGATGGAGTACTCAGTGTGGAAGGAAAGCTGAACCAGAGTTTTAGCCTAGGTCTGCTGCCAACTATCTTCTCTCAGTTTCCCCATCTGACATCTGAGGGTGAGAAGTTAGACTTCTTTCCAGCGCTAACATACTTGGCACCAACCACCATGACCTCAGGATGCATTCTCCAGCCCCTGTTAACCAGGCTATATACCTGATATATACCACTATTTACAAAGATGCAGGACATCTATGTAAGTGCACAAGCATGAAAGGATGGGCTGGACACACAAGTGGGAAAGCTAACTGCGAACAGTATCTAGAGTATGCTCTTGTGTTTGTTAAAATAAATACCAACATATACAGTCATGTCCTGCATAATAACATTTTGATCAATGATGGACTGCATATACCAGGGTGATCTCATAGGATTATAATATCACATTTTCACTCTACCTTTTCTGTGTTTAGATACACAAATATGCTTCTCTTCCCAGTTCTTCCCGGAGTCGGGAAAAGCTGGGTTGAGAGGGCGAAAAAAAAAAGGTAGATACACAAATACTATTGCATTGCAGTTGCCTTAGTATTCAGGACAGTGACATGCTGTACAGATTTATAGCCTAGGAGCAGTAGGCCATACCATCCAGCCTAGGTGTGTCGCTGGCTATACCATCTAGGTTTTTGGACGTGCACTCTATGACCTTCGCACATGATGAAATTGCCTAACTATGCATTTCTCAAAACATATCCCTGGTGTTATGTGACATATGACTGTATGTGTTTGTTAATGCCTACAGAGAAAAATCCTAATTTCTGGAGGGTAAAATAAAACAAGTACTTCACTTTCTACATTATCTACTTTGGTATTTCATTCATTGAAGAAAGACTAATTTTAAGTCCATTATTTATCTGTCGTGACTGGGATATACTGAACTAAACAGAATCTTTGCCCTAATGGAGCTCAAATGCGAGGAGATGCTTGAAATGTAGCAAGCAAGAGCCTGCATGATTTCTGAAACCAGAAAAAGAAAATGTAAAAAGTGAGCACTATAATAGAAACCCTCATAGTGATAATTTCTCCATGTCACCACCCTGCAAATAAGACAATTAGAATGCAGGTCATGGCTGGGTGTGGTGGCACGTGCTTGTAATCCTAGCTAATCAGGAATCTGCCTTGGGAGGCTGAGATGGGAGGATCACTTGAGCCTGGAAGTTTGAGACCAGACTGGGCAATGCAGTGAGACCCTGTCTCTTAAAAAAAAACAGTTTGCCTCCAGCTTTCCTGGGTGATTGGAACCTCGCTCTGGCCTTTTGGGGTCCCCCTGCCTGAAGGTCTGCAGGGGCTGTGGTTGGAGACCCGAAGAGGGGACAGAGCCCAGCCCCTTTCCGTTGCTGAGCAGGCCTCTGTGTCCATGACACCTGTCTTCTGGGCCTGGGGGCTGTGGGCATATGTCCTCCCTGCTGGCTCCCCCAGCCCCTGCTGCTTGACACTCTTGGAACTCTTCCCTAAGGAGTCAGTCCCCCAGAGGCCTAGCAGGGAATCCTGTTGTATCTGCACTTTGGGTTTTAGTTTCAAGGCTCCATCAGGTACAGATTGCATTTCAGGATGCGTGAAAAGCTTGAGTGAGGGCTGCCCTGGTTTGTCATAGCTCCACCTTCTTTAGAGGGTGAGGGCTGTTGGAGACCCCCCGATCCATGCCACATCAGCTCAGCACTACACATCTTGAGACGATTCCCAAGACAGCTAGTGCCTCCCGGCCTTCCTGCACCAGGCCGAGGGGTACCCCAGAGGACGCTGGATCCCTTTCCTCTTCTTGGTTGAAGGATCGCTCTATATATGTATGTGTGTGTGTGTGTGTGTGTGTGTCTATAAATATAGTATATATATATATATACACACACACACACACACACACACACATATATATAATATAATAGAGATTTTTTTTTTGAAATTCTGGTAGAAAAGTTAAAAAAAAAAAAAAAAAAAGCAAATGCTATTGATTTATTTCAGGGTGCCCAAAGAGGCTGTAGTCAATTTTTGGTACTAGGAGAGGCACCAAATGCATTTCCTGATTTTTAAGCATTTCCTTGTTGGAAGCCACAGAGGGCCAGGCCAAGTTGCTGACAGTGACTTTGCAGATTGAATAAAGAGACCCTTGAAGGGGAAGCAGGAAAAAGAAGAAGAAGAAAAAGAAGGAGAAGGAGGAGAAGGAGGAGAAGAAGAATACAGGTCAGTTTAAGCAATCTATTCCAAACTTGAAACGGGCTTGTTCATTAGCTCACATAGTTCTCAGGTATTATTCCTCTCCCCAGTTAGCCGAGGAATACACTAAGACTGTAAGCCATGGAAGGCCTTGCTGGAGGTTGCATGGCCAATGAATGGAAGCACTGGAGCTTACATCCAGGTCTGTCAGACTTCACAACCACCATACTTCCTTTCTATCAAGCTTGCCCCAGGAATGGATGGGAAGTCTCAGAAGCTGAGACCCACATTTGCCCCTAGAAAGACAGGCTGTGTGTGACCCCACCCAAGTACCTGCTGGAGGCGGCTCCTGATGTCAGAGGCACAGAGCTGGAGCATGTGCAAGTAGGAGACCTCGGTGTTGATGAGCTCCTGGACAGCCAGCCTCTGATGAAGCAGCGATCTGTCCTCAGAGGCCCCGTCTTCCCCCGTCCGGACTCCCTGACCTGGAGGATGGCTCGTCGGCTCCATGCTTGGCCATGTCAGCAGGTTCTGGGAAAAGCAGAACCATCCCCCACTCACTGAAGAATTGTTGGGACATGCTGTCTCTAATTCAATGACAATTACTCATCAAGAGGCCTAAAAAT
The DNA here is from genome assembly GCA_036589455.1 of Ateles fusciceps. Lineage (NCBI taxonomy): Eukaryota > Metazoa > Chordata > Mammalia > Primates > Atelidae > Ateles > Ateles fusciceps. Next base: position 12,176,896 of record JAZHEH010001005.1, on the reverse strand, counting down.
ATCGTGAGCTGCAAACAGAGTCAAATGAACTATTTATTAGCATTTGTAGGCAATAATCTGAACAATATTGAAAGTTAGGTAACAGCTCTGATAACTCTTGACATTTTAGGTGGTGGCTCACACCTGTAATCCCAGCACTTTGAGAGGCCAAGGTGGATGGATCACCTGAGGTCAGGAGTTCAAGACCAGCCTGGCCAACATGGTGAAATCCCATCTCTACTAAAAATACAAAAATGGCCGGGCGCGGTGGCTCACGCCTGTAATCCCAGCACTTTGGGAGGCCGAGGCGGGTGGATCACGAGGTCAAGAGATCAAGACCATCCTGGCCAACATGGTGAAACTCCGTCTCTACTAAAAAGTACAAAAATCAGCTGGGAGTGGTGGCACGCGCCTATAGTCCCAGTTACTTGGGAGGCTGAGGCAGGAGAATTGCTTGAACCCAGGAGGCGGAGGTTGCAGTGAGCCAAGATCGTGCCACTGCATTCCAGCCTGGCGACAGAGACTCCGGCTCAAAAAAAAAAAAAAAAAAAAAATTAGCCAAGCATGGTAACAACTACCTGTGGTCCCAGCTACTTGGGTATAGTAAGGCAGAAGAATTGCTTGAACCTGGGAGCCAGAGGTTGCAGTGAGCCAAGATCACGCCACTGCACTCCAGCCTGGGTGGCAGAGTGAGACTCTGTTTCCAAAAAAAAAGAAAAATAAATTAAAAAAATAATAATTCTTGACATTTTAAATTCATTTCCCAGGACTCAGATAATGTGCTTGCCTGGCTTTTCTTCTATTTCCAATTCAGCTCTTGACCTAGATTTCTTTATCTGGTGCAGCTGAATCTCTTCACCCTCTCCCAGTGGTCCCCCTACACCCCACCCCACCAGCTACCCCATTCAGGCCTTACTACCCATCGCCTGGACTATTTCCACAGCCTCCAGAGCCATCCTTCTGAATCCACACTCCTCTCCTGCCAGCCCCACACCTGTTCTTCCTGGACATGCTTCCAGTTTAAACTCCCTGAAACAAAGCTTGTGATCATGGTATGCCCTGCTGTAAGACTTTAGTAGCTTGCTGCTGCTCAGTGGTCTGATTCCAACCTCATCTCCCCCTTCACAGACTGTACTCCGGGCTCCAACTTCATTTCCCCCTTCACAGGTCGTACTGCAGCGGAGAGTTGAGTGCTCCTCTCCATACCTGCATTGGCATTTCCTGCTTCTGTACCTGCTGTGCCCCTTCCTGTGTTCCTATCCCCTAACGGTCACTTTTTTTAAGGCCGCTCTTGATCCTCCTCTCATTTCCTCACTCCTACCGGCTCCACTTTTCTTCTCTGAAACTCCTACAATCCTTTATCTCTAACTTTTAAAGTATCGACAGGCCGGGAGTGGTGGCTCATGCGTGTAATATCATCATTTTGGGAGGGCAAGGTGGGTGATCACCTGAGGTCGGGAGTTCAAGACCAGCGTGGCACCACATCTCTACTAAAAATACAAAAATTAGCTGGTTGTGGTGGCACACACCTGTAATCCCAGCTACTTGGGAGGCTGAGGCAGGAGAATTGCTTGAACGCAGGAGGTGGAGGTTGCAATGAGCTGAGATCGTGCCACTGCACTCCATCCTGGCGGACAGAGCAAGACACTATCTCAAAAAAGTAATAATAATAATAAAGTGTCAAGGGCAATACCACGGACAAGATTATCTGAAAAACTTTCCTACCACAAAACACAGGAATGCTAGATCAGCTATAATAAACTCCTTTTAATTGCATGTCAGAGCTTGTAAGAGAGGAAAAGAAATCACTAGGGTCCTCAAACAGGGAACTGAAAACTAGGGTGGGAGCAGCTGAGCTGATATAGCTGTGGCCCGAAGTAGAGGGGTGGGCAGGGAAGAGAGATCATTTGAAGCTCAGTGAACCAGAGACTTGGGCATTAGTGCCCAGGCAGGAACGGGAGACAAGCTCCTTCACAGAACCGTCCCCTCACCCAACAAGGACTTCAGTGAAATGGTGGATCAGGAAGAAAAACATGCAGCCATCCACACAGAAGATGACGAAGACAGTTCATCCTGGCTTGGGTTCTGGGTGAGGGAAAAAGATCTCCTTTATAACATGAATTCATAACAACAGACCTGCCTTCACTGGGTTTAGGTTCAAATCAATGCTACACATGTGGTCCAAGTGGCCCAAAGCTGAGAAATTTACACAAGAAGAACTCCTGGATTCCGAGCGGCCATAACAAAATAAAACGTTTCCAGAAAGACACGTCTGTAACCTAGGCCACAGAGAACCATGTCCTGAAGATAAGTTTGGAATCAAAAATTGTAAGAATGCCCCTGTGAGTACCAGCAGAAATAACAAGAGCAGGAGCAGACCCCAAGAGGATCAGATAACCAACCAGTCAGATACAGGCCAAAACAGAAATGGGGAAAGAGGAAAGACACTAGGACCAAAAATAGAGAGTTGTATAATGTTTTACAAGTATCAAATAGGGCTGGGCACAGTGGCTCATGTCTGTAATCCCAGAATTTTGGGAGGCCAAGGCAAGAGGCTTGCTTGAGCCCAGGAGTTCAAGACCAGCCTGGGCAACATAGTGAGACTTCATCTCTACAAAAAAAAGTTTTTGTTGTTTTTTGAAACGGAGTTTCACTTTTGTTGCCCAGGCTGTAGTGCAACGGCACGATCTTGCCTCACTGCAACCTCCGCTTCCTGGGTTCAAGCAATTCTCCTGCCTCAGCCTCCGGAGTAGCTGGGATTACAGGCATGAGCCACCATGCCTGGCTAATTTTGTATTTTTAGTAGAGACGGGGTTTTTCCATGTTGGTCCGGCTGGTCTCGAACTCCGGACCTCAGGTGATCCACCCACCTCGGCCTCTCAAAGTGCTGGGATTACAGTCGAGAGCCACTGCACCCGGCCAGGAAAAAACACTTTTTTTAAATTAGTCAGGCATGGTGGCACATGCCTATGGTCCCAGCTACTCAGGAGGCTGAAGTGGGAGGATCACTTGAGCCCAGGAGGTGGAAGTTGTAGTGAGCCAAGATTGCACCACCGCACTTGGGTGACAGAGCGAGACCCTGTCTCAAAAAAAAAAAAAAAAAAAAAAAGTACCAAAATAGAATTCACAGAAATTAAAAATTTGGTCTTTGAAATTAAAAACTGAATAGATAGATTAAACAAATTTTTAGGAAAGAGAACTAGTAAAGGGGCAGATAGAGCTGAAGAAATTATCCAGACTCCTAAACATAGAAAAGCATGGAAAATATGAGAGAGAATTTGAGGGATATGGATATTGAAAGAAAAAGGTCCATGTAACAAACAGGAGTTCTGATGGCAAGAATGGAAAAAATGAGGAGAGGCAATATTTGAAGAGAAGAGATTAAGAATTATTCAGAATTTAAATATATGTGTATATATACACACACACACACATACATATATGTATATATAAGACATGAATACTTAGATCCAGGAAGTGAAAGTCTCGACAGGATAACTTTTTAAAAAATTCCACATCTAAATAAGTTGAAGAAAAATTGTAGAACCTTGAAGGCCTCGAGAATTTACTTCATATGGTCCCATTCTCAGAAAACTACTTGAGAATGTGCTCCACCAAAAAAAGAAAGAAATCAAGAAAGAGAAAGATACAGGATCACTTCAGACATTCTGCTTCTAAAAAAAAAAAGAGAGAGAGAGAGAAAGACATAGGAAATTGTCAATCCCACACTGGAGAAAGGCAAGGGAATCCCCAGGATAGGTGAAAGGAAATCCTAGGGTTGACGGCTGACTCCAGGCAGAGGGCAAACAGTCTGAACCAGAGCACTCAAGAAGGTTCTAGTATATCTCGAGAGCAGATTTATTGAATTGGTATAGAATTCGGTGTTTAATTAGGTATAACTATACAGGTAATATTTAGAAAATGAAGAAACAAACCAACAAACAAAACAATTATTATAAATAACAACTTTTAAATTTAAAACATTGTGCAAAAAAACAAAGTATTTCTATTCTGCTACCTGGTAAAAGGATGGTCCATGGGATAATAGGAAATTGGTTTCCCATATAGAAAAATAAGTACAATCCCATATCATGCCCAAAATAATTTCCAGATGGTTTAAATACCTAAATGTTAAATGTGAAACTCTTATTTTTAGAAGAAAGCATAAGAAGATATGTTTATGTTCTCCAGATGGGAAGGATTTTTTAAACAAAACACAGAATGTACAAACCCCAACAGAAAAGATTGTAGCCAGGTGCAGTGGCTCACGCCTGTAATCCCAGCACTTTGGGAGGCCAAGGCGGATGGATTACCTGATGTCAGGAATTTGAGACCAGCCTGGCCAACATGGTGAAATCCCATCTCTAGTAAAAATTTAAAAAATTAACTAGGCATGGTAGTGGGCGCCTGTAATCCCAGCTACTTGGGAGGCTGAGGCAAGAGAATCGCTTCAACCCAGGATACGGAGGTTGCGGTGTGCCGAGATCTCACCACTGCACTCCAGCCTGAGCAACAGAGCAAGACTCTGAAGCAAAAAAAAAAAAAAAATGGATACAGTAAGATACACAATTGTAACACAACAGCCCTCATGTTGCCTTTTCACCTAATTCGCTCCAGTGCCCCATCCCAGCCTAACCCTTGGCAACCACAAATCTGTTCTCCATCTCTATGATGGTGTCTTTTCCAGAAATTCATGTAAATGGAACCTTTTAGGATTGGCTTCGTTCAGTCAGCATATTTCCCTGGAGATTCATGTAAATTGTGGGTATCAATAGTTGTAGTTCCTTCCCTTTTATTGCTGAGTAACTGAGATGCTTTATTTGTTTAAAAAAGTACAAAGGAAACATGGCAAAAATGTTAAAATTAAACAAAGCTAGGAGGTAAGTACGTGGGTATCTGTTGTTTTGTGCTTTGTTATTTTCTGGATGGCTAAAATACTTCATAATATTTAAAATGGCACGGATCCTGTGTAACCTGGTGCTCAGGGTACTCATTTTCCTGGCAGACACTATGCTCTTGGAGGCAAGATTCATCTTGTATCATCTTGTATCATCTTGTGTCCTCCTCTGTGCCTCACAATGCCGATGATTATACTATTTGTTACATAAATGGTTCTTGTGGATGTATCAATAGCTGTTAAAGTTTCTGTCTCAGGCTGAAAACACTGATGGAGAGCACAGAAATGGGTGTTTGGGGAGGGCAGGGCTGTACAGAGGGCAAAGGGCCCAGAAAGATCCTGGAACAAATCTGTCTGAGGCACAGCTCTGTTCTAGCTCCTGAACACACCCCGTAGTCTGCTGATTTGTCCCTGGCCGGAATTGCAACATTCACTACCTGTGCACAGCTTCTCTAGAAAGATCCCCATAGAATTTCAGGAAAGCTATTCAGTTTCCACAACTCAAAGCTGTTGTTAAATACGTAAAATCATGAGAATTGCTGGGTGGGGTAAAAAAGAAAAAAAAAGAGAGACTGAGAGAAATATTTTACAGAGAACTACTAAAAGACTTAAAATAGCATTAATTTTCACTTGGGTTAATTGCAATCTAGAAAGCAGGCCTGGCAAAACCTCTCTGTAGCAGCATACGTTATCCCTTAAATTATAGCCTGTGTAATGGAAAAAAACCACATTGTTATTTGTTTAAAAACATCATACCCGGCCAGTGCAGTGGCTCACGCCTGTAATCCCAGCACTTTGGGAGGCTGAGGTGGGTGGATCACCTGAGGTCAGGAGTTCAAGACCAGCCTGGGCAACATGGTGAGACCCCATCTCTATTTAAAAAAAAAACCAAATTTTAAAAAATAAATAAAAACAAACAAAAAGGAAAAACATCATACCCTTATTTGATGATTACACATTGTATACAGGTATCAAAATATCACATATACCCCCCCAAAAATGTATATATCCATCTAAAATGGCATGAAAAATAAACTAAAATTGTTTAAAGGAAAAATATATTATTCAGCAATAAAAAGAAATGATGTATAACTGACCCTTGAACAACATGAGTTTGAACTGCATGATTGCACTTATACACAGAATTTCTTCTGTCTCTGCCACCCCTGAGACAGCAAGCCCAACCCCTCCTCTTCCTCAGCCTACTCAACATAAAGACCACAGGGTGAAGACCTTTACGATGATCCACTTCCACTTAATGAATAGTAAACATATTTTCTCTTCTCCATGATTTTTAAAATGACATTATTTTCTCTAGCTTACTTAAAGAATATAGTGTATAATACATATAACATACAAAATATGTGTTAATCAAGCATTTCGGGCAGTGGGCCAAGCAGCTGACGGTCATCAGGGAGGACCAGCTCCTGGTGAGTAGTCAGCAGCAACCGTGTGCCTCTTGGCCTCACATGGACTTACATGTGGATAGGTCTCTACGTACATGTGGATGTGTCTGCCTTGGACATAACCGGCTTGACATTGTACACAGAAGCTCGAAGCCGCCATGCTCCTAAGAGAACGGGACTTTCCCCCACTGGAGCAGAATTTAAACACACACACAGCCCTTCTCTCTCTCTGTCTCTCTCTCTCTGTCTCTCTCTCTCTTCATCTCTGTCTCTTTCTCTGTCTCCCTCCCTCTCTGTCTCTCCAATTTAAAGACCTGGGCCGGGCCCGGTAGCTCATGCCTATAATCCCAACACTTTTGGAGGCCAAGGCAGGTGGATCACTTGAGGTCAAAAGTTGGAGACCAGCCTGGCCAACATGGTGAAACCCTGTTTCTCCTAAAAATACAAAAATTAGTTGTGTGTGGTGGCAGGCGCCTGTAATCCCAGCTACTCGGGAGGCTGAGGCAGGAGAATTGCTTGAACCTGGGAGGTGGAGGTTGCAGTGAGTCGAGGTCTCGCCATTGCACTCCAGCCCAAGCAACAAGAGTGAAATTGTCTAAAGAAAAAAAAAAAGAAAAAGAAAAAACTAGCGAGGCATGGTGGTACATGCCTGTAGTGTCGGCTACTTGGGAGGCTGAGGTGACAGGGTTGCTTGAGCTCAGTAAGTCGAGACTACAGTGAGCAGTAATCATGCCACCACACTCCGGCCTGGACAACAGAGTGAGACCCTGTCTTACTAATTAATTAATTAATTAAACATTATGTGTCAATTAAAAACATACTACTTTTAAAAAATCATACGGACATCCTGATTATTTAATCCCTTTCAAGAGAGAAGAAGTAGCAAAAGGAAATCATACTCCAAACCTAATTTTTCTTTTCTTTTTTTAAGAGACAGGATCTCACTCTGTCACCCAGGGCTGGAGTATAGTGATATACTCCTGGGCTCAAGCAATCCTCTCATGTAGCTGGGACTACAGACATGTCCCACTATGCCCAGCTAATTTTCTAATTTTTTGTAGAGACAGGGTCTCACTTGTTGCCCAGGCCGATCTCTAACCCCTGGCCTCAAGTGATCCTCTCATCTTGACCTCCCAGTGCACTGGGATTACAGGCAAAAGCCACTGAGTCTGGCCTAGTTTTGACCAGTTAGGGGAACTGAATGGAGAAATGGATCTAGCAGATCCCTGGGGGAAAGTGAAACTACCATGTGAAAGTTCTTTCCAAAGATAAAATGTCAGGGAAGGGAAAGTTGAGCATCCATCAGCTGCCCACCCAAGGCTTTAAAGGGGAGCCATTTTATATATATTTAAAATCTTTTTGTTTGTTTGTTTTGCTTTCCCTTTCTTATTCCAGGGAGAAGCCAATTTAAACATTTAAGGAAGAGGAGAAAAGGAAAACCGTCTGGTCTCAGACTCCAGGAATGGTTCATAGAAAGCTGTCAAAAGTGAAGCTCAGACATCATGAGGGCAAAGGACCCTACTGAATAATAAAGGGGCCAGGCGTGGTGGCTTATGCCCATAATCCTGGCACTTTGGAAGGTCAGGTAGGCAGATTATCTGAGGAATTCAAGACCAGCCTGGCCAACATAGCGAAACCCTGTCTCTACTAAAAAATACAAAACTTAGCCAGGTGTGGTAGTACACAGTTGTAATCCCATCTACTTGGGTGACTGAGACCCAAGAATTGCTGGAACCTTAGAGACAGAGGTTGCTGTGAGCTGAGATCACGCCATTGCACTCCAGCCTGGGTGACAGAACAAGACTCTGTCTCAAAAAAAAAAAAAAGGAATATAATCCTAGCACTCTGGGAGGCCGAGGTGGGTGGATCACGAGGTCAAGAGATCGAGACCATCCTGGTCAACACGGTGAAACCCCGTCTCTACTAAAAATACAAAAAAATTAGCCAGACGTGGTGGCATGCACCTGTGGTCCCAGCTACTCAGGAGGCTGAGGCGGAAGAATCGCTTGAACCCAGGAGGCAGAGGTTGCACCAAGCCGAGATTGCGCCACTGCACTCCAGCCTGGTGACAGAGCAAGACTCCAGCTCAAAAAAAAAAAAAAGAATAAAGGGAGGGAACACCTACAGAAATAAGAATGTGTACATAGGGGACTCTGGCTACTGAGCCTTGTTTATAAAGATAGACACCATAGTCAGAAGGGAGGATCCTGTACAGAGCTTCCAGAACTCTAAAACCCCCAAAAGAGCTGGAATCAACAAAATTAAAAGGATAACTTCCAAAGTCCCATCCCTACTGTCACTACCAAGCATATTTTAAAACTGATGTTCAGAAAAAGAGAGAGGCACACTATTTGGTGGCGGTGCTTTCCTCTTCTTAGTTCTAAAGATTGATAGTGAGAAGCACAGTGAAGGTTAGGAGCCCAGGCCCTGGAGCCAGAACAACCTCATTTCAAATGCTGATCCTGCAATCCATCAGCTGGCTTTCCTAGGATATTTATGTAACCATTCTCACAAGGTTGTTATAAGATTTCTTAAGGTAATCCAAGTAAAATATTTAATAGAGTTCCTGGTACATGGTAAACTCTCAATGAGAGTAGCCATGGTTTTCTGTTTCTATTATTGTTAAATTGGAAAGGGTACACTGGGAGTGGCGGCTCACGCCTGTAATCCTAGCACTTTGGGAGGCCGAGGTGGGTGGATCACCTGAGGTCAGGAGTTCAAGACCAGCCTGGCCATCACGGTGAAACCTCATCTTTAAAAAAAAAAAAATTGGAAAGGGTAGCATTGCCATTGATCAGATGTATGAAGTTGCCTAAAGACACGTGGCTGATCTAGATGCATCATATTATAGCAGGTGCCATGAACAGCTAATCAGGATAATAAGAACTACATACCAGAGCCTTACTGAGAATAAGGCTAATACCATAGAAACAGAACTGAGAGACTGAGAGAGAGACTGAAATGATGGCATGATTCATTTCAACCATGATAGAGACTGATTCCCTTTCTTACATGAGCAAATACAATTTTCTTTTTTTCTTTATTATTATTTTTTTCTTCAATATTTCCAGCTGAAAACAAATACATTTTTATTCCTCACCCCCCTTTTGCCTAAGCCACGCTGAGCTAGGTTTCTGCCACTTGATTAAAACAAATGGTTTGTTATCCCTTAGGAAGGGAGACAGAGATCACTTGCAGTCAGCATAGGTTAATTTAATAAAAACTGGTCAAGCCGGGCGCAGTGGCTAACACCTGTAATCCCAGCACTATGGGAGCCTGAGGTGGGCGGATCACGAGGTCAGGAGTTTGAGACCATCCTGGCCAATGTAGTGAAACTACATCTCTACTAAAAATACAAAAATTAACCAGGCATGGTGGTGCTTGCCTGTAATGCCAGCTACTCAGGAGGCTGAGGTAGGAGCACCTCTTGAACCGGGGAGGCAGAGGTTTCAGTGAGCCAAGATCATGCCATTGCACTCCAGCCTGGATGACAGAGAGAGACTCTGTCTCAAAAAACAAAAAAAAATGGTCATGCCAGACTTTCCTCATTCTTTTACTGACAGTCAACTAGATCAGTAGATCAAAGGAATACCGTAGTCCAGTGTATCTAGACCAGGAAGGTGTCGTCAGTCTCTTGTGACATACTTACACATGGAATAAGAGGCAGTGGTGGAGGCTGGCATAGAGAGCAGTGATAGGACATGAATAAGGACTACAAACTGATAAAACCACTAACTTCAAAGAGTGTTGATCAGTGTCCACCTTTGGGCTCTGTTTTGTTTTGTTAAAGATACCCATTAATTTGTGCTTTCCATCTCTAAGACCTTCTGGGTCTAAACCTCCACCATCTTTCTCCTGGACTGGTACAACAGCTTCCTGACTGGATCCACAGCATCAGAGCGGAGGGGTCTTTCAAAAACATAAAATTGGGCTGGGCTTGGTGGATCACATCTGTAATGCCAGCAATTTGGGAGACCGAGGCAGACGGATCACCTGAGGTCAGGAGTTTGAGACCAGCCTGGCCAACATGACAGAACCCCATCTCTACTAAAAGTAAAAATAAAGTAGCCAGGCATGTTGGTGCATGACTGTAGTCCCAGTTTGGGAGGCTGAGGCAGGAGAATCACTTGAACCTGGGAGGCGGAGGTTGCAGTGAGCTGAGGCTCCATCTCAAAAAGAAAAAAGAAAAATGGAAACATATGAAGAGTTCATAGTCAAATTACAAAAAACATTCTAATGTTTTAGAAACTACTGTGAAACAAAATAGAGCCACAGAGCCAACCAAGAAAGGAAGGAATTTTCCAAGTCACTCTGCTTACAGAAAAGGACTTCTCTGGGTTGAGAAATAAATGATTAGAAAGAGGTGGAAAGGGAGCAATGGACATCCCCTCGCCCCATACACATACAGACATACACATTCTGTCTCTCTTTTCTGGAGGAAAAACTCCTTTTTATAAATACATGGAAAGGAATGTAACCCGCCAGACAGATGGTATGTGCCTTAACCCTAATCACATAGCAGCTATTTGCCCTTAGCCATATTTCCCCAGCTCTATTTGGAAGGAGACAACACAGTATTTTTTGTTTATTTGTTTGTTGTTTTTTTTGTTTGTTTTTGAGACAGAATCTTGTTCTGTCGCACAGGCTGGAGTGCAGTGGCTCCATCTCGGCTCACTGCAACCTTTGCCTCCCAGGTTCAAGCAATTCTCCTCCCTCAGCCTCCTGAGTAGCTGGGACTATAGGCGTGCGCCACCACGCCTGGCTAACTTTCGTATTTTTAGTAGAGATGGGGTTTCACCATGTTGGCCAGGCTGGTCTTGAACTCCAGACCTCATGATCCTCCTGCCTCAGCCTCCTGAAGTGTCTGGGATTACGGGTGTGAGCCAGCAAGCCTGGCCCTATACAGTATTTTATTTAAAAGCAGTTATTTGTATAGATGAGTGGGCCTGCCCAGACTCTGTCCTCACAAGTTTGGATCCATAGATTTAAAGTTCTTAAGCTTTCCAGAATTAGGGAATTAAGAAAATAATAACAATAATTAGAATTATAAAATCCACTGGGCACAGTGGCTTATGCCTGTGACCCCAGCACGTTGGCAGGCTGAGGTGGGAGGATCACTGGCATCCAGGAGTTCATGACCAGCCTGGGCAACATAGCAAGACCCTGCCTCTACAAAAAAGTAAAAAAAAATAGCCAGGTGCGGTGGCATATGCCTGTAGTCCCAGCTACTCAGAAGGCTGAGGCAGGAGGATTGCTTGAACCTGGGTGGTTGAGGCTGTGATTTTACCACTGCACTCAGCCTGGGCAGCAGAGCGACGAGACCCTGTCTCTAAATAAACAAACAAATAAATAAATTCTTAAGCCTGTCAACAATAAACAAGCAATAGGCTTTGGACAGTCAAGTTCTACAAATGCCATTTTGCTTCTGTTATAGCACATGAAAACACACTCTCTACTTCACTAGTTAAATAAAAAGGCATTTATTTGATCTAGGGCAGAATCAGCCAAGTCACTGTTGACCACAGTAATCTGCTGATCCAAGAGGGATGAAAGCCAACTGCCAGCAGCTCCTGTTCCCTGGCAGAAACTCAGCTGAAACTCTATTGCTGGGCAAGAGTGGGTGCTACCCAGGTCCCGGTTTATGTCCTCTTTCCTGTTATTTAAAAACAAACTCTATAGGTGCTGACTCTGTTTGAGAGAGGCAAGTGAAAGCCAATAAGCAGTCCTTGCTACAGTATCTGGTAGATTTACTTTCAGCTTTTGACTTGGAGTCAAATACTGAGGGTAGTGCCTTGCTGCACCCTTACTTAGGATACCATCACAAAGGTATGTGGTGTGGTTTGTAAATCATAATAGGGCTGACTTTATTTTTTCATGTTTATAATTTTTTAAATTGTGTTTTATTTCACATACAGCCCAATTTCTTCCAAGTCATCACCCTTTCCTAACTAGCACAGCTTTGATTCACTGGGTTTTGTGTGTCATCACTTTTTTTAAATTAATGCGTAATAGATGTACATAGTTTCAGGGTACATGTGATAATTTAATATATTTATAAAGATCAAATCTGTGTACCTGGGATAGCCCTCGCTTTCAATATTTGTCTTTTCTTTATACCAGAACCATTCAAATTATTCTCTTCTAGCTATTTTGAAACATACAATAGATTATTGTAAACTATAGTCACCCTATAATCATTAGCACTTTTATTGAGCATCTATTATGTCAGGCACCGGCCTTTATGCTCATTCTTAAGTCTGACAACAACCTGGAGGATGAAACAGACACTCTTGTCTCCAGACTACACATAAAACTGGGCCTTGAAGAGGTTAAACTATGCTTCCTGGATCACACAGCTAGCTGTCTGGACGCACAGCAGGTACTCCTCCACCGGCTGTCTCCCTTCAAAAAACCAAAGAAAGTGCTCTGAAACCACCCTGCCTGAGTGCCGGCCTGCAGGCATTCCTTACAGCAGGAATTCGTGTCAAATCTCAAACTGTGCACAAGGCTTTGTGTGAACCCTTCTATGGGGAGTGGACACAGATCTCTAAGGGGTCAGAGATCCCTAGCAGGTTAAGAACCAGTGCCTTTACAGAAACAGGAAAAAAGAAAAAAAGAACCAGGGCCTTGGCAGGCTGTCTGCTTCCCCACTCCCCCACTGTAAGTTTCTGGCGTTCAGGAGCCCCCTGTTCTGACTTCTAGTCCCAGCTTTGACACCACTTTTCTGAGGGCCCTTAGCCAAGTCACCTCACCTATGGATCACGGATTTCTGTTCTCTTTTTCCCGGCCTTGACTGTCTATTCATAATTATATTTTTCTTGGCAAGGATTCTTTACCATTGTTTGTATTTTTCCATTGTTATAATGTATGGATTCTTACTAAAAGCTGTCTCAAATCCTACACGGAAGAAGGCAGACAGAAACAGGAATAGAGAATAATAATTTCTTTCCAAGCCAGCTTACCTCCCTGGGCCTCAGTTTCCCACCTGTAAAACGACTAGGTCAGGCCACATGGATCAGGTAGCTTACATTCCCATAAGGCTCAAAACACAAAGCTAGCTACCAAGCAGGTTGGGACCCAGGAGGTCGCCGCATCCTACCTTTCTCTGCTCCACCTACCTTTTCTGATCCTCCCAGCAGCTGTTTCCTGCACCCCCTCCCGGGCCCCATCCTGCCTGACCAGGCCCCAATCGCCAGGCGGACTCACCCGCGCCCGCAAGGTGCCTGCGGGCGCTCAAGCACTGAGCCGGTCGCCACGCTCCCCGCACCCGCGCCGCTCCGGGCGGCTGTGCCCACGGAGGGCACGGGCGGGCGCGGCTGTGCCCACGCTGCTGTTTGCGTGCGTGCGTGCGCCGCGAGGGGGTGGTTTGTCTCCAGCCTTTGTTAATTGTCTCTGGAGTCAGGTTGTTTTCTGTTCGCGGCTCCCGGAGTCGGCCCCGGCCGGCTTGGAACCTTGCCCTGGCTGGCAGCCAACCCGAAGCATTGCGGGCGGGGTTTAGCGAAGTGCCCGCACCCACCCCTCCCGCGGACTCTCATTAAACCACCTTCTCCTCGGGCTCGTCACCCCGAAAACAGAAGCCGGCACTTAGGCCACGCGGTGGGAATGCTGACCCCGGTATCACTGGATACCTGTGTTCCTGCCCGAATCACCAAACTTTAGGGCTGGGCCTCGATTTAATTCTGAGTGTTGGCTGCGGAGGAGCCCTTGGTTCTTGTCCCAGCTCTCCTGGGAGCCCTGCGCAACCTTAGCCAAATCGGCCAGTCTCTTCCATGACATAACGGCGTTGGTCCATTCTTTCACTCCACTAGGGCAATATCACTCTTTTGGGCACTGAGAACTCAACAGTTAACACGATAGACAGGGTCCCGGCCTTCTTGAGCTCCTGTCCTAGACATTAAATCCACCAGTAAAAGTGATAATTGCTATGAAACGCATGGAAAGTTTCCTATCAGGGCAACCAAACCTTGTTTGTAGCTCCTGAAATGGACTAGATTAGCTTTTCTCATCTGCCAGTTCCTTTATTCTTATTTTCATTTTTAGGGCTTAATTTAGGGCTTATTATTACTACTGGTAGTAGCCCCATTGCTTACTAAGGGCCAGGCGCTACGCTAAATGTTTTACTTATACTGTCTCAATTATCTCATTCACAATTTCTCTAAGAAATAGGTATCATTATTATTATCCTCATTTTCAAGAGAGAGAACTCAAGCTACAGAGGTGAAAATAGGTACTTGTCTATGGTCACACAACTACGAAGTGACAGGGCCAGTATTCAAATTCAGACCATCTGAGCATTCAGGGTGCTTAACCACCACTCTACACCCATAAAAACATGAAGACCAGAATAGGGTCTTCTCTTGAATGTGCCAGAAGAGGACAACTGAAGGGGAGAGGAGTGGTTTAGTGTGCAGAAGAGAAAAGCAAGGGAATTTGAGGACTTTTCAAAAAAGTTGTCCTAGCTGGATGTGGTGTCTCATGCCTGTAATCCCAGCACTTTGGGAGGCCAAGGGGGGTGGATCACGAGGTCAGGAGTTTGAGACCAGCCTGACCAACATGGTGAAACCCTGTCTCTACTAAAAATACAAAAATTAGCCGGGCATGGTGGCAGAGCCTATAATCCCAGCTACGCAGGAGGTTGAGGCAGGAGAATCACTTGAAGCCGGGAGGCAGAGGTTGCAGTGAGCTGAGATCGTGCCACTGCACTCTAGCCTGGGCGACAGAGTGACACTCTGTCCCAATAATAATAATAATAATATCAGTTGCCTGGAGAGAGTATCCTGTCACTAAAAGAAAGCATTCAAGCAGAGAAGCATATTAGAGATACTTCAAAGAAAAGTCAGGTACAAGTTGAAAACTGATTGAGGTGATCTCTAAGGTTCCCTTCAATTCTGATATTTTGTCTATTCTAACCTACTGATAAAGAAACTGAGTCCTGGCTGGGTGCGGTAGCTCATGCCTGTAATCCCAGCACTTTGAGAGACTGAGGTAGGTGGATCACCTGAGGTCAGGAGTTCGAGACCAGCCTGACCAACATGGTGAAACCCCGTCTCTACTAAAAATACAAAATTAGTCGAGCCGAGCATGGTGGCGCATGTCTGTAAGCCCAGCTACTCTGGAGGCTGAGGCAGGAGAATCACTTGAACCTGGGAGGCAGAGGTTATAGTGAGCTGAGATCGCACCATTGCATTCCAGCCTGGGCAACAAGAGCAAAATTCAGTCTCAATAAAAAGAAATAAATTGAGGAAACTGAGTCCTAGAGTGGCTAAGTGGCTTGTCCAAAGTCAACTGGGAAGTGAAGCGCTGACCCCAAAGCTAAGTCTGATTCCCAGATCAGACTTCCTGATTGTTTCCAGGTGAGGGTCTTGTGAGTGCTCAACACCTCAGTTCATGCTCCTGTAAAGTGTGTATGTGCCTGTCCAGTTTTTCCTGAGTGCATGAGATCATCTGCTTTACAATTTTACTTTACACTTTTTTTTTTCAGAAGTAGGTGATGGAATATTTTGTGCTTCTGATGTGTGCCCATCTTCCTTGCCTGTGTTGAGTATTCTGTGGCTTTCGATGTAAGTGTCAACAGTCCCCGCGGCAATTGCTGTATTATAGGATACCAAGTATTTATTTGGCAATTTAAGGAGACCAAAATAAGCTGGATATTTTTCATTTGAAACTGATGTTTCATCTAGTTATAGACCTAGAAGCAAAGAGGAAAAAAAAGAGAAACTGATGTTTCAGCCGGGCACGGTGGCTCTCGCCTATAATCCCAGCACTTTGGGAGGCTGAGACAGGCGGATCACAAGGTCGAAAGATCGAGACCATCCTGGCCAACATGGTGAAACCCCATCTCTACTAAAAATACAAAAATTAGCTGGGTGTGATGGCGCACGCCTGTAGTCCCAGCTACTCGTGGGGCTGAGGCAGGAGAATTGCTTGAACCTGGGAGGCAGAGGTTGCAGTAAGCCGAGATCGCACCACTGCACTCCAGCCTGGCGCCTGGCGACAGAACAAGACTCTGTCTCAAAAAAAAAAAGAAACTGATGTTTCCATGATTCTGTTTAGGAGTCAGTTTATTTTGAGTGAAATTTCTAATGCATAGGCAATAATTCCACTATCTCTCATCCTAGTCACATGGAGTTTGATAAGCAGCAATCTACTTGTTGACTTTAGAAGAGGTATTATTTTCTCAATCTCTAAAGAGCTATTTGCTTTTGACTGGAAACCTAACAAAGGAATCCATTTGATTTCTAGAACTTTTACAAAAAAATGGACATCACCTTGCCCCCAGTGACACTAACCCAAAGATAAAAGGGTTCCCTTTCACTTCTACCTTCAACAGAGTGATCCATTTTTAAATTGTGTTTATTTCAAAAAGAAATTATATTTGCCGGTTCAGAATTAAAAAGTATACTGTCAGGGTTAGCTTATTGATCTTTGGATGCCTCTTATTGCCTGGCATAATGCCTTGTGCATAGTAAGTGCTGAATAAGTGTTTGTTGAATGGGTGGAAGAGTGAATGTGAAAAAGTTGTAGGAGGCAAAGAAAGGTGGATTAGGGTGGGGCAGCAGACACTTGAGAGTCAAGAGACAACAGCTCCTCTCCCCCGGTATTTCTTCTTTTGCCTGAGGTGTATGGGCCTTAAAGGGAGCCCAGACAGAACTCCCAGACCAGTTGCAAATTTAAGCATGACTTTATTAAGAGATCTTTACTAAAATAAGCAGATTGGACTCTTTCAGGCTGCACATTACCTAAAGACTATGTGCTAGCCAGAGTCCTTGGTTGCAAGCAACAAAAGCTGATTCTGGTCAACCAAAGCAGAAAAGGAATTTCTTGAAAGAGTATTGGGGAGCTCAAAGAATCAGTAGAAAGGATAGAGAACTGGGCTAGGAATATAGACAGGCACCATGGGAGGCCAGGTGGCCATATGCACAGAGGAGAGCACACCAGACGAAGGATGCTTATGCTGGACACTGGCAATGCCACTGGCCCTGCCATTCAGGTTCTGGCCCTGGGGACTGGATACCATAGATGACCTACCTGCCATTACTGTCACCAGATATTGAATGCCACCACCACTGAAATTCACTAAAATTTACTGAATAAACTTTACACATTGCCTGCTGCTCTTCACTCTATTTTCCAGAATTATAATCAGAGAAAACTGTTATCAAGGCCTTTTGGTTTCCATGAATGAGATCCAGGGCCCTGCTTTACACAACGTCCTGTTTCCCAAATGCATAATGGTAACATGGAGGCTGGGCAACCAGGAAAATGACAAATGTCCACACAGCAGTCATCTTCTAATAATTTGTAGGCCCCAGACTAGAAGAATTGAAGTATATAATCTGTATAAAGTACTTAGTATAGTAACTGAGCTGAACTCTCAAAACCTGGAGAGGTGGGTGTTATATTTGTTTCTCGGCCTTTTACAATTTTAGCTAATCAGAGAACTTCTTCTTCTTTTTTTTTTTGAGATGGAGTTTCACTCTTGTTGCGCAGGCTGGAGTACAATGGTGCAATCTCGGCTCACCACAACCTCTGCCTCCTGAGTTCAAGCAGTTCTCCTGCCTCAGCCTACCAAGTAGCTGGGATTACAGGCATTTGCCACCATGCCCTGCTAATTTTGTATTTTAAGTAGAGACAGAGTTTCACCATGTTGGTCAGACTGGTCTCATTAACTCTCGACCTCAGGTGATTTGCCTGCCTGGCCTCCCAAAGTGCTGGGATTACAGGTGTGAGCCACTGCACCTGGCCTCAGAGAACTTCTTTATATCACTAATACTTTCCTCCCATACCTTTTCTTTTCTTTATCATTAGAATCACTTGCAGTTACAGAGGTAAGCAAAGGAAGGCTGAGAAGAAAGAGGTAAGTTATGCCAAATGTGTACTTAGCACCACAATATGGGCAATGCTATGGGTCAAGTAAATCTATTTTTCTGACAAATTTTTTTTTCCCCCAAGTATGCCCTACCTATTTGCATTCTGATAAATTTTTTGAAAGCTGCCTACCTCTTTAAGAGTCTCCGTCTTGGGATCATATCTAATTTTTTATTCTACTTTGTGAAATCTACCACTCTTTCCATAAAAATAATGAAAATAGGTGCTATTTATTGAGTGCCTAATACATGTCAGTAATGTTTCATAGATTATTTCTAATCCTGACAATCATCCTATATGATAGATAATATTTGCATTTTACAGATTACAAAAGATTACAGAAAGATTAAGTAGCCAGGCGAGGGCGAGGTGGCTCATGCCTGTAATCCTAGCACCTTGGGTGGCCGAGGCAGGTGGATCACCTGATGTCGGGAGTTCAAGACCAGCCTGACCAAAATGGAGGAACCCTGGCTTTACTAAAAATACAAAATGAGACAGGCATGGTGGTGCATGCCCGTAATCCCAGCTACTTGGGAAGGCTGAGGCAGGAGAACTGCTTGAACTCAGGAGGCAGAGGTTGAGGTGAGCCGAGATTGCGCCATTGCACTCCAGCTTGGGCAACAAGAGCAAAACTCTGTCTCAAAAAAAATAAAATTAAATTAAGTAACTTGTCCAAGATTACATAGCTCATAAATGACTGAAATTTGAAGTCAAGTCTACTACTGTACCACAGGGTCTCTCATGTGGTTGCTTTCTGCAAAGATCCCTATAACCACGTAAAAAATACATTCTACTAAGTCTAGAACATAAGTTTTGAGAATTATTTCTTCTGAGATATCATTTTTTTTTTTTAATGGAGTCTCTCACTCCATTGCCCAGGCTGGAGTGCAGTGGCACGATCTCAGCTCACTCAAATCGCCACCTCCCGGATTCAAGCAATTCTCCTGCCTCGGCCTCCCTAGTAGCTGAGATTACAGGCGTGCAACACCACACCTGGCTAATTTTAATATTTTTAGTAGAGACAGGTTTTTACCATGTAGGCCAGGCTGGTCTCGAACTCCTGACCTCAGGTGATCCACCTGCCTCAGCCTCCAAAAGTGCTGGGATTACAGGCGTGAGCCACCATGCCTGGCCCTGAGATATCAATTTGTAAGAAAGGCAAGTCAAGAAATTGGTTTCTATGTCTTTAGCATAATTAAACATTTATTACATAACAGACTAATAGTCTCATTACTAATGTATAATAATTTTTATAACAAGAGTGTCTGTTGTATTGAGCCTATATTATAAGCTAGGCATTTTGTTAGATGATCTTTTTTTTTTTTTTTAAAGACAGGGTTTCACCATGTTGGTCAGGCTGGTCTTGAAATCCCAACCTCAGGTGATCCACCCGCCTTGGCCTCCAAAGGGCTTGGATTATAGGCATGAGCCACCACGCCTGGCCACTAGATGATCTTAAAAGATAAGAATTACCATCTTCTTTTACACATGAGAAATCTGAAATTTTGAGAGATTTAGAAACTCACACAGGCCTCACTGCTAGGAAGTGGCCAAAGGCCGAACTGGGACTGGAACCTCCACAGTATGACTTCAAAGCCTGTATTTCTTCCAACATGTCATACTCTCTCTGGGCCTGTTTTACAATTTGATTGTTTGCTTGTTTGCTTGTTTGCTTTTGAGATGGAGTCTCTCTCTGTCACCCAGGCTGGAATGCAGTGGCATGATGTTGGCTCACTCAACTTCTGCCTCCTGGGCTCAGGCTCAGGTGATTCTCGTGCCTCAGCCTCCAGAGTAGCTGGGATTACAAGCATGCACCACCATGCCCAGCTAATTCTGTATTTTCAGTAGAGACAGGGTTTCACCATGTTGACCAGGCTGGTCTCGAGCTCCTGACTTCAGGTGATCTGCCCACCTCAGCCTCCCAAAGTGCTGGGATTACAGGCATGAGCCATGCCCAGCTCTGTTTTACAGTTTGTATTGAAAACCACCACTTGGCCAGGCACCAACATGCCCAGCTAATTTTTTTTTGGTGGGGGTTCACCTTGTTACCTTGTTGCCCAGGCTAGTCTCAAACTCTCTGAGTTCAAGTGTCTGCCTAGCTACTTAGGAGGCTGAGGCAAGAGGATCGCTTGAGCTCAGGGTGGGGGGCAAATGCTGCAGTGAGCCAAGATTGTGCCACTGCACTCCAGCCTGGGCGACAGAGCAAGACCCTGTCTCAAAAAAAAAAATCCTTTTGTTGCAGTGACAGAAATCCAACTCATCCAAAAACTACAATGTCCAAAAGAAGAAAAGACCATCTCTACCTTTGTGTCTCTTCAAGAGAGGAAGCCCCTTGAAGAAGCTCTCCCGCAGATCTTTCCTCATGTCTCATTGCTTAGAATAGTATCCCCTGTGCATTACCTAAACCAATCACCAGCCTAGATGGATGAAGACCCAACATTGGGTCAGTCCCCTGAGCACAGAATCATGTAGCCTTAACAAAACTGGGGTCTTGTTGGGAAAGAGGAAAGAAAAGAGAAATGCTCTTAGGTAGGCAGCCAATAGTGTCTGCTACAATAGGGAGTTGGCAGTTCTACAGGGAAACTGGGGACCAAAGATAAGGTGATCTTTCCCACTGAGTCTGTAAAGAAACAGTTCTTACCAGGAAAATGAAAAGTTATACCAGACAGAAAGTACAGACAAAGCATAACAATATGAAACTAGCCTGTGGTTTCCAGAAACTGCAGGAACTTCATTATAAGTGGATTGAATGATCTGCATGGATTGTTCAGTGACAGACAAGACTAGAGGCGGGCTGGGCGCAGTGGCTCACACCTGTAATCCTAGCACTTTGGGAGGCCGAGGTGGGTGGATCACCTGAGGTCAGGAGTTCAAGACCAGCCTGGCCATCATGGTGAAACCTCATCTTTAAAAAAAAAAAATTAAATTAAAAAAAAGAAAAGACTAGAGGCGTAAGCAGGCACCAGATCATGGAGGGCATGGGTGCCATGCTAAAGATTTAAATGTAATCTATAGGTAATGGGGGAGCCATTGAAGAATGAGGACAATATAATATTGTTTAATTCTAGAAAGATCAACTGTCTAGAGAGTGGAAAATGGATCCCAGAAGACAGAAGGCTGAGGTGACAAATCATTTAGGAAGTTGTAGTATTCAGCCAAGGGAGAGACAAGGCCTCAGAGTAAAGCTGCAGTGATAGTGAGGTAGAAGAGGAGAAAGTAACAGTGAAACTTCGATGGAGTATCTGTAGAATTTGGTGACTTATGGGAGGTAAGGGGATGAGTACCTGGGCTGACTCTGGGATTTCTGTCTTGGATAGTCAGGTGGATGATGGATGAGATAAATTTTGGGCTAGCTGATACCTGTGCTATATAAGTGAAGGTGTCAATGGGAAGATGAATGTAAGGTTCTGAGAGAGGGAAGTTTGGCAATATAGACCAGTAGGCCACTGGCATATCCATTGTACATGAAGCGATAAAATGAATGAGATCACTCTAGGGAAGCAGTAAATGCGTGAAAAGAAGAGGGCTAAGGTCAAAGAACTGGTGAACACAACCAAAGAGCAGGCAAAGAAAGGGGAGCCAGCAAATAATGAGATGGAGCAGGCACATAGACCTGCGAGGAGACACAGCCTTTGAGTAAACTTCCTGATAGACAATACCCTCCAACTTCTGTGTTTCAGTCTGGTCCCATACCACCAAATAAAACTATAGCTTAAATTCTGGGTCAATATCCTTCCAAGAATTATCTGAATAATTGTAATATTTGATTTCTATTCATTAGTTTCTAGATGAAAGTCTTCTCTGTTAATGCACTTCTGCTAGAAACTACATGAGAAAAAAAGTCTAGCCGGGTGCGGTGGCGCGTGCCTGTAGTCCTAGCTATTGGGGAGGCTGAGGTGGGAGGATCACTTGAGCCCAGGAGTTCTGGGCTGTAGTGCACTATGCCAATCGGGTGTCCGAACTAAGTTCGGCATCGATATGGTGACCTCCCGTTGCGTAAGGAGGGGTGAGCTGGCCCAGGTCGGAAACAGAGCAGGTCAAAACTCCCGTGCTGATCAGTAGTGGAATGATGCCTGTGAATAGCCACTGCACTCCAGCCTGGGCAACATAGGGAGACCCCGTCTCTTAAAAAAAAAATAAAAAAATAAAAAATAAAAGAAAAAAGGTCTAGTGAAAAAGAAACTCCCTTTCCTGAAACATACATTCAATTCCTTGGAAAAGAGTCTCAAGGTCCTGTTGCTACAGATTTAATGATCTGCCATTGTGTGGGCAAGGGTATAAATAATTTCTAAGAGTGCAAGTTGGTACAACCATTTTGACTCAGATATTTCATCTCTATTAATTTATCCTATCACACAAAGTGTACAAAGATATTTGCATGTGGATGTTTACTGACTTAAAAAACATCCAAGTGAGCCAGGCGCAGTGGCTCACGCCTGTAATCCCAGCACTTTGGGAGGCTGAGGTGGGCAGATCACGAGGTCAAGAGATCAAGACCATCCTGGCCAAAAATGGTGAAACTTCGTATCTAAAAAAAAAAAAAAAGTCCAAGTGAAAAGTTAAAAGTAGCCCACATAACTATCTACAGGAGACTGGTTAAGAAATCCCAGTATGTTCATTCACACAATAGAATACTATACAGCCAATAAGAACCAGGTTAATCTGTGAGTACTGACATGAAAGGATATCCATGCTGTAGGGATGATATATTGCTAAATTTAAAAAGTAGGTTGTAGGCCATATATTTATATATATATATGTAAATATATATATATGGTATATATATAATCCACTGAACCATTCAACAGATATTATTGAAGCAGGCACTGTTCTGGGGATACATTAGTAAACAGGAGAGAAAAAGTTCCTGTCTAATTGAGCTAATGTTCTAGGGAAGGAGGTAAAATCAGTAAGAGTAAACACACACACACACACACACACACACACACACACAATTTTAGATACTAATACATGCCATGAAGGAAGATAAAACAAGGTAAGAAGCTGAAGAATAACTGGGTATTAAGAGTGAGTATGGGTAAGAGAATATTTTATTTTATTTTATTTTTATTTATTTATTTATTTATTTTTTTTTTTTGAGAATATTTTAAATAATTTGGTCAAGAAAAGAGTTCCTGGCCGTGTGCAGTGGCTCACGCCTATAATCCTAGCACTCTGGGAGGCCAAGGTGGGCGGATCATGAGGTCAGGAGATCGAGACCATCTTGGCTAACATGGTGAAGCCCCATCTCTACTAAAAATATGAAAAAATGAGCTGGGCATGGTGGCATGCGCCTGTAGTCCCAGCTAATTGGGAGTCTGAGGCAGGAGAATCGCTTGAATCCAGGAGGCGGAGGTTGCAGTGAGCCAAGATCGTGCCACTCCAGCCTGGATGACAGAGACAGACTCTGTCTCAAAAAAAAAAAGAAGAAAGAAAAAAAAAGTGTTTCTGTGGAGAGAACATTTTAGCAGTGACCTGAATGAAATAAGGGAACATATTAGAGTTCTCCAGAGAAAAAGAACTAACAGGGTGTGTATACATACACACACATAGAGATTGATTTTGGGGAATTGGCTAATGTGATTAGGAGACTTAGAATGCTATGGTTTGGATACGGTTTATTTGTCCCTACCAAAACTCATGTTGAAATTTAATCCCAGCCAGGCATGGTGGCTCACGCCTGTAATCTCAACAGTTTGGGAGGCCGAGGTGGGTGGATCACCTGAGGTCAGTAGTTTGAGACCAGCCTGACTAACATGGAGAAACCCTGTCTCTACTGAAAATACAAAATTAGCTAGGCATGGTGGCGCATGCCTGTAATCCCAGCTACTCGGGAGGCTGAGGCAGGAGAATCGCTTGAACCTGGGAGAAGAAGGTTACAGTGAGCTGAGTTAGCGCTATTGAACTCCCCCTGGGCAACAAGAGCGAAACTCTGTCTAAAAAAAAAAAAAAAAAAAAGGGCTGAGCATGGTGGCTCACGCCTGTAATCCAAGCACTTTGGAGGCAAAGGTGGGCGGGAGTTCAAGACCAGCCTGACCAACATGGTGAAACCCCGTCTTAAAAAAAAAAAAAAAAAAAAGAAAGAAATTTGATCCTCCATGTGGTGGTGTTGGGAGGTGCCTAATGAGAGGTGTGTGGGATATGGAGGCTTTACCGTCATGGGTGTCTTGGTGCCATCCTCAAGGTAGTGAGTAAACTCTCACTCTGGTGAAACTGGATTAGTTCTTGCAGGAATAGTTTCCTGTGAGAGTAAGTTGTTAATAAAGCCAGGATGCCCGTTGGGTTTTCTCTCTTTGCATGTGTCTACTTCCCCTTTGACCTTCTCTGCCAGATTATGATGCAGCACAGAAGCCCTTGCCAGAACCCAGAGCCATGACTTCGAACTTCCAAACCTGCAAAATTGTAGCCAAATAAATCTTTTTGTTGTTGTTTTGTTTTGTTTTTTGAGACGGAGTTTCGCTCTTGTTGCCCAGGCTGGAGTGCAATGGCACGATCTCGGCTCACCGCAACCTCCGCCTCCTGGGTTCAAGCAATTCTCCTGCCTCCGCCTCCCGAGTAGCTGGACTACAGGCATGTGCCACCATGCCTAGCTAATTTTTGTATTTTTATTAGAGACGGGGTTTCACCATGCTGACCAGGATGGTCTCAATCTCTTGACCTCGTGATCCACCCGCCTCGGCCTCCCAAAGTGCTGGGATTATAGGCGTGAGCCACCGCGCCCGACCGGTTTTGTTTTGTTTTAATAAATTACCTGGTCTCGGCTAGGTGCAGTGGCTCATGCCTGTAATCCCAGCACTTTGGGAGGCTGAGGTGGGAGTATCACCTGAGGTTGGGAGTTCGAGACAAGCCTGACCAACATGGAGAAACCCTGTCTCTACTGAAAATACAAAAAAATTAGCCAGGCGTGGTGGCACACACCTGTAGTCCCAGCTACTCAGGAGGCTGAGGCAAGAGGATCACTTGAACCCGAGAGGCAGACGTTGCAGTGAGCTGAGATCGTGCCATTGCACTGTAGCCTGGGCAACAAGAGCGAAACTCTGTCTCAAAAAAATAATAATAATAAATACATACATCCATAAACAAATAAATAAATAAATAACAAATTACCTAGTCTCAGGTATTCTTTTACAGCAACACATGGTAAGTGGACTAAGACACTTGGTAAGTCCAAAATCTGCAGGCTGGAGATTCAGGGAAGAGCTGTAGTTTCAGTCCAAACACAATCAGTTTGACAGAATTTCTTTTTCCTTGGAAGAGGTCAGTCTTTATTCTCTTAAGGCCTTTAACTAATTGAATGAGGCCTACCCACATTATGGAGGGTAATCTGCTTTACTTAAAGTCCACTTATAAAAATGTTAATCTCATCCAAAAACACTTTCACAGAAACATCCAGAATAATGTTTGACCAAATAACTGTACACTGTGGCCCAGCCAAGTTTACATGTTAACCCTCACAAGTCCATCACTTGTCAGCTTGGTACTCATATGCATCTCCTTAAACCATACTTAACTTTCACATAAAGACAATAACAAGTTTATACTTCCACCTGATATTACACAACTATTTCACATACAACTGAAAATGCATCAACCCTTTCTCCAGAAGAGAATGCAAAGTCCTTGGGTAATATTTACTTGTCTCCTTGATAGCCTGTAACTTAAATACTACCATGTAAAGTTAACAATATTTACATACTATGATATTGTCAATACATCCTATGTTACATAAGAGGATAAGAAAAAGAAGAAAACAAACTACATATTATCTGGATATAAATAACCAGTTTTTCCAGCATCACTGGTTGAAAAGACTTTCTTTTCCTCCATTGAATTGCATTGATACTTTGGTTGTAAATCAATTGACCATATAAGGGTGGTTCTGTTTCTGGACTCTCGATTCAGTTCAATGTATCAATTTATCTATTCTTATCCCAGTATTATACTATCTTGATTACAGTAGTTTTGTATAATAGGAAGTCTTGAAGTCAGGTATTGTAAGACCTCCAAGTTTGTTATTTTTTAAGGTGGTTTGGCTATTTTAGATCTTTTGCACTTTCATATAATTTTAAAAATCAGCTTGTCAACTTCTCTCTTTTTTTTTTTCCTTTTGAGACAGGGTCTCACTCTGTTACCCAGGCTGAGGACAGTGGAGAGATCACACCTCACTGCAGCCTTGACCTCTTGGGCTCAAGCAATCCTCCCTCCTCAGCCTCCTAAGTAGCTGGGACTTCAGGCACACACCACCATACCCAGCTAACTTTTTACTTGTTGTAAAGACAGGGTCTTGCTATGTTTCCCAAGCTGGTCTCAAACTCCTGGGCTCAAGTAGTGCTCCTGTCTCAGTCTCCCAAAGTGTTAGGATTACAGGCCTGTGCCTGGCGCAGGTTGTCATGTCTATTTTTAAATAGCCTGTTGTGATTTTGATTAGGATTGAATTTAATCTGTGGGTCTATGGCCATACCACCCTGAACATGCCCAATCTCGTCTGAATTTAATCTGTGGATCAATTTGATAAGTGACACCTTAACATTTTTTTGAGTCTTCCAATCCATAAATGTGAACTGTGTCCCCATTTATGTAGGTCTTCTTCTTTTTTTTCTTTTTCTTTTTTTTTTGAGACAGAGTCTCGCTCTCTTGCCAGGCTGGAGTACAGCGGCCCAATCTTGGCTCACTACAACCTCCACCTCCCAGGTTCAAGTGATTCTCCTGCCTCAGCCTCCCAAGTAGCTGGGACTACAGGCATGTGCCACCACACCTGGCTATTTTTTGTATTTTTAGTAAAGATGGAATTTCACCATGTTGGCCAGCTGGTCTCCATTTCTTGACCTTGTGATCCACCAGCCTCCACCTCCCAAAGTGATGGGATTACAGGCGTGAACCACCATGCCTGGCCAGGTCTTCTTTAATTTCTCTCAGCAAAGTTTTACAGTTTAAAGTGTAGATGTCATACTCAACTTTTGTTGATACCCTAAAATTTTATTTTTGTCTGTAATTCCAGCTACTCAGGAGGCTGAGGCACAAGAATTGCTTGAACTTAGGAGGCAGAGGTTGCAGTGAGCTGAGGCTGTGCCAGTGCATGGCAGCCTGGGTGACAGAGAGAGACTGTCTCGAAACAAAACTTGGCCCGGGGCTGTGGCTCACACCTATAAATCCAGCAGTTCGGGAGGCTGAGATGGGTGGATTACCTGAGATCAGGAGTTCGAGATGAGCCTTGCAAACATGGTGAAACGCCACCTCCACTAAAAATACAAAAATTAGGCTGGGCATAATGGCTCATACCTGTAATTTCAGCACTTTGGGAGGCCAAAGCAGGCAGGTCACAAGCTCAGAAGTTTGAGACCAGCCTGGCCAATATGGTGAAACCAGGCTGGGCTCGGTGGCTCACTCCTGTAATCCCAGCACTTTGGGAGGCCAAAGTGGGCAGATCACGAGGTCAAGAGATCGAGACCATCATGGCCAACATAGTGAAACCCTGTCTGCACTAAAATACAAAAATTAGCTGGGTGTGGTGGTGCTCACCTGTAGTCCTAGCTACTCGGGAGGCTGAGGCAGGAGAATTGCTTGAACCTGGGAGGCAGAGGTTGCAGTGAGCTGAGATGGCACCATGGCACTCCAGCCTGGTGCCTGGCAACAGAATGAGACTCCGTTTCAAACAAAAAAAAAATATGGTGAAACCCCATCTCTGCTAAAATATTTTAAAAATTAGGGCGTGGCACAAGCCTGTAGTCCCAGCTACTCAGGAGGCTGAGGCAGGAGAATCACTGGAACCCGGAAGGCAGAGGATGCAGCGACCCACTATTGTGCCACTGCACAGAGCGAGACTCCATCTCAAGAAAAAAAAAAAAACAAAAAAAACTAATGACAAACCAAAAGCGATAAACACATTTAGCACCCAGATCCTGGTTTCTAAAATAGTACCATTCTCCACTAAAAGGAACCAGGGATCCTGAAATGACTGATTCCATGACTAAGGTAGAGAAATTACAAAAAGAGCCTAAAACAATTTATTCCAAAAAGAAAATGTTGGCTGGGTATGGTGGCTCAGGCCTGTAATCCCAGCACTTTGGGAGGCCAAGGCAGGTGGATCACCTGAGGTTGGGAGTTCGAGACCAGCCTGACCAACATGGAGAAACTGTGTCTCTACTGCAAATACAAAATTAGCCAGGCATGGTGGCACATGCTTGTAATCCCAGTTACTCAGGAGGCTGAAGCAGGAGAATCGCTTGAACCTGGGAGGCGAAGTTCGCGGTAAGCCACAATCATGCCATTGCACTCTAGCCTGGGCAACAAGAATGAGAGAAATTCCGTCTCAAAAAAAAAAAAAAGAAAGAAAAAGAAAAACGAAAGTGTCAAAGAATCAAGGGGACATGTTAAAAGAACATAGGAGCCCAAAGGATACAGGAGTCAGCTTGAAGGGACTTTCACTGACCAAATCTAAGATAATTTAACCATCAAAATAAATGTTAACAGGTTATAACCCATTAAGTAAAATAATAATCCGTAAATTCATACTGATATAAATAACTAAATGAATAAAGAAAGAAATGAAGAAGAATGTAAAATTCAACTAATAACTATAGGAGTGGTATATTTAGAAAAACCTTAATAGATGGCACAGCAAAAATTTAGTGTGGAACAGGATATTTATATAGTCTCAAAATACCTTGCCACACATTACTTATTAACAACGAAAGGGAAATGGTAACTTTGAAGTGACATAACTTTGTGCACACCACCTTAACCAAAAGATAAAAGCTAATGTTATCAATATTGAGATACGCTGGGCTGGCATAATGTAATTTTCAATGTGATGCAAAGAAAAAGGACACAATGTTATTTCAGAGGTATTCCTGCCAAGAAGTATAACCTGAATCTCATCATGTACAAACAAAGTAAATGTAAGTTAAAGGACGTTTTACAGAAAAACTGGTTTGTAGTTTTCAAAAATGTCAAGGTGAAGAAACATAAAAGCTAAAAATTCCAGATTGAGGAAAATTAAGACGATAAGAAATAATACAGGCCGGGTGTAGTGGCTCACGCCTGTAATCCCAAGCACTTTGGAGGCCAAGGCGGGCGGATCACTTGAGGGCGGGAGTTCAAGACCTGCCTACCAATATGGTGAAACCCCGTCTTAAAAAAAAAAAAGAAAAAAAAAAAAGAAATAATACAATGCTTGGTCCTGAACTGAATCCTGGACTGGGAAAAAATATGAATCATTATTGACACAATCAATGCAATCTGAATATGGACTACGGATTAGACAATAGTATTGTATCAACGTTAAAGTTCTTGATTTTGATAAATTAATACCGTTATAAAGAAAATGTTGAGATATTATTTTATAAAAAAGAAAAAGGAGAAAAAAGAAAATGTAGTCTTGTTATTAGGAAATATACATGAAGTATTTAATGAGTAAGTGACATGATTATATATATAATTAGAAGAGAGATATAGATATACACACATACATACAAATAAAATTGGAAGTGGGGAGTAGAATGACCTGTAGTTCTTAGTGAGATAATGGTTCTGTTGGATTGACAGAGAAAGCTATAACAATTAGCAAGTGAATAAACTGGTCCTTGTCACACAATGGAAGGACAGTAAACTTGAAATTTCTTGTCCTGGCTCCTCCACTTACTATCTTTTGTAACTTTGGACAAGTTAACTAGCCTGCCTTATACCTAGTTTCCTCATTTGTGTGAGGTGGGTTTAAAAATCTGGGGTAATAATACCCACCACATAGGGTTTTTTGTTTGTTTGGTTTTTGTTTTTCTTTTTGAGACAGAGTCTCGCTCTGTTACCCAGGCTAGAGTGCAGTGGCACAATCTTGGCTCACTGCAACCTCCGCCTTTGGGTTCAAGTGATTCTCCTGCCTCAGCCTCCCAAGTAGGTGGGATTACAGGCATCTGCCACAGTGGCCAGCTAATTTGTGTATTTTTAGTAGAGACATGTTGGCCAGGCTGTTCTTGAACTCCTGACCTCAGGTGATCCACTGGGATTACAGACATGAGCCACCGCGCCTAACCTACACAGGGTTTTTTGAAGCTTTAATGAGTTTAAACTTCTTCCAAAACCATAGATAAAATAGAGTTTCTGGGCTGAGCGTGGTGGCGCAGGCCTGTAATCCCAGCACTTGGGAGGCTGAGGCGGGTAGATCACTTGAGGTCAGGAGTTCGAGACCAGCCTGACTAACCTGGTGAAACCCCATCTCTACTAGATACAAAAAAAACTAGCCAGGCCTGGAGGCACATGCCTGTAATCTGATCTATCTAGGAGGCTGAGACAGGAAAATTGCTTGTACCTGGGAGGCAGAGGTTTCAGTGATCCAAGATCACGGCACTGCACTCCAGCCTGGGCAATAAGAGTGAAACTCTGACTTAAAAAAAAAAAAAAAAAAAAAAGGCTGGGCGCACTGGCTCATCCCTGTAAGCCCAGCACTTTGGGAGGCCGAGGGGGGGCGAATCGCCTGAGGTCAGCAGTTTGAGTTTGAGAGCAGCCTGGTCAACATGGTGAAATCCCGTCTCTTAAAAAAAAAAAAAAAATAGAGTTTCTGACATTATAAAGCTAAGACCAGATCTTGGAATCGGATATCCTCCCCAAGTCATGATGACCATGAAAGGCCCTGTCTGATCAGTAATATAGTCTAGATCTAGGCTGTAAACCTCATAACACCTGGGGCTATCTCTTTTTGTTCTTCATTGCAGTACTGGCACTTAGCACAGTGACTGGTCCAAAGTGGTATTTAATAAATAAGCCCAGTGCTTATAGCCTCAGAGACATGCCTCATGGCTACCATCGCTGGTGGCCACCTAAAAGGCTAGGAATATTTCAGTGTCTCTTGGTAGCCAGTATGCTTTTGTCATTCATAAATATATATTGTATAGTCTATAGTAGCACTGACCTGGGAATCCGGAAAACTGGCTCTGCCATGATTTTGACTTTGTTCTCCACTGTCTATGCGTGTCACTTATTATGCCACAAAATATTTACTAAATACTTATTACCCAGTGTGCTAATGCTGAGGACACAATGCAGATATAACAGGACTTATTCTCTGCTGTCATGGCTCACCGGTCCACTGGGAGAAACCAGTTTACAGCAATTATAATACAGTGAGATTGCACTATACTAGAAGGAAGAATAGGATGCTTTGGGAGTACATAAAAAGCCCTGTTCTTCTTATCCTGTATACATGATTTGATATGCCCCAATATGGTTATTTTCATTTACCTTGTTCTGAAAGCACCACAGGTTTGCTCAATCCCCTAACACTTGCCTAGCTCTTCAAATGTTATTTTGGCCTCCTTGACTGCACCCACTTCCTGGGTATTTAACATTTGACTGTCCAGGTTAAGCTTTCTGGCTGTGCGTGATGCTAGGCCAAGGAAGGCTGGCTACAGTAACAATTACTGATCATATCCTCAAGATGGCAGCATTGTATATTCATTAAGATCATGATGTGTCATGGGTCCGTGAACATACCTTACGGTGCCGTACTATGGGATCTATTAAGAGGACATCTGGCTTTTTTTTGTTTTTTGTTTTTGAGACAAAGTTTCGCTCTTGTTTCCCCAGGCTCGAGTGCGATCTTGGCTCATTGTAACCTCCACCTCCCAGGTTCAAGCAATTCTCCTGCCTCAGCCTCCCGAGTAGCTGGGATTACAGGCATGTGCCACCACGCCTAGCTAATTTTGTATTTTTAATACAGACAGGGTTTCTCCATGTTGATCAGGCTGGTCTCGAACTCCCGACCTCAGGTGATATGCCCCCCTCGGCCTCCCAAAGTGTTGGCATTACAGGTGTGAGCCACCGCGCCCAGCGGTGGAGGATGTCTGTTTTTATATCCTCCCTTAATCTTTTTTTTTTTTTTTTTTTTTTTAAGATGGGGTTTCACCATGATGGCCAGGCTGGTCTTGAACTCCTGACCTCAGGTGATCCACCCACCTCGGCCTCCCAAAGTGCTAGGATTACAGGCGTGCGCCACTGCGCCCAGCCTCCTCCCTTAATCTTGAAGAGACAAGCAGTTTCCTTCCCAGGGTATTTTGCAGTCCTGAGATGCATGGACTGTAGAAATGAAAAAGCAGGTTCTTTGGAGTAAGAAAAATTTGAGTTCAAGTACAAGATGCACCGCTGATTCATTTAGTGCATTTGGGCAAGTTAAGTAAGATTTCTGGACTTAAGTTGCCCTATCTAAAATTTAAAACAATGCAATCGGCCGGGCGTGGTGGCTCATGCCTGTAATCCCAGCACTTTGGGAGGCCGAGGTGGGTGGATCACCTGAGGTCAGGAGTTCAAGACCAGCCTGGCCATCATGGTGAAACCCCATCTTTAAAAAAATAAAATAAAAAAAAATAAATAAAAAAAATAAAACAATGCAATTATTTCCCAATAAATTTTTTTATGACATAACATAGGTAAGACTAATATTGTATAAAGCACTGTATAAATATTAAAGCAGTTTTAATATTTATAATATTTAATATTTGGGAGGCTGAGGCAGGTGGATTGCTTGAGTCCAGGGGTTTGAGACCAGCCTAGTCAACACGGTGAAACCCTGTCTGTCTCTACAAAAATTAGCCAGGCGTGTTAGTGCATGCCTGTAATTCCAGCTACTCAGGAGGCTGAGGCATGAAAATTGCTTGAATCCAGGAGGCGGAGGCTGCAGTGAGCCAAGATCACACCACTGCACTCCAGCCTGGCTGACAGAGTGAGACTCTGTCTCAAAACAAAACAAAAAAATCTTTAAAGTAATTATTACCTATGCATGGGAAAAATCAGTCAGGGTAGATGAAAACTCAAACTCAATATCTTCACGTTGATCAAAAGAAAGGTTCTAAAACCTTTAGAATAGTCTAGAATTTTTTATTTCTATTTCCTATGACACATCTGAAAGTCTACAGTGACGACCTTGTCAAAAGAAATCTTCTACACGAAGATATCAGAAGTGGTAGTGTCATAGTTGTTACACTTTATTTTTGGCTTTGGACAATAATTGTGAAGTTTCTATTTCAGCTGAAAGCTTGTCTCCCTCCCCCAGGAAGGTTAGAGAAAGTCACCTTTGGCTTGAATTGGCTAATAATAACAGCAGCGGGGTATATTTCTAAGAGGTTTATGGCCTAAACAAAGTGCTCTCACATATCCTACATCAACTAGGGCAGAAGCTATAGCAATGAATGATATAGCGTTGGACAAAAAATCATAGGCTAAGAAGGATGATGGAATTTGAAATTCTAATCATCAAAACATGGCTTCCACACAGGTTAGAGGGGGCTAGAAGGCAGGTAGAATGTCTGTCATTTGCCTGGCCTACAGAACACACACAAAGAGGCAAGATTTAGGATCTCAGATCAGGTTTGGAGTCTGACAGGAAGCAGGAAGGGTGTAGAAAGGCTGGTAGGTAACTCAGGTTTAAATAGGTCAGTTAGCTTTAGAAGCTGACCGGAAAAGGCAGAAGAAATAAGGACTGATGAGGCAGGAATAAGCAGCATTGTCTAGGAAGGATGGCTGGTGGGGACAGGAAGACAGAGGTGAGTAACTGGGATCAGATAACTGGACCAAGGAACCAGAGCGCACACCAGGAACTACTAGATTTGAGATTCAGGCACGATGAAGATGGGTTCTGGCTCTCAAAACTGTGGGAGTTCAGGCATAGCTGGAAATCAAACCCTGACGGAACACCAAGAGGTGAATTGAGATTCATTGAGCTGCAGATAAACTGGGTAATCGAGCCAAGCGGGGGAGGGGGGATGATTTAAGTCAAATGCAGGCCTACTTAGGTAGTCCCTGCTACTTTACTCCCCATTCAGATCTAGAACAGGCAGTAAACTCTGGACAGGACATATTCCCTGTAAAAGTTAACAGGCATACATCATAGAACAGTGGTGTGGAATGTAAGGAATTCTTCTCAAAAGCTGCTGTTCTTGGGTAAAGGTCAGCTTCCTCACACATATGCAACAATAGCTACTGTTACCTAACTCTTACACTGGCCAGGAAAAGCTCAAGTGAGTGCATCACAAAATACTCTATGAACTATACAAGGCCACGTAAATACAAATTGACATTTTATGCTTTGTGGATTAGGGTTCTAAAACCCAGAGTTCTTTTTTTGCCCAAAGTTCTTATTTTGCCTACTCAGGGCTCTGGCTTTGTTCACTGCAGAAAGTCTTTTTCCAGTGGTGTTGGGCTTAGCCAGGATGAAATGGAGCAGTTAGTTCATTTTGTGAGATAAGTATCAGTGCTTCCTGGAATTAGCATGAAGAGTTAGGAGTTAACAGGATGTGTTCTTAGGACCAGCTCTCCTCAGGAATGGCAACTCAAGCATCTTCCAAATTTAGTCTCACAAAGGAGAGTTAGATTACTATAGTGAGGTAATAATGAGTCACGAGGAGCACAGTTTCATGTCCTTGCTAATGAACAATGCAGAGGAAGAGAACGGGCTGAGAAAAGAAAAGGACATAGAAATTGCAGAGCTCCAAAATACTGTAAAATTCTTCCAAGTAAAATAGCTAACACAAATATTCCAAAATGTCACATATGACAGCACATTTCCAGGAATTAATGGTTGTTGTGATTAAAATAGAAAATTTTAAATACAATTTGATTATCTAAATATTGCCAGGACAGACTGACATAGAATAAGATAATGGGAGTGGGATAGGAAAGGCAGGTGAAATGCAGCATTTAGTCATTTTTTGTGCTTCTCAAGTCTTGGCCTTATCAGTAACGTTTTCAATGAGTAGCTGGAACATTGATGACTTGAATTTCCTCCCTGTCAGGACGTATCTCTGGCATTGTATATATTACACTGCAAAGTGTTCACTGCAGACAAATGAGTTAAAGCCTCAGGCATTATTTCACAGTAACTTCTTGCCAAGAATAAGACTATATTGAAGAGTGAAAGTCATTTTGTGTTTTCCCTTTATGAAAATCTATGCAAAGACTTTTCAGACTAAAAGAGATTTACAAAGGTCATGTAAGTAATGCCCCTCCCCGACCCTCAGGGAAAGCTATACTGAAAACTAAGGTATAATTATTGCCTTTCTTAAATATTTTAGAAAGAAAGCTACTTCCCAATCTCTTCTTCTCCTTCTTCCTTTTTTTTTTTTTTCCAAGATGGGGTTTCACCATGTTGGTCAGGCTGGTCTCAAACTCCTGACCTCAGGTGATCCACCTCCCTGGGCCTCCCAAAGTGCTGGGATTACAGGCCACCATGCCTGGCCTCTTTATGGATTTAAATCTCCCCACATTTTGCAAAACTCAAGTATTCCCACAGAAATTCATTCTTTCTTTCTTTCTTTTCTCCTTTCTTTTTTCTTTTTCTTTCTCTTGTTCTTTTCTCTTTCTTTCCCTTCCTTCCTTCCTTCTTTCCTCCTCCCTTCCTTCTTTCCTTTCTTTCCTTCTTTCTTTCTTAGATGGAGTCTCACTCTGTTGCCCAGGCTACAGTGTAGTGGAGCCATCTCAGCTCACTGCAACCTCTGCCTCCCAGGTTCAAGAGATTCTCCTGCCTCAGCCTCCTGAATAGCTGGGATTACAGGCGCCTAGCTAATTTTTGTTTGTTTTTTTTTTGAGTCGGAGTTTCACTCTTGTTGCCCAGGCTGGAGTGCAATGGCGCATTCTCCGCTCACTGCAACCTCCGCCTCCTGGGTTGCCCCAGGCTGGAATGCAGTGGTGTGATCTCGACTCACAACCTCTGCTTCCCAAGTTCAAGCTATTCTCCTGCCCAGCCTCCTGAGTAGCTGGGACTACAGGCACGCACCACCATGCCAGGCTAATTTTTGTATTTTCAGTAGAGACAGTGTTTCACTATGTTGGCCAGGCTGGTCTTGAACTCCTGACCTCGTGATCTGCCCACCTTGGCCTCCTAAAGTGCTGGGATTACAGGTGTGAGCCACTGCGCCTGGCCCCCAATTTGGTTTCTCTTCTTCCACTCCAAACTAGTTTTTTTTTCTTTCTCTTTTTTTCATTTTTTAATGGAAGTCCACCAGTAGATAGTTTTTTTTTTTCTTTTTTTTGTTTTCCAAACTCGTTTTTAAGAATTAAATAGCCAGCTGGGTGTGGTGGCTCACGCCTGTAATCCCAGCACTTTGGAAGGCTGAGGTGGGCAGATCACCTGAGGTCAGAAGTTCGAGACCAGCCTGGCCAACATGGAGAGAACCCCATCTCTACTAAAATTACAAAAATCAGCCAGGTGTGGTGGCACAAACCTGTAATCCCACCTGTAAAGTCTGACCGCGCCGTGGACGGCATGGCGACCCCCCATGAACCACATGTACACCTCTGGAGGGCCTTCCAAAATTAGAAAACCTGAAATGGCTGTAAGATCATGAAAAGAGGAAGAAATGATCAACCCCTGGGGTGCCTACATAACTCAGACATTCTCTATTGTTTCTTATTCTGGCCCCGATTGACAAGGCCATTGGACTTTGTAACTGACCTTGGCCAACCTCGTGACTCCACACGCTACGATGCCCTCCCAGCTTGCAAACCTACGACCCCCTCCCTGCTTGCAAAAACTGCCCTATACTTAACTTTTGTAACTTTCCACTGCCTCCCCCACAACCTATAAAACCAAGTCCTATCCCACTGCTGTTTGCTGATGCCCTTTTCGGCCTCAGGTCGCCTGCACCCAGGTGAATAAACAGCCACGTTGCTCACACAGAGCCTGTTTGGGGGTCTGTTTATTCAGAGCGAGCGTTTTAACACCAGCTACCCTGGAGGCTGAGGCAGGAGAATCCCAGCTACTCAGGAGGCTGAGGTGGAAGTGTTGTAACCGAGCAAGCGCGAAATCACCACTGAGACAAAGACTAGGCCAAATTACAGGGTTTTTATTGCCGGCGGCCTCAGAGCCACAAAGGACTCCTGTCTCTCTAACCCACGGCCCCAAAAGGAGAGTGTCAAGACATTTTATGCCTGTAAACCACCTCCTGGGCAGGGATGAGGGCGAGGGGCTTCGAAAGGAGGGTGTCAAGACCTTTTATGCCCGTAAACCACCTCCTGGGTGGGGGGTGAGGGCGAGGGGCTTCAGACATTCCGATGGTTACTTAAGTGGTTCACAGAAGTCAAGATAAGTGTTAGTGTACACATTGTCTGAGTAGGGTGGAAATTACAGACCTTGGTTACTTATTACAAGTCTTAGTTTTTCTTAAAATGGTGCAGGGGCCAAAATGGCGTTGCTTGCCTGTCACATTAGGCTTAGAGAGCAGTTTCAATGGAAATCCAAGGTATGGTCGAGGCATGCAGTTTATGCGGCAATTACCATGTCACAGAAGGACTGTTTGAGCCTGGGAGGTGGAGGTTGCAGTGAGCTGTGACCATGCCACTACACTCCAGCCTGAGGGATAGAGTGAGACCCTGGCGCTCACACACACACACACACACACAGAATAAAATACATTTCCACTCCTGTAGTTTTGTTTCCATGGGCTCTTAAAAGTTAGGAAAGCTTGGTCCTCAACATACTCAAAAGTAGATGTCATGCTTTACTCATATAGGCTGAAAAGGACATTTTTCATTTACAGCGTACACTACACTGAGATGCCTAACTCAAGCATTTAAAAGATGTCTGTGGTAAAGTCTGGGTGAATTTCATTTTGGAAGAGTGACAAATGGAATTTTTCCCTATCTGTAATACCTTGCATTTTTTTTTTTAATGAGAATACACATTTACAGCCAGGCATGGTGGCTCACGCCTGTAATCCCAGCACTTTGGGACGCCAAGGCGGGTGGATCACAAGGTCAAGCGATCAAGACCATCCTGGCCAACATGGTGAAACCCCATCTCTACTAAAAGTACAAAAAAAACTTAGCTGGCCGTGGTGGCACATGCCTGTAATCTGAGCTACTTGGAAGGCTGAGGCAGGAGAATCACTTAAACCCAGGAGGCGAAAGTTGCAGTGAGCGGAGAATGCGCCATTGCACTCCAGCCTGGGCAACAAGAGTGAAACTCCGACTCAAAAAAAAAAAACAAAAACAAAAATTAGCTAGGCGCCTGCAATCCCAGCTATTCAGGAGGCTGAGGCAGGAGAATCTCTTGAACCTGGGAGGCAGAGGTTGCAGTGAACTGAGATGGCTCCACTGCACTGTAGCCTGGGCAACACAGTGAGACTCCATTTAAGAAGGAAAGAAGGAAGGGAGGAGGAAAGAAGGAAGGAAGGAAGGGAAAGAAAGAAGGAAGGAAAGAAAGAAAAAGAAAAAGAAAGAGAAAAGAAAAAAGGAAAGAGAAAAGAAAGAAAGAATGAATGAATTTCTGTGGGAATACTTGAGTTTTGCAAAATGTGGGAGATTTAAATCCATAAAGAGGCCAGGCATGGTGACCTGTAATCCCAGCACTTTGGGAGGCCCAGGGAGGTGGATCACCTGAGGTCAGGAGTTTGAGACCAGCCCTGCCAAATGGTGAAATCCCATCTCTACTAAAAATACAAAATTAGCTGGGCGTGGTGGCGCATGCCTGTAATCCCAGCTACTTGGGAGGCTGAGGCAGGAGAATCTCTTGAACCTGAGAGGCAGAGGTTGCAGTGAGCCAAAATCACGCCATTGCACTCTACCCTGAGCAACAATAGTGAAACTCTGTCCCAAAAACAAAAAACACATGAAATTAGTTCTTCTCATACTTGGTTCACTGTAGTTTTGATTCTAAGGACATCTAGTCTCTTTTCCAGGAAACTCATTCTCCTCACCCCGCCCCCTGCCACTTGCTTCCACTGAATCTAAGTAACAGTAGAACTCAATTGCTTCACTAATGGGCAACAAATGTGTCTTGTTAGCTATGTCCTAAAACAGACATTTTCGGGGGGGGGTGGGGGAAGCAAAAAAATAAAAAAAAAAAACCAGACATTTTCAATAGCATAAACACATCCTTGCAAACAACATACTTGCAAAATTCTTGAGATTTTGAAATTCAGGGGAGAGAGAGAATAGGGAATTGCACAATGAAATTTATCGAGTTTTAGGGCAATATACTGGTTAGAAAAAAAAAAACCTAACAATCTCTTTTAAGTCTATAAAGATAAGTTTAAGGGAAAAGATTGATAGTCCATGAAAATGGGTTTAATCACCACAAACTATATCAAAACACAACTGGAAATTGTTGTTTATGATACAAGGAATTTTAAGAAGAGTAGCCATTTGTAGAAATATATCCTAATCAATTAATTTTAAATGCCAGCAAAGATTTAGCTACAGGAAGGCTGGGCGTGGTGGCTCACCCCTGTAATCCAAGCACTTTGGAGGCCAAGGCGGGCGTATCACCTGAGGTCGGGAGTTCAAGACCAGCCTGACCAACATGGTGAAACCCCGTCTTTATAAAAAAATTTTTTTTAATTAAAAAAAAAGATTTAGCTACAGGAATATTCAGTATAGCATTAGTTTGTTTATATTAGCAAAAGTTTGGAAACAACCAGAATACTCAACTAGAATTGGTTAGCTGTTGTTCCATCAATATAATTCATATTTAACATATGGACATTAAAAATGATATTTTAGGAAACTCTATGGAAAAAGGTATCCACCAAACCATCACATAAAAAACAGATCTCAAAACAAAATATGCACCATGACCAGCTTTTGCAAATTTTAAGAAACGAAAAATAAAATACATACATACATACATTTTTTAGAACAGGGTCTTGCTCTGTCACCCAGGCTAGAATGCAGTGGGGTGACATGCAGATATACTGATATGTATACACATATATACATATGCACAGAAAAACAAAACCCTGGACATTTATACAGCAATATGTTAACATTTGGTGATTATCTCTGAGATTTTTGTTTGTTTCAGATTTAACTAAATTTTCTAAATGTTTCATATATGTCACATTTATAAGAAAAAAACAGTAAATATTTTATGCATATATAAATATTTTTTGCCCACCTGCAACTATCTTGATTGAGTTTTATATATATATATATACACACACACATATATTTTTAAAGTTCATTGGGTAGTCAGGTTGGGCCCAATGGCTCATGCCTGTAATCCCAGCACTTTTGCCAAGGCAGGAGGACCACTCGAGCCCAGGTATTCAAGACCAGTCTGGACAATATGGTGAGACCCCTATCTCTATTTCTAAAAAAGTGAAAAAAAAAGAATAAGGCCAGGTGCCATGGCTCACACCTGTAATCCCAGCACTTTGGGAGGCCAAGGTGGGTGGATCACCCACGCCATTGCCCAGGCTGGATTGCAATGGCGTGATCTCAGCTCACTGCAACCTCTGCTTCCCAGCTTCAAGTGATTCTCCTGCTTCAGCCTCCTGAGTAGCTGGGATTACAGGCACCTACCACCATGCCTGGCTAATTTTTTTGTATTTTTAGTAGAGGCAGGGTTTCAGCATGTTGGCCAGGCTGGTCTTGAACTACTGGCCTCAAGTGATCCGCCCACCTCGGCCTCCCAAAGTGCTGGGATTACAAGTGTGAGCCGCTTTGCCAGGCAAAATAGAATTTTAATGACACATATGTGCGAAGACTTAATCTCAGAAAAAAATACAATGTGAAATCAGATTAAATGAAAGATGTATTGCTTACTTTTCTCACATCCTCATGGAAAACTTTGTTAGCGACGTGCACACAAACCTTTGGGAATCACTAATTGAAACCACTCCATGCCCACCCTTGCCCTGCCCTCCCTTCGTTGAGCATTTTTATCACTACACCAAAATATCGATCTAAATGTATACCTCATTCCCTTGTGGAGAATTCCTCAAGCTGAGGAATCCATTAAACTTTTAATGACTGTGATAGAAAATTAGCAGAATAGTAGTGATCTCTGGAAAACTCAAGATGCTTAAACTTGGATTTTGTTTGTTTGTTTTTTTTTTTTTTTGAGATGGAGTTTTGCTTTTGTTGCCCAGGGACCAGGCTGGAGTATAATGGCGTGATCTCGGCTCACCACAACCTCTGCTTCTCGGGTTCAAGCGATTCTCCTGCCTCAACCCCCCAAGTAGCTGGAATTGCAGGCATGTGCCACCACACTCAGCTAATTTTGTATTTTTAGTAGAGACATTTTCTACATGTTGGTCAGGCTGGTCCTGAACTCCTGACCTCAGGTGATTCACCTGCCTAGGCTTCCCAAAGTGCTGGGATTACAGGTGTGAGCCACCACACCTGGCCATATTTGGCTTTTTTTTTTTTTTTTTTAATTTTAGATCAGAGTTTAACAGCAGATTTTAACTTAGTCAAAACATGCTTTTGAGTCACCAAAGGCGAATGATGTCTAATAGTGCTGATTTGGGAGTTGGGCACCCCAGGTGTTGGTTGTGCTTTAAAACTTCATGCTAAACCTTAGGGGAAGTCTCTTCCCCTCTCTCTTCAGTTAAGATCTCTTCCAAGATGAACCCTATTACTAATTACGTGATCAGCTTTCAAAGTTGCAGTTAAATACTTCACATTTTTTTCCTTTTTTTTTTTTTTTTTTTTTTTTTAAAGACGGGGTTTCACCATGTTGGTCAGGCTGGTCTTGAACTCCCGACCTCAGGTGATCCGCCCGCCTTGGCCTCCAAAGTGCTTGGATTACAGGCGTGAGCCACCGCGCCCGGCCATTTTTTTCCATTTCTATTTAATAATTTTTTTTTTTTTGAGACAGGGTCTCTCTGTTGCCCAGGTTGAAAGTGCAGTGGCGTGATCTATGCTCACAACCTCTGCCTCCCAGGTTCAAGCGATTCTCAGCCTCCCGAGAAGCTGGGTTTACAAGTGTGTGCCACCACACATGGCTGATTTTTGTATTTTTAGTAGAGATGGGGTTTCACCATGTTGCCCGCCCCCCCCTCCCCCCCGGGCCGCCCCCGGGCCCCGCCCCGCGCCGGGCCCCCCCCCCAGACCCCGGGGGCCCCCCCCCGCCCCTCCCCCCGGCACTCGCCCACAACACTATCTCTCCGTTTTTTCTAAAAAAGGAAATTTTTTAATATTTTTTTTTTTTTTTCCGCCCCCGCCCCCGCCGGCCGCGGCGCCGGGCCGCGGGGGCGCGGCCCCCCCCCGGCCCCCCGCGCCCAGGAGGTGCCGGGCTCCCGCGTCCGCCCCCCCAAAGCTAAGGGGCAGGCGCCAGGGCGCCATTAATTTTTGTTTTTTGGAGATGGGGTTTCCTGTTGGCCAGGATAGTCTTGATCTCTTGACCTCGTGAGACCCCCGCCTCGGCCTCCCAAAGTGCTGGGATTACAGGCATGAGCCACCGTTCCCCTGGCTACCGTGTGGTTTTAAATGTTGTTAATTATGTTTTGTAATAGTTACCTCTGCTGTGTTCAGGTTAATATTGAGGTTTTCGGTATGACCAACATATGATTCTTCGTTTTTTTTTTTTTTTTTTGGTGGGATTGGGAGAAGGGCTAGAACAGTTTTTTCCACTCTTCTTAATTTTCTGTTGATTCCATCTATCACTAACATTCATTATGGCAAGATACCCGGTTTTCTTCTGAAGATCAAATGTGGTAGTGGGGCAATAATGCAAAGACACAGGACGGCAGGAGGATTCCGGCTTCTTTCTTTTTCCCCTCCTGAGGAAAGAGGGTCTCTAACACTCCGTAGTAGAGAAGACAGTTCTATTTATGAAGGGTAATTAGCTAGGCTCTGCTACAACCGAGAGCCCTCAACGATTCCATCAGCCTGATATGCGGGCTGCTTTTCTCTTCTTCTCCACCAGAGGCGATAGCCTCTTTCCAAACAGAAACTTGGTTGCAATAGGCCGGTCGGGGGAGCGGCCAGAAGAAAGATCAAAGGTTAAAAACCGCCTGAAACAAAGAGCAAAGGTCAATACCCAACTCCTAAGGAGGCCTGAAGCTTTCATCTGTTACGAAACGGGAAGGTGACTCCTCCCTGATATCGGGGCCTGGGGCCACGCAGCCTTCCAGAAACCGGGCGGGTCCGCGGTGAGTAACAGGTTGCACTGGCTGAGCCGCCGCCGACCGGAAATGGAAGGGAGCCTGGGGCGGGGTGAGTGCCGGCCGCGGTACGCCTGCGCAGTCAGCAGGAGTTACAGTGCTCATGCGCAGCTGGGCGGTGAAAGGGTGTCGCTTGGAGCGTGGGCCGCGACTCTCACGGATCCGGTTCCGCCCTCCCTCTGGCTGCCGATCCTCCGGAGCGAGCGCCTGAGATCCCTTTCCCAGAGTGCTCTGCGCCGTGAAGAAGCGGCTCCCGGAGACTGGGGGCATTTTGTGTTGGCTGGAGCTGGAGTAACAAGATGGCGTCGTCGGCGGAGTGACAGGGGTCCCTCCCGGCCGGAGCCGGCGGCAGTGGTGGCAGTGGTGTCGCCGCCCTAGCTCACCGCGCCCTTTTCCTGCCCGCGACGTCGCCGCTCAAGCGAGGCATCGGCGGCCGCCGAGAAACAAGTGGCCCAGCCTGGTAGCCGCGAGAAGCCCTTCACAAACTGCGGCCTGGCAAAAAGAAACCTGACTGAGCGGTGGTGATCAGGTTTCCCCTCGGCTGATTCTGGGCCCCGAAAGCCGGTAAAGGCCTCTGTGTTCCGTTTCCTGCCGACTTCCTCCGTAGCCTTGCCCGGTGGAGGAGCTCCAGAGGTCTCCGTCTTCCCCTCAGAGGTGTCGGGGCTTGGCCCCAGGCTCCATCTTCGTCTTTCAGGATGGCGAGCAGCAGCGGCTCCAAGGCCGAATTCATTGTCGGAGGGAAATATAAACTGGTACGGAAGATCGGGTCTGGCTCCTTCGGAGACATCTTATCTGGCGATCAACATCACCAACGGCGAGGTAATCACCTGGGGTAGGGTTCACGATAACGCTGGGCATTTCCTCATCCCCCGCCCCAACCACCGCGCACCCCTAAAGTGCTTGGGCCTCTCCCCCACCGCACGCACTCGCCAGGGAGTCCAGAGAGCTAGTTTTCCTGGCTTTTGAACCTCCCCCGCTCTCTTTCCCTAAAAGGATCAAGAACCCGATAGAAAGGTTGGGGAAGGTTCCCAGCTTGTTGAACACGTCCCATAAATGTCCCTTAGTCGAACTTTTTTTTAACCGTTTTTTAAGGTGGAAACGGCAAAATCCTATTTCTGTGATTCCCATGCTTTTATTTTATTTTTAATTGTACTGGCCTCTTATTCCAATTAGAACAGTTTCCGATCGCCTAGTTCCTTAAAAACCTCTCATTATGTTCAGAGGTTGCTTCTTTTTTTCTGGATGAATCATTTTCCTGCACTTTAGAGGAGGTATGGATTTCGTCACTACCCCCTGAAGAGGCCTTTGAGGCTGGTTGCCTCGTTTTATAATTATAGAGAGCTTTCTCTTTGCAGTCTTTCGCTTTTTCCCTGTAGTCGCGACTTGGAGTTTTGCTAATGTCTCTCCCTCCTTTCCTAAGTGACATTGAATCCGTAGGGATGTTGATGCCATCATCCCTCTTTCCCCTGCAGGAAGTGGCAGTGAAGCTAGAATCTCAGAAGGCCAGGCATCCCCAGTTGCTGTACGAGAGCAAGCTCTATAAGATTCTTCAAGGTGGGGGTTGGCATCCCCCCACATACGGTAAGAATCCTGTGCATATAGGCAATCCACTGAGGGAAGCACGGAATAGGGAGGTGGGTAAAGGCAGGTAAGGAGACCAGCTGAATCCAGGTCTTGGTGTTTCAGTTACCTGGGTTCCCTACAGCTGTTGGCTTCCAGTAAGTCAGTCATCGCAATCGCTGAGTAAATTTCAGTTTGCCAAGTTAGTTTAAAATTTCATTGTATTACACTGTGCCCCATTTCGCTTCCGTCATACCTCCCTCTTCCCCGAGGCTTTCATTTGCAGTAAAGCGTGCAGGTCATCTTTGATCCCTACGCGGAAGGTTTGGCTGCTGCCTTT
Organism: Ateles fusciceps; assembly: GCA_036589455.1. Classification (NCBI taxonomy): domain Eukaryota; kingdom Metazoa; phylum Chordata; class Mammalia; order Primates; family Atelidae; genus Ateles; species Ateles fusciceps. The sequence continues at coordinate 12,131,974 of JAZHEH010001005.1, read as the reverse complement.
TTTACGGCGGCACGTCTGATGTTCTTAGGTTTGTCCAGTGAAGTGGATTTGAAGGTGTCGAAGCGACACGGCAGTGTCAGTTGGGGTTGCTATTGGAGCTGGCTTGGGAAATGGCTGCTCTTTTGTTGTGTTTTTGTTCCAACATGTCTTCCTCCTCCGCTTAGAAAATGGCGGAACGACGTGACTCAACCCCATATTCCTGCCCTTTTCTCAGCTTGGGTTCACAAATTATGCTTCCTTGATACCTCCTTTAGCAGCCCCAAGTGGATTAAACCTTTGAAAAAGTCAAGAATAAAGCTGTAGGAGGCAGTGGGGTTCGAGGAAGGACATGGCATAATGACAATGTTTGTGATCTCTGCAGTGAGATGTGATACGAAATTGTTGAATTATACTATGTAAAATCCTTTGTAGTTCTTTTAAAAGTGTTAATTACTCTTTCCTTTCGTGAATGGTCATGTTTGCCACATTTCAGTCGGAACTAAATTTGTATAGGTAGTGGCAAAGGTATTTTGAGCAGCACCAACTATGTTAAAATTTACTCAAATCAGTTGTATTAAAAGAAAGCTTAATCACTTAGCCACACTTTGATAAGTAATTTTAACCTGTTGAGTTTATCAGTAAATCTTAACATCAGAGAAATTGTGGCCTTTTTTGGTGTGGAATATTGGTGATTACAAATAGTAGTAATGAGGATACAAGGTGACGAGATAGAAACACATTGTTTCGTCCACTCTGGAGGGTTTTAGAGTAATGTTTTGACTTTGGGGATTAAAGAGCCTCTTCATGGAATAGAGACTAAAATATAGTTTAAAACCCAACTGTTTTCCAGCAATAATAAAAAACATTTGCAAAAATTTTCAGAATAGTTGAGGATGGTATTTACTGTTTACTGGAGTCTCTTTTTTGTTTTTTTGTTTTGAGATGGAGTTTTTCGCTCTTGCCGCCTAAGTTGGAGTGCAATGACAGGATCTTGCTCGCTGGAACCTGCCCCTCCCGGGTTCAAGCGATTCTTGTGCTTCAGCCTCCGGAGTAGCTGGGGCTACAGGCTCATGCCACCACGCCCAGCTAATTTTTTGTATTTTTAGTAGAGACGGGGTTTCACCATCTTAGCCAGATGATCTCCATCTCCTGTCCTCGTGATCCGCCCTCTCGGCCTCCCAAAGTGCTGGGATTACAGGTGTGAGCCACCGGGGGCCCCCGCCGGGGGCCCCGCGGGGGGGCCCAATCCTGCCTTTTTTTCTTTTGAGACGGACGGAGTCTTACTCTGTTGCCCAGGCTGGAGTGCAGTGGCACCATCTCTGCTCACTGCAACCTTCGCCTCCCGGGTTCAAGCGATCCTCCCACCTCAGCCCCCTAAGTATCTGGAATTACAGGCCTGCGCCACCACGCTCAGCTGATTTTTGTATGTTTAGTAGAGACAATCGCCATGTTGGCCAGGGTGGTCTCTAACTCCCGACCTCAGGTGATCTACTGGCGCGGCCTCCCAAAGTGCTGGGATTATAGGCGTGAGGCACTGTGCCGGGCTTGTAGCCCCCTTTTCTATTTCAGGTTTTTTTTTGTTTGTTTGTTTTCAGATCTTGAATTAAGGACTGGATTGCATAGTCCTTACATGGAAACAACACAAATAAAACTATCCTTTAAAAAAGTTCCAAAGCTGTTAGTTTCTATTTTCTTTCTTTAAAAAAAATTTTTTTTTTTAAGAGACGGGGTTTCACCATATTGGTCAGGCTGGTCTCGAACTCCTGACCTCAGGTGATCCACCAGCCTCGGCCTCCCAAAATGCTGGGATTACAGGCGTGAGCCACGGCGCCGGGCCAGCTGTTAGTTTTAACGGAGAACTGAATGATAAAATTTGCTATTGGTTATAAATGGGCAGGTAAATCATTTGGAAGAAAATTCCAAATTTATCTTTTGAGGTAAAGTTTAATGTGAAATCTAAGATGATGCAGATTTGAGGTATTTAAATGGTTCTTGTCTTAAAAAAAATCCTGCGTGGGAAAATAAGGCCCCTCACACCCACTGATTGCTTTCTGTCACTAGTTTTTCCTAGAATTTCTTACAGATGGAATCATATGGTATGAGGTCATTTGTGTCTGGCACTTTTCACTTAGCATAATGTTTTTGAGATTATTATGTTGGGAGATTTTATAAATTTTGCAAATCAGGTTGAATTTAATATATTTGAAATCATTTTCAGAAAGCAGTAAGCATTACCATTTTCAGTGCTAAACCCAAGTTAAGTACATGTCCTTTTATCTGGTAGCTTTTATTTAAGACCTCATACAGACTCATAAGGGCAATGAGTAATATACTGAATAAGCACATGAATAAATTAACTTCTGAGCTGAATAATAACAATAGGAGCCTATTATAAGATGGTGAGTGCGAGAGAGTTATGGTAGTTTTAAGCTATCTGTGGGTGGGGCTAAACAGATTAACCTGGCTTTCAAATTAAGGCTTCCTGAGAGAGGAGGTGGGATTTCAGGATCTGGCTCTGAGGAAGAAAGCTTGGTGAACTGGTTTGGGAAGGCATCCAAGAATAGAGTGTGGCTTCTGGGTGTAGTCTCTAAGGAAAATACAGTAATTGGATGAGGGTGTGGAAAGGGTAAATTTGTTTTAGGAGTGGTAGGGTCAGGTACATGCAAACAAAAGTGGTTTGTTGGTTTTAAAGTGAAATGTGAAGAAAAAACAAAAACCTGTGTTTCCATTGAAGCAAAAAGGATATTTGTATAAACATTCTTTATTTGGATAACAACATCTTCCCATCCCCTTCAGTTTGTTTGCCACTATTTCTATATCACCCATACGTGTTACATACTTAATAAATATTTACTTGGTAAGTATTGAATTAAGTTGACTATTTAGTTTTAGCTAGATAGAAGTTATGTATTACCCATTGTTTTAGAAGTATTGTCACTAATTTAAAATTTAGATTTTGCTGCCTTTACCCTTCATATACAAATTTGTTCAGTCCCTTCCCTATGTTTTCTGTTACAAAACTCCCTGTAGGATTTGCTTTGCTTTTTTTATTTTTTATTTTTTATTTTTTGAGGCGGAGTTTCACTCTTGTCGCCCAGGCCCAGGCTAGAGTGCAATGGCGCGATCTCAGCTCACCGCAACCTCTGCCTCCTGGGTTCAAGGGATTCTCCTGCCTCAGTCCCCCAAGTAGCTGGAATTACAGACATGTGCCAGCACGTCCGGCTAATTTTGTATTTTTTTAGTAGGGACGGGGTTTCTCCTTGTTAGTCAGGCTGGTCTCGAACTCCCAACCTCAGGTGATCCTCCCATCTCGGCCTCCCAAAGTGCTGGGATTACAGGCATGAGCCACTGTGCCTGGCCAATTTGCTTTGCTTTTAAGATACTTTGGTATGTCTTACAACAGAGACTAAAAATTACCTGGGCTGCATAGATGACCTGCCTAATCAGGTCCTTCCTGTGTAATTTGAGAGAACTATTGTTAAGAAGCATAGCATCCAGAGTAAAGAGCCAGGATAAGCCAGGCGCAGTGGCTTATCCTCTAATCCTAGCACTTTGGGAGGCAGAGGCGGGCGGATTGCCTGAGCTCAGGATTGTTCTGAGACCAGCCTGGGCAACACGTTGAAACCCGTTCTCTACTAAAATACAAAAAAAGAAAAATTAGCCATGCATGGCTGTGTGCTCTGTCGTCCCATCTACTCAGGAGGCTGAGACTGGAGAATTGCTTGAATACGGGAGGTGGAGGTTGCAGTGAGCCAAGATTGCGCCACTGCACTCCAGCCTGGGCAACAGAACAAGACTCCATCTCAAAAAAAAAAAAGAGCAAGGATGATAGAATGACATCCATTCTCTTGATATTTTAAAAAATGAAGCTTCTGATTCTAGGCGCTTCGGGAGCTGTGGCTTAAGGTGCCAACATGGCCAAGTCCAAGAACCACACCACACACGACTAGTCCCGAAAATGGCACAGAAGTAGTGAACCCCAGGTTCCTGGGGAACATACACTTTGCCAAGAAGCACAACAAGAAGGGCCTAAAGAAGATACAGGGCAACAATTCCAAGGCCATGATTGCACGTGCTGAGGCTTTTAAGGCCTTCGTAAAGCACAAGGAGGTTAAGCCCAAAGGGTGTCGACCACAAGCTCGATCCACTTGCCTACGTTGCCCGCCCTAAACTTGGGAAGCATACTCATGCCCGCATTGCCAAGCGGCTCAGGCTGTGCTGGCCAAAGGCCAAGGATCAAACCAAGGCTCAGCCTGCAGCTCCAACTTCAGTTCCAGCTCAAGCTCTAAAAGTTGCCCAGGGCCTTCCCTGTAAAGGCAACAGAGTAGATATCTGTCTGCCAGTGTGAGGACAGAAGGACTGGTGGGACCCCTCTGGGCTGCTGCCTGCATGGGGCTGGGGTTCTCTTGTGCTGTTTATGCAAATAAACCTGAGGCAGGAGAAAAAAATAAAAAGAAATCGTTGGACCTTGTGAATTAATAGTGAGAACTCACTTAAAATTACAGTTGACCCTTGAACAATGCTGGGGTTAGGGGCACTGAACCCCAACCCACCTGCACTGTGCCCCACAGTCAGGAATTCCACTATAACTTTTTTTGAGATAGAGTCTCGCTCTTGTTGCCCAGACTGGAGTGCAATGGCCTTATGTTGCCTCACTGCAACCTCCGCCTCCCAAATTCAAGTGATTTTCCTGCCTCAGCCTCCTGAGTAGCTGGGATTACAGGCATGCCACCATGCCCAGCTAATTTTTGTATTTTTAGTAGGGATAGGGTTTCACCATGGTGGCCAGGCTGGTCTCGAACTCCTGACCTCAGATAAGCCCCCTGCCTCGGCCTCCCAAAGTGCTGGGATTATAGGCATGGATCACTGCGCCCAGCCCCAATTATAACTTTTGACTCCCCAAAAACTTACTAATAATCTACTGTTCACTGGAAGCTTTACCAATAACATGAGTGGTCAATAATGTACGTGTGTGTGTGTGTGTGTATGTAAAGCTCTTCATCCTCATCATCCTCACTTTGGGCTAAGGAGGGAGAAGAGCGGTTGGTCTTGTTTGGGTAGCAGGAGCAGAACAAAACCTGTGTATAAGTGGACCTGTGCATCTCAAGCCCCTCTTGTTCAAGAGTCAACTGTATTGGGTTTCTGTTACAACCTTCTTTTTTTGTGTGTTCCATTCTAAATTGAAGTAGTATGTTCTTCAAAGGAAAAAATTTTAAAAATTATTATTCTTACAGAGATGGGCTCTTGCTGTATTGCCCAGGCTGGTCTTGCTCTCCTGAGCTCAAGTGATCTTCCCGCCTCCGCCTCCCAAAGCGCTGGACTTACAGGCATCAGCAACAACCCAAGAAACAATTATGATATGCCAAAAAGTTCTTAACTAGCTAGGTGTTGGAGGTTTGAGCTCTAGATCTGCTGTGTGGTATTGACTGGGTGATCTATAATCAGTCAATTCCTTAATCTCTGTGAGCCCATCTGTTTCCTCATTTAGAAAATAAAAGGGTTGTTTGGAAAGGAGAGTGCCGAACAAATAGATTTAGGACTGCCTACCCTTATTTTGCCAGCTAACTACTCATTTCCATTTGCTTTTGCATACTGAGCTTTTGGGTAGGATTTTGTTTTAACAAGGGTTCTCTACTTAAAAGTGTCACTGGCCTCATTGATGCTAAGGCCTTTTAGTGCTGGAATTTTAAGACCTGTTTTCGGAGGATAATAGCTAGAAAGAAAGCATTCCAGCAGTTTGATATTGTGTCTACTACTTGCCTTCCTTTTTCCTGTTTTTCTTTCATCTTTTATTATTTTTATTTATTTGTTCATTTATTTATTTTTAACGGCAGGGTCTTGCTCTGTCACCCAGGCTGGAGTGCTGTGGCTATTTAGAAGCATGATAATAGCATATTACCGCCTCAAACTACTGGACTCAAATAATCCTCCTGCCTCAGCCTCCTGAGTAGCTGGGACTGCAGATGAGTGCCATCCCTCCCAGCTGCCTAGTGTTTTTTAATCACTATTTTTGCCCTCTGACTGAAAGTCAAATGTTCTGGAACATATTTATAAAGCACTAGTTAATCCTTACTCTTCACTTTTAAAAGCAGCTTAGTCTTACCTTTGTCACTGAGCATATATCCCGTGAATAATATAATGGCTATTATCAGAGAATGCAGTTGACACCGCATTGGATATGTCTTCGTTAAGATACATTACAGTGTCCATGCTTACCTTGCACTTAAAACAGAATAAAGAATAAGATGTATCACAGATCACGAGAAGTGAGCTTTCTAACTCGGAGGAAACTGAATTCATGGTACACTAGAGCTGCTTTATACTGGCTTGTGAGATAATGCAATAATGCTAGCTAGCATTTTAAGCTGGACAAAATGTAAGAGATGTATATAGCTCTACTCCTACTAATACAAATTAGACTGTTGAATGTAAGGGGAGTTACTAGAGTCTCCTAACTTCCAACTCTCCTGAGAATCATTATCACCCTTATGTCAAGGTCAAATCCTGTGTGCTTACACACTCCACAGTTTTCTATTTGATGCTGGAGAGCCATCCTGTGCTTCTTCACTTGTTGGCATTTCACCTCATAGAGAAACTGAACAGCTCTTACAGAAATACAGGTAACCTATTTGTATTGAATTAGATGCTTATAATTCAGGGTGTTCTTATTCTCCCTTTTGAATCTGTGGATTACAGGATAAAAACTTGTTAGAAATGATTAATTTGTGGCTAGGAGCGGTGGCTCATACCTGTAATCCCAGCACTTTGGGGGGGCCGACGTGGGTGGACCACGAGGTCAGGAGTTCGAGACCAGCCTGGCCAAGGTGGTGAAGCCCCATCTCTATTAAAAATACAAAAATTAGAAGGGCGTGGTGGCGTGCACCTGCAGTCCTGGCTATTTGGGAGGCTGAGACAGTAAAATTGTTTGAGCCTTGGAGGTGGAGGTTGCAGTGAGCCGAGATCAAGGCACTGCACTCCAGTCTGGGCAACAGGGCGAGACTCTTGTCTCCACAAAAAGAAAAAAAAAAATTATCAATTTGTATCTTAATTTGGAGTAAATACTTGAACCCCCATGAAGTATGTGGGTTATTTTTTGGCTTTAGTCAGTGGTCCATAGCCATTTTGGCACTAGGGACAGGTTTTGTGGAAGACAATTTTTCCACAGACTGGAGCTAGTAGGGGGTGTGGTGGGGGTGGGAATGGTTTTGAGATGATTCAATTGCATTTATGGTGTACTTTATTTCTATTGTTATTACGTTGTAACATAATGAAATAATTATACAACTCACCTTAATGTAGAATCAGTGGGAGCCCTTGGCTTGCTTTCCTGCAACTAGATGGTTCCATCTGGGGGTCATGGGAGACAGTAACAGATTATCAGGCATTAGATTCTCATAAGAAATGCACAACCTAGATCCCTCTGTGCACACAGTTCACAACAGAGTTTGCACTCCTATGAGAATCTCATTTTGCTGCTGCTCTGACAGGAGGCTGATCTCAGGCGGTAATGCCAGTGTTGGGGAGTGGCTGTAAATACAGACCAGGCTTCACTTAGCTTCCATACTGGATACCGGTCAGTGGCCCAGGGATCAGGGACCCTTGGCTTTAGTCATTTCTGGAGCTAGATGTTTTTTTTGAGACAGAGACCAAAACAAAAATTGGTTGACCAGTATTAACACAGCATGAACTAATGCATGTTTTAGTGGGTTTTTTTTTTTTTTTTTTCTGAGACAGTCTTGCTCTGTCGCACAGGCCAGAGTTCAGTGGTGTGATCTCATTTTGACAAATGCATATGTTGGTGTAACCTACATCCCTATAGAACTATTTGATTTTTTTCTTTGTACATATACATTGCTACTCCTTGGTAAGTTCTATTGTGTGACAGCGTTAGTTTTATTTATTTATTTTTAAGTCTGTTCTTTTGGATCACAGCTAAGCATTATTTTTCTCCCCCAACCCCCAATTAAACATTATTTTGATGTTGGTTTGCTCTTATACAAGACTATAGGTTAATAGTAGGATTTATCTGACAAAATTATCAGATGGTGGTTGTCTTGGGGGTGATGCTAGTGAATATGGTATTCAGTGGCAATTGATATCTTTACCTTGTTCTCCTCCTTTGAAGAACTAGAATAGTGCCTTTTTCTTGTCTGTGTGTGATCAGTGGGGTGTGTTATGGCTCTTTTAATGGGGATTTTGGAAGTGCTATACAAAAAGGTTTAGCTGAAGAGAGTACATTTCCATCCTCAACATAAAGGGAAATGGAAAGAGCATTATATTATAAGTCAGGGTTCTGCCTGTGATGCTGTCTAGATTTGAACCTATTAATAGAATGAATTCTATAATTTGTAAAGTCAGTTTTTACTTACAAAAGGGCTTTCGAAAGCGCAACTAGGGCTTAAAACTTTTAATACATAGTATAAATTGATGGAATAATCAGTAGGACAAAAGATACCTCTTGTTCTCTGATGTAATGATTTGTTCTAACTTTAAGGTATAATTGCCTTTTATTTATTTGTAATGTTGATAAGTACTTTTGAAATAAGGGAATAACTGGTTGAATTCAGTGTGGCTAAACATTCATTCTTTTCCCCTTCTGAATGCAAGAAAAAGAGGCCAATATTATCCGGGCATTGCATATGGTCTCCTTTAATCATTATAACAATCCTGTAAGTTGGTGTTTTATGTCAAGTGTGTGAGTCAAAGTGGTTAATTTGTCTAGAGTCACACAGCTAATGTGTGATTTATACAAGTCCTACTGCATCTTTCACTCTACCAGTGGTTCTCAAATTTTGCTGCAGATTGGAGTCAAATGGAGAACTTAAAAAGTCCACCTAATCCCTACCCTTAACTATTTTGATTTAATTAAGTTGGCATATGACCTAGGTATCATGATTTTTTTTTTTTTTAAGGCGGGGTTTCACCATGTTGGTCAGGCTGGTCTTGAACTCCCGACCTCAGATGATCCGCCTGCCTTGGCCTCCAAAGTGCTTGTATTACAGGCGTGAGCCACCACTCCTGGCAGTATCATGATTTTTAAAAGCTCCCCAGGTGATTCTGATAAGTAGCAAAGTTCAGGAACCACTGTATTATACTATATTTTGGGGCTTAATAATTGTTGCTTTGCTACTTGCCCCCATCAACCCCCATTTTTTTACTAGAACTACAACCTAATCAGGCTGTATTTTTTTTTTCTTTCCTTTTTTTTTTTTTAGAAGGAGATTTGCTCTTCTTGCCCAGGCTGGAGTGCAGTGGTGCCATCTTGACTCTCTGCAAACTCCACCTCCTGAGTTCAAGCTGATTCTTCTGTCTCTCCTGAGTAGCTGGGATTACAGGCGTGCGACACCACACCTGGCTAATTTTTGTGTTTTTAGTAGAGACGAGGTTTCTTCATGTTGGTCAGGCTGGTCTTGAACTCCCGACCTCGGGTGTCTGCCCGCCTTGGCCTCCCAATGTGCTGAGATTACAGGCGTGGGCCACTGTGTGTTCAGCCTCTTTGTTTTTTTTTTGTTTGTTTGTTTGTTTTGTTTGTTTGTTTGTTTTTTAAGAGTCGGGGTGCTTGCCTGGCCACCTAGGCCTGGAGTACAGTGTCTCAATCATAGCTTACTGCAGCCTTGAACTCCTGGGCTCCAGTGATTCCCCCATCTTAGCCTCCTAAGTGGCTTAGACTACAGGCATGGACCACCACACTTGGCTAATTTTTGTTTTTATTTTTATTTTATTTATTAATTTTCTTTTTTCTTAATCTTGAGTGCAACTGATTTGTTTTTGATATTTTTTATTTTTTATTTTTTTCTTCTCTTTTCTTTTTATTTTTTAGAGATAGAGTCTCACTGTGTTGCCCAGGCTGTGAGGCTGTATCCATCCTCCCTCCTTTCCTCCCTCCCTCCCTCCTTCCTTCCTTCACTTCTGTCTGTCCGTCCTGCTCTGTCACCAGGCTGGAGTGCAGTGGCACAATCTCCACTCACTCTAACCTCTGCCTTCCGGGTTCAAGTGATTCTCCTGCCTCAGCCTCCCGAGTAGCTGGGACTACAGGTGTGTGCCACCACACGCAGCTAATTTTTGTGTTTTTTTTAGTAGAGACGCGGTTTCACTGTGTTGGCCAGGATGGTCTCAATCTCTTGACCTTGTGATCTGCCTGCCTTGGCCTCCCAAAGGGCTGGGATTACAGGCGTGAGCCACCATGCCCGGCCTTCTTTATTCTTTTTTTTTTCCCTCCCCCACCTTTTCTGTGTTCTTAATTTATATATTTCTTCCTAGAATTAGGAGGTTCATTCAGAAAATCCTATAATAGGCATCATGGTACTGGAAAGTGCACTATAATCCCATTTAATCAAATGCTTTGATTTCTGGGAAGTATCTAAAATCGATATGTGAAACCATTTACCTCTTCACATGTTTCAGATGCATTCGTACAAGAATGCTTTCTAGAGACTCCTTGAGGGAGAGAAATGTCTTCGTCGTAGAAGTATCTTTTTTGTTTCTTACTGTGCTGAGTACAATAATGAAATTCTGCTTTTATAACATATTTATATACACTTACTTTTCTTTTTTTGAGACAGAGTCTTCACTCTGTCACCCAAGCTGGAGTGCAGTGGTACAATTTCAACTCAATGAATGCAACCTCCGCCTCCTGGGCTCAAGCGATTCTCCTGCCTCAGCTTCCTGAGTACATACACCACCACACCCAGCTAATTTTTGTATTTTTAGTAGAGACGGGGTTTCACCACGTTGGTCAGGCTGGTCTCGAACTCCTGACCTGGTGATCTGTCTGCCTCAGCCTCCCAGAGTGCTGGGATTACAGGCGTGAGCCACCACACCAGCCTATTTAGTTTTTTTGTTGTTGTTTTTGAGACGGAGTTTTGCTCTTGTTGCCCAGGCTGGAGTATCATGTTGTGATCTTGACTCACCGCAACCTCTGCCTCTTCGATTCAAGAGATTCTCCTGCTCAAGCCTCCCAAATAGCTGGGATTACAGGCATGTGTCACCACGCCTGGCTAATTTTGTATTTTTAGTAGAGAAAGGGTTTCTCCATGTTGGGTCAGGCTGATCTCAAACTCCTGACCCCAGGTGATCCGCCCACCTTGGCCTCCTGAAGTATTGGGATTATAGGTGTGAGCTACCTCACCCGCCCAACATTTTTTAAAATGGAACCGTGTCATTTTGAGAATTAGATTCTCAAAGATTGTCAAAGATAATGGCTACTCTTCATTTTTATTGAATTTTTGAAGTACCTAATTCATATATGGCTCCTTTCCTCAGTTTGCAGTTGGTAAATATTGGGAATATTTACCAATTCCGTGGTACTTACTGTTTCTCAAATATTCCACTGAACCCATTAGCTGACTGCCAGTTTACAAATGGGAACGTGGCTGTACTAGCTTTGAGTGCTGGTGTAAAGATGCTACTCTGTCATTGAAAGCTAATGTGCACCAGGTGCGGTGGTTCACGCCTGTAATCCCAGCACTTAGGGAGCCGAGGCGGGCGGATCACCTGAGGTCGGGAATTCCAGACCAGCCTGACCAACATGGAGAAACCTCATCTCTACTAAAAATACAAAATTAACCAGGCGTGGTGGCACGTGCCTGTAATCCCAGATACTCCAGGAGGCTGAGGCAGGAGAATCGCTTGAACCTGGGAGGTGGAGGTTGTGGTGAGCTGAGATGGCACCATTGCACTCCAGCCTGGGCGACAAGAGTGAAACTCTGTCTCAAAATAAGTAAATAAAGCTAATGTGCATTAACTTCACAGTAAATATGTATTACTATAGTGGATGTTCAGCAACTTACGTATCTATTAGCATCTATCGGTGATGTCAATCATTTGGATTTTCTTTTTGTTCTAGTTCAGCAACATTAGGAAGTTGCTTCTTTTTTTTTTTAAGATGGGGTTTCACCATGATGGCCAGGCTGGTCTTGAACTCCTGACCTCAGGTGATCCACCCACCTTGGCCTCCCAAAGTGCTGGGATTACAGGCGTGAGCCACCGCGCCCAGCCAGGAAGTTGCTTCTTACATAGCAACTTTTATACTGAAGAAATTTTTTTTTTCTTTTTCATTTTTTTTTTTTTGAGACAGAGTTTCGCTACTCTTGCTCAGGCTGGAGTGCAATGGCGAGATCTCAGCTCACTGCAACCTCCACCTCCCCAGTTCAAGCGATTCTCCTGCCTCAGCCTCCTGAGTAGCTGGGATAACAGGCATGCACCACCACCCCTGGCTAATTTTTTTGTATTTCTAGTAGAGATGGGGTTTCTCCATGTTGGTCAGGCTGGTCTTGAACTCCTGACCTCAGGTGATCCGCCCACCTCGGCCTCCCAAAGTGCTGGGATTACAGGCGTGAGCCACCACACCTGGCCTGAAGAAAGATTTTTTTTTAAGGGAGAAAAGATGGTGACAGTGACCGAAGCATGCATAGTATACATCATCCATGTTTCATTTGTGCCATCACTAAGTGTATAGCACAGAGGTTTGCGTATGAACCTTCTGAAATTGAGATTGTCCTGTATTTTGCCTCACCTGGAAGCTGCTCTAAGTACTACACTTCGCTGTTACATTTCCCTGTACTGCCAAATCATTCTGTCCTAATGGTGGCTTTTGTGGAAAGGGGAGTGAAATTTTTGTATATTTTAAGGTCTACATTTTTGTAAGTCTTGTTACATTAGGGATGTCTAATACATTGTCCTTAGTAACAATGGAAATAATGAATTTTTTTTTCTTTTTTTGAGATGTAGTCTTGCTCTGTTGCCAGGCTGTAGGACAGTACCCCAATCTAGGCTCACTGCAACCTTTGCCTCCCGAGTTCAAGCGATTCTCTTGCCTCAGTCTCCCAAGTACCGGGGACTACAGGCGCGCATCACCATGCGCAGCTCATTTTTGTATTTTGTAGTAGAGGCAGGGTTTCACCATGTTGGCCAGGATGGTCTTGATATCTTGACCTTGTGGTCCGCCTGCCTTGGTCTCCTAAAGTGCTGAGATTATAGGCATGAGCCACCATGCCTGGCCATGAAATTCTTCCAATTACAATGGAGATCATATTTTAATGGAATATTATTCTTCCCCTTTTCCATTCCTTTACTTTGCTCTTCACTGGCGGTTTTTGTTGTTATTGGTGGTGGTATTTGTTTGTTTTCTTGAAATAGAGCCTCACTGTCACCCAGGCTGGAGTGAAGTGGCATGATCTTGACTAACTGCAACCTCTGCTTTGATTCTTGTGCCTCAGCCTCCTGAGTAGCTGGGACTACAGGGGTGCGCCACCACGCCTGACATTTTTGTGTTTTTGGTAGACATGGGATTTCGCCATGCTGGCCAGGCTGGTCTTGAACTCCTGGTCTCAAGTGATCCACCTGGCTTGGCCTCTCAAAATGCTGGGATTACCGGTGTGAGCCACCATGCCCAGCCGTTCTTCACTGTTTATTTAGGCTGGGTTTGGTTTTGTGTTTGGCTGTTTGCCCTTTATTGAAATTATAACCACCACGCTCTACTTACAGAAATCTTAGTGTACCGAGTTTTGAACCTCTATAATATTACATATTTTATATTCCTCTTAGAGAAATGAGTGTTGTTAGCTTGTACTCTGCAAATGAAAGCTCTGATAGTTTGAGACTGTCTTGGTGAACTTAACATACAACACTTCGTGCAGTACCTTGTAGAGAAGAACAAGCATTTCTTTCATTCAGTTGACATTTACATTTACATGAGGGCATCTACCTGTTGCCAGACACAGTTTAAAAAACTGGGGACAGTTTATTTACCAATGATTTTGTGAGACTTGCATATTTTTTTTTTTTGAGCATCTGCTGTGAGCCTGGCATATAATTATGAATTTGTCTTCTGCTGAAAATTAGGAGGAAAGATGTCTAAATGTCAAACTATGTGAGGACATGAATGTTTACTTAAGAGGGTAGTGTATTGAGCATGAGCCCCAAACAGTACACCTGAAACATTTAGAGATTGCCTTGGTTAGTTGCAACAGTAGGACCCCGTTAAGACTGTTCATGTGAATCCTGCTAAGTCAGCATTTTTCCAATATCCGCTGTGTGTAATTACCACCTATAGAGTTTGTTAAAAATGCCAGGTTACCCTTCCCTACCAACAGGTTTTTGTTTGACCATTTCTAGAGTGGGACCCAAGAGGTTTTTTGTTAGTTTTAACAATTACCACAAGGAATTTATTCTAAAGACGAGAGAACTACACTGAGAAATTCTGTGCTGAGATTTTAGCCCTCCATTGTATCAAGCTATTGAGGATAGTTAGTGAATTTTGCTGAGTGCTGTGGCTATTGTAGGAGATGGTATTGTCTTGGTTGTTGGCATTTTATAATTGTTGGGCAACTGCTTTTTTTCTTTTCCTTGAGACAGAGTCTTGCTGTCTTGCTCAGGCTGGAATGCAGTGGCACAATCTAGGCTCACTGCAGCCTCTGCCTCCTGGATTCAAGCAATTCTTCTGCCTCAGCTCCCTGAGTAGTTGCAATGACAGGCACGTACTACCATGCCCAGCTAATCTTTGTATTTTTAGTAGAGACAGCGTTTCAACATGTTTGCCAGGGTGGTCTCGATCTCCTGACCTCCTGATCCTCCCACCTCAGCCTCTCAAAGTGCTAGGATTACAGGTGTGAGCTGCCGTGCCTGGCCCTGCCTTTTGTGGTAAGAATAATAATCCCTTATTTATGTAATGCTTTGTAATTTATCTTTTTTTTTTTTAAGATGGGGTTTCACCATGATGGCCAGGCTGGTCTTGAACTCCTGACCTCAGGTGACCCACCCACCTCAGCCTCCCAAAGTGCTAGGATTACAGGCGTGAGCCACCTCGCCCAGCCGGTTCTTTTTTTTATTATTATTATTATTCTTTTTATTTATTTATTTATTTATTTATTTATTTTTTAAAGGCGGGGTTTCACCATGTTGGTCAGTCTGGTCTTGAACTCCCAACCTCAGGTGATCCGCCCGCCTTGGCCTCCAAAGTGCTTGGATTACAGGCGTGAGCCGCTTTGTAATTTCTCAGTGCTTTTACATAAACTATCTCATAATTACCACAACATCTTTTAATAAGTAAATATGGTTATATTCAGAATCTTTGACCAATGAGCAGAAACTACCTACACAGAGTCTCAGAGCAAGAAAATGACAAGCCAGTAATAAACCTATGTTTCTGGCTGCTAATCCACTATTCTTGGTACTGTGTTACTTATATTGTCAACTTAGCCAGTGTCCCATTCTTTTTTTTTTTTTTTTTTTTTTTGAGATGGAGTCTAACTCCGTTGCCCAGGCTGGAGTGCAGTGGCACAATCTTGGCTCACTGCAACCTCCATCTCCTGGGTTCAAGTTGTTTTTCTTCCTCAGCCTCCCAAGTAGCTGGGACTACAGGCTTGCGCCACCATGCCTAGCTTAATTTTTGTATTTTTAGTAAAGATGGGATTTCACCATATTGACCAAGCTGGTCTCGAACTCCTGACCTTGTGATGTACCCGCCTTGGCCTCCCAAAGTGCTGGGATTACAGGTGTAAGCCACCACGCCTGGCTCCAGCCTCCCATTCTTAAGCCTAACTGAGGATTTACTGGACTACTTTTTAATGGTCTGGTCACTGAAGGACTTTTATGAACATTACTTAGTTCTGTGTTATTAGTTCAGGTTTGCACAGACTTGATAGCTATTCAGGTATTTGAATATATCTTTTCTTTCTTTCAGATTGTATCATTCCTTTCTGGTAGCTTATGTTGCTTAGATTGTATCATTCCTTTCTGTTAGCTTATGTTACTTCTTCCATTTTCATTTTCCCCTTTGCTGTATATTTTCCATCCCAGACCTTGTTCTTTATTCTGTACTTGTTACTTAAAACAAAAATTATATCAAACTTTGGAATGTTGTTTTCTTTTTGTATTCATTTTCTCCACTAATGTAGAAATTTTTTTTTTCTTTTTGGTGCCGTGACTTGAATACGAACCTAATGTAGAAATTTAATTTGCCTTTCTGTATATTTTTCGTCTACTGTTTTTTATCTAGAATACTTAGTTCTATCCATTTAAAGAGGATTTGCTAAGCAAATTAATTAAAGTAGGGTGAAGTGTTCCCTTCATTCAGTTGTTTTCTTAGTATCTTCATACAGAAGAGACTATCTGTAATACAAGTGATAATTTACAGTGCAAAAATTACCCTAAAGAAAGCCACTTGTGGCCAAGCGCGGTGGCTCATTCCTATAATGGTAGCACTTTCGGAGGCTGAGGCCGGCGGATCACCTGAGGTTGGGAGTTTGAGACCAGCCTGACCAACATGGAGAAACCCTGTCTCTACTAAATACAAAAAAATTAGCTAGGCATGGTGGTACATAACCTGTAATCCCAGCTACTTGGGAGGCTGAGACAGGAGAATCGCTTGAACCAGGGAGGTGGAGGCTGTGGTGAGCCGAGATCGTGCCACTGCACTCCAGCCTAGGCAATGAGAGTGCAACTCAGTCTTAAAAAAAAAAAAACCATTTGGTGGCTGGGCATGGTGGCACAGCCCTGTAGTCCCACCACTTTGGGAGGCTGAGGCGGGTGGATCACTTGAGATCGGGAGTTCAAGACCAGCCTGGCCGACATGGTGAAACCCTGTCTCTACTAAAGACAAAAACAAAAAAAATTAGCTGGCATGGCAGCATGCATCTGTAATTCCAGCTACTCAGGAGTCTGAGGCGGGAGGATTGTTTGAACTTGGGAGGCAGAGGTTGCATTGAGCCAAGATTATGCCATTGTATTCCAGTCTGGGCAACAGAGCGAGACTCCATCTCAAAACAAAAACAAACAAACAAAAAAAGCCATTTGGTCTCTTAATAGTGTATTAGGGGATATTTTATAGGGAGTGTATTCGATTTCTTTTTTTTCTTTCTGAAACTTTTTAATGTACATGTTTTCCCTTTTTGAGGAGTAGAAGTAAGTCACTTGAGCCTGAAGAATTTGAAGTTGGAATTAGGGAGTTAGGAAGGGGGTCTGATTTTAATATTGTAGAAATATGATGGATGGTAATGGCTTTGGACCTGTTGAAATTAAGGTGCATTACTCTTGTGTAGCAGCAAATACAGAACTGAGCCTAGGCCAGGGAATTGGGACTGGGGTTAGATCTGAGCAAGATCAGCATATAAGTGATAGTGGAGAAATTAAATTGAGAGGTGAGGTCTCATCCAATTGGTGGAAATTTGGAATTAATAAAGCAGGAGCAGAGTCAGTATAATGGGCTGTTGAAGTTGAAGAAAGTCAGTTTTTAGGTAGAGTTAATGTGTATCCATGAGGTAGGAAAGAAATGAGACTTAAAGGCTTTGGTGTTTGGCTGTGTTAGAGCACAGTACACAGTAGGTGCTCAGTAAAGTAACTTGACTCAGTGATAGGGTCTGAGGACAATCTGAAAATGGAGTAAGTATATAGAATTGAAAGGATAAGCAGAGGCCAGATTTAGGATTTTTTTTTTTTTAATTTTTAGTAGAGACGGTTTCACAATATTGGCCAGGATGGTCTCAATCTCCTGACCACATGATCCGCCTGCCTCAGCCTCCCAAAGTGCTGGGATTACAGGCGTGAGCCACCTGGCCCTGCCTAATTTTTTATTTCTTATAGAGAGACTGGGGTCTGTCTTTGTTGGCCTAAGCTAATCTCAAACCACCTGAGCTCAAGTGTTCCTCCCACCTTGACCTCCCCAAAGTGTTCGGATTACAGGTGTGAACTATTTCTCCTAGTTCCAGTTACCCCCTCAGGTTTTACTGTGATAAATGGCACAGTAAAACCATAGAGGGGTAACTGGAACTAGGAGAATATTTAAGAAGCTAATACTATAATCCAGGTATCTTTCAAAATTTAGCCGAGTTGCTAACATTTCTAGGAAGCCTTCTTTTTTATCTTCTAAATAAATTGCCCCCTCCTGTATTTTGTATTTACTTTATGGTTGTCTTTGTATTACATTTGTCATTTACCTATTCTTCAATGGCTTTATTGATATAATTTACCCGCATAAAGCTTAACCTATTTAAAGTGTACAGTTTGTTTCTTAGGATATGTACAAAGTTGTACAACCATTGCCATAATTCAAATTTAGAATATTTTCCTTATCCCAAAAGTAAATCTTGAACCCATTGGCAGTTACTCCATTTCGCATCAGCCCTAGGCAACTATTCATCTACTTTTATATATTTACCTATTAGAAAACATATGATCAAGCTTTTGTAATTTGTATTATGAAGTATATTTTTCACTTCCCAATGAAAGAGTGTATTTTAACATTTGTATCTCCTGGACCTTTCTGTTCTCTACATGCTGTCCCTCAGTACCACCACTACCAATGTTAGAGCAATGATGATGAGCTGATAAAAGTTAGGTCATTTGTGATTTTTTTTTTTTTTTTTTTTTTTTTTTTGCTACTGCGTCCCAGCTCAATATTTGTGATATTTGAAATGACATTTTGGGTGGTACGGGGAAAATGATAACTATGTTACCGGGGAACCAAGAAAAAAATGAGAGTAAGATGCAAATATAAATCAGGTTTTCAGAAAATTAACTAAAGAAGAAAATAAGGTGATCTTACACACTATACCAACCTATGCTGTCAGTTTCTGGTGAGCACCAATCTTCAGCCTGATGCCACCTCACCCTTTCACCTCTCGCTCTTCCATCTATCTTAAAAATCAACCTTGCTTCCTCAGAGAAACTTTCCTGATGCCTTCCTTAAAAAAATAAATTGGATCCCCATAATTTGTGCTCCCTAAACAGTATTCTTCTCTCCTTCATCACGATATTTATCCCCCTTCCCCACTATAAGCCACGAAAGCAGCAATTATTTGGTTTTTGTCTTGTTAGCTACTCTAAATATTGAATGGATAAGTGAATAGTAGCTTTGATAGTGAATAGTGATAAAGTTTTTTGTTTTGTGTTTTTATAATTTTTGGAGTTAAGGAACATCTACATATCTTTGAAGGCAAAGGGCAAGGAACAAAGACAGAGAATATGAAAATGTACCATAATTCAAGGATCTTGGGGATAATGTTGTAAGCAAAGGATTAGTAGTAACAAGGCGGCAAGAGAGGGCAGACAAATCATCCTAGTTGACTGCATTATTGTTGAGCAAAACATACATGTGATTTTCAAATATTAGATCTTATTCTACAGTTTATGTCAAAAGTTGGTTTGGAGTAGGGGCTCTTAACCTAGTTCTTAACCACATCTACCCCCCATGAGATCTATGTATTTAAACAGATGAGGAAAATTACATTTTTATTTTTATGAGCCTCTCACTAAAATCTAGTGTTTATTGATTTTTTTTATTTTTATTTTATTTTATTTTTATTTTTATTTTTAAGACGGGGTTTCACCATATTGGTCAGGCTGGTCTTGAACTTGTGACCTCAGGTGATCCGCCCACCTCAGCCTCGCAAAGTGCTAGGATTACAGGCGTGAGCCACCACATTCAGTGTGTTTATTGATTTTAAGTTTAAGAAACCTCTTGAGTTTTAGCCAGACTTTTGACTTTTTACCAATAGAGATCACGGATTTTTTTTTTTTTTTTTTTTTTTTTTTTTTTTTTTTAGATGGAGTTTTGCTCTTATGGCCCAGGCTGGAGTGCAATGGCATGATCTCGGCTCGTTGCAACTTCTGCCTTCTGGGTTCAAGCGTTTCTCCTGCCTTAGCCTCCGGAGTAGCTGGCATTACAGGCACCCACTACCACACCTGGCTGATATTTGCATTTTTAGTAGAGACGGGGTTTCACCGTGTTGGCCAGGCTGGTCTCAAACACCTGACCTCAGGTGATCCGTCTCGCTCGACCTCCCAGAGTGCTGGGATTACAGGCGTGAGCCCCTGCACTTGGCTAGAAATCAGTTTTTTTTTGTTGTTTGTTTTGTTCTGTTTTGTTTTTGAAATGGAGTCTCCCTCTTGCCCAGGCTGGAGTGCAGTGGTGCCATCTTGGCTCACTGCAACCTCTGCCTTCTGGGTTCAAGCAATTCTACTGCCTCAGCCTCCCCAGGAGCTGGGATTACAGGTGCCCGCCACTACGCCTGGCTAATTTTTGTATTTTTAGTAGAGATGGGGTTTCACCCTGTTGGCCAGGCTGGTCTCGAACTCTTTAGGTGTTCCACACACCTCGGCCTCCCGAAGTGCTCGGTTTACAGGGTTGAACCACTGTGTCTGGCCCAAAATTGATTCTTTAAAAGTAATTTTGTGGTAGTTCAATTTCACTACAATTGATTTTCTTCATAATGCCATGTATTTTATTTTATGCATTTAAAACATTCTGAGAAGAGAGAGATCTATGGGGAGAAGTGGTGTCTATGGTTTTGAGAATATATCTCTGTGTCATGAATGGCAAATAGCTGCTAAGAATGGCATACACAAATATGAGTGTATAGGAAAATTAAATGAAATTGAGAGAAAAGAGAACAGAATAGCTGTAACTTTTTTGAGGGGAGGTTGTTTTTCCTTTTTTTCTTTTTTTGCTTAGAAATATAAGCACATTTTTTTTTTTTTTTTTTTTTTTGAGATAGAGTTTCACTGTTACTAGGCTGGAGTGCAGTGGCATTATCTCTGTTCACTGTAACTTCCGCCTCCCGGGTTCAAACAATCCTTCTGCCTCAGCCTCTGGAGTAGCTGAGACTACAGGCATGCGCCACTACGCCCAGCTAATTTTTGTATTTTTAGCACAGACGTCAGGATGGTCTCGATTTCCTGACCTCATGATCCGCCTGCATCGGCCTCCCAAAATGCTGGGATTACAGGCATGAGCCACCACCCCTGGCTGACTGTTAACAGCTTCTAATATGGCTTTTCATTATTTTACTCAGCAAATGTTTTGAGCATTTCTTGTGTATGCTGGGAATACAGGATTGTGAACAAGACAAACATAATGACTGTTAAATTGGTAGTCTGAAGGGGAGGATCTACATTAAACAAATTTTTTTTTTTACTGCTATTTTTTGTCCTAGTCATAGTGATGGAACTAAAATATATTTGGGTACTTTAAATTGCATATTACAATAATTACACGGATTTATTCTGGAATATTCTAGGTCTCATAGCAATACTTAAATTTTTTTTGAGATAGAGTTTCGCTCTTGTTGCCCAGGCTAGAGTGCAGTGGCGCCATCTCGGCTCACCGCAATCGCAACCTCCACCTCCCGGGTTCAAGCGATTCTCCTATCTCAGCTTCCTGAGTAACTGGGATTACAGGCATGTGCCACCATGCCTGGCTAATTTTGTGTTTTTAGTAGAGACAGGGTTTCTCCATGTTGGTCAGGCTGGTCTCAAACTCCTGACCTCAGGTGATCTGGCCTAGGTGATCCACCCACCTTGGCCTCCCCAAGTGCTGGGATTACAGGCGTGAGCAACCATGCCTGGCCAATGCTTGAATATTTTTATATGAAAAAATATGTATTTTTTTCTCAGGTACTCCCAATTTCATGAAGAGATTTTTGAGAAAAGAAAACCCCTAGCTTGAAATCTCCAGTTACAGTGTGACACTTCCTTTTTCTTTTATTTATTATTATTATTATTTTTTTTTTTGACACTTCCTAATTGGTAACCATGTCATGGTAATTCCTTCCCATACTCCTCCGTTTCCATGTTTCCATATTGTATACTGATGCCAAGGCTAATAAATATTGATTTTAATTATGTCTCAGCCACAAACCATAGTAATACTTCCCCACTTATTTACAGCATGTAAAGCTCATTAGCCTTGCACTGAATAATCTATACTACAGCTTCAATCTATCTGCTACCTTGACTCTTCCCTTTATGACAGCCCATGCTCCAAAATGGTTTGCCTCTTCCTGGTAAGCCCTTTTCTACCTTTCTTGTCAAAATACTATTCATCCTTCATGATCTGACTGGCAGCAGACTATTTTTCTAAAATACCTCTTTAGACAGATTTAGTTGTCATTGGTCTTTTGTCTGAATTGTGTTAGTATTTTTTGTCAGCCTCATTGACTTTTACATGTATTGTCTTACATTTGTGCTTTTTTGTATATCTTAATTTTTAAATTGGATTTAAATTGGATATGTGTTTAGAGGAAAGGACATAAGAGCAGAGAGAGAGATAGAACTTGCCTTCTCTTGGCATCATCTTCAGACCTTAGATACTTTTTTTACACTGTAAGTAATGATGGTTGTATAAATTGTGAATTTATTCTTCAGCCTACTTTTAGGTAACACTGAAGTCTAAAGGTATAGACTTGAAACATGGAAAATGAGATCCCTGAACATTTTGTCTTTATTTTTTTACTTTCACCCATTAAATTACTTGAATTTTTTTTTTTTTTGATATTTTGTAACCATTAGGAAGAATAAGATCCAAATCAACTGGAATACTTTTTTTAGTCTCATAAATACCTGAGTACCTGCAACATGCATGTCACTTTACCACAGTACACTTAGTAGCAACACATCTTGTGCTTAAAACCTGTGTTTCAGCTGGGCGCGGTGACTCACGCTTGTAATCCCAGCACTTTGGGAGGCTGAGGCGGGCGGATCACAAGATCAGGAGAGACCAGCCTGTCCAATATGGTGAAACCCCGTTTCTATTAAAATAACAACAATAACAACAAAACCTTTGTTTCTAGTTTGAAGTCCTAGAAAGTAGAGAATAAGGGTAAGGTTTTTGTGTTGGTGTTTCAGACTGTAAACTTAAATGGCCTCAGAGAATTGGGTTAGTGCTTGTTCATTACTCAGGTTCTGTGAAGACTATTTAAATAAAAATAAAGCTGTAACCTCTGTCCTACCTATAGAGACAAACACCGAAGTAACAATAGATGAATATTATATTCTCAAGGGGTTAAGACTGTGGCTACAAGCAATAGTTAATGGCTTTGGGAATTCTAGGAGATGGGAGACCAATGTGGGATAGGTGACATAAGGAAGGTTTCTTTGATATCTGGGTTTTAAAGTTGGGATTGAAGGTAGAGAAAAGCTCTCAGCATAGAAGTGGGAAACATGGAGGTAAAGATGGAAACTAAGAATAAGTAAGACTGGTATAAGCAGAAGACCATTCCTGGTTCTGAATCTGTGATAATGTCTGAATGAGTTAGTCCAGATGGAAAAGCACAGATGGAGGGTGTGACGTGTTAGCTTTAGAGAATTAAGCTATATATTTCTTGAGACCAAACGAAGTGTGAAAGATGGAAACACCTGTCTCTTAGGTTTAAGGAGTTATAGTACTAATCCATAGAGATGAAAGTCCTAGTTATTTTAGAACTACATGGTCGCTCCACAAGGAAAAATGCCTTTAAAATGCTTTTTTTTTTTTTGCAATTTTCAATGAAGTATTTAATCCTCCTGACTTTGAAAGTAGTGAATATGTCTTGTGTTCATAAATTTAAGCAAGGATTAAGAATGTCCAATAATGTGTGTGGTTTTTTTTTTTCAACGTATGCTTCTCAATTCACCTTATTCTTTCCAGTTTCTTTCTTTTTTTTTTTTTTTTGAGACAGAGTCTTGCTCCGTTGCCAGGCGCCAGGCTGGAGTGCAGTGGCGCAATCTCGGCTTACTGCAACCTCCCCTCTTGGGTTCAAGCAATTCTCCTGCCTCAGCCTCCAGAGTAGCTGGGGCTACAGTTGCGCACCACCACACCCAGCTAATTTTTGTATTTTTAGTAGAGACGGGGTTTCACCATGTTGGCCAGGATGGTCTCATCTCTTGACCTCGTGATCTGCCCGCCTCGGCCTCCCAAAGTGCTGGGATTACAGCGTGAGCCATCGTGCCCAGCCCATTCTTTCCAGTTTCTAAGTGTTAAGGGAGTTAGAGGCTTACATACAGGTGATTTTGTTAGAGGCTTGCTTTGCAGATGATTTCTTTAAAAAGTGCTCTATGCAATCATGTTAATTGATGAAAATATAAAGTCTGAATTTGTGCCTTTTACATTACAGGTTTGTGTTTGGGCTTAGATGGATGATTTTAACATTTGCTTGTTTTGCGTAGTTTTATATCTGAGTCATCAGTGGAAACCTGTCTAGAGCTGGGATGTAGTCTTATAAATGAGTTGATTTATGCCTTCCCTTTGCCTGTTTGAGTTTTTGTGCCTTCTTACTTCCTTAGCTCTTTCTGGATTTGGTGTTCTTGTTTTCTTAAAAGCCTAGGTAAATTAGATTTATATTAAACACCTACTAAAACTCTTATTAGTGTTGAACATTTATAGTGGCAGGTTTGTGACAGCTCTCTAGCCCAGGTTTGTCTGTCACATAAAAAAGAAGAGGAAAAAAATAACAGAAGAAAATAGAATAAGAAAAGGGAAAGGATAAAGCAGCTTATTTGCTTTATCAGTTACCTTTTAATACTGTTATTTATGTGTTACCCAAAGCATCACTGTGAGCTTCTTTCAAGTAAATATATCAGTGAATGTGAAAGGTGTTGAATTCCCATAGGGAGAATAAAAAGTGGAAAAAGGAAAATAACAGTAGCTTTAGTATGCTGTTTTAGGTTCAATACAGACAAAACTGGCTCTTTTGGCTGGGTGAGGTGGCTCATGCCTGTAATCCCACCACTTTGGGAGGCCAAGGCAGGAGGATCACCTGTGGTCAGGAGTTCAAGACCAGCCTGGCCAACATGGCAAAATCCCGTCTCTACTGAAAATACAAAAATTAGCCGGGTATGGTGACAGAGGCCTATAATCCTAGCTATTTGGGAGGCCGAGGCATGAGAATTGCTTGAACACCAGGAGGCAGAGGTTGCAGTGACCCAAGATGGCATCACTGCACTCCAGCCTGGGAGACAGAGTGAAAGACTGTGTCTCAAAACAAACAAAAAAACAAAAAACTGGCTCTTCTGCTGTCATGTTGACATATTTGTTTTTTAGCTGGTGGGGAAGACCTCTAGAAGGTTAAGCAGACACTCTTTCCTTACTAGGTTATCTTTTTTTGCAAAGAGAATGTAGAAATGGATTTGATTTTGTGTGCTTGGCAGTTATCCATTTGTCAGGTTTGGGAAGTAGTTCTTAAGGACAACTGAAGCAAAAGCTATAGGAAGGAACTGAACTTTTTGAGCTTACAATCCTCTTAGGATCTGTTACTCTCAACGTAAGATTCTAGGGAGCATATTTATTGTACCTGACTACGATACCTAGCTGAATAGGTCTGAAATTAAAGCAAACTGATATGAGGCTTTTCCCCCCCCGCTTTCTTAGGTACTGTACCTGACATTTCTACAGTTTTGGTAGATGCCATAAAGAGTTAATGGGTGCCCAGGACCACTAGTTAGAATAGACTATTTTCTTAAAGAAGATACAGAGTAGCACATCTATATAGTTACCTTTGCATTTTCTAGAAAAATATAATTATTAAAAGATTACATTCTCATACTTTGGTTTTAATATGGATTTTAACATTTGCCTTAAATAATACCTAGTCAGAGAAGGAAAACTATCTTATTCTTAGGGTTGATGATTTTTTGAAACTTGGTGATATTAAGTAATAGCTTTTTGTAATACTCTTTCTTCTTTTGTTTCGTTAGGTGGTATGGTCAGGAAAAAGACTACAATGTACTAGTCATGGATCTTCTGGGACCTAGCCTCGAAGACCTCTTCAATTTCTGTTCAAGAAGGTTCACAATGAAAACTGTACTTATGTTAGCTGACCAGGTATGTGAAATTTTGATTAGAATGTAAACTGAGAATAGTACTGTTGACTGGAATTTCATCATTCATAAATCAGAGTGTTAAAATCCTATGCATCACTATTTAGCCTTAGCATAGGCAAAAGATAATAATATGACTTGTAGATATTTTCCTATGGGTATAAAACAAAAACTGGAATTATTTTGGTTTCTTACTCATCTGTAGACTAGTAGTTTTTTTTTTCAATCTGCTCCTTCAGATGAAGTTTTAGTGTCAAATATCGCATGTTATTCTTGTAAGATTTTGTTTGGAGAAAGAATTCAGAGTGTATGTATGCATATATTTGTAGATAAATGTATATTGATATTTTGGTTCAATTAAGCAAATTGAATGTTATGTATTATGTGTGGGACTCTTCAAAAAACTATATTTTTGAGAATAAAAAGGTCCTGAAGTAATTTAAGGAAGAATTTTTTTTGACCAAGTTGCTACCTGGAGTAGTGGATTCTCAGTCATTTCTTAAGACCCAGGAAATTTTGGAGATGTCATGAATTAGATTGATGCATTAGCTGTAGCTTAGATTAAATGGTTTTTACAGCCAAAGTTTGGATATTTTGATCTTAAGAAATGAGAAAGATAGAGTAAGGAACAAACCTTAAGGGAAAAGATAATACATTAAGATAATAATTGGTAGATATCAAGACATTTATAATTTTTGATCAATATTTGTTACCTTTAAGGGCAGGAAAATGTTGGAAATGCTTCAGGTTAAATTCAATGTGCTTATAAAAATACTGTGAAGAGAATGACATTTAAAAATATAGATTCGATGTCATAAAGTAAAAGAAGATAAATAGAATTGGTATTTGAGGTGGAATTTTAGTAAGTTTGTAAATTCGGAAGGATGAAGAGAAGTATGTTATGAGGCACAAAAATACAGTAAGGAAGAATAAGTTCTAGTATTCCATAGTATGGTAGGGAAATTATAGTTAACAATAGCTTATTATTTATTTCAAAATAGCTAGAAGAGTAGAATTGTAACGTTCCCCCAACACAAAATATAAATCTTTGAAGTAATGGATATCCCAGTCACCCTGATTTGATCATTACACATTGTATATATGTATTAAAATATCACACATACCCCATAAATATATAAACAACTATTATAGATCAATGAAAAAACTTTGTAATTCAAAGGATTAGAAAGTAGTGCTCATTTTCTGTAATCAGCACCTGATAGTTCCCAAGCTTCTTAACCTAAAAAGTACTAAGTGGCTCAAGCAAATGTGAGCAAATTGTCATCAGTTTGTGGCACAAAACAAACTCAAGCATTAAAAGGTTAAAAGTGGCCTGGCACACTGGCTCACACCTGTAATCCTGGCACTTTGGGAGACTGAGACAGGAGGATCTCTTGAGTCCAGTAGTTCAGGCTACAGTGAGCTATTACAATAATGCCACTGCACACCAGCCTGAGCAATGGAGCAAGACCCCATCTCCTTTAAGTTGACAGCCTTTAATATGGGCCGGGCTTGGTGGCTCATGCCTGTAGTCTTACTCAGCACTTTGAGAGGCCAAGGTGGGTGGATCACCTGAGGTCAGTAGTTTGAGACCAGCCTGGCCAATATGTTGAAGCCCCATCTCTACTAGAAATGCAAAAATTAGCTGGGTGTGATGACTCAACGCTGGTAATCCCAGCTACTCGGGAGGCTGAGGCATGAGAATCGCTTGAACCCAGGAGGTAGAGGTTGCAGTGAGCTGGGATTGCATCACTGCACTCCAACCTGAGCGATAGAGCCAGACTCTGTCTTCAAAAAGAAAAAAGCCTTTAATGTGTTTCAACTAATATATATGGGTGAATCCTAATAAAAGAATTATGGCTTATATTTTGTATGTTCAGTAACATGTAAGTATGTATACATTGAACATGTATTGAGAGCCTACCACTGGACTTAGCGTTGGGGGTTGGGGTGGCAAAAAATAAGAATTAATCTCTTCCCTCTAGAAAGAAACTTAGAGTCTAGTAGAGAAAGATGGAAAAATAAGATGTTCCATCTTTGTTGTAGAGTTGTAGAAGTCTCTGTTGGGTACACGGGTAACTAATGTGAAAAAATGTAATTCTGAGGGAGGGAGATACCAGAAAGCTTTCAGTTAAGGTGGTTAACACCTAAGTCTTGCTCTGTAGATGATAGGTAACAGGTGTAAGTCGATTAAGCCAGAGATTACTGGTTTGGCTTCAGAAGACATTTGTCAGGGTAGAAGAGTACAATTTAGAATCTGTGATTCATGATAATAAAAGCTCTGGGGAAAATGGGGACGAATAAAAAATAGAATCCTAACACATACTACTGAGAAGAGCAAGAACATATGGATAGAAAGATAATATTGGCAGTCTTTGGATATGGAATATATTTAAAAATACAACTTCTAAGTAAGTGTCTTACAGAAAAGATAGAGGCTGGGTGTGGTGGCTCACGCCATAATCCCAGCACTTTGGGAGGCCGAATCGGAAGGATCACTTGAGCCTGGGAATTCAAGACCAGCCTGGGCAACATAACAGTACCCTCCTCTCCACAAAAAAATAGAAAAATTAGCCAGGCACGTCTCTAGCCCCAGCTTCTTAGGGGGCTGAGCTGAGAGGATCACTTGAGCCCCAGAGGTTGAGGCTGCTGTGAGCCGTGATTTCACCACTGCGCTCCAGCCTGGGTGACAAAGTAGACCCTGTTTCAAAACAAAAACAAAAACTTCTATTATATACAAGATAATCCATAAACAGTCAAAATAAAAAATATTTAAATATATTTACATAATGATAAAAGGTGGTTTGTTGTCTGATGAGAACTCCTAAAAGTTAACAAGAAGACAACAAGCTGAAAGAAAAATAGGCAGAGTGTAGCATGACAATACATGGAAGAGTAAATCCTCATAGAAGGACCGGGCGTAGTGGCTCACACCTGAAATCTCAGCACTTTGGGAGGCTAAGGTGGGTGGATCACTTTAGGCCAGGAGTTTGAGACCAGCCTGACCAACATGATAAAACCCCATCTCTACTAAAAATACAAGAAAATTACCTGGGCTTGGTGGCGGACACCTGTAATCCCAAGTACTTGGGAGGCTGAGGCAGGAGAATCGCTTGAACCCAGGAGACAAGATTACACCACTGCACTCTAGCCTGGACAGCAGAGTAAGACTCTGTCTCAAAAAAAAAAAAAAAAAAAAAATCTACTCCTAAATCCAGACCAGGCACAGTGGCTCACGCCTATAATCCTACCAGTTCGGAAGTTTGAGGCAGGAAGATCACAGGAGTTCAAGAGAAGCTGGGCAACATAACAACATCTTGTCTCTACCAAAAATTAAAAATCAGCTGACGCAAAAAATTAGGTTGAGTGTGATGGCATGCACCTATAGTTTCATTTACTCCAGAGGGTGAAATGGGAGGATCTCTGGAGTCTGGAAGGTTGAGGCAGCCGTGAGTCATGGTCCCTTGACTGCACTCCAGCCTAGGTGACAGAACGAGACCCTTTCTCAAAAAAAGAAGAGTAAATCCAAATTGTTACAGTCTATTGTGAAAGGCAGTGTGATAGTATCTACCAAAATGAAAAATACACCTTTCAACCCAGCAACTCCCCATAATTGT
This sequence comes from Ateles fusciceps, assembly GCA_036589455.1. NCBI lineage: Eukaryota > Metazoa > Chordata > Mammalia > Primates > Atelidae > Ateles > Ateles fusciceps. Next base: position 12,102,809 of record JAZHEH010001005.1, on the reverse strand, counting down.
AGGGGATTTGAAGCCCATAGAAATAAAAGCACTAGTAAGTAAAGATATAATGTCTATTAATAGCATTATTTATAATAGGAAAAAATGGAAAACAGTGTGAGAATACTCTGAGTTGGGGAAGACTTAACATCTCTACCATAGACTATCTGTAGCCATTAAAAAGAAATATTTGAGCTATAGCATTTGACTTTGCATAATTTCCAAGAAATTGATTAAGGAAAGCCTTTTAGAATGGCTTGTTTGATACTTAACTTTCGAATGGGATTATATAAGAATTATAACAACTGCTTATAGCTTTACCTGTCAACATCCCTCCCAAGTATTTGTGTGTCTCCGTGTGTATGTATATCTTGTAGCATGAAAATACCAGGCCATTTTAACAGGTTTAGAAGGCCTAGGATTGAGTGCGGAAAGCTTTCTTAATTTCCTTTATTGTAGCAACTGATACAATTCCAAAGGTATTCCTTTTATTATTTGAAAATTACAAACACCAGTCTTCCTGTGGGGGGGGTTAGACCCTGTCATGGTTTTAATCATTAATACTAGAAGGTAAAGCCAAAGGACACAGCAGATATATGCTTAGATATCCATTAACGTAGAAATAAATGGAGACCCTAGTTGTCCTTTCCATTTCATTTTTTCTAACACTTTGTGAACTCTAAATTATTGAGATACTGAAATAGTTAAGAAATAATATGTTGATTTTCATTTACTACTTAACTCAATTATCTCTCCCTTCCTTTTTTTCAGATGATCAGTAGAATTGAATATGTGCATACAAAGAATTTTATACACAGAGACATTAAACCAGATAACTTCCTAATGGGTATTGGGCGTCACTGTAATAAGGTTAGTCAAATGCTCTTTGCATGAAAGAACAAAGAGAAAAGTTTTGACAAGAATTGCTTTGGTACACTTTTCAATCTTTAAAAAGCCATAGTAAGTTGAATTTGCTGTTGACAGTTGCTTTAAAAGATTGTGCTATAAATGTAATCAGCTAACTCCATTAACTTAGTAACTTGAAATAAATTCTCTTCAACTTACCCAACCGAGGTTAGTTACCTATATGGAAATGTAAAATTCTAAGGGCTGTATAATGAACTGTAGTTGTCTAAGTTATTTAACTGTTGAACAGTTGCATCTATTTTTCATTCACAAAAATAGCAAAAAAAACACCCCATATTCTTTTTCTTCCTGAATGCTAAAAACCAGATTTTAACCTTTGGCTCTGAAGTGTGGGTTTTTAAAATATATGTGCTTGTGCCAGTGTGGGAACACTGACTTATCTGTTACCATGGTGTTAACAGTTGCTGACTCAGCATGGTTGATAATGAGAATTCTTCAGTCCTTGAATTTATGTATTTAAAAGGATAACTTTTGGGCCTGCTTCAAAAGTAGTTGACAGTTTTTTACTTGGGTGCCAAGTTGGGTGAGTTCTTCACTCCTTCTCCCTTTAAAGGAAAATATAGACAAGTGAAATAAACATTCATACAACAAAACTAGCGTTCATTTGGGGTCTCTGAGAGTGGTTCAACTTATGGGGTGATTGGGTTTTAGCTAGTGACGCATGATTGCAGTTAGAAACTAATTGTGTTGACCTTTTCTTCTGTAATGATTAGCCTTATTGAGTGAATTGCTTTCTTTTATCGATTCTATGTTGAGCTCGGGCAGACAGGCAGCATTGGCAATGCACTAAGCATGTTGTGATCTGATGATCTATCTGATAGAAATTGTCAACTTCAGGACAACTTGGGGGCTTTTTTGTTTTTTGTGGTTTTTTGTTTTGTTTTTGGAAGGAAGTTGCCCATTTGTTTTACTAAACTATTAGGGAATGTTTGGTGTTTTTAGGTCTAGCTATAAATGTTTACCTTTGTTTGCCTGTATGAATGCCAACTGGGAGCCATTACCATTAGAATTGGTGTTATTTGTTCATGTGAGATACTGATGTTGGTCTGACCAGGTTTTAGGAAATTAATTTTTTTTTTTGTTGAGCTTTAAATGAAAGGTGTTTAAATATACACATAACTTGTCATTCCCAAATTGCATTAAAAAATATTTTGTAGCTTTTCTCTCTCAAGTATCCAGGTTTTTAACTGTTACTATAAAGCCTGGTAATTCAATTGAAAAAAAAAATTACTGATCTTGTTTTGTCCGTTTGACTCCAGTCTTCTTGGCCATTTCCCAGCTCTCTCCTTCCCGTTTTCTTACCCCTAAAAACCCATTATTACCTTGTAATTTCTGTTCTGCATCGTTGATATTGCAGTACATGGTTTTTGCCTTAAATTTAAATGATGACCTAGATAACACTTTGCCTTCCCCCCTACAAACCCCTTAAGAATAGTATGTTAATCACATAGTTGTCTTAAGGAAGCCTAAGTTTCCTAGTGGTAAAAACCTTTTTAGGAGGTTTAGGTCTCCTTTTCTCCTTGCAGATATTAAAAGAATTTTGTGGAGCTGTTTGCTGTTCAACACCGTTTTAGAGAGGCCCTGGGGTAGAACCAAAGTGTTTTACTCAACTAAGATTCAAATGCTAAATGTTGCTCTTGAACATTTTTAGATTAGTTTTTTGTTTATGTAGTTAATTTTCAGTGTTTTCTGTATTGTAGTTTGAAAAATGCCAGTTGTATCAGACTGGATTCTTTGGTCAGCTTGTTCCAGTAGTTTTCTATTCATGGGGAAAAAAAGGTTTTGGGGGGCTTTTGAGGACAATTTTTAAAGTTGAATTTCTTATTTGGAAAATTGTTCTGAATTTGATATTTAGGAGTGGCCACTCCAATCTTAGTGAATTTGCTCATCTCTTCCTGTAATCAGCCCTGCATGCTTACGAAAATAAATTTTAAGGTGACTAAATGCCTTCTACCTCTTCCTTACTGAAGATTTTTTTCCCCCGTACAATCTTTTTTTGGGGGGGAGGGCAGATTGTGGTACCAAAGATTACAAATCTAAATTCCCCATTTTTGATTAAAAAATTAAAGAGCCAAATGTCACCATTGCTATCCCTGTTTCAGGCAGTGACACAAAATAGTGGCATTAAAAACCTGAGTAATTTCCAGAATTCAAATGTTCTTGAGTATGTGATTCTTATTTGGAAAACTGAGAAGCTACAGTGCTTGGTGGAAGAAGGATGGCATTTGGCTACCCTGTTCTTTCTCTAATGCCTCGGTGTTGCCTGTCTGCGCCGGCCATTGTTGCAATGTAAGCAATACTGTTTGATGCACTGCCACCCTCTATTGTCTGTTTAGTGTTTAGAATCTCCAGTGGGGAAGAGGAAAAGAAGCATGACTGTTAGTACTTCTCAGGACCCATCTTTCTCAGGATTAAACCAGGTCTGAAACTGTCTCCTATTCCAACCTCAATCCCAAATTCATGTGCTTTTCTTTTTTATTGTTTTATTTTGATGATTTTTGTTTTGTTTTAATTCTGGAGAATGTAGATCTTGCTCAAGCACCTCTTACGTTGGCATTATTCAGACATACTTGGCAAACATAACATTACTAAGATATTTCTTTGTGGCTTTTGCTTAAAACTTGTAAAGTTTAGAAAAAAGCTAAATGAAAATAGGATATGTTTAGATCTCTAACATACATATGAGGAAATGATGTTGGTCTAGTATTGAAATTGTTTACCTAATAGTGAACTTGAGATAGATTGTTAGATTTTAAAAATGTATTTGGAGTTATACAACGTAATGCACGAAATATATGTAAATTCAGTTCATCAGTGCTGTATAATGAATATATTCTACCTCACTTCTCTTCCCCTTCCCTAAGGAACTTCAGGTAAGTGTAGATCAGATTTCAGATCTAGTGTTTCTAGAACTTACTTCCTCAGTCTATATTCTCAACTTCTAGCAAATGGATATTTACAGAGCATTATATGCTCTGGAACTAGAAGATACTGCATTCCTAACAATATAACAATAACATAGCTTAAGCACTTATCAAGCTATATGGTAGATTACCATTAGTAATACATTGAAATAAATTAAATTTAGTTTTTGGCAGGCTGGATAAACACCCTACTAATTTTCTAAATGTACAAGAACTCTTCATATTTTCTTACATTTTTGTTGAAGTTAAATAGCTTTTTATCACAAAATTTAGGTATATAAATTTTCGTGCTCCTGAGCAAATGAATCTTAATCATTCAGTTTAGTATACAGTGAAAAGGAGGTATTGGCATGAGTAATCAAAAAACATACTTTGTAATACCTTAATTATCCACATGTATCTGAATAATCATTTAATCCTTTTCCATACTGCCCAGCTTTGTTCCAGGAACCACCTCAAGCTATTACAAAAGGTTTCAGAAATTCAAAGTTATTTTTATTCAGGCAGAAAAGTACCAAGTATTGTGACTATTTAGATAAGGGTTGGGGGGGGAACACAGTAGATGGTGGATAATTAGGTATAAGAATATAATTTTCAAAGCTCTAGTTTTATAGTGCCTCATTTTTACTTACCCATTCACATCTTTTGCTTACATTTTGTAGCATCATTTAATAATTTACATAGAAAGTTATATTAAATCGTTTAGATTTTGTCCATGCAGGTTAGCTACGTTTTTAGTGAAGTGACCTTGTGGATATTTTGGAAGGGCAAGGGGAATTAGGACCCCTGGTTAGGAAAAAAAATGCTGCAAGTACTAAACACTAAAATTAACAACAGTGATTTTGAAGAAAACGTGCCTCTATTCAATGGAATTATCCCCTTTCCCCCCACCCTTTTTTTTTTTTTTTTGAGAAGGAGTTTCACTCTGTCTCCCAGGCTGGAGTGCTCCGTGCAATGGAGAGATCTCGGCTCACTGCAACTTCCACCTTCCAGGTTCAGGCAATTCTCCTGACTCAGCCTCCTGAGTAGCCGGGATTACAGGCATGCACCACCGTGCCCAGCTAATTTTTGTATTTTTGGTGGGGATGGGATTTCACCATGTTGGCTAGGCTGGTGTTGAACTCCTGACCTCAAGTGATCCACTCGCCTTGGCCTCCCAAAGTATTGGGATTACAGGCGTGAGCCACTGCGCTGGCCAAATTATTCCCTATTTATCAACTCATTTCCATGTGCCTTTGAAGAATAGGCTGCATTATTTAAAATGGGCACAAGTTTTACTCATAATATGTAATTAGTAAAAAGCCACAGAAAGGACCTTGACCCACTGAAGAACCTGTGTCTTTGCGCATAAAAGCCTATAATAAAAATACATTATCTTCTGCTTATTTGATACTGACTTTTCCTCATTTGATTCTGCCTTTACATATTTACAGCTTTTTGGTTGTATCCTTGGCATGATGTGGTTTCATGTAAACACTTCCATTATATGTTTATATTTATTAGTTTTTTATTTTATTTTATTTTTGAGACAGAGTCTTGCTCTGTCACCCAGGCTGGAGTGCAGTGGTGCCATCTCGGCTCATTGCAACCTCCACCTCCTGGGTTCAAGCCATTCTCCTGCCTCAGCCTCCTGAGTAGCTGGGATTACAGGCTCGCACCACCCGACCAGCTAATTTTTTTGTATTTTTAGTAGAGATGGGGTTTCCCCATGTTTGGCCAGGCTGGTCTTGAACGTCTGACCTTGTGATCTGCCCGACTAGGCCCCCCAGAGAGCTGCGATTATAGGCGTGAGCCCCTCGCCCAGCCTATATTTATTAGTTTTAAACTGCAAAGCATACAGAGAGAGCTGCTAAAGAAGCTTGATAGGTACCCAAAGGTAATGAACTACCAAGAGTTTTATTTCCTTTTTTAAGTAGTTTTCTATTCAGTTGTTTGCTGAGAATAGGCTATCTTTGTTCAGTAGTAAAATTTTTTTCCTGACGTATTTTCAGTTTTTGTAAAAGGAGAACATTTAAAATTATTTTCTTTTTAAATTTTTGTTTTTATATTAAAGATTGAGATGTTTAAGAAGATAGTGTTTATATATTTATGGTTTCTTGATAAACAAGGTCTCTCCTCCTTTAGCGTTGTGGGAGGAAAGAACTCTCCAGTGAACACTGAATTTTTATAAAGCAGTCTTTTGGTTGTGAGAAAGTATCTGGTTATTGAGTCACAAATGGAGCTACTGAATGTAGATTTAGACATGAATGAAACTGTTAGACATACTTATGTCAGAGCTCTTCCCTTTTGTCCTTCATTTAAAAGTACCAAAGGAAGCAATCCTAGAAAATGTGCACCAAAGGAAATTCTTTGTACTAATCACTCTTCATTCAAAGTCTACATATTTCTCAGTGATATTTTTAAAATACCATGAAGCTGAATGTCCTTTTGTGTTTATTTTCCCCATGTTTTGTTTTCACTATGAATCTGTGGAACTTAATCATCATTTTTGTTTTGCTTAATAAATGTATTTTGCTCATTTTAATATTTGTGTATTGAGCTGGTTTTCGTATCAAGAGAAACTTAAAATATGAACTTTATTTCTTAGTGTTTTACAACACTAATTTTCCTATAATTATTTGGTTGCTTAGGAAGGGAGTTTAATCTTATTACTTGGAGAGTTTTCATCATCCAGTAACATTTACTAATAATTTAATCTTCATTCTTTTATAGTTAACTAAGTAAAAATAAGTATCTCGTTGTCAGCATGGTGACTGAAGCTCAAATGTCAGTGTCTTATTGTTCAGAGTATAATTGAGAATAGGTTATAATGCTTGGCTGAAATAGATGTTACTCATGCTCCTAGAGAGGTACTTGGTCAGATCTTTATAACCTAAATCAGTAACTTGCTTTATTTATTTATTTATTTATTTATTTATTGTCATGAAATCTACAGGTTAGGTGATTGAGTTTCTCTGCACATCACAAATTATAAACTGGCAAAAGGGACCCAATAGCCTAATGGAGAGAAGAACTACAAAATTCAGGAATAACTAGAGAACAATAGACTAGGGCTATGTAGTTTAAGGGAACATACACCTGCCCAGCTTAATAATATTTATAGATTAACTATTACTAAAATGTAGCATAATAGGTGATTTTATGACAAAAGCCAAAATGTTAAGATTATTTCTGTTCATATGATAGGTAAAATGAATATGTTTTGGAGGGTTTTTTTTTTCCCCTCATAAAAATAGTTATTTACTTATAAAATGCTTAAGTTCTGGAGTGTAAACTTGAATTACATAGAACAATTAGCTACATTATAAATGAATACCTTATTCCCCAAGTACCATATAGACAAGATAACACTAAACGTTATTTTGTTCTAAACACTAGTTTTGTTTTTAGTTAGCTCACTTAAACTACTAATTGTAAGCTAACCTGATTTAAATGCTAAGTGCTTTTTGGGGGGGGATTTTTATATCAGCTTGTTAAATTTTCCAGAAGTTTAGCCTGACTTGTGTTTAGTGTCAGTGCTAAGTAGTATTTTTTATTAATAAAAAGTCTTGGTTTCACTGGCAATATTAGACTTTTAGGGTAGATAACAAGCATTCTGTTGGCCTTTGTAGGAGGGAGGAGTTGAGATAGCGCATATTTTTTTTTTTTTTTTTTTTTTTTTTTTTGAGATAAGAGTTTTCGCTCTGTCTCCCAGGTTGGAGTGCAGTGGCGCAGTCTTGGCTTACTGTAACCTCTGCCTCCCGGGTTCAAGCAGTTCTCCTACCTCAGCCTCCTGAGTAGCTGGGACTACAGGTGCCTGCCACCACCCCCAGCTGTTTTTGTAATTTTAGTAGCGATGGGATTTTGCCATGTTGGCCAGGATGGTCTTGAACTCCTGACCTCAAGTGAGCTGCCCGCCTCAGCCTCCCAGAGTGCTGGGATTATAGGCATGAGCCATCGCTCTTGGCCCTTATATCTTGATTTTGAAACCTCGTGTTTGTTTACCAGTAGTAACAGACTATCAGGTGTCATTATGATGAGTAGCACACTTGTCACTTCTGCTGTCGGGCATGTATACATTTCTCTACTTTATAAAGACAGGCTCCTGTGTATGTAATGAAATGGGCCTGTGAGATTTGCAAATGACAAGAATAAACTACTAGACTTTTTAAAAATTTGATTTAATGATGAAGACTAGTAAAAGCTTATGGGGGGTGGTGTTAAGTCTGTTCATTATCTGTTCTGTTAATACTTTGGATACTTTATTTTGATATATTTGAATGCATAGTATAGATTCCATTTAACGAATAAGAAGCAGTTTAATTGAACAAGGTTGGAAACCTAATGTTTCTGTATTTCTCTTTTAAAGTTATTCCTTATTGATTTTGGTTTGGCCAAAAAGTACAGAGACAACAGGACAAGGCAACACATACCATACAGAGAAGATAAAAACCTCACTGGCACTGCCCGATATGCTAGCATCAATGCACATCTTGGTATTGAGCAGAGGTAAGTTCGAAAATGTAATGTGTTTATCATAGCCGTAGCAGAAGCCATCAATGGTTTCTTGAAATATTTTAGTTAGTTTCTTACAATGTCTAAGACTATTTCTTGGCTGAGGATTTGAAGGTTGCTTATTAATTATTTTACCTGCTGCTTTAGCCAGTGTAGAGAAGCCAGTTAAATGAGGTATTTTTTGTTGTTGTTGTTGTTGTTGAAGGTTGTTTCTTGAGTGGAAAATATTGCTTGATTGAAAGTTAGAAGCCTAAGTGCAATGTTGACATTTCTTTTTGCAGCTGAAAATAATATGTTATTAGTGTCCTAATAAACCAAAGGAGGTTAATGGAAATCTCCTGCTATACTTCACTCAAATATGTCAATTAATAGGATCTAGTTTAAAGTAAGAAAATTTCACAACCTCTGCTCTCTTTTCTGTTTCTTCACATGCATTCTAGAGTTTCAAGTTCATCTTTTACAGTCACTTTTCATTCCTTAAAACAAACATAGAAGTAATTGGAAAAAACAATGATATGCGTCCAGGTTTAAGAACCTCATACAAATCATTTCAAGCTTAAGATATCCATGAATATGTGAATACCCTAGTTAAACTGTAATGTCACTTTTTCTATATGCCAAAGAATTACCTATCCTTAAACCTATCTATCTATATATTTGTATGTGTGTGTATATAGATATATATGTATGAATACATTGATATAGATGTTCAGATATTCCATTAGTTTTAAGTTGTAAACTCCTTTTCAGCACTTTTTTTTTTTGAGATGGGGTTTTGCTCTCTTGCCCAGGCTGGAGTGCTATGGCGAGACCTTGGCTCACCACAGCCTCCACCTCCCAGGTTCAAGCGATTCTCCTGTCTCAGTCTCCTGAGTAGCTGGGATTACAGACATTTGCTACCATGCCTGGCTAGTTTCGTATATTTTTTTAGTAGAGATGGGGTTTCTCCATGAATTTCTGACCTCCGGTGATCTACCCGCCTCAGCCTCCCAAAGTGCTGGGATTACAGGCGTGAGCCACCGAGCCCAGCATCCTAAAGTTATCTTAATGAATTCCTGCAAAATGTAGAAATGTCATCCTGCTTGGTTCATTAAGCTCATTTAGAGAATTGTTTAGCTAAATCCTTTTTGTCATTTTAAAATTGTTATCTTCAAGGTTTTTTTTGTGTGTGAAGAGTAAAAAAAAGAAATAAATAAAATTAAATTGTAAGACAGTTGTTTGTCTGATTTTGGATTCCATGAGAAAAGTTTTGTTTAGAGGTAACACATGAACTTTTAAAATCACCTTAAATAAGCTCTTGCGTAAGACACCAAATAGTGTTCCCTCCGCATTTGAGAACATGTCTTCTGGGTGCTTGGCTTTCTTTCATATGTTTTTATAATAACAGTTCCAGTTCATAAAATTACGTTCTCTTTTCTAGTCGCCGTGATGACATGGAATCATTAGGATATGTTTTGATGTATTTTAATAGAACCAGCCTGCCATGGCAAGGGCTAAAGGTAAATCAGACTCACATTATCAGATTTTTCTCTTTCTTTTTTAGAATAAAAATGTGTATTGGAGAAGATAAGATGTACATTCCTTTTTAAATCTGAGATTTTTCTGATATAATAAAGAATTAACCTTAATTTGCTTTATACCTTTTACTTGGGAAAATGAAACCAGATCATTTTAGTAAGAACTTAGTTCAGCTGAAGAACAGTGTCCTCTGAGAGAACAGTAAGCTGGTACCCACTGGTAGCCATTAGCTCTGTCTAGATGAAAGTAGGCATGGACTAAGAAAGGTGGAGATTTTCTCATTTTGATGTGTTGCCATTATGTTGAAAATGTATGTTTTTATGTATAGCAAAATCTGTTTCTCCAGCAATACTAGTCATTTATGCAATACATATAGTAACATTTTGTTTCTGTTAGCTAGGAGTTTCACCATTGCTTTTGTGAGTGTGTGTTAATAATCACCGTGTTCTAATTTTTGGGTTGGAGGGAATGGGGGGAATGGTCTCGCTCTGTTGTCATCCAGGCTGGAGTGCAGTGACACAGTTGTGGCTCAATGCAGCCTCAACCTCTCGGGCTCAAGCAGCCTCCCAAGTAGCTGGAACTACAGGAACATGCCACCATGCCCAGCTAAGTTTTAAAATTTTTTTGTAGAGATGGTGCTTCACTATGTTGCCCAAACTGGTCTCCAACTCTTGGGCTCAAGTGATTCTCCCGCCTCAGCATACCAAAGTACTGGGATAACAGATATGAGCCACCACTGCTGGTGTGTCCTAAATTTAATGGCTATTTTGATACCTTTCTAGTTCTTTAAAGGAAGACCTGTATTTATTGAGTGGCAGTGAGCTAGTTATAGTGCTTGGTCCTTGGCTAGGTAGCTTTATCCAATATGAGTATTTTTACTTTAGAAAAACATTGTGACTTATACAATTGACTCCATTTATTAATGTCCCTAAATGATGAACAAATTATTTATATTAATCTGATCCTTTGCCCTTTTTTGTTGAACATGGGTTAAGAACATGCTTTTCAGGCTGAGCATATTGGCTCATGCCTGTAATCTTCAACACTTTGGGAGGCCCAGGTGGGCGGATCACTTGAGTCCAGGAGTTCAAGATCAGCCTGGTCAGTATGGCAAGACTCACCTCTACTTAAAAACAAAACAAAAAAAACTCGGCAGGGTGTAATGTCACATGCCTGTAGTCCCAGCTACTCAGGAGGCTGAGACAGGAGGATTGCTTTGAGCCCAGGAGTTGGAGGCTACAGCAAGCTATAATTGAGCCACTGTACTCTGTTGCAGCCTGGGCAACAGGGGGAGATCTTGTCTCAAAAAAGATTAAAAAAAGAAAGAAAATGCTTTTCAGCTGGGTATGACGATGCACACCTGTAGTCCCAACTACTTGAGAGGCTGAGTCAGGAGGATTGCTTGAGGCCATGAGTTGGAGGCCACAGGAAATTACTGCTGAGCCTATGAATGGCTACTGCACTTCAGCCTGGGCAACATAGTGAGACCCCATCTCCTTTAATATATATATATAAAGAAAATGCTTTTCAATTATGGCCCCAGCCATTTTTACTTAAATCGGAGATACTCATATGAATATATGATATTCATATATTCCTATTAACTCGCCCCTTTCCCTGTAGCTAAAATTATGTTGTTTCTTTTTTTTTGTTTTTAAAGAGGCAGTAGTCAGGGCTACTGGACGGTTGCTGGCCGGTGACCAGTCCCGAGGCTGGCCAGGTGACTCTGCCGCCAATACTGCGTCAGCAGCCTCGGCCCTGCCCCCTAAAATTATGTTCTTAAAGAAGAAACTTACATCAGAAGTTAACAGATTGGGAAAAACTTTTTTTAGATGTATTGTACTTTGATTTTTTAAATTCTGGGTTAAAATTTCTCTTGAGTCTCACAGGTATATGTTTACATGTCTTGTGCGTTAAACTACTAAGGTTCTTCTCAGTAGCACTGAGTGTATCTTTTTGATTTGGTTCTTTTCCACAGGCTGCAACAAAGAAACAAAAATATGAAAAGATTAGTGAAAAGAAGATGTCCACTCCTGTTGAAGTTTTATGTAAGGTAAATATGCGTGATGAATATTTTAAAAAACATAAATGAAGCCAGGCACAATGAAGCCTATAATCCCAGCACTTTGGGAGGCCAAGGCAGTAGGGTCACTTGAGCCCAGGAGTTCAAGAGCAGCCTGGGCAACATAGAGAGACCCCTTTTCTACCTTAATAGATAAATTTCCTGTCTGGGCACAGTGGCTCATGCCTGCAATCCCAGCACTTTAGGAGGCCGAGGCGGGCAGATTGCTTGAGCCCAGAAGTTCGAGTCTAGCCTGGGCAACATGGTGAAATCCCTTATGTACCAAAAATACAAAAGTTAGCTGGGTGTAGTGACGCACGTCTGTGATGCACTTGAGCTCAGGAGGTGCCGATTGCAGTGGTGCAATCTCGGCTTTCTTGCAACGATCCGAAATTGCAGTGCTGTGCTCCAGCCTGGGTGACAGAGTAAGACTCTGTCTCATATGAGTGAATAAATGAATGAATGATGCAAGAAGAAAAAGGAAAAATTTATTGGCTAGTCCTGGAACTTGTAACATCCAGTTAGGTAGCTATTCACCATTTTAAATTTACCATAGGGGTCTTTTTAAATAAGTCTTTTTGCTGGGCACACTGGCTTACACCTGTAGTCCAGTTTGATAGACCGAGGCGGGTGGATTGCTTGAGCCCAGGAGTTTGAGACTAGTCTAGGCAAGATGGTAAAACCCAATCACTACAAAAAATACAAAAATTAGCTTGATATGGTGATGCATGCCTGTAATCTCAGCTTCTTGGGGGTGCTGGGACAGGAGGATAGCTTGAGCCCAGGAGGTCGAGGCTGCAGTGAGCCAAGATTGCACCGCTGCAATCCAACTTGGGTGACAGAGTAAAGAACCTGTCTCAACAAATGGTTTAAGTAGATTAAGTGTTTTATGTTTGTTAAGGCTCTCTAATCTGTTGAAAATTGGGGAAAATAAAGAGGGCAGGTAAGCATTTTCAATACAACCTCATTAATCTATAAGAAAAAGTATGAAATACTCTCCTTATGCTAAACTACTGCTGGAAAGGAAAGGTTATCAATGATTAGTGCATTAAGGAACAGGGAAACATACAGACAGATTGGAGCAATCCAAAATAGCAATTGTCCAACAATACAGAAATACAGAAGACAGTTTGAATCACACTCATTTTTTCCTGAAATTTTCAACTTCATAGAAAGGCAGAGAGGGATGGCTAGGTGCAGTGGCTCATACCTGTAATCCCAGCAGTTTGGGGGGTCGAGGCCGGTGGAACGCAAGGTCAGGAGATTGAGACCATCCTGGATAACATGGTGAAACCCCATCTCTACTAAAAATACAAAAAATTAGCCAAGCGTGGTGGCACGCGCCTGTAGTCGCAGCTACTTGGGAGCCTGAGGCAGGAGAATTGCTTGAACTCAGGAGATGGAGGTGGCGGTGAGCCAAGATCAAACCACTGCACTCCAGCCTGGCAACAGAGCGAGGCTCCATCTTAAAAAAAAAAAAAAAAAAGATATTTTTGTTAAGATGAATAACCATGATCTCTTCCATAAAAAGAAGATATTTCAGTTAAGAAAAGACTTGTATACCTGAAATTAAGTACAAAGCAGTATACAAAAAAATAGTTGAGGGAAGAAATCAGTGAGAGTTAAAATAGTAATTTTAAAGTTGTGAGATTCTTTTCAGTTTCATTGTCGTGCTGTTTCCCATTAACACAGACCATAAATGTATATAAATGTTAAGAGTTTTAGATGTATAATACGTATTATTGTACACCTTTTAACATATGCATGTTTCAAATGGTCACCCAATTTATATCAGTGCAATCAATAAAAAATGTTGCAAGTATTTCCGTTCTATCCTGCCTAACTCCAGGAAGTGAGAAATTATTCAAAATTATGAAGTTGTAGGAAGAGACTGCCTCCTTTAACTTTACCAGTCTCCACATTGGCATTTACTCTAGGAGAGGAGATAGAGAGGTTTGTGCTGTTCTAATATTTTGTATTTCCACATTGCTGGTTGGGGAAATCCTTTTGGCGACTAATATCTAGAGCCTTGAAAATGTTTATACATTGTTGAGAATCTTTCCTAAGGAACTAAATTGAAAAAGTCTATGCCTACGGATATACTTAGCAGTATTATTAATAATAGAGAAAAATTAGAATACATCTAAATGTTCAATTATAAGGAACAAGTTAATGATGTATATATTAGGTAGAATATCATGCTACCAACCATTCAGAAGCTTTTGAAGGCCGGGCATGGTGGCTCACGCCTGTAATCCCAGCACTGTGGGAGACTGAGGAGGCCGAAGCGGGCAGATTGCTTGAGCTTGGGAATTTGAAACCATCCTTGGCAACATGACAAAACCCTGTCTCTACCAAAAAATATTAAAAATTAGCTGGGCATGGTGGCTTGTGCCTGTAGTCCCAGCTACTCAGGAAGCTGAGATTGGAGGATCAGTTGAAGCCTGGGAGGTGGAGGCTGGAGTGAGCTGAGATTATACCAGTGCACTCCAGCCTGGGAGACAGATGGAGACCCTGTTTTTTAAAAAAAAAAAAAAAAAAAGGTGGGGGGGGGGCAGGATTGATAAAATGACAAATTTTAACAAGTGGGCTATGTATGTTATTTAAGAACATAGTACTGTGTAGGAAGAGCGCTGTATGGGAAAAGCATATGTATTTTTTCTACCAATATTGTACATAATAGGGTGGGTAGGGTCATGAAATTTTACATTTATGAGGAGACCAAGTCATTATTATTTTAGCTCTCATAGCTTCCTATGAAGTGGCAAAATATCCCACCCAAAGACATCTTTTTGCTTGTACTTAAATGTGGTTTTTTTGTATCTTGCAATGTTTGTTTTTAACTTTGCTTTAACCCTTGAACCTATAGGGGTTTCCTGCAGAATTTGCCATGTACTTAAACTATTGTCGTGGGCTACGCTTTGAGGAAGCCCCAGATTACATGTATCTGAGGCAGCTATTCCGCATTCTTTTCAGGTCAGTTTTTAAGGTATTAAGATTTTAAACTCTGAGGGAAATTGGTTAAATCCAGCTAACATTCATTCTGATAAATACTAAAGTGAAGCAGATCTAACTAATATGAATAAAAGGTTTCAGAAACTGATTTAGGCTGGGCATGGTGGCTCACACCTGTAATCCAAGCACTTTGGAGGCCAAGGCGGGCGGATCACCTGAGGTCGGGAGTTCAAGACCAGCCTGACCAACATGGTGAAACCCCATCTTAAAGGAAAAAAAAAAAAAAAAAGAAACTGATTTATTTGGGACTGATTTGGCATTTTTCTATTTGTAGTGTAAATATTATTCAAATGATTTTAGTTTGGAGTGGATAGAGAGTTGAATCAGACTCAAAGTAGAATGTAACTTTTCTAGAATAGTTATAATTCACGTTAGATATAAGATATAAGTGACTGTTAGTGCCCTCTGGAACTCTCCAACTTTGGTACAGTACCAAATAGAAAAGCAATTAAAATATCACATAGTCATGGAATCTGATCAAGTGGTGACAGTCCTAAACTAGGGTAGTGTTCCTTAGGCATAACCCAGAATTGGTCTTCAACAAGGTAGTGGTGCTGGGCGGTAGGGGGCAGGGGGTTGGCACAGAATACATTACATGTGGCTCAAACTCTTAGTTGGAAGAGAATAAGAATTGAGGTAATCCAGCCAGGCACAGTGGTTCACACCTGTAATCCCAGCACTTTGGGAGGCTGAGGCGGGCAGATCACTTGAGGCCAGGCGTTCGAGACCAGCCTGGCCAACATGGTGAAACCCCATCTCTACTAAAAGTACAAAAATTAGCCGGGTATGGTGGCAGGCACCTGTAATCCCAGCTACTTGAGAGGTTGAGGCAGGAGAACTGCTTGAACCTGGGAGGCTGCAGTGAGCCAAGATCACACCACTGCACTCCAGCCTGAGCGACAAGAGCGAAACTTTGTCTCAAAAAAAAAAAAAAAAAAAAAGACAGGTAACCCTTTAACCCCGGAAAAGTGTCTTCCCAAGGTACCAGTCAGATATCTTATTCCTAAACTTCCAGTTGAATATTTACTCTTATTTGTTTTTAGGAAGTACCTCCTCTTATAAGTATTCCCCTAGATAACTGACAGCTTGACTTGGTGTTTCAGTTTTCATGCTGCCTTTTTCATCTATAATAAGAGAAGTATTTTAGAAGCTGCCACACTTGAGGAAGTATTCGTTGTGTAAAGAAGTGCCCTCACTGTCTTAAAACATTAGTAGGTTATATAACTGGACTCTATTATTGAAGGATTAACATAAAATATTTTACCTTTTCCAGGACCCTGAACCATCAATATGACTACACATTTGATTGGACAATGTTAAAGCAGAAAGCAGCACAGCAGGCAGCCTCTTCCAGTGGGCAGGGTCAGCAGGCCCAAACCCCCACAGGCAAGCAAACTGACAAAACCAAGAGTAACATGAAAGGTTAGTAGCCAAGAACCAAGTGACGTTACAGGGAAAAAATTGAATACAAAATTGGGTAATTCATTCATTTCTAACAGTGTTAGATCAAGGAGGTGGTTTTAAAATACATAAAAAATTTGGCTCTGTGTTAAAAAAAAAAAAGACGTCCTTGGAAAATTTGACTACTAACTTTAAACCCAAATGTCCTTGTTCATATATATGTATATGTATTTGTATATACATATATGTGTGTATATTATATCATTTCTCTTGGGATTTTGGGTCATTTTTTAACAACTGCATCTTTTTTACTCATTCATTAACCCCCTTTCCAAAAATTTGGTGTTGGGAATATAATATAATATAATACAATCAATCAATCCAAAATCCTAGACCTAACACTTGTTGATTTCTAATAATGAATTTGGTTAGCCATATTTTGACTTTATTTCAGACTAACAATGTTAAGATTTTTTATTTTGCATGTTAATGCTTTAGCATTTAAAATGGAAAATTGTGAACATGATCTAATATCAAGAGGTGAGTCTGGCATTACCCCCCCAAGTGTCTATCTTCTCAGTTGCAGAGCATCTCATTTACTCTCTTAAATGCTCACATAACTGCAAAACTCAGCACATCTTTTCTAGTCACAAAAATAATTCTCTTATTCGCAGTTTAACTACATGTGATCTTAATTTCAAAATAATTTCTTTGGTTTTGGCTTTATTTTTTACAATGTTGCAAATATCAGGCTCTCAGGGTTTAATGTGCAATTGAAGTCTACAGTCAGGCCTTGCAAATTGAAGATGACTGGGGCAAATGCCATCGAAACTGCTGGTCTGTTTCCTTTCTACCTTTCTCTACCTTTCTCTGGCACTCTTACTGCCTGTAAGGAGTAGAACTGTTAGGGCACACTGTTGCCATACAGTTTGACTCCCATTTTCATGTTTTATTTTTCTTTTCCCATTTCTGGGGCTTACTTCCTGATACCTGCCTACTTTCTGGAAGTAGTAGGCAAGTAAGATTTGGCTTTTGGTTTCTAATTTTTAAATTTCTGAATGACTGCTCTATTCTGAACTTGGCCTTTGTAGATTAATGTTTGTTTCACATTTTTAGTGTTGTGTTTAAACTATTTTATAATTTAAAAATAGATTCTAATCTGAAGATACTTTTCAAGAAATATTATTAACTGATGTCATCCTCATCCCAGCAGCTCATCTGTTAGGAATGAAGTTGAGATGCTTCTCTTACATGTTTCTGTATTTGGGAAGGATTCAAAGTGGATGGTTTATTGTCATTGGGATTTTCAGATGGTGACATTTAAACTCAGGATAGCAAACACTAATGTTTCGCACAGTGCTCTGCCTCTGCATCTCAGTTGGTCTTTAATTGCCCCTTTTGAGTGTTTTAATCATTGTGTAACTAATCATAGTGCCAAGAATTTCATAATGTGTTATGTGGCTAGTGTCACTGAAAAACAGTCCTACCATTTAAGTAAGAGTCTGTAACCCAAGGACTTGCTACACCTGACACGTATAGTGTATTTGCTTTTCTCACAAAATGAGACCAATTCTGCCTAAAGCTAGCTGGGATAATAGGATCATCACAAGTTGCAGTTTCTATAACTATAATTAGATTGAAATCTCATCTGACCTAGAACATTTTACTTCAGGCATTCAGCAGACTTCAGAAAGAATTAACTTTTTTTTGAGTTAGTTCCTTTGTTAGTTTACTGTGTGTCTCTTATTTAATAAACGAGCAGAATTTTTGTCCTGCCTTATCCAGGTTGTAAAGATGAGAAGTTGGATCCACTCAGTTAGGATGTTTCCTTGTGGGGGTGAAAAACTGTAATTAAACTTGTTTAATCCTCATTCTGTATTGTAGCTATTTTTCAGAAAAGCAACTTAAAATCTTATGCCAATTTTATAGCACCATTAGACACAGTGGTCATACAAATTATCACATAAACATGGACTTGAAAAATTAGACTTTTCATAAAACATATCATGTCATTGACTGCTTTTCATAGATACACTTCCAAGGCGACACATCTGTATGGCTACTCAAAAAGCGCCGCTTCAGATAACACAGACTTCGTTTTGCTCTTTGACGTCTTGAAACTCCCGTTGGTTTTTTAATACAAAAGTCAGTGCTCAAGACAAATCTTATATGAAACCCTCATAAACCATGAAAATATGGATGGTCTTAGGGTCTTAGGCATGAAATAAGTATTAGAAACATATTCTCCCAATTTCTACCCCCAGCCTAGCAGGTTATTCTTTAAGAAATCTCCTAGGAGTTCTGGAATTAAAAAACAGTTGCCCTGGAGTCCTGCTTCCAGTCTCTAAGTAACAAGGGCGTTGAAAGCATCGTCTCTTCAGATCCACTGTAGTGGTTTTTTATTTAAGAAAAAATAAATATTTTTAAATAAAAATTATGCCTGTGATCTCATAACTTTGGGAGGCTGAGGCCAACAGATCACTTGAGGCCAGGAGAGCCTGGCCAACATAGCAAAAACCCGTCTCTACAAAAATCAGCCAGGTGTGGTGGTGTGCACCTGCGGTCCCAGCTACTTGGGATCCTGAGGCATGAGAATCACTTGAACCTAGGAGGCAGAGGTTGCAGTGAGCCGAGATTGAGCCACTGCACTCCAGCCTGGGTGATTGGGTGATACTGTCTCAAAGAAAAGAACTCATCCAGCTCAATGATTCATTGATCCCAATAAATCCTTTTAATAATGATGAAAACATCCTACTAGGTTTTTCTAGTTAAAAACTTAAAGACAGGCGCAGTGGCTCGTGCCTGTAATCCCAACACATTTGGGAGGCTGAGGTGGGATGATGTAGGAGGATTGCTTGACTCCAGGAGTTCTATACTTGCCTGGGCCACATAGTGACACCTTGTCCAGCCCCTCCAACACTCCCCCTAAAAAAAGCCAGGCATGGTGGTACGCGCCTGGGCTCCCAGCTACTTTGGGAGGCTGAGGTTGGAGTATTCACCTGAGCCCTGGAGGTTGACGCTGCAGTGAGCTGTAATCATGCCACTGCACTCCAGCATGGGCAACAGATGAGACCCTGTGTCACAAAAAAGAATTTTTAAAAGGTGCTTTTTAAATGCATTTTATCGTTTGCTCTTGACAGAGTTAAATTTTCAGAGGCTTTAGTATTATTGAATTAAGTATCATGAGTGTACTTTAAACAAGTAAATCTCTAATGTAGGAAAATCCCTCTAATGGTAACATTTACTAATGTTTTATATGGTTATTTTTGAAAAATATATCTAATACTTCTCTAGTAAAAATGGTGTTGTTTTAGTAACTTACTAAGAATGTTTAAAGATTCTTTAAGTCTGGCTTATGTAGCTAATGTGGGCCTGTTAAATAATAGGCAGACTTTTGTCTTTGTTATATTCTTTAGGTCTTTTCAAATACTCCATTCCAAAGCCCATCAAAAGATCAAGAAACAAGGCCTTTCCCTTTATGCTAATTTTTATCTATACTAGTTTTTAAGGTTCAATTACCACAAGATTATAATTAATGTTTTTATTCATGTTCAGAAGAAAAATACATACGTTTCACACCAGCACACTTCGAAATCCATTTCTCTCCCTTTGACTATATGTGATTATCAAAAAAGTATTTTTCAAGACATTAAAAATAAGTAAAGGAAAAGGAAATATTTTTAGGACATTCAAAATCCAATGAAGGTCAGTGTTTCTTTAGTTGAGGGCAGAGGTGAAGGAGAATTTCAGAAGGTAGTGAACCCAAAGGTGGATTTTTACATAATTCTACTATTCTGTTCTCTAATCTTAACCCATCTGTTTACTATCCTAACCATAGTTACCAAGTAGAGTTTTATCGTTAATATAGATAGCTATCAAAGTGTTGACATTCAAAGGAGATTACAAATAATTATTTTTCTATCAAATTGACCAACCATGTCCGCAGTCTTCCTTGAACTACCTTCCAGTTTTCCTGGGCTGCATCTACCATTTATGTCTAGTTTAACTTTTTCTGAGTTTGCCAATTGCTGCTAGGAATGTGCTGGTCGTTCACCAGCACAGCCAGATCACAGGGGAAGATCTTGAAATACTTGGACGAACTGATTGGTCTGAATACACTGCTCTGAATACACTCAATTCAAAGAAGTACCAGGGGAACTGCATCTTCTTGCTGAAGTCTTGAATTTTTGTCAGATTTTTTTTTACTGTGGACAGTAAAGCTGGAAAGAAAAGATCTAAATAACCCAGCTGGAAACGCAGATGAAAGTGCAAGAGTTGGTTTGTGGTCATCTGGAGTCCACGTCTCCAAGGCTGCTGGACCTTCAAATTTTGCAACTTGTTAGATCTTCTGGATGATAGCACAACTGTTAGAAGACCTAGAAGAATACAGTGTTGCTGGGACTCAGCAGTGTTCAATGCAGACCATCTACCAGCTGGGGGAAGAATTAATTACAACAGGTATTTTAAAACTCCATAACATCAGAAATGTGTAGCAGAATGAATTCCATTATAAGGAAGACAAAAGAATTCAGTCTGTTTTTTAATGCTGTTTAGGAATGATGTATACTTCCTATACTTAAAAATTGTCATTAATGTCATTTGTAGTGTTAAACGTATTTCCTTTAGTTTCTGTAGGGAAAGAAGAGTTATTATAGGGTTTTGTTTTTTTAAATTTTTCTTTAACTTTAGATACTGCCAGTTTGATTTAAAATTCTCCAAGCTTAATTATGTGCAACTAAAAGAACCACACAAGCGGCCAGGCACTGTGGCTCACTCTTAACATAATCCCAGCGTTTTCGAGTCGAGATGGGAAGATCACTTGAGCCCAGGAGTTGGAGAACCACGTGGGCAACATAGGGAGACCTCGTCTCTATTTTAAATAATTAAAACACACACAGACACACACACACCGATGTTATAGGAAAAGTTAGTATGAATGACATAGCATAATGAATATTATATTCAAAATAACTTTTAAAAAATTGTCTTGTAAAAATGTGAAGGGATCCTAATTTCAGAAGCCCCATCACAAACTTACAAGCCTTAGTACTACATAAATATCCCTTTGAACTAGTTTCTGGTTCTAATTTAAAAATCAGAAACATCTGAAGTTAATTTACAAATAAGAACAGATACACACTGTATCGGGAGGCTGAGGTGGTAGGATCTCTTGAGCCCAGCAGTTGAAAGTCCAGCCCATCAAAAAAAAAAGGCATACCTTTTATTTATTTTTCTTACATACCAGGTCTTACTATGTTGCCCTGGTTTATTTATATATATATATATGTTATACCCAGAATATATATACCCAGGAATTCCTGGCTTTAGGTGATCTTCCTCCTTCAGCCTCCCAAAGTGTTAGGATTACAGATACGAGCCACCTCTCTGGGCCAGAACATACATTTTAGATTTCAGACTTGGGGGTGAGCAGGGATAAATCTCCTTGTTAGTTATACAAAAATATATATTTTTTTCTTTTTGCAGATTTAAAAAGTAATTTAGCTGTTAACTTCTTAATCATCTGGCTCTGTTTTAACTCCCCCTCCCCCCCCCCTTTTTTTTTTAGGAACAAAGGGATTCATTCTTCATTTTAACTGATACTACAATGAAGATGGGTTCTTGAATTTTTGGAAGCCTGGATAAGCCACCTAATCTGCAAGATAAAAAACCAAAAACTAATGCATATTGGGGAAAATAATGCTTAGTACTTGAAGACTGAATGTTGAATACCTATTGAATATTCCTATTGAGGTTTTTTCTTTTTTCCTAAACATACTTCAGAAACATCTTAGGACAATTGACCGGAGAAATGTTGAACCCTGGGTGGAATATCATGCCATTGACCCATCTGAAGATTTAAAGCTGGATTTGACTGCTCTATTCTACCAGGAATATTGTTAGGCTAACCTTTTACCAGTTTCTAAACAATTGCAATCATTTATTGACTCAGCAATTCCTCAGACAACAGGCTAAAAGATGTACAGATATATTTCAATTTGAGTTTCCCTGTTATTAAAGGCATAAGAGTTTCTTAGTATTTTGACTGACAATGTAACATGTTTCCATTTTAGTTTGTTAGTGATGGTGGTTTTCCCTTTGAAAGCCATTTGGTATATTCACCATAACGATTAGTTTAATACGATTACATAAGAAAACTATGATAAAACCCAGCAATTTTAGCATTTGTGAAAACATGTTTTTTAAATTGTGTTTAAGAATAATTGCAGGACTTAAAACCAAATTCTGATGGGGGAAAGGCCATTTCTGTTTAATCCTTAGATTCTTAACCTGCATAGCTTATCCTCTATTGTAATTTATTTTCTTAACTCCAAAACAAGAAGCTTGAAACTCATCCTGCATTTTAAAATTGAAATTAGGTCACAGGGTGTAGTTAGATTTTTCTTTTTTATTAAGGTTTGGTTTGACAGCCTTTAAAAGAAAGGTTTGCCTCGATAATACTTCTTAATGACGTGCATCAAATAATATTCCCTGTGGTGAAATATATTGTCAAAGTTATCTTTCATTTTTGGCATTTGCTTCTTACGGACTTAGTACCCAGGCAACAAAGATCTATTATGCACCTACTCTGTTGTATGTTTACTATTCTTTCCCCCCCCCCAGACAGGCATATATGCATAATAAGAAATAAACATTAGAATTATTTTATTTCTCCCACAAAGCCCATGGGAGATGGCCCAACAAATGTTTAAAAAGTAAAAGAGGCCAGGCACAGTGACTCATACCTGTAACCCCAGCACTTTGGGAGACCATGGTGGGTGGATCACGACGTCAGGAGTTTGAGACCAGCCTGGCCAACACAGTGAAACTCCGTCTCTACTAAAAATACAAAAATTAGCCTGGAGTATTGGCAGGCACCTGTATTCCCAACTACTCGGGAAGCTGAGGCAGGAGAATCGCTTGAACCCGGGACACAAGATTGTAGTGAGCTGAGATTGTGCCACTGCACTCCAACCTGGATTACAGAGTGAGACTCTATCTCAAAGGGAAAAAAAAAAAAAAAAGTAAAAGAAAAGGAGCAGTTTGTGATTGAGGAAAACATGACCTAGGTTAAAGAAGTAAGGAGAGATGGGAGTGGCTAGAAGGAGCTATAGTTTCTAGCTCATATGTAAGGAGGTGGACAGAGGGGCATTGGAGCCTCAGAGTGGGTGTCTGGTGAAAGGGAAAAAAGTGCTTAACAGATTTTCAGGCTATTGCTGAAAATTTTCTCTCTTTGCCTTTAGATGTAGATAAACTGTGCAGTTATGACCTGAAGCTTCTTGTATTCAAACTTGGCCTAGGGCTTATGTAGAGGCCCTAGGGTCTACTTGTGGTGGAGGAGGGAAGTATGTGCAGAATATGTAGGCTTGAGAAGAAAATAAAGCCAGAAAAGCATCACTTGCTTATCACAAAACCATCTTTCTAATGCACCTGGTAAAGAAGTTTCAAATGTCTATCTAAGGTTTCTCTACAGAAATTACATGCTTCTCTGGTCTTTGATTAGTAAAATAATTGAGATAATTAT
Source organism: Ateles fusciceps (assembly GCA_036589455.1). NCBI lineage: Eukaryota > Metazoa > Chordata > Mammalia > Primates > Atelidae > Ateles > Ateles fusciceps. Next base: position 12,078,967 of record JAZHEH010001005.1, on the reverse strand, counting down.
GCCTTAAATGCATTTATTATTAAACTTATTTTAATTTGTGTCAGAAATAACGTGCAGAAAAGTTTTCCCTCATGGTAGGATTAAAATTGTGTTCTTTAAGGTGAAGCAATCTGTTTTTTGTTGATTTGATAAATATTTGAGTGCATAATATGTTCTAGGTACTAAAAATACAGAAAATAGCAACATACTCATTTGAATTACTGGTAATTATTTTAGTATGCTGAGAGGCTTTGAATTCATTGTATCACTCCTTCCTAGAGTCATTCAAAACAGAAAAACTAGTTTTAAGTATAAATTTCATGTTTTTCTGTTTTAAAAGGTTGAGCTAATGCTTTTCACAAGAGATGAAGTAACATGAGCCACTATAAAGTAATTATTGGCTCAGTTCCACCCAATTTCCATATTTTGGGTGTAATTTAAAATTTTTAACTTGGAATTTTAACATTTTTTTTTGTTTTGATTTTTTTACCAGGTTTCTAAGCATGAACTGAGGAACAGAAGAAGCAGAGCAGATGATCGGAGCAGCATTTGTTTCTCCCCCAAATCTAGAAATTTTAGTTCATATGTACACTAGCCAGTGGTTGTGGACAACCATTTACTTGGTGTAAAGAACTTAATTTCAGTATAAACTGACTCTGGGCAGCATTGGTGATGCTGTATCCTGAGTTGTAGCCGCTGTAATTGTGAATATTAACTGAGATAGTGAAACATGGTGTCCGGTTTTCTATTGCATTTTTTCAAGTGGAAAAGTTAACTAAATGGTTGACACACAAATTGGTGGAAAAATTGTGCATATGCCAATTTTTTGTTAAAACCTTTTGAACTATACTGCTTTGAGATCTCATTTCAGAAGAACGGCATGAACAGTCTTCAGCCACAGTTGTGATGGTTGTAAATGCTCACAATTGTGCATTCTTAGGGTTTTTCCATCCCTGGGGTTTGCAAGTTGTTCACTTAAAACATTCTTAAAATGGTTGGCTTCTTGTCTGCAAGCCAGCTGATACGGTAGCAACCAAAGATTCCAGTGTTTGAGCATATGAAAGACTCTGCCTGCTTACTTGTGCTAGAAATAACAGCATCTAAAGTGAAGACTTAAGAAAAACTTAGTGACTACTAGATTATCCTTAGGACTCTGCATTAACTCTATAATGTTCTTGGTATTAAAAAAAAACAAAGCATATTTGTCACGGAAATTTAGTTAACATCTTACAACTGAACATGTATGTATGTTGCTTAGATAAATGTAATCACTGTAAACATCTATATGATCTGGGATTTTGTTTTTATTTTGAAATGGGAGCTTTTTTGTTTACAAGTTCATTAAAAACTAAAAACTGTTTCTGTAAGGAAATGAGATTTTTTTTTTTAACAACAAAAAATGCCTTGCTGACTCACTATAAAATAAAAATCTCCCCAATTTTTTGATAGACTACTTTAAGCCATTTGTTACATGGTATTCCTTTGCAAGTCAATTTAGGTTTTGTGTTAACTTTTCCTTTAAAAAAAAAAAACTACTTCTTTTGTCTGAAGGGGAAAGGCATTCTTTCATTTTTGCTTTTTTATGACTTGCAGGCACAATATCTAGTACGGCAACTGCCAGAACTTGGTATTGTAGCTGCTGCCCGCTGACTAGCAGCTAGACTGATTTTGAATAAAGATGAAAGCATTAAAGGGTTTTCCTATAAAACGTTTTTCTTTAAAATACTTGTGAAATGGCTATAAGCAGTTGACTTTCACCCCTGGAGAGCATCACACTGTGTGAGGTTCAGTGATCGTTGACCCTCCCCAGCCCCTCCTGCTTCTTTATCTGTCTTTATCTGTGTGCGTGCACTTCCTCTCAATTTTCTTTGCACGCTCATTTCTTTTTCTCTGACCCAAGAGAAGGAAAATTACTGATGATAATTTTTAAGTAGTGTAATTTATTCATTTATAGCATGTCAGGATAAATTGAAAGAACATTTGTCTGGAAATGCTGCCGGGAGCCTATTGTGTAAATGTAGGTATTTTGTAAAATACCATTGAAATTGTAAATTGACACATGTTTGGTCAGATTGTGTCAAGTTTAATTTGTTTTGTTTTCTTTTTTTTTTATTTGAAAACTACTTTAGCAATAATTAATTCCATGATTATCACATTCTGCCGTTAAGGGATATAGTACCGTAATACTGAAGAAATCTTACTAAGTCTGAACTTTTGGGGTAGGCAGCTTTTTTGTTTCTTTTCTATCCACCCTTGTTGGTTGAGGTATTTGTTTCTTGACTAATAAACCCTTTGATACTTTTAGCCAGAAATTGGTCTCATAAAGCTATTTTTGAGTATAGTTTGTGTAAAATAAAAATGTTTAGCTTTGGTAATAACTTTTCCAAGCTGAACTCCCTCTAGCAAGATATTTTTCAGTGCTTTTATTTACTATGCACTTAGACTATGCACTTTTTCTGAAATATTTTTGTAACACTTTTTTGTATTTTTGCCATTTGAAAAGGTTGTGGTGTAGTTGGTCTGTAATTAAGTTGCAGATTTAAAACTGCTGTTAGCTTTGTAAATCAAAATATAGGTGTTTTTTGTCCTGGTATATCATCATTCCATCTACAGCTGAAGCTGGAATCCCATTGATCTTCTAGCTACCATTCATTTTCTTCATAGTTCACAAAAGAAGAATGTGAAATTCAGTGAATGCTGTTACTAATCCTGTCTCGAGATGAATCTCATTTCACCAAAATTAAATTATGTTTTTCCGCTAAAATGATGATACAAGTTGAAGACACATCACTCTGAAATTGGAAGACCTCACCGCTTAAGGCTCCACAGTGGCTTACTGAGCTGAACTCTAGGTTACTACTCTTTACTTTGTTCACCCATTGGGGGGTGCAGTTTTTTAAAAATGTTGGGAGACGGCCATTCTAACTACTGTTGAATGTCTCTGTTTTGGGAAGGTATAACGAGAAATAAAAAAGAATATATATGAAGGGAGAGACTGGTTATCTCCTCCCATATGGTTGTGCTTATGCTCTTACGGCTTACAAATGGATATTTGGAGGTTTGCTTTCACAATAATTTCCTATCAACAAACATTTTTATTACGATTTTTCCTGTTTCTACGAGTCCTTGCAGTACTCATAAATGTTTTAAGCCGAGCATACTGTAATAATAAGTTTAATTTCGTTATAATAAAAATATCAAACAAAAGGATTTTAGAACCCAAGACAATGAGCTAGTTTTCCCTAAAGTTTGCTGAACTATTAAGGAATGTGTTTTTATGACTTGACTAGAATGAGCCATGGACATTTTTAGCTCAGCTGAAAAATCCAGCAGCATTTAATGCAGGTAAATTCCTGGGTTCTTTTCCAACTAGTCTGGAACAGTTTTGCTTTGACTCAAACTGGTATAAAGCATTATTTTAGGTCTTGGTCTTCTCTTTGCCAGTTTTTAAGCGATTATAACCATGTAATCAAGATGTGAAGACATCTATATGAAGTATAGTAAAGAAGTGTTGTAAGCAGATAAATATATGTGTCCCCCGGTATGCTGCTCTGTTTGAAGTGAGACTTTGTGAGACTATACTTTTAAATGCATTACCATTGCCTACATTTTGGGGGGGATGTTTTCCTCCTCAAAACTTCCACTTCTATTGTAACATTCTTAATGACAGTCTTCCTTTTTTAGCAGTTTATGTTTGAAACAGCCAGAGATTTTGATGGCCCAAGTGTAAACTGATCTAAGCAGGCCATGCAGTTTGTGTGGAATCATCAAACAGTATATTGTTAAAGTGAAATAATTTGTTTTCTGAGATGACTTGTTAGATCAGTTTTGAGGACATACTCAAAAGTTGACTAATAATGGCTCCTGGGATGGAGAAATGTGAGATGAACCTGGAACATTCTATTATAGTGCCAAAAAGGAAATCTGAAAAAAATGGTGGATGGCCAGGTGCCGTGGCTCACGCCTGTAATTCCAGCACTTTGGGAGGCCAAGGCGGGCAGGAGTACAATACCAGCCTGGCCAATATGGTAAGCCTCATCACTACTAAAAATACAAACATTAGCTGGGCTCAGAATGCTGAGGCAGAAGAATTGCTTGAACCTGGGAGGCGGGGGTTGCAGTGAGCCGAGGTCGTGCCATTATACTGCAGCCTGGGTGTTGCAGTGAGACTACATCTCAAAAGGGAAAAAAATGGATACCTGTGAAAAGGACACAGAAGCCACTTGAAGGGTTTATACTTGCTAAATCTGTGTCAATTATCAAAATAAACTGGTTGCAACATTACGAGTTACTAAGATACCATGATTCCATATTGACATTGAAATGGAGAGAAGGGAAAGCTGTAACTTGAAGTAGAATGTCAGCTAATTTAAGGTGAAAGGATTTATGTGTTAGAAAAATCACCATTTTGCAAACTATAGTTTTCAGAATCTTTAATGTATGTCATTTCTTTTATTCCTCATAACAGTAATAAGGAACAGTTATTGTTACTCCCATAATGGTTAAAGAACTGTTGGAGAAAAGTGGGACTGCCCAAGGCAAGGCATCTTGGTAATTGGTAGGCTTTGTAGAGCCAGGACCTAAACCTGATTTTCTTTGCTGTCATGCAGTTAAGCCATGGGGCTCCTCTTGTTATATCACCCTTTTATTTTTATTTTATTTTATTTTATTTTAGTTTTTAGAGTCGGCGTTTCACTATGTTGGCCAGGGTGGTCTTGATCTCTTGACCTCGTGATCTGCCCGCCTCGGCCTCCCAAAGTGCTGGGATTACAGGCGTGAGCCACCACGCCCGGCCGATATCACCATTTTAAACCCAGAGATTGATAAATTAGCCACCATTTACTGAGTGCCATGCACTATTCTACGTGCTTTACATTTATTTGCCTAATCCTCAGCATCTTGTGAAGTACATCCTGTCTCCCATTTTACATATGAGGATACCAAAGCACAGAGTTGGAGGGGGAGATGGTTATATCCATTTATTTATTGAGACAGGATCTTGCTATTGATTGGTTGAGGGGGAGATAGTTATATCCATTTATTTATTGGGACAGGGTCTTGGTATCCCTTTATTGGTTGATTGATTGATTGAGACAGGGTCTTGCATTGCCACCCAGGCTGGAGTGCAGTGGCATGATCACGACTCATGCAGCCTTTACCTCCCATGTTCAAGCAGGCCACCCACCTCAGCCTATCAAAGTGCTAGGATTACAGGCCTGAGCCACCAAGCGTGGCCAGATTCTTAACTAAGACCTTAACTTTACCCTTTCAAAGTAGTTTACAGTGTCTAAATACCTTACATCAAAGTATGCATCAAATAGGATGGCAGCCTGGAAATGTTTAACATCTAGAATGACTGGGAGGTTGGGCAAGTAAGATTTCTTAAATTGCAGCTGTTTTTACCTTAGACATGTTGCATAATCTTATATTTTTATTCTTGGAGCATTTTTGAACTAAGATCCAGGCACTTTAAAAGACAAAATCAATGAGTAGCTTCCCTGTATCCACACCCAGTAAGTTAAAAAGCAGTCATACCAAGGCTTAAGTAAAATGTTTGGGGTCACTTGGTTACTTCTTTGTAGCATTTTCTAATTTACTATTTGACATGTATCTGATTAGAGAATATTGATAATTGTTTAGGGTGTTAGAGAAAATAGGAGTGACAAAACAATAAAACAAGATGTGTCCACTGGGATAACAGTGAGTTAAGGTTATCTTTGAAATACTTAGACATATGTTGATCTCAGTATATTACAGAGTTTTTTTTAGTATTTTTTAGTTTACATGAAAATCGGAGAAATTTTAATAGTAATTTTCCAGTCTAGTGAATTTTTCATTACATCCACCAGATGGGAACTGATTCTGCCATATGCAAAAGGCTGCTATGTGATAGTGCTGGGGATTGGGGTGGGGGGGGGGGATGTGAACAGGCAGAATGGAGTAAGGGCCTTTAGTGAAACTGAGGGAATGACTTTAAGAGGCAGGACAGTACTTTGTGTATGATTTGAAAGTAACTGTGGGCCGGGAGTGGTTGGTCACGCCTGTAATCTCAGCACTTTGGGAGGCTGAGGCAGGCGAGCCACAAGGTCAGTAGTTTGAGACCAGCCTGACCAACATGGTGAAACCCTGTCTTTACTGAAAACACAAACATTAGCCAGTCACGGTGGCACGCACCTGTAATCCCAGCTATTCAGGAGACTGAGGCAGTAGAATCTCTCGAACTTGGAAGGCAGAGATTGCAGTGAGCAGAGTTCACACCACTGAACTCCAGCCTGAGCAACAGAGCGAGACTCCGTCTTTAGAAAAACAGTAATAATTGTGTATGTTCTTCATGTTGTGCTGGATCTTGGTCCTTTGGCCTTCAAACAGCAAAAGTTTGCCATTCCTTAGGAGTCTTTAAACTCCCTTCACCTCTCTTCTATATTTATTCGCTAAAATATGCAAGCACTCCACAAAATGCAGGTCCAGGAGAGAAAGAGGGCAAATTATCAGGCTTTTAACTAATTTACTCACTGACATCGTTGGTCATTTTGTGGCTCATTAGTGGAATTCATATTTAGAAGCAAATGCTAGAGCTCATTTTAGTTTCTTAGAGACCAGTTAACAAATATGAAGGCCAAAAAGATGTGTAGGTGTGGTCAAGCTCCCCAAACAAGACTAGAACCCAGGCCAAGTAGTACTATTCACATTTAAAGGTAATATATATTTTCTAGGGGCACATTTAAGCCAAGGCAGTTTTTTAGTATAATGCATTTATTAGCCAACCTTTACCTACTTATCAGTACTTCATATGTGCGGTGATGATAGCAAAAAGAATATGTCAGCCAGTTTTATTGCTTCATGGTCTTACTAAAAATTGATTTTTTTCTAAAAATCACCTTAAAACGACTAAAACTGTTAGTATTTGGACTTGATACATTATTCATATCTACAAGAGTGGAATGCATTAATTAGGTTTGCAGTCTGCTACATAAAACCAAACTTGACCAAGTTATTTTTGCTTGTAGTTGCGAATTGTTTTTTCACTTTTAGAGCATTTCCATGCCCCTAGGTTTATATAGATTGTTCTAATATACCAGTGTATTCACGGACAGGGTGTTCTTTCTCATAGTTCTGTAGTACTTTTATAGCCTGTCATTTATGGAGCAGAATGTCTTAGGTAAAAAAGGTAACCTTTTCTCAACATTACCATATTAAGTCTGCAATGCTGCTAATTCAGAGAAGCAAAATAGTTTGAATAACTGTTGGAAACTATTTCTGTGGATTTCAGGCAGCCTGCCATTGGTTCTGTATGCCAATGGACAGACACAAAGCTTGATGATAAAGTGCTGCATTAGATATTTAGGATCAGAAGAAAAGGGTGGAGGTGGATATTTTTAGAAACTGCTTTTAACAGTTGCTAAGTAAATATTTTTCATTAATTGCAAAACTGGTTTGCACTGTGCTAACGTATGTAACTCCGTTAAGAGTATAATGCTTTAGTCTACATTTAGACCGTGAAATCGATAAAATAGCTTCTAGTGCTTTTTGTGCCACCAAAGGGAAAGTAAATACTCGAGACAATTTTTTAAATCATTGATCATCCTGCACCCTGCAAAATTGGGAAGCATACCTTATTGAGTTTAATATAATGGCATGCGTGATCTTTTTTAGCTTATGACAAAATGCAGTACCTACACAAACAGTAGGGACTGAGTTTTTAAATGCCAGACATTGTGCTAGTCTCTGGAAATTCAAGGGTGACAATTCGAACAGGCCTATATACAATATACGGTGTTACGGATACAGTACTCATGGGGCAGATGAAGACCAGAGAAAATAATCTATGAATTGCATCTGAAAGGATGAGTAGGCCAGGCACGGTGGCTCACACCTGTAATCCCAGCACTTTGGGAGGCCAAGGCGGGTGGATCCCCTGAGGTCGGGAGTTCAAGACCAGCCTGACCAACATGGAGAAACCCTGTCTCTACTAAAAATACAAAATTAACCAAGCATGGTGGTGCATGCCTGTAATCCCAGCTACTCGGGAGGCTGAGGCAGGAGAATCGCTTGAACCCAGGAGGCAGAGGTTGTGGTGAGCCGAGATCGCGTCATTGCACTTCAGCTTAGGCAACAAGAATGAAACTCTGTCTCAAAAAAAAAAGAATGAGTAAAGTTTCACCAGATGGTGAAGACTCCTCGCCATGAGGAAATTAATCTTGGAGGAATGCTGGCAAAACACACCCACACGAATGATTTCAGCCAGCAGAGAGTACCCATTTCTTAGCACAGAGCCAAATGAGTGGCATAGTAAGTGTTGAAGATTCACACCGGCTCAATAATGAGCATGCCTTCAGTCACAAAGATTTTAACCAAAAGTTGAAATAATGAAGTATAAAGACTAAGAAAAGTTCAATCCAGGCCGGGTGTGGTGGCTCACACCTGTAATCTCAGCACTTTGGAAGGCCGAGGCAGGCAGATTACCTGAGGTCTAGAGTTCAAGACCAGCCTGGCCAACATGGTGAAACCCTGTCTTCAAAAAAAAAAGTTTAGGCCGGGCGCGGTGGCTCATGCCTGTAATCCAAGCACTTTGGAGGCCAAGGTGGGCGGATCACCTGAGGTCAGGAGTTCAAGACCAGCCTGACCAACATGGTGAAACCCCGTCTTTATTTAAAAAAAAAAAAAAGTTTAATCCAGCTGTGACAGTTTCTTTGGTCTGTAAATCCTTGCAATGCCACCAAGGAGGAGATTGAAGAACAAAAGTGAGATCATAAATGATACTAATGTTAGGGGCAGAAGATAAGTAAAAACATTCAAGCAGCAAGCATAAACCCAACTTTAGGTGAATGTCAGGGGAAACAGGATGGTTTGTAGAGCAGGTAGCAGTCCCGAGAGTGGAATATTGATTTTTTTTTTTTTTTTTTTTTGAGACAATGCCTCACTCTGTCACCCAGGCTGTAGTGTAGTGGCACAATCTCAGCTCACTGCAATCTCCACCTCCCGGGTTCAAATGATTCTCATGCCTCAGCCTCCCGAGTAGCTGGGATTGCAGGCACACACCACCACAGCTGGCTAATTTTTTTGTATTTTTAATAGAGACGGGTTTTCGCCATGTTACCCAGGCTGCTCTCAAACTCCTGTGCTAGACAATCTGCCCGCCTTGGCCTCCCAAAGTGCTGGAATTATAGATGTGAGACCATGCCCAGCCTCAATTTTCTGATCAGTGGTAGGAAGTTGGAAAACAAGTTCTTCATGCTGTCCCACCAAATCTAACCCTCTAAAAAGTCTTGTTCCTCGTGTTAACAGTTGCTTCAATAACAACCTCATAAACTGGTGGTAAGGACTCAATGGTTTCCATTACATACTGAAAGTCTGGATTTTAAGGCTGATAATCTGTCCCTATGGGATAAATCTACCTTGTCTTTTTTTTTTTTTTTGAAACAGGGTCTCATGCTGTTGCCCAGTTTGGAGTGCAGTGGCACGATCATGGCTCACAGCAGTCTCAACCTCCTGGGCTCAAGCATTCCTCTGCCTCATCTTTCAAGTAGCTGGGACTGCAAGTACACACCACCATGCCCAGCGATTTATTTTTATAGTCAGGATCCCTCTGTTGCCTGGGCTGATCTCAAACTCCTGGGCTCAAGCCATGCTCCTGCCTCCGCCTCCCACAGTGTTGGCATTACAGGTGTGAGCCACTGTGCCCAGCCTTAATGTCTTTTTAAATGCCCTATCTTCAATTTCCGTCCTTAGGGGAAAATGTTCTATATTTATAGCTGGATATCAGGAAGGAAAACACTGCACATTAATTTTACTCTGAATGATTGCCTGAGCCTTTTTATAAAGTCACATTTAAATGTGCATTGTCACCCAGGAGAATATCAAGCCTAACAGGAGGACTTTTCTGCTTGCAAAATCTGGAGATCCCTTACTCTGTGCTTTTTTGTCTCTGGATACTGTGTTTGGAGTGGTGACAAGCTGAGATAAATGAGAAGACAGTGGTGATGCATGGAAAGTAAATAATGGACTGGTTGACTCTTGAAGCTCTGGTCTTCCTCTGGAAAATATCCCACTCAAGGTCACAGAGCTTTTCAGTGGCAGGGCTACAAAAGAACTCACCCGATGCCCTTTTGGCCACTGAACTGCTACTCTATGCGCGGGGCAGTGATTTTAAGTATGATTCCAGAACCAGCAGCACCAGCATCATCTGGGAATTTGTTAGAAATGCAAATTCTTATGCCCTGCCACAGATCCCCTGAATGGAACTTGGGATGGAGTCCAGTAATCTGTGTTTTAAGAACCCCTCTGTCCCGGCCATCCTCAGGTGATTCTGGTGCACTATAAAGTTTGAAGAGCCACTGGCAAAAGAAAATGAGACCAGATGGGTGGCAGAATGAACTGGGAAGGGATCTGGTGCAAGACCTATTATTTGCTTCAGTATCCTCATCTAGAAAGGGGGAATAATCACCAGGTTGTCAATCTGCTGCTAGTCATGAGTATGGAATGAAGTCAAATACCATAGGACTTGCCCTAGACAGTGGAGAGCTGAAGGCATATCTTAGCTTGTAAAAACTGCTCATTTCTTCCCAACTGTACATTTGGTGACATGGTAGCTTGAAATTAGCCATGGTGAGAAATTGGAAAACCCTACAGTCAGGGCCCGCTTCTCAACCCAGGCTGGATTAAGAGAAAATGTAAAATTCGGAGAGAAATCTGTTTTATGTATCTTAACAGGACTTCATTTTCTATCAAAATCACATACACATGAATACATGAATCTTGAGAAGCAACACATTTCCCAGGCGTGGGGTCAGAATAGAAGTGCCTGAAGCCAGACGTATAGGTTTGAGAATTCTTATTCCAGGGGTGATAGGTGAAGTTGTCGAGCTATGTGAATGCTTCTAACCTGAGGGTATTGATTTGGAAGTGGGGGTTGAACACAGAACTCTGAGGGATATAAAGCTAAAGGGATATAAAACTGGAGAAGAATCATAGTAGTCAGAAAGGAGCACATCTAGAAAGTTAGTAGTGTCTTTTGGAGAAGTCAAGGAGGAAGCTGTATTATTTATTAGTCACAGTACTTAATGATGAACTCTGGAATAATGGCTTTATGCAAAATGTCTTTCTCCCTAATGTGAGCCAAGTAACATGCCTACAGTCTTCTGACAACACCATCTGGAACTTGAGACCTTCCAGATTGATGCAGCAGAGAGGCACACCAGCAGTGAACTGGTTGAGCTGGGAAGTGACACACACACGTACTACTTTTTCCATAGCTTATTGGCCAGAACTACTGAGCCCCCATCTATTTGCAAAGGAAGTTTAAAGATGTGGGGAAGATGATAGGTATGTGGTTCCTTCTAGTGTTCTTGCTCTCAGATTGTATGTTCTATGTTAGAGAAAGCTGGGGTGTGTCAGAGAAGCAGTCTCTGGCTGTTTGTATCCTCAGGTATCCAGGCTAGATCTTCCAGGAAGGCAGAACCTCAGGCTGTAAACTCAGATGACTCTCCATTGGCTCCTTGCCTGGTTTTCAGGGCTTGTCACATAGGAAAACAAGCCATGCAGTCCCCCGTTGCTAGGAAATGCATAAACATAGCAAGAAATAATCTGCCCATCTGCTGAGGGTTTAGCATTGCAACTTTCCCATAAATGACCAACAGCTGTTTGACAATTGGGGGGCAATATCTCTGTGTTGGTGGCATAGGAATAAGAAAGAGAAGACCAGGCATAACCCCAACCCTTTGGGAGGCTGAGGTGGGCAGATTGCTTGAGCTCAGGAGTTCAAAACCAGCCTGGGCAATATGGCAAAACCTCATCTCTACAAAGAATATAGAAATTAGCCAGGCATGGTGGTATGTGCCTGCAGTCTCAGCTACTTGGGAGGCTGAGGTGATGAGAATCACTTGAGCCCGGGAAATCGAGGCTGCAGTGACCCATGATAGTGCCACTGCACTCTAGCCTGGGCAACAGAGTAAGATCCTGTCTCAAAAAGTAATATAAGGAGAAGAGAGTTTTTTTTTTTTTTTTTTTAGGGTAAAGGCCATATCTCCTTTTTCCCTTATGGAGTCTAGTACAAAAAGTGACCAGTAAAACTGCTGTTGAATATTAATGTACATCAGGATAGATTCGCTTTCTTTGAGCAGTTTTGACCCAGATTTGTGGTCAGTTAAAACACTGCTATGAGCCAGGCACAGTGGTTCATGCCTGTAATCCCAGCACTTTGGAAGGCCAAGGTGGGTAGATCATTTGAGGTCAGAGGGCAGGAGTTTGAGACCAGCTTGGCCAACATGGTAAAACCCGTCTTTACTAAAAACACAAAAATTAGCCAGGTGTGGTGGTGGGCCGGTATAATCCCAGCTACTCAGAAGGTGGATGGAGGCAGGAGAATCACTTGAACCTGAGAGGCAGAGTTTGCAGTGAGCCAAGATGGTGCCACTGCACTCCAGCCTGGGCAACAGAGCAGTAAGACTCCATCTCAAAAACAAACAGAACCCCAAAAAACCCTGCTATGGCTTATTCAAGATCTGTTGTCAGGTCACATTTACCTTGCACCTATGCAAAAAAAAAAATTGTTTTGTTTTATCCACATGCCAATTGTAGATTCAGAGCTTTAAATTGGCCTCACTATTAACCAGTATTACCCCAAAAAGAATCAACACAAGGCCTCCAGATTCACTTTCTTGAAAATAGAACTGTAATCTTCATCCTAACTGTAAAAGGAATTTTATCAATATTTGATCTAGGCCCCGCCTTTTTTTTTTTAAAGAGATGGGGTCTCCCTATATTGCCCAGGCTGGAGTGCAGTGGCTATTCACAGGTGTGACCGTAACAACACACTGAAACCTGCAACTCCTGGCCTCAAGTGATCCTCCTGCCTCAGCTTCCCAAGCAGCTGGGATTACAGGCACACACCACCGAACCCAGTTCTTATTTTATTGTTGTTGTTTTGAGACGGAGTCTCACTCTCTGGCCCAGGCTGGAGTGCAGTGGTGTGATCTCAGTTCACCGCAACGTCCGCCTCCCGGTTCAAGCGATTCTTCTGCCTCAGCCTCCTTAGTAGCTGGGACTGCAGGTGCGCACCACGCCTGGTTAATTTTTGTACTATTAATAGAGACGGGGTTTCACCATGTTGGTCAGACTGATCTCGAGCTCCTGACCTCATGATCCGCCCGCCACGGCCTCCCAAGGTGTTGGGATTACGGGCGTGAGCCACCGCGCCCGGCCCTTTTATTTTGTTTTAAAAGTATGTTTTCAGAAAAGGCCGGGCGCGGTGGCTCACGCCTGTAATCTAAGCACTTTGGGAGGCTGAGGTGGGTGCATCACTTGAGGTCCGGAGTTTGAGACCACCCTGACCAACATGGAGAAACCCCATCTCCAGTAAAAGTATAGGCATGCCTGTAATCCCAGCTACTAGGGAGGCTGAGGCGGGAGAATCGCTTGAACCCAGGAGGCCGAGGTTTCAGTGAGCTGAGATCATGCCATTACACTCCAGCCTGGGCAACAAGAGCGAAACTCCGTCTTAAAAAAAAAAAAAAGTATATTTTTAAAAGTCTCGTGTTGTAGGCTTAAATCTAACAACTTTAATTCTTTTTGGAGACAGAGTCTTGCTCTGTCAGCCAGGCTGGAGTGCAGTGGCACCATCAGAGCCCACTGCAGTCTCTAACCCCTGGCCGAAACCAATCCTGCCTCAGGCATGCACCACCATGCCTGGGTAATTTTTTTCTTTTCTTTTCTCTTTTTTTTTAAAGATGGTCTTGCCACTGGGCGTGGTGGCTCACGCCTGTAATCCAAACACTTTGGAGGCCAAGGCGGGCGGATTACCTGAGGTTGGGAGTTCAAGACCAGCCTGACCAACATAGTGAAACCCTGTCTTTAAAAAAAAAAAAGGATGGTCTTGCCATCTTATCCAGGCTGGTCTTGAACTGCTGGCCTCCCAAAGTGCTGGGATTCCAGGCTTGAGCCACTATGCCCAGCCCAACTTTCTTTTTTTCTCTAATTCTTGCTGACCTTCGTGCAGGCTTTATTATTATTATCACTTTGAGGCAGAGTTTTGCTCTTGTTGCCCAGCTGGAATGCAATGGTGCGATCTTGGCTCACTGCAGCCCCTGCCTCCTGGGTTCAAGCAGTTCTCCTGCCTCAGCCTCCCCAGTAGCTGGGATTACAGGCACCCACCACCACACCCAGCTAATTTTTTTTTTTTTCTATTTTTAGTAGAGATGGGATTTCTCCATGTTGGCCAGACTGGTCTCGAATTCCTGGCCTCAATTGATCCACCTGCCTCGGCTTCCCAAAGTGCTGGGATTACAGGTGTGAGCCACCACGCCCGACGCTTGCAGACTTTAAAACTGAAGTGCTTTAGGCCGGGCGTGGTGGCTCACACCTGTAATCCAAGCACTTTGGAGGCCAAGGTGGGTGGATCACTTGAGGTTGGGAGTTCAAGACCAGCCTGACCAACATGGTGAAAGCCCGTCTTAAAAAAAAAAAGCTGAAGTGCTTTCTTATGCTTGTCTGTTGCTCAAGGATTTGCCGTCTCCTCCTTCCCAAAAGAACATGGAAGATGACTCAAGAACTTATTTGGGTCTGTTTAACAGCTGGCTCTAGAATACAGCCCACGCTTAAGGTGGCTTGTTACTTTGGTTACACTGTGTGCTCTTAGTGATTTGACACGTAAACTTTCACCTCAGTCTCTTGTGCAACTTGAATTCCAAATCCATGCTTTGAAATGGCTAGCTAATTACCCCGGTTGACTCACTATGTCTACAAATGGACCTACTATCTTGCCTCTCTAAACCTGCCCTTCCTTCTATGCATGGACAAGCAGAACATTTGGGAGCCACCCTTGACTCCTCTATCAAGTCCATCTCACTGTTTCCCTTAATTTGCCCTTTACTATCACTTGCTGAACTCGTTTTTTGTTTGTTTGAAGCAGAGTCTCACTCGTCACCCAGGCTGGCGTGCAGTGGCACCATCTCGGCTCACTGCAACCTCTGCCTCCCTGGTTCAAGCGATTCTTCTGCCTCAGCCTCCTGAGTAGCTGGGATTACAGGTGCCCACCACCATGCCTGGCAAATTTTTGTATTTTTAGTAGAGACGAGGTTTTGCCATGTTGCCCAGGCTGGTCTCGAACTGCTGACCTCAGGTGATCTAGTCGCCTTGGCCTCCCAAAGTGCTGGGATTACAGTTGTAAGCCACCGCTGCTGACTGCCTGAACTCTTAAGTAGCTTTTATCTAAGCTTCATTCTCCATATGATTCTTCTTGAATGTGCCCCTTCCCACCCCCCACTGCTTTCAGGATAATGACCAAATTCCGTGATCTGTTCCCCTGCTTACCAAGCTATCCAAATTTATCTCTTGGCTTCTATTCCCAGCCCCAATTTCCATCCCACACTGTACACTCCAGATACACTTGCAATTCCCAGGATTCATTGTACCATCTTGCCTTCATATGTTTCTCTGTGCTAGAAATGCCTTCCACTTTCTCCAATCTGCCTCTTTGTTCAAAAGCCAATTTAAACGTCTCTGGGAAGTTTCCCACACCACGAGGAAAGCTGCTCTGTGCCTCCTCACCTTTACTGTCACACTTTCCTAGCCAGATTCTGCAATTGTATTTCTGCAATTACTGAAACACGCATTTCTCTCTGACCAGACAAAGCCTCCCAAGGCCAGACCACCTTAGTCTCTACTCCTAATGCTTGAGGAAGGGCACACGAGTTGCAGATGCTTAGTGACTATTTCTTTAGTGATAGGCTCATGAGGAGCAGCAGCTCAGCTATAGCTAAGACAGCCTTGGGGCATGGGGGTGGGGCTGGTGAGGTGACTTCCAACCAGAAAAGAACTTGTAAATCTATAGACATGGGTCATAAACTGAGGATGTGTTTCACCCAGAGATGTGCTCATTTCTCTCCAGGGGGCCTGGTTGGGGGTGGGAGAGGCGTGGAGAACACAAGATTTTTGTATTGAAAAATGGCAAAGAGTCTAAAAATGTTATTGCTGGAAGGACATTCAAGCTCATAAACCTTTAGGACAAGACTGCACCTTTAAATAGACATTTTAAAATATACTTCAACACGATACAGTTGAGGAAACCAGCCCAGAAAAGGGGGAAATGACTGCATTAAGGCCACAAAGCAATTTAGTGGTTTCTTCACTCTTTTTCCCCTAAGAGACAGGGTCTCACTGTGTCGCCCAGGCTGGAGTGCAGTAGCACAATCACAGCTCACTGCAGCCTTGACGTCCTGGGCTCAAGTTAATCTTCCCACCTCAGCCTCCCAAATAGCTGGGACTATAGTGAGAGCCACCATGCCTGGTTGATTTTCTTATTTATTTATTTATTTATTTATTTTTCTTTCTTTCTTTCTTTCTGTTTTTGGGAGGGGGTGGGGCTTCGCCATGTTGGACAGGCTGGTTTCGAACTCCTGACCGCAAGTGATCCACCCACCTCGGCCTCCCAAAGTGCTGGGATTACAGGCGTGAGCCACCACGTCCAGTCTTTATTTACTTATTTTTAACAGAGCCTCAGTCTGTTGCCAGGCTGGAGTGCAGTGGCACGATCTCTGTTCACTGCAACCTCCACTTCCCGGGTTCAAGTGATTCTCCTGCCTCAGCCTCCTGTGTAGCTGGGACTACAGGCGCATGACACCATGCCCAGCCAATTTTTGTATTTTAGGTAGAGACGGGGTTTGACCATGTTGGCCAGGATGGTCTCGATCTCCTGACCTCGTGATCCACCCGCCTCAGCCTCCCAAAGTGCTGGGATTACAGGCGTGAGCCACTGTGCCTGGCCTATTACTTGTTTTTTGAAATGGAGACTTACTCTGTTGCCCAGGTCAGAGTGCGGTGGTGTGATCTCGGCTCACTGCAACCTCCACCTCCCATTTTTTTTTTTTTTTGCCCCGCGTGTTCAAGCGATTCTTCTGCCTCAGCCTCCTGAGTAGCTGGAATTACAGGCATGTACCACCATGCCCAGCTAACTTTTTAAAAATTTTTATTTATTTATTTTTTATTAATGTACTCCCCCAGGGATCTAATTTTTATATTTTTAGTAGAGACGGGGTTTCACCATGTTGGTCAGGCTGGCACCTGGCTAATTTTTGACATCTAGTTTTTTAAATCATAACTTTAAGTAGTTGCAAAGCTTGTGGTTGAAGGGTTTCTATAGGGGGTTGAACTGTTCTGAGCACTATTAGAACTCAAATTTGAAATTTCTGTTTTTAATTATATCCCAAGAGAGTCAATGAAAGATATCCACAGACTGTGATTGTATAGTGGTTAGTAGCTGGTATTGTGCCTGCAGCAACCTCGGTTCGTATCCAAGTCAAGGCACCAAAAAAAAAAAAAAAAAAATTAAAAGAAAAGGAAAAAGAAAGATATCCACAGTGTTACCTCCTTTCTTTGTTCTTATTTATTTATTTATTTGAGACAGAATCTTACTCTGTTGGCTAGGGTGGAATGCAGTGGTGCAATCACAACTCACTGCAGCCTCAACCTCCCAGGCTCATGCAATCCTCCTGCCTCAGCCTCCCAAGTAACTGGGACCACAGGCATATGCCACCATGCCTGGCTAGTTTTTTTTTTTAAGAGATGGGATTTTGCCACATTGCCCAGGCTAGCCTAGAACCCCTGAGCTCAAGCAATCTCCCTACATCCCTACCTCCCTACCTCAGGCTCCCAAAGTGCTGAGATTACAGGCATGAGATTACACTGCACCCAGCTGTGGCCCTTTTACTTTCTCTTTTTTATTTTATTTTATTTTATTTATTTATTTTTTTTATAAAGACGGGGTTTCACCATGTTGGTCAGGCTGGTCTTGAACTCCCGACCTCAGGTGATCCACCTGCCTTGGCCTCCAAAGTGCTTGGATTACAGGCGTGAGTCACCACGCCCGGCCCTTTTTCTTTTTTTTTTTTTTTTTAAGACAGGGTTTCACCTTGTTGGTGGGGCAGGTCTTGAACTCCCGTCCTCAGGTGATCCGCCTGCCTTGGCCTCCAAAGTGCTTGGATTACAGGCGTGAGCCACCGCGCCCGGCCTTTTTTTTTTTATTTTTTTATTTTTTTATTTTTTCGGCCCTTTTTCTTTCTCTCTTTCTTTCTCTCTTTCCCTCTCTTTCTTTCTCTTTTCCTTCTTTCTTTCCCTCCTTCCTTCCTTTCTGTCCTTCCTTCCCTCCCTCTCTCCCTCCCTCCATCTCTCTCTTTTCTTTCTTTCTTTTTCTTTCTTTCTTTCAGAGTCTTGCTCTGTTACCCCAGCTGGATTGCAGTGGTATCTCAGCTCACTGCAACCTCCGCCTCCTGGGTTCAAGCGATTCTCCTGCCTCAGCCTCTTGAGTGAGACTACAGGCGCCCACCACCACACCCAGCTAATTTTTTGTATTTTTAGTAGAGGCAGTGTTTTACCATGTTGACCAGGCTGGTTTTAGACCCCTGACTTCAAGTGATCCTCCTGCCTCAGTCTCTCAAAGTGCTGGGATTATAGGCATGAGCCACCATGCCGGCCCGTGGCCTCCTTTCAAGTGTGATTATCCTGGGCTGGTGGCACTTATTGAGGAACTGGAGTCACATCCTTCTGGGACAGCTCTACTTACTGCCATCCTTGGAAAATACATGGACAAATTTCATTCAAAAGCTTCCCATTCCTCTTTTTTCTTCTTGAACTCCTATTTCCATTTCACTTTCCCTACAGTATTAGATCATACATGCAATTCATTTCCATCCTGTACTGTCTTTTCATGATTGCCATATAGCCTTTCTTTGTAACAGAAATAGGCACTTGAATTCCAATTTCAATTTTTAATTTCTTGTGACCATAAACCTTGAAGTGTTATTACTTCTGGCTAGAGTTACCATTAAACCTAACTGATCAAAACCACATAAGTACAATACAAATTTGATAACAGTTTGAATATGGAGAGTTACATTTTATTTATTGAGAGGGATTTTTTAAATGTATGTTCATGTATACATTGATAAATATTATTTATTCTTTGGAATAGGAATCACTATCAACCCTATCCTTATTTTTAAATTTTAATCCATATATGAGTTTAGAAGCTTTTTTCACAAAAGTATGTGGAACTGGAAAGAGTTTTGTTATTACAATGTCACTCAATTCTTTGGATTCTTTCCAAGATACTTGGCAGAAATCACTTGGAGTGCTTTTACTGAAAATCAGTGAACAACTCCATCAGTTACTCCTTCAGGGTTGTATCATGGCAACCCCTTTTCTCTAAGGCTGTTCCCCTGAAGGAGATTTGCTGTGATTTGAATGTGTCCCCCAAAGCTCATATGCTGGAAACTTAATATCCAATGCCACTGTTTTTTTTTTCTTTTAATTTAATTTATTTTATTTTTTTATTTTTTATTTTTTATTTTTATTTTTAAATAAAAATGGGATTTCACCATGTTGGTCAGGCTGGTATTGAACTCCTGACCTCAGGTGATCCGCCCGCCTTGGCCTCCAAAGTGCTTGGATTACAGGCGTGAGCCTCTTCTTAATTTTTAATGACCAAAACAAGGCATCTACAACAGCAGCTTCCGGAAGAACCACGTGTTCTTGCCTGTCTTGTATCGCTCTTCAAACTCGAACTTGCCCTCTCATCCGGCCTTAGGTTTAAGAGCAGGATCTCTGAAGACATCGTAAATAATGACGGTTTTGTCCAAGGGGATATCCACAGAGTACCCTGTGGGCATCAGATGATTGTAGTTATAAACTTTCACAAAACACTTGATCTTTCACCTCTTGGTGATCTTTTTCTGGCCCATGGCAGTTGCCACTTTGCGAGGATAGCGGTCAATTCCAGCCACCAGAGCATGGCTGTAGGGGCGATCTGAGGTGCCATCATCAACATTCTTCATGATAACGGCTTTGTGTCCACAGTAGTGTCCAGCCAGGACAAGCACCACCTTCCCCAGGTTTCTCGGCAGCAACCACTCAGGCCGAAAGTAAAAAGGAAAGCCAATACAACCATTTTGAGAGATGGGACCTAGCCAGGCATGGTGGCTCACCCAGAACTTTGGGAAGTTGAGGTGGGAAGGTCACTTGAGCCCAGGAGTTCAAGATCAGGCTGGGTAACAACATAGTGAGACCCTGTCGCTACAACCAAAAACAAAAAACTAAATTAACTGAGTGTGGTGGCACATACCTGTAGTCGCAGCTATTCTTCAGGCTGAGGTGGGAGGATTGCTTCAGGAGGTGTGGGTGAGACCACAGTGAGCTGTGACTGCGCCACTACACACCAACCTGGATGACAGAATGAGACCCTGTCTTTTTTTTTCTTTTTTGAGACAGAGTCTTGCTCTGTCACCAGGCACCTGGCTGGAGTGCAGTGGCACAATCTCGGCTCACTGCAACCTCTGCCTCCCTGATTCAGGCAATTCTCCTGCCTCAGCCTCCCAAATAGCTGGGACTACAGGCATGTGCCACTACACCCAGCTATTTTTTGTATTTTTAGTAGAGATGGGGTTTCACCATGTTGGTCAGAATGGTCTCGATCTCTTGACCTCGTGATCCACCCACCTCGGCCTCCCAAAGTACTGGGATTATAAGCATGAGCCACTGCACCCGGCGACCCTGTCTTTAAACAAAAAAAAGAGAGAGAGATGGGACCTGTAAGGGGTAATTAGGTCATGAGGACTCTTCCCTCACGAATGGATTAATGCAGTTATCATGGGAGTGGGTTTGCTATAAAAGTGAGTTTTGAGGCAGGAAGATTGCTTGAGCCTGGGAGGTCAAGGCTGCAGTGAGCCTTAATTGTGCCACTCCACACCAGCCTGGACTGGGTGACAGAGCTACACCTTGTCTCCAAAAAAAAAAAAAAAAAAAAAAATCTGGCGCAGTGGCTCACACCTGTAATCCCAGTACTTTGGGAGGCCAAGGAGGGTGGATCACCTGAGGTCAGGAGTTTGAGACCAGCCTGGCCAACATGGCGAAACCCTGTCTCTACTAGAAAATATAAAAATTAGCTGGGCCTGGTGGCGCATGCCTGTAATCCCAGCTACTCAGGAGGCTGACGCAGGAGAATTGCTTGACTCCGGGAGGCAGAGGTTGCAGTGAATCACCTGAGGTCAGGGGTTCAAGACCAGTCTAACCAACATGGCGAAACCCTGTCTCCACTAAAAAATACAAAAATTATTTATTTGGGATGGAGTCTCACTGTGCCACCAGGCTGGAGTGCAGTGGTGCAATCTTGGCTCACGGCAACCTCCGCCTCCCAGGTTCAAGTGATTGTCCTGCCTCGGCCTCCTGAGTAGCTGGGATTACAGGTGTGCGCCACCACGCCTAGCTAATTTTTGTGTTTTTAGTAGAGACGGGGTTTCACCATGTTGGCCAGGATGGTCTCCATCTCTTGACCTCGTGATCCGCCTGCCTCAACCTCCAAAAATGCTGGGATTACAGGTGTGAGCCACCACACCTGGCCAATTTTTTATTTTTAAATGTAGAGGTGGGGTCCTCACTATGTTGCCCAGGCTAGTTTAAAATTCCTGCACTCAAGCAATTCTCTCACTTTAGCCTTTCAAAGTGCTGGGGTTATAGGCATGAGCCACTGTGCCCAGCCAGGACAAGCTTCTAGAACAAGATAGATCAGTTTTATAATATGCCCACTGGTTGGGAAACCATGAGAGTAGGAGCTTCTTCTTTTTGAGACAGGATCTCACTTTGTCACCAGGCTGGAGTGCAATGGCACAATCACAGTTCACTGCAGACTTGACCTCCCAGGTTCAAGTGATGCTCCCACCTCAGCCTCTGGAGAAGCTGGAACGGCATGTGCTACCACACCCTAAGAATTTTTGTATTTTTTGTAGAGCTGAGGTTTTCCCATGTTGCCCAGGCTGATCTGAAGCTCCTGGGCTCAAGCGATGCACCCATCTTGGTCTCCCAAAGTGTTGGGGTTACAGGCATGAGCCACCGCGTCAGGCCAGAGTAGGAGCTTCTTGAGTCAGGCTGCCCGCAGGCCCAGGACCCTAAGCAAAGGGTCACAATCGTTTTCTTTCGCTCTCACCTTATTCCTTTTCCTCTCCAGGTTTGAATCTCTGGATCTGATTCCTGAAACTCCTTTGAGTTGAAAGTTAACTCCCACTGTAGTAATCCCTCCCCCTGGCCGGGCACAGGGGCTCGCGCCTCTAATCCCAACACTTTAACAGACAGAAGCGGGCGGATCACTTTAACAGACAGAAGCGGGCTGGTCAGGGAGTTTGAGACCAGCCTGACCAACATGGTAAAACCCCAGCTCTACTAAAAATACAAAAATTAGCTGAGCGTGGTGACGCATGCCTGTAATCCCAGCTACCTGGGAGGCTGAGGCAGGAGAATCACTTGAATGCAGGAGGTGGAGGTTGCGGTGAGCCAAGATTGTGTCACTGCACTCCAGGCTGGGCAACAAGAGTGAAACTCTGTCTCAAAAAATAATAAATAAATAAATAATCCCTCCCTCTGAGTCGACTATCTCTTTCAAACAAAGACTTAACCTGTATAATTAGCAAATCAACCCAGTGATCTAAAATGCTACTTTAAAAAACGACATAATCAACAGAGGTGGCTTGGGAAAGCTGGCCTACCACATTTACCTCCCAGCTTCAAAAAGACAAGTTTGCTGAAAGCTTTCAGTGTCAGCTGTTTGAGCCATTTACAGTCAGCTCTTACACAATACAGAGAACTAGCAGCCTCTACTCAATTCGCTAAAGCACTCTGGAAAATTGTGTGGGGGTGCTGGCACCTAACTTGCCTCCGTTAGCATTTTAGTTCAGGCCATTAACTTTGCTTTTGTATCTGGATCTAATGGATTCTTGCCTCTTTCTGACCACATTAATTATCTCAGGTTTCACTGGGACCTTTTCCTTGGCTTGTTCCCATTTCTAAAAAACGTGAAGTCACAACATCAAAGCTGCATACATTGCTAACTTTCTTTTGCATTAACCCTTGCTCTAAAACAGAAGCACGTCCTCCTCCCTCCCGGGAGGCAGCTTGATGCCTTGGAAATAACACTGGAGCTGGGGGAGATGAGGACCAAGTTACTAGATGTCACTCTGACACTGACAATGATCCAGGTTAACTTTCTTCTCTACCCTGAGATTCAGTTCTTGTGTCTAAACAATTGGATAAAAATTTTCCTTCTGTCTTATCCTCCCACCATCAGGGATCAAGGCAAAAGCTTTGTTGAGTGTAACACTTTTTTGACACAAAGTCTCTCTCTGTCGCCCAGGCTGGAGTGCAGTCGCACGATCTTGGCTCATTGCAACCTCCACCTCCTGGGTTCAAGCGATTCTCCCGCCTCAGCCTCCTGAGTAGCTGGGATTACAGGCATCTGCCACCACGCCCAGCTAATGTTTGCATTTTTAGTAGTTAGAGTTTCACCATGTTGCCCAGGCTGGTCTCAAACTCCTGACCTCAGGTGATCAGCCCTCCTTGGTCTCCCAAAGTGTTGGGGTTACAGGTGTAAGCCGCCGCACCTGGCCTGTTAAGTTTAAAATAGTGTCAAGCATGACCAGGTATAGCGCTTCACACCTATAATCCCCGCACTTTGGGACATCGAGGCGGGAGGATTACTTGAGGCCAGGAGTTCGGGACAAGCCTGGCCAACATAGTGAAACCCCATTTCTACTAAAAAAAAAAAAAAAAAAAATTAGCTGAGCATGGTGGTGTGGGTCTGTAATCCTAGCTACCTGGGAGGTGAGGCAGGAGAATCTCTTGAACCGGGGGAGGCAGAGGTTACAGTGAGCCGAGATCGCACCACTGTACTCTAGCCTGGATGAGAGAGTGAGACCCTGTCTCAAAAAAAAAAAAAACAAAAAAAAACAACAGAATAGTGCCAAGCACATAGCTGTTGATGAATGTGAACAGCCATTATTCATAGCCAAGTGGAAGTTATTCCCAGAATTTGAGGCCGGGTTCACAAGAAACTCTTTCTCATGATCTCAGGGAACATAGTTGGATTGGGTGGGTTTTGATATAGGAAGACACAGCTGTGACTGGTGGGCACACCTAGAGGGTTAAAGCATGATCTCCTTAAGTCCATTGTCCAAGTGGGAAAGCAAGGGCCACATTGCTGAGCCTGGGCTCGTAGGATAAATGGGTGGATGGGCTGCTTTGCCAGTTGGGACCCACCCACCTGGTTCCCACAGCTCTGCTCAGGGACAGGTGGGCCATGCCCAAGCTGAGGATGAGTCATCGTGGCTACATGTCTGCACAGCAGCTGGCCCTACCTGCCTAGTGGAGGGAGGAGAGCCAGGCTTGCCCCAGGGTGGCTGCCGGAAGAGCCTGTTCTCCCTAAGCATGAGAGGGGTGATGGCCAAAGTCCAGGAGAGCGGGAGAAACAGCCTGCACCGGACAGCAATGGCCCCCACTGGGGAGGTGGGGAGGCTCAGGCCCTGCCCTCAGACAACTGTGGTCCATCCAGAGAAGAGGCCCCACATCTACTCAGCAGCTGGGAGAGGCACTGTGAGGGGGACAGAGCTCAGCACTGAAGCCTAAGGAGTGACTTCCGGCCCTGCTGTTTACCAGCTGTACGACCTTAGACAAATCTCTCAAAAGGAGGATATCCACCACAAAGTCTTTAGGAGAATTCAGCGATGTTTTATATAATACAGGTAAATATAAAGAACTATGTGGAGTTATAGGAAGAGGGCTTTGCAGGCAGAGCACATCAAAGGCCTGAGGCTGGGAAGTGATGTCCTTATGAGGTCTGAGGAGGTTAGAGTCCAAAGGGCTGTGTGAAATGGAGCAGAAGGGAAGCATAATCCCTAGACTGTGGACATCATGAATGCCAGGCAGAGGCAGGCTTTGATTCTGTAGGCCTTTGGGAGCCTGTGAGTGTGCCTATGAGCGGGCAGATCACTTCAGGGCTCTGTATTTTCAGACAAGATCTGGTGCGTTCAGGGTGGTATGACCATAGACTGCAGTTTCTCTTTTTATTTTCTTTCTTTTTATTTTTTTGAGATAGAGTTTCGCTCTTGTTGCCCAGGCTGGAGTGCAATGGCGCAATCTCGTCTCACTGCAACTTCTGCCTCCCAGGTTCAAGTGATTCTCCTGTCTCAGCCTCCTGAGTAGCTGGGGATTACCGGCATGCACCACCCCGCCCAGCTAATTTTGTATTTTTAGCAGAGATGGGGTTTCTCCATGTTGGTCAGGCTTGTCTCAAACTCCCCACCTCAGGTGATCCACCTGTCTCGGCCTCCCAAAGTGTTGGGATTACACGCATGAGCCACCGTGCCCAGCATAGACTGTATTTTCAAACATAAGGCCTGGCATGTTTCCTTGGGGAGGTGACATTGACGATGAAGACAAGGGAGAAAACATCAGCCCACCTGGGATACACCCACAAGCAGGTAACCGCTTTGCACTTTACTCCATTCGGAGATAAGAAGCTAGCAGGGGACCCATAGGCTTGGCCCTAGGAGCCCCCTGGACTAAGCTCCTTGAGGCCAAGGAGCTTAGTGTGGAGACCAGGCATGCAGTGGGCTCTCTGGATGCAGCTGTAGAATGAAAGAAAAGGTAAGGGCCGGGCGTGGTGGCTCATGCCTGTCTGTGTTCAGCACTTTGGGAGGCCGAGGTGGGTGGATCACTTGAGGTCAGGAGTTTGAGACCAGCTTGGCCAACATGGCAAAAACCCATCTCTACTAAATGTACAAAAAATTAGCCGGGCGGCGTGGTGGATCACACCTGTAATCCCAGCTATTCGGGAGACTGAGGCAGGAGAATTGCTTGAACCTTGGAGGCAGAGGTTGCACCAATGCACATTCCAGCCTGGGCGACAAAGTGAGTGAGACCCTGTCTCAAAAATAAATAAATAAATACAAATTAAGAAGAAGCCTCTAGCTTGGCTCCTTGCTTTACGGGATGGAGAACAGCCCTGAGTCGGAGTCTGATGTGCAGGAGCCACACAGCAGGAGCTGAGAGAGCCGGGCCACACATACAGGGACTCCCTCCACTCCAGCCTTCCCCCTGTGAGTGGACATCACCCTGCCAGCACCCCTGAGAAAGTGCCATGCTTCAGGGAAAGACTGCTTTGTCCTGCCAGAGCATGGTTTCCCGAACCTGTCACAGTCCCAGTAGCCCTTCCCCCACAGCCGTTGGCTCCCTCCTGGGTTCCTGGGTGTGGGAAGGAGGTGAGGTCAGCAGTTCCAGCAGCCAGGAGAGGAGGGTGCTGCCCTGCCTGAGATGACTTCACTGTCTCCACCTCATCTTTCCCACTCTGGCTATAGTCAGGAGCTCCTTGTGGACCTTGCAGAGCAACTTTTGCTTCCTTGGAAAACCTCCAGAAGAACTGTAAGGACACAGGGTCCATTCCACATGCTGCACTCAGCAAAGGTTTCTTACTCGGTGCCCAGAGAGGCTGGGGCTGCTGTTCGTCTGCTTCCAGCCGCTCCTGGTGCCTCCACAGTGGAGGGCATAGGCCCTCCCTCCTCTTCTCTCCAGTCCTCTGGCAGGTTGAGGTCCATGCTACTCACAGGATGGGAAAAGCAAGGGTGGAGAGCCAGACCCAGTGCAGCAAGTGAGGCTGGGAACTCTCCCCTCTCCTCCACCACGGCCCTCTCGTGGTCTTTGCCTAGCATGCAGCGGTGGCTGGTAATTGCTTGCAATGTTTCCCAGCCATGCAGCGCGACTGTGAAAACCCCATCTCAGTCGAGCAAGACCCCAACTGGGACAAGGCCCTGTCCCCGCTAGCCCTCCATCACTTCCCACATCCCATCTCAGTGGCTCTCCCTCTGTCACCCTCTCCAGCCACCCAACCATCTGCCTGCCTTCCTCACGCAGACCGAGGCTGGTCCCAGGGCATTTGCACTTGCAGTCAGCCTAGACTTTCCTTCCCAGCTTTTCTGAAATGCCTGCTTCTCCGTGAGCCCCCTCCTAGAACACTTCAAATGTGAAGATGCAAGCTATTCTTCTCGCCTCACTCCTTTCCCTGTTCTATTTTTCTCCAACTCACATACTGTCTGCTTTTCTTCTTATTTTAAAGTAGCAATAGTCTCAGTCCCGCTAGGATGACGGCAACACGAGAGCAGATGTTTTGTTGGTCTGTTTGCTCACCACAATGCCCGGTACACAGCAGGCTCTCTACAAATGTCTTTGAATATTGAAAGAATAGATGAGTGAATGCATAAATAAGACAGTGATGAAAGTTATTTTGCCTTCCTGAGCAAGGGAAGTTCCCTCCCAGCTGTGGAAATCCTGAACAGATGGACTCTTGTAGGAGAGAATGGACCAAACCATGGGTCAGGATCTTGGATGTTAAAACTATCAGGGATGGCCAGTGGGCGTGGTGGCTCACACCTGTAATCCCCACACTTTGGGAGGCCGAGGTGGGTGGATTGCTTGAGGCTAGGAGATCAAGACCATCCTGGCCAACATGGTGAAACCCTTTCTCTGCGAAAAACACAAAATTAGCCCGGTGTCGTGGCATATGCCTGTAATCCCAGCTACTTGGGAAGCTGAGGCAGGAGAATCGCTTGAATCCGGGAGGTAGAAGTTGCAGTGAGCTGAGGTCATGCCACTGCACTCCAGTATGGGTGACAGAGCGAGACTCCATCCAAACAAAAACCAAAACCAACCAACCAACAAACTAAACCTACCAGGCATGATCGCCACCTCACTCCTTACTCCAAACATACTTCAATTTTTTTTTTTTTTTTTTGAGAAAGAGTCTCACTCTGTTGCCCAGGCTGGAGTGCAGTGGCAGGATCTTGGCTCACTGCAATCTCCGCCCCCAGGTTCAAGCAATTCTCCTGCCTCAGCCTCCCATGTAGCTCAGATTATAGGTGTCTGCCACTGTGCCCAGCTAATTTTTGTATTTTTAGTACAGACGGGATTTCACCGTCTTGGCCAGGCTGGTCTTGAACCCTTGACCTCATGATCCACCCGCCTCAGTCTCCCAAGTAGCTGGGATTACAGGTATGTACCACCACTCTCAACTAATTTTTTGTATTTTTGGTAGAGAAGGGGTTTCACGGCCGGGCGCGGTGGCTCACACCTGTAATCCCAGCACTTTGGGAGGCCGAGGCGGTGGATCACGAGGTCAAGAGATCGAGACCATCCTGGCCAACATGGTGAAACCCCATCTCTACTAAAAATACAAAAAATAGCCGGGCATGGTGGCACGTGCCTGTGGGCCCAGCTACTCGGGAGGCTGAGGCGGAGAATCGCTTGAACCCAGGAGGCAGAGGTTGCAGTGAGCCGAGATTTCGCTACTGCACTCCAGTCTGGTGATAGAGCAAGATTCCGTCTCAGAAGGGGTTTCACTATGTTGGCCAGGCTGGTCTCGAACTCCTGAGCTCAAGTGATCTGCCTGTCTTGGCCTCCTCTTCATATCTTGAGTGTATAATTGTATGATCTGGACCAGTTCTTTCATTTGGCCTAACAGAGGACACGGTAAACCCTTCCCTTTTACTTGCTCTTAGGTCTCTTGCTTTATTTACATGGACACACAAGCTAGAGAGACACTTGGTTGCTCTGCTTCACCCTTGGGGCCTCATAACAGCTCACAGCAGACCAGCATCATGTGCAAGCTGTGGCCCTAGAATCAGGCCTGTGTTCAAATTGCTCATCTGCCACTTCTTGGCTAGGTGACCTTCAGCAAGTCACTAAACCTTCATTTCTTTTCTTTGTCTATAAAATTCAGATTTAATTATACTACGGACCACATGGCATTGCTGCAAAGATTTAATAAAATGAGCCACATCCAGCCTGGGCAACATAGTGAGACCCTGTCTCTAAAAATACAAAAATTAGGCTGGGTGCGGTGGGTCACACCAGTAATCTTTGCGAGTCCAAGGTGGGTGGATCAAAAGGTCAGGAGATTGAGACCAGCCTGACCAACATGGTAAAATCCCATCTCTACTAAAAATACAAAACTTAGCCAGGCCTGTGGTGAGCTGAGATTGCGCCACTGTGCTCCAGCCTGGGTGACAGAGCGGGACTCCATCTCAAAAAAAAAAAAAAAAAAATTAGCCAGACAGGGTGGTACACACCCATAGTCCCAGCTGCTTGGGAGGCTGAAGTGAAGAGAGCTTGAGCCCCGGAATAATTTGAGACTGCAATGAGCTATGATTGCGCCATTGCCTTCCAGCCTGAGTGGCAGAGCAAGACCCTGTCTTAAAAAAAAAAAATGAGCCACCTATGCAACAATCTTGCATGTTCTTCACATGTACCCCCAAACCTAAAATGCAATAAAAAAAATGAGCCATAAGTCTAGTACTCAGGCATAGAAGATGCTTCAAAAAGCTAATTATTATTATGGCTTAGATGACCAGACATTCCTCCAAAACTGGAGTTCAGGATCTTTGCCCAAGAGGCTGATGGCCACTTCCCCACAAACCTCTACCAGGCTCCCTGCTCAAGCCTCCATTTTTTGCAGCTTTCAAAACACTTTTACAAAAGGGCACGGGGAACAACTGAAATCCAGAAGAATTGTAAGGAAGCACACATATATCAGGATCATTTTACAAGCTCCATAATTGAAGCTTTGTATCATCATCAGGTCAGATTCATGATCAAGGCTTTCATTCAGGACTTTGAACTTGAGCTTCACAAAGTGCTGAGCGAGAAAGCAGCTTAAGTATGGAAGGCAGGCAGGAATTTGAGATTCAATCTGGTCTCCCAGATGAGAAGCCTGCGCCACCTCACACCCACGCACGGAGGTCTGTTGCCTCCCAGATAGAGAGCTGCCATCCCCACCAACGCGACCACTCACAAGACAGCCCCACTGAGGGGGAGCATCCCGACATCGCCCCGTGACTCAGCCTCCTGGGACTACCAGCCTAGCACAGTGATGTGGCACATGAAGTGCCTGTGTCAAGGAGAGCCTTGGGAGCACATCAGTCACCCCACTCACCACCGGCAATGACTGTCACTTCCCCTACAGGCTTCACTAAGGATTTACAACAGCAGCAATAGAATCTGACACAGGTGGACAGCTGTGCGGTTTCTTAGTCACGCACCAAGTGGGACTCAGAGCCTCTTCAGGAAGCGCTGCTGTCTTTGTCATCAGACGTGAGAGCTTAGATCCATCAGTAAGTGTGCTGAGTCCCTTCCAACCTGATCTCCCTCCCACGCCCCCAACTTCCTTCTTACTGTGAAATTCTGGAGCCACTGCTGGTCACATTTCAGGGATTTGTGGGGCACTTGCACTACCCTGGGGCGGCCACCCCCTAGGACCCCGTAGGCAGCCACTGTGCAGAGAAATAATAACAATATGATAATAAAGAGCGTTCAACGAGTGATGACTCTGAGCCCGGCGCAACGTGCGTTAGTTCACTTCATCCATTCGACAATTCTGTGAGGCGGTGTTATGGCTTGAACATCTCCCTGCCCTAAAAGATGCAGAAGTCAGCTAGGCGTGGTTGCTCATGCCTATAATCCCAGCACTTTGGGAGATTGAGGTGGGTGGATCATGAGGTCAGGAGTTCAAGACCAGCCTGACCAAGGTGGTGAAACCTGTCTCTACTAAAAATACAAAATATTAGCCAGGCATAGTGGCATGCACCTGTAATCCCAGCTACTCAGGAGGCTGAGGCAGAGAATTGCTTGAACCTGGAAGACAGAGTTTGCAGTGAGCCAAGATCATACCACTGCAATCTAGCCTGGGTGACAGAGTGAAACTCTATCTCAAAAAAAAAAAAAAAAAAAAAAAAAATTGGTGCAGAAGTCCTAACCCCTAGTACTTGTGAACATAACCTCATTTTGGAAATAGGGGCTTGCAGATGATTAAGTTAAGTTGAGGTCATTAGGGCCCTGATCCAATACAACTGTTGTCCTTATAAAAAGAGAAACTTGGAGATAGAGGCACACACACAGGGGAGAACCGTGTGAATGTGAAAGCAGAGGTCTGGGTAATACATTTATAAGTTAAGGAACATCGAAGACTGAGAGAAAAGCACCAGAAGCTAGGAGAGGTCTCCAGCAGACTTCCCTCACAGCCTTAGAAAGACTCAGCCCTGCCAGGCCTGGTGGCTCATGCCTGTAATCCCATCACTTTGGGAGGCTGAGGCGGGCAGATCACGAGGTCAGGAGTTCGAGAACAGCTTGACCAACATGGTAAAACTCTGTCTCTACTAAAAATACAAAAATTAGCCAGATGTGGTGGCGCACACCTGTAATCCCAGCTACTCAGGAGGCTGAGGCAGGAGAATTGCTTGAACCTGGGAGGCAGAGGTTGCAGTGAGCCGAGATTGCGTCACTGCACTCCAGCCAGGGTGACAAACAAAACAAAAAAAAAGAAAGACCCAGCCCTACCAATACCTTGCTCTGGGCCTGCCAGCCTCCAGAAATGAGAGGCAATCTATTTCTGTAGTTGAAGCCACCGAGTTTGTGTGGCTTTGCTATGATAGAGCTGGCTAACTGCTACAGGTGGCTGTTATTATTACCCACAGTTTACAGGCGAGGAAGCTGAAGCTCGACCCTGTCCTGGCTGTAGAGAGTCAGGTGATGGAGATGCTGAAGCAGACGGGAAGTTCAGGAGGGGGCTGTTTGTTGCACCAGCTCCTGTTTGGCTGTGGACATTTCTTTTTCTTTTTATACAGATGGTGTCTCACCATGTTGCCCAGGCTGGTCCTAGACTCCTGGGCTCAAGTGATCTTCCTGCCTCTGCCTGGCTGTGGGCTCTTACTCCCACTGTGGCAACAGGCAGTTTTGCAGTCTAAAGCTCAGCCTGGTGGCTTCTCCCTGCCCCCCTCCAGTCCTTGAAGGCCCAAAAAAGGAAGAGTCGAGTCAGTGGTTGGGGGAAAGGAGCCATAAACAGACACAGGCCAAAGGCTGCCGAGCAGATTGCTGGGATGAAGGGCGGGGGCTTACTCCCAGGGGTGAGGGTCTGGCTGGAAGGTGGCGGCAGTGCCAGATCTGCCTGTGCTGGGAGGGCCAGCAAGTGGTGCCCTCCTTCCCTCTTGGGCTCTCTCAAACTCAGAGTACTGAATGGGCCTCTGATTGGAGGTGGGGACCCTGCCAGGGGCACAGCCAGGACAGGAAAGCATAGCCATCAGTGGAGGCTATGAAGATGGTGGAGCAGAGAGCAAAGGCTCTGGACTCGGGTGCACCTGGGTTCCAATCCTGTTTCTCTTTTTTTTTAATGCAGCTCTGCTTAGAAAATTCTGTTTTCTTTACTCATCGGCTTGCTGAATTTGATTTGACCTCCCTTGGCCTCAGTCTCCCATACGTAAAATGCGTGGTACTGGCATAAAAACAGACACACAGCCTGGCACCGTGGCTCACATCTGTAATCCCAGAACTTTGGGAGGCTGAGGTGGGAGGATCTCTCAAGCCCAGAAGTTTGACACCAGCCTAGGCAACATAGTGAGAACTTGTCTCTTCCAAAAATAAATTAGCCAGGTATGATGGTGCATACCCATGTCCCCACCTACTTGGGAGGCTGAGGAGGGTGAATCACTTGAGGTCAGGAGTTTGAGACCAGGCTGGGCAACATGGTGAAACTCCATCTCTACCAAAAATACAAAAAAAATAAAATAAATTAAAAAACATTAAAAAAAGAAAAGGAAAAAATAAAATAGACAGATGTGGTGACCTGGGCCTGTGACCCCAGCTACTTGGGAGGCTGAGGTGGGAGGATCACTTGAGCCCAGGAGGTAGAGGTTGCAGTGAGCTGAGATCACACCACTGCATTCCAGCCTGGGTGACAGGAATTGAGGCCCCATCTCAAAAACAAAAAACAGACATGTAAGTTGGGGCACAGTGGCTCACTCCTATAATCCTAGCACTGTGGAGGCCGAGGTGGATGGATCACTTGAGCCCAGGAGTTAGAGACCAGCCTGAGCAACATGGTGAAACCCTGTCACTACTGAAAGTACGAAAAATTAGCCAGGCGTGGTGGTACATGCCTGTGGTCCCAGCTACTCAGGAGGCTGAGGAGGGAGGATTGCTTGAACCCAGGAGGTAAAGGTTGCAGTGAACAGAGATCATACCACCGTGCTCCAGGCTGGGTGACAGAGTGAGACTCTTGTCTCAAAAAAGTTAAAAAAAAAAAATCCAAAACAACAACAAAAAACAAGACACATAGACCAGTGGAACAGAATAAAGACCCAGAAATAAATTCACACATTTACAGCCAACTCATTTTCCAGAAAGGTGCCAAGAACATACGCTGGGGAAGGAATAGTCTATTCAACAAATGGTGCGGGGGAAAACTAGCTATCCACATGCAGAAGAATGAAACTAGACCCCTCTAGCTCACCATACACAAAAAAATCAAATCAAAATGGTTTAAAGACTGAAATGTAAGATCTGAATCTATGAAAGTACTAGAAAAAAACATTGGACAAATGCTTCAGGACATTGGTCTGAGCAAAGATTTTTTGAATCAGACCTCAAACACATGGGCAATGAAAGGGAAAATAGACACATGGGATTACATCAAGCTAAGCCTTTTCTCACAGCAAAGGAAACCATCAAAGTGAAGTGACACCTGTGGGATAGGAGAAAATATCTGCAAACTGTGCATCCAACAAGGGGTTGATAAGCAGAATAGATAAAGAGCTCGGACAACTTAATAGCACAAAAACATATAATCTGATTTAAAAATGGGCAAAACATCTGTATAGACATTTCTCAAAAGAAGACATGCAAATGACCAACAGGTATAAGAAAATAGGGAAATGCACCACTAGGGAAATGCAAATCAAACCACAAAATCATCTCACCCCACTTAAAATGGCCTTTATCAAAAAGAAAATAACAGGCCAGTCGCAGAGGTTCACACCTGTTATCCTAGGACTTTGGGAGGCCGAGGGAGGTGGTTCACTTGAGCTCAGGAGTTTGAGACCAGCCTGGGCAACATGGTGAAACCCCATCTCTATTGAGGTACAAAAATTAGGCTGGGCGCGGTGGCTCACGTCTGTAATCCTAGCACTTTGGGAGGCCGAGGTGGGTGGATCACCTGAGGTCAGGAGTTCAAGACCAGCCTGGCCATCATGGTGAAACCCCATCTTAAAAAAAAAAAAAATTAGCCGGGAAGGTGGTAATCTCAGCCTGTAATCCCAGCTACTTGGGAGGCTGAGGCACAAGAATTGCTTCAACCTGGGAGGCGGAGGCTGCAGTGAGCTGAGATTGTGCCACTGCACTCCAGCCTGGGCGACAGAGACTCTGTCTCAAAAGAAAAAAAAAAGAAAGAAAATAACAGAAGCTAGAGGATGTGGAGAAAGGGGAAGTGCTTGTCCACTGTTAGTGGGAATGTAAATTATTATTATTATTATTACTTTGAGACAGAATCTCGATTTGTCGCCCAGGCTGGAGTGCAGTGGCACGATCTCGGCTCACTGCAACCTCTGCTTCCCAGGTTCCAGAGATTCTCCCGCCTCAGCCTCCCAAGTAGTTGGGATTACAGGCATGCACCACAACCCTGGCTAATTTTTGTATTTTTAGTAGAGCGGTTTCACCATGTTGGCCAGGCTGGTCTTGAACTCCTGACCTCAGGTGATCCGCCTGCCTTGGCCTTCCAAAGTGGTAGGCTCACAGGCGTGAGCCACTGCAACTGGCGGGAATGTAAATTAATACAGAGACTATGGAAAACAGTGTGGACAGTCCTCAGAAAAACTAAAAACAGACCTACCACATGATCCAGCAGTTCTATTGCTGGGTATACAACCAAAATAAAAGAAATCAGTACGCACACGTATATATAGTTTTTTTGGAGACGGAGTTTCACTCTTATCCCCCAGGCTGGAATGCAGTGGCTCAATCTCAGCTCACTGCAACCTCTGCCTCCTGGGTTCAAGCGATTCTCCTGCCTCAGCCTCCTGAGTAGCTGGGATGACAGGCACTCGCCACCACACCCAGCTAATTTCTTTATTTTTGATAGAGACGGGGTTTCACCATGTTGGCCAGGCTGGTCTTGAACTCCTGACCTCAGGTGATCCGCCTGCCTTGGCCTCCCAAAGTGCTGGGATTACAGGCGTGAGCCACCGTGCCCAGCAGGGAAATCAGTATATTGAGGAGATATCGGCACTCTGGCATTTATTGCAGTACTATTCACAATAGTCAAAACATGGAATCAACTTTAGTACCAATCAATGGATAAACAGATAAAGAAAATATGATGTATACATATGATGGAATATTATTCAGCCACCAAAAATAAGAAAATCCTGTCATTTGCAGCAACATGGATGGAACTGGAGGACATTATGTTAAGGGAACATAATGCCAGGCACAGAAAGGCAAACAATTACATGCTATCACCCATATGTGGGAGCTAAAAGAGCTGATCTCATGAAGGTAGAGAGTGGAATGGTGATCACCAGAGACACTGAGAAAGAAGAGTTGGAGGAAAGGGGAGATACATAGAGGCTAGTTAATGAGTACAAAAATACAATTAGATAGAAGGAGTAAGCTCTAGTGTTCGACGGTACAGCAGAGCTGCTACAGTGAACAAGAATTTGGCCGGAAGTGGTGGCTCATGCCTGTAATCCCAGCACTTTGGGAGGCCAAGGCAGGCAGATCACCTGAGGTCAGGAGTTCAAGACCAGCCTGGCCAACATGGTGAAACTCAGCTCTACTAAAAATACAAAAATTAGCTGGGTATGGTGGCGCATGCCTATAGTCCCAGCTACTTGGGAGGCTGAGGCAGGAGAATCACTTGAACTAGGGAGGAGAGGTTGCAGTGAGCCAAGATTATGCCACTGCACTCTAGCCTGAGTGACAGAGCAAGACTCTGTCTCAAAAAAAAAAAAAAGTATTCATGTATAATTATAGGAAAATATATTTTTATTTTTTTATTTTTTTAGAGATGGAGTCTCTCTCTGTCACCCAGGCTGGAGTACAGTGGTCTGATTTCGGCTCACTGCAACCTCTGCCTCCTGGGTTCAAGCGATTCTCCTGTCTCAGCCTCCTGAGTAGCTGGGATTACAGGCATGCGCCACCATGCCTGCCTAATTTTTGTATATTTAGTAGAGATGGGGTTTCACCATGTTGGCCAGGCTGGTCTTGAACTTCTGACCTCAGGTGATCCACCTGCCTTGGGCTTTCAAAGTGCTGGGATTACAGGCGTGAGCCACCCCGTCCCCCCAACCCAACGGCTATCTTTCTTCATTTGGTCTTTTCCTTTCTTGCATAGCAAGAGCCTATCTCTACTAAAAACACACAAAAATTAGGCAGATGTGATGGCATTTGCCTGTGGTCATAGCTACCCAGGAGGCTGAGGTGGGAGGATCACCTGAGCCCTGGGAGGTCGAGGCAATAGTCAGCTGTGATCATACCACTGCACTCCACTCTGGGTGACAGGGTGACGTCAGAGTCTCAAAAAAAAAAAAAAAAAAAGAGGAAGAAAAAAAGAAAATGGAAAAATCTGGTAGTACCAGGCCTGTGTTTGCTCATGGAAAAATTCAGCAAGAGCTGCGGGCCCTTGGCCTGACTTAGCCCTGCACTCTTTCTCAGAGTGCCTCCTTATCTCTAGTCCCTGTCCCTCGTTTCTACCCTCATTTCTGTTATCTGCCCCCTTCCAGAGGTGGGTGAATTTTTTTTTTACTCCTATGTAGTCTGTATGTCAAAATAAGTCAAATAATTCAAGGAATCTCTGCTCACTATGGTCCTGTTCTTGTTGCCTGACAAATCTCTTGAACCCATCAAGGCTCTGAGAAGTCCTGCCTGCCCTCCCTCCCTTCCTTCCTTCTTTCCCACCTTCCTTCCTCCCTTCCTCCCTCTTCTCTCTTTTCACCTCTTTTTCTTTCCTTCTTTCTTTTCTTTTCTTCCTTCCTTCCTTCTTCCTTCCTTCCTTCGCTCCTTTCTTCTTCCCTCTCTCCCTTTCTTTCTTTCCTTCCTTCTTTCTTTCTCTCTCCCCCCCCTCCCTCCCTCCCTCCCTCCCTCCCTTCCTTCTTTCCTTCTGCCCCTCACCCCCCAACTCTCTTTCTTTCTTAAATGGGGTCTTATTCTGTCACCCAGGCTGAAGTACAGTGGTGTGATCACAGCTCACTG
Organism: Ateles fusciceps; assembly: GCA_036589455.1. NCBI lineage: Eukaryota > Metazoa > Chordata > Mammalia > Primates > Atelidae > Ateles > Ateles fusciceps. Next base: position 12,042,115 of record JAZHEH010001005.1, on the reverse strand, counting down.
GAGCCTTGAACTCCTAGACGATCCTCCTGAGTTGCCTCTTGCCTCATTCTGCTGAATAGCTGGGACTACTGGCGCGTGCCACCATGCCCAGCTCCCTGCTGTTTCTTAGAGCATGGTGATCACCATTTGATACAGTGGGTGCCTCCCCAGGGCTGATGCTTTGGTATCCTCTCAAAGCCCTGATGGGATCTCAGTTAGGTGAGTGCAGAGTCCTTCTGTGATGTGGGGGAAGCTGCCTGTTTGACTCACAGAAGAGACAGAGATAAAAGGAGATCAAGTGACCAACCTCAAACCCTAAGCCAGTGAGTCAGCATTTAACCCTGAGCCTTGCCCCTGGCTCAGGGTCCCCTCATCATATCTTGAGGGTTATACAGAGTTAGAACCTCTCCCCCAGGACACTGACCACTGTTATAGGTCCCTCCCTGGCTGTATGTTCTACTCAGGTGGGGAATGCTGACTCACACCCAGGCCACGCCAGCATGTGAAACAACCTAGATATCATCCCCTCCATCCATATCCAGAGTAACTATTCCAGTAAAAAAAAAAAAGAGTGGCCGGGCGCGGTGGCTCACGCCTGTAATCCCAGCACTTTGGGAGGCCGAGGCGGGCAGATCACGAGGTAAGAGATCGAGACCTCCTGGTCAACATGGTGAAACCCCGTCTCTACTAAAAATACAAAAAAATTAGCTGGGCGTGGTGGCGCGCGCCTGTAGTCCCAGCTACTCGGGAGGCTGAGGCAGGAGAATGCTTGAACCCGGGCAGCGAGGTTGCAGTGAGCCAAGGTCGTGCCACTGCACTCCAGCCTGGCGCCTGGTACTAGAGTGAGACTCTGTCTCAAAAAAAAGAAAAAAAAAAAAAGAGTGAGATCATCCCCTCTGTTCATATCCAGAGTAACTATTCCAGTAAGAAAAAAAAAGATCATCCCCTCTACCTTTCACGTCAGCTGGAATAGCTTGGCAGCAGCTTCTGGAAGGCGCTGTTGAGAGCCATTCTGCATCGCTGCTCAGTGACGGGGATGGAGTGCCACTGTCGGCTGGGGATGCTGGCTGTGGGCTGGAAAGCAAGGAGCAGGGGCCTGTGCTTAGAATTGACATCCTGGATCTAGTCTGTGAGTCAGAGGCCCCTCATGGGGTTGAGGGGGAGATCATGAGAGAGAACTGGGTTCTATAGTTTTTATAAAGGGAGCTGAAGCAGAAGGAGACAGTTGAAGGTGTGACCCGCAGGCTACACACTGGCCAAGCCAGCCTCAGTGTGCCTGCCACTCCCATAGCCCCCTTCTCAGAGGCTGCCAGGCTGGTGCCACAGACCCCACCTCCCCACACCCCATCTCCAACTACAGCTGATTGGATGTGGGTGGGAACCCAATCTATGGCCCAATTCACCAGGCTTTGAGGCAGCCTGGTGGGAAATGAACTGGACATGTAGATCCTCTTTTGGGGAATGTCAATTCAAGGCAAAGAGTTGGCAGCAAGAACTGAAGCTGTGAGACGGAAATGGAGAGAGTGAGGAGAGAAGCTGAGTAGGGTAATGATATACCCTGGAGTGATGAGGCCCTCTCCCCACCCACCGCCCCGGGCTCCTGAAGCCGACATGACCATCTCCCTGGAGTCACCTTGGGTGAGGGTGTGGGAGGGCAAGAAATAGAGGCTTGTTTACCAATAATTGGGTCCCCCATTACCCATTGAATCTGTTTCTTTTTGCAAAAAAAATCTTTATTTACTTTTTAATTATATGTATAGTTACTTATATATTTATTTACTTTTAAATTATATATATATATTTTTTTGGTTTTTTTCTTTTTTTTTTTTTATATATATATATATATTTTTAAGCTGGAGTTTTGATCTTGTTGCCCAGGCTGGAATGCAATGGCACGATCTCAGCCCAACAAAACTTCCACCTCCAGGGTTCAAGTGACTCTCCTACCTCAGTCAAGTAGCTGGGATTGCAGGCATGTGCCCCCACAACCGGCTAATTTTGTGTGTGTGTGTTTTTAGTAGAGACGGGTTTTCTCCATGTGGATTAGGCTGGTCTGGAACTCCCGACCTCAGGTGATCCACCTGCCTTGGACTCCCAAAGTGCTGGGATTACAGGCGTGAGCCACCTGGCCCTGTCTACTACTATATTTTTTGAGACAGAGTCTTGCTCTGTCGCCAAGGCTGGAGTACAATGTCATGATCTCTGCTCACTGCAACCTCTGCCTCCCAGGTTCAAGCAATTCTCCTGCTTCAGCTTCCCAAGTAGCTGGAATTACAGGTGCCTGCCACCACCCCCAGCTAATTTTTATATTTTTAGTAGAGATGGGGTTTCACCATTTTGGCCAGGCTGGTCTTAAACTCCTAGCCTCAAGTGATCCGCTCACCTCGGCCTCCCAAAGTGCTGGGATTACAGGCATGAGCCACCATGCCCGGTCTTATTTGTCTTTTTTTTTTTTTTTTTTTTTTTGAGTTGGAGTCTTGCTATTGCCCAGGCTGGAGTGCAGTGGCGCAGTCTCGGCTCACTGCAACCTTCGCCTCCCGGGTTCAAGTGATTCTCCTGCCTCAGCCTCCTGAGTAGCTGGGACTACAGGTCTATGCCACCACTGTTGGCTAATTTTTTGTATTGTTAGTAGAGATGGGGTTTCACCGTGTTAGCCAGGATGGTCTCGATCTCCAGACCTTGTGATCCACCGGCCTCAGTTTCCCAGAGTGCTCTGATTACAGGCGTGAGCCACCATGCCTGGCTTTATTTACTTTTTTAAAGACAGGGTCTCACTATGTTGCCCAGGCTGGAGTACGGCAGTGAAATGACAGTTGATTACAGTGCTGAACTCCTGAGCTTAAGTGATCCTCCTGCCTCAGCCTCCTGAGTAACCAGGACTATGGTCTTGTGCCACCACACCCAGCTACACTTACTTATTGTAGAGACAGAGGTTTTGCTATTTTTCCCAGGCTGTTCTCAAACTCCTGAGCTCAAGGGATCCTCCTGACTCAGCCTCCCAAATAGCTGGGAATACAGGTTCGAGTCACAGCACCGGCCACTTGAATCTATTTCTGGCCAAAGAGGTTTTTCCTGTGCCAGGGCCTGGGGCCTGCTCTCTAGAGCTTCTGGGCCTCAGCTTCCAGGTTTGGACAGCAGGTCCACGCGAGCTCCCTGTGAGATTACGGAGTGGGGTCCTCCTGTGACAGCTGACTTCAGTTAGAACTCATGCTGGGTGCATTTCCTGGGCCATGGAGGGCTGGGGACCAGTCACTGTGGGTAGAGCACGGCTTCCTCCCCATGACACCTGTCTTCATGTGCTAGGTCTAGGAACAGGTCTTGGCCTTGGGGTGGTAATTTTACCATAAGAAAACATGTGGCTGGGTGCGGTGGCTCATGCCTGTAATCCCAGCACTTTGGGAGACCGAGGAGGATGGATCACGAGGTCAGGAGTCAAGATCAGCTTGGCCAAGATGGTGAAACCCTGTCTCTACTAAAAATACAAAAATTAGCTGGGTGTGGTGGTCGGTGCCTGCAATCCCAGCCACTCAGGAGGCTAAGGCAGAGAATTGCTTGAACCCGGGAGGCCGAGGTTGCAGTGAGCCGAGATCGTACCACTGGACTCCAGCCTGGGTGACATGCTGTGTCTAAAAAAAAAGAAGAAAAGAGAAAAAGAAAGGAAAACACGTACATTCCTCACAGCTGCAATCTGGTTTGCCTTTTTATTACTTCAGTAAATATTGACAGTGAACAGATAAAAGCCGGGCTTGGGAGCCAGGCCACCTGGATTTGAATCCTAGCTCTGTCACTTACCGGTGGTGTGACTTTGGATAAATCATATGAGCTCTCTGTGCCTCAGTTTCCTCAGCTGTAAAATGGGGGTAATAATGGCCCTTCACAGGGGCATTGGGAGGGGATAAATATGAATGCTTACAACAGGGCAGGGCACTTAGTTTGTTCTGCTAAATGTCCGGCCTTGTGCCCTGTACCAGCTACTGAGGGTGCAAAGTGGATCTGGCTCCTGCCCTCTCGGAGCTTACAGCCTAGCATTCAGCAGTGGCTACGGGTCCTGCTGCACCTTGTCTTTCATACTGTGGGGAAACTGTTCTTTTCTGGGCTTGGTCTCAGCCAACCTTTGTGAGACCCCCATCTGCCCCACATGTCTAGTCCTGCTGTCTGATTCCATAGCTGGCATGTGCCTGCCAGTGACTGAGAGGAGGAAGGATTGGGGCTGTGAGTCAGGAAGACCACTGAGTCTCGGGGGAGGCAGGGATGGAGGACGGGGGAAACTACTGCAACCCAGGGGCAGTGGCGGCGGCTCCCTCTGTTGAGGTCCCCCCTGTGCCTGGGGCTAAGTCCTGTGCTTTGGGGACACCCCTGTTTCGTGTGCTGGCGTTGCTGTAGCAAATCACCTCCAACTGGGTGGCTCAAAACAGAAACTTATATCTCTCACAACTCCAGAGGCAGGATGTCCCAAATCAAGGTGCCAGCTGGTACATGCTCCCTGGCCTCTTCCGGCCGCTGGTGGCTTTCGGCATTCCTTGGTTTGTGGCAGTGAACTCCAATCTCTGCCTCCATCTTTACAGGAAATTCTCTTTGTGCATATTTGTGTTTTGTCTCTGTGTCCAAGTTTCCCTCTGCTTTTATGTTTTTATTTCATTATTATTTGTTATTGAAATGGAGTCTCACTATGTTGTTCAGGCTGGTCTTGAACTCCTGGGCTCAAGCCATCCACCCACCTCGGCTTCCCAAAGTGTTGGGATTACAGGCGTGAGCCACCACACCCCACCAAATTTCCCTCTTTTTATAAGGACACCAGTCATATTGGACTGAGGACCCACCCTAATTCATTATGAACTAATCTTAATTGAATTACATCTGCAAAACCCCATTTCCAAATGAGGTCATATTCACAGGTTCTGATGGACGGGAAGTTTTTAGGGGACACTATTACCTCGCAAATTCCTTAGTCATCACCTGATCAGAATGAATTCAGTGCTGTTAAGTTATCCCACTTTACAGATGAGAATGCTGAGGCACAGGCCAGCCCAATGTCACACAGCCAGCTGGCACAAACCCAGCTCTCCGATCTACAAAGGGCCACCTTGTCCCTAATCAGACACTGTGGCACTGGAGGAGGACATGAGCTGCACTCAGGAGGAAGAGGGAGGCAGCAACAGGAAATTCCTCTCAGGGCAGCGCCCAGGGCTGCTTATCAGTGCAGGGACTGAACTTCAGCCTCTCACCCTTTCTCCCTTCTTTCTCCAGCCCCACAGACCCCAGCGCTTCCCTGAGGCAGGCAGGAAGCGGCTTAGCCTAGAGCTCTGCTGTGGCCTGTTTTGTGCTGACCGGGCCTGAATTAGCCAGCAGAGGCAGCAGCAACTCAGGAGGAAAAGCTCTGGCTGGAACAAGCTGGAAAGAACGTGTATCTGGGGTCAAGCAGAGGGGAGAGGGTGAGAGCTGCAGCCAGAGGCCCATGGCCAGGGAAGGGCCTTTATCTCCTCTGAGAGGCTGGGCTTTTTTATGTGTGGGGGACACGGAAGCTTAGAGTGGTGAGGCGTAGCCCTGTGGCCTGGCCAGAGGCCCTGCCTTAGCTCAGAGCTGCTGATTGGAATTGGGTGGGGGTGTATATTCTTCAGGACAGGGAGGGCCCTTGGAGACATTGTACAAATAATCGAACACCAAACTCCCTATCTAAGAATCCTCAGGGCCAGGTGAGAGGGGGCACGCCTGTCATCCAGCACTTTACAAGGTCAAGGCAGGAGAATCACCTGAGGCCAGGAGCTCAAGATCACAGTGAGCTATGATCCCACCATCGCACTGCAGCCTGGATGACAGAATGAGACCCTGTCTCTAAATCAGTCAGTAAAAGAATCCTCCACAACACAGCTCTCCAGACAGCTACCATCAGTCAGTTGGAGCTGGCACAGAGTTAAAAATGACCCTGTGGTTCTAATTCCAGACCCAGAAGTCTGAGCCTTGATGATAACATTTCTCAGTATACTGAGGCCCAGAGAGGTTCGGTGGCTGGAGAAGGGGTAGGTTGGGACAGGTCTCCCCATGCAGAGCCCAAGCACCGTTTCAGGACACTGGGACTTTTTACACAGGGGTGACACCCAAACCTTTCTGCCTTCGCCCTCGCTGTGAATCACTCCTGGCTGCTGCCAACAGCCAGGTTTCACAGCTGCTGCGATTGCAGCCCTGGTGCTGGTGACCAGGGACAGCTGCCCCTGCTGCAGGACCGCCCTGCCCCCGGGCTGTGTGTCCTGTTTAGTGGGGAAGCTCAGAATGGTTTTGAAGTACAATTAGGAGTTCGCCTGGGTGAGGAAGTTCAAGGAGGGAATTCTGGGCAGAAGAATCAGCCTCAGCGAGGACCAGACCCAGCAGAAGGAAGGGGGGATGGGAGGGGGCTGAACGGGCTGGGAGGCAGCAGGGACACACGAAACCATTGCTCACAAGACCCAGATTCTAGTCTTGGCTTGGCTACAAGCTTGCTGTGGTGCTCGGAACAAGTCCCTGCCCTTCTGGGCCTCAGTTTCCCTGTTGGTACAGTAGGGAGGCAGGGCTGGATGCTATGTCAGGGTTCCCCAGTACCCTTCTCCTCACTTTCCCGGCCAGCTGGGGGGGACCCAGATACTGCTCTTTGGAGAGGCTCAGCCTGGTCTGGAACTCAGCATTTCCTGGGCCTCTGCCTGGCCCAATCCGGATGGCAGGGAAGAGAGATACTGGTGTCCTTCTCTCCTCTCTGTGCCCTGGCAAAGGGTATGAGCCACACAGTGCTCTGTGACCCTGGGAGAATCAAACACTCTTTCTGGGTCCTTTCCTCCATGGTACAGCTAGCCACTGGCCAGGACCCAAGGCTCTGACAGCTGGGAGGGTGGCTGGAGGCGGGGATGCCTGCATAGCCAAGGAATGTGTTTACTTCCCCCATGTGCTGGGAGGAAACTGAGCAAGGCCCTGCTGGATGCCCTCCCAGCCAGGCCCGCAGGCCTCTCCACCTCCTCCCCCAAGCTGGCCCCATTGTTCTAGGAAACCCCTCTTGCCAGCTACATTTCTGAGACCCTCTTGCCTCATTTTACCCCTCCATGGATATAAACCCTGACACAGCTGGGGTAACCCACTGGTGTCAGGTTCTTGGCCTGGACCCAGGACCTGGGGCCCTCCCCGCCTCAGCTGCGTATCTAACCACTGTGAGGCCCTACCAAGTCCCTTGCCTGCTCCAGCCTCAGTTTCCCCCCCCCCCTTTTTTTTCCTCGAGACAGAGTCTTGCTCTGTCGCCCAGGCTGGAGTGCAGTGGCACGATCTTGGCTCACTGCAACCTCTGCCTCCTGAGTTCAAGCTATTCTCCCGTCTCAGCCTCCCAAATAGCTGCGATTACAGGTGCGTGCCACCATGCCCGGCTACTTTTTGTATTTTTAGTAGAGATGGGGTTTCAGCATGTTGGCCAGGCTGGTCTTGAACTCTTGACCTGGTGATCTGCCTGCCTTGGTCTCCCAAAGTGCTGGGATTACAGTGAGCCACCACACCTGGCCTCAGTTTTCCCTTTCTATTATGAGGGGATAGGAGGAAGTGGGCTCTGAAGGCTCCTTCAGTCCCAGGAGTCAGCGCCTCAGCGATGCCTCTGGGAAGGCAGGGCCATCTGACAGTTGTGAGCGCAGGCTGCTATTCTGTTGGGAGGTTCCAGCACATGGAGGTGCCAGGCTCCATTCTAGGTGCTGCAGACACAGCCACAAACAAGACAGGTGCAGTCCCGTCCTCAGCAAGGGGGGCCGCATTGAACAAATACTTAATTGTAAACTGGAGGCATGTTACAGAGAAGACTCCTGATGAACCAGTTATGAGAGAGGGAAGAGCCTGCTCTAGTTGGGGGTCAGGGAAGGGATAGACCGGGAGGTGCCATCTAGGTTGAGATGTGGAGGGGGAGATGGTACCAGTGTCAAGAAAGGGGTGAGGAAGACTGCTCCAGGCTGAGGGCCAGTTCCTTCAGTGGAATGAGGTGCAAAGACTGGGTGGAAAGCATGGGGTCAAGGAAATGGTCCCGAATTTACAGCCTGGGGACCTGAGAAAGGGCCCTTAACCTCCCCAGTGTCAGTTTCACCATCTGTAAATCAGTGATTTAATCATGCAGTGCCCCCTGCTTTTTCCAGGACCTCAGGAAGAAGAAGCACTAAAATGGCAGCTAAGTATTTACTGTGCGAGTGTGACTTCTGTTAGTCTGCTTGTATTTTATAACCTGCTTCCCTTTGCTAGTTCATTTTGTTCTGATCTCTGGAGCTTGATTTAATATCTTTGTTTTTTTTTTTTTTATTCTTTTACTCCTTTTTTTTTTTTTTGAGATGGAGTCTTGCTCTGATGCCAGGCTAGAGTGCAGTGGCATGATCTCGGCTCACTGCAACCTCCGCCTCCCAGGTTCAAGTGATTCTTCTGCCTCAGCCTCCCAAGTAGGTGAGACTACAGGTGCGTGCCACCACGCCCACCTAATTTTTGCATTTTTAGTAGAGACAGGGTTTCACCCTGTTGGCCAGGATGGTCTCCATCTCTTGACCTTGCGATTCGCCCACCTTGGCTTCCAAAAGTGCTGGGATTACAGGCGTGAACCACCACGCCCGGCTGCTCCTATTTTTTGGTTTGTACTTTCCTATTACGTTTTATGCATTCCTTTACATTCTGTTAAGGTGACATTATTAATATTATTATTATTACTGCCATTATTATTATTTTCTGTGAGTCTATCTTACAAGTGGAAAATGAAATTGTGGGAGAATGCTTCCAAGTGTGTAAGCTGCTGTGCACATGTAAGGAATTCTTACCACATATCCAGACTGTCTTGGAGCTGCATTGATATGGAACATATTGTTTCACAGAATCAAATGTCCTTGCAAACCTGCAACATCACCCCTGTGCCAGGGGGAAGCAAACATGAGGCATTTTTCCCCACGTGGCTTTAGGGACTGCAGTGAAGGATGTCCCGAAAGGAGACAAGTCCAGTGGGAAAGCCTGAGGAAACCGGGAAGAGCAGCTCTGGGAGCCCAGAGCACTGTTTGCAAGACTGGGTGGCCCTCCTGAGGGAGAGAACTTGGTTCATATGCAGATTGAATGAATGAATATGAGGCAGAATTTTCTAACACGTTTCTAGCAAATCTGTTCCAAAGACAAAGCGACCTAAGAGATAGTAAGCTCCCTGTCACTCTAGCTGTGTGAACTGTACAATTACTCTTTATATTAATCCAATGGTTTGGAGAGGATTCAAGCCTTGGGTGGAAGATGTGTGTATCTGGGGGGGATGGGAGGGTGAAGACTATGGGAAAGTGAGAAGAGATAATGTGTCATCAATTAGGATGAGATTTGGCTGCAGGAAACAGAAGCCCAAAACAGTAATGGCTTATACAACATGGATACTTTTCTTTTCTTTCTTACTTCTTTCTCCCATGAAAGTCTAAGGATGGGTGATCCAGGGCTGGTATGGCAGCGCTTCTCTGCCTGATTGCAGGGATAGGGAGGTGGGTAGGGGGATCATGCCTCCTCTCTTTCAAATCACATTCCCTGTTATGTGACCTTCATCTTCATGGTCCAAAATGGTGGCCAGAATATCCACATTCCAGGGAGCAAGATGAAAGAAGGGATAGAGTTAGAAGGATGAAGGGGCAAAGGTGGAAATGGCAAAGGAAGATTCTCAGATGCTGCCAGGGGTGTTGATGCTCTCATCTCATTGGCTAGACTTGGCCACATGGCCATGGCCAGTGGCAAAGGAGGATGGGAAATGTTGTGTTTATTCTGGGTGGCCATGGTTGCAGCTACCAAGTCCGTCTTTATAGAAGGGGGAGAATGGATGTTGAGGGACAATCAGCAGTCTCTGCCATAGATGATCTTCCTCCCTTCCTCCCTCCCTTCCTCCTTTCTCCCTTCCTACCTTTCTTTCCTTCCTTCCCTCCTTCCTTCCTTTCTTTTTCTTTCTTCCTTTCTTCCGTTCTTTCCTTTCTTTCCTTCCTTTCCTTCCTTCCTTCCTTTCTTTTTTTCTTTTCTCTTTCTTTCTCTCTCTCTCTCTCTCTCTCTCCCTCTCTCTCTCCTCTCTCTCTCTCCTCTCTCCCTCTGTCCCTCTCTCTCTCCCTCTCTCCCTCTCTCTCTCCCTCTCTCCCTCTCTCTCTCTCTCTCCCTCTCTCCCCCTCTCCCTCTCTCTCTCTCCCCCCCTCCCTCCCTGTCTTCCTCTCTCCCTCTCTTCCTCTCTGTTTCGCTCTTGTTCCCCAGGCTGGAGTGCAGTGGTGCGATCTCAGCTCACCGCAACCTCCGCCTCCCAGGTTCAAGCGATTCTCCTGCCTCAGCCTCCTGAGTTGTTGGGATTACAGGCATGTGCCACTATGTCTGGCTATTTTTGTATTTTTAGTACAGATGAGGTTTCTCCATGTCGGTCAGGCTGGTCTCGAACTCCCTACCTCAGGTGATCCACCCGCCTTGGTATCCCAAAGTGCTGGTATTACAGGCATGATATTTCTGATCTCTTTCCATTCTAAATGTGGAGTACATGAGTTTGTTGTTCTCAATTCTCTATCACTATAGCCAAGGTCTGAACACTTGCCCTTAGCTCATAGCAGGGATCTGAGTGACATGGAATGGTGAGACGGCTGAGGGAAGACAGCAGAGCTCAGAGAGATGCCGGCTATTAGAGGAGGGCAGCCTCTCCATTCTCCTTGCTGACTGAGCACCTTCCCAGTGTTTGGCAGTCTCTCACTGGGAACATGTGAGCTGAACAAACTGAAAAATTGCCTTCCCTTGGGGCAATAAAGTGTCTTGCCCCTGGCTTTCAAAGGTGGGCAATTTGTGAAGTGGGTACTTGAAAAATGTTTCCATATTTGTACAAATATTGGAGTGAAGCTATTGTCCACCGTTGTCAGGAAGTGCGCTGGATTTAACTGCTTGTGTGAAGGAATTCATTCTGGAATTCAGAATCAGGAAAACGCTTATCTCCAGCTGAGCTCATATGACTTTCTTAGTCTGCCAACACGTCAGATAGTGCAGTGGTCCTCTGTTGTGTTTGTTCCCTAGAACTATGCCTTTCTCCTCCTCTTGGTAACATCACCTGCTTTTCTTCTGTGCAGCCCACCCCCTCCCCCACTGCAGCTTTCAGTCCATGTGGTTCTGATGGGGCTGACTCCACCTTTTCTTCTCCTCCAGCGGGAGAGCACAATACTCAGGCCTGGCTAATTGGAGTTATGGTGATGAATCTGGATTGGTTCATGGTCCAGTTTGATAGCCCTGGGACTTTTGCTAACATAATTGGTGGGGCGGAGGAGGGGGTGAGGGGAAGCACATCTTTTCCAGTGTGGGTGCTAAGCTGATAAGATGTAAATCTGCAGTTGCTGGTGGCTATCTTTGTGCCTTATAGAAAGAGTTTTCTTGGGAATGAGGGAATAAAACCAATACAGAGGACAGCAGAGCAGAGCAGAATGGAGAGTGTGACACATTACCAATGACATTACTGGGCCTCTGGAACCAGCCATGCCTGAAGCTATCATACCCCTGAATTTCATAGTATATGAGTCAATGTTCTTTTTTGTGTAAGCTGGTTTGAGCTGAGTTTCCATCACATGCAAATAAAATTATCCCCCAATAATACATTAACTAAAATATAATTCTGCCTGGAAATGGAGATAAGAATCTTGTGATTAAGAATGCTAAGTCTGGCCAGGCACAGTGACTCACGCCTGTAATCCTAGCACTTTGGGAGGCCAAGGCCAGTGAATTGCTTGAGGCCAGGAGTTCAAGACCAGTCTGGCCAACATGGCAAAACTCCATCTCCAACTAAAAATACAAAAGTTAGCTGGGCATGGTGGCACTTGCCTGTAATCCCAGCTACTCAGGAGGCTGAGGCATGAGAATTGTTTGAACCTGGGAGACAGAGGCCGCAGTGAGCCGAGATCCCACCACTGCACTCCAGCCCGGGTGACAGAGCAAGACTCTGTCTCCAAAAAAAAAAAGGGCTGAGTCATTTCGGCCTGAGGATATATCTGTTGTTTTGCTTCCTCTATAGATAACATGTTGGGAGCCTAATGAGCTTGCACACTGTGGCAGTGTCTGTAAAATGGTTGCCAGTGATTCAGCCCTGTGCATGTGTACTGCCTCCCAGTGGAGGTGAAATCCATTCTCCCTCCCCTTAAATCATGACTCAGCTTGTTTTATGACTTGCTTTGACCAATAGAGTGTGGCTCATGTGATGATGTGCTAGTTTCAGGCTGAGGCCTTACGAGACCTGGAGGCTTCTGCTTTTACTCCCTTAGAGCTCTGAGCTGCCATGTAAAGAAGTCTGGCTACTCTGTGGGAAAGATTTTAAGGCCATGGGAGAGATGAGGCCTGGGCAGGCACCAAAGTCCCAGCCACCACAGTGGAGGCATAAGACATGTAAGTGAAGTTCTCTTGAACATTATAGCCCCAGCCAACATCATGCATAGCAGAAGAAGCACCCAGGTGAGCTCAGTCAACCCAAGGAAATCATGATAAATAATAAATTGATATTTCAGGCCAAGCAACTCCAGCACTTTAGGAGGCTGAGGTGCGAGGACAGCTTGAGCCCTGGAGTTTGAAGCCAGCCTAGGCAACATAGCGAGACATTGTCTCTACAAAAAATAAATTAGCCATGTACAGTGGTGCATGCCTGTGGTCCCAGCTACTTGGGAGGCTGAGGCAGGAGGATTGCTTGAGCCCAGGAGGTTGAGGCTGCAGTGAGCTGTGACTGTGCCAGGGCACTCCAGTGTGGGTGACAGAGCAAGGCCCTGTCTCAACAAAACAAAACAAAACAAACACTGGGTGGGGTGGCTCATGCCTATAATCCCAGAACTTTGGGAGGCCAAGGCAGGTGGATCACAAGGTCAGGAGTTCAAGACCAGTTTGACCAATATAGTGAAACCCCATCTCTACTAAAAATACAAAAATAAGCTGGGTGTGGTGGTGCACGCCTGTAGTCCCAGCTACTCAGGAGGCTGAGGCAGAAGAATCGCTTGAACCCGGGAGGCAGAGGTTGCAGTGAGCCGAGATGGCACCACCGCACTCTAGCCTGAGTGACAGAGTGAGACTCTGTCTCAAATTAAAAGCTATTTTAAGCCATTAGTTTTTGGGTTGGTTTGTGTTCCAGCAAACCAAATGTTACTGTTTTAGCTGACTGAAACACCCACTTAAGCAATTTTAGATATCAGGATGTGTCACTGTATTAGTGGATTCTTGCATTGCTGTAAAAAAACACCAGGGACTGGGTAATTCATAAAGAAAAGAGGTTTAATTGGCTCACGGTTCAGCAGGCTGTACAGGAAGCACGGTGCTGGCATCTGTTCAGCTTCTGGGGAGGCCTCAGGAAACTTACAATCATGGTAGAAGGGGAAGGGGGGAGCCAGCACGTCTTACCTGGCAGGAACAGGAGCGAGAGAGAGGGGGGAGGGGGGAGATCTCTTAAACAAGCAGATCTCGTGAGAACTCACTGTCATGAGAACAGCAGCAAGGGGGGATGATGCTAAACCACGTATGAGAAATCCCCCAATTACGATCCAATCATCTCTCACCAGGCCCCACCTCTGACATAGGGGGTTAGATTTGGGAGTAGGGGAACGCAGATCCAAACCATATCATCATCACTCACTGAGTGTTTTTTTTTAGAGAAAAGGTTTCACCTTTTTGGTCAGAGTGGTCTCGAACTCCTGACCTCAGGTGATCCACCCACCTCGGCCTCCCAAAGTGCTGGAATGACAGGCGTGAGCCACCACGCCCGGCCCTCACTGAGTGTCTTATCTGAATGAGGCCCTCAGTGAGACACTGTGGTGGACTGTGATGGGCAGAGCATCAAGACTAGGACTCTGGAACGATGAGGGAAGGAGCGCTGCTTCAGCACTGGAGGGTCCTGGGTTTCTGGGAGTTCACCGCCGGGGAGGAGAGACGTAGAGCCAAGATGTCTGCTCGGCAGCCTGACCGAGGTCGGGGGGCACCGTTTGTGAGGTGGTCATTTGAACTGCCTTCAGCCCAGCCCCCTGTGGGGGAGCTGAGGGGACAGCAGACACTGGCTGCACTAACATCCCAGGCGGTGGTGGGCATGGTGGCAGGGGACAAGCCCCCTCACAGCCTGCCTTGGGACAAGTAGAGAGGCCCACGAGAGCAGAAGTGTGGTGGATGGAGAGGCCAGGAAAAGGCAGCCTGCGGGAGGGGCTCTGAAATCTCAGACCACCCAGTCCTTATGAGCTTAGAAGGCCCTGGGCCAGGAGAAACCGGGTTTAAGATTTGAATGTCTCTACCCTCCCTGTTTTTCTTTTTCATTATCCTGCTTCATTTGGGATTTGCCCTTCTAAACCATCTGAAATCCTTTTCAGAATTGGGTGGGAGGCAAATCACAGATGCCCGCGAGCTGGGATTATCCCTGGAACCCCAGCAGGAGGGAGCGGTGCTGACAGTGCGCATCCACTGCTCCCGACCCACTCCGGGAGGGCCTCGAGTGTGAGTGCATGAGTGTGTGTGTGTGAGCATGTGGGGGGGGGGGTGTGTGTGACTGTGTGAGCATGTGGAGGGGGGGTGTGTGTGACTGTGTGAACATATGTAAGCATGTGCATGTGAGCACTTGTGAGAGCTGTGTGAAAAATGAATGTGTTAGTGTATGAGTGTGTGAATGTATGTGTGTACGTGTGTGTGTGCAAGCTGTGTGGAAATGGGTGAGCTTTGGTATGTATGAGTGTGTTGGTGTGAAAGGGTATGCTTGTTAGTATGAATGTGTACATGCCTGTATGAGCATGTGAGTTAGTGTTTGTGAGTGTATCTGAGTGTGTGAGTTTGGGGTGATTTGTATGAACCGTGTTAGCGTGTGTGTGAGAGTGTACATGTGTGAGAATGAGAACATGCGTGTGTGCTTGTCTGTCCCCCTCACGGCACCACGGTGATCTTTAGGAAACACACTGGTATCTTTTACGACCTAGTGGAAGTCGCTGCAGGGTGCCTACTGCTCCGAGGACTAGCGCATGCCCCGGGTGGCAGGGACTTGCCCTGGCTGATGGTTCCTCCTTCCCAGCCTTCCTCGGTCCTCAGTCCCCTCCTCCCCTTCCCTGGAGCTGGCCACAGCTGGTCGAAGGCAGCCCCAGGACAGCTCTTCCTGGAGGGCAGTGCACAAGCCAGGGTGCCAGGGCCGGATGCTCTGGGACTGGAGAGAGTTGGGGTGTCGGCCGCCCAGGGGCGCAGGACAAACAGAATGCTAATGTGCCAGAGGTACTCCTGAAACTTTGTCCTAACAACAGTGAGGCTGAAAATCCCCAGGCCTTGGCCTTCCGGGACTGCCAAGGTCACAGGCTCGCTTTCACTGGAATTCAGCCTGGGGGGCTGGGGACGCGCTCTCTGCTGCCCTCTTCTGGGCATCTGCCGCCTTGCAGAGGCAGAGGGGAAGGCAAGCCCACCCGCCCTGCAAAGCAGCTGTTTCTAGTTTTGTGCCCACACAGGGCCGCAGGCAGGCCAGGCTGTGTGCTTCCCAAGGCCCAGGACAGGGGTTTACTGATGCTTGATGCTTATTGCAGGTCTGACACTTGGTAGATGCCCCACAAAGGGAAAATGAATGCATGGATTGGTTGGGGTTGTAACCAGAGGGGGAAACTGAGTACCGGAGAAGGGAATTTTGTTTGTTCCACAGGCAGGGCTGAAACCAGGCCCTCTGGGTCCCCAGGGCTTGCTCTGCTGTGGCATCATTGGGGCGTGAGTCCTGGCCTTTTCCTGCTCACCACGAGTAGACTTTCCCAGGTGACTGGGCTGCCCCAGGAGGAACTGGAGGCCCTCCTGTCGGGGCAACTGGGTCAGGCTGGGCAGCGAGTGTCAGAACCCAGACTCCCTCGGCTGGCGCCCAGGCTCGCCCTGCTAGATTGTGCTGAGTTGGCCCACGCCTGGGCGGAAGATGACACGGACGCAGACACGCCCGGGGAGCCAGAGGGTGTGGGGGTGCCCAGATCCTCCTCTGGGCCTACCCCCTCTACCACTGCATCACTATCCCCCCCACAGAGGAGGATGCCAAGGTTCAGAGAGGCTGGCGTTGCCCAAAGCCATAGCCCTGGCATGTTCAAGCCTCTCTCCCTGGATCCCGGAACTCGCCGGTGAGTCCTGCTTGCTTCCTCCAGCTGCACGGGAGCTCCTCTGTGCCCTGCGCTGAGACAGGACCCGTTGGGTCTTATCCTGGGGCTCCCAAACATCAGCTGGCTTATCTCTTCTGGTCACTCCATGTGGAAAAAGGAAGACACAGACACGCAAAAGAAAACAAAATCACCTGAGATGCCACCCCAGTGATCAGTCGCTCTCCCGGATAAGCTTGTCAGCCCTGCCCTTGGTTAAGTTTAAATGGATTCTTCCCCTGCCACTGCCTCTAAGACAGAATCCCCTCCCTAACCTCTCTGTGTGGCCTCCCCTAGTCCACTTTCAACCCTGCCTGAGCCAAGACACCCCCACCCCGGCCTCACAGACCCGTGCCTGACCCTTTAGACTTCCCATTCTCCCACTACGCCTGGCTCGCCGATGGCTCAGAAGCCCAGTGGGCCGCAGGGACTGAGATCCTACTTCTAAATGAGATGACTTGGTCAGCAACCCCTGCTCTAAGATCTTCTGTGGCTCCCTGGCCAATAGGAGAAGGTTCAGATAGCTTAGTCTGGCATTCAAGGCCTCGCCTCACATGGCACCCTTCATCCTAACCACTATTCCTATACCCTGGTGGCCTCCAGGAATGGTCAGTCTCTTTCTGGGTTGACCTTCCTTGATCGCTTGGGAGCTGTGTGAGAGCAGAGCTCCACCTACTTATCACAATATATTCAGGGCTTACACCAGGCCTGCACATAGTAGGCTCTCAGTAAATACTCACTGAAACCAAACGGACTTGGTTTGATCAGATCAATTCAGTTTTGTTAATAACAAGCAGCAGCACTTATTCAGCAGGCATTATGTCCAGGTATTGTGCTAAATGCACTCTAAGGATTCCTCACTGAGTCCTTGGAACTGCTCTATAAGGTTGTGGTACTGTAACACCCATTTTCCATATGAAGGAACTGAGGCCCACAGATACTAAGTGAGTTGATCAAAGCCATATCCAGGATTCTGATCCAGCCCATACCTACCCACCCCCCACTTTTTTTTTTTTTTTTAGAAGGAGTCTCTTGTTGCGCAGGCTGGAGTGCAGTGGTGCAGTCTCGGCTCACTGCAACCTCTGCCTCCCATTCTCCTGCCTCAGTAGCTGGGAATACAGGTGACTGCCACCATGACCAGCTAATTTTTGTATTTTTAGTAGAGACAGGGTTTCACCACGTTGGCCAGGCTGGTCTCAAACTCCTGACCTCAGGTGATCCTCTCACTTCAGTGCTGGGATTACAGGCACCCGGCCCCTACCCGCTCTCCTAGACTGCAGGGTTTGCCTGCCTGCACCCGCCTGTGTGCATACTAGGGGTCTGCCCCCTTTTTACCCACCCTCTTCTGCCACGCCCAAAGGGCCCTTCCATTCCTCCCTCTGGCTCAGCCCCAGGGCCAAGGCAGTGCAGGGAGGGGCTGAGTGCCTGAGGCTGCAGGGATGGGCTCTTCAGAGAACAGCAGCACATCTGCTCTTTCATGTAGCTAAACAAGATCCAACAGGCCCAATTTAGGCAGCAAACCCCAGGTGCCTGAAATGAGCTTGAACTGATGCAGCATCTCAGAAACCAGGCCTGGAAATTTGGGCCCAGGCACAATCCCAGACATGCTATGTGGCCCTTGGCAGAGAGCTTAGCTTTGCTGAGCCTCAGTTTTCATGTCTGTACAATGGGCATGAGAAGAGCCACCTCATAGCGTCATTGAAAGGATTAAACACGAGCTGGCACTGGAGGCATCCCATAAACCACAAGCTACTAATAAAGGCGAGGGAGGGGATATTATTGCCCTGGGATCAGCAGTGGTTCAGTTCAGCCACTAGGAGGAGAGAGGGGAAGCACAGGCGCAGCCAGCAGGGGCCCAGGTTTTTCCAGTTAGAGTGTGTGCAAAGGGGTGGGGAGAGGTGGAAAGGAGCACAGGAAGGAAGGTGGGGCCTCTGTTGCTAGCTGCTGAGTCACCCTCCTCTTTCTTCTTCCTTTTACAATTAAAAAAAAAGTTCTTAATTACTTTTTTTCAGCTTACAAAAGCAGCACATGCTCATTGTATGAAGTTCAAACAACAAAATATACAGTGTGGAAGGTAGCTCACTTCCCACGCTTATGCTCCCCAGATGTAACCGCAGTGGACATTTTGGTGTATGTTCGTCCAGATTTTTCTTTGGATGAACAGATGTCTGTTTACTAATTAGAGAAGCAGGTTCCTTGAACAAAAAAAATTTTTTTTTTTGAGATGGAGTCTCGCTCTGTCGCCCAGACTGGAGTGCAGTGGCGCAATCTCAGCTCACTGAGACCTTCAACTCCTGGGTTCAAGCGATTCTTCTGCCTCTACCTCCAGAGTGGCTGGGACTACAGGCGTGCGTTGCCACACCCAGCTGATTTTTGTATGTTTAGTAGAGAAGGGGCTTGTTGGCCAGGCTGGTCTCGAATTCCTGACCTCAGGTGATCTGCCCACCTCAGCCTCTCAAAGTGCTAGGATTATAGGCGTGAGCCACTGAACCCAGTCCTTTGAAGATAGTTTAAAGCGAGGCAGAAGTGTGTAATGGGTAGCCTCCCACCACCATCTCAGAACTAACCACTGTTAACAGCTTTGCAGGTACATGCTTGAACGTTTTATATGCATTTGTATCCACAAGTGGGCATAAAGTTGGGGGGAGGCGGTAATGATTATAGACACAAAGGCCAAGACGCCAGGATACAACTCCCAGTAGGTCACTAGCCGGGGCGAGTGACCTCTCTGAGTCTCATTTCCTTCCTCAGAGGATGAGAATTCCACCTTTCTTAGAGTGTGGCTGAGAAAATGAAATGAGCTAAAGTATGCTGAGCTCAGCATAAGGTCTGGCTCAGCTTTGGTTAGAGGCCCACACAAAGAGTCTTTTCCTCTTGCAAAAATGGGATCATACTACGCATACGCTCCTGCTGGGTTTGGAGGCAGAATTACGGGGAAAGATTAGTCACGGGGATCCTGAAATTTACATTGGAGATGAGAAGTCTTGCTGTTAGATTCACAGAATTGGTTGTGCAAATGTAGGCTGGGAGAAACCTGGATTTCACAAGCTGAATCATGGCCACCTCTGCCAGGCGGCTGCATCACCAGGTGCTCAGCTCTCCGAGCAGGGAGGTGATGAGCAGGGAGGTGACAGGGCTTCTGTAGCCTGGGCTGCTCAGTCACCTGAGGCTTCCATTCCCCTTCCCTGCCGTGAGGACTTCCAACTACCTAATGGTGCTTTGAAACATTTTGAAATGTCTAAAACTTCCCTCGGTTCCTAATCGCCACCTCCTGCAACTCCAGCCACAGCAAAGGCATCAACGTTTGCCATTTGCTTAAACCAGACAGGCGTGGGGAGGGGAAGGCCACTTTCGGACTTTTCCCCTCCCTCCTGCAGATCGCTTTTCTTGGCCTTTCCTCCCACACGTACCCAACTCCCTCTTCCCCCACCCGCCTCCATCCCACCACCCTGCAGTTCATCCGCCATCCCATGGCTAGAACAAATGTTTCTGTTTACTTCGGTCTTTTTGAGTAGGTAGCACGACAGCTTGAATGGTGGCATCCCAAAAGCTGTGTCTGAAGCTGGATGCCCAGGATCCGTGGGACTGTGACCTTGTTTGGAGAAGAGGGTCTTTGTAGATGGAATGAAGTTAAGGATCTTGAGATGAAGAGATCATCCTGGATGATTTGAGTGGGCCCTACGTTCACTGACACGTGTCCTATTCAGAATCACATAGGAAAGATTTGACGGAGAGAAGGGGCTGGGTGTGGTGGCCCACGCCTGTAATCTTAACACTTTGGAAGATTTTGCTGGGGCCCAGGAGTTTGAGACCAGCCTAGGCAACATGGGAAGACTTCGTCTCTAAAAAAATACAAAAATTAGGCTGGGCGCGGTGGCTCACGCCTGTAATCCAAGCACTTTGGAGGCCAAGGGGGGCGGATCACCTGAGGTCGGGAGTTCAAGACCAGCCTGACCAACATGATGAAACTCCGTCTTTAAAAAAAAAAAAATACAAAAATTAGTTGGGTGTGGTGGTGGCCCATAATCCCAGCTACTCAGGTGGCTGTGGCACGAGAATTGCTTGAACCCAGGAGGTGAAAGGTGCAGTGATCTGAGATTGCACCACTGCACTCCAGCCTAGGCGATAGAGCCAGACCTTGCCAAAAAAAAAAAAAAAAAAAAAACTGGGCGTGGTGGCGTGGTGGCTCACATTTATAATCCCAGCATTTTGGGAGGCTGAGGCAGATGGATCATCTGAGGTCAGGAGTTTGAAACCAGCCTGGCCAACATAGTGAAACCCTGTCTCTACTAAAAATACAAAAAATTAGCTGGGCATGGTGACAGGCGTCTGTAGTCCCAGCTACTCAGGAGGCTGAGGCAGGAGAATCATTTGAACCTGGGAGGCGGGGGTTGCAGTGAGCTGAGATTGCACCACTGCACTCCAGCCTGGCAACAGAGCAAGACTCCATCTCAAAAAAAAAAAAAAAAAAAAAGAAGGGGAGGAGGACTCGTGACCATGCAGACAGAGATTGGGGTGATGCCCCTGATGCACCAAGAAGGAATTCATGGAGCCCCAGAAGATGGAAAGGGACAGGAGCTCCACACAGCCTTGGGAGGAAATGTGGCCCTGCTCAAGCCTGGATTTGAACTTCTGGCCTCTGGAAATGTGAGAGAATAAATCTCTATTGTCTTAGCCACCAGCTTGTGACAGTTTGTTATGGCAGCCACAAGACAGGAATACAGACGATAGCTACATATGGTTAAGAGGTCAAAATGGTGCTGGAGTGGGTATTGAGAAGTTTGCTTTTTTTTTTTTTTTTTTTTAAGAGACAGGGGTCTCGCCATGTTGCCTAGGCTGGAGTGCAGTGTCTATTCACAGGCGCGATCCCACTACTGATCAGCATGGTAGTTTTGACTTGCTCCGTTTCCACCTGGGCCGGTTCACCGCTCCTTAGGCAACCTGGTGGTCCCACGCTCCCGGGAGGTCACCATATTGATGCCGAATTTAGTGCGGACACCCGATCGGCATAGCGCACTACAGCCCAGACTCCTGGGCTCAAGCGATCCTCCCACCTCAGCCTCCCGAGTAGCTAGGACTACAGGCACGCGCCACCATGCCCGACTTTTTTTTTTTTTTTTTTTTTTGAGACGGAGTTTTGCTCTGTCACCGGGCTGGAGTGCAGTGGCGCAATCTCGTCTCACTGCAACCTCCGCCTCCTGGATTCAAGCGATTCTTCCGCCTCAGCCTTAGGAGTAGCTGGGACCACAGGCGCGTGCCACCACGCCCGGCTAATTTTTGTATTTTTAGTAGAGACGGGGTTTCACCATGTTGGCCAGGATGGTCTCGCTCTCTTGACCTCGTGATCCGCCTGCCTCGGCCTCCCAAAGTGCTGGGATTACAGGCGTGAGCCACCGCGCCTGGCGAGAAGTTTGCTTTATAGGTAACCACTTTCATTAGGTCCTTTTGTATTTTTCCTGGGTTTCTTTATGTAGATATGAACAAGTATACAATACAATACATTTGCTTTCCCTGCCTCGTTTAGGAGTGATCTTTTAATTTTACTTTTTTTTTTCTGAGACAGAGTCTCACTCTGTTGCCCAGGCTGGAGTGCGGTGGCACAATCTTGGCTCACTGGAACCTCCCGAGTAACTGGGTGTGTGCCACCATGCCTGGCTAATTTTTGTATTTTTAGTAGAGAC
Organism: Ateles fusciceps; assembly: GCA_036589455.1. Classification (NCBI taxonomy): domain Eukaryota; kingdom Metazoa; phylum Chordata; class Mammalia; order Primates; family Atelidae; genus Ateles; species Ateles fusciceps. Next base: position 12,020,367 of record JAZHEH010001005.1, on the reverse strand, counting down.
GGGGTTTTGCCATGTTGGTCTTAAACTCCTTACTTCAAGTGATCCACCCGCCTCAGCCTCCCAAAGTGTTGGGATTACAGGCATGAGCCACTGCTCCTGGCCAGGAGTGATCTCTTAAAATGTATATCTGATGCTGTCAGGCACTCACTTAGATGAGATCCAAACTCCTCAAGTGGGCTTCAGGGCTCCACTCAACCTGGCCTCTGTGCCCCTCTGAGCCCATCCCATGGTCTCCTCTTGTCCTCTAAGCTCCAGCGCCACTGTCTTCCTGCATGAAGATTCCACCCTCCTTCTTTTATTTATTTATTTTTTGAAACTCTGTCTCCCAGGCTGGAGTGCACTGGTGCGATCTTGGCTCACTGCAACCTCCGCCTCCTGGGTTCAACCAGTTCTGCCTCAGCCTCCTGAGCAGCTGGGATTACAGGTGCCCACCACCACGCCCAACTAATTTTTGTATTTTTAGTAGAGACGGGGTTTCACCATGTTGGCCAGGCTGGTCTTGAACTCCTGACCTCAGGTGATCTACCTGCCTTGGCCTCCCAAAGTGCTGGGATTACAAGTATGAGTCACCACGCCTGGCTCATCCCACCCTCCTTCTGCCAGGTCTTGGTACCACCCTTGCTCCTGCCTGGAAACCCCAGACCCTTCAGTCCCCACTGTCTTCCTGTCATTCCTACTCAAATGTCACTTCCCCGGAGAAGCCCTCCCTGAACTCCCAATTTAAAATAGCTCCTTTATTTTTGCCTCTTCTTATCATACCACCCTGTTTACAAGGTGTGAATTCCTGCATTTCACTGAATGTGTGGCAATATAAAATTATCTTGATGATATATTATCATTTTTTTCCTTCTACCTAAAATACTATAAATATATTTATTGTCCTTTGTTTGTGCCTGTTCCCCCTACCCTGCTCTAGACTGTACATTCTTGGAACTGGAATCTGTTTTGTTCACCCCTCCATCCTGGGTGCTGGAAACAGTGCCTGGGACATAGCAGGCTCTCCATAAACATTTGTCAAATACATAAACACACACTGAAGGCCAAGTACTTTCTAGAAACCGTGACATACACTAAAGGAAGAGTTCTTAGGGTTTCTCTAAAATAGCTGTAAAATAGCAGGCAGTATTTTGTGTGTCCATGCATTACTCAGGACCAGAGTGTCCTATTTCATCTCCTTTGTGTGGACCATTGGGCCATACCCTGCAGCCATTTCAGGGTGCCCTTCCTGCTGTCCCCTTCTCAGAGAGGCAGTTCTCAGGGATCCTGGGGGAATTTTTCTTTCTGAAGCAGAAAAAAAGTCTCTCTTCTGAGCCAGTGTCTTCAGGACTCAGAAGGAGGTGGAAGATGATGCCTCCAGAGGGGCTGCTGCTTCCAAGGTCAACAGCATCTTGGGATACTTGTTGGGAATGCTGAGTCAATTCTGATGCGTGAAATCTCCCAGGGTCTTCTTCCTGGCCAAAGGCAGCTGGGGCATCTCCCAGAGGCTGGAGGACCAGATTGAACACTGCTCTTTCCAAGCCGGTATGGAAGGTGGTATCCTGGGTTTGCTTCCTGATGTAGCTACTTACCAGTTAGGGGACCTGGGCATGCTTCTAACACTGAATTTGTCCTCCATCTATAAGGACCAGAATATTTACCTCAGAGGTTGTTTGTTCTATAAGGACCAGAATAGATACCTCACAGGTTGATGTCACAAATGAGATAATATATGTAAAATAAATTAAAAGAGCTGGGCACAGAGTTAAGGGCCCAACAAATTATAAGTACTATTTTGTTATTATTATTATTACTATTTTTTGAGACAGGATCTCATTGTGTTGCCCAGGCTGGAGTGTGGTGGAGTGATCACAGCTCACTGCAGCCTCGATCTCCCAGGCTCAAGCAGTCTTCCTGCCTCAGCTTCCAGAGTAGCTGGGACTACAGGCGCACAGCACCACACTTGGCTAATTTTTGTACTTTTTTGTACAGACAGAGAGCCTCAAGGGACACTCTCCGTCCCCTGACCCTCCACATCAGGGAAGCATCTCCACCCTCCAGGGTTTTGCCATGTTGCCCAAGCTCATCTTGAACTCCTGGGCTCAAATGATCCACTGCTTTGGTCTCTCAAAGTACTGGGATTACAGGTGTGAGCTGCTGTGCCTGGCCGCTATTATCTTAATAACAAGCATTGTCTAGCCTCTCTGGCTCTTGTAAAAAGTGTAATGACAGCATACATCTCATAGCAAGGATCAAATGAGGTCACAGGATAGAAAGTGCATTTTGTGCTGGGTGCGGTGGCTCACACTTGCAATCTCAGCATTTTGGGAGGTGGAGGTGGAAGGATCACTTGATGGCCCAGGAGTCTGCAACATAGTGAAACCTCGTCTCTGCAAAATACTTAAAAAATTAGCTGGGTGTGGTGGTGCCTGTAGTCCCCAGCTACTTGCGAGGCTGAGGTGGAAGGATTGCTTAAGCCCAGGGTGCGGATGCTGCAGTGAGCCACGATTGTGTCACTGAACTCCAGCCTGGGTGACAGAGTAAGACCCTGTCACAAAAAAGTTAATTGAAAGTTCATTTTGAAATGCAAAATCCTACACAAATGTGTTAGATAATAGTTTCTGATAACATTAATAATGGAAAGTCCTTGTAAGCAAGGAAACTTGTCCTCTCGGGGGAGGCCACAAGAGGGCACCCTCTCCCCCTGCCAATGCCATGCCCCCTCGTCCACACCTCCCTGTAAGTAAAAGGAGGTAAGTCCCCTCCACCCGGGGAAGAGCCTGGGCCTGGGGCTCTGTCCTGGGGACTTCTGCCAGACTTGTCACATGGGGTGCCCATTCCTTCTCTATGGAATAGAGGCTCATGGTGGCATTGAGGAATATGTTTGAAAGTGTTACTACTTTCAGAGCTGTAATCAGAAATGATCTTAACCCTGTATTTCTGCAAGTGGGGTGCAGGATCTCGTATTTACACGCAGTGATGGAGTTTCTCCTCCCACACAGGAGTTCTCCTGGCTGTCTTTTCACAGCTGTCTCTCCAGCCTCAAGCACAGGTGGGCACGCAGTGAGTGCTTGAGCGGCACTGGATGAGTAAAGAGGCTGCTCCTTTACCTGGATGTTTGCCATTATTCCTGTCTACTCCCAACCCTGAGACCCCCAGGAATCTCAGACCACAGCGTGTCACCTGTCTGTGGGAGTTGAGAAGCCCCATCGGAGCTGGCAATCCATTCTCCAGGCGTGTGGAAAGGGAGTTCCAGAAGGAACCATGGCAAGGACAAGGACTGTGAGCTTTGAGAAGGCCCCAGTGTCTGGTTGGGTCCTGTTTCAAAGCTGAGAAAGAAAGAGGTGCAGCGGTCGGTGGACAGGGCCTGGAGTGCCTGGGTCTGTCCCTGCCCTCCCTCCCTGGGTCCTCAGTGGCCTGTGGCCTTGTGGAATCTCAGGTCCCTCAGTAGTGAAGTGCTGCTACCCAGGCCTCCTCTCAGCTCCTTCTGGGATCCACAGAGAGATGTGGGGATGCTCTTTGCATCTGGGAGTCATCAGTGAGAGGCAGGTGATATGCTGTGGCTCTGTGTCCCCACTTTGTGATCCCCCAGGTGTCAAGGGAGGGATCTGGTGGGAGGTGACTGGATCATGGGGGGTAGTTCCCCCATGCTGTTCTTGTGATAGTGAGTGAGTTCTCACTAGAGCTGGGAGCTGATAGTTTTAAAGTGTGGCACTTCCTTGCTCTCTCTCCCTCCTCCCGCCATGTAAGCCATGCCTTGCTTCCCCTTCCCCTTCTGCCATGACCGTAAGTTTCCTGAGGCCTCCCCAGCCATGCAGAACTGTGAGTCAATTAAACCTCCTTTCTTTATAAATCACCCAGTCTCAGTTGGTATTCTTTTAGCAGTGTGAAAATGGACTAACACAGTGGTTTTTCAGGTGTTTTTTTTTTTTTTTTCCTTAAAATATGGCAGAGTTTGGAGGATCACACCAAGGCAGATAACCACGTGAAAAGTATCCTCATGTGCTGGCCACGCTGACTATGGTACAGCTAATTCCAGTGTTACTGCAGGGCCTGGCTAATGTCCAGAGGCCACTGTGAATCCAAACACCTGTGTGAGGTGTGAACTGGCCTCACATTTCACACTCTTTCCTATTTGACCTGGTCAATCACACCATTGCGACTGACAGAGGAGGGGTTGCCATGTGGCTAGACCTTAAGTGCTCCTTAATCCTCACTGAGCCTCAGAGGACACTCTCCATCCCCTAACCCTCCACATCAGGGAAGCATCCCCAGACATGGCTGCTTCCTGGGGCCTCCCACTGCCGAGATGTGGGTGCTGACTGCTATCTACGTGGCCTCTGAAAGTGTCTGGCAGTGTGGAAGCACTAGGGGGTGCTTCAGTTGGGCCTGTCGGTTCTTTCCCTGCCTTCTCCTCCTCCCACCTTCCCCAAGTTCCCAGAAAGAAACAGGACAGAAGCCAAGGGCCAGGACTTTATTATTATCACAGAACACAGGAGAGACCACTTGGGTCTCAATGAAGGCTTGCTTTTCCTCTTCTCCAGGGGAAGCTACCACGAGGCGGCCCACCAGCCACGCTAGGCCAAATGGGGTTGGGGCCAACAACATAGTTCAACCCACAAACACAGACTTGATTGGATCCCAGCTTCACAACTTCTTAGCTGTATGACCTTAGGTAAGTCTGTTAACCTCTCTCAGCCTTGGCTTTGTGGAGTGGGGTGAACAGCAGAGCCTGCTTCGCTGGGGTGTTATCAGGATGGAGTGGGACAAGGCCTGTGGAAGTGTTTAGCACAGCGCCTGGCAGATCGTGACCAGTTACTGACTCGAAGCTGTCATGATTATTGGCAAATCTGATTTCTTCATGGTCAGGCCAGCCCCGTCTGTCTGGATGAGGAAGAGGGAGTCTCATTTCATAAATGGCTTCAATGTGGCCTGTGAGAAAGACAGCTTGGGACACCTGTGGGAGCCGTCTGGTCCCTGGCAATGTGGGAGTCAGACCCTATAATGAGGGTTCTGGGGCCTTGGCACTCACTGCCGTTTCTACAACGCCATGAAAAGTCCTAGCAAGAGTTTGGGGAAAGATCTAATTTTGCACCTGGATCACGTTAGGTCTTTTGTCATTCAGTTAGCTAGCATTCTTTATAGGCAGTCAGAGAGGCTGACTTTTAAAATTATTTACGTGTTTTTTTAGAGACAGGGTTTGCCTCTGTTGCCCAGGCTGGAGTGCAGTGGCTATTTACAGGCACAATCATAGCTCTCTGAAGCCAGGAACTCCCAAGCTCAAGTGCTCTTCCCCTGTCAGCCTTCCAAGTAGCTGGGACTACAGGCACGCATCACTGTGCCTGGCTTTTTATTTTTGTAGCTTTCACTTTTGGCTAAGAAATTGCCATAGGACTGGACTTGAAAACAGTGCTGACTCTGCCTTTTGCTGTCTGGGTGACCACTTTACGTCTCTGAGCCTCACTGATCCCACTGACCTACATAAGGAGGGCTTTGAGGATGAACCAGCCTGTGGAAGTAAACTAAAAGAGGCGATGGGGCGTGGCTGGTGGTGCAATGATGGAGAGGGTTTCAGCAGTCACTGGCTCAAAAGTGAGGCGGCAAAGGAACCTCAGTGTGTGCATGTGTGTGTGTGTCCGCGTGTGTGTGTGTGTCCAACATCTTGCAACAAGATTAGAGATCACCGCGTATAGGGGAAGAGCTCTAGTGTTCCTAGGGTGGGTAGAGGCACCACAAGAGGGCGTTCTGAGTTTTTATCTTCTTTACCTTGATGAAAAATTTTCCATTTTTTTCCCTGGCTGCATTCCAAATCGAATGAAGACTTACGGTTTTTAGCTTACCTGACTGACTGAATACACTTTAAAAATGAAATCATGTGTGTTTACTAGTTTATCAGTCATGTGGATGCAATACTGCAGCCCCCGTCGCAAGGCACATTGGGAAGTGGGTTGAGGGTGTGGTGGAGACAAGAGGCATGCCTGATGGTGTCCTGGTTCAACCACTGCTCAGCTGGGTAGCCTTGGGTAAATTTCCCAAGAGTATGGCAGTGCTGAAGTTCCCACATCCAGCCTCACAGGGATGTTATGAAATAGACATGATGGAAAGAAAAGCAATGCAAAGGTTGGGAACTTGGTTCACAAGCCCTCTTACCTCCAGGGACAGCCTTCTTCTTGAACCCTCATCTCGTGCTCCAGCCGAGGCCCCATGGGGGGGGGGCAACTCTGCGGTGGGAAGGAGGCGAATCCAGCTGTGAAACCATGACCTCAAGAACAGTATTTCCAGGAATCCCCATCTTAGCATCTAAGGGATTCCTGGGAAAACTCGGACCGTGAGGACAAGGTGGGAGCGAATGGCCTTCAGCACCAAGGCTGCCGTGTCCCTAAGGACCAGCTGGAGTTCTCTTCTGCATCCAGTCCCATCTGTAGCAGCAAGTGTGGGGTGCCACACATCGCACGACGGGACTCGTTGCTCTGGGGGGGAGTGGTGACTGGAACTTCAATTGCCCTGGAAAGTACCAGAAACCCTCTGGTGCCCCTGCCTCCCAGGACTGCCCGCTGCTGTCTGCCTGGCTCATGTGTATTCCCCAGTCTCCTGCCAGAGGAGTGAATTTAAAGCAACCATTCAGGTCCAAGCCTGGGTTTGGCACCTTCCTCTTTGGTGACCTCCCCGCAAGTCGTTTAACCTCTGAGCCTTGGCCTTCTTTAATGCTAAAATGCAAGAGTCTAGGACCTACTGGAGAGGTGAGATAAATACAGTTAGGGGGGGGAGGGGGCAGGAGGAAGGAAGCCCATAGAATTAATGGCAAGTGTCCGGGTCTGTCTTTGCTAAAAGTGACCTGAGATGTAAAGACAAGATGGGAGCAGGATTTAGAATGTTCTCCGCCTGCTTCCCTGTCCCAGGTTCCATAATCATATGCAATGGGTAAAAACATGGATTTGAAGGCAGATTAGGGTACAGTCTTAGTTCAGCACAACCAATATGTGACCTTAGGTGAGCTGCTTAAATGAGCCTCAGTTTTTCACATATGTAAAATAGGGCTATAACACCACCCACTTCCCAAGCTTTTGGGGAGGTTAAATGAAACTGTGCTTGCTCCATGGCTCTCCTCTGCTGCTCACTGCGCATCTGAAGCCTCTGGGAGAAGTCAGACATTTGTGAGGCGCCTGGACTGGTTTTGGCAATATCCCCGAGCTAAGGATAGAAGCATAGAGTGAAGACCCTGACTCAAAGGCCAGAACTTTTGTCTTCAGGGCTGAGAGGTTTTTAGGAATTGTTTGTGGAAATGATGAATGAGTTTCAGTTGTGAATCATTAATAGTGGCTCTCCAGGGCTCATTGTTGAGGATTCTGAAGCTGCATCTGAGAACATTTCAAGAATGAACGCCTGGCCAGGTGTAGTTACTTATGCCTGTAATCCCAGCACTTTGGGAGGCCAAGGAGGGCGGATCACCTGAGGTCAGAAGTTCAAGACCAGCCTGGCCAACATGGTGAAACCCCGTGTCTACTACAAATACACAAATCAGCTGGGTGTGGTGGCGTGCACCTGTAATTCCAGCTACTTGGGAGGCTGAGGCACAAGAATCACTTGACCCTGGGAGGAGGAGTTTGCAGCGAGCTGAGATTGTGCCACTGCACTCCAGCCTGGGTGATGGAGTAAGATTGTGTCTCAGAAGAAAGAATGTATGGCTTTACTGATTAGCTGTGTCTGCCATGGACTCAGAAAGAAGCAGCGGAGGCAGGATGCTAGGGAAATGCTAACACCTCACTGGGGTACACAGAGGAGTCAGGACACGTTGAGACTCGTGAGGCGGATTGTGGAACCGGGGAAACCTGTGTCGAGGAACTTCGCCAGTATCACAAGTGGCTGACAGTATAGAGTCTGGAAACACTCTGTCCTTCCTGGGACGGCCCCACCCCAGCGCCCCAGCACTTACCACTTCCAGGCTGATGGCTGCAGAACAACTTCTCTCTTCCTGAGCTACAGTGCTTCATCTCAGACTCCCAACTGACCAGAGATGCAGCACTGCACCTCAGGCGGGGAGACAGCGCCGTGCTGCTCCGCTCTGCTGGCCTGAGGTGGGGCCCCGACCTGGCCGGGAGAAGGGGCATTAGAGAAAATCCGGGCTCCACCCCTCCAGCTCTGCTCAGGAGGCTGCTGTTACTCCCCCACAGCTGCGTTTCCTGTCTGTGGTCTGCCATATGAGCCCCCTAGGACCAAACCTTGACCATCCTTCTCTTTTCTTTTTAATGACAGCTTAATTTAGAAGAAGAACATTTAATGAGTACAATTAAGTGGGTTTTAATACATTCAAACAATGCCACAATAGATTTCAGGTCATTTCACCACCCCCCCAAAAAGAACCCCCTTATCCTTAGACAACCCCTAGTCCTGGGCAGACCACTTTCCTTCTGTCTCTATAGATCTGTCTATTCTGGATATTTCAACAAATGAAATTATTTAATATGTTGACCCACCTTTTGATGCCACGTCCCCACCTTCATGCTGCATGCTTCATCCCAGCCAAACAATATCATTCATGGTACTCCATATTTTATATCATTGAGCAATTGTCTCCAACCTAGCTTCCTTCTACCACTCCTCCTCTCTTCCCAACCATCTTCCCAGAATTATTTTTCAAAATGCAAATATGGTCATCTATTTCTCAAGCTTAATATCCCCAAGGGCTCCCCACTGCCCTCAGGCTAAATTCTGAAGCCTTCACCAAAGCCTGCGAGGGCCTGCCGCCTCTGGCTCCAGTGGCCTCTTCATCTTGAGCTACACAGCTCATAGATGTCCTTCCATTCTCCCAGGGAGCCCTGGCCCACCCACCTTGGGTTTCCCAGGGACTGTGCTGCTCTCTCTCTCACTCCCCCTGCATAGCTCCTCCTCCTGCGCTAGCTCTCTAATCAAGTGGCCACTCTGGGAAACACTCCTGGAGTTTTTTTTCTTTGTGACAGAGTCTCCCTCTGTTGCCCAGGCTGGAGTACAGTGGCACGATCTTGGCTCACTGCAACCTCTGCCTCCCCGGTCCAAGTGATTCTCATGCCTCAGCCTCCCAAGTAGCTGTGACTACAGGCACATGCCACTACGCCCGGCTAATTTTTGTATTTTTAATGGAGACGGGGTTTTACCATGTTGGCCAGGCTAGTCTAGAACTCCTGACATCAGGGGAATCTGCCTGCCTCAGTCTTCCGAAGTGCTGGGATTACAGGCATGAGCCACCGTGCCCAGTTCCTCCTTGACTTCCTTATCTATCAGCACCCTCTGCCCCATGTTCTCACCCATGCTGCGCCCTCTTTCTAACCCTTTACCATGCTGGTGATGTGGATTTCACTTACAACCACCTCCACTTGTGGACCGCATGGCTCACCTATGAGGGGGAAGGGACCCTGTCAACTGTGCTCAGTACCGAATCAGGGCCAGGTGTTGTGGACTCCACATGAGCCCAGGTTGAATGACTGAATCATATTTCCCGATTTCATTATCTCTAGTATCAGTGTTATCTGTGTGTGGGTCTGACCCGGCTAGATCTCCACTTCCTGAGGACAGTGCCCATGGCTTGTTCATTTAGGGGGCCCTGGGTCTTGCCCATGGCTTTGTACATGATGATGGACCCAGGTAATGCCATTTGGTAGCTGACTGGATGACCATGTGGATAGTTCATTTTATTTTCTGGGCCTGGCTTAGGTGGGAACTTTCAGGTGAGCAGGCAAAGCCCTTTCTCACTCCTCCTGCCTTGCCAAGATCTCAGGGCACCCCAGAGGACCTTCTTGCATTGCTTAGTGGTCACCGTGGTGGCCTTGATGTAGGATGACATATATTTTCAGGAATGTCTGAAGGCGGTGGGTAGCCTTTCCTAAGGGCTGAGAGAGAACAGAAAAAATATACCTCCTGAAAAAAACAAAAACAGAGCTGGGTGCAGTGGTTCACGCCTATAATCCTAACACTTTGGGAGGCTCAGGCAGGAGGATCACTTGAGCCTAGAGTTCAAGACCAGCTTGGGCAACATAGAGAGCCCTTGTGTCTTAAGGAAAAAAAAAGACTGTCTCTTACACCTCTATCAGAAATCTGAAGTCAGGCCCCACACTGGGAAGAGTGGAAAGAGTGTTTTCCTCTGGTCTGTCATGGTTGCAGGTCAGTTCTGACAGCCTACAGAGGGGGAGAGCCTCTGTCTAAGGTATTCCCAGCCAGAAAACTGCGTTCCTCTTCTGAGGAATTCTCTTGCAGGAACTCTTTTGAACTGCATTTGGCGACTGGGCACAGTGGCTCACGCCTGTAATCCCAGTACTTTGGGAGGCCAAGATGGGTGGATCACTTGAGCCCAGGAATTCAAGACCAGCCTGGGCAACACAATGAAATCCTGTCTCTATCAAAAAATTAACCAGGCTCATAGGCTTGACTCTAAATAAATACATAAATAGATTAAAAAAAAAAAGAAAACCCTGCATTTGGCTGGGGAGTGTTCCCACATTGGGATCCCTTGCGGGGGTCACAGACAGCTGGTCCACTGTACTCTCCACGGCTCCCACTGGCCCTGGGAGAGAAGAAGCTTAGCATGATCAGCAAGATTTCAGTAGGAATCAGGCAGGGTTATCTTGAAAAAGAGATGATTTGCTGCCGAGAACTCAGCTGACAAGGTGTGTCCTCTGCCTTCACTTGGTGCCTGATTGTTTCCAAAGCCCTTTCACATAAACTACCTTTGGCTTCCCGAGTGCAGCAGGTGGGTGAGTGATTTTGGGGAGTTTGTGACCTCTGCTGGGAGACAGGACACAACAGAATGGAAAGTAAATTGACAGGGAGCAACTGATCCATTCTGTTGCTCCCTGTCAATTTGCTTTCAGTCCTATTTACCCTGGGGTAGAAAGCCTCAGCTTGGAGCCATCACGTCTTTGACACCTGTCTAACTCTCACTTATCACCCAGGCTTCAGGTCCAGGGCCTTGCAAACCACACTGTCAGGTTAAAGTGTAATAACATTGTTTCATTTTTATTGTATTTGTGGTTACCTTTATTTCCTAGTTATGTACAATGTTACAATTTTCTTTTTACAGTAGCTATTTCTATTTGTATTAAAAAGGACTCATCCACCAGTTGTGATGGCTCACGCCTATAATCCTAGGAGTCTGGGAGGCTGTGGCGGGCAGATCACGAGGTCAGGAGATTGAGACCATCCTGGACAACATGGTGAAACCCCATCTCTACTAAAATACAAAAAATTAGCCGAGCGTGGTGGCAGGTGGCTGTAATCCCTTTACTCAGGAGGCTGAGGCAGGAGAATCGTTTGAACCCAGGAGGTGGAGGTTGCAGTGAGCTGAGATTGTGCCACTGCACTCCAGCCTTGTGACAGAGCGAGACTCCGTCTCAAAAAAAAAAAAAAAAAGGACTCATCTTACATTTAAAAATATTATAATTGTTTGCAGATGGGAAAAAAATAAAATAGGGGGTATCTGAATGACTGATTTTAGGAAACAGTGTCTGATCCCATTTAATCATCAGAACAGCTGGTGCCCCTGGCAAGGAATGTTATTGCTTCTACATGGAGGACCAGGAAGGGGAAGGGGATTGTTCCAGGGTCACAGGCCTGAGCTTGGACCAGGGGAATTGAAGGCCATTTCCATTCCAAGATGTGGACTAAGATTACTGCAGCAAAGATAGCATCTCTCCTGGGTTTAGAAACAGGAACTAGATGGGAGGCAGTCCCACGCCTCTGTGGGAGACAAGGGCTGAAGCAAAGCCTCTGACCAGCGGAAGGTGTTTGCCTCCCTCTCCTCTGAGGCCCTTGAATCTGCTCACCCCTGGCTATCAGTACCTCATTCTGTTCCTTTGTGTCTGGAATAATCGTAATGATAATGAATGTAATAAGCATGGTCATTTGTGGAATTTTTTTAGTCCTGGATATTAAATGTTTTCATTGTGTAAGTCCCTGTGCATCCCCAAGACTCCATGGGAAGGGAATTTTCCAAGGGTACAGAGCTGGGAACTGAGCTGGGGTTCCTAACCCAGGGCCCTCATGTTAACCTCTATGCTGGATGGCATGCCCTGACCAATTTGCTAGACCTTTGGTTTGGGAGCAGGGTCTAATCATTTCACCTGTCTATTCAGCGCAGGGCCTCTTCTATGTCCCGAGGGGAAGTGGGCCTGAGAGCCACACCGTCCTTGACCTGGAGGACCTCAGTCGGGGTGGAGAAGAAGGAAAATGCTCCTGGCAAGGTGAATAGGGGCAGACCCAAGTCGAGGGGTTGGGGGTGGGGGAGAGAGAGAGAGAGAGAGAAAGAATGGGCACTCAAGAAAGGACAGCCAAGCACACTTAGAGGACAAAAAGGCTCCCCTCCACCAGGGAAGCTGAGAAGGCTTCCTGGAGGAGGAGTCAGTGAAGCTGAGCTGAGGGGAGGGGCAGAGGGGCTGGGAGGGAGGTGCTTCTCCTGGCTCCAGGAGCTCTTCCCTTGAGCCTTGCATACTTAGCACTTGTCCCAACCCCTGTCTCCATCACATGAGGGCCTCACTGAGAAGAGGGGTCTATGGCCGCCCTCCTCCATTCCACTTACCCCACCAAAGGCTGCCTCCTACTCTGGATCCCAAGGTTGAGAGACACCGCTTGGGAGTCCTGGGTTCCACTTCTCACCAGGCCCTTCTCTCTGTGGCTCTGTTTCCCCCTTCTGTGAAAGGCGATGTTGAACCAGGTGGCCTCAGTTTTACCTGGTGGCTCTGGGTACCGGCTGCCGACAGCTTGTGTGTGGATGGACTGTTTCCGTCTCTGTGCTCCCCATGTCTTCAGGAAATGTCACTGGGCTGGGGAGAATCTCTGTCTTCTGTCAGGAGGCTTAGGGAGCCATGGGTGAGCTGGGCAGGAGAAAATAAACAGTGGCTGTCTGGGTTTTCTCTCAGGGCCTGAGCCAGGAGGCCTCTCTGGGCTCCTTCCCTTATATGGCCAGGGTGATCTGGGCTGGGAGCCGGCTGCAGTGCTCCCCCCACTCTCCACCGCCACTCAGAGGGCTGGGGGGCCACTGCTTGCCACCCAGGACTCTGCTGCTGAAGAGGCCAGAGCAGGGCTGAAGGTGGAGGGCAGGCCCTGGCATATGTGCCAGGAATTGCCTGGACAACCTGGGCAACTGGGGAGGATTTATGTTGAGATAAGAGATGGGGCAGAGGAACACCCAGAGAAGAGGGTAGACCTACCCTATCCCCTGACTTAACCCCCAGCTCATGGTGTGATCCTAACCAAGCCCTTTCCCTCTCCAGGCTTCTGTGTCTCCCTCTGTCCAATGAGGGTGTGAAAAATAAGAATTAATTCTCACAGTCACTCTGTGAGGTGGCAGCTTGTGCAGAAGGGAAAACTGGCTTGGAGAGGCTAAGTTATTTGACAGCAGCTTTCCAGCTGAAAGGGAGCAAGGCAGGATTTGAACTCGGGGCTGTCTGACATCAAGGTCTGTGTTCTGGATTGGCTGGTTGTCAAGGCTCCCGTTGCAGGTGACAGTCACTTCCATGTGCCTTATGGAAAAGGGATTCTGTGAAGCTGCAACCCTGGAAGACCAGGGAGGCCCCAGTGCCCAATGACCCAGCCTGAAGGAGGCTGTTCTGTGAAGGAAGGGGGAACAGGGCCTGTACGTATTCACCCTGGTGTTCCTGGCACATCACACGGGGCATGGCATAGGCTCAGGCTCTCAGAAAGGGGTACTGTGGAATCACCAAGTAAAGAAGTTTTGGCAGTCCCATCCCCTCACCCCTAGCCACATTCTGAGGATGAAACGAAACAAGGGATGAGAACGCACCGAGATGCCACCTTCAACACAGCATTGTCTGTTCACAAGCTCCTTCTTCCTACAGAAGCATCCCCCGTATCTCATCTCCAGGTCAGTGTCTTCTGAGCTGACCACTCCTCGCTCAGCCCAGCTGCAGGACTGAGATATGAAGTGGATCTGCTCAAGGACAGGGCTCTGGGCTCTGGTTGGAGCCTCAGGCTGGGCCCAAGTCCCAGACAGCAGCAATGGCCATAGGAGAGGTTGTCAGAGGGGGAGGGGGAGGTGGAGGGGGAGGCGGGGGTGGGCCTGGGAACAGCTCGGAAATGTGCCTCACAAAAGCACTAACATCCTGTGCGCTGTTGAGCTAGCCCTGGAACCTCCCTCACCCCATCCATCATTGTGGCATCCTCTCGGACCCAGACCCCCTTCCTGAGGCCCACGGTGGGGTGAGGGAGCCCAGGACCAACTGTCAGTGTGTCTGAGAGATCCCAGCTGGCAGTTCTGCAGGCCTGGTTAGTGTTGGAGCCGGACAGTCGGGGGAGGAGGCGCCTGCAGCCCTCCTAATCCAATTTGTTTAGATCCAGTCTCTGTGGCTCATTTGCTAGCGAGGGAGGACCGGGTGTGCACTGTGCCGGGGCGCACGTTTGCACACATGTGTGGGGCATGGAGGGGTGAACAGGTGGACCTTGTTACGTAAGGCAGGCCTGGGCCTCGTCCCACATCCAGTGTCAGCTCCTTTCCTGGAACCCTGCCTCCTCCTCCCTTCTCCTCTGCTCACCTCCAAATCTTCCTGCACTTTTTCCATCCACATGAGAGCTGGGGCCAGAATGCCCCTTTGCAACTGACTATACATGCAATTCTGAGTGAATGCTTTCACCTCCCCAGGCCTCAGTTTCTCCACTTGTCTTATGGAACTGACACCTCACCCGATCTGTTCCACCGTCAGCATGAAAGTATCTTTAAACATTGACAAGTGTGGGAATAATGTGATGAATGGTAAAAACTGCTCTATTTTCTTGAGTTTCACCATGTGTCAAGGGCTGCACCTGGGGACACCAGCCCAACCTCACAAACCCTCTCAAAGCCCTGTGAGCTGGCTCTTTATCACTAGGCTCAGAGAGGCTGATTGACTCCTCCAAGATCACACAGCCCCAGGTCTTCCTGCTTCTGAAGCTTAACCCTGTTTACTCCTTTCTAGGGAAGATGACTATTATTCTCCACATTTCTCTCAAGTCTGTTATTCACCAAATCAAGTTGAATAACAGAGGCTTTATGTCCAATCACATGGGCTTTGCATTGCTATTTTGTAAGGAGGATGGGGTAGACTGGATTCTTGGCTCCTGGTTGGATTTCCCTGTTTTGGTTCAATTTCTTTTTACCTACAACCCAGACCCTAACAGCCCCGAATTGCCTGCACTGCCACCAGTCTTTACCAAGGCCCATGCTGCTTCTCATCATCCCGAGGCTTGCTTTCTTGGTCATTCTGAGGTTAGGGTGCGGAGTTTATCCTGAGGGACCCAGGTTACTCCAGGAGCCACCTGCAGGTGGGCTGGGGTGGGGAGCAGATGTGGGTACCGGAGGGGTGGAGGTGGAGTGGGCTCACAGTTCTGTCTCCAAGCTGGCTGCTTCTGGCCCTCCTCTGGTCCCAGGAGGCTGCTTCTCCTGAGTTCTTACTTCTCCAACATCAGCGTGGCAGGGGTGGCTTTCACCAGCTAGTGCCCTTGCCTGAAAGAAACAAAGATCCCACCTGTCAGAAGGACACCAGGGTGCCCTACAGCTACGGTTGTGGCCTTTGAGGGTCCTGACCAAGCTGCCAGGGTCTGAGGGATGGAGGATGGGCCTGGGCCACTTCTGGGTACTCAGAAGTCTTGGGCTGAACCTACTGAGATCTTCCCTTGGTCCCTGAGCAGCCATTATTCCTTCTTGGCCCGCCTGGCTTTTTTTTTTTTTGTGAGACAGAGTCTTGCTCTGTCTCCCAGGCTGAGTGCAGTGGCCTCGGCTCACTGCAACCTCTGCCTCCTGGGTTCAAGCAATTCTCCTGCCTCAGCCTCCTGAATAGCTGGGATTACATGCCCGGCTAATGTTTGTATTTTTAGTAGAGATGGGGTTCACCATGTTGGTCAGACTGGTCTTGATCTTCTGACTTAGTGATCTGCCTGCCTCAGCCTCCCAAAGTGCTGGGATTACAGGCATGAGCCACCGTGCCTGGCCCTGCCTGGCTTTTAAGGGAGAGCTTCTGAGAAACTCCAAGCTCCAAGGGTAGGAGGGGCCACCTTCCTTTCTCAGCGCACCTAGACCCCTTAACAAAAGAACCGTCCTGAAAGAAATTTCCCAGAGGCCCCTCTGACCAATGCCCCCACCTCGGCCTTACACATGAGAAAGGAGCCATGTAAGGTTAAATCAAAACCTGGGGTTAACATGATGACCAAGACCAAAGGGACAGGCTCATGGCTGTCTTTGACCCCTTCCATGTACGCAAAGCTTCCAGCCTTCAAAACGCTCCCCTCCCATAACTCAAGGCACGCTCACTGATAGCACCAGAGGTAGGAATAATTCTTCCCCTTTCTGAAGTTCCAGGATCCTGTGGGATTTTCCCAGGGTCACCTGGGGAACAGCCTGGGAGGCAGACTTGAACCCAGGCTCTTCATGCTCAATCCAGCTTTCTCCTGGGCGTGGGCAGTGCTGTCTGGATGACCACAAGTCAAAGCTATCATCGCCACGGTCATTACAAAAGCCCTTGTGCCCTTTCCTGGCCTTACTCATTTCCAAGAAACATGAGGGGCTGGGAATGGGCCACATCTGGGAGCCAGATGGCACCTCAGTGGGGAGAGGGCTGAGGCAGGGGCTCCAGGCAAGCTCACAAACCTGTGCTCACACCCGGCTCTTTCCGCAGGGACCTCTTTGCCCACAGTTCCCCTTCCTCAGCTTGCTCACTGTGTACTTGTTATAGCACTTGCTCTCCTTGGGCTCCAGGGCCCTAGGGTTTCCACCATATTCTGGAAGAGAAAAGACACAGGCCTTGCAGTCATGCAGACCCACGTTTGAATGTTGCCTCTAGCACTTCCTAGCCGTGTGATCTAAAGCCGGTATCTTCACCTCTCTGAGCCTGTTTCCGACGTCACAGGCTTGTTTGTGAAGGTTAAATGAGGCAGATGTCAAGTGCGAGCATATTTCCAGGCACTTCATAAGCCCACGATAAATGGCTGCCATTTCTATTATTAGCATGGGGCTGGGCCGCAGTGAAGCCCAGCCTTGGGAGGAAGAGCAGAAGCCGGGGAGAGAGTAAAGGTCAGGAGAGGCATCTGGGGAAGCTGTGGGAGCCCCTGCGTGGCCCTTTCCATGTCCCCTTTGTCGCACAGCTTCCTCGGGCCTCTGTTCCCAGAGTGCCCTCCAGCCCCCTTGACCCCTGGCTGAGTTCACCAGCCTCACACGCTCCCCACTCCCTCCCCCAGGGAGGGCTGCTCCGGGGGAGTTTTGAGCAAGCCCTGGGAGCGCAGTTTGCAGCTGAAACAAGAGCATTGCAGGGGGAAAGGGAAGAGAGGGGGAAAAGACCTGCCCAGCCGAGAATTCCAAGCCTTGCCTCGAGCGCTCAGGCCCTGGGGCACGTGGGGAATAGACACCAGGATCCCTGTGAATCTCTGTCACTCTGCCCTTTAGTGAGGGCAGAAACTGGGAAAAGAGTGACAAAGGTAAGAGCCATCACCTCTCTGGCTGACTGTGCACCAGGCACGTTGGGACACGCTGTAATCAACGAGAGCTAACATGTCATTGGGTGCTTCTGATGTACCCCACACTTGCCAAGTGCTTTATTTTACACTTGCCAAGGCTTTTCTCATCTGGTCCTCAAAATAACTGATGAGTTAGGTACCATTAAATTTTTTTTTTTTCTCACTCTCCAGGATCTTGCTTTCCAAGGCAACACATGTTGCTCAGGCTCGAGTGCAGTGGCACAATCAGCTCACTGTTACCCTGAGCTCCTGGCTCAAGGGATCCTCTCACCTCAGCCTCCTGAGTAGCTGGGACCACAGGCACGTGCCACCATGCCCGACTAATTTTTTATCTTTTAATTTTTTGTAGAGATGGAGTCTTGCTATGTTGCCCAGGCTGGTCTTGAACTCCTGGCTTCAAGTGATCCTCCTGCCTTGTCCTCCTGAAGCACTGGTATTACAGGTGTGAACCACTGTGCCTGGCTGAATTAGGTGCCATTCTTTTAATTTTTCTTTTCTTTACTCAGAGATCCTTGTTTTGAGTAATTAGGTACCATTCTTACCTCTGCTTTACTGAGGCTCCAGAGGTCACAGCACTCCCTCCCGATTACACAGCTAGCAAGGATTGGCTCCAGGCAGCCCCACGTGCATTCTCACAGCTCCCTTGTAAGACGAGCTACTCATCATATCATTTTTACAGAGTGATAACCGGAGCTGATATCTCTTGGCAATATTTAGGTGTGTGTTAGTCTTTGTGGAGAGGGGTTTGTGAACAGAGAAAGCGCTGTCAGTATAAGTGAAGACCATCGGAGCCCTGAAAAGCCATTTGTCTCCAGAAGCAAGGGGGCTTCTCCTTTTGGTGGTGTTCTGCCTCTTGCCCATGGTATTTCTCCCCTCTGTGCTGTTTGTTAAAAGAAATCCACATCATGTTAAAGGTGTTGGTTCTTGACGGGTTGCAGTGACTCCCACCTGTAATCCCAGCACTCTGGAAGGCCGAGGCCGGTGGATCACCTGAGGTGAGGAGTTCAAAACCAGCCTGGGTAATATGGTGAAACCCCATCTCTACTAAAAGTACAAAAATTAGCGGGGCATGGCAGCGCATGCCTGTAATTCCAGCTACTCGAGAGGCTGAGGCAGGAGAATTGCTTGAATCTGGGAGACGGAGATTGCAGCGAGCTGAGATTGCCCCACTGCACTACAGCCTGGGCGACAAAATGAGACCGTCTTAAAAAGAAAGAAGGCATTATTCCCCCTTTGTCCTGTAAACTTTGTAAAAACCGGAGACCTCGAGGGTTCCAGGGGCTTTGTTGGGACTGGACAATGCTTTCTAGGTAATACAAATGTTGGTTTCTTCTGGAATGTGTTGGGTGGGAGGTGGAGCAGTCTAGGTACTAGGTTTTCTGTAGATATGCTGTGTAATTGCAGACAAGGCTCTTCCCCTCTCTGGGCCTCAAGGGCCTGCAACTACATGATGTGGTGGGGGACAGGACTGGACGCCAGAGTGTCCAGAGTCCTTCTAGATCAGACATGGAGGGGTATCTGACCCCACCCCATTCCCCAGTGTGAGTGTGGGTGTGAATGCAGGTGAATGATCTGCATAGATCTCCATGGAGTGAGAGAGAAATTGGTGCATGAAGGGATGAGGATGGAGCCCCCCTCACTGCCTCCCACTCCCTTCTGTTGCTCAGCCCAAAGTAGGCCGCAGTGACCTGGACCAAGTGGATTTTCTGTACTTGAAGTCTTGGAACATTAGTGCTGGAGGCACCCTAGTCTTTCACCCATTGTTCAGATGAGAAAACTGAGGCATGCAGAGGCGAAGCACGGAACTCAAAGTGATGCAGCCAGTCACAGGTCCAGCTGGGACTCCGGCAAACGTCCTGACCTCTTCTGCTCACTGGGGATCTTGATCGGCCAGATATTAAACAAAGGGGCCACGGAGGAAGGTGGGAGAGAAGAGAGCCTTTAAGTTCCTTTTGCTTTGAAGATGGAATAATCATGACTTCCTTCTCCAAATAGCTTTTGGGCCTCGCTAGAACCAGATGGCGGATGTTTGGAATTTATGTTGTAAATAGTGTTTAAGAAGGGGTGGGGGTGCAGCTGTGTTACTTTCTTCCACCACCAGAAATGAGATCTGAGGGAGAGACGTGGGGGGAGGGAAGCTGACTATGAAAAGATTTTGGGAGAAGGAAGAAGTGAGGGGGAAGGAAGAGAGAACAGAATTTGAGGTGGGAGCACAGGGGGAGAAAAGGGAAGAGAGATGGATGGATGAGACTGAGAACAAGACAGAGAGGAAGAGAAAGGGGAGGGAGACAGCCATGGGAGGAGAAGGAGGAGGAAGAAAGATGGGAAGGGGCTCCCAGGGTGCAGGCGCAGAGATGCCCCATCTTGAGTTCAGGAGCAAACCCTTGAGTTTTCTAAAAATAGCTCAGTCTTTCCCCCAGCGGGGCTGGCAGCAGGGACCAAGAGAGGGCACGCTTGCCCTTTTATGGTAAGAAAAAGTCCAGATCCTCAGAGGGGGGAGCTGGGCTGGAGCCTGTAGTTCTGGATGAAGTCCAGCCCCAGGGTCTGGGGTGGGATAGGGCAGAAGGGGGGGAAGACTTGGTGGGATTTCCTGGCCTGGGTGGCCCTACCCTTGGGGAAGATAGGGCTGAGGTAGGTGTCAGCAGAGGCCTCCCAGGAAAGCACTAGAGTCCTGGTAGGTCCTCAGTGTTATGGCAGAGGGCTCCTAGAGACATCTGGTCCACCCTGTGTCTCTTTTTTTTCAAGACAGACTCTTAGTCTGTCCTACAGGCTGGAGTGCAGTGGTAGGATCTTGGCTCACTGCAACCTCTGCCTCCCAGGTTCAAGCGATTCTCCTGTCTCAGCCTCCTGAGTAGCTGGGATCACAGATGCCCGCCACCATGCCCGGCTAAGTTTTGTATTTTTAGTAGAGACAGGGTTTCATCGTATCGGTCAGGCTGGTCTTGAACTCCTGATGCCAGGTGATCTGCCCGCCTTGACCTCCCAAAGTGCTAGGATTACAGGCATGAGCCATCGTGCCCAGCTGTCTGTTTTATAGAAGAAGAAACTGAGTCCCAGCCAGGGGAAGAGATTGTAGCTCCCCTGTGTGGGGGTTTAATCCACCAAGCTAAATCAATGCCGGGGTCCACACGAGGACAGCTTATATGCCTGTTATTCTGGAAAGCAGCGTGGTGAGTGGCAAGAACACTGGCCTGGGAGTCAGGAAATCCAAGGCCCGTTACTAGTTTGCTGTGTGACCTTGAGCCATCTGTGGACCCTCTCTGGTCTCGGCTTCCTTCACTGGGGTGATCTTAAGGGTTTTCTTAGCTTTTTGTCTCTCTGGGAATTTCACAGCTATAAAGCAAAGCTTGGGCATAGAAGATGCTGCTATGAGTCCAAGGGGAATTCGTGAGCTGCTATTTTCTTTCTGTGTCTGGCTCACTTCCTGCACTGAGCCGGGTGGGTAAAATCTAGGATGGACTGAGACCAATGGAGAGGAGTCTTTGCAGGAGACAGGAGGCAGATCATGGCTGGAATGCCCCACTGCCCAGCTGGTTGGGTCTAGCCTCTCACTGGACACACTGAGGCCTGAGGAGGCTGCATGAGCAAGGTCATGTTGAAGGTTATATGAAGAGTTGGGGCAGAGCCAGGATAGACCAAGAGTTTCCCTTCCCACCTTGGGCTCTTTCCTCTACAGGAGGCCAACAGCATTGGGGACCATCTCTGGCCATTGAAAGGGACCTCCTGGACAGAGCAGTCAGAACTCAAGATAGGCTGCCATCCTCTACCTCTTGGAGATAGTTGCATCCTGCCAGGGCACCTGCCTCTCCTCTGTCACCTGCCCTTGGCTGTGAAGAGTGTATCATAGCCTCTATCTTTGGCTAGAAGGCAGAGAAGAAGCAAAGGATGTGGTCACTCTGGCAGCACGATTTTGGGAGCGTCGCTCCCTGACACTGGGCCTCAGTTTCTGCATCTATAACATGAGGAGATAGGCCCTGATGCTATTTAAGGTCCCCTCAGCTCTAAAAGGACTATGATGCAATGGGTATGGGATTCAACACCAGGAATATTTATGAGGCATCTACCAGGGGACGCCAGATAGAATGAGTTGGATATTGTAAGACTCTGAGCCCTGCAGTCCATGGGAGGTGGGGGCGCATTGCCTGAGATTCTTGGAAGCCCCATTCCCAAGATCCTTCTGTCTTTATTCTAGACACCCCTGGGCTAACTCTCGGACTCTAGCTGGAACCCAGGTCCTGGCAGCTCTGGTCTTGAGTGTCTAGGGAGGCCTGCTGGCCCGGGCAATGTAGTTGCCCACTGCTCCAGGACCCTCACAGGCCTGGCCATGCCCTTGACTTCTCCATCCTGTCCATCCTCTCCCATACTGCTGTCCACGACCCCAAGCCCTGTCTGGCGGGCCTCCTAATCTACCCCACACCCTCCATCTCTCCATGCTTTTTCTGTGACTCAGCCCAAGAGGATGCTTGCTTTCCTTTCCCCAGCCTCCTATGACCACCCCCCCACTAACTACTGAGGGAAAGGATGGAACAGAAGAGAAATGGGAAAAAAATAAAGCATTGTGGTTCTAAATTTGAAGCTTTCCTGTGACCCTCCTGGAATTTCCATGCAGACTCTGGAGCGTGTGAACAGGGCTCCCAGGGACCCTGGCCCCCTTTGTCTCATTCCTGCTGGGTGGAAGGCCATCAGCTGAATGTTCCCTGGGGACCTCCATCTCACAACCAGGCTCCAAGTCTCTTTGGTCAGGCCTAGTGTCCCCTGGGAAGGCAGGAGGCAGCAGTGGAAAGGAAGTGGGAGGTAAGAGGTGGGAGGTCCAAGAGGCCCCTGTGCAATGAGGGCAGAACTGATGTCATGTCTGGCTGGGACTCTGACATCCAGACTGCAGGAAGGCTCCACTCATGATTGTCCCAAAGCAGCTAGAGCTGGCAAGTGAGATCCGAGGCCGGTGGTAGGAAAGGCCATGATGCCCAACCTCTTCTGATGTTTGGCTTCTCTCTATGGTGTCCCTACTAAGCTTACATACCTCTGGTGATGAGGAGCTCACTACAGATATTCCTTAACTTATGATGGCACTAAAGCCTGATAAATTCATTGTAAATGGAAAATATTGTAAGTTGAATGTGTTTTTTTCTGTTAATATTTTTTTGAGACAGAGGCTGGGGTGCAGTGGTGCAATCTCAGTTCACTGCAACCTTTACCTCCCAGGTTCAAGTGATTTTCATGTCTCAGTCTCCTGAACAGCTGGGATTATAGGCACCCACCACCACATCCAGCCCATTTTTGTATTTTTTTTAGTAGAGATGGGTTTTTGCTATGCTGGCCAGGCTGGTCTTGAACTCCTGACCTCAAACTCCTGAACTCCTCAATTCCTGTTCTGCTTGCCTCGGCTCCCAAAGTGCTGGGATTACAGGTGTGAGCCACTGCGAGTTGGGCTGAAGCTCTGGAGAGGTCTGAAGATGGTGACGGCAGCCCTCAGGCTTCCTACCCCTCCTAGTCCCACCTGAGCTCTCCTCTCTCCATTGCCTGATATCTGAGAGTTGCCCATTATCCAAATTCCTAAGGTCTCTGCCCTGAACTGGGATTCTTAGTTGATGGTGTTTGGGGAGGGGGAAAAAATAGGCTAAAGAAAGGGACTCCCTCCCGGGGACAGAGAGATACCAGGGAGGACTTTTCCCAAGCTCTGAGGCTTTGGTTTCTGTTGTCAAAGCCACCGCGCGATCTAGACCTTCCCTGTTTTGCCAACCTCCAGCCTCGCTGAACTTCAGACCAACTCTTAGTTCCAGACAACTGGGCTTCTCTGCTGTTCTCCAAAAATGCCTCTGCAGTCCTGCCTCCACACCTCTGTACACAGAGCTCTCCACCTGGAATGCCGTCTTCTCTGTCTACCCAGGGCGCGCCCCCCAGCTCCACACATGTTCCCTCTCTGAGAATCCGGGTGTCTACTGTCACACATGGAAGGACCTCAAGTGTCCCCTTTGTCCCAAACCATGGAACCTCACGGCCTGAGGCTGCGGAGGAGCGAGGCATTTACCCAGGTGTGCTGGCTGCAGAGCCAGGGCCTGGTCCTAGCCGGCCTCTTTCTCCTTCTCCCTGTCTTGCTCAGCTCATCTGGGCAGATGCTCTTCGACTCATCGGGGTTGTTGGATCACATGCGTGGCGGCTGGCAGGCTCTGGGCAGGCTAACTGGGCACCTCTGAGCCTGGCAGCCCAGCCAGGAGTGGTGTCATAGCCTCTATGGATGCTATCCCTAGGCCAGCAGGCAGCCTACCTCTAGACACTTCACCCCATCACTGCTTCCCTGGAGGGGGAGGAGAATAGTATGTGGCGGCGGAGCAGTTTGGAGCTTTCAGTTTTTGTTTTTTTGAGATGGAGTTGCACTCTGTCACCCACGCTGGAGTGCAGTGGCATGATCTTGGCTCACCGCAACCTCCGCCTCCTGGGTTCAAGCGATTCTCCTGCCTCAGGCTCCCGAGTAGCTGGGACTACAGGCGCGTGCCACCATGCCTGGCTAATTTTTTGTATTTTTAGAAGAGACAGGGTTTCACCATGCTGACCAGGCTGGTCTCGAACTCCTGAGCTCAGGCAATTTGCCCACCTTGGCCTCCCAAAGTGCTAAGATTACAGGTGTGAGCCACTGTGCCTGGCCCAGAGGAGGAGTCTTTAAGGAGGGGGCTTAGGCTTGTGGCTGGCTGGGGGTTCTTGGGGAGGAGCCACGGTGGGTTGGCTTTCTCTAGTCTGGGCCTAACTGACTGCCCTTTCCTCAAACCTCAGGTGGGCTGTGCAGGGCATGGGGCCACCCAAGACTGACAAGGCCCCCAAGGTTACTCGGCCCACCCTACAGAGTGCTTCTGGGTGGGAAGGACTGTTTTGCCAGGGTCTGCATTTTTGAGCCTGAGCACGGGTAGGGGAGTTGAGGAGTCTGTCTCTTCCCTTATTGCAATCATGCCTAATCTGGAAGGGGGCTTCGGACTTCCAATGGCCTCCTCTCCTAAATGCCAAAGGCCCTACTAGGCAGGTCAGAACCAGAGCTAGTTCCGCTCCACAGACCCATTGTGGGTGGTCCTAGAGTACAGCAGTCAAACACATGATTTTAGAACTAGTCAGAACTGGGTTTGAGTCCCAGCTTGGCCTCGTACAGGCTGTGTGACTTTGGGCAAATGACTAAACCTCTCTGAGCCTTTGTGTGCCCAGAGGCATAATGGTATTTGCCTCAGAGTGCTGGGTAAAGGGCTAGGTACTTGAAAGGGCTTGATATATGGCAGGTGTTATTTTGAAGGAACAAGGGCAGTTTATCCCCCAAAGTCCAAAGAGTTGATACCCAGAAGAGCATCTCTTTGCACTGTGAACACGCTGCCTTTAGTCAGCATATTTTGGCAGTTATGATTATTATTAAAATTTAATTTAAAAACTTATAGTAGAGACAGAGTCTCCTTATGGTGACCTTCAGGCTGATCTTGAAATACTAGGCTCAAGGGATCCTTCTGCCTTGGCCTCCCAAAGTGCTCAGATTACAAGTATGAGCCGCCGTGCCTGGCCTTAGCAGTTATTTTTTATTGAGTACTTAATATGTGTCAGTCACTGTTCCAAGGGCTTCATGAGTTTTTACTCATTTAATGAGTTAATCCAGACAACTCAATAGACCAATGAGACAGGTACTCTTATCACCTCTGTATTACAGATGAGGTCGCTGAGGCATACAGCACCTATGTAAGTCGCCCAAAGTCCTATTGCTGCTATAACGCAGATCCAGGACTCAAACCCAGCTGCCTGGCTCACATCTGGCACCTTTCGATGCCAGCCTACTACATCTGAGCCCCGCTCCAGCCCTGCTCCAGACCTGCCTGGTCCCCACATCACTTGGGCACAGGGATCCACTCCATATCTGAAAGCCCCCTGGCTTCGGAGTCAGCCTCAGTTTCCTCATCTGAACAAAAGGGGGCCTGAAGGAGTCGACCTCTGTGGGCCATGAGAGTGGGTAATTCACACTGTGCATTAAGGCGTATTTCAAACTGGAGTAAAGGTTTCTGGTGGTGAAGTGTTGCTGCCAACAGCCTCTTTTGCAAGTGGGCAGGGGGCTGGCCGGGGCTCTCGCAATGTGCGATGAAGCCCCGTGTGGCCTGTCTAGACAAGCTGTTAGCAGGCGGCAGCCACCTTGGGCTCTTTCCCTAAATTCCTGCAACTCACCCTCCCAGGCGACTTCTGATTGAACCCTGGCCACTGCATACTGCTGAGCTGGGGGAGGACCACATAGGCAGTGCCCATTCCCATCCCAGGGCCTTTGTAAGTGTCCTGATTACGGTATTCTGCAACTTGTGCATGGAGGGCAAAGTTCTAGACGCCCTCGTGCACAGGAGTATAGCAGCCTGCAGAAGACAAACCTATGTTTTTATTTCCATGTCTTCCTTACATTTTTTACTATACAGATTTGATACATGCAAAATAAAGTGTGCAACCCACATGCTTCAAGAAATCTGATGACTTCAAGTGTGGTCAAGGGGAGGGGGACGCTCACACTGCTGATGGGAGCGTAACCTGGTTCAGCCACTTTGGAAAGGAATCTTGTGCTCTCCTGTAAAGCTGACAGGCCTGCACCCCAGGACCCAGAACCCCTTCTAGATATAAGCTCCAGAGAGACTCTGGCTTATGGGTAGCAGGAGATGTGGAGAAAAATTGTCATCACAACAATTCCAAACAACCTTTGTGACTGCTCTTTGAACCACCCCACCGTGCTGAACCCCCGGGACAGTTTAGTTGGAAAATTGCAGGAAGAGGCCATGCCAGGCACAGCCCAGCAACGAGGACCTCAGAGATCACCTCCCCGAACCCCTCAGGCTCACCCAGGAATCAGACACAGCCACTTGAGGCAGTGATGGTGTGTGGTATGGGGCATGGAACTTTCTATTCCTCAAGGATAGGTGTTGGCCGGGAGTGGTAACTCATGCCTGTAATCCTAGCATTTTGAGAGACTGAGATTGGAGGATTGCTTGAGTCCAGGAGTTTGAGACCTGCCTGGACAACAGAGCGAAACCCCATCTCTATAAAAAATACAAAAAATTAGCCAAGCATGGTGGCACACACCTGTAATCCCAGCTACTTGGAAGGCTGAGGTGGAAGGACCACTTGAGCCTGGGAGGTGGAGTTTGCAGTGAGCTGAGAAGCGTCACTGCACTCTAGCCTGGGTAACAGAGTGAAACCCCACCTCAAAAAAAAAAAAAAAAAAAAGGCAGGCGTCAGTGTCACTTTCCCCCAGAACTGGCCAGGCTGGGAAGGGGCTGATTTTGTCCAAAGGGCTGTGGTGTGGCTCTGAGGGACCAATGCAGGGCAGCAACAGGGCTGAAGGGAGAGGAGTGGCCTCAGAGCTTGAAGGCTTGGGCTCAGGCTCCAGCAGGGTCTCCTTCCTGGCCTCTGTCTCCTCTGCGAGGTGGGATTCTTCATCACCGCCCTCAGAGGTGTCAGGGTGGGCAGCCCAAGGGTGTGTGTTCTGCAGATACATAGACTGGGTTGAAATCCCCTTTGCCACTTTTTAGTTGTGTGACATTGTGTGAGCTGCAGCGGTTTCCTTCTCTAGAAAGTGAGAGTGATGGAATGATGCTGATTCCTGCCTCACAGTAATTCCTGGGACAATGAAATGATAATGCAAGCTGTTCAGCACAGAATCTGACTCCTGGGAAGTCTCCCATATATATTCTGCTCCACTCCATGAGGTCCGCTGGAGGGTCCCCAGGAAGTTTTGAGGTAGCTAAGAGGCAGGGCAGGAGGTGGGAGACTTCTAGGGGAGCTAGCACCCCCAGAGGCAGCTGGCACACACAACTTAACAACTCATGAACTGTGTGACCTCAGGCAAGCCACCTAACCTTTCTTTGCCTCAGGTACCTCATCTGTGGAGTGAGAATAATAATTGCCCCTTCCTCACTGGCTCTTGTGAGGATTAAATGAATGAGTTCATGTGAAGATCTTAGGTAACGCCTGGACCTCATGAGAACACCACAAATGGTGTAACCTAATTCTGCTGATTTTATCACCTTATGGAATCCCTGGCTGGGCAGAGAGGCAGGTTCTGTTCGAGCTCTGCCGTCAGCTCGCTAAATAACCTAAAGCGATGCTTTCCCTCTGTGGCTTCCATTGCCTCTGCTGTTTGTGAGAGTCCTAAGCTGCAGTACAGCCTGGCATTCCCCAAACTTCCACATGCATGGGAATTCATGAGGATCTGGTAATGCAGATTCCTAGGCCCCACCCGGGGTCCCCTTTCAGCAGGTGAGTGTGTAGTGGTTCAGATATATTGTCCCCACAATGCCCTAGAAAGGCAGGAAAGGAGACCTCAGCTGGTCCTTCAGGCATCTCAAGCAGATCACTTTCCTGTGTCCTGTAGCCTCTGACTTCCGATTCCTCCTGCCTCTTTCCAGAGCCTGCTGTCTCTACAGCAACTCTGGGCATTCCCTGGCTGGGTCTCATTCCCACTTCACCCCCAACATAGCTCAGGGCATCTTGTCCACAGGAGGTGTGGGCTCTGACTGTGATGTAACATCGACCCATTCATCCTGCTCTATCTGCCTACATCCCTCATCCTCATGACAGCCCCACAAGCTCAGAACTGTGCCCATTTTACAGAGGAGGAAGCTGAGGCTCAAACGGCAAGCAGCATGCCCAGGGTTACTTGTCCAGTAAGTAAATAAGCCTAGAATTGGACCCAGGCAGTTGAATTCAGAGCCTCCTTCTGAACCATGATGGCCTTGGGCCTTGTGTGACAAGAAGCGGGAAGGTGAGGGCACCAGAGGCTGGTGCTAGACGACTGTGTTCTGTTCTGGCCTCTGGACATGGCCAGAGCGTGTTTAAAGGAGCCCGACTCCACGTTGCCTGTATATCTTCAAGTTCCAATCCTAAGCCTCTGCCTCTACCCAGCCCTGCCTCCCATCACAAGCCTCCTGCCTTCCTCTGAGTCCCCTGGCCCCACCGCTTCATCCTCCTGAAGCTCTCTGCTGTCTTTTCCATCACTTTCCTATTTCCACGTCCCGCACTCCTGTGTGGTTGAATCCAGAGATCAGCCCTCTCCCCCACCAGACGCTGGTTGCAGCCAAGCTCATCTGGAGGCCTCGGGGCACTGCCTGGCCAAGCCTGCAGTCACAGAACCTTCAGCTACCCTCCCTCACTCAGGCTCAGCCCCGAAAAGCTCCCACAGGGCTTCATCTGCTTGGACTCCAAGCTTATGGTCAAAGGGCAGACTCAGCTCAGGGGCCTCCTGGGAGAACTTCCCAACACTGGCTGTCCCTCAGGCACAAACAACTCAGAAGCCACATCTGCAGAGGGACGCTTTTGTCCAATGGCCTCGCTATACAGATTGGGAAACTGTGGCCCAGAGAGGGGAGGGGCCAGCTCCAGGCCACACAGCCAAGCATTGAGAGCAGAGCTGGGGCCGGAGCCTAAGCGCATGGATCTCCTCTCACCAGCATCCCTTCCCACTGCTCCGCGTGCAGTCAGTGCCCCAGCCTTCCCAGGATCTCTGCCTGCCTGCCAGAGCTGGAGCTTACATTGCCTTGTCCCCAGCTTTGTATCTTGAAACCATTATCTGAAAACCGTTTTCCTAGCCAGTAGCCCCAAGCTCTTGGAACTGCAAAATCAAAGCCCCATACAATACAGAAGAAACACGGCCTAAATAGAAGCCAGGGAGACTGCCCCAGACCCGGGCACTGTGGTGAAGCTTGGGCTGATAGGATGTTATGTCTGTCCACTCCCTCTGCCCCTTCTTCCCCCATTACCTATAGCAACAAGGAATCCTAGAAGCCACCAGCACCACAGAATTAGAGGCAATCAGCTAGATGGATGCTTAGAGATCATCGAGTCCAGCCCCTGTACAGATGGGGAAACTGAGACCCAGAGAATCTGTGTCCAGAAAGGCACAGAGCCACTTAGCAAGAGAGCAAGACCCCCAGATGCAGCATCCCCCTGGGGGAAATGTCCCAGCAGCCCCCATCCACGGATCCCAGGCCTGCCGCTGGTGCTTACCTTTCCTGGGGTCTGGTCCAGGGTGTGGCTCCTTGGGGCCTTGAGATGGGAGCCAGCCTGTGTGGGGAGTGGTTGAGGGTGTCACTGCTTCTTAACTAATTTGACCCAGCCTCTGGTGCCCCTCACTGCCACAGAGGCATTTTTAAGCAGCTGGCACTGAGCCCCCCTCCCCTTAGTCCTTTGCCCACGGCTCCCTGGCCACAGAGGCCACTCTGCCTTTTACCTTATATGAGCTAGAGAGGCAAGCCCCGTGTTGGGGCGAGGCGGGTGTGAGCCCTCCCAGGGTCCCCCATTGGCCCAGGCACCCCCCACGTGACTACCTCGCCTTGACCTGCCCCCGGTGCTGAATGTTGCTTTTACCCCCTAAGGAAGGAGTGGTTGACAATTTTCATATTTCTTCTAAATTTGGAGATTTCAGACAATGCTGGGAGGCTTGGCTCCAGCAGCCAGAGGCCCATGTGGAAGTCATTAAGCCCAAGAAGGGAGGCAGGGGGGAGAGAGGGAGGCAGGGAGAAGAGGAGGAGAAGGAGGAGAAGGAGGAGGAAGGGGGTGGGGAGCAGAGTTCTGAGGGTTGCCAGTTGTCAGCCTGGGAACAAGAGCAAACTCCCTGGGAGAAAGCTGTGTGAGAATTTCCTTCCTCTCCCCTAGCCCCTGTGTCCCGGGACTGCAGTGGGAGTTTTGAGACTTTCTGGGAACCTCCTGTGGGGGAGACACCAGCCATGGCTCCTGGAATGTGGGCGATGGGAATGGGAGGGGACAGGAGAACATGGGGGAAGGAGAGCCCGGACCCTGGGAAGCCACCCCCATACTTACGCAGCAAACGAGACCTGGCCCTGCCAGGAAAGATCCTGACCCAGCCACCTGGCAGGGTTGCCACAGGGCAGGGGCTTGAATCTGGAATGTCCTTCAGGGGGCTCTCTTTTTCCCCCACCATTATAGTCCTGAGAAATGCCCATCTCTTGCCATAGGCCCTCTTTCTCCGTTGGCTCTGCTGCCTTGGTCTCCTACAGATTCTCTCATGTTTTTCATGCCTCAGGGCTTTTGCACTTGCATTTCTCGCTGCCAAAAATGCCTTCTTCCCAGAGCTTCTCATGGCTGCTCCCTCCCCCGACTCCTGCCCCTGGCTCAGAAGCCCCTCCGGAGGAGCCATTCCCTGGCCCCCTCGGTATTCCGTCGCACCCTCTGCTGGCTTCCCTCTCAGGACTCGCCACGTGTGTACCTATCTTCCACATCCACAGTTCTAGTTTCCTGCTGGCTAGCTCTCTCATGAGAGTGTGGCTTTACCAGGCAGGCTCTGTGTCACCAGGCTTCCTACAGTGTCTGTGAAAAAGGTCAGAAAAGACAAATGGAGTGCTTACGTGAACCAGGCCTCAGCTGCCAGCCTAGGAGTGTCGTGCTGAAGCCCAGGGAGGGCTCCTCCCAGGGGCCAGCGTGGCCGCCCACCAGTCCTGCCCTCTGTTGCTCACAGCTTCCCTTCTGCTGCCAGGCCTGCTGGACCCCAGCTGTCTCTGTTCACAACCTCGTTCACTGTTCCTCAGACCCCAGCCTGGGTGGGCCTGCCACCCTGTCTCTCCTCCTTCCAGGCCACAGGCTGTGGTGTGCCCATCACCAACCCCGGGCAGCACATAGGCTCGTGACATCCCGAGTGGGGCCAGTTAAGGGCCCGAGGGGGGTGGGGTGCCGAATCAGACACTGCCCCTGACCTTCAGAGGCTCCCAGTTCAACAGGAGGATTAAAAATGCCCACATCCTTACCCCTCCACCCTCCCTCACTCCTTCTGAGGAAAGATTTCTTGGTGTTGAGAGGCTGGTGGGCTTCTTCCTGCCTTGCCAATTCCTGGCTGTGAGGTCTGGGCAGGTTATTTAACTGCCACTCCCAGCCTCCCCTTTCCTCCGGTTGCTCCCTTTCCTGCTGGGTAAAATGGTGAGGATCACACCTGCCTTCAGCATCACCATGAGGGCTGGGCAAGGTGGCCTGTGCAGTCTTGGGCAAGGTATGAGCAGGACTGGAGTCAGACTTCGGCTCAGCCCTGCCCCTCTGCTCCCCACCGTGGGGCTGGGGGAAAGGCCTCTGCGAACTGACTTCCATGAAGATCACTGTCTCCTCTGTAGCATGGAGTAAAGAATGGCGGGGACAGTGGTTGTGAAGGTTTAGCCCCCGAGCCTGCTTCGGAGCCCGTGCTTGATCCATGTAGGATATGACTCACAGTTGCTGTGCAAGAGCCTGACACAGAGGTTTTGCCGATAATATCATCCCCTTCTTTCCAAACCAAGAAGATGGATTCATTCGCGTGCATGCCCTGGGGTGCAGGTAGGAGATGGAAGGACAGGGAAGGCTGTGACTCCACTCCCCACCCCTCACGATGGCCCAGTCCAACACTCCAAAGCACCTCTGGCAGATTCCAGAGGGAAGATAAAGCTGGCCCAACAGAAACATTGCATTTATGTAAAGTCCACTCTGAAGGTTGTGAAATGCAAGTTATGCTTCTGTTAATGCTGCTACTGTATAAACAGTAGAGAGTTCATCGTCAAGAACAAAGATAAAAACTAGCAGCACAAGCTGTGGAGAGACCCCCACCATTTCAATGCCCGAGAACTCTGCACCTGGCCGAGTGCTTGGGTCGGCTACACCCATGAGTCCACAGGCAGAAAGCCCATTGCAAGAGGTTGGGACAAGGAACTGAAGCGGCCTGGAGCCAGGTCCTTGAGCATCAGGAGGGAGGTGTTCTGGCACCAAACTCTGAAAAGGTGAAGTAAATGGCAGCCGTTTGTGACTCAGTGTCCATAAATCTGTCTCGAATATTTGGAAGCAGTTTTTATTTCCTGCCCATACTATCTCTTGGGAGTTATGAACACTTTACATTATGAACTGCTCACTGTGTGAAGCGGCTTTTCTTTCCAGACTGGGAGAGTCAGCCTTGAAATCGCTCCATTCCCAGAGAAAACAGGTTTGCAGCTTGTGGCTTGTTATGTGTGAGTAAGGCTTCTTTGGGAGGTGAAGGGAGGTTCCTGTTAGGAGCTGGGTATGAGAGTGAGTTTGCATCCGGGAGTCCTGTGTTTTCAGAAGGTGTGTTTAGTCAGAGGGAGGGGGCCCCCATCCAGGAGAGTTAGGGAACTGGAGAATAGAGGACTCATGGGCCCTGGGAGAGCTGGCTCTACTTCTCTACAGAGTGAGTGACTCAGGAAGACCTTGAATCGGTACTGTTGGAACCTTTAGGAAGATGGAATCTAGACCCACACGGGAAATACTTTTGTGAGCTAACAGGCTGTCTTGGTAAAGTGCTGAGTTCCCTGTTACTAAGGGAATGCAAGCAGAAGCTGGACAACTTGGCAAGTCCCTTCCAGCCCTGAGATCCTATGGACTTGACTTTACCTTTCTGTTCTCACCTCCCAACCTGTCCCTTAACCGCCAGCCCTGACTTCACACTGATTCTACCCAGAAGACTCAGCTCAATTTCATATTGAAAAGGCCCCTAACCCCTGAGTTAAAAGTCAAGCTCCACATATTCTCTTCAATAAACATAAAACGTTTTTTTGTTGTTGGTAGGGGTGGTAGATGGGAGGTGGGGACGTAGTCAATTAGTGATGAAATGCCCATAATTATTTGCCTTGCAATCCAACCATTTTCTCAAAAACATCGTACCATAGAAAGCTGTCCACATGGCTAGGCGTGGTGGCTCACACCTGTAACCCCACCACTTTGGGAGGCTGAGGTGGGAGCATCTCTTGAGCCCAGGACTTTGAGATCATCCTGGGCAATGTGGTCAAACCCTTCTCTACAAAAAATACAAAAAATTAGCTGAGTGTGGTGGAGTGTGCCTGTAATCCCAGCTACTTGGGAGGCTGAAGTGGGAGGACCACTGGAGGCGGAGGCTACAGTAAGCCGAGATTGCATCACGGCACTCCAGTCTGGGCTTGCAGACTCCTTGTCACAAAACAAAACAAAACAGACAAATGAAAACTGTCCACAACTTGCTATTGAGGTTTTTTTTTTTTTTTAGCGTGGTATTGAAGAAGATAAATTGTATAATCCCATTTAAGTCAAATGATGTGTACATCTGCCATCTGTGTGTGTCAGGAGAGGGGGAGGTGTGAGAGTAGCGAGGCGCCCTGCTGGAGGTTGATCTGTGCTTTCTCCCTTCCCTAGTCTACTGCACAGACAGGACAAAGTCACTGTGGAGTGCCCAGAGGTAGTATCTCTGGAGATGGCAGGGGAGGGTGAATTGACTCATTGTCCCGGGAGAAGGATGTAACACACTTTTTGTGTTGATCGCTGTGGGGGGTGTTTCTGGGAAGAATGGTTATGGGAGGGGGAACAATGATGTAGCCTAGTCCTCCCAAATCTTTGTGACCTGCCTGGCACGAAGTGGGAAAGGCTTGCATTGAAGGGCCCTGGGTGGTTGGTTTGGAGCCCTTCTCTGGTCTAGGGGGAACACTGGGCTTCCACCACCGTGGCTGCTTTGGGAGTAGTGAACCTGACCAACAAGTCGGAGTATTACTCACTAAGATTAGCTTCTGGTTGCTTATTCAAGTCCTCCTACCATGGTCAGTGCATGGATACAGGACCACATGGAACTGGACACCACCTCCATCCAAGACGCCTGGAAGGGAACCCTCCGTGTGTAAGAGGGAGGTAGTGAGAGCCCTGTGGAGAGCAGCAGCGCTGCTTGTTGGACTTCTTGCTATCACCAGCACATGGGGCTTGAACATGTGAAGTCTCAAGGAAAACTGGGCCACACTAATTGCACCCTGAACTGTGCAGAACACATGTGACCATGCATGTGACTGCACATGTGTGTCAAAATGCACTGTCGATGTGTGAAACAATGTTCAACAAAATAAGAACAGAGGTTATCTCTGGGTGGTGGAAATTTGGAGTGATTTGGGCTTACTTCAGTATAGTTTTCTGTATTTAATTTTTGCCTTGATTTCTATTGAGCATTTCTTGTTTTTAGCAATTAGAAGAAAAGACAATTATCACATTTACTTATTTATTTGAGAGGGTTTCTCGCTCTCTCGCCCAGGCTGGAGTGCAGTGGTACAATCTCGGCTCACTGCAACCTCTGCCTCCTGGGTTCAAGAGATTCTCCTACTTCAGCCTCCCTCAGCCCCCACAAGTAGCTGGGATTATAGGCATGCACCACCACACCTGGCTAATTTTATATTGTTAGTAGAGATGAGGTTTCACTATGTTGGCCAAGCTGGTCTCAAATTCCTGACATCAGGTGATCCACCCGCCTCAGCCTCCCAAAGTGCTGGGGTTACAGGTGTGAGCCGCCATGCCTGGTGCAATTATCACTTTAAAAAAGGCATACAACAAGACCTTGACAGCTTACTTTGTTTTAGAATTTATGAATAGCAACTGTGAAAAATTGAAAACTTAATTCAGTGTCCATTGTCTAATCAAGTCTTACCAGTCAGGGTCCATATGTAGGAAAGAAACTATTCCTGCTCCTTTGAGCAGAAAGGGATTTACTACAGGGAATTGGATGCTTACACAATTGGGAAAATTAGAGAAGTGGGCCCTAGGAGGGACCCTTGGGAATGACTTTGAAAACCACAAAATTGTCCTATCGGGGCAGTTGCTACCTCTGCTGCCATCAGAAGTGATGTGATGGTTAATTTTATGTATCAATTTGATTGGGCTATTGGGTACCCAGATAGCAAGTAAAGCATTGCTTCTGGGTGTGTCCATGGGGGTGTTTCTGGAAGAGATTGGCTTTTCTTTTCCTTTTTTTTTTTTTGAGAAAGAGTTTCGCTCTTGTTGCCCAGGTTGGAGTGCAATGGTGCAATCTTGGCTCACCACAACCTCCACCTCCTGGATTCTCCTGCCTCAGACTCCCGAGTAGCTGGGATTACAGGCATGTGCCACCACGCCTGGCTAATTTTGTATTTTTGGTAGAGATGGGGTTTCTCTGTGTTGGTCAGGCTGGTCTCAAACTCCTGACTTCAGGTGATCCACCCGCCTCGGCCTCCCAAAGTGCTGGGATTACAGGCGTGAGAATGCAGATTGCTTTTGCCAATGCAGGGGAGCAGCATCTAGTCCACTGAGAACCTGACTAGAACAAAAGGGTGGAGGAAAGGTGAATTCTCTCTTCTTGAGCTGGAATATCCGTCTTCTACCCTCAGACATCAGAGCTCCTGGTTCTTGCTCCTCGGGACTCTGGGACTTACGCCAGTGACACCCCTGGCTCCAGGCCTTTGAACCTGGACTGAGTCATACCAACAGCTTTGCTGGTCCTCCACCCAGCAGATGGCAAAACGTGGGACTTGCTGGCCTTTGTAATCACGTAAGACAAATTCCCGAGCTAACTCTCCTCTTCTATGTATCTATATATCCTGTTGGCTCTGTTTATCTGGATAACTCTGACTACAGTGGACTCAGGATGGGGAGGTCCACTGTCATGTTAGGATCACACTGCTGGCTGGGCATGGTGGTTCACGCCTGTAATCCCAGCACTTTGAGAGGCTGAGGCGGGCAGATTATGAGGTCAGGAGTTTGAGACCAGCCTGACCAATATGGTGAAACCCCGTCTCTAACTGAAAATACAAAATTAGCCGTGCATGGTGGTGCGTGCCTGTAATCCTAGCTACTCGGGAGGCTGAGGCAGGAGAATTGCTTGAACCCGGGAGGTGGAGGTTGCAGTGAGCCAAGATTGCGCCACTGAACTCCAGCCTGAGTAACAGAGAGAGCTCTATCCCAAAAAAAAAAAAAAAAAAAAAAAAAGAACACACTGCTGTAGCTTCATCCAGGGTTAGGAGGCCACTTCTGCCTCTGCCACACCCACAAAGCCAGCAATGGGTGGTGTCAGTCAGGCAGAGCTGCTGTAACCAAGTACTACACACAGCGTGGCTAAAACGATGGGAATTTATCTCACAGTTCTGAAGGCTAGAAGTCTGAGATAAGCGTCAGCAGAACTGGCTCCTTCTAAGGCTGTGAAAATCTGTTCCAGGCCTCCTAGATTCTAGTGGCTTGTCGGCAATCTTTGGGATTTCTTGGCTTGTGGATGTACCACCCTGATCTCTGCCTTCATCTTCACATGGTGTTTTCCCTGTGCGTGCTGTTTCCAAATGTCCTTTTTTATAAGTCATATTGGATTAGGGGCCCACTCTACTCCAGTCTGACCTCATATTAACTAATTACATCTGTGGCAACACTGTTTCCAAATCAGGTGAAATTCTGAGGTGTCGTGGATTAGGACTTCAACATAGAAACTTGGGGAGGGGGACGCAGTTCAACCCTTAACATGGGTAAGGGGACCACTGATGTGGACAAACCTATATAGGGGTGCTTGCCCATAGCTACCATGAAGAAACAGGAAGGTAACCTCCCTCCAGAACCCTAGGAAGTCTGGGAAATGTAGTTTTTAGCTTACAAGGCTCTGCAGTAATGAAGGTTGGTATGGATGCAGCACCAATCCACCAAATCCCTGACCTAAATCCAGCATCCTCTGTCTGCCACTCTACCCTGGTCATTTTGCAGCTGGCAAAAACTCATGCCACTGAGCACATGCACCTGGGATACTAGAAACAGCACTGTCCTCAGAAACCAAGAGGTGAGGATCAGAGCCCCGGCCCTATTATTAACTCATAGGGTGGCAGCCACAGCTAATCAAACCCACTGACGCAAAATCCCACCGTCCACAATTCACTCAACAAACACAGCAGTGCTCACCGTCATTAATACACTCCGGATCCTTGTGCCACATGCTGGGAACTAACTTCGTCAATTTGCTCCACAAGGCTGTTCCACGCAAATTTGTTTCGTTATTTCTTACTGACATTAAAAAAGAAAGATAATTGTCTTCTCCCAACCATGACCAACTTCCTGCCACTACCATCTTTCTTCTTATGTCCAAGAGTAATGTGTGCAACTGTGTGCATGTGCAGTCCCAACCCAGCATTCTTCTTGGATGATAGCTAAAGGATTTAGAAGGAAACTGAACCAGGAGGCCAAGCATTTGGCCCAGTTGTGCCACTCACTTGCTGTGTAGCTGAGATTCTTCTGCCCCAGCCATAAACAGGGTTGCTACTCTCTACCCACCTGACAGCACCTTGGCAGAGTCCTGGAGAATGTTAGGGGAGTGATATGGTTTGGCTGTGTCCCCCACTCACACCTTGTCTTGTAGCTCCCATAATTCCCATGTGTTGTGAGAGGGACCCAGTGGGAGATAACTGAATCATGGGGCCAGGTCTTTTCAATGCTGTTCTTGTAATAGCAAATGAGTCTCACGAGATCTGACAGTTTTTTTTTTTTTTCTCTAGGTATGTCTTAGTAGCATGAAAACGGAGAGATCCGACAGTTTTAAAAAGGGGGAGTTTCCCTGCGCAAGCTCTCTCTCTCTCGCCACCACCATGTAAGAAATGCCTTTTACCTTCTGCCATGATTGTGAGGCCTCCCCAGCCACATGGAACTGTGAGTCCAATAACCTCTTTTTTTTTTTTGAGACAGAGTCTCACTCTGTCTCATGTCACCCAGGCCAGAGTGCAGTGGCAACATCTCGGCTCACTGTCACCTCTGCCTCCCAGGTTCAAGCAATTCTCCTGCCTCAGCCTCCTGAGTAGCTGAATTACAGGTGCCCACCACCATGCCTGGCTAATTTTTGTATTTTTAGTAGAGATGGGGTTTCTCC
Organism: Ateles fusciceps; assembly: GCA_036589455.1. Lineage (NCBI taxonomy): Eukaryota > Metazoa > Chordata > Mammalia > Primates > Atelidae > Ateles > Ateles fusciceps. The sequence continues at coordinate 11,982,296 of JAZHEH010001005.1, read as the reverse complement.
ATGTTGGCCAGGCTGGTCTCAAGCTTCTGACCTCAGGTGATCTGCCCGCCTTGGCCTCCCAAAGTGTTGGGATTATAGGTGTGAGCCACTGGACCCAGCCCAATAACCTCTTTGTTTTGTAAATTGCCCAGTCTCTGGTATATCTTTATCAGCAGCATGAAAATGGACTACATATAGAGAACAGTTGTGCTGCCTGGGTCTGCCCTCCTCCATCACTACCTCTGTAAGGACTGTGTCTGTGTCTGCTGCTCTCTTTTCTCAAACATATGTGAGTGTCTATTGTGTACAAAGTGCTGTGCTCAGCACCATGGTGGCTAGGAAGGGAAATCAGACTCCTTCTGATACAGTTAAGGGGAAGCGTTAATTCACTGGAGTTTGGATCATGATCTTGAAAGACACAATCTCAAACATGATAATCCTGAATGTTAAAGTCCCGAAAGATTAAAATCCCTAAAGTCTTTAATATCTAAAGTCCCTAGAATCACAATCATGGGATGTTTGCATCATGTTAGGCAGAACTATTACCTTGTTGTTGTCTTTATTTGGAAATTAGGCATGGTTTCTGGAGATGTGTCTTGGTGCTGAGCTGACAAGGGGTGGACTTATGGACTTAATTTTAGGTGTCGACTTGACTGGATGAAGGACTATCTAGAAACCTAATAAAGCATTATCTTGGGTGTGTGTGTGAGGATATTTCTAGAGGAGATCAGTGTGTGGGTCTGAGTGGAATAGGTGGGGAGATCTGCCCTTACTGTTGGTGGGCATCATTTAATAGGCAGAGGGCCAGGAGAAACACATACAGAAGGCAATTGGTCTCTCTCTGAGAGCTGGGACAGACTTTTCTGCTGTCTGGAGCAACAGAACTCCAGGCTGGCCAGCCTTTGGACTCTAGGACTTAACACCAGTGGCCCCTGGGTCCTGGAGCTCTCCACCTGAGTCATGCTACCAGCCTCCCAGGGTCTCCAGCTTGTAGACAGCCTGTAGTGAGATTTCTCAGCCACCGTAATCATGTGAGCCGATCTCCCTAATAAATCTCCCCCTCATATATCTCCATGCACATCCAATGGGTCCTATCTCTCTAGAGAACCCTAATACAGCTTTGGTATTGGGGATACAGAATAGCATTTCTTTTTATTGTGTTTCTTACAACACAATGGAAGAAATCTGTGAAATTGTTCCCCTCACAAAAAGGCTGTGGTAAGTGAAGTGTATGAGGCTGCTTAAGGCAAGAGATAAAAGCTTAAAAATGGGCCAGGCGCAGTGGCTCACGCCTGTAATCCTAGCACCTAGGGAGGCCGAGGAAGGTGGATCACCTGAGGTCAGGAGTTCGAGACCAGCCTGGCCAACGTGGCAAAACACCGTTTCTACTAAAAATACAAAAATTAGCCAGGTCTGGTGGTGGGCACCTGTGATCCCAGCTACTCGGGAGGTTGAGGCGGGAGAATCACTTAAACCTGGTGGGGTGGAGGTTGCAGTGAGCTGAGATGGTGCCACTTCACTCCAGCCTGGGTGAAAGAGTAAAACTCCATCTCAAAAAAAAAAAAAAGAGTTTCAAAATGAATTATTTTTGGTGCTGCAAAAGCAGAATATCACTTAAATGCAATGGCCAAGCAATAACCACTCACATGTACAACATATACTGGCAGAATTTATAGACCACAACCACTCTCCAAGCGTAAGTCTGGTGAGTATTTCAAATATCAAAGAAGTGAAAACGCAGGCGAAAAATACAAGAATTCTCCCTGCCAAATTATGCAATTGTGTACAACTTCTGCTCCTTCCCACACAGCACCATGCTTGCCTTAAGAAACGCCCTTCATCGGAGAATGAGAAGAGTTCGACTAGTTCAGCCACCTTCTGAACCAAAGGCACTTACTAATATTGAGCTGTCTTTCCCTCCAGTGTTACAAAACACATTACAGGGTGAACTATTCTTTCTTTTATTTTTATTTTGTTTGAGTCAGAGTTTTGCTGTGTCACCCAGGCTGGACTGCAATGGCGTGATCATGGCACACTGCAGCCTCAACTTCCCAGGCTCAGGTGATCCTCCCACCTCTGCCTCCCAGGACTACAGGCTGGAATTACAAGTGTACGCCACCATACCTGGCTAAGTTTTTTGTAATTTTTGTAGAGATGGGGTTTCTCCATGTTGCCCAGGCTGGTCTCAAATTCCTGGACTCAAGCGTTCCACGTGCCTTGGCCTCCTAAAGTGCTGAAATGACAGGCATGAACCACTGCACCCAGACAAATGATTTTCGGTAAGGGATTTGCCTGTCAAAGAAGACAGACTTCAGGCCGGGCGCGGTGGCTCATGCTTGTAATCCCAGCACTTTGGGAGGCCGAGGCAGGTGGATCTCCTAAGGTCAGGAGTTCGAGACCAGCTGACCAATGTGGAGAAACCCAATCTCTAAAAAAAAAAAAAAAGAAGACAGACGTCTTCTATTAACCCTAAATCTAACAGAAAAACTGTTGCATGCTTCGCTTTGGCCAATGAATGGCACTTTCAAAATGTCCTGACTGTTTTTAAAAAGATCAACTATATACAATTCATGTCTCTGTTAGATCTGAAACTTCTAGAATGTATCTGCTTATGTGTATATTAATGACTGGAAAAAGTGAAGCACTTTATCAATGCTGATTTGAAGAGTCAGCGGACTTTGCAAAAGAAAATGGGTTTCAACTGAATCCTCAAACCATAATGACAGATTTGGAATTAGGTGTGATCAAGCTTCTAAAAGTGTATTTCAAGGTATTAGCAGTACAATTTTTTTTTAATTTGGTCCACTGCATTTGGTGGAAAATTTAGATGAGTAGATTGGCCACAAGATATGGCAACTTCACTTTAAAAATGTGGGCTGGGTGTGGTGGCTTATACTTGTAATCCCAGTACTTTGGGAAGCCGAGGCAGTGAATCACTTGAGGCCAGGAGTTCAAGACCACCCTGGCCAACATGGCGAAACCCCATCTGTACTAAAAATGCAAAAATTAGCTGGGCATGGTAGTGTGCAGTTGTAGTCCCAGCTACTCAGGAGGCTGAGGTATGGGAATTGCTTGAACCCAGGAGGCAGAGGTTGCAGTGAGCCAAGATTACGCCATTGCACTCCAGCCTGGGTGACACAGAAAGGCTCCATCTCAAAAGGATAAAAATGAAAAAAAATAATAATAAAATGTGTCATTTGCCTGCATTGGCATTCCTTGCAGTTGATGACATTCTAGGAGCTTTTAATGAATTAAAGTCGCATTTGCCTGAAGCAGCCAGTGAAATCACTGACTGGTTTAAAAGTAATTATGTGCACGGTAGGATAAGAAGACACTTACACAATGGTGTTGCTGTTCAATCACCAGCATTGTTTCCACCAAATCTGTGATCTGTATACGAATGGGTGTGGAATGAATTTTTGTGAGCCCAAAACACCGTAAAAACATGGCACAGAAGATGGAAAAATTTGGAATATAAACAGTTCTATCATAAAGACACATGCATGTGTCATTGTAGCACTAGCAAAGACATGGTGTCAACCTAAATGCCCATCAGTGGAAGACTGGGTAAAGGAAATGCAGCACATATACACCACGGAATACTATGTAGCCAGAAAAAGGAAAAGATAATGTCCTTTGCAGCAACATGGTTGAAGCTGGAGGTGATTATCATAAGTGAACTAAGGCAAGGCTAGAAAATCAAATACCACATGTTCTCACTGATAAGTGGGAGCTAAACACTGAGAACACACGGACACAAAGAAAGGGACAATAGACAGTGGGGCCTACTTGAAGGGGGAGGGCAGGAGAAAAAGGAGAGGATTAAAAAAGTACCTATCTGGGCTGGGTGTGGTGGCTTATGCCTGTAATCCCAGCACTTTGGGAGGCCGAGGCAGGTGAATCATGAGATCAGGAGTTTGAGACCAGCCTGCCCAAGATGATGAAACCCCGTCTCTACTAAAAATACAAAAATTAGCCCGGCACAGTGGCACGCGCCTGTAATCCCAGCTACTCGGGAGGCTGAGGCAGGAGATCGCTTGACCTGGGAGGTGGAGGTTGCAGTGAGCCGATCACGTCATGGCACTCCAGCCTGGGCAACAGAGCAAGACTCTGTCTCAAAAAAAAAAAAAAGTATCTATCTGGTACTATGATTGTTACCTGGGTGATGAAATAATCTGCACACCAAACCCCTGTGACGTGAAATTTGCCTATATAACAAACCTGCACATGTACCCTTAAACCTAAAATAAAAGTTAAAAAGATGGGAAAATTTAATAGGGAAGGCTATATAGAATCACAGAAGAATTTCAAAAAGAGCAGTGCCACGTAGAAAATGAGTGTGGTGTTGAGCAGACCCATATGCTAAAAGAAAGAAAAAAACAGCTATTCATCTTGATGAGAAACTTCAAAATATAATAAATGATCGTTGAAGCTGGCCAGCTCTTATGGACTATCTCTGTGTAATTGCCTGCAATCTATCCCTGTAATACAATTTTCATATGTTGAATTTTCTTTTTAGTTTTTATTTCTTTTTTCAGCTTTTGTTCACTCTTTTACATTGCAGCATTATGTTTTACTATTTGCAATGTTATCTATTTCGTCTTCACATCATTTCCAATACTGGAATTGCATAAAGACTTTGAGAGAGTCCTAATTAGTTTCACGCGTTTTTGCAAATCTGACTCCACAAAGGTGCATTACCACAATGTGGACTTCGTGAGCATAATGCGTGTATGTAAAAGCACTGAAACTTCCTCAATAAATGAAGAGAAGTCCTTTTTGTACCTATGCGTTTGTGAATGATAACATTTCTCAAGATCTCAGTTCTTCGGGTGACTGCATATGGAGTGGTGACCCATTGCAGTTTTTGACTGATCTCATCAAAAGACTTAGATTGTTTGTCATGGTATTTCAGACGGCTGCAGTTAGAAAGCTGGGGTGCACACAATTAACAACCATAGTGATGATATGCGTTTGTACATTTCCTTTTTGACCTATTTCATCATGAAGACAGATCATCTGCGCATAACAGTTATACTTGGGTGACTGTCGTTAGTATACCTGAGTGTTTATGCTTGCAAAAATATGTATGTTATTATTGCCTATCTTACTGTGTAAAGTGACCTGTGAAGTATTCTGACATGTTTTGATATGTTTCACAATTAAATCTCCCTTTAAACATATAAATAAATATCTTTCAATGAATTTTAAAATGAGTTTTTCCAGAATTATATTTTCAGGATTTTGATTTTTCAGGATTTCAACTTTCAGCGTTATGGCATTTGGCATTGTGTCTTTCAGGATTATGATCAGTTTCCAATTCACTACATTCCTCAACACTCTTTGTCAGAGAAAAATGGAAACTCAAATTTTAGTGGCTTGAAAACGAAAGGGAGTTAACTGGCTCATGTAACTGAAAAGTCCATGGATAGTTCAGCTTTAGGCATGGCTGGATCCAGGGACTCAAAGCATGTTCTCAGAATCTGTCTCTCTCTGAGAATACATTCTGGAGGAAGGAAGGAAGGGAGGAAGGGAGGGAGGGAGGGAGGGAAGGAAGGAAGGAAGGGAGGGAGGGAGGAAGGGAGGGAGGGAGGAGGAAGGGAGGGAAGGAGGAAGGAAGGAGGGAGGGAGGAAGGAAGGGAGGGAGGGAGGAAGGAAGGGAGGGAGGGAGGAAGGAAGGAAGGAAGGAAAGGAAGGAAGTGTGTACTGCAGATATGCCCAAAAATAATTACACTATAAGGAAGACAGTGTTAAGTGATATGAGAGGAGTCAGTGAAACAAGAGGGTTTCAGAAGATGGAGGAATTAATGCACTCATGCATTTATTCATTTATTTATTCGGGTCTTAAACACTGAGCTCCTATTCTAGGCTTCACACTGAACTAGGCCTGGGGCTCCAGAGATGAAGACCAAGTCCCTGCTTTCAGGGAATGTCCACCCTTCACTGGGGAAGGCAGGTAGGTAAAGAACCAATTGCTAATTTGTACGGAGCACAGGGATGCGTAGGGCACGCTGAGAGCTCATTTCCTACTGGGGGATCTGGGAAGCTTCTGGAAAGCAGCGCACTGCGACCTGAAGAGTAAAAATGGCAGAGAAGGGCACTGAAGCAAAGGGGAACCGCATAGGTCAAAGCCCAGAGGCCGGATTCAGAGCCACTCAGAGGATGACTTACCGGGTGACATTGGGTAGATGATTGGGCCTCAGTTTTTCTATTTGTACAATAAAGGCATTAGGTAACTTGCTACTGAGGAAGGAAAGGGGAAAACAATCTCTCCCTCACAGACATACACAGACACACACGCACAGACACACACGCGGAGGCTGTGGTTGTTTTGGCCTCAGAAGGGTAAGACACGATTCACTTCTAGGTGGCCTTATTGCCTCGAAGGTAAGGCCTCTTGGGCCCAGCCTCCAGAGGGAGAGAGAGAGAATGAAATGATCCACATCACACAGTAACAGCAATTTATGTTTTCATTTAAAAATAGGATTTATTGTTTGAATAGATAACGTCTATACATTGCCACCATCACAGAGGTACAAAGGGTGTTCTGTGACGAGTAACTTCCCTCCTAACCCCACCTCCTTACCAACCCAATTTCCCCCTCTCCAGAGAAAATCACTCTTAACTTTTTATATATACGCTAGGAGAGTCTATGCGAATGCAAGCACATACACTTACAAGTGTACGTATGTACAGTCCCTACATTTTTGGGGCACAGATTGGGATGTACTATTCACAGTCTTAGGCACCTTACTTCGTCTGCTTCATAACGGGCTCTTGGCTATTGGAGTGTATCATTCCACAGGCTGCCTCGTTCTTTGGACGGCTGGTTAGGGTTCCACTGCATGGACGTGCCGGAAGTCATGCAACCCAGCCTATAAGGACAAGCACTTTGAGGATGCTGTTGTGCTAATAGATCCCTTTAACACAAATAAAATAGAAATTAGAAAAGAGGAGGCCGGGGCACAGTGGCTCATGTCTGTAATCCCAGCACTTTGGGAGGCTGAGATGGGCGAATCAAAAGATCAGGAGTTCAAGACCAGCCTGGCCAACATGGTGAAACCCCGTCTCTACTAAAAATACAAAAAATTAGCTGGGTGTAGTGGTGGGTGCTTATAATTCTAGCTACTCAGGAGGCTGAGGTAGGAGAATCACTGAACCTGGGAGGCGGAGGTAGCAGTGAGCCGAGATCATGCCATTGCACTCCAGCCTGGGCGACAGAGCTAGACTCCATCTCAAAAAAAAAAAAGAAAAAGAAAAGAGGTGAAAATCCTTTGCTATTACCAACAATGCTGTAAAGCCTGTCCTGGTCTTTGTGTCATTTCTACATGGGGCTGCCTCTGTTGGACAAAGGTGTAGAAGAGCAATTGTCGGATCAAAGTCCTGATGCATTTGTGAGTCTCAGAGATACTGCTCTACCCCCTGTTACCCACCTCCCTCATGGAGGTTGTAACCATTGTGTACTCCCACCTGCAACGTACAAGAAGCCCGTGTCACAGAAATTTTGAGTTTCTCCAGGCAGACTGGGAGAGAGAGTAAGTGGATGAGAAGCTGGGGAAGAGGGCAAGGCATGGGGAGAAAGGAGGACATCCTTTGAAGGAGGAGGCCTGAGGAACCGTAGGAGCCTGAGGACTAAGGTGAGACAAGGCTGATGAGAAGTTCCTGAAGTCATGATAGTGACCTTTAGACTTGCAGAACCTAAGCCAATGGCGAAGTCATGCACAGCACTCAGTCACCCTCCTCCACTGACGGCCCAGTGATGGGCCTGCCATGCTTCCAGGATTGCATTCTCAGAAATGACACGTGGGAGATGAAGGAGAGGTGTTTAGGGGGCCCAGTGGGTTGGGGAATGGATAGTAGCCTCAGAGACAGGAGCCCCAGTCAGGAGCCAGCACTGTGGAAAAGTAGGACTAATTCAGGAGAAACTTAAGCCCCTAAAACTCTAAAACGGGGAAGAATTCCCTGCACTCTCTGATTGTGTGGGTTGGGATCTGAAGCCATTTCATCTGAGTGTTAAAGGAAAGAGACTTTGCGCCTGGGGCAGGCAGTCACTTGGTGACAGCCCCATAGCTGAGGTTCTCCGTGCCTCTAAGCCTGGGTGGCTTGCTCCCTGTTCTTCCCAGTCTCGACAGGCTGGACCATTCCACTCAGAGTTAAGAGGCTTTGAGTTCAAAATCCTGGTCCAAGGCTGGGCAAGGTGGCTCAAGCCTGTAATCCCAGCAGTTTGGGAGGCCAAGACAGGCAGATCACCTGAGGTCAGGAGTTCAAGACCAGCCTGGCTAACATGGTGAATTCTGTCTCTACAAAAATTAGCCAGGCATGATGGCAGGTGCCTGCAATCCCAGTTACTCAGGAGGCTGAGGTGGGAGAATCACTTGAACCCGGGAGGTGGAGGTTGAAGTGAGTTGAGACAGCACCGCTGTACTCCAGCCTGGGCAAGAGACTCCATCTCAAAAACAACAACAAAAAACCCAAAATCCTGGTCCAGGGTCCCAAACCTTTTTCTTTTTTTTTTTCTTAATTTTACATTTATTAAAGAGCCAAGTGTACATACCCAAACCTTTTTTTTTTTTTTAAGACAGGGTTTCACAATGTTGGTCAGGCTAGTTTTGAACTCCCGACCTCCGGTGATCCGCCCGCCTTGGCCTCCAAAGTGCTTGGATTACAGGCGTGAGCCACCACGCCCGGCCTACCCAAACCTTTTTGATCATAAACCCTTAACAATCAACAACAGTTTATTTAAAAAAATTTTAATTTAGTTATTTAAAAAAATAAATCCTTATTTATAAATTCTATAAACTGCTCTTATACTAACACAAATAAAAAATAGAAATGAGAAAAGACAGAAGTCAAAACAGAAGACCTGATATTCTTCCTAAGCCTCAAATGACACCCTACTTTGGAAATCACTGATCTAGCTTTAAGCATGTACAAAGCTGGGTTGGCCAAGGGACTTAGAGGGCCTGTGTATCTGCACGTGTGTGTGTGTGTGTGTGTGCATGAGTGTGTGTGTGTGTGTACAGAGCTGGGTTGGCCAAGGGACTTGGAGGGCCTGTGTATCTGCACGTGTGTGTGTGTGCATGAGTGTGTGTGTGTGTGTGTGTGTACAGAGCTGGGTTGGCCAAGGGACTTGGAGGGCCTGGGTATCCACGTGTGTGTGTGTGTGTGTGTGCATGCACATGCGCGCGCATGAGTGTGTGTGCTAAGTCAGGGATGGAGGTGCTATGAGATTTGGGAAACTTGGGACATGACAAGGGTTTGGGAGGTTTCCTTAAGTGGTGGGAGTTTGGGCTGAGCTTGCAACAGAGCCCTGAATGAAGAGGGGGGATGTGACTGTGTGATAGCTGGGCTGGACCTTAAGCGTCTGGGCGTGGGAGAGGCTTACAAGACCCTTGCATCCCAGCTTGGCTGCATGAGGCTGGGAGCCTTTCATCTTCAGAATGGTCCCATTCTGCCCCCGAGCTAGTCCCCACCCGTTGCCTCCTTAGATCATGAGCTTAACTATAGTGACAGACAAAGAGATGGAGCCAGGCTCCAACCCATCTCTCTCCAGGGCCAGGGAAGGAGTCACTGACCACTATTGCAGGAGAATTCAATTTGACATGGATGACCGAAGTAATACAATAATTATTTCATCTGCTTGCCGGAGAACAAATTCATATTCACCACCCATGTATGAAAGGGTTATCGCAGCAAAGAGGTTATTAGAAATGATGTCCAACTGGGAGCAACTAGGTGAGTGGGATTAGGGAAAATTACTTAAATATCCCCCTGAGGCCTTGGCTGAAGCTGACTCTGTCCTCATCTCCCCTCGCTGCCTCAAGGCCCCACCCCTGCCTGTGTCTCCGGGTCTGATACTCCTCAGCCATCCTCTGGGCGCAGGCTGACTCCAAGCCTTGTAAACCACCCAGGACCGCTAAACAAATCCTATAATTAGAAGCCAGGTTGCATTAACGAAGTGAAAAATGTAACATTACCATCTGTTTGTTCACTGGATGCTCAGCTCATGTCCCATGATCCAGAGGAGTTGTGACCTTGGGTTTCCAAGAAGCCTTAATAAGGTAATGTTTATAGGACTCCTAACTTTACAGCTCTGCTGGAGTACAACTCTGTGAAATGAGGACAAGCCATAATTCCAGGAGATCCCCTCCTCCCCCTTCCCAGTGCTGAAGCATGTTGTCCCCTTCTGTAGTACACGGAAAGCCCCAAGGCTGGGATTAAAGGAAGTAGATTCTAGTCCCAACTCCGTCACTGAATTGCTGTGTGACACTGTATCGATCTCTTTCCCTCTCTGGACTTCTGCTTGTCCATCTGTAAAGAGAGGAGATGATGGATCTTGTTCTAAAAGTCCCCTCCAATTCTGAAATTCTAGTTTGATTTCTCTGTCTCTCTGCCATGGGTTTTATGTCAAGCAAAGATTCTTTTCCAGATTTGATCTTCCTTCTTTGGACTTCTCAAAAAGACTTGGTAACGAAAGTTGAACTGGATGAATTTAGTTTAGAGTTAGCAAGACACGTAGACCTTCTTCTTCCTCAGCTTTGACTCTCTCTGATAGGATAAAAATGCATCAAAAATAATATGACAGTGACTATTAGGAAGAGACAATTCCTTAACTCTTCAAAGAAATGAAACTGGTTAATGTGAAGAACAGTGGAAAGAATCAGGGTTGTTCTCTCTAGAGATGGTAGCCCCAATTAAGTGAACAGAATATTCTGCCAGCTTCCTATCCGCTGACATTTACTGAGTTCCTCCTGTGAACCAGACTTTATGTTGTGAGCTTACACCCATCCTCTCAGTTAATCTCATAGCAAACCTGTGAAGACGGTACTTTCTCATTTTCCTCATTTAACAGATGAGAAACTGACAATTAAAGAGATGAATGTGCTCCAAGGAATTATGTGGTTGGAGCAGAGACGCCAACCTGATTTTGGACCTCTGCAGATCTGTTGTCTACAAACCTCTGACTCTGTTATGGCACTTGTGGAAGCAAGGGTTGTGATGAAGCTTCCATCACCAGGTTCCTGCATGATTCTGATGAGCACAGCATGCCCTGCTAGCCTGCACAGGCTATGTAGCATAGCTGATAAGGAGACCCTTGCTGGGCTGAGCTCCTAGATTTGGGGATTGCTTGTTACTGCAGTGCAACTTTGTCTATACTGACTGATACTGCTTGCCATGAGGCAGAGGGAACAGTTTTGCTCTGTATATTCACAAAGAGCCAGTTTGCAGTCAGCAGATGGAAGGAGCAGGGAGATGGACATTTAAAACAACTAATAAAAGACTGAGGAGCACATAGTGAGAGTCTCATTGAGAAGCCAACACAATGATCCTGATGGTCCTGTTGAGCTTGAGAGTCTAAGACATGAACTAAAAAAATGAGATTCGTAGGTGATTCTGGAATGCCAGAGTTAGAGCTAGCTCTGTGGTTGAGATAACAGGATAGAATACAAGGGAATCCCAATATGAAAGACAAGAATTTAAGAACATAGCCATGTGCTGGCCAGACTGAAGGGTCAAACAATCCTAGGTTTTGTTTGTTTGTTTGTTTGTTTTGAGACGGAGTCTCGCTCTGTCGCCCAGGCTGGGGTGCAGTGGCGCGATCTTGGTTCACTGCAATCTCTGCCTCCTGGGTTCAAGCAAATCTCCTGCCTCAGCTTCCCGAGTAATTCCTAGGTTTTTCTAAGACCACACTACTGGGGGAGAGAAGGATCAGGGTCAGCTTGACCCCTGAATTCTCTCCAGAGCTGACTCAGAAAACTTATCCCTCTGGCACGGAGCCCTCTTACCAGACACATTTCTCTCCAACGTAGATTTGTCCATAAAGCACAGCTGACCATGGCAGGAATGATTTGGATAGCTTTCGGTGCTCTGTGTCCACTGCCTAATGACAGGCACCCACCTCTTCCCGCTGCTGGCTCCAGTGCTCATTCATTTCCCCTACACTGGGGCAAAGGTTAGGGTAGCTGATGGTTAAAGGGACCTCAGGGGCCCAACTTTTGTCCCAAGCTCTGTCCCTCTTCTCTTCACTGTCTGGCCCTGGGCAGGTTACTTCTTTTCCCTGCGCCTCAATTTAGTCTTCTGTAAAATATTTACATTCACATGTTGATCCAGGAAGTAAATAAAGTGATGAATGTAAAGTGTTCTTTTTCTTTCCTTTTTTGTTTTGTTTTGTTTTTGGAGACAGGGTCTTGCTTTGTCACCCAGGCTGGAGTGCCGTGGTGTGATCTCGGCTCAGTGCAGCCTTGACCTACCAGGATCAAGTCATCCTTTTGCCTCAGCCTCCTAAGTAGCTGGGCCTACAGATGCATGCCACTACACGTGGCTAATTTTTAATTTATTTTTTGTAGAGACGAGGATCTCGCTATGTTGACAGAGCCAGTCTTGAACTCCTGACCTCAAGCAATTCTCTTGCCTCAGCCTCTCAAGTGTTGAAATTCCAGGCATAAGCCACGGTGCCTGGCCTAAAATTATTTTTCAAATTGTAGAGTGCTTCAGGGGGTATCCCTCTTACCGCCACGCAACTGTCATCAGCATCTGCGTGTGTCTTTGGCTGGACCCCTTCCATCTCCCACAGCCAGAAACCTTGAAGCTGCCTTCTCACATTAGAGCAATTACCGAAGCTTCTTTCCTGGGAAACAGACTTTGAAAATGGTCAGATTCCACACTAGCCATTTCTTCCTCTTTCCTCACAATATTTATGAGAACTGACCTTCCAATGGAAATTTGGCAAGATTTCACATTCTGGAGACATCGTACCTTCCTCCACATGCTCCGAGGGCTGAGGTCATGGGCTTCCCAGAAGATCCAGCAGTTCCCATGGCTGCAGGAGGTGGACAGGACCGACAGGAGAGGGGCCCAGCAAGAGCCCCTGAGCTGTGGGCTGGTCCTAAAGTATCCATATTGTTAGATTCCCCATCCTGCATTAGAACATAAGTTCAGGAATAGGCTGGGCCCAGTGGTTCACACCTGTAATCCCAGCACTTTGGGAGGCCGAGGCAAGCTCGATCACTTGAGGCTGGGAGTTCGAGACCAGCCTGGCCAGCATGGTGAAACCCTATCTGTACTAAAAATTCAAAAATTAGCCCTGCATGGTGGTGCATGCCTATAACCTCAGCTACTCTGAAGGCTGAGGCATGAGAATCACTTGAACCTGGGAGGTAGAGGTTGTAGTGAGCCAAATTGCACCACTGTGCACTCCAGCCTGGGCGACACTGGGAGACTGTCTCAAAAAAAAAAAAAAAAAAAGCAGCTCAGGAGCTGTTTTAGTTGTTCACTGCTATGTCTCCAGTGACTGGCGCATAGTAGGTGTTCAATATATATTTGCTAAATGAATGGAATGAACCCTCCTCAAGAACTCTCAAAGGCTCTTCGTTGTCCATAGGTTAATTCCTTGAAGGTCACAGCTCACAGAAACTTACAGAACGTCCTAAGCCAGATATTTACACCTCCACCAGAAGCTGCTTCTCAACAATGCCTCCTGACAGTTCAGGGCACATAGACAAGCTTCTGCAGGGAGGCCAGGGTGGGGGATTCACTGCAGCCCTAAGACCCTGTGAGTTTTCTGGGAGTCAGGAGAATGAGGATAGAGGCCTTGGCTATGGCCATCAAGGGTGATGTGATGTGTCTCAGAGTTGCTGCCCGTGCCCTAAGTGTTGCGTTGTGTGTCTCTCTCAGGACATTCCTCTGCTAATCCTGCCCTAATCACAGCTGGCCCCCGAGCTCCCCAAGCCAGGTGCTGAGAGCCACGCCTGTGAGTTAGGCATGCTTGCTGTTTGCGAGCAGCTCCTACCTGATGGCTCTTAAAACAGTAACAAAACACACGCATACAAGACACCACCCACAAATTCACACTCACACAATACACCAGAGCAACCACAACAGAAACAGCACTCTCTGACCCAGTAACAGAAGCCAATATGCAAGGCAGATTTTGACAAGTACCTCGGTTTTGAGCTTAATATTTGGGGTGCAGGCCTTTGAACCCAACCTGCAAAAGAAGCCCTTTCTGCTCCACCCATGAACCCCCAGGACTCCTCTCCCTACACAGCAGCTGGGAGAGGTCCACTGTTTGCTTCTCACGTCCCCACAGCTGTGGCCTCTTCCTCTGCCAGGAGCAGCTCTGGGGGGCTGAAGGGGGGACATTTCTTGTTCTGTCCCCCGCTTCCTGCTTCTGCTGGGGGCAGGGCTGGGGCCTTCCACCCAAAACAGATCTATACCCTCCCAGCCAGAGGAGGGGCTGACAGCTTTGGGGGAAAAGTCAGAATTCTGGAGCTTGTGAATCCAGACATCCTGTAAACTCTGAGCAGAGAATAAACATCCCCCGGGACTGAGGGGAGGACGGTCCAGTGGGCAGGGGGCCCGGCGCCTCTGTCTGCCCTGGGGGACAGGCTGTTTATTCTATGTCCCCCACAGGCTCTCTGCACTCCTTCCTGTCCCAGGTCTGGGTGAGTCACAGCAGGCCTGACAGCCCCACATGGGGGCCTGAGGCCTTGGACATCAGATCTGGACCTCTCAAGGCTGGAAGGGAACTTTAAAAGCTCAACAACCAGCTGGGTGTAGTGGCTCACATCTGTCATCCCAGCACTTTGGGAGGTTGAGGTGGGCAGATCACAAGGTCAGGAGTTCAAGACCAGCCTGGCCAACATGGTGAAACTGTTTTTACTAAAAATACAAAAATTAGCTGGCACGTACCTGTAATCCCAGCTACTCTGGAGGCTGAGGCAGGAGAACTGCTTTACTGGAACTGGGAGGCGGAGGTTGCAGTGAGCTGAGATCACGGCACTGCATTCCAGCCTGGACTACAGAGCAAGACTCCATCTTAAAAAAAAAAAAAAAAAAGCTCAACAACCCCTTCACCCCGCAACACACACCTGGGCCACTCCTACCTCTTCTTCTTCCACAACCTCGTGGCTGGTCTTCTGGTCTCTGCTGATAGAGAGATCACTCTTTTCCAGGGCAGTCTATTTTGTTTCTGGGACTCTTTGGCAGTTAGAAAGTGCTAGAATTGAGCTGACTAGCGTTGTTCTGTGCCACCTGATTGGGAGGAACTAAGAACAATGTATACAACAAAATAATAGCAGGACCATGTTTTGTGCCAGGCACTTGCCACACATAATCTTGTTAACGCCCCCACCTCCCTTTCAAGGACATAGGCTCAGGGAGGTTGGGTCACTTGCCTAAGGAGACTTAGCTGCTACATGGCAGGGATGAGGTTCAGGGCACTCTGGTTCAAAGTCTGTGCTTTAAATATTAATCTGTACTGGCTCTTCATCATCAAAACGCAAAAGTAGCACATACGCCCACAAAAACACTATATCACCAACTCAGGCACATATAAACCAAACCAAATCACAAATATCAGCCCGAACTTGTCAAATATTAAGTACCATGATGTGCCAGGCAACAATAATTTTAATGATTAATGCATTTGAACAACCCCATGAGGAAACGGAGGCCCACTGAAGTGAGGGTGGTGGACATGACCATATCATAAGGGGCAGGGCAAATGTCGAAACACCATTGCCTGAAGTCTGCTGTCTTTTCCCCACAGGAGGAGGACTTCCGCAAAATAAAAAAGAAAGCTTTTATAATTATAATTATTTTCAACAACTAGAGTTTTAAAAGATGGACTGTGTATCTTTGGAGAGAAATGATATTCCTAGATTGATGGTACCCAGCGAAGGCACTTAGAAAGGGTTCTCGCTTTATTTAGTAGGGGCTGGATAAGAGATCCTCTACCTCCGATGGTCTATGGGTGGTGAGTGCTAACAAGAGACTAGGTACAGCATGGAGTCAATCTGCAACCCAGAAACACAAACTTGGTGTTTGATTTCCCTTCCTTCCTTCCTTCCTTCCTTCCTTCCTTCCTTCCTTCCTCCTTCCTTCCTCCCTCCTTTGTGTTTTTTTATTAGAGACAGGGTTTCACCATGTTGGTCAGGCAGGTCTTGAACTCCTGACCTGGTGATCTGCCCGCCTTGGTCTCCCAAAGTGCTGGGATTACAGGCATGAGCCACTGCACCTGGCTTAAAACTTGGTGTTTTCAAGGCTGGATGCTGGGTAGAAGAGAGGCCTAGCCGACCCAGTCACCAGTGAACAAGACCACCTCTTGGGGTCCTACCCTAACTCACATTTCTTTGACTTCCCCCTGTGGGGAGGAGACATTGGCACCTGGGCAGAGGGTCATGTCGATGTGGCAGCCCCTCTGCACATCCCAGGGGCCACCCATTCACCCAGGCCTTTCCCTTTTTTGAGAACTGGGAGCTTGCTGGCTGGGGCTGTTCCCACCAACAATGTTCCCGTCCAGGGAGCTTAAAATAGCCCCTCTTGGCTGGGGCTCTGGAGTGAGCAGTGAGGCAGGCATTTGTGCAAATATGGGCCTAGGAGAAGGACTCCTACCAGAGAGGGAGGGGAGGGCAGTGTGGCAGTAGAGCGAGGACCTCCCGAGGGGGGCTGCACCCTCCTGGCCACAGCCAGCAAAGGCGCCAGCTGGCCTCTTCCCGCCTTCCCTGACTTTACTGGGTCCACTTGGGCGAGTTCTTAGACCAAATCCTCAGGTCCCCCCCGGCTTCGCCAACACTCTAGGGTGGGCCCCTGGAGATAGGCACCTTTGCATTCTTCTGCTGTTTCCAGCCTTGTCCCCCGCTTCGTAATGCCGTTCCTACCCAGGAACATGCCAGAGCATCCTCAAAGGCCCAACTCAAAGCTCATTTTAACTGAAGGAATCACAGTTGCAGCCAGCATTAATGGGGTACCTACTTCTGCCAGGCGTTGTGCTAAGTACTTTAACATGTATTATCTCGTTTGATCCTCACAATCATCCACTGAGAGCCAAGTTATTATTATCTTCACTTTGCAGAAGAAACAAAAGCTCAGAGAAGTCAATTAATGTTCCCAAGATGACACAGTTGTGAAGGGGCAGGGCCAGGATTGAAACTCAGGTCAGCCCATCATCTGTGGAGCCTGACCTCTGCCTCCCAGCTGCATTTCCTTCTCCAGGTCCCACTGCCCTGGCCTCCTACTCTGTCCCAGCATGGCCTCCCTATATTACTGTCAGTTTGATTCAATGTATCAATATTTCAGTTCATGCCAGGAATGCCGCTAGGTGCCACACAAGCACCCTGGGAGCTCTCGGATCCCCCTTGATGATTTGGGTTTGGGCATGGGTTTAGTGAGCACCCCGAACCTGCCGGGTCTAGGTTGCATGAGGCTGTGGGGCAAGGCTGAGGCCATCACAGACCGTGCTGAATGACCAGCTGACCAATTGGACATTCCCCCTTCACCCCTGGCTGCTGTGCTCCTGTCCTTGCCCTACTGCAGGGAGCAGCATGTGCAGGAGTCAGACAAACTTGCTGTGAATCTTCTGTGACTTTGGGCAAGTGACCAACCACTCTGAGCCTCAGTTTCCCCATCTGTACTTCAGAATAAAACTAGGACCTCACCCAGTGTTATTGGGAGGATTTCATGAAGGATTTAGCTTAGGGCCTGGCAGTCAGTAAGTGGATATTAAGCAGCAGCTATTATTGTTACTAACTGTTATTTTCTGTGAATTAAGGTGTCCAGGTGCCAGATGTCTGGGGTCTGGCACACAGCAGGTGCTCAAAGTAAAGGCAATCACTCACTCAGCAGACAGAAGCCCCCACCAGACATCTGGCCGGTTGTGGCATTCCTGTTCTGATGTGTCCTAGGCTCTGGTCCCCATCAACAGTAGGGTCACTATGGAAGCCAGGTACAGGCACAGGGCCCCACCCACTCGCTCCATCCCCTCATTCTCAGCTCCTGGGCCCCTCCTGGGGAAAGAGGTGGCAGAGACCTGAGTCTGCACGTTTTTTCAGGGTTGGCTGGCTTTCTCGTGGCGCCATCTGGTGGTGAGTGCAGCACTGCTCCTGGCGGGGCCAGCGGTAGAGGGCTCTGAGCGAGACCGCCGCCACCCACTGCCCCTCCCCCTCTAGCTCATCAGCCCAGTCCTTCATTCACTCTCGCTGACCACCTTCTGCGTGAAAAGACCCAAGGACCCCAGCCTCGCTTGTGGGGTGGGAGTCCCGAAAGCCCAGTTCCTGCGCGTCCCTCTCAGGCCTGGCACTGAGTCCTGGGGCTGGGTCCCACAAGCCTGCCTGGGTGCACACTCAGGACATCAAGAAGGGCAGATGACCCTCCAGGGGTTTCTAAAAACCAAGGCTGGAAGAAGGGGTCTCCCTCCTAGTCTCAGATGGCCCAGGAATGGGAAACCCAATGACCACTGCTGGGTCCATGCCCGACTCCTTATAGCACCTGCCTGGGGACCCCAAAGCTCCCATCCCCCACTGTGAGGGATCTGGGGCCCCCAAAAGCACTGGCCTGGCTCTTTGGCCCCCGCCAGGCCAGCAAGGAGGCCCAGCCTGGCCCAGAGCTGTTTGTTTCAAGTCTGAGGGAAGAGCAATGAATGACTTAGGAGATGGAGTTCTGCTCCCGGCTTTGGCACAAACGCATTGTGTGAACCGGGGTAGGACCCTCCCTTACCCAAATTTGCTTGTGGTAAAACGGGTGGGAGGAGGGGGGCCAGATGATGGGTGAGGACCTGTGCAGCTCCCAGAATGAGCTTGTGCTAAGATGCAGAGTTCTTTGCTGCTACTTCAGCATCTCTGGGGCTTGGACCCTGAAATCTAAGTAGCAGCACTGCAGCTGGAGCTGGGGGACGCTGACCAGTCAGTCCTGGCTTGGGGGAGGCAGAAGTGAGGGGTGCATATTGCCAGCAGGTAAGAAGGATGTGGTGGTTTCAGGGGTCCCTCAGATACCAGTATCCATCTTTTAGTTTCTCACTGGTCTGTGCATAGGGGGAGGTTCGCCCCAGCTGCATGTCTGTGGGACCCCACTGCTAGCAGCAGCAGAGCGAGTGCAGAGAGCCAGCTCAGAACCCAGACAGGCTGCCCAGGCTCGTGGGGCTGGGGCCCGGACCGCCTGCGGTGGGGGCGGGGCCCTTGTTGCCTGAGGAGGTATTTTCAGAGTCCCCCTCCCTCTGGAGTTTCCAACGAGAGAATAGAGCCCTGTCTAGTATTTGACCAAATATGGTGGCATCTCTCATGCTCGAGCCCCAGCCAGCGTCTCAGTTATGCTGTGGAAGCCTGCCCTGGACAGATTAATCTTGTGACATTCAGGAGCGCCTCTCAACCTGCGTTCTTCCCCTCGGACGATTCCTGTAAATGGCCAACACCGGCCCTCAGCCCGACAAGGCCGTCCTCAGTGTCTGTTCACAATGCCCCTCCTCTGCCCTCCTCATACTCCCTCCCACCGTTCCTACCTCACTGGGTGGATTTGCCTGCTCACATTGGGCTGGGCTGTTCACTTGAGGTGAGAGACATTGGCCAGAGGAGCTGGTCAGATGAGCATGTGATTCCAGGACCTTTGGGCCCTGGGGTCATCTGACCTCACAAACTTGTGGCCCAAGTCTTGGAGGCCTAGACCTCTCTCAGCAGCCATAAGGGTGAGCCTGAGGGGGTGGAAGGGAGAGTCAGTAGAGTAATGAGAACTGTGCTAGCTCTACTGCTAATTAGAATAACTCATGTTTATAATAATCATTATACAATCATTTTATAATAATTTCTGTAATAAACAACTAAGTGTTTATTGAGCACTTACTCTGTGCCAGGTACTGTTGCCAGCTATTTAACATGGGTTATTTCCTTTCTTTCTTACAGCAGCCTCAAGAGGGTGCCATGATTCTTCCCACTCTGGAGATGAGGGAATTGAGGCTCAGAAAGATTTCAGGAGGGAATGGGCCAGGCCACCATCTATTTCTGAGTCCAGCCACCTATTTTATGGAGGAGGGAACTGAGGCTGGGAGAGAATGAAGCTCACATGGAGCCACATAGGCTCTGAGAGTGGAGACCACCCCAGCAGGGAGAGTGCTGAGTCAGGAAGGCCAGAACAATCGGCCATAAGTCCTCATGGATCTGCACGTTGGCTGGAGTGAGAGCATGCTGCGTCAGAAATATGTTCACAGCAGGCTGAAGTTGTGCGGAAAACATCCCAAGAAAAACAACATGGGGTGGTGGATAGAGCCCTGGATGGGGACCAGCTGGAAACAGCAGCTCTGACATCTCTAACTCCCCTGTTAATAGTCACAAGTCCCTTCTTCGCTCCAGCCTCAGTTTACCTGACTGTGATCTAGAGGGGTGGGGCTTTGGTCTCCTAGGGCTGCGAAACTCACCTGAGGCTGGCAGAGGCTGGAGTGCCTGAGGCTGTTTCCCTGGGAGATGGGGTGCCTGCTCCTGGCCAGCACCGTCTGAGAACATTTGCTCTCCTGACCAACTGACGGCCCATCCCTCCTCCACCCTCACCCCCTTGCCATCCCCAAAGCAAACGAAGCTGATTGTCTTAGCTGGCCCTGTGGGTGCTGGCTGGGCGGCAGGCCGCAGGCCACAGGCGGAGGTGCCACCGGCCAGAGCCCCACCAGACACACAGGGCATTGTCCCTCGGTCAACAGCCCCTGGGCACCTCAGCTCGGCTCCTGGCCTGCCCCCCACGCTCCTCACCGCCTGCCACTGCGCTAGGCTCAGCCAGCTGGGGGCCCAAGGCTCCCAGCTGATGATGAGCCCACCCACTCACTCCCCCAGCGGCCCCCAGTTGAGCTATAATTGCTTCGCTCCATCCTGTTGCTGCCATTCTCTCGGCGGCATCTGGGGTTCCAGGCGGGCAGCAGCTGCAGGCTGACCTTGTAGCTTGGTGGAATGGACTGGCCTCACAACCTGGTACGTGGCGCTTCCCCGCTGCACCCCCACCCCTTTTTAGAGCCCAGATCTGTCAGTTTTTCTTTTCTATTGATTAATGGCTGCCTCTGTTTGGTTTGGAATCTGCAGAGGCGACTTCTCTGTCTTCTCCCCCAGGACTAGAAAGAAACAGAGACTGGTCTCAGAGCCTGCAGCCGTGGGCAGCAGCGCAGGCTCCTGAACTGGGCTCAGCTGGGGCACACCAAAGCCTTTTTAGACAGGAGGTGTCTGGGGAGGTCCCGGCAAACTCAGTCAGCGGGGTTTTTCCAAAGAGACCTGGCCTCGAGGTCCCAGCTGTATGACCTTGGGCAAGTCCTTCTGTTTCCCAGTGTCCCATCTGGAGATGGGACTTTGAGGGAGGGGGCTTTGATTCTATTCTAGGCTTCTCTGAGTGGAGAGCCAGAGTTTAAGAATGCCCTGTGAGAAATCCCGATGAGAGAGCCTATTGTTAGGGAGACATTTTTTCTGCACTAGGATCTAGGACCAAAAAGGAAGAATTTAGCGACTTGAATCTCTGTTGCAGATTTTGTGCCAGCAAATACCTCTGCCAAGAGGGGCTCTGCTGAAGCTTGTTTTCTAGGGTCAAGACTTGCAGGGTAGCCTGGATAAAGCAGGCATGGGCCATGGGGCCGTGGGGCTGTGGGGTGAGGCATACAGGGTATGCATGGAGTCCATCTCAATACAAGAGGAGTCTGTGGTGCCTCCATCCTGGGACCTCTGCTCCACACGTAGGCACTGGCCCTTCTTGCTCTGGATTCCTGAGGAGTCTGGGTTCTGCCAGGCCTGAGTCCTCTTCTTTGTGAGCCAAAGCTTTTCCTGATGCTCTTGGTGCTGGGAGGGAGAAGTGGATGGCGATGGCGTGTTGTGTGTGTGTGTGTGTGTGTGTGTGTGTGTGTGTGTGTGTGTGTGGAGGGCTTGGGGGATGCCTGGAAGAGGGAAGGCTCAGGGTGGAGGGTAGTGCAGGTGGACAGGGCGTCCACAACTTGAACAAAAAGAGACTTGGCTCTCCCACCTTCAGCCCACAACTTGCCCATCTCCCCAACTTCAAGTCATGCCTCTTCCTCCCGCCCACTCTTAATCAACATTCCATTCAACAAAGTTCTTAGCCAGTTCCAACTTCCTCTCTCCATCTTCCCCCACCCACCCCTCCTATACCTATAAGACTTCAACTCCTTCAGCCCATGCCTGCCATGTCTCATCTGACATGTCCCTTCCCCATTAAAGATTCCTGGGCCATTGTTGCGGCGCAGGTAAGCAGGAGGCCCCATTCTTCTCCAGCCACACCCTGAACAGGGCCATCCTGGACTTGTTGCTAGTGAGACTTGGGTATCTGCCTTCTTGTTCACTGTTTTCCTTCTCAGACATAAATGACAGAAGGGCAGCGATGAGGACAGTCAATCATTTACTCAGTGAGTGTCCGCTGAATGTATCATACAGACATGGGGGATATGACAGT
This sequence comes from Ateles fusciceps, assembly GCA_036589455.1. NCBI lineage: Eukaryota > Metazoa > Chordata > Mammalia > Primates > Atelidae > Ateles > Ateles fusciceps. The sequence continues at coordinate 11,960,120 of JAZHEH010001005.1, read as the reverse complement.
GTATGGAAACTGACACATGCCCCCACGGAGTCCATGCTGAGTTGGGGACAAACACATAAAAGAACTGTACATACAAACTGTAAGACTGAAGTCATGCAAGAGGCATGTGGGTTATGAGAACCCAAGAAAGTCCAGAGGCATCCCTAAGGACATGGCACTAGAGCTGATGCATGAGGGCTGGGAAGCCGTCCAGGAGGTGAAGAGGCAGAACACTGCAGGCAGAGGCTTGTGCAAAGTCCCTGTGGCAGGAAGGAGCATGCTGAGAGAAAGACTGAGAGAAGACCAGAGGCTGGAGCACACATGACAGAGGAATCAGGGGGTAATTTGAGGAAGGAGAGCTGGGGGATGGTGGGCTGTGTCAGACCTGAGCCTGGGAGACCCCTAAGGACAATGGGAAAGAACCATGGACCCCATGTCTTGGCCCAGAAAAAGACTTGACTTTCCCATCTTTGACCTTGGCTTTCCTCCCCAGCTGTTCCTTCTTATCATTTCCATCTTCCTGGGGCTGAGCCAGCCCAGGAGCCCCAAAGGCAAGAGGAAGGGGCAAGGGCGGTCTGGGCCCCTGGCCCCTGGCCCTCACCAGGTGCCACTGGACCTGGTGTCACGGGGGAAACTGTACGCCCGCATGGAGGAGTACGAGAGGAACCTTGAGGAGATGGTGGCGCAGCTGAGGAACAGCTCAGAGCTGGCCAAGAGGAAGTGTGAGGTCAACTTGCAGCTGTGGATGTCCAACAAGAGGAGCCTATCTCCCTGGGGCTACAGGTAGGCTGGGCAGTGGTAACAAGCTGTCCTTGGGGGGTGGGGGCCTTCCCAGCACCCCAGTCATTGTAATCATTAAGATCTTGGATTCAGAGGTCTGCGTGCTTGGGTTCGGATCCTAGCTCTGCCTCTTACTCGCCTTTGAGGCTTTGGGCAAATGGATTAGCCTTTCTGGGCCTCAGTTTCCTCAATGTAAATGGAGGCAGTAGTAGTATCTACTTCAGAGACTTGTTGTTAAATGAGATATCCATGTGGACAACTGCCCTTATTGTTCTTCAGGTCTCCACGGAGGTGCCTGCAAGGCTTTCCCCAGATGCCACCTCCTCCGCTCTGTGGGTCTCATATGCCCTTCTCAGATACGGAGCTTCTATGCAGTGTTACCGTCTGTCTCTCATGCTGGGCCTGGGCCTTCCCAGTACCTGTATCAGAATCACCTAGGGATTCCCATGCCCCATCAAAACCTCCAGCGGCGAGGCCCAGGAAGTGCTGTTTCCTATAGCTCCACGTGATCAGGACACACAGCAGGCTGTGATTTGGGAATCAAGACCGGCGGCCCTGGATGACGATGGCAGCAGCGTCTTCCCTTGGTTGTCGCTCTGCTTTCTCGCTCAGTGCCTGACCCACAGAAAGGACCAAAGATGAAGGAATGGGCTGACCCTGAGGTCCTCACTCACTAACCCAGGCCAGAGATTTTTCAGGCACACGACATATACCCTGAGATTCGAGAATAGCACTATTCACCAGGCCTTTCTGTGATGATGTAAGGTCCAGTATGGTAGCCACGAGCCTCATGTGGATACTGAGCTCTTGACATGTGGCTATGTGACTGAGGGATTAACTTTGATTAAATTTTTCAATTTTTTGCTTGAGACTGTTTCACTCTGTCACCCAGGCTGGAGTACAGTGGCATGGTTTCGGCTCACTGCAGCCTCTCCCTCCTGGGCTCAAGCAATCTTTCCACCTCAGCCTCCCAAGCAGCTGGGACCACAGGCATGCATCAACATACCTCGCTAATTTTTTTTTTCTTTGTAGAGACAGGATCTCACTATGTTGCCCAGGCTGGTCTCACACTCCTAAGCTCAAGCAATCCACTGGCCTCGGTCTCCCAAAGTGCTAGGATTATAGGGGTGAGCCACCATACTCAGCCTGATTAATTTAACTTGAAGTTGACATATGAATCTAGTGGCTACTGCATTGGACAATGCAGCTCCCGAATGTGACCACTGGAAGGGTTGGTAAAGATCCTCCAGAATGGAGCTTTTCACACTTGACTGTGCCCATGAATCACTCAGGGATCTGATAAAAATGCAGCTTCAGATTTAGGGGGTTCTGCATTTCTAGCGAGCTCCTAAGCATAAGGTGATACTAATGCTGCACGTCCACAGGTCCAGCTCACCCACTTCCTTGTCCCCTGTTTAGCAGATGGGGAAACTGAGGTGCAGAGAAGGAGAGGTCACAAAGCAAGTCCCTGTATGGGAGGCTCCATGAGAGCACTAGGAGGGAACTTGTCTGCTTTGCTCATCAATGAACACCTAAAGTCTGGGACAGAACTGCTCACATGGTGAGCATGTAAGTGTTGAATGAATGGAGATTAAGTCAGAATAGAACCCAGACCTCCTGACTTCTTTGCCAGTGGAAATTAGGTATCAATAAAACTAATCCACCTTTTATTTCTGTGGATTAAGTTTCCCAACAATACAAACACAGTGGGGGGTGGGGCAGGCAGAGGGAGGCCCAGAGCTACTCTACCATCCCCATGGTGCAACCTAGTACTGTGAGGGACATCCGCAAAGAAGGAAGCCGGGTGACTGGTGACCTTGAAGCTGGGTAACCTTGGGGCTCTCAACTTGCCTTCCATGATCTTCAGCGTCCTCATGTGGAACACTGAGTTGATTACTGCCTTTCCTCCAGCCCAACAGTCTTGCTGTGGGAATTAAAACTCCGATTAGGAAAGGCAGTGGTGTGGGGTATGGGTGCTGACTGGCTGTTTCCCGATGACTTTCCACTCTGCTCTTTCTCCTGTTCCCCGCAGCATCAACCACGACCCCAGTCGTATCCCTGCGGACCTGCCGGAGGCACGGTGCCTGTGTCTGGGCTGTGTGAACCCCTTCACCATGCAGGAGGACCGCAGCATGGTGAGCGTGCCCGTGTTCAGCCAGGTGCCAGTGCGCCGTCGCCTCTGCCCGCCACCGCCCCGCACAGGGCCCTGCCGCCAGCATGCGGTCATGGAGACCATCGCTGTGGGCTGCACCTGCATCTTCTGAACCACCTGGCCCAGAAGCTGCACCAGCAGCCCAAGCCATCCTCCCTGCACTCTTGTGCCAAGAAAGGCCTATGAAAAGTAAATGCTGACCTTTGAAAGCAAGACTTTGGGTTTGCTTCTTGTGGCTTCAAAGTCAAAAACAGGGTCAGGGTAGGAGGTTCCTGGGAGGTAGATTTCAGATTAATATGAAGGAGGATTTTCCATCACTCCGAGTTCCCCAACACTGAGATGGCCTATTAGACAATAATGTGTTCAATTCTACCACTTAGAGCTGTTATGTGTTTCCTTTATTTATTTATTTTGAGACAAGGTCTCACTCTGTTGCCCAGGGTGGGGCACAGTGGCCCAGTCACAGCTCACTGCAGCATCAACCTCCCCAGGCTCAAGTGATCCTCCCACCTCAGCCTCCCAAGTAGCTGGGACTATAGGCGTGTGCCACTACACCAGGCTGATTTTTGTAGATGCAGGGTTTCCCCATGTTGCCCAGGCTGATGTTCAACTCCTGGGCCTCTCTGCAGATCAGACTTCTGCCCACCTCGGCCTCCCAAAATGTTGGGATTACAGGTGTGAGCCACCACACCCGGCCCCTGTGCGTCCTTTAATTTGGGTTTATAAGTCTATATTTCAGCCATGTTAAGGTGGCTTGGTTGCTATAAACCAATATAGGAGTTAGCAAGAGCTAATAACTCTACCCACTTAAGGGTGACTGGAAACAAGCTCTTTTGAAGTGGGGGAGCTCCCCCACCTCTGAAAGTGTCATGTTAACACCAAGCCTCTCAAAGATATTATGGAGCAGACCCCTGCTCTGGTTGGAGCAGATGATCTAGAAAGTCTTTTTCAGCTCTGAGATGATCAGACTTAGACCCAAAGAAAGGCCTCCAGGTTGCCAAAGAGCAGGTGTTTTTAACCTGGGATAGTGCGTCCCTGAAATTTTTATGCAGGTATGTACATTTTCTGAGCTGAGGATTCCTGGTTTTGAACAGACACTCTTAAGTTGAGAAGTGTCAATGTAGATCATTCTTTCTTCCAGCCCTGTCCAAAAGGGGATCTTATTCGATGGTTTGCTGCTATCAGTGATTCTCAAACTTCAGTGAGCATCAAAATCTCCTGGAGGGATTGTTAGAACAGCTTGCTGGAACTCGCATCTAGAGGTTCTGATTCAGGTGGAGGCTGATACTTTGCATTTTTTTGCAGTGTTTTCCTTGCATTTATAATATAAAATAGCTGTTCCCAGGTAATGGTGATGCTGCTGGTCTGGACACTGCATTTTGAGAACTACTGGCTTACATTAAGATACTTTGCTGATCAAAAATGGCAGCGTGCTGGGCGTGGTGGCTTACTCTTGTAATACCAGCACTTTGGGAAGCTGAAGCAGGGGGGATTGCTTGAGCCTGGGAATTTGAGACCAGCCTGGGAAACATGGCAAAACCTCGTCTCTACAAAAAAATAGAAAAATTAGCCCAGCATAGTGGCACGCGCCTATAGTCCTAGCTGTTAGGGAGGCTGAGATGGGAGGATCACTTGAGCCTAGGGAGGCTGAGGCTGCAGTGAGTCATGACTGCACCAGTGCACTCCACCCTGGGTGATAGAGTGAGACTCTGTAAAGAAAAAAAACCAGAAAAAAGCCGAAAACGGCAGTGTGGACTGATACCTGATACGTCCTAAAGCCCGTGCTAACTCTTGTGCCCTGGATGCGACTCCCCCACTTCCCCCTTTATCCCCTAGCAATTCAGTCCTCCCCGTGGGCCCTCTAATCCCTGCAGCAAATCCCAAATCAGCTGTTCTAGGGTCTAAAAATACCTTCCCCTCCCGCAAGACAGCTGAGGGGCTCAGACTATTTTCTGAGGGTAAGAATAACTAGCACTTTAGAGTTAATTTCAGTAAAAGGGCCAACAGCCCAGGACAGGAATATGTGGCTTGGCTGCTCTAACTTTAGCACTTAAAGCAGTTTTAGCCCCAAATGTCTTAAGGGTCTAATTCATGAAAGGCCAATGATTAGGTATGTGCCTGCCTCGGGTGGTAAGTAACTTACCTTTTTTGGTATTGTTCTAGAGTGCATACTGGTTAAAATTACTCCAGGAAGCTTCGGCCTGGTTCCAGACACATGGAAAATAGACTTTCTGTGCTAACGCATGCTGATCCCTTCAGCAGCCGCTTCTCCACCCTTGGGGCTGCTCTCCAGGTCTTCAGACTTCAGCCCCACATGAAGGGCCCACAGCTTCCAAGCCTTTTCTGTGGGGTGAGGTTGTGGAAGAACTGAGCTGTAGAAGGGTTGCTTGTAGTCCTGGGAGACCCTAGGTGCTCTGGGGCATAAGGGCTGGTGGGCAGACCCCCCACTGTGGTGAGAAGAGGGTGTCTTACTTCTACCCAAGCATCAGGAGCCCCCAGATGCTCCATAAACACCAGCTAGTTTCATACGGATGATGCCTTTTCCTCTTTCTGGCCTTTGGATTCCTCATCTGTGAAATGAACAGATGGGATTTGGGGATCTCCAGGGTCTTTCCCAGGCTTACCATCCTCTGACTTAGAAGCTTGGCCTTGGTGGTTGGGCTGGCCCCTGGCATAGCTCTGAGTCCCAGCTGGCTCCTCCCAGGCCCCCCAGTTTAAAGGCAGCAGCAGGGAGCTCAGGTTCTTTGGAGAGATGGGTCTACACAGCACCCTGGAACTTCCTTTGGACTGAATCTAATTGTGTTTCATGTTTGCCTCCCCTACAAAAAGCTCACACTCCATGAGACAGGGGCACCATCCCTCGCTCAGCGCTGCACCTCCAGCACCTGGCACAGTGTCCAGTGAGGATAGGGGTGCTGTGTTTGGTGAATGAGTGCATAGATGCCTCTAAGGGGGAGCCCAAGATCTGCCTCCTGCCTTCCTCTATTTTGCCTTCATGGGTGGGTCAGAGAAAAGAATTCCTTATCAACCTTCCTGGTCCCTCACTGCCAACCACCCACTCCGATTCTACCTTCTACAGCTGCCACTTATCCCCCCAAAGTCCTGAAATTTTGCTTGGGTCACCTGCTCCAGGAGGCAGAGTTCTCATGAAGGGTATTAAACGTCTACTACACTGCATCCTGGACTACTGAGGATGTGTGGCCCTTTTCTTGTTTCATTTGGCTGTCTTTCCAAACGGTCTCCTCTCCCAGAGGTCTGTGAGCCCCTGGGGGCTTCTGTCCAGGCCTAAGAAGGCTGGGGTGGGCCCTGGGGCAAAGGCTTCCTGCTGGTTCTCTTTTCTGGAATCTGTCCTTTCCTCCCCTGCCTCCAAGGAATCAGGTTTGGGCCTGGGGAGGCAGACAGTGTGGGCATTTTGGCTGGCTTTGGTTCTGAGCTGTTTGGGCCTACCCAGGTAAAGGACGTTTCTGAAGGACACAGCCAGTTCCCATGCAGTCACGCATGGACATGGGGCCAAAGCCCAGCCAAGGACTGAGGATCAAATGTAACGGCCTTGGTTTGTGTCTTCTGTGCACATATTCTCTGTAGGGATGCAAGGGTGGGGTGGTTATCAAGGATAAGTTTTGTATTGTCCAGTCCTGGGCCAATACCAATGATTAATTACACCATGACAGCACATGCCATCTTCATTTCAAACAGACCATGAAAAGATGCCATTTCACACTTTGATTTCACTGGACTTGAGAGCCCCATCTGCACGTGGCTGACATTGTGGCTCTCTCCAATACCCTTTCCCTCTCTGACTTTGAGGTTTGGATGAGGCCACTTCTGCTCCAGGGATGGGACTGACTGCTCTAAGCCAGTCTGCTTAATCTCACACCCTCCCTGTCCTGCATCATGGTTACTGGTCCTGTATCTGAATCCCAAGTCAATCAGCATGCGGTGTTCCCTGGGCCGCAGGAATTGGTTCAGGGGTGGTCCAGCTGGCCCAGAGCCCAAAATTTGGTTCAGTGGTTATGAGAAAAGACCTTCTCTTCCTGGGAGCTGTTGGTAGCCGTCTTGGACCATGAGAGAAATAGTGGAACTGTGAGATTGCACAGTGCTCTGTATCTAGACTTTTAAGCCATGATAACTAATAAAAACTTTTTTTTTTTTTTGAGATAAGATTTTGCTCTTGTCGCCCAGGCTGGAGTGCAATGGTGCGATCTCGGCTCTCTGCAACCTCCACCTCCTGGGTTCAAGCAATTCTCCTGCCTCAGTCTCCCAAGTAGCTGGGATTACAGGCATGCGCCACCAGGCCCAGCTAATTTTGTATTTTTAGTAGAGACGGGGTTTCTCCATGTTGGTCAGGCTGGTCTCGAACTCCCGACCTGAAGTGATCCACCCACCTTAGCCTCCCAAAGTGCTGGGATTACAGGCGTGAGCCACCGCTTCTAGCCACAAATAAAAACTTTTTATTGCTTAAGTCAATTTGAATTTGGGTTTCTACTACTTCTTCAAAAGTCTTCTTACTTGGCTGGGTGCAGTGGATCACCCGAGGCTAGAAGTTTGAGACCACGCGGCCAACATGGCGAAACACCATCTCTACTAAAAATACAAAAATTAGCCATGTGTTGTGGTTCACGCCTGTAATCCCAGCTACTTGGGAGGCTGAGGCATGAGAATTGCTTGAACCTAGGAGGTGGAGGCTGTAGTGAGCCAAGATCAGGCCATTGGACTCCAGCCTGGGCAACAAGAATGAAATTCTGGAGGGACAGCGGTGGGTGGGGAGTTGGGGGAGAGATAGCATGGGGAGAAATGCCAGATATAGGTGATGGGGAGGAACGCAGCAAATCACACTGCCATGTGTGTACCTATGCAACAATTTTGCATGTTCTTCACATGTACCCCAAACCTAAAATGCAATAAAAATAAATAAAATTAAAAAAAAAGAAAAAAAAGAATGAAACTCTGTCTCAAAAAAAAAAAAAAGCCTTCTTACTGATGTGTCGGTTTCATAATTTCCATAGTTATAATAAGTGCATACTACTTGTATTTTCTTTCAATGAACTGCCCGTTACCATCACCCTGGCACAGTAAAAACCACCTCAGAGCCAGTTTGGGCCTCCACCAACTGGAAAGGTATTTTGCCCAGGCATTTGGCAGTGTTGTTACTCTGGGCACCCAGACCCTTTCCCTAAAGCCTGATTTAGTGAGTCTGAAGTATCTGCATCTTTCTCAAGGCCCTCTACCCTTCCCCAGGAGATTCTAATGTCGTGGTTGGTCCCTGGGCGCCTAAGACTTAGTTCTTCCATTAGAGAAAAGAACAGGCCCAAAAGGAATGAAAAGGACTTTTACTTTCTTTTCTAAAATGAGTGATTTTTAAAGGTTTGTAGAAAAAGCAAAGCAAAGCATAATTTTCCTCTTATTTCAAGCTAGTGTCTGATGAGCAAGTACCAGGCTAACCTCTGAAGAATCCTACCCTAACACCTTCTTTTCTCTTTCTTCTGCTGGGATGAACACCTGGGGGTGAGATATGACCTCTCTACCAGCTGGGGACTTGTCTTCCTTGCATTGTTGCATTCCTCAATCTTTGCATAAGGAAGAGAATAGTCAATTCCTCCAGGTGCCAAGGAAAAGCTTCCCCTGTTCCTACAGCCTCACAAGTTTCTCTTTTCCCACTTGTTCCAGGAAACTTGGGAGATATGCTGGACTGTTCAGGCACACATCTCTTCCTTGGGTCCTCCCACAGTCATCTCCAACATGCAGTGATGTTGACAAGCTTGGAGATGGTGACTAGTGAGTTCTGAACTAGGTACCTCAAATCTAGCAAGTCCACATAGTAAACAGGAGCCACGGTCATTTCTTAGGGTTTCTGATCTTCCCTTTTACATTATTTGTAACCCTCTGGTTGTAAATGTTTTACTGTAGGTTGCCTCAACTGATTGTCCACTGTGGGAGTACGTAGTGAAAAACAGTAAAAAAATTGGACTCAGAGTTCTCTGCTTTATAATCTCTCCCGTAGTCCTGTGGTTCCTAGTTAAAAATCAAGTCTGAAGCACCTTGTGAAGATGAACTTTTATTTCTTCTTAAAAAAAAAAATAAAAACAAATATACTAGCTTGGATTTCCTTTCCTTTTTTTTACTTTCCCCCTTAAAAACAAGCAGCGGCCACTGTGAGGACCCCTTAAGTTAGGCAGACAGTAGGTCACCTGGATCCACACTGGAGGGAAAAGATGCTTGATACATGAGGGGTCAGAGAGAGGCCCAGTGGGCAAGCATGGCTTATTTAGTCCTGGGCTGCTGTGGGGTGCGATCCATCTTCAGTGGGGGCTGAAGTCCCTACGCTCTCCCCAGAGCCCTCACAGTTCAGTCTTGACCTTGTGCATCAAATCTTTTTGATCAATCTTATCTAGGTCCTGGTACCAGCGGTTGTAAGCCAGCAAGGCCACATTCTTGGCAGCCACAGCCATCACCTCCACCGAGCTGGCCGCCCACTCCAGGGCATTGAGGTAGAAGAGCTGGTCATGGAGTGCGAACCTTGGGAGCGTGGGGCGGGAGCCATAGAGGGGGATGGGCCTGCCACTCAGCTATCTGCACTGAGTAATAGGAACGGAAGAGGGTCTTCAGCTGGGTCCGAAAGAGGGGCTTGGGGGACTGGACTCGCCAAACAGCTGCCTCCTGGGGCTGCTTTCGCCGGAAGCTGGCAGAAATGTTGACAGGGCAGATGTTGTCCAGAGTGCAGAAGAAGCTGGGGAAATCTGTGGTAAGGATGTTGGCAAAGGGAAAAAGCTTAGGGTCTGGGAAACCGAAGTAGGAAGAGTTAAGGTAGCCGTGGACCAAGGAGACTACAGTGGGCTGGAAAGAGCCCTGCACGTCATCGATGGGCGGGTGGAAGCCTGCAAAGGTTAAGTTGCTGCTGCTGTTGTCCAGGTGCAGAGGGGTGGCGATGACCACGATGTCATAGAAGTCAGAGCTGTTGCCTACCTCATTCTCATAGGCCACCTGGTACAGGGCTTTCCCCTCTGGAGAGAAAAGAGCACAAAGTAAAGTTTCCCCAGCTAGGTGCAGTGGCTCACCCCTGTAATCCCAGTACTTGGGGGAGGCCACGGTGGGTGGATATCTGAGGTCAGGAGTTCAAGACCAGCCTGACCAACATGGAGAAATCTCATCTCTACTAAAAATATAAAATTAGCCTGGAGTGGTGGTGGGTGCCTGCAGTCCCAGATACTCGGGAGGCTGCGGCAGGAGAATTGCTTCAACCTGGGAGGTGGAGGTTGCAATGAGCCGAGATTGTACCACTACACTCCGCCCTGGGAGACAGAGGGAGACTCTGTCAAAAAAAAAAAAGTCAACTTTCCCTTGGCTTCTACCCACTGAACTCCCCACTGGGGCCCAGCATTGAGGGTACAATGAGACCCTGGTGCCCAGGGTGCAGCGGGGCTGTCTAGATGGTGGATCCTGTTCTCTCCATGCAGGTGTGGCTGCAGAGGAAGCAAGGGACCTGGAGTCCGGAGACTCAGTTTCTGCTCTGCCTCCACTGCAGACCAGCTGGGGAAGCTTGGGCAAGGCTGTCATTCAAAGTCCTCATCAGTCAACAGAAAAAGGTTGGGTTGATGGAAGTCTCAGCTTTCTGACTCTGACATTTGAATTGGTAAAACAGCACCCTCTAGTGTCACTGGCAGGGCTGGGGCTTCTCAATGCTTTTCTGTAACTACTCCCCAGGGGGGATCACCGACCAGGGCTGAGGTACAAAGAGGCAGGAGTGTCCAGTAGATGGGAATTGGCATGCGTGCCCACTCCTGCTCTGTCTACTCACCTGTGCTGTGCAGGGTCACAGAGGTCACTGTAGCATGGATCACGTTGGCCTTGGTGAGCTTCAGCAAACCGGAACAAACCAGCTTATTGCCTCCTTCCACAGACCACAGGCTGCCTTGGGCCCCGGCTAGTGACATGGCTCCTGGGAAAAGCGGCAAAGGGCTGCTGAGAGGTTGTCAGGGCCGTGGGGCAGTAGGGCTGGGGAGTCCAGTACTATTCGACTGGGCCTCCCTGCCAGGGCAAAACTCTCCCAACCATGGGCATGGGGAGACGGCAAACATACAAATAAATACAACAACGTGCACAGCGCTATGGGGGGAAGAACTGTGCTCAGTGAAACAGCCAGCTCCCCGGAGACCACATATTGTGAGGTCTATTTTATGCAGAATGCCCCAGACTGGGCAAATCCACAGAAACAGAGAGCAGATTTGTGGTTGCGCAGGGCTGGGAGGCTGGGGTGGCGCTGGGGAGGTGAGGGCTAAAGGGCAAGGGGATTCTTTTTGGGGTGATAAAAATGTCCTAAAATTGATTGTGGTGATGGTTTCAGAACTCCCAATGTGCTAAAAACCACTGACTGTACACTTTAAATGAGTGAATTATATGCTATGTGAATTCTATATATCTCTATACAAAAATGCTATGAAGGAGACACACAAGCTACTGAGTGAGCAGGGAAGCCACTCTGAGGGAACACTGAGGCAGGGCCTGAAGGCTGAGAAGGAGCTAGCATGTGCAGAGCCAGACGAATAGTATCGAGGTACTAGGGAGGTGCTTGTTATTGTAAATCTTTTCATTTATTTATTTAACAAAAATATACTGAGTGCCTAGTATGTTATGGATTAAATTATGTCCCCCACCAGAGGTGCTGAAAACATTATCCCTAGTACCTGTGACTGTAACCTTTATTTGGAAATTAGTTAAGATAGGGTCATTAGGGTAGAGCCTAATCCAGTGTGATTGGCATCTTCATAAGAAGGAAATTTAGGCACAGAGACTGACATATGCACAGAGGGAATGCTGGGTGAAGACGAAGACGGTGATCAGGGTGATGCATCTACAGGCCAGGAATGCCAAAGATTCCCAGAAAGTCACCAGAAACTACACAAGACTCATGGAACAGATTTTTTTCACAGCCCTCAGAAAGAACCAACTTTCCTACACTTTGACCTCATACTTCTGTCCTCTAGAACTGTGAGACAATCAATTTCTGGTGTCTAACCCACCCAGTTTGTGTTACTTTGTTATGGCAGTCCTAGGAAACAAACACAGTCCCTATTCTTTTTTAAAACAACTTGAGTTCTGTGTTTGGGATGTATCAGTGAACAATAGACAAGGATTCCTGCTCTTGTGAAGCCTACCTTCTCCACTCTTGTGGTCTGTGCTAGCGGAGAGTGAGCTATACACAGGCCAAGCCACCTCCATCAGGAGCTGGGAAGAGGAGGTGCTCTAACAGTGGCTCAAAGTCCTCAACAGGGTAGTTCTTGAAACCAAAGAGTAGAGAGCAGAGCGACATCTCAGCGCTAACATTTACACACATGCAAGGGATGATGAGGCAATTGGGAGTGGTAGAAACACACTGGACCTGTGATCTGAGCTTTGCTTTCACTGTCTGTGAAGCGGGGTGATACTATCTCCTGCCAACTCACGGCCAGTGCCAGAATCAAACAAGATGGGGGGAGCAGAGTGCCTAGGTGACTGTAATGAGCTGGATAAAGGGGAGGTTATCATGGTGACCTCCAGCCCATTATGAGCACCCTGGGCAGAGGAAGGGCAGGCAGGCAGGCAGGCCGGCCAAGGGCTGGATGCTTACCTGCAAAGGCGGGCATCGCTGCTGACTGGCCATAGCTGGCCCGCAGGACAGCAGAGACGACATCATCAATAAAGCGCTGTGTGACGCCCACCTGCAGCAGGGACTCGGCAACAGAGTGGTGGGTCATGTTGACAAAGGTGGCCTCCCCCAGTGAGTAGAGCAGCTCCTCCACACCCGAGAAGGCATAGCCGTGGGCCTGGTACTTATAGATCCTGGGAAGACACATAGAGCTGGAGTCCTTGTGGAGGAAGGCTTTTTGTCTGACCGCCTGTCCCTGGGTCACAGTGCCTGGGAGGCCTAGCAGGAACCCATCACTTCCTCTACATGGAGTGGTGGGAGAGGAGGCCGGTTATGTTCCCTGGGGCCTGTTCACTGACTGTGGTGGGCCTATCCCCACAGTATGGAATCTTCACATCACGGCTGTGCTGAATAACAACTGTATCACCTCTCTGAGCCACTCCCTGCCTGAGGTCATAGTTCATAACCCTTTCTTCACCCAGCTGGGACTGCCAGGCGGTGGGCTACGGCCCACCCCTGCTGGCACATCCCCACGCCAACAGTGTCGGCTCTGCCGCAGCTTCTAGGACCTGATGGCATGTTGTAACTTTATGCTGATACTGTCACCTTCTCTGCCAGTCCAGCCTGTCCTCTCCTCTGGCTTGATCTGACAGGGTTCCCACTCACCCCCAGGCTCATGTCTTGTCCCTCTGTCACTCATGTAATCTCATTAGCATGGATTAGAACCATCGATAGATTTCCTGACTGGCGGGCCTTTGAAATGCTGCCCATTCTAGGGCCACTTTTATAAACATGTTGAGTTTTGTTATCAATAGGACACCAGAGGGAGGTGTCTACAAAGAAGAAATGTGAGTCTGTAACTGAAGAGGAAACTAGGGTTGACAGGGAGAAGTCATCTCCCATAAAAGGCAGAAGTCAACATTATTGGTCTGGATAAAATTGACAAGGGAGAAAAATATCAGAAAGAGAGGTAAGGAAATAAGCTTTGGGTGACATCTGGAGAATATTAGGAAGAAGGGCTATAAACAGCAGAGTTATAGAATGGGAAGGAAGTGGAGAAGTGTCAGGAACCAGGGAAGGAGGGCACAGGCCACACTTAAGTGTCTGACACTGAAGGGAGGCAGACAGCGATGGGGTCTGAGGAACAGCCCCTGCACCTTGGGCTGGAAGCAGTGAGCACCTTTGGTTAGGACTTTGAGGAAAGGCGGAATGACAGCTTGGCAAGTGAGTGAACAGGGAGAGAAAAGAACACCTGCCCTCCATATATGGGACCAAAGGTAATGGGGAGGGGGCTGGAGCCCAAGGATAAGAGGAGTGGTGAAGAAAGGTGTTTATTCTAGATGGAAAAATGGGGACAACACAGTTCGCAAATGAGTGGTCCACAGGCTGCATTTGCCCTACAGATGGGTTTCACTGGCTTACAAATGAAACCCATCTGTAGGGCAAATGCAGTCTGTGGACTGAGATGGCTGCCAGTGTGGAAACACTGAAAGATTTCACACACAACTCTGGATTCTAGCTTCTTCTGAACAGCGAGTAGATCCAGCCACATGAGGTGGGCCTTGTACGCGGCTGACTGCAGATGGCTGCGGTGGAGGGCTGGCTGCCTCCTTCAGAGGGGGCCTTGTTCTGCTCTCTTCCACCTGCTGATTCACTGACTCACATCCCAATTCAGCCCTTGTTAAGTGACTGAGTTTGCAACCCAGTGACTGAGGGAGGGTAAGAAAATGAGCGTCGGTGTGACAATACTAGAGAGACCATTACTGGACCAAATATGGCCATTCCTCATGCCAGGGCTTGCTCTGAGCCTGCACTGAATTGTGCTGGCTCTCATACCCAGCAAAGACCTTTTCCTTTTTCACAAAGTACAGTCAAGCTGGTTCCTCCCCCACCTCTTCTCGGTACCCACCAGGACGCCATCTGCACAGCTCCGCCAGCCCTACCTCATGAACTTCTCCATGACCTCCTCCACCCACATCTGCAGCCTCAGGAAGCTGATGCCATAGTGCCACCAGAGGCGGAAGAGGTTCAGCAGGTACCAGTCGGTCTCCTCCAGCACAAAGTGCTCCCCGCCGAAGATGGCGCTCCTGCCCACAACCTCACGGCGGTGCCTCAGCCCTGCAGAGACAAAGAGGAGCCCCTCAGGTCCCCTCCAAGACTTGGAGCCTTCTTGATGCAAATGGACTGGCTCCATTAAAGGAAAACACCAACACTGTGGTTTGTTCATTTGTGCCGCTTGTTTATAAACAGTGAACAGATGCACTGGGAAAATGGCTGGACTACCTGGTCAATAAATGAATGAAAATGAAAATAATGTAACATTTTACATTTTTTTTTTCCCCAACAGGATCCACAAGTGAGAGAAACTCAGATTTTATGTCCAGAATGTCCAGGGGCTAAGAGCCACTGGGCTTGTTCTGAGATGGTGGCCTTGGGCACTGAGGTCACATGGAAGTTATCCTATCTTCTTACAGCCATCCTGCACGCTGCAACTTACAGAGCAGGGGATTCCTAAATACAGATATAGCCACTATGACTTGTTCCTTCCCCACCCCCACAAACCTCACATGGCACATTGCAACTTCATGCTGATACTGCCACCTTCTCTTGCCAGACCAGCCTGTCCTCTCCTCTGGCTTGATCTGACAGGGCTCCCACTCATCCCCAGGCTCATGTCACTCACGTAATCTCATTAGCACAGACTGGAACCATCGATGTTTCCAGTCTGCTCTCCACCTTAACAATACACTATATCTTGGAGATTGTCCTGTATCTAGGCATAAAAACTTCCCCATTCTGACTGCTGAACAGCCTATTGTGTAGTTAGACAATAATTTGTTTAACCCCAGGTCCCAGCGGATAGGCAGATAGGATACTCTCAGCCTTTTGCTATTATAAACAATGCTGTAATGAATAACTTGGTATCTATGCTACTCTGCACATCTGTAAGACCACCTGTAGCATCACTTCTGAGAAGTGGAGTTTCTGCATCAAACAGAAGGTATATTTGACAGATGCTGCTGGGTTTCAATGCCAGCTCTCTTGCTGTAATGGCTTTAGCTGAGATCTATACATTTTCTGAGCCTCAGTTTCCTTAAAAGGAGATCTAACACTCATCTTGCAGGTTGGTAGGGAGGATCTGAGGTAATGCCTACATACGACCCAGAAGGGTGCTGGGTGCCTGGCAAGCACGAGCATGTGGAAGGTGATATGATCATGATTATTTAGAGGCAGCAAATTGAAAGGGCAAGAAACTGGCCTAGGAGTCAAACCTGAGTTCTAATCCCGGCTCTGCAACTAACTCACTGTGTAACCTCAGGCAAGTTCTTTCCCCTCTCTTGTCTCTGCTGCTGCATCTGTAAAATGAGGAGATTGGGCCACATCACCTTCCGGCCTTGACGGTCTGGGAAGTCTGAGAAGGGCCCAATGCTGTCACCAGCCCCAGGGTGCTGGGCACTGGAGCCCCAGGACTGATCACTCACCCAGCAGCTTGACGAAGTCCTGCATGTGCAGGCTCAGGGAGTGGAGGAGGCGGCCCCACTCTCGTAGTGCTGCTTGTTGACTGAGATGGTGGCCAGGCGGCCACCCACGGTTCCCTTCTCATACACGTCGATCTGCACCCCGAGGTCCAAAGTGCTGCTGGAGGAAATGGGCCACAGCAGAGCCTCCGATCCCGGCCCCAACCACGGCTGTCAGCAGGCCCAGGAGGCAGGGAAGCAGAGGGACAGAACGTGAGAGTGAGAGGCTGCAGCCTTACGCTTTGCATCCTCCTGAGCTGGTGGTTCCCAGGTGCTTAAATTTCGTAGGCTTATAATATTTCCAAAAGGAAATTTGCAGACTGTCAGTAGAGCTATTAATAGTAAGCAAAGGCAAACCTGAAAACTAACATTTACTATAACCTGCATTTCATAAAGAAAAAGGCATTTTAGCAGCAAAAGATGAGCAAAGAATATTGAAAGTCAGGATGACCATCTAAAGAGAATAAATTTAGTTTGATACAAACTCACTACTTTGCTTCTAGTTTTCTTATTTCACTATGAATTGGTAAAAAGTTACCGACCAGTCCTGTTCAGTGATGAGTGTTTGGAAACCACTCCTTAATCCAGGGATTGGCAAACTACAGCCTGCAGGCCAAATCCGGGCAGACGCCTGTTTTTGCAAACAAAAGTTTTATTGAAACACAGCCATGACGCTCTTTCTTTTATTTATTGTCTATGACTGTTTTCATTTTAGCTACAGTTGAGTAGCTGCAACAGAGACAGCATGACCTGAAAAGCCTAAAGTATTTACTCTCTGGTCATTTACAGAAAAAGTATGCCAACCCCTGGTCTAGTCCAACCTACACCGGACACTTAAATCATCTCTATGTCTGTGTTTGTCAAGACTGGAATGTACCCGCTAGGCGCGGTGGCTCATGCCTGTAATCTCAGCACTTTGGGAAGCAGAGGAGGGTGGATCACCTGAGGTTGGGAGTTCAAGACCAGCCTGACCAACACAGTGAAACAGGCATGAGCCACTGTGCCTGGCCTGATACTAATCACTAAACAGTTCTGTGAGAGAACTGTAAACAGCTATGAAGCTACTGAACTGGACTACCACTCTACCTATAATTTTTCCCCCATCATGTATCTGTATCTGAAATACTACTTTCCTCTCATCAGATAGTCCAGAGGCCTTATCCAAAAGAAAATGGAATAAATCTGTTGTAATTTATCCTTACTGGACCCACTGGGACCCAGAGTACCAGCTGCCTTCAGGAAGTGACAGGCCATCCTCAGATAGCACCAGGTTCTCTATGATCTGGCCTCCGTTTACTTATTCCAATTCCTGCCCTACCCCTTCCGAGATGCCACCTTCTTGTCTGTCTAGGCTTCTCTTATTGTGGTCGTATAGCTTTTGTCTTATGCCTGGGCTTTTGCCCGAGCTGTTCCCTTTGAAAGGAGTACCGTCACCCTGTGTCTCACTGGCTTTAACAGCCCTCAGATGTCACCTATAGCTTGGCTTGACTGACCCACCTGAGGTGAGTCAGGTGTTCCTCCTGCGCATTCCCATAGCACACTCTGCTTACCCCTAGCCACACTGTATTCAAGTTATGTAAGGACAGAGAGAGAGTGGATGGTCACTATGCCCCCAGATCCTGGCAGACAGTAGAGTTCATGAAGTATTTTTTTCTGTGTTGAAAGAATAAACCACTTCCTCTCTCAGTACTTTACAAAGCCACTTCCAAGGCAGCACATAACCTTTTTATTTTAACTACTGTGCTCCCATCCCCCCCCCATGTGCAAAGAGTCCCAAATTACCAATTTCTCCAGAGAAACTGATATTAAGGCCTAGAAGCTGCCCAAGATCAGGAAGCAGAAGACACCATTTCATTGTGAACCAGCTCCTTTAACACAACTGACACTCACTCTCTAATTTACAGTAAGATGTCCTGGGGGACAAAGATAAATCAACTAGGCTTCTGTCCCCCCAGGAGCCCAGCACGGAGTGGGCAGACAGACTCCTGCACAATTAGCTACAAAAACCCGTGATGAAGTGCAACAGGGTATCAGGGAGTCCTGAAGAGAAAGCAGTGAATTCTGCCCCAGAGAGTGTGGGGACACAGGCTTCTCAGGGAAATAAGATTTCATGCAAGACGCTGGAGGACAATCAGCTTTGTCAGTGAGAGGACACGCACGCTCTGCAAAGAGACCAGCATGAGCAGGGCAGCATATGGAACTATATGGGTGGGTTTAGAGGGTCCTGATGCCACATGAGGGTACTCAGATTTGATCCTGCAGGAGCACAAGGATGAAGCCATCCTAACAGGAAGGTACGCATCCTTGTTGTGGGTAGAGTCCAAACCACCAAGGGCGGACAGAGGCTCCTGTGAGAGGGCTGAGGAAAATCTACAAAGCTAAAGGGCAGCGTGGCATTGCCAAGTGTCCTGTCTTGGATGACTCTTGGGTGGGGCCAGAAGGGCCAGCTGGAAGGAGGCAGGCAGAATGCTCCATGTTGCCACAATGCAGCAATTCTGCTGGGTGGAGGTCCTGTCCCTTCCCCAATGGTGAGAAATGTCCTGTCCTGTTGCCTGTTCCAAAGAAAAAGGGGGAGTGCCCTGCATATTCCCACAGTACACTCCGCTTATCCCTAGCCATACTGTATTCAAATAACTTAAGGGCAGAGGGAGAACACATGGTCACTCATGGATACTGCCTGCCTAACTCTTCCACATCCTTCAAAGCCTGGCTCAAACTCCACCTTCTCCATGAGGGGTTCTCTGGCTACTCTAGCCTCAGGATTCTCTTTCATGGAAAGCTCTAAATTCTCAGTCTCAAACTGGTTCCTGGCATGCTCCAGTCTGTCTTAACCCTGTTGGCCCGGGCTGTGGTTCTGACACAAAAAAAGGCTTTAGCACTGTACTAGACCCTCAAGTTTGCAGTGCTTCTATGAGATGTTCCAGGCACTCCTGCCAACCGGGGCGCATGGAGGGTAGCATAGTGGAGTAGGGCCTTTGTTCTCCCACCCCGAAGCCCAGTATCTCTGCCTGTGGGAATATTATGTGCGAGGGACTTGAAAATCTTCAAGAGTCATGTAGTTAAAAAGACAATTGTTGAGGGAGGGGGAAAGAAAGCAACTGTAAACACATATGGAGCTCTAGTCAATGATACGCACGATGAAATATTTAGTGAAGTGTTCTGATGCCTGCAATTTATTTGGAGATGCATCAAAATGTAGCAAGGATTCATGGATGTCTAGAAGGGTAAGTGACAGTTATATGACACAGCAAGTATAGTGGCAGAACGTAGGTGGTGGGTATACAGATAACCACTATAAAATTCTTGCCGTACATGGGAACATTTTCAAAATAAAGTATTGGAGAAACCACACATACAATAAACAAAATGACTGTTGTTAAAAGTTCCCCGTTCTGTCAGCAAATCTCCAGCAGACCTAGTGTTCTGTCTCTGCCAGGACTGTCTCCTATCGACCTGGGGGGGACGGGTTTGGCTTAGATGTTACTTCCAAGAAGCCCTACTGGGGCCGCGAAGACAGGGTGAAGCGCCCTTCTTCTGCATGCACTGTACTTTCTCAGCTCAGCACGGACTTCCCTGTACGGTGAGGGCTCTTCCCACAGCAGGAACTAGAGCACCACATCTGCTACACAGAGAGCCCTCAACCAACCTCCGTGAATGCCATCGCCCAGCCTCTCTGTCCTCTGTCACCCGGCGCCTAGCAAACAGCCAGGTTCACGGCAGATGCTCAGCGATCCTGCACCTCCCGGTGAGATCCGTGACCAGTCCTGCTCAGGCCTCTTTTCCGTCCCAGGTGGCCCTCTTCACATACCATGCCCCGGCCCCATCAGGACCTTCCCTGCCGCCTCCCCTTCCACCCTCTCCTCCACCCAGCTCCTCTCCCGAGGACCCCTCCCTCACCCAGCTGCCCTCCTCTACCCCCACCTAGCTGAGAGCTGAGAACCCTTTACCCGCCGGCCCTCCCCCAGCTGGGAACCCCATTGCGTCCTTCCCGCACCGATTTTGCCCGGCGGAGCATCTCCGCCCGTAGCGGCGGCGGCGAGAAGCGCGGTCAGCGCGGCGAGCAGCTGGGCTGCGCGGGCCATGGCGGGCAGCGAGCGGGCAGCACGCCGGATTCGGCCGCTGGCGGGTTGGCGCTCGGCTCTCCGTCCCGCCCCGGCGCCCCACTGGCAGTCCCGCCTTCCTGCCTCGCCCGACCCAGCCCCGCATTGGCCAACAGCCGTCCCTCTCCAGCACGAGGCCCTCATTAGCTCCGTGTCTCTCGGGGTCGGCTCTCTCATTGGCAGCTTTCCCGTCCCTCCCCCTGCATGCGGGCTCCTCATTGGCTGGTTCATTCCTGCCCGGCGCAGGTGTGCGCGCCTCGGGGCCTCAGCATCAGGACCAGGGTCCAGCTACGGGTGAAGGGTGGAAGAGACAAAACTGAAGCTTTTAAGACCTCAGTTATGTCCAGCCTCTGCGTTATTAGCTCTGTGTCTTCTCTGTGTCTGTTTCCTCTTTTATAACACAGACGAAGAGTCCTGCTCCACCTCTCTAGGTGGTTGTAAACATCTTGTGAGATGAGTGGTGTGAAGCCGTTTGCAGTGTCTGCAAAGTGCTGGAAATTGCTGACCAAGCATGTGGCCAGGGTGGCAAGGCGCTACCTTATTCATATGCTGACATAAGCCCTATGCTTTCGATACGGCTGTTATTTATGTGTTTGCAGTTTTTATATAGTTGCTATCTCAGACTTGCTAGTTTATTACGCTGTGAGAAACAGATTTCCTCTGGCAGAAAATAAAGTTAGGGATGAGTTTCAGAATAAAGAAAATCCGGAGGCTGGGGGTGGCTCAAGCCTGTAATCCCAGCATTGTGGAAGGTCAAGCAGGGGGATCGCTTAGGCCAGGCGTTTGAGACTAGCCTGGGCAACATAGTAAGACTCAGAGACCCCGTTTCTGAAAAGAAAAAAAAAAATTTCGCCAGGAGTGGTGGTGCACACCCTGTAGTCCTATTCAGGAGGCAGAGGTGGGAGGCTTGAGACCAGGAGCTTGAGGTTACGGTGGGCTATGATTGTGCCACTGCACTCCAGCCTTGAGTGAGAGACCCCACCTCTAAAAAGAAATATATAAAAATAAATACAATCCGTATTTACTCAGTCAGATTATGGCTAAAATAAGAAACTGGGCTGGGCGCAGTGGCTCACGCCTGTAATCCCAGTACTTTGGGAGATCACTTGAGGTCAGGAGTTCGAGACTAGACTGGCCAACATGCTGAAGCCCCATCTCTACTAAAATGCAAAAATTAGCTGGGCGTGGTGGTGGGCGTCTGTAATCCCAGCTACTCAGGAAGCTGGGCGGGAGAATTGCTTGAACCTGGGAGGTGGAGGTTGCAGTGAGCCGAGATCGGGCCACTGCACTCTGGCCTGGGTGACACAGTGAGACTTCTACTCAAAAAAACAAAACAAAACAAAAACAAAAAACTGAAGGGATTCAGAGAATGGTGAAAGAGCTTATAGCTGGGGTTCTAAGTCAGCACTGAGTCTTAATTTACTTGGGCCAAACTGCATTACTACTAGTAAACTGGTAGATGAATAATCATACTTTGTCATAATCCTAAAATTTTTTTTTGGCAATGTGTCAGGATGCAACAACTTTTAAGTTCATTTCCAGGTGGGAGGTGGGCAGGCCGGTGGAGGTGGTCCAGGCACAGGGGCAGTACAGTGCCCCTGGGGCTGGGAAGCCTGTGCTGTTCACAGTGGCTTCTCCGGGATGACCTGAAAGCCAGGAAGAAGGCTGACATGGCCAGTGCCTTGGCTCCCAGATCTTTCTGGATGACAGCAGCTCCTTCAAAAAGATTAGAGATACTCCCTTAAACAGTTTTTAAAACAAGAATTCATTGACCATTGTGTGCCAAGTTCTCTTATGTACTGATGTACTCTGTCATTTTTTTGTAGGGTAAATCATGTTAGTGTTCAAATTCATCTTCTTGACTATACTTTGCTTGTAATTTTAGAGTCCTTTGTAATTCTTGAATCTAGAGCTATTTTCTTCTGTTAGGAAGCCCTTCTAACCCTACCAGCCCATTGACAGAGTGTGTGCTCATCATCATGAGAGAAATTCAAAAGAGCTGATAAGGGAAAAAGCAAGTAGGCACAATTCTTGTGGCAGAGTGCCAGACTGGGAATGCAGTGGGGTGACTATCATTTTATCCGCTGTTGTCTAATAAACCATTAAAAATTTAGTGGCTTAAAGTAACGGTCATTTATTTTGCTCACACTGCACCTTAGGCAGGACTCAGTAAGATCAGCTCATCTGTTCCATGTGGTATCATTTGGAGCTGCTCCACTGGGTATGGGAAGATCTACCTTCAAGATGGCTTACTGGCTGGCAAGATAATGCTGGCTCAGCTGAAAGCTTAACCAGGGTCCTCAGTTCCATTCCACAGGCTACTTCAGCTTGCTCGTGGCATGATGGTAAGGTTCCAAGGGTAAGCATCCCAACACAGGAAGTGGGGATACCAGTTTTTTAAGATTTGCATCCAGAAAATGGCAGTTACTTCCACTGTATTCTATTGGTCAAGCAATCACAAAGCTCCAAGGAGATTCAAGAATGGACATAGGCCCTACTCCTCAATAAAGGTGTCAGGGAATTCTGGAGCCGTTTTAAAACCACCACAGTGAACTTGAGAGCATGGACAACATCTGAGTGGAAAGGAATAATATACTCACTGACTAGCACTGGGAATATGAGAAAAATGGTTTATGGAGCTGCAGTATACAGCTGGCTTGGAAAGATAATGAAAATGCAAGACCAAATCCCAGGAAAGGCTGGCTCAGCAGAGGGCCATTCAGCTATGAGTCTAGGTATGGAAGCTAGCTGAGAAGCAGGTCAAGACAAAGCCAAGCAGTCAGAAGGTAGGATGAACATGGGGAAGCTGAAGGTCAGAACAAGGCCAAGTGTCTGTAATTTGGTGAGAACAGTCAGTAATCCAGCAGCACAAGTGCAGTAGTCAAAGGAAATAAGACACCTAGAACCAAGAAGCAAACCCAAGAAAACAAGTCAATGCTAGAAAAGAAGGCAGAAATAGAACCAGATGCAGTGGCTCACACCTGTGATTCCAGTACTTTGGGAGGCAGAGGCAAGTGGATCACCTGAGGTCAGGAGTTTGAGACCAGCCTGGCCAATGTGGTGACACACCATCTCCACTAAAAATACAACCTGGCCAACGTGGTGAGACTCCATCTCCACTAAATAGGAATTCAGATTTAAGAAATACATAGGAATCAGAAAAAGAGGCAAGTCAAGGAGTAAGAAAACAGACAAGATTTCAACACTGAGGCAGGGTGTGGAAAGCCCACACTGCATCCACTTGGCTGTGCTGCTGTGAGATCTTGACATACCTTTCCAGAGCATCAACGAGGCAGGTCAGCAGTCATGAAGTGCCCATAACGTTCCATATACAATATGAATAGGCAGACAAGAACTCTAAACACCTGAACTGTGGTTATTTCAATTCAGGTTTTATTAAAGTTGTTTCTGAATATTTTTCTCTGTGATCCTTGTTCTGATGAATATTACATCTTTAGTTTTGCTCATTTGATTTTGCTTTAGTGTTTTAGAATCTTTACTCATTTATCAAATCCTTTGCTGTGAATGAGAGCACCAAATAACATGTTAATACCCAACTGCCTGATTCCTTTGTAGCAGTAAGAAAAGTCAGTAAAAGACTTGTACAATCCAAGTACTAAAACACCAAGATCCCACTTTCAAGTGAGAGTGAGCCAAAGCTTCCTTAGTATCATCTGCAAGCCAATGTCTTTTCACTATACCATTAAGGGGAAAATAAGAGCACTGAAACAATTTTCTTGCTGTTTCTGTCTAAAAATGTGGGTTTTGTGTGGAGTGGCTAATTTTTAAAAAAACAGAAGGTGGAAGGAAAATAAGTCAGTGAATGATTAGCTTACAAGCTTTTTCTACTCATCATTAACCAGTCTTCCCTTTTCCCTAGACTTCAGATAGCCACAAAAAGGCAGGAAAAACAATGTGCATAATAAAAAAATAAAATAAATATCCCGAGAGCCTACTGTAGTAGGCATTTAACACATTTCACTTAATCCTCACAATGTTGTGAAAGAATTAAGTTCAAGCCTAGGCTCTATTATGCTGCTTTGGCAACCCAAAGCCCTTCAACTTGAGATTCTTACTGTTATAGCTTCATCTTCTAATTCTAAATTTACACTTTTAAGTCTGCAAAACTACTGAATAATAGAAGAACCTAAAGTCATTCTCAATTTACTTGCCAAAATGGGAGGTGTAAAAAGTATTAGAAAATCCTTCTAGCTTGGGCAATATAGTGAGACCCTGCCTGTAAAACACAAACAACACCCGCCCTCGCCAAAAGAAACCTAGCCGGACATGGTGGTGTGCTTGCCTGTAGTCCTGGCTACTTGGTAGGCTGAGGTGGGAGGATCACTTGAGCCTGGAAGGTAGAGACATCTCTTTAGGTAATCATAACATTCCATGCCTAAAATTATTGTTAATTCTAATTAATGTTAATTCTAACTAGTAATGATAGCTAGCAATAAAAAAACACATAGCAATTATAATCAGCTCATTTTCTTATTGTCATCATCTGTCAATCTCATAGAAATGAAGACAAAAAAGACAACTTCCTATCGTGAACCTTGATTGTTCCTCCAATTTACAATATACACTTAGTGAAATGCCAAAAGATGTTCTGGTTTAAAAACTTACCACCAATCTTTTGATTGCATTTTAAAAGTGCATATTTACTTGTTTTTTTAAGTGTCTAAATCTGATGAAGATGGTAGGGCCCACAAGGAGATGGCTTTATTAATATGCTTGTGTGCTGTCTTATAGTTATCCATAATGTATAAGAGGACAACTTTTTACTACTCAACTGAATGAGGTCATAGAGTTCCAGTGGAAATGGATTTTATGAGTAATAACTTAAACCTAAACCTATACAATCTGGATATCCAACAACATCTGACTGTCTGCTAGGGACTTATTTGCATGCCCAATGATTGACATTAATATCTAGTTGTTCTTTATTCATATTCTCACTGAACTTTAGTCAATAGTCTAGAGATTATTTTCCTTGGGTTCCGTCCTAAAAGACTAGATTTTCATACTTCAGAAGCAGAAAGGGTGAGATTGGATCATTAAGGCCTCTTCCAACATTAAAATAATCCCTAATCGACTGCCTTCCTAAAGTCTGACTGATGTATCATTCATTCATTAAGTCATTTATTGGACAAATCTTTTACAAAACACCAGCTATAAGACTTGAAAAGAAAAAAACCACATAGGCCCATTAACTCTAGGAGGTTAAAATACAAAAGGTAAGCTAGATGTTTACACAAATGTGACCTAACAGATACAAAAAATAGGAAATAAAGCTTGTCAGTATAACAG
Source organism: Ateles fusciceps (assembly GCA_036589455.1). Lineage (NCBI taxonomy): Eukaryota > Metazoa > Chordata > Mammalia > Primates > Atelidae > Ateles > Ateles fusciceps. The sequence goes on along the minus strand of JAZHEH010001005.1, from coordinate 11,934,659 downwards.
AGGTAGTGATTTGTGAGTACCAACTTGAAAAAAAACAAAAAACTTCGTGGGCGCAGTGGTGAACGCCTGTAGTCCTAGCTACTTGGCAGGCTGAGGCAGGATTGCTTGAGCCCAGGAGCTGGAGGTCAGCCTGGGCAACACAGAAAAAAAAAATTGCTAAGAGGAGAGAATACTGAAGTGTTCTTATCACCAAAAATAACATAGAGCAGGAGGAAACTTAAAAAAAATTTCCGCATAACTATTAATAAATAAGAAATCATGGGAACCTAACACTTTTGTCCTGATCATCACCACTTCCCATCATCTAATCAAGGATTACAGGGCAACATTGACAAAGGGGCAGAGAAGTAAGGGCTGGTGGAATGAAAAGTTGTAGATAAATTACCTAAATAGAGCCATGTGGGTCATTAGCTGTTAGTGCTGCCTCAATCTGCCTGAAATGAATATATGACACGGAGGCTGAAAATAATTTGAAGATAACTCAGAGCAAAGACAGCACAAGGCTTTTTGGCCATTCTTGCTTGAAAGGGTCCTGGGTATCTCAAATTTCCTGATGCTCCTTGCCTTCCAAGTCTCACCTAGACCTTTAGCCCCTGCGAATGGGCATGAGAAAGGGATGGGCATGGGATAATGATGTGAGCATAAAGCCTATCTAGTTGGGATTACAAGGACAAAAGATGGCTAAAAGGAAAAAAAAAAAACAAAAGGTAAAGTCCTGAAAATCTATATGTATAAAAATCAACACAAATGATATAAATTTATACAACTATGAAGCTTTATCCCCTAAGTACCCAAATGTTGAACCAATCCCTACCATCTCCTTGATCCACAAAACACCAGATACTATACAATTCCTGTTATAGGGACCGCTAGGAAGGAACATGTAGTTGAAAACATATAGTTAAAAGGACTTTGGATTCAAATTCATCAGAGTACCAATTTTCCTAAACATGTTTTGACAAAGGCCATGGGAACACTTGTCACACTGTTCAAATGCCCAATGGTAAGACTTCTGATGAGACCAAACAGGTCATATTAAATCAGTAAAATATCTTAGAAATAAAGCCAATATGACTAAATCCAAAACATATCACATGAAGTACCTCATGTACAATACAAACCTAGTTTAATAAATAAGAGAAACATAGGTGACTCTACTCTGGGAGAACATCCAGTTCCTGATGGCCTCTTCACAGTCTTCTCTGAGACTCCACTGCCACTTCCACCCGGGCAAGTCTAATGGTGCGGCCATGAAGTTTGTAGCCGTCTTGTCTTACTAATGCCACGGTGCCAGGCTCACCCCAATGCCAGCTGGCACATGACAGATGAGTTCATGCTGATGGGGGTCATATTTGTCACCAATGGGTGTTAGTTTCTCCAGGCCATGCTTGGCAAACACACTTTTCAGCTTTGCTTCTAAAAGTGACAACCCTCGGAAGACCTTCTCCAGAGTGAGTTTCTGGTCCCCTGGCTCTGATTCTTCAGAAATGCACTCTGTAGTCTTCTCTAAAATGTCGGCCACTTCCACTAAGTCCTTACAGAAACTCTGGATTCCTGCAGAGAAGCCAGACATTTTAATTGTTTGTGAGGAAATCACTCTGTCCTTGGGCATAGAGTTTGGGTAAGGCCTAGATAGATGGCTAGTATGCTGAGCAGTCCAGCAAGTGGAAAGGTTGCCACACAGGACTCAGAGATCATCACTGATTACCACCCAACCCAACCGACAAATCAGTGTCTCTCTCAGAAGGCAAATATGACTAGGAACCTGACCTGAAAATGGAAAAGACAGAATCCAAGAACTAGGTAAGACTATATACAGCAGGCTTAAACCTGTCCTTTTAAAACAACTATTTTTATGTATCATGAATTTCTGTTGCTATTTGCTTCTAGTATTGACTTATGTACATTTTGAAAATTCCTGCCTGTTCCAGTTGTGCTAAGGCATTACATTCTCAGACAGGGACAAGACATTAATATTTCATGAGAAGAAAAGTAACAGTAAAAAAAGAAAGTCGGCTGTGGACGGTAGGCAGCCGGGGTCGGTGAAGACGGAGTTTCGCTCAGGTTGCCCAGGCTGGAGTACCATGGCGCGATCTCTGCTCACCGCAATCTCCGCCTCCCAGGTTCAAGAGATTCTCCTGCCTCAACCTCCCGAGTAGCTGGGATTACAGGCATGCGCTACCACGCCCGGCTAATTTTGTATTTTTAGTAGACATGGCGTTTCTCCATATTGGTCAGGCTGGTCTCAAACTCCTGACCCCAGGCGATCCACCCGACTGGGCCTCCGAAAGTTCTAGGATTACAGGATCCCCAAGATGGCTGGGCGAAAACTTGCTCTAAAAACCATTGACTGGATAGCTTTTTGGGAGATCATACCCCAAAACCAAAAGGCTATTGCTAATTCCCTGAAATCCTGGAATGAGATCCTCACCTCCAGGTTGGCTGCTTTACCGGAGAATCCACCATCTATTGACTGGGCTTACTACAAGGCCAATGTGGCCAAGGCAGGCTTGGTGGATGACTTTGAGAAGAAGTTTAATGCCCTGAAGGTTCCTATACCAGAGGATCCATATACTGCCCTGGTGGATGCTGAAGAAAAAGAAGATGTGAAGTCTTGTGCTGAGTGGGTATCTCTCTCAAAGGCCAGGGTTGTAGAATATGAGAAACAGTTGGAGAAGTATAAGAACTTAATTCCATTTGAACAGATGACCATTGAAGATTTGAACGAAGCTTTCCCAGAAACCAAATTGGACAAGGAAAAGTATCCCTATTGGCCTCACCAACCAATTGAGAATTTATAAAATTGAGTCCAGGAGGAGGCTCTGGCCCTTATATTACACATTCTGGACATTAAAAATAAAAGTAATTATACAGTTCTGGGAAAAAAAAAAAAAAGTTAACGACACTATGCTAAGGGGTGTCAAGAATGGTTTATTCTTGAGGACTCGCTAAATAGGAGCATGAAAGTAAGATACAGCCATAGATGAGGTAAGTTGGCTATGAAGTTGCTGGAGATGGACCACAAAACTTGTCTGATTTTTTAAGAGTCATATGAACGGTTACAAGATAAACGTAAATTCAGTTGTTGAGAAATCCCATTACTCACAATTCTAAAACTTGATTTTTCTTACAGAAATGAGGGCAAGAAATATTATCATTAGAGATGTCCATGACACAATACCAAAGCTCCAGTGGGGGCTGGTGAGAGGCAAGGACTTTGTTAATCTGACTTTAATCCAGGGACAGGCTTAAGGGCCTGTGTCAAAACAGGTAGCTACCTTAAAGTCAAAGACATTTTTTTCTTTCTTTTTGAGACTAAGTCTCACTCTGTTGACCAGGCTGGAGTGTAGGGGCATGATTCTGGCTCACAGCAACTTCTGCCTCCTGGGTTCAAGCGATTCTCATGCCTCAGCTTCCAGAGTAGCTGGGATTACAGGCGCCCGCCACCATGCCCAGCTAATGTTTGTATTTTCAGTAGAGACAGGGGGTGTCACCATGTTGGCTGGACTGGTCTAGAATCCTGATCTCATGTGATCTGACAGCCTCAGTCTCTCAAAGTGCTAGTATTATAGGCATAAGCCACCACACCCGGCCAAAGATATTTTTTATTGTAAAATAAATCTCTCACCAAATATCTTGGCATCTTCCACACATCTCTGGGTTCGCCTCCTTATGTTTTCACAATCAGCTACAGCTCTCTGGTATCTCACCTGAACATCAAAAGCAAAATCAAAAGGATAAGAAAACAAATGCCTATTGGTGGAAGAGAATGTTTTTGCTTACTTTACAAATTTCACCCTTCTGATAGGTTTTTATAAAACAAACTAGGAGTTACAGAAATCTTAAATCAGCTACTCCAAACCCCTTGTCAGAGCAGAAACCAACTCTTTAGCAGCACTGCTAGGTAGTCATTTAGCCTGCTAGTTCAAACTCCTAATAGTCTTTAAGCTCATTATCTTGAGAAAAAGCTTTGTTTTTCAGATTCAGCCAACACTGCCAACCTCCAACTTCCTTTCATTGACTTGAACCTAGGATAACTGAGAATAAGTTTTAAAAGTATGTCATCTAGGCAGGGCACGGTGGCTCATGCCTGTAATCCCAGCACTTTAGGAGGCCGAGATGGGTGGATCACCTGAAGTCAGGAGTTCAACACCAGCATGGCCAACATGGTTGAAACCCCATCTCTAATAAAAATATAAAAATTAGCTGGGCATGATGGCAGGTGCCTATAATCCTAGCTACTTGGGAGGTTGAGGCAGAAGAATCACTTGAACCCAGGTGGCAGAGGTTGTAGTGAGCTGAGATGGCACCATTGTACTCCAGCCTGGGCGACAAGAGTGAAGCTACGTCTCATAAAAGTATGTCATCTATTTGGAGGCAGTTATTTTACCCTCTTTAGTCCTTTTCTTTCTCATTCTTATTACAATTCTTGGTTCTTTCAGTTACTGTCATAAGGTATGCTTTCCAGCCTCCTTACCTTTTTAGGTGGTTTTGCTTTGGAACTCCTCTGGTTTATCTATCTCCCTTTAAGTGTGTCTAATGTCAGATATCTAAGTGCTGTGACATAATAGGAAAGTGAAAACAGATGACTATCTTTAGCCAGTGGTGTTTTTGAACTACTACAGTTTTTTTTCTGCCCAGTATACCTAACAAGGGAGTGGAGGAGGGATGAGGGGTAGCACATAAAGAGCCAATTAGAGAAAACTTCATTTTAAAGATTGACATAAAAAACTTTATGTGGCTATTTAAACTAGAGAAAGGATATGAAGAACAAATATAAAATCAACTCACCGTTAAATCCTGGACTTCCTTCTCCAGTTTAACAGCTTTCATCCTTAAGGCTCGTTCAGCAAGAGAGGGCCCAAGCTCATCAGGAGGGTCCTCAGAACGGCAGTCCTCACCAGCAGTTCTCTGGATGGCAGTGCTGAATAGAAGTGGCCATCCCCTAAAACAGGAAGGAGGTGGCGCATAATTAGAAATGCCATCATAAACCAAAATTACAACCAAGTTTAGAGACCAGAGATCTTCCCAGATTGAATCTCTGGAGAAAGTGTTTTCAGTTATAGTAACAAACGAACACTTAATGAAGTCCTTACTATGTACCAGACACTATCATCTTTTCTTCTCACAACAATATGTGAGATAAACCCTACTATCATCCCTATTTTACAGATGAAAAAACTGATGCTGAGAGGCTTAAGGCATGCTGACCTGCTCAAGATCACATAGTTGGTATTCTGCTGGGTCAGGACACTGAGCACCAAGCAGCAGAAATAGCCAGAACTAGGTATACAAAAGTCAGCATAAGGAAACCAAATGCTAATGCCCAGAACCAGAGGAGCATTATCAGAAGTGGGCATTCAAAAAGTCATATAGTCCTGGTTCAACCTTCCATCTTACAAATGGGGGAAATTAAGTCCAGTAAAGGGACCTTATCAAACTGGAGTTAGGCTTAGAATTCTAAGCCTTCTTCACTACAAGCTATAAGGCTTTTAGGAGAACCTGTGCTGAGAAAGAAATTCCCACCTATATATAAGATCAAGTCAATGAAATATGTTACTGCTTAGTGAACTATAGACACAGGTGAAAACAGGTCTTTGCATTCAACTCATTATGTAATCTAGAATTTTGTACACCTAAACTGTTTGAGTTCACACAGAAAGAAATTTGGACTAGGGGCTAATTTACAGCAAATCTTGGACTGTGGCAGTCCTGACCTCCAGGTCAAGGAAGTTTCCACTGCACCTCTTGGATCTTCGTAATTTGACTTTAAGTAAAATTGTCATGAATATCAATCTGAGTACAAGAGTTCTTTAAAACCATTTATATGGACTGGCATATATTGTAGAGTGGTCCTTGAGGAGACAGCTGAACAAAGGCTTAAAGGGGGTAAAGGAGTTGGCTTTCAAAAACGGAAGAGCGTCCCAGGCAGAGCAAACACCTAGTTTAAAGGTGAAGGCAAGAGGACTTTTATCTCCTTGACTTTCCAAGCCAGTCTTAAATTCAATTATTATAATCTGGTGTGTGATTTTATAGACAGTTCCACATTTTGGGGTCAGAAAATATGGTCACGGTAGATCTGGGGCTAATTACACACAGTGAAACACCTCCTTCTCCCTAAAAAAACACATTTACCCAATTGAAAAAGCAGGTCAAAATAGTCTCAGGGCCAGTTCAAAGGGAAAATAGTGAAAGCTCAGACCAAGAAGTAGGGGGTGGCAGTTGTGGCCAATTTCAATTCCTACTGCTTCAGAACTGGAATAGGGAGACAGCTTATCAAAAGAAACTATTTTTCTTCTGATCATTTCCTTACATCACCAACAAGCTGCCAAAAAGACTTGAGAACTGAAAACAAAACCAAGTCCCGAAACCCTGAATGCAACCTCTCACTCAGGTGCTAAGGGGTAGGATGTTGGGTCAGGTGCGTTAAGATAAAAAGGATTACATATATAGTTAAGCACATTTACCAGATTCTCCCGTAGCTTACTTTACTATTCCGAGGTCCAACCCTACCTCCTACTCAACCATTTTTATTCTCTTTCCCAGGAAGAAACAGTGTGTGGGCAATAGACCTTGAGAAAATTAATTAAAATGGCTCATTAAATAACAGCGCCGATTCTATCGCCCTGACTGGTTTCCAGCCCCGGGTTCCACTACTTCCCAAATATTTAAGTTTGGAAAAGTTACTCAAGTTTTCTTTTCTAAACCTGTTTCCTCAATTATTAAAAGGGGAATAATAAAAAGGACCATCCATAGTTCTGCAGTCGGCCTCGTAAACGACCAATAAAAGCTGCCGATGGATAAAGGCAGCAAATAGAACTTGTCTCCCGAAGGCTGATGCAATGGCCGTTTCGAGAAACCAAGTTCAGCGGCCTTCTTTTATTGACAGGTACAACAGTGCCCAGATAACGGAGAAAGAACTGGCCTAAGGTCCCACGGAGTGAGGGGGAGAGAACCCAAATTTATCCACAGGTACCACAGACTGGGAGAAGCAGCTGTGAGAGAGGTACATACCTCCCTTGGGGGCTTAGAGACTTCTCACCTTCCAGGCCATGCATGACCTCGGATCTCCCCCACCTTCCTCGGCCTAGGACTGAGGCGCGGCTGGGGGCCTCAGTTTCCCCATCTGCAAAATGGGGCCGTGAGTGCATGGTCGTAGAGGGAGAGGCTTGGTCCCATCGCCTACGCTCAGATAACTCTCGCCTTCCAGCCCACAACTACCCGGCTGGCTCCCTAGCCCCGCAGAGTCCTCACGCTCCCGACCCCTCGCGTGCAGCGCTTACTTGCTCTCCAACGCGGCAGTCCAGGACAGTAGGCACTGCACCCGCAGCCCGCCCGCCCACAGCGACCGCACGGCCATGTTCCCGATTTGGGCTGATGGAGGCAGCGCACGCGCACTTGCTGCTAGTGAAGAGACGCTCCCGCTTAAAAACCAGCCTTTGAGGGCGTTTCCTTCTAAGGGCTTCCGGACTAGAACACGATACTTCCGGTTGCCCTGTGGCCCGCGCAGTTCCCCATCCGGTCGTCAGGAATGAACGCGACACTTCCGGCTCTCAGTGTGTTCCGCTAGTAGACCAGGTCGTAGTAGTTACTACAAAGGCTCCGTGTTGGGCGCGGAGTGTGCGGCGAACACAGCAGATCATAGCTGTGCCCGCATGGAGCTTACTTGATATTATGAGTGATAAACAGATACAAGCGGGATGTAAAGTCAGAACGTGAGCGGTGTTTAAAGGTGAGGGGCAGGTGCTGCGGAAGCCTAGAATACAAATTTAGCCGTGTGGGAAGTTTTCCCAGAGAAAGGGGTATTTGAGCTGAGCTGAAGGAAGGGTTGAGGCAGAGGGAAATATCTGCAGAAAGCCTAGTAAAGAGAGAAGAGTATTGCACGTAAGGGACTGAAATATACAGAGGCGGGAGGGAAACAGGACTAGTGGTTAGGCAGGGCTAGATGCTACGTGAGCGGTTTAAAACATTGCCGCCTGAACCATTGCCCATCACTCCTCCCAGACTTTTTCCTCTAATGCCCTTCTTATCGACTTGTTTTTTAAATGGTGTGTATTTTCTCATTTCTTCTCACTAAAAGATAAGCTCTTTTAGGGTTGTCTATTCATTCCCATTCATTGAGCAGTGCCCTAAGGTAGGTGTTCAAAATTAGTTTTGAGATAGAGTCTCACTCTGTCACCCAGGCTGGAGTGCAGTGGCAAGATCTCGGCGGCTCACTGCAACCTCCGTCTCCCAGGTTCAAGTGATGCTCCTGCCTCAGCCTCGTAACTGGGGTTACAGGCGCCCACCACCACGCCCGGCTATCTTGTATTTTTAGTAGAGACGGTGTTTCACTATGTTGGTCAGGCTGGAATTGAATTCCTGACCTCAAGTGATCCGCCAGCCTCAGCCTTCCAAAGTGCTGGGATTGCAGGCATGAGCCACCGCTCCCAGCCTCAATTTTTTTTTTTTTTTTTTTTTTTCTGAATGCAATTTAGTCTGATTCTGATTGCAATGGAATGTGAAAATAAAATGTAAAAGCTGTTGGAACTTCCCAAATACTTTAAGCTTTGAGAGAAATGTGGCTGTGGACTGAATCCATGTAGCATGTTTTGTAATTCCGCTTCTTAGAATTATAGTTTAACTCTCTTCCTCATTGTTCTTGTTCTATAATGACTAGGAAAGAGCAGAGACCAGATTTCTCCCCCTCTCAATCACTGATGTTTGTAATAGATGGCCTCGTTTATTGTCCTGTACCTAACTGAGACCAAATGGTGCCCTGAACAGGGACCCCAAGACAGTTACTTAAGGGTGTAATTTGAAATATACCTTTCTTGAAGGAAAAAGACCATCTTAACTACTCAGTTCATTGTAACTATGCATTAAGCCTTGCATAGAAAGATGTTGAAATTGTTAAACCTAACAGACTTCTACAGTTTGGAACACTGATTTTCATCCTGTATAAGACAGACACATTCTTCCATTCTCTGCTTCCTGGGCAGGCCATCCTCAACCTTTGTGCTTGAATGAACTCTCTTTAAACGAGATCCTGACCTTTGAAATTATTTTAGATTGACAGGGAACATGTGACAAATGCTTTGTGTGTTTAAAGAGTCACTTTGACAGCTGTGTGGAGCAGATTGCAAGGTGTAAGAAAAAAGGTTGGGAAGCCAATGTGTTGCAGTAGCCCAGGCAAGACAGGGCTATGTTCTCTCCTGGGAGAACAGAGAGAGACCTTCCCAACCACGCTAAAGTAACTGTGTCCAGCACCCTTTTTGTGTCTTAGTATTTTATTTCTTTTGCTTCCTTGTTAAAGATTGTTCCCCCCAACTAGAATGTGAGCTTCCTGAGGTGTCTGTCTTACCACTGATTTCTGATATCTAGTATAGTAGGTACTCAATAAATATTTGTTGAATGACTTAATTAAGTTGGATCATATCAGTGAAGATAGGAAGATATGGATGAATTTTAGAGATTTAGGATGAAAAGCTGACAGACTTTCGAGGATGGATTGGTGATTGGGGTCCACGGCACTTGGAGTTGTCAGCTTAGTTACTAGATAATCTCTAAAAATTTTTTTTAAGGGAATGAGAAGTGTTCCTTGAGTACTCTGAATCTTGTCATAACATGGGTTATGTGTTTATTGTACTGTAGTTATTTGGGTCAGATTTTCTTTCCTGCTTGTCTGTGAGTTCCATGAGGACAGAGCTGGAGTATTTACATCTTTTTATCTAATCCGATGCCCAACTCAAATGTGTCATGACCAATAACATATTTTCTCTTTGGCTTTATGAAAAAGGTGACATAGTTTAGGGAGGTATTGTGATTCTCTTTTACATTTGAGAAAATTGAGGCTCAGAAAGGTTGGTGAACCTGTGCAAGATCCTCCAATAAGGAGACAGTTACAGTAGAATTCTGACAGACTGGACACTTGGCAGTGTTGGGAAGGATAGAGCTTCAAGTCTACCATAGACCTGTGGCTCACACTTTGGAAAAACACAACCAAACAAGTTTTTCTTTTTTTTTTTTTTTTTTGAGATGGGAGTCTTCCTGTTGCTCAGGCTGGAGTGCAGTGGTACAATCTTGGCTCATTGCAACCTCCGCCTCCCGGGTTCAAGAGATTTTCCTGCCTCAGCCTCCCGAGTAGCTGGGATTACAGGTATGTGCCACCATGCCCAGCTAATTTTTGTATTTTTGGTAGACATGGGGTTTTGCCATGTTGGCCAGACTGGTCTCGAACTCCTACCTCAAGTGATCAACCCGCTTGGCCATCCAAAATGCTGGGGTTACAGGCGTAAGCCACTGTACCTGGCCTTTTTTTTTTTATGAGGCATTTTAACAACTAAAAACAAGAAGTGGCATCTGTACCTTAGCCATTTTGCTTACATTTCTCCTAGCTGCCCAACATTCACCAGGTTGCTGCTTGCATTCATGCATTCACTCATCTATTTATTAAGTGCTAGTGTACTTCTGAATGTTGCAGTACGGGGGAGGGAGATATGTGGATGACATAGAGCTTTAAGAGTAAGGGTTCTAGGGTCAGACTTCTTATATTCATGTGCTGGTTCCACCACTTCCTGTGTGAGCTTGGACAAATTACCTTATCTCTCTGGGCTTCCATTTCCTGAACTGTGAAAACTAGGATAATATAACTTATCTCAGGGTTTTAGTGAAGACTAAAGGGATAGTGCCTGGAAGAGTGGTCAGTTAGCACCAGGACTGGCTACGTAATTTAAAGGGCAAAGGAAAAGCAGAACCCCGTGTTTAAATATTATTAGGGGGGCAATAATAGAGCATTAAACCAAGCACAGGGCCCTTTTAAGCATGGGGTCCTGTGTGACTGTACAGGTTGCATGCCTGTGAAGCTGGCCATGGCCGACAGTGCCTGACACATGGTGAGTGCTTGATAAATGTTAATTATTAATTACCCACAGCCACTCCTCTCAGAGTCCAAGATCTGTTGGTGAGAAAAGATACTTAACCCCAAAGTAACTGCCATAAGAAAGAGTATGACAGACACTGAAGACACAGTTGGAGTGTTGGGTGACATTCCAGGATCCACATTTAAAAAAAAAACACTGAAAATCCAGAGTATGTGAGCCCCTTTCACTGTGAAAACACAGGTGGAATTTGGATGAAAACTCTGTTATGTATTGGTTACCTTTTAGCTTTTGGTGGCTGTAATTATCATGTAAAAGTAATTTCTTCCCCAGTGGAAAGAACACAGGCTTGTGAGTCAGACATTTCTCATATAGCTAATAATAAGAGGCACTTTTTTTTTTTAATAGATGGGGTCTTGCTATTTGCTTAGGCTGGAGTGCAGAGGCGATTCACAGGGATGATCATAGTGCACTACAGTCTCAAACTCCTGGGCTCATGTGGTCCCCTTGCCTCAGCCTCCTGAGTAGCTGGGACTACAGGCGTGTACCACGATGCCTGGCTAGTGAGAGCCACTACTGACTAAGCATTTCCTATTTCTCAGACACTCTGCAAGATGCCTACTATGTATTATCTTATTAAATCTTCCCAAAAATCTTGGGAGAAAAGTACAGTTGTTAACCCCATTTCACAGATAAGGGAAACAAAAATCAGAGCAGTCAAGTGACTTTCCCAAGGTCACCCAGCTGGTTATCAGAGGCAGGGCTCAAACCTAGCCCTATCTGGATCTGGGTTTATAACCCCTAAGTCCTATGCTCTGCCACTAATCAGTGGGTGATTACTGGGTCAGGTTATTTTTCCTGCTGTGGTCTCCAGCTACTTCAGAGGATGATAAAGTTTGGGTGAGGCTAAAGTCTGTAAAACCTTAAGTGGGTTAAAATATGTAAACTCTATAGCAAAGTGTCCAAAGTTATTCTAAGATTTTCCTTCTTTCTTCTTGAGCTAAGCTCTGGCTCTTAAGTTAAGTGGTTATATCTTTTTTTGGAAGGAAATGTGTTAAAGGCAGACCCAGAAAGTACCTAGAGTGTTGAGACAGTAGTGAGTAGCACAGTAAGGAGACTGCCCAGGACTTGAGGTCCGTACTCCTCTTATAAAAGTATCAAGTGTTTGTAAAAGGTTTAGCACCCATGTGAGAGAATAAGCCATCATCCTCTTAATTTCTCTTGGTTTTACTTAATATATTGAAGGGCAGACTAGTGGGCCTCTGCGTGCAAGATGAGGACTTCATTAGAATAAAAACATATTGCCTCTTGGATTTCTAACCCATAGCTCCAAGAGCCTCAGCATCGTAGAAGTTAGGTAAGGGACTTGATTGACTGAAAGACCCTACCCTACAACATCCTGTGGACATTAAAGCTCTGTGCTCCTGTCACTGAGTATCACTGTGAGCTTGAAATATGTCAGCTGCTCCAGTTTTCATTCCTTTTATGTATTCAGAGCTCTGATTTTAAAACACTCAAATCTGAAAGATTCCAGTAGCTGCACTCTGTCTAAAGCAAATGAGGAATGACTGTAGGATTTGCATGTCCTCTATAGCTTTTGTTCACATGTATGCAGGCAGGGATAATGTTATTGATTGTTCAACCTCTTTGCCTTGCCCAGGGGTTGTCAGGTAATGCCCAGTATGAATCCAGTTGTCACAAGTGTGATCGGATGATCAGGTCTTGTCTCTTTCACTGCACCACCAATGCTTGAATGCTGCCTCCCTTTGCCTTAAGGACTGGGAGTATGATACTGTGAATGGGATGGAAGGTGTTATTCACATGTGCTTTCATTTCTTCTTCAGAAGGGAAGGCAAAGACATCTACGAAACCTTTATGCTGTACAGACATCTGTCTCCCTCCATCCTCATTTCTACCCTTTATAAAGTCATAAGGATACTCTCAATTTCCCTATTCCCTTCTACTTCTTCCTCCCCATATCCCCTAAAATCATGCAGACAATAAAGGCTGGTCTTTTGGGTGCCCTGGAGAATGAGGGCTACTTCCTAGTCTTCTCTTGGTGTCTCCTTGTGAAAAAAGCATTTCTTCCTCAGGTGGGCAAGCTGATATTTCCTTTGGAATGAAATCCTTATCCTCTTCCTAGGTCTTCTTCATTTCCCATTCCTGAAGCACAGAAAGACAAGACAAATCAATTTGTTGAATGGTCTAGTGTGAGATGGATAAAGACATTGCATGGCACCTAGTTAGATGAAGATCTCCACTGTCCAGGTTGCATTGGGTTCTAGCCCCCCTCTCTCTTCCTGTGGCCCTGAGTAAGTCACTTCTCCATGCTGGTCTTTCTTGTCCCTTCATCCATTCTCAACATACTTGCCTGAATGGTCTTTAAAAAATAAAAATGTAATTCATATTCAAAACCTTTTGCTCAAAACCTTCCATCATGTCACAACAAGATTCATTATGTTAGAAGAAGTTCTATGGTTCTTCAGTGGCCTGTAAGGCTTTAAATAAAAGGCTGGTAAATGACAGTCTGTGGGCCAAGTCTGGCCTATTGCCTGTTCTCATATCATCCATCAGCTAAGAATGATTTTCTTATTTCTAAATGTTTGAAAAAAAATCAAAAGAAGACAGCTATCTCATGACACATGAAAATTATATGAAATTCAAATTTTAGTGTCTGTAAATTAAGTTTTATTGAGACACAGCCATTTTCATCATCATTTACATATTGTTGATGGCTATTTTCATGCCACAGTGACAGAGTTGAGAGGTTGTGGAACAGATCATATGGTTCAGAAAGCCTAAAATATTTACTCTCTAGCCCTTTACAGAATAAGTTTGCTGACTGCTGGTCTAGATGATCTGGCCTCTCACTGGTTACTTCTCTGATCTCAACTCCTAATGCTCACCCTTTGTTCCCTTCACTGAAATCACCTAGATCTTGATGTTCCTCAAATATATCAAGCTTTTCTCACTTCAGGGACTTCACACTTGCTCTTCCCCTCTGCCTGGATCATCCTTCCCTCAGCCCCATGCATGGGTCTCTACCTCACACTGCATTCAGGTCTCTGCTTATGTGTTACCTTCTCTAAAAGGTCTTTGCTGTCACTGTGCTTAAACCCCTTTGGAAGGTTCATCTTCTCTGGCATCACATTCTTTATTTAGCTGTGGTATTTAAAGTCTTTTCTTCCCAACTCTATGTGACCAGGGACATTTTTGGGTTCCCTGTTATGTAACCAGAAACTAGAATAAGACTGGCATATGGTAGGTCTTCAATAAATATTTGAATGACTGACTAACTGTTGGAAAGAATAAAGTCTCTTCCCTCTCAGGCTCTGAAAGTCAATTCCAACTTGAGGATGCAGCTCCAGCCTAGACATAGAGCCATGCTTTTTATTGTATGTGTTTTTTGAGACAGTGTGTCACTTAGTGTCATCTAGGCTGGAGTGCAGCAGTGTGGTCAGGTCTCACTGCAGCCTCACCCCTCCCCTTGGGCTCAAGTGATCCTCCCACCTCAGCCTCCAGAGTAGCTGAGACTATAAGCATGCGCCATCACACCCGGCTAATTTTTTTGTATTTTTGTAGACACAGGGTTTCACCATGTTGCCCAGGCTGATCTTGAATTCCTGGGCTCAAGCAATCCTCCCACTTTGGTCTCCCAAAGTGCTAGGATTACAGATGTGAGCCACTGTGCCTGGCCAAGCCATGCATTTTAAAAGTCTGTGCTGGTGTGATCCTAGACAAAATTTTGCTGATTCCCGAAGCAGTGTTGATATGAAGCTAATAAACAGCTGCTTTTTAAATGTATTCTAATATGATATGCAATTTCAGGCCATAAATGATCAGGCGCTGCCTGCTTCAGTGGGGGAATTCCATGCTCACTCTCCCTCTCTGTGCTCCAGCTGCTCTGGCCTCCACCTGGCCATCAGGCACACTTGACAGTCTTTGGACCTGCTGTCTCTTGCTGGAAAGCTTCTGCTCTAGATATTCTCACGATGGTCCTTCTCATCATTTGGGTCACTGCTAGGAGTGGCCCTTTCTGATCACTATGTATATTGCTCCAACCCTGCCCCTAGTCTCTGTCCCTTTCCATATATATATACACATTTTGTAGATGTATCACTTCCTGGAATTATCTTCTTATATTAACAGGGCGCTTATGTATTATCTGTGTCCTTTCACTGGCTTGGAAGTTCCTTGAAAACCAGACCTTGTCTGTCTTGTTCACTGGTTTATCTACCACTTAAACTTCAGTCTCCCCTGCTGTAAAATGGGGCTAAGAATGCCCACTTTACTTGGTTACTGCAAAGATGGAATGAAGGAACATGTTCAAAGTGTTTAGCAAAGTGCCAAGCATTTAGCAGATGCTTAACATGTGTTTCTTGAATGAATGGAGTTTTCCACTACTTTAAACAGGATGTTCCCCTTTTAATTATTTTCCTGGTTTTTAACTTTTATTGTTTGTTTTGATTTGACCTATTGTGAAATGATTATCATAGTCAACTTTAGTTAACACCTAGTTATCATTTGTGTGTGTGTGTGTATGTTGAGAACATTTAAAAGCTACTTTTTAAAGCAAATTTCGAGTATACAATATGGTATTGTTAACTGTAGTCACAATACCGTATATCAAATCCCCAGAACTTAGTCATCTTAAAACTGAAACTTTGTATCCTTTGACCAACATCTCCCCAATTCCCCCCAGCCCTCAGCCTCTAGCAACCACCATTCCATTTAATTTTAAATTAAATTTAAATTAAATTAAATTTTAAATTAATAAATATGAATTTTATATTTTCATATTTAAAAAAGAGATTGTTCCTTGAAAAGTCATCAGTTTCCACATTTTTAGCTTAGGATTTCTTAGTTCAGGTCCTTCTATATCACACTATCTTTCCAGTCTCATCTCCTACCAATTTTTCAAATATTCTGTGCTGCTGCCAAACAGGTCTAGCAAAGGCTTCCTGAGCATCTCTGATGTGCCAGGCACTTGTTTTTCAGGTCCTGCTATGATTTGAATGTTTGTCCCTTCCAAAACTGATGTTGAAATGTAATCCCTAATGTGGCAATATTGAGAGGTGCAGCCTTTAAGAAGTGATTGGGTCATGATGGATCTGTCTTCATGAATGGATTAATCCATTCATGAGTTAATGCATTAATGAGTTATCATGGGAGTGGGACTGGTGGCTTTATAAAAAGAGGGAGAGAGACCTGAGCTAACATGCTTAGCCCCCTCATCATGTGATGCCCTGGGCTACCTCCAGACTCTGAAGAGAGTCCCCCACCAGCAAGATGGTCCTCACCAGATGTGGCCCATCATCCTGAGACTTCTCAGCCTCCCAAACTCTAAGAAATACATTGTTTCTTTATAAATTATCCAGGTTCAGGTATTCTGTTATAAGCAGCAAAAAATGGACCAGGACAGGTCCACACTTTATCTGCAATTCTGAAATCCAGAAAGGTGTGAAACCAAAATACTTCTCCACTGTTTTGGCACAGACTTACTTGGTGGCAGAACCTGACCTGACCTGATATGAGGCTGTTTATAATCTTTATTCACTCCATGTGCTGTAAATAGTCCTATGTCTTGCTGTAGAATTACTAACATGTTTGCATACATGATACCACCTGAGGACCTGTTGGGGTTTTTACCATATATTAGTGTAGGTACCATATTACCGTTATAAAATCTAAAAAGTTCTGAAACACAGCTGACCCCTAAGTCACACAGAAGGGACTGTGGACCAGCATTCTGGAGGGAGCCATGGACATAGAATTGGAAGAGGTGGGTTTCTTCCTTGCTTTTGCAATGATACCTTGCATGGCCCTGGGCAAGTCCCATCATCCTCGATTTTCAGTTACCTCATCTATGAAATGGGACCTGTCCTGTCTCAAAATGCATTGTAGACTCAGAAACCAGACAATTAAGCTTGCTAGAAATATGTGTTAACAATGAGTGATTAGGTTCTGAATAAGATCTGAGGGTTACCCCCCTCTGAGGAAGGTTCATGAGTTTTATTGCATGAATTTATTGGCAATTCTCTTCCTTTCTCACTAGTTGGTTTTTTGGTTTTGGGTGAAGTTCCACAGAAAGGGGGCTACCAGATCTCTGATTCTGATGAGCTGAACTATTGCTCTACCTTGGCTTTCTGTAGCACTCTTCCTTGGTTGGCGGCTACGATGGATGGGCTCCTCTTCCTCAGCTCAGAAACACAGTTGACAGGGAGAGATTGCTCTGGAACGCTGTTCTGGGGTTTATTTGCAGTTTCCTGTTGATGACAAGAAATAGGTGAGATCTGGTGATGGCTACCTACACCCAGCCTGCCTTCAAAAGCATGAGGATACTTTTTTATTTTTATTTTTGAGACAGAGTCTCTTGTCACCCAGGCTGGAGCGCAGTGGTATGAGCTTGGCTCACTGCAACCTCTGCCTCCTGGGTTCAAACGATTCTTGTACCTCAGCCTCCCAGGTAGCTGGGATTATAGGTGTGCACCACCACGCCTGGCTAATTTTTGTATTTTTAGTAGAGACAGCGTTTAACCATGTTGGCCAGACTGGTCTCAAACTCCTGACCTCAGATGATCCAACCATCTCGGCATCCCGAAGTGCAGGGATTACAGGCGTAATCCGGTGCCCGGCTAATTTTTATATTTTTAGTAGAGATGGAGTTTCACCAAGTTGTCTAGGCTCATCTCAAACTCCTGGGCTCGAGCAATCCGCCCACCTTGGCCTCCCAAAATGCTGAGATTACAGGTGTGAGCTCATGTGCCCAGCTGCATGAGGAACTTTAAAATAAAAGGCACCTGGCAAACATGACAGCATTGAACAAAGTGAGAGGAGAAGATACTTGAGGACTTCAGATAATGATAATGACAACTACAAGTACTGAACCTCACTATGTACCAAGCATTGTGTGAATTAGCTCCTTTAGCTTTTCAATAAGCCTATGAAGTAGGTACTATTATTAGTCATTCCATTTTATAGGTGAGGAAATGGGGAAGGTCAAATTGCTGTGCAAGGTCACATGGCTGGTGAATATGAGAACCAGGATTCCAATTCCATAGCCCTACTTCTTTTTTTTTGTGAGACAGAGTCTTGCTTTCTCACCAAGGCTGGAGTGCAGTGGTGTGATCTCGGCTCACTGCAACCTCCACGTCCCAGGTTCAAGCGATTCTCATGCCTCAGCCACCTGAGTAGCTGGGACAGGCATGTGTCACCACACCCAGTTAATTTTTGTATTTTTAATAGAGACAGGGTTTCACCATGTTGGCCAGGCTGGTTTAGAACTGCTGGCCTCAAGTGATCCACCCGTCTTAGCCTCCCAAAGTGCTGGAATTACAGGCGTGAGTTACCATGCCTGGCCCCACAGCCTGACTCTTAAACTACCTCCTGTATTCCTTTTCATTTTTGAAATTACCTTTACCCCCTACATTTTCCAGATAATTGCTTAGTATTAATACCTTACTGGAAGTAATTTTTTAAGGGTGACATCTTAACAGCTAAGCCTGCAAGGAATTTAGGGAAGGCTTCTCTTTATCTCCAAAGAATGTCAAAAGGATTCAAAACAGGGAAAAGTGCTCTGGAATGGGAATATCAGGCCATGCTGGTGGGAGGAAACAGCTGGGATGAATGAACCAGTTCTAGCTCCTCCACCAGCCCTCTGTGACTCTGGGAAGTTATCCTTGGCTGTCATGTTTTTCATCTATACAATGAGGTTGGAAACACGCCATGGAAAGGAAGTATAGGGGTGTAAGACACAGCACTGGCTCAATCAGCTGTGGTGTGACCAGGAAGCGTGACCTGGGACAACAATAATAATGACACATTGCCTCCCACAAGTCATACTTATCAGACAAGTTATTTCATCTCTTTGAGTCTCAATTTCCTCACCCAAAAGCAGGCAAAACATTTATTCATTTGGCAAATATTTCTTGTCCTCCTACTATTTTTCTGTAAAGGGCCAGGGATTTAATGATCAAATGGACGTAGTTCAATTCTTAACAACAATACAATCTAGTGGAGAAGACAGACACTGGACGAGCAAGGACACAAATACATACACACACATGCATACACACAAATTGTGGCTAAGTGCTACAAGGAAGAAGGATAGAGGGAACTGTTGGTAGTTTAGACCAACTAGGGTCAGTTTTGCTCTCCCAGGGGACATCTGGCAATTTCTGGAGATATTTTGGTTGTCATTGGAGGGTGGGGTGCTACTGGCAACCAGTAAGTAGAAGCTAGAGATGCTGCTTAACATGCTACTTGATATCCTTAGGTGGGACCTTAACAACCCTAACATCCTGCTGATGCATAGAACAGTCCCTTATAAAAAGGAATTACTGGTCCAAAATGTCAGTATGCTGAGGTTGAAAAACCCTGATGTAGATGAGGTCAGGGAAGTTCTCTCTGAGAAAGTCCCATTGCAGGTGAGAGTATCTTCTCATAGAGTTGCTGGGAGCATTAGAGACAACGGAGGCAGAGCCCTGAGGACAGGGCCTGGTACCCTGGAGATCTTAGGAGAGGGTATGTGAAACCATTGTATTTTTTGTAGAGACAGGGTTTCGCCATGTTGTCCTGGAGGGCTCTGGAGCAGAGCTCTGGAGTTAGACTTCCTGGGTTTGGAATCTTGTCTTTCACTTAACATTGAGTGACCTTGAGCAAGTCATTTGACATCTCAGAACCTTAGTGTCCTTGTTTGTCAATAACCCCTGTAATACTACCTCATAGGACTGCCATGAAGATTGTGTGAGATAATACAGGTTAAGATGCCTGTAGTAATGGATCACACGTTTGTTATTCAACATATGGTGGCTACCATTATCAATAACTCCAAGGTCATTTCTAAGATCACCTTCAGGGTAAAAAGTCAAATGGTGGTGCTGCTGTGGAGATAAGAACAGGCCTGAAAGCCAAGATAAATTGCTCCAGGAGTCCTCTTCCTAGCTGTGGTACCCATGGCACGCCCTTCGCCTCTTTGGACTTCATTTTCTTGTCGTTAAATAGGCATAACTCCTACCTCCAAAGAATGATGATGAAGGAGAGATCTGTAGAGAGTAAAGGGATACAGGAGCAGCTGCCCCTGGCATGGAAGGCCCTGGACTCACCACACTCTTGGGCTTGCTGCTCATGGAGAGCCCCAAGGCTGGTCCCCCTGCCAGGGACTGCTGCAAGCGCTCCTTCACAGCCACCAGCTTCAACTCCAGGTCAATCCGGCGCTCCTCCTTTGCCCGACACTCAGCTTCCAGGGTGGCCACGGCTTCTTCCAGAGCCTTTAATTTTGCTCCTGAATCAAGAGACATTGAAAAGAAACAGCTGAACCTAACCTGAAGTGTCAGGGAATCTGTCAGGGCGTCAGGCCTTTGTCTGCCCCTCCTGGAGGGCCTTTCCAGCCCCCAGTCTTGGTAAAGAGATGGACTCTGGGCTTGGGGTTCCAGCTCCATGCTGGGTGGTGTGGTCTTTATATGTTTGGTACCCATTTCACCATCTCCTGGAAATAGCACTCTGATTTTTCACTGGGAAACCATCTTCCCCCCTCTCATTCTGTCTCTTCTTTTTTTTTTTTTGAGATGGATTTTTCACTCTGTCACCCAGGCTGGAGTACAGTGGTGTGATCTCGACTCACCGCAACCTCTGCCTCCTTGGTTCAAGTGATCCTCCTGCCTCAGCCTCCCAAGTAGCTGGGACTACAGGCACACACCAGCATGCCCAGCTAATTTTTATATTTTTAGTAGAGATGGGGTTTTGCCATGTTGGCCAGGCTAGTCTCAAACTGCTGACCTCAAGTAATCCGCCAGCCTTGGCCTCCCAAAGTGCTGGGATTACAGGCATGAGCCACCACACTTCCCCCCACCCCCCCACCACCATTCTCTATAGTTTGGGTGGGCCTGACTCTACTTCTAGTTCAAGGGTCTGGCACAAAACTTAGGTCTACCCCATAATCACAATTCATCTTCTGGTGACAGTGATTGGATTAGGGATGAAAGTAGGACCAATCAGAGTGAATCCAGAGGCTTTTGTGGTGGTCATTGGGAAGAGAAGCTGTCTTTGTTTGGGTTGGCTGGGAGGGCTGGGTGAGGGCTAGCACTGTGCAGCCGTTGTACCATCGCAAGGGGAGAATGAAAACAAAGGAGAGAAGGGCAGAAGCATAAGTGTAAGAAATAAGCTTCATGGTGACATCATTTAAGTCCCTGGACCCCACTACACTGGATCGCTCCATTTTCCAATTACATCTTTCTTCTTTTCATTTCTCTGCCAGTTTAGCTTCGGTTTATGTTACCTGTAAACAAGAGTCTAACACAGTGCCTTACAGACACCAGAGTTTCCAGTAGGATTTTGCTGCTTATTTAATTTATTTTTATTTTTAAATTTTATTACAAATTTTTTTTCTTTCTTTAAAAAATAATAGAGACAAGGTCTCATTATGTTGCTCAGGCTGGTTTTGAACTCCTGCACTCAAACAGTCCTCCTGCCTCAGCCTCCCAAAGTGCTAGGATCACAAGTGTGAGCCACGGCACCCAGCCTGCTTATTCGATTTAGTCCAACAAACCTATATTAGTACCTTTCTCATGCTAAGTTCTGTGTTGGGTCTTACCACGTTTAAAAATCAGTTCTATTCTTTGCCCTGAGGGAGGCTGCACTGGAGGGTTTTCCAGTAATGTTGAATTCTTCTTCTTTTTTTTTTTTTTTTTAACAGTCCAGAGGTCTTTCGTTTTTTTAACACCTATTATGCCATGAATTCATAGGGAATAGGTTCCAGCAGCTCAGGCTCCCTCCCATTGGTTCTCACAAAGTGCGCTTCTCTGGGTGGAGCAGGCTGGTGCTTCAGTTGAACCCCGGTACCTTTCTCTTTGGCTTCTTTCTTTTTCTGATCATTTTCCTTCATGCATTTGAGGAAGCTATCTTAGAGTGCTTATGTGCTCACGATGCACATTAATTCTCTTGGCAAGAATCTTGCCCTTGTTTGTTTACAGCAATGCCAACAGCATGCTGGGCAACACTGTAGACTCTTCCAGCTTTGCCATGGTAACACGTGAGGGGCATTCCTTTTTGAACAGCACCTATTCCCTTGATGTCTACAATATCATCTTTCTTAAAGATTTACATATAATAACGTGGCCAAAGGAACAACTCCATGTTTTCTAAAAGGCCTAGAGAACACATACTGGGTGCCTCTCCTCTTTCCCTTGGTGTTCGTCATTTTGGCGAATTACTGGAAGATGGTGGTTCCCAAATTCCTTATATTCATCATTCACCATGTATTTAATGCATGCTTACCATGTATCAGGCATTGTCCTTGGCTCTAGATATATCAGTGAACAAAGCAGGCCAAAATCCTTGCCCTTATGGAGCTTATATCTGTGTGTGTGTGTGGCAAACAATAAATAATAAATGTAATAAATAATCTGATAGGTTACAAAGTGATAGTGTCACAGGGGAAAAAAAATTGAGCAGGACAAGTGTAGTCAACTTGCTCCAAATCCTGGTTCTGACTCTTAGAAGATTCTTCTTTATACAGAAACCAAACTGCCTTCCTGTGCCTTCCTCCTGTTGATTCTGGTTTTGGCCACACAGAACAAGTCTTTTAAACCAGAAGTTCTCAATCTGAGGCTCATGGAGTCTTAGGCAATCTACAGATAGGCTCCATAGGCAGCCACATGAGTGCCTGAACTTTTTTGCAGCTTTGTGAACTGTGGTGTTTCTTCTTAACCAGATTCTCATAGGGCTACATGTTTGTGGACATGTTCTATAGAAATAGGACTTCTGCACCCTCCAGCATGTGGAGAAACTTTAGGCTTAAAGTGTGTGTCACACTGCAGTCAGAGAGAATGCAAAGGAAACACAGGAGACAATAGGGTGTGGAGAAGCCCAGAGCAGGTTAGGGGCTGCTGAGGTCCCTGGGTTTCAGAAGAAGATCCTGGGAAAGTTGTCATGTCCATCATTCCCTGCATCAGGACCAATGTCTCACACATATCTGTGAATGAATGAAGGTGGGGTTCAGAATGGCATTTCTTATTTCCTTGATTCTAAGACACACTTCTGTGCTTCCTATTTCTTTTTTCTTTTCTTTTTTTAGAGACGGAGTCTTGCTCTGTCAACAGGCTGGTGCAGTGGGGCCACCTAGGCTCACTGCAACCTCCGCCTCCCGAGTTCAAGCAGTTTTCCTGCCTCAGCCTCCCATGTAGCTGGGACTACAGTGCGCTACCATGCCCAGCTAATTTTTGTATTTTTGGTAGAGACGGGGTTTCACCATGTTGGCCAGGATGGTCTCGATTTCTTGACCTTGTGATCCACCTGCCTTGGCCTCCCAAAGTGCTGGGATTACAGGTGTGAGCCATCGCACCTGGCCTTTTGTTTTTGAGATGGAGTCTAGCTCTGTATCCCAGCTGGAGTGCAGTGGCGTGATCTTGGCTCACTGCAAACTCCGCCTCCCAGTTCAAGCGGTTCCTTGCCTCAGCGTCCTGAGTAGCTGGGATTACAGGTGCCTGCCACCACGACCAGCTAATTTTTGTATTTTCAGTAGAGATAGGGTTTCACTGTGTTGGCCAAGCTGGTCTCAAACTCCTGACCTCGTGATCCACCCGCCTTGGCCTCCCAAAGTGCTGGGATTACAAGCGTGAAACACCACGTCCGGCCTGTGCTTCACACTTCTAAAATCAGGTGGCTTCTTACCACATGAAGTGCACACATTATTATGATGCTTTTTCATCTCTCCAAAACAGTTATTAAATTGATGGCACTTCCTTTAATTAGGAGGAAAGATGATGATGATGAAGAGAAGAAAGAGGAGGAGGAGGAGAAGGAGGAGTAGAGAAACCCACTTCTCCTGGGTAGGAAACCAGGTGACCTGTGCAAGAGACCTCCCCTTACTGTGCCCAAGGATGAGCCGGCCACCCATGGGTGCTCAGGACCACACCCACACAGGTACCTGGGCTGCTCCGAATGGCTTCCTTCAGCTCCCTCTTCTCCTGTCTCAGTGCCATCAGCTCTGTCCGAATCGTCTCTTTCTCTTTCTCCAGCTTCTCTTTTCTACCAAGTACCTCCGGGCATCCTCCTCAGCTCGGTTCTTGCCATACTTGTATTGATTGGCACCTGCAGATATGTAGGGAAGGGAAAGGCCCTCAGTTCTGACCTCTGGCAAAAGTACTTGGGTGGTGTCAGCTTCTCTCTCAGCCCCAACTGCTTCATCTATAAAATGGAAATACTTAGATCTAGTCCCTTAGGTATATTTAGTGTGAATCCTCTAAGGAAAGAAGAAGCAAAAGGGAGGCTATTGAGCATAGGGAGTAGGATCAAGGGCCTTGGAAGCAGACAGTCTGAGATGTGGGCATTTTTGCCCTTCCAGGTTGTGTGACGTTAGGCAAAAGTGACTGGTAGTGTTTTTCTCTGTGTTTCCCTCTTGACCTTAGTTTCCTTATTTGTATATAAGGATATGGATACAATTTACCTCATAGAGTTGTGGTAAGGATGAAATGAGATGATTAATGAAAAGCACTTAGCGTAGTACCTGGCAAATGATAAGTACTTAGTAAGGGTTAGATAATAATGATAATATTATTAAGAAACAAATTTGTGATGCGTAACACACTTGGATTGGGTTTTAAAAGAGCATGTTTTATAGTCAGTTTTCAGATATCTATAAGACGAGACTGTTCCATATAACTCAGATCTCCAGAGATTCTACACTTCGGGCTACAGTCAGGCATTGTTCATTTTATTACTGGGGAAGGGGTTGGGGGAGGGAGGGATTTGGCAGTCTACTGAAGGTTCAACACTATGGTGGACAATAAAAACAAATAATTATGGCAAAAATTTATCATTTACTGTACACTACGCACTATATGCTAAGCCATTTACTTGCATTCCCATTTAGTTATCACAAAACTTATTTTATTTATTTATTTTTTTGAGATGGAATCTCGCTCTGTCCAGGCTGGAGTGCAGTGGTATGACGTCAGCTCACTGCAACCTCTGCCTCTGGGGTTTAAGCAATTTTCCTGCCTCAGCCTCCCGAGTACAGTATCTGGGACTACAGGTGTGCGCCACCATGCCCGGCTAATTTTTGTATTTTTAGTAGAGATGGGGTTTTGCATGTTGGCCAAGCTGAGCTTGAACTCCTGACCTCAAGTGATCTGCCTACATCAGCCTCCCTAAATGTTGGGATTACAGGCATGAACCACTGCACCTAGCCCACAAAACTTATTATAATTAGTTCTTTTTTATTGTTGAGGAAATTGAGGCACACAGAGGTTAGGTCTCACTGCTAATGGTGGCAGAGCTGAGGTTAAACCCAGGTCTCCATGTCTCTCTGACTCCAGGGTCCATGCTGTGTAATACTGTTCTAGCTGGGCCAAGGCCATAGTGCAATCTCTTAGGGAAAGTTTTACTTTTTTTTTTTTTTGTGCTGTACAGAGCCACACACAGCTCTATGTAAGTTGGTGCAGAATGATTCCTGCAGCTTATGGATAATTGGGGGTCTTGTCTACCCAGCTGTACTGGGATTGCAGTGGTCACCCAATGACCCATGCAAAAATCAGTTCCTGACACAGCTACCCTGCAGTTCAAGCCCCATCATAAATACAGCATGGAGGACCTTCTGACTTCCATTGTTACTGATGAGAAGTCAGCTGTTAATGTTACTGGGGTTCTTTTGTACATGATGACTTGATTTTCTCTTCTGCCTTCTAGATTTTTTTCCTTATCTTTGGTATCAGCATTTTAAACATGATGTGTCTTTTGTAGATCTCCTTGCCTTTATCCTACTTCACTGAGCTTTGTGGATGTATAGATTAATGTTTTTCAATAAATTTGGCAAGTTTCAGCCATTATTTGAATATTTTTAATGCTCATCTTTCTCTCTCTTTCTCTTCTCTCCTTCTAGTACTCCCTGTACATGTATGTTTGTTCACTTAATCGTGCTCCACAGTGCTCTGAGGTTCTGTCATTTTTCTTCATTTTTTTTTTCTCTCTGTTCTTTGGTTTGCATAATCTATTTTTCTATTACCAAGTTCACTGATTCTTTCTTCTACCAGGTCAAATTTACTATAGTGCCCATTGAGTGAGTTTTTCGTTTCTGTTATTGTACTTTTCAGCCTCATGATTTTCATTTGGTCCTTCTTTTTACAATTTCTATCTCTTTATTGGTAGCCTCTATCAATATATTACCAATAATATATTTCGTATAACTATACTATATAGTATAATATAGGATATAGTTATATTCCATATAACTACAGTGTAATTCTATATACATATACTATAGTGTATAGTATAGTGTAGTATAGTACTCAGTGTAGTCTATTTATTCCTGCAGTATGAAGCCAATTTCTCTGGAACAACGAGAAATACATTTCTATTGTTTATACGTTACCTAGTTTATGGGATCTTGTTATAGCAGGAGGAATGGACTATTATCAATAATATATTGATAGAGACTACCAATAATATAGGCTATCTGTTAATACACTGTCATCTTCCTGTAATAACCGTACTACACTGTACTGCACTGTAATAACTATCTGTTAAAATACTGTCATCTTCCATTCCTTTATTTCTTTAAGCATGGTTTCCTTAAGTTCTTTAAATATATTTATAATGGGTGCTTTAAAAGCTTGTTAAATTCTACATTTGGGCCCTCTCTGGGGTAGTTTCTGTTGCTTGCTTTTTTTCCTTTTGTATGGGTCACATTTCCTGCTTCTTCGCATGTCTCATAATTTTTTGTTGAAAACTGGTCATTTTAGAGACGATACTGTAGTATCTTTTGATAAGCATCCCCCCAACCAGGTTGTTGGGTTGTTATTTTCTTATTTGTTTAGTGACTTGTCTGAACTATTTTAGTGTAGTCTATTTCCTCTTGCAGTATGAAGCCACTGAAGTTGCTCCTCAGAGGCTACAGCCTTGGCATGTGTACACTCTGGGATGACAGTGTATTAGCAGGGATTTCTCTGGCTCTTTCCATAATCTCCTGTTAAGCAGTCTGCCTCTGTTGCTATTACACCCAGCTGTTAGGCTCTACTAATTGTTAGGTGTTTGCTCTATTGTTTTTGACAATGCATCAGTTACTCCACAGTCTGATCCAATTAAATTCAGCCTCTTTATGGGGTAGTTTTAGAGGCTCATCTTTGAGATTTGTTCTAACCCCAAGAGGGCTCTTTTTATGAAAAAATTTCTTTAAAAGATTTTTTTTGAGACAGGGTCTCACTCTGCCACCCAGGCTGGAGTGCAGTGGCACGATCACGGCTCACTGCAACTTCTGCCACTTGGGTTCAAGTGATTCTTGTGCCTCAGCCTCCTGAGTAGCTGGGATTACAGGCGCCCGCCACCATGCCTGGCCAATTTTTGTATTTTTAATAGAGACATAGTTTTCTCATGTTGGCTAGGCTGGTCTTGAATTCCTGGCCTCAAGTGATCAATCTGCCTCAGCCTCCCAAAGTGTTGGGATTACAGGAGTGAGCCATCATGCCTAGCTAAGGGCATTTTTTAGCTGTCTCTTTCTATGGTTCTCTCTGATAAGCTAGCTGGCCTATGGTTTAGTTTATTGTTCTCATGGAGCTACCAGCCTCCTCCTATTTACCACCAAATCTCCATTGTTTTAGAGAGCACCCTTTGGTTTAAACTTTCCCCACCTCTGTTCCAACTAAAGTCAGTTCTTTTGAGGAAGAGCTCTGGAGTTCTCTGTTCTTAGGACCTGCATTTCCCTACTGGCCAAAATCTCTGAGTCACTGCTCTGGATCCAGGGGGTGGGAACAATAGCCTGTGCTGTAGTTTGAATGTTTGTCCCCTCCAAAACTCATGTTGAAATTTAACTGCAATTGGAACAGTATGAAAAGGTAGGACTTTGAGAGGTGATTTAGGTCATCAGGGCTTTGCCTTCATGGGTGGTATTAACCCCCTTTTGCCTCTTTGCCCTTCCATTTTCTGCCAGGTGATGATCCAGCAAGAAGGCCCTTGCTAGATGTCAACACCTTGATCTTGGGTTTTCCAGTCTCCAGACTGGGAGCTAGTAATTTCTGTTCGTTATAAATTACCCAGTCTCTGGTATTCTGTTATAGTAGCATAAAACAGATTAAGACAGCCTGTTTCTCTTGCAGTGACATTCCTGGTATAAGCAGGGTGCTGGGTAGGGGCAGTAACCTCTAGTCTTCTCTGCTTGTCTCTCCCAGCATGGAACCTCTGGCCTACAAGTAAGCTAGGATGAGGGCAATCAGGGTCCCAGTATTCTTGGCTTACCCTACCTGGGGTCTGCCCTTTGCTCTATACTCTGGGTAGAGGAAGGGAACTTCCTACCTCTTGGCTGCAATCACCTGAAATTTATCCTCTGCAGCATGGAGCTGAGTATGAGAAGAAATATTGGTAGCCTGCCCTTTGTGGGGAGATACTATAGCCCTTGACTGGCAGCTGCGGGAAGAGGGAGCCCTGCTTTCTTGTTCAGACCTGCCTGGAGTGGAGATTCTTTCAAGTTGAGTTGGGGGAGTAAAGGGGTAGGTTGTGGCTCAAATGCTACAAACTCTCACTGTTCTTACTGAGATTTAGCAAATTTTCTAGAATAAATGTTTCTTCATTTGCTCTTAGGAAAATTTCTAAACTTTAGATAATTGCTTGTTTTAATAAATTTCACCAGCTACAACTGTTTTGCTAGGGAGTGGGTCTGTGCAGCTTCTCACACCACCATTTTTCTCAGCAATCTACTTGACCTCCATGATTCTTGCTTCTTGATATTCACGCCCTTTTGTAGTCCCCTCCCACACTAAACAGTGCTGACCTGTGTAACCATTAGAACACTGCAGAATGACAGAGTGTAACTTCTAACCATAGGTCATAAAAGACCTTGCAGCATCAGTCTTGCTGTTCCCTCTTGGGTTGCTTGCTCTGGGGGAAGCCAGCTGTCACATAACAAGGACAAGCAACTCTATGAAGAGATCCCCATTGCAAAGAACCGAGGCCTCCTTCCTACAACCGGCACAAACTTGCTAGGCATGCAGTGAGCCATCTCAGAAGTGGATCCTTCAGCCTGTCAAACCTTTAGATGACTTCAGATGACCAGCCAACATATTGAGATCTCAGGAGACCCTAAGCCAGAACTACCTATCCAAGCCATTTGGGATTCCTGAAACACAGAAACTATGTGACATAACACATGTTCATCATTTAGAGGAGCTAAATTTTGGGTAATTTCTTATGTAGCAATAGGCAATTAATACATGATCATGGACAAGATTCTTTGGCTGTAGACTAGATGTTTACATCCCCCAAAATTCGTATGTTGAAACCTAATCCCCCTATTGATGGCACTTGGAGGTGGGGCCTCTAGTAGGTGATTAGGCCACGAGGGTAGAGCCCTCATGGGTGGGATGAGTGTCCTTAGGAAAGAGACCCCAGGGAGTAAAAATATGGCCATCACCAGGAAACAGGCCCTCACCAGACACCAAATCTGCTGCCACCTTGATCTTAGACTTCCCAGCCTCCGGAACAATGAGAAATACATTTCTGTTGTTTATAAGTTACCCAGCTTATGGAATTTTGTTATAGCAGGAGGAATGGATTAATATATCTTCCCTTTTATCTTCTTCAGTTTCTTCATCTAAAAAACAGCCTTGTTGGAATTCATCAGTAGTTTTTCACTGTAGTTTCCCAATGCCGGAAACTTATGACCTCACAGTGATGGCTAACAGGAAAAGTGGAGGCTCAGTGTGCCTCAACCAGAGTGGCTCCACTTTTATTTTTCTTTTATAAACTGGGCTTTCATATAAGATTTGATTTGAAGAAAGGGTCTGCTTTTTTATGCGTGTTTGTTAGTTTTTGTTGTTGTCATTGACATTGATTGATTGCTTTAATCTTACATGCTTTTTTTCAGTTTAGATTTCCATTTTAAAATGGTCATTTCACAAGGCCCTGTATTTCCAGTGCCCCTGAGAGTAGAGTGCAAAGTTACACAACAATCTTCTGATTGTTCAGAGAGGAAACTCAGGCCCAGAGAGGGGGAAAGAACTTTTCCCAAAGTGGCACAGTAATTCAGCGGTCAAGGGAGGAATGAGGAGTGGAATACACATTTCTTGATCCCCAGAAGGGATGATCTATACAAATGAAATGGAGCTATAATATAGAAAAGTATTTTTAAAAATAGGTATTAACAAATAAAAGTAAGTTTTCAAAAAGCACAGAACAGGACTTGACTCTGTTGAGATGCAGGGGGAAAGAAATGTGAAGGAACAAAGAAAAAACTCTTGGAACATGCTGTCCCACAGGAAGCTGGCTTGTTCATAAAGATAAATCACACAGAGCACAGATTACTGTTGGAAGTAAAACAGAATTTACAACAGAGTTGCCTGGCATACTTAGTCATTATTGTGCAGTGTGGCAATCAGGCAATTCACTGAGCCCCTGTGGGGTGCTAGCAGAGCTAGGGTGGGATACCACGGCTAGCTCTGGCTTTCATGGCAGCTGGCTCCAGGGTATTTGGATGGGTTCAGTTCTCTGCTTATTACACCAGATCAGAAATCACAAAGTGTTAGCCTCTGAAACAGATACAGCTTGTCAACAATCTCTCTCTCTCCTTTCTATTTGGCCTCATTCAGTGCTAAATTAAAAAAAAAAAATAGTTGCTGATATTAAAAAATAAGTAAATTTCACCTAAAGGCTAGATTTCTGACCTGTTTTAAGTAATTGGCAAATCTGGTGTTAGGGGCCTGGTACTGCTGCATGGGGATTGTCTTCTGGAGCTGTGCAGCAGCCTCCCCTATAGTTGGGACCTGAGCACTCCAGTTTCCTACAGTTCCCCCCACCCCCCCAACTCCCTGTCATTTTCCCTCTGAGGTCACATGCTGGCTGCCCTTTATCATTGTGCTTGCGCTGTGATTTTTCTTAGGGTAGGTATTTTCTTGCATCTCACTTTGCTCATTTATTTACCCACCAGAGAAACTGATTTTGAGATCCCTCCTACAGACTGGTTCCTTCCCTTCCTGCCTAGTCAGCAGGGGGAGGCTCACACACAACTCACTGGAGGCATGGCGTTTGACTTTGACCTGTGGGTCCACGCGATGGGACTTCTCACTGCAGGAGGAGGCGTGGCGTTCACCTGGGCCCCTGTGGGGCGCTCAGGCTCCTCATCCTGGTGGGAGATGGAGGAAGACAGTCAAGTGCAGGCAGGCGCAGACTCATCACTGCAGAGTATACTGTGGTCTTTGCTCAGTATGGGCTCTTCTTGCTCTGAGATCTTGGCCTTACATTTTTAGACTTGCACAGCACTCAAAAATCATAAAGCAGTTTTTCTAGCAGTATATCATTTGAACCTCATACCTTTCTGCTGGGGAGCAGCAGAAGGCAACCCTAAACTATAGTGCCTGCTGAGAGGAAAATTAGAATTGATTTATCAGAGTTATTTTTGTCTTTAGAACATTTGGAAGTATCCTGATTTTCTGAATTGCTAAGAGTCTTCCCTCAAGAAGAAAAGTCTTGGATGAGATGAGCCAGTGACAGAAGTGACATAATTTAATAGAGCAACTATACATTTGAGCATGAAGAATATTAAGAACACTAAAAATCCAGTCAAAGCTTAGGAAACCATGAGTTTAAAAATGATAATAATGTAATATAATAATGATGTCAACAACAGTACTATTTACTCATCTGTATAAGACTTTCCAATGTCTAGGCACTATGCTCATTTTTTTTCTTTTCCTGAGTGCAGTGGTATGATCATGGCAGCCTCAACCTTTTAGACTCAAGTGATCCTCCCACCTCAGCCTCCTGAGTAGCTGGAACAACAGGCACACAGCACCATGCCCAGCTAATTTTTGTAGAGACAGGGTTTCGCCATGTTGGCCAGTCTGGTTTTAAACTCTTGGCCTTCAGTGATCCACCCACCTCAGCTTCCCTAAGTGCTAGGATTACAGGTATGAGTCACTGCACCCAGCCTAAACGTTTATTTTTTGAGACAGTCTCACTCTGTTGCCCAGGCTGGAGTTTGGTGGCATGATCTTGGCTCACTGCAACCTCTGCCTCCCGGGTTCAAGTGATCCTTCTGCCTCAGCCTCTCGAGTAGCTGGGACCACAGGCATGCACCACCATGCCTGGCTAATTTTTGTATTTTGTTTTAGTAGAGACAAGGTTTCACCATGTTGGCCAGGCTGGTCTCGAGCTCCTGGCCTCAAGTGATCCTCCCACCTCAGCCTTCCAAAATACCAGGATTATAGGCATGAGCTACCAAATCCAGCCCCCACCTAAACTTTTTTACTTAAAGTATTATTTAATTCTTGTAGCCATCCAAGAAGGTAGGTTTTATCATATCCTTTTGGAGTCAGCAAGTGAGGACCAGAGAAGTGAAACTCAGCCCTAGCCCTGAGTCTGGGTCTCCAACCTTTTTGTCCTTAAGTGCTAAGCTGTCTTGTTACTAAACTCTGCAACTGAGAAAAACCTCAAGCTGCATCCACAGGTTTATCTCAGTCTGAAGAAAGACCATATGAATAGAAGGATGACTGGAGAAATTTCTAGAAAAGGGAGTCCTGGAGGTGAAAACTCAGGGTGTCATCCAGCACCATCCAAGGCAGAGGCCCTGTCTGCAGACACATGTGTTGTCCTAGGCAGCTTAATTGCCTCTCTCTCCTGCTAGCTGTAAGGCCTGACCCACCCACCAGCATCTGACTGGAATGTGGCTCTCCTCTCACTTTCTGAGGGAGGAGACAGCACAGGGCATGCTGCCAAGAGCATTCCAGGTCGTGTGATGGCTATACAGGACTCACTGTAAATTAATAAGCTGGTATCTCCCTGGTTTAGCAAGCATAACATGGAGACTGGCCTGGGAGCTGAAGCTCCCAGATTATGACGGTGACCACGTGAAGGCTTGCTGGTGGCCCCACAGTCAGCCTGCGCCCCAGACACCACAGAATCAGTAGGATAAGTTCACAGAGTGGTAAATAGGAGGAGGGCCACAGCATCTTGCTCAAACTGGAAACGATGCCTCACCTTTCTGTAGTGCTTGACCGTCTACAGAGCCCTTTCTTCCTCCCAACCTGGGGCTCTTTCCACTGTACCACCCAGCCTCCTGTGCCAGGGATTCCTCATCCTGAGCCATGCTCTTTGATAAGAAGGGCTCCCCTTCTAGCTACTGCTACTTAAATGAAAATGATCTCTCTGAGGCAGAAGATAAAGGGAACAGAAAGAGAGAGAGCTAATAAGTGGCCTTTGCCACATTCCTGGGCAGCCCCAAGAAACTGTACCTGCATCTTTTCGTAAGGAACATCATCATAGACTCGGGGCTCAGGCCACTGATTCTGGCAGGATCTTGCATATCTAGAAAATAAAAGGGGAGAATGACAATGACAATGACGATGCTTTGCAGCTTACAGTACTTTCCTGTCCAAACTCTCATTGATTCTGGCAGAAACTTTAAGGCAGGTTGGAAGATTACAAAAGCAAGATGACAGGCGGCATTGTGTCCTGGGCTGTATTAGGGTGTCATAGGCAGGACCAATGTGATTCTCATTCAACGTGCAAGGCAGGTAATTCATCACCACCATTCTATGAGTCAGAAAACAGAGATCCTAGATGGCAAGCAACCAGTGCAAGCTTCCACAGCTGGTGGTGACAGAGCTGGGACTCGAATCTGGCTCTTCTAGTACCGAATGCCATATACTAGCCACGTGTCCATGCTCAAGTGTGTGAAAGCTTAAAGTCCCGCGGCATGAGGGCAGAGCCCAGGCCACTACTTCAAGGCTTCTCTACTTTTTCTCCTTACATCCACAGCTTGCCTCTGACCCTGGGCCACCTTCAGCCAGCTCCCCACTCCTTACTGTAAGAGGAAGACATCCATTCCAACTTCCCAAGGAAGCAGAGCTTTCCTTAGCTCCTCCCTTCCCTCCCAGTGCCCAGGGCTGGACTCAGCCTCTGAGAGGGATGGAGATAGGAAAGGTCCTGGGCAAGTGTGGCGGGTGCACTGACCCTTACAGGAAGGAGTTGCGCCCAGCGCTGACGATGCTGGTTAAGGTCTCCACGTCCACGTAGTCATAGTGCAGCGCCTCCGGGGGTGACTCTGGAGCCCATCTCCACCAGCAGCAGCCCAAGCCAGCGACCCATGTCCTCTGAACAGCTTGCCTGAAGGACGGGAGGCAAAGGTGGAGTTCATTTTCATATAGTCAGGACATCTGGAGATCTGTTGACTTCAGCCAAACCCAGAAATGTTTGTAAGTACTGACTATGTACCCGATACTCAGGGGTCAAAGAGGAATAAGATCATAGCATACATTTAGAAATTCAAGAGGCTCCCTTCTTCCATCCATTCAGGTTTCCACTTCATATGTTACCTCCTCAGAGAGGCCCTCCCTGATGACCTCTCTAAGACAGAGGCCTCCCTACCCTCACTTTCCATTCTCAGAGCCTTCCCTACCATTAGGATATAAAACCAACATTGGGTGTTCTCTGAATTTTCTAAAAATATTTACTTTTTATTAGAAAAGGCCATTTCTTATATAACTCAATCAATTTTTTCCTTGTGTTATAATTGCCAAATAATTACAGTACTGTGTATTCAAAAATCTCCAAGAAGTTGCCAGTCAACTAAACACAGACTTATGTTAATTCTCATTTAAAGAACATCTTATAAAATCAAATTAGTGCACAAATGCTAAACTTGAATAAATAAAGCACACTTTTTGTTAGAAAGCTTCATGTAGAAGAGAAATAAGAGACTTATCTCAAACTACAAAAAATAAAAGTGAGTTAGAGAGGCAGTCTTTTTTGAAATTTAAGAACTGAGGGAGGCAATGGGTCTTGGGCAGAAAGCAAGACCAAGAGGTCAAGAAACCACTGGCCCTCTGTGGACCCCTGGATAAAGCGCGTGGCTGCCCTGGCCTCAGTTTCCTTATCTGTGATGGGAGAAGGTAGTTTTTTGTTTTCCTCTAGTGTTAACATTTTAAATTTTAAATCGCCAAAGGGTTGCTATGTGGAAGGGAGAGTCCACGTATTCTGCGTAACCTCAGAGAGGAGGGCTAGCCCCTGGGTAAGAAGGAGAGTGAATTGGTGAAATGAAATCACACTTCATTCACTCATTTGTTCAACAAATATTACTAGAGCCCATAGTAGTCTAGTGCTGGACATCATGCAGAGTTCTGGAAAAACAAAAGTATGCAGAATAGGCCTGGTTATTGCCTTCCTGGAGCTTAAAGATTTCAACTCAGTATGGGGAAAATCTTTCTAAAATTTGAATTGCTCAATGGGAGGGGCAGTGGACCTCCTCCTCCACCGGAGGAGGCTAGTGGTGGAAAGTCTTAGAGGAGATTCCAAAATGTGAATGGGTTACACCGGACTAGTTGCCTTTCAGGCTTGAGATTTTAAGGTAAGGGAGAAGAAACAAACCTTGGTTCTGGGGCTGACAGATTTAGTGAATAAAATACAGAATGTTTGGTTTAATTTGCATAGCAGATGAACAACGAATACTATTTTAGTATTGATAAAGCCCCAATCTTACATGGGACGTATCTATATTATTACGAAAACGTTTCAGGTAATGTTTGTGGCTTACCTGAAATTTAAATTAAGTGGGTGTCCTGTATGTTGTCTTATAATCCTATACGGGTTACCTGACAGGAATGGGGCTTGCTTTCCTTCCCCTTCAGTCCTGGGGCTGTCAGTAGCAAGGGCTGCTTCACACAAAACACAACACTCAGGCCAGAGTCCCCAGACCAAGCACCACCCGCCTCCCCCACCTCCTCTCACCTCCAAGATGGCCACCTCCTGCCTGTTGCGCAGGATCCTGAAGGCAAACGGGTGTCGGGGCCCAAAGCCCGGGGCCACCTCACAGCCTTGCAGGGCGATGGCGTTCACATGGGTTTGCAGGTCTGTGTGGTCCTTGTGGAAATACAGAGTGTTGCACTTCAGGCGACACCAGCGTTCCTTCCAGCCCTGGTTCACCAGCACGTTCAGGTAGCCTGGAGGAGACAGTGGCGTGACGTTTCCACAGCCTGCCCTGGGACAGTATGGGGATGCAAGGCAGCTGCATGTGTCTGCTGGAAAGAAGGTCTTGGGGTCTCGGTCACCTCTCTCTCCCCTGTGACCTCTGGTGACTCTGGGCCTGCTTTTCTCTGAGTTTGTTTCTTAGCTGTGAAATACGGACTGATAATGGCATTCATACATCTCTGCACAGCCTTTGGACTATACCAAGCTTGATGAAAAGGGCAGGAACTACTGCATAGGATGTATAAAAAACACAACTCTTTTGCTTTTCTCACCAAATCAAAACTGTTAATGAAAGATGGGAAATAATGGATGATGCTGACACCCAGTGGCAGTGTGTGGGAACAAAAATGTCTTATTTACATAATCCTAAAATTGACCAAGGCACAGCTGCCATATAGCTAATGACCCACAGGTTTGGAATTCCCTCGTAATGTTTTAGATTTAAATTTGCTTATTTTTGCCATAACAGACTCTGATTCGCTGACTACAAAATATTTATTTGTAGCCATGTATTTATTTATGTATTTATTTTTTGAGACTCAATCTTCCTCTGTCACCCAGGCTGGAATACAGTGTCTCCATCATGGCTCACTGCAGCCTCGACCTCCTGGGCTCAAGTGATCCTCCCACCTCAGCCTTCCAAGTAGCTGGGATTACAGGCATACACCGCCATGCCTGGCTAATTTTTGTATTTTTGGTAGAGACAAGGTTTCATCATGTTACCTGGGCTGGACTCAAACTCCAGGGCTCAAGCGATCCTCCGTTCTCAGCCTCCCAAAGTGCTGGGAGTACAGGGGGTGAGCCACTGTGCCTGGGCCTGCCATGTACTTTTACAATATTTTTTTCAGGGTTAGAATATTTCTGCATATCCAAAATATATGAATTTTAAAAACTGGATTCCAGTACATGGAACACTACATTTACATGAGCAAAATAATGTTTTCCCCTTCAAATCACTTTTAATTCACATTGAATGCATTTATAACAAAAATTACCTAAATATTTTTCTCCAAGAAATTTACCTATAAGATGGGTTGTAACTTATACACCTGGCATGCCCTAGAGGCCCTGACACTCAGCGAAAGGAAGTGACGGGAAGGCCTAGAGTGTGAATGGAGTGGGGTTTAGCCTCCTAGTAGGCTGGGATCTCTCTCCCGCCCTGGGGGTGAGGTGGATGAGGCGTGAGGTCTCCTAGCCTCAGCCCCAGAAGCCTGCACCTACAGGTCCTGAACACCCTTCCTCCCTGTGCCCTGGACCCACCACAGCAGGGAACCTCCTCCTCGGTGGAGGATGTCTGCTGGTCATCGGCCAGTTGCTTCTTCTTGGAGAAGTTGATGATACGGGTGATCTTGCGGCCCGCGGCCCTGCTCATTGAGCCCTTCAGCTCTGCCAGGCTGCTCTTCTTCCCTTTGCCTGTTTGGAAAATGGGTCAGGGCAGTAGGGGGGAGCCCCAGGTTCTACCCACTCTTAGTCTTCCCCACGACCTTTTCAGCCTGCACACAGGGATGGACCTGCAGCTCCAGGTATGGCAGGCCAGGTCACCTTACCCAGGTCTCCAGAGTGGTCAGGACCTGCTCTGCCACTGTATGCCCATGGGCAAGGCCCCTCCCAGTTCCAGCATTCCCCAGCCTGAGCCCCCAGGGGCTCCTACCGTGATCGCAGGCCTCCCCGGCGGCCAAGGCTAGAACAGTTATCGCCTATGCCCACGCTGTCAGAATCTGAAGTCTGCTTCTCTTGGGACAGCCTCTGAGGAGGGGACACAGACAGTCCCCCATCAGAGGGCACATTCAGAAGTACCCAAGTGTCCCTTTATTGGTTCAGTCTTCCTCCAACTTCCCCAGCACATGATAATTAGCTAATAAATGTTTGTCAGCAACTGTCCTGTGCCTGATACCATACCAGGTATTGGAAAGACAACCATGACTTAGATATAGTTGTGTCTTTGGGCAATTCACAGTCTGTTTGGTGAGGGAGGCAATTAATTATAACACTTTGAGATGAATGTCTTAGGAATTTGGACTGTATTTGGCAGGTGACAGGAAGCTGGGAAAGTAAGTGGAACACTAATGTAATCCAAATTGGTTTAGGAAGTTACTTCTAGTGGCATTGTGGGGGATAGACAAGAGGGGGACAAGATTGGAAGCAAAAGATCCACTTCAGAGAGTGTCATCTGTATGTTTATTGTGGCACTGTTTACAATAGTAAAGACTTGGAACCAACCCAAATGCCCATCAATGATAGACTGGATAAAGAAAATGCGGCACATATACACCATGGAATACTATGCAGCCATAAAAAAGATGAGTTCATGTCCTTTGCAGGGATATGGATGAAGCTGGAAACCATCATTCTCAGCAAACTGACACAAGAACAGAAAACCAAACACTGCATGTTCTCACTTATAAGTAGGTGTTGAACAATGAGAACACATGGACACAGGGAGGGGAACATCACACACTGGGGACTATTGGGGGGTAAGGGGACTAAGGGAGGCATGGCAGGGGGTGGGAGAATTGGGGGGGGCTAACATTAGGAGAAATACCTAATGTAGATGACGGGGGGGATGGATGCAGCAAACCACCATGGCACGTGTATACCTATGTAACAAACCTGTATGATCTGCACATGTACCCCAGAACTTAAAGGATAATAATAATAATAAAAGAGAGTGTCATCCTTGTCATGATGAGACTCAACAAGATCATGAACCAAGATGACAGTGAGGATGGAGAAAGAGATGAGCTGGCAGACATTTTCAAAACCGTCTTGGCGGGACCTGACTGCTGTGAAAATGTCTGCCAGCTCATCTGGAGTCCATTATGATCCTAACTTGGAGGAGAGGATGGGAAGGGAACACATACCCACACACCCACACATGACATGTCAACAATTTCACTGCCAGCCCAAATTAGTTTTACTCATTACACCAACTCTAGACCATTTATCAATTCATTCATACAAGGTCCCATGTATACTAGGTACCATAGCATGTAGAGTGGAAGCAATGATGACTCTTTTACCCCTGATTAGCTGTGGAAATGTGGGAAGGACCTTCTATTCCCTCAAGGCTGGGTTTTCTCACTTGAATTCCACCCACTTCAGAGGGCTGCTGTGAGGGAGCCAGCCCAAGTGAAGGCCCACTGACTAATTTCCAACACCTGTGTGGTGTGCTGCCATCTTTCTTCAAGAAGCTAAACTGTGCCAGCCATACTTGGACCAGGATTAACTGACATCCACCCACTTAAGAAGGTAGAATTACAGAGCTCTGAGGTCCCAAAGCCTTTCCTGCCAAGATCCTCTCAAATCAGGTTCAGGGATGCTTCACCATAAGCATAGCACCAGGGGAACAGGGAGGACAGGAGAGCATGTACTCCTCTCAATTTCCAAAGGGCTTTCAAACATGACAGTTGTCAGAAAGGGGACAGAACCATCGAGTTTAAAGAATCACCTCTTCAAATTGTGAAACAGAAGTTATGGCTCCATGTGTTCTGCAATGGTATACAGATGGCAAGTTTTTCACCAAGATAGATAGCAAATACAAAGAAGTACTTGGAGCCCTTTGGAATTAACTCGATGATGATGCTCCAATCACATGATTCCATGGAGAAACAGACCCACCAATATTACGTCCTCACCCTCACTCTCCACCCAAAATAACACCCTGAACATTCTAGTTACCCTCCCCATGGACACTCAGCCACAGGAAAGCTCAACTCTACAAGCATGCCTCTTCTTCCTCTCTACACATCCTCCACACTACACCACAGCATGCACTGACAGCATGCACACTGACACTGTCAACGCTGCTTTCCCTCTGGCCTCACTAATGGCAAAGGCTAAATGAGGATAGGGTTGAGCTTCTCCTCCTGCAGCCTGGGCACATGAGTACCCATCTTCCACTCCTGGTGACTCTGCCTGATCCCATACCTTTGCTTCTGTTTCCTCCCCCTCGGCCCACCTCTACCTCAGTGAAATCTTGCCTATGCTTCAAGACTCAACATAGGTGCCCATCTTCCCTCACCCTTGTCATCCCTACAGCCAGTGTGAGCCCCTGTTCCACTCATTGTAGCTTTCTGGGATACTCTAATAGGCTGGTGGACTCTCCTTTCTCTCTGAACTCAGCCGTACTGGCTGTTTTCAGTTCCAGGCTTCTTCCTGCTCCTGCGCCTTTTCCCTCTGTTTACAATGCCTTTTCCCTCCTCTTCCCTGCTAATTTTTCATCTTCATCTGAAATGTCACTTCCTCAGAGAAGCCTTCCTGGAGCTCTGAGGCAGGAGCAGGGGCCCTGACACACACTCTCAGGGTAACTGGTATTTTTCCCTCCTAGCACTCACACAGCTTGCCATTTATAAGTCCGTGTGACTATTTGATTCATGTCTGCTTCCTACTGGGCTGGAAGGGCTGTGAGGGCAGGGCTTGCATCTGTTTGTGTTTAGACTGCATCTCAGAGGCTAGCACAGTTCCTGGAGTGCCCCAGATACTCAACGAGTACCTGTCAATCAGGTGCTCAGGATCCTGGCCTTGAGAGGTGGCGCGGCACAGTCATCAAGAGCTAGAGTGGGTTCAAATCCTGGCTACGTTTCTGATTTACTATGTGACCTTGGGCAAATCTCTGTCTCAGCTTTCTCCTCTGAAAAGGTAACTACCCAGAGAGTTGTTATGGAAATCACCTGAGTTAATACATGTAAAGCATTTAGTACACTGCAGCGCATGCAGTCACAGTCTATAAATACTAGCCTTGATTATATCATGCAAGGCCTCTGTTGGTGGGTCTAAGCCTTCGCCTCGACTGTCATGCCCATTAAGGGGAGGACTTGGGTCCAAGGCCCTGTGTTACTCACAATACCTGGCAATGTGCAGGTACTGGGACATATTTGCCAGCAGCCTGACCAACTGGCTAATGCCTGCTTCTCTCATCTTCCAAACATGAGAAGGCACACTCCTTCTCTTTCTTTCTTCTCTCTCGCTCTCTCTTTCTTTCTCTTTCTTTTTTCTGAGACAGGGTCTCACTCTGTTGCCCAGGACGGAGTGCAGTGGTGCAATCATGGCTCACTGCAGCCACCACCTGCCAGGCTCAAGCAATCCTCCTACCTTAGCCTCCTGAGTAGTTGGGACTACAGGCACATGCCACCACACCTGGATAATTGTTTTGTAATTTTTTTGTTTTAGAGACGAGGTCTCACTATGTTGTCCAGGCTGGTCTTGAACTCCTGGGCTCAAGTGATATGCCTGCCTTGGCCTCCCAAAGTGCCGGGATTATACACCCTTCTTTTCTAATTGACAAATTTCAACTTATTTGTCACGGCACAAGTGAAATGTGACCTCCACCTGTCCTGGCAGGGTGAGTCACTTCTTCTCTGGCTTATACTGCACCTTGGGCATGGGCACTCATTTGTTCATGCATTGATGGATTCAGGAGATGTTTATTAAGTACCTACAGTTATGCCAGCTCTGTGCTGGGCACCTACAGTTTGGCAGGTGCCTGGCTTTCCCCCCAGCCAGTGAGTTCCCCCTGGGGTTGATCCTGTGTTGAGTGGCCACTGCCTGGCCCCGGGAAGACCTAGTGGAGACAGAGATACCTTGTCCAGGTCCAGCTTGCACAGGAGGACAGGGGATCTGGGACCTCCACTCCTTCAACTCCCCCAACTGGCTTGCTCACTTCTCGGATGACCTGTGAAGAGGACACACAGCTGTGAACGGGTGGGCAGGGAAGCTGTGGATGCAAAGGAACAATGGGGTATATGTGATGAAGGCCATAGTACAGAGGGTCAGGGCCATTGTGGGGAAGAGATGGGCTGACACAGCCTCTGCACGTGTGTGGGGCACATCAGGGTTTGTAAAGGCTTTCTCCCATCTCTGTCCCCTGGGTTGAAAAGATACAAGGATAGGGACCAAGAGGTTTATTGCTGCTTAGTTGTGTAGTCTAGGAAGAGCTGCTTCCCTGCTCTGGGCCTTAGTGTCCACATCTGTAACATGGGAATGATACTAGTCCTCTGCTTCCCTCCTTGGGTTA
Organism: Ateles fusciceps; assembly: GCA_036589455.1. Lineage (NCBI taxonomy): Eukaryota > Metazoa > Chordata > Mammalia > Primates > Atelidae > Ateles > Ateles fusciceps. The sequence goes on along the minus strand of JAZHEH010001005.1, from coordinate 11,892,842 downwards.
CCTGAGGACAGTGGGACCATGGATGTGAAGAGTGATGGGAGCCATAAAGCCTCACAAGGGTGAGGGACCTGCTTCTGTGACCATGTACACCTTTATAGCAACCTATAGGGCGGCTGGAATTATCACCTCCATCTCCTAAAGGCATCCGCTCGCTCGCCAAGGCCACACAGCAATAAGCATGAGATCAGGAAATAATCACAGCCACCATTTGTTGCTTACCTATCTGGTGGCTTTTTGTGGATTATCCCGTTTTATCCCCTAGCAGCCTCGTGAGCCCTGAGTTACAGCTTAAGATGATGAGCCTTGTAGAGGGGGAAGCCACCTGTTAGGGGCAGCGGAGCCAGAAACTAAATGCAGGCAGTACGGCTGCCCACTGTTAACCTCTGGGCTAATGGCCACCAAGGATCGATGTCAAGGCAGGTCTTTTTTAACTCCAGTCTAGGGCTCCGTGTGCCGACCCAACCAGCCCCTGTAGTGTACAGGCTCCCCCAGCAGGCAGGTTCTCTCCCTTCCTTCCCTCCTGAGACAAAGGGGTAATAAGAAACACCAAATGTTCCATCAGGAGGGCCAGTTATCACAGGAAGGAAGGGGCTGGGTGGGGAGGGAGGTGTTTGGTTCATTGTTCCAGCAGGATGATCAGAGGAAGAGAGGAGGTGTCAGAGTGAAGTAGAGGCAGTGCAGGGATAAGGGAATGTGGGTGGGGCATCGCCGTCATCCGACAGTAATTACTGACAGTTACTACACACTCACTGCCTGGCAGGCACTGTGCCAAGTGCTCTCCAGAATCCTTCCAAGGACCATTTCACAGATGAAAAAAACAGGCACAGAGAGGCAAAGTCATTTGCAGAAGGTCACACAACCAGTAAGTGCCACTTAGGCCTGGGGCTTGAACTCAAGTGTGGGTGCCACAAAGTCCCTCCTCCCATGTCATCACTATGGCATCCTGCCTGTGGCCTTTGGAGTAGATTTACTTCTTAGCTTCAAATCCAGGCTCCAACCACTTTGGTTGTGTGACCTTTGGCAAATCACATAAGTTCTCAAAGCTGTGTCTTAGTTTCCTCATCTGTGAAATGAGAACAATAATATTTTGTCCCATTTTGAAGCATAAATGAGGTCATGCATGTAAAGTTCTTGGCACAATGCATGGCACAAAGTAAGCGCTCATTACGTGGTAACTCTCATTGTTCCACGTAGCTGCAGAGGCAGAAGCTGGCCCATGGGTGGTCGTTACAAGATGTACGTTTATGGGTCGTCGTTACAAGATGTACGTTTCAGGCAAGGAAGGATTTTTCTTTTTTGTTGTTGTTTTAAGAATTCGCTTGTCTAATGATGAAATCGGCTTCTTTTGTAGATACTAAGTTCCCAGTTCCAGGAGGTACACAAATGCAGGCTGAACAAGCCCACAGTAAGGATTTGGAAAGGGAATTCAAATAACTAAAAGGAACACAGGCCTCCAGCATGAAGTCTGCCTCTTGGAGATATCTGAGGCCCATTTCCATACATAAGCCCTATCCACGCACAGGGCACTTGGGCTCAGGTACTGAGCAAGAGTTCTTCCAGGGGACAGGAGCCAGCTCTACTGAGGGCTGGCTTGGGGAGGAGAGAAAGGGTGGGAAGGCGGGAAGGTCGAGTGCAGGCCACACACCTTCAGCCACTCCTCGGCCTGCTCTCGGCTCTGCAGTGCCAGCACCAAGACCTCAGTAGCCCCCTGGGTGAAACGCAGCTCGTGCCTCTTGTGCCGGCTGTCCTTGGGCACGTAGATGACGCTGCAGGCATCCAGAGCCAACCTTAGATGTGGCTGCCGGTCCTTGGAGCTTTTGTAACACTGGACAGGGAGAGAAAGGCATCAGGATCTTCTGAAGTAGAGGGTAGAGGAGGGAGACATCCTCACACAAAGGCTCCAGGGGAAGCCCGACCTCCCTTTAGAGACCTCCACCACCCAGCTGGGCCATGGGTACTGTGTGAGGACAGCTGAAGGATCCAGGCCATTCACCCTGGAAGAGAAGCCTGGTGGGAAGAGGCATCTTTGGGTAATCTTCAGTCACAACTACCTATTTGGGATGAGGCAGACTAGCACACGCCTAGGAAGACCAGGCTAGCCTAAGAACTAGAAAAAAATGGGCCGGCTTGGGAGGAAGCCAATTAAAAATCTACCTGGCAGGAACTTGGGAGACAGAATTCTAGCAGAGATGGAGGACTGGCCTTGGGAAGTCCAAGTTTATGAATAATGATTCTTACTTCCCCATTTTTTTTTGTAATGAGGCCAGCATTACCTTCATACCAGAACCTGACAATAACATTGTGAAAAAAGAAAATTATAGGCTAATTTCTCTCATAACACAATTGCAAAAGCCGTGAACAAAATACTGGCAAATGGATTCCAGACGTATATAAAAAGCAACAACATCGAGGAATAGTTTCATCTACAAACAACCCACAGCAAACGTCATTCTTAATGGTAAATTATTGTTGTTATTATTTTTAGAGACTAGGTCTTGCTTTATCACCCAGGCTGGAGTGCAGTGGTGTGATCACAGCTCACTGCAGCCTCAAACTCCTGGGCTCGAGCAATCTTCCTGCCTCAGACTCCTGAATAGCTGGGACTACAGGTGGATAACACCATGTCTGGCTAATTAAAAATTTTTTTTTGTAGAGATGGAGTCTTGCTTTGTTGCCCGGGCTAGTTTTGAACTCCTAGCTTCAAGTGATTCTCGTGCCTCAGGCTCCCAAAGTGCTGGGATTACAGGCATGAGCCACCATAACCAGCCTTAACAGTAACTTCCCTTATGAACTCTAGACTGAGACAAGGATGTCTGCTTTCCCACTTCTGTTTGCACTGTGCTGGAGGTCCTAGCCACTGTAATATGTCGAGAAGAATATAGAAGGCATAGGAATGGAAAGAGGTGTGTGTCATGTCTCTTGGACTAGTGCTGCCCTGGAGTGAGAAAAGGCCGTGTTTCAGATGCATACATGTTGAGCAAGGCTTGTCAACAGATTTCTGGGGGAGAGGAGCTACTCTCTTTCTGAAATTACGTTCATTGTCTTACTTTGTAATTAAAGGAGCTTTTCCTTTTATGACATGATAGGCTGAGAGATTGTAAATAGAAAAAACCCTTCTTAAAAAAGCAAGTAACAGAAGGATGACTGTTGTAGGGGATTCCTTTTATAAAAGACAGATGTATGGAAGTGCGGATGGAAATGTGTACACTAAAGCTTAATAGTGGTTGTCTCTTGGTCAATGACATTATTGACCTTTGGTCACTAGTTTTTTTTAAAAATCACTTTTCATTTGTTTTTCTGTAGTTTTATAAATAAGCACATTTACTTGCATAATGAAAAACAACACAGATTAAATGATAAAAAAAAAATTTTTTTTGACACAACAAAAACATGGTAAAGCCTATATCAGGTCTTTTTTTTTTGTTTTTGAGACAGAGTCTCACTCTGTTGCCCAGGCTGGAGTGTAGTAGCACCATCTCGGCTCATGCAACCTTGGCCTTCCGGGTTCAAGCGATTCTCCTGCCTCAGCCTCCCAAGTAGCTGAAACTACAGGTGCACACTACCACGCCTGGCTAATTTTTTGTATTTTTAGTAGAGATGGGGTTTCACCATGTTGCCCAGGCTGGTCTCCAACTTTTGACCTCAAGTGATTCACCTGCCTTGGCCTCCAAAAGTGTTGAGATTATAGGCATGCGCTACCATGCCCGGCCCAGGTCTTTAAATTGGAGAGACAGAGAGGGAGGGAGACAAAGAGAGAGACAGAGAGAGAGAGACAGAGAGAGAGAGAGAGAGAGAGAGAGAGGGAGAGAGAGTGAGAAGGGCTGTGTGTGTGTTTAAATTCTGCTCCAGTGGGGAAAGTCCTGTTCTCTTAGGAGCATGGTGGCTTTGAGCTTCTGTGTACAAAGTCAAGCTGGTTATGTCCAAGGCAGACCATCCACATGTATGTAGAGACCTATCAATATGTAAGTCCATGTGAAGCCAAGAGGCACACGGTTGCTGCTGACCACTCACCAGGAGCTGGTCCTCCCTGATGACCGTCAGCTGCTTGGCCCACTGCCCGAAACGCTTTTTCCGCAGCAGGAAGGCACATATCCTGCATTCCCTCACCAGGTGCATGGAGGCTTCCTCTGAGGGCCACTGGTGTCGGGGCTGCGGGCTCTTCCCTTTCCTCCTCCTCTTCATCATAGGACTCATAGGAGCTGCTCATTGCGTCAGAGTCATTGTCTGCAGGCATCATGGGAAAGGCTCGTCACTGTGCCATCCTGGGGAAGCACTCTCTCACCCCCTCTGAAGCCATCCCTGTGCTGGGGCCTGGGGCCAGGAAGGTGTGGGCATAAGGCATGACGCTGATAATAACTAAGACCCCTACTTTTTTTTTTTTAGATGGAGTCTTGCTCTGTCGCCAGGCTGGAGTGCAGTGGTGTGATCTTGGCTCACTGCAACCTCTGCCTCCCGAGTTCAAGTGATTCTTCTGACTCAGTCTCCCAAGTAGCTGGGATACAGGCACCCACCACCACACCCGGCTAATTTTTTGTATTGTTAGTAGAGACAGGGTTTTACTATGTTGGCCAGGCTGGCCTCAAACTCCTGACCTCAGGTGACACACCCGCCTTGGCCTACCAAAGTGCTGGGATTACAGGTGTGAGCCACTGCGCCTGGCTGGCCCCTACTTTTGCACGGTGTTGTGCTGATTTATCCCTTGGTTTGTGACTTGGTTATGTCCCTTCTCAGAGCTTCAGTGTCCTCATCAGTAACGTGATCAGAATAAATGACAGTCCTACTTCAGCTGGCTATTCAAAGACCAATGCATGGGCAGCATTTAGCCAAGTGTTTGGCACCCAATAAATGCTCAATAAATTTCTGCTATTGTCATTACCCCTTCATCTTGACATCTCTTGTCTCTGGTTATTCTCACAACAACCCAGCAAATCTCCATTTTATAGATAAGGAAACTTGAGGCTCAGTGAAAAGAAATTACTCGCCTAAGATCAGTAACTAAGAGTCAGGGAAAGGGTTAGATCCAGGCCTTCCTGACTCCCATTCCAGTAATCTTTCCACTGAGTGCTGCGGTCACCCAAAACAAGGGCTTTTGGGCCTCTCTGGAGACCATGGCCTGGGTGAGATGCTGGTGGGCACATGTATGCTAGGGGCCAGGGCAAGGCCTGCTCTTCGCAAGGACAGAAGCCCTGCCCAGCATCTGGATGCCCACCCGGTACTTACAGGAGCTCTTGAGCTCGCCGTTCACCCTGGTTGCTGGGTAGCTGCTGTCTGCGTCTTCATAGTAGCCATCCACAATCGAGTGGGAGGGGCTGTAGCCATCTGTGGGTTGTCAGAAAGAGCTGCATTTTGGAGAAATGCGGGCAGACTCCAGGGGCCAGGACTAGGGGAGACCCTGATACGCACGCTCCTCCTCAGGGAAGAGACAGCAGGTGCTCTGAGCAGCTCTGACCAGGGTGTGAGGCCTCTTCTGTGCATCTCATCTGTTCTAGCATCCCCATAGTTCCTCTGCTCCTGTCACCAGAAACTGCCCTGCTGGGCTATCATATCTCCCGGGCTGTGTTCATGTTGTTCCCTGTGCTCTTATCTTCTACTGAGGACTTCTACTAATCCGTTAAGACCCAGATCAAAGATCTTTCCTTTGACTTTCTCAGGCAGTGAGTGGTCAGCTCCTCCTCAGTGACTCCAGAGCATAGCATTGTGCATGGGGTGTGTGTGTGTGTGTGTTGGTCACAGCTCAGATTTCCGCACTGCAGGGAGCGATGTACCAGCTTCCTGGGCTGAGACCTCCCTCCCTCTTCTGCCTTCTCATCTTCTTCCACCTCAGCCCTTCCTCTCACTTCCTAACACATCTGCTCCCTCTTGTGAAAATCATTCACCTTCTAAACCTCTGGGACTGCAAAGAAAGAATTGGACTAGAGGAGATAATAATATTGCACATAACAGTGATTGCAACAACTATCTGTGTGGATTTTCACAACACCTTCCTGTTTGGAGCTGGGAGGTAGTATGGTGCACTGCCAGAGTTAGTGGGATGTCTCAAGCTGTATTCTGTGTCAGAATCACCTGGGAGTTGTTTGAAAATGCAGACCCCTGGGCTGTATCCCCAGAGATTCTGGTTCACTGGAGTGAGCTGGGCTGAGCAATCTGCATTAAAAATGACTAATAGGAAAATCCTAAACATACATAAAGATAGAAACTGTATTGAACTCCAATGAGTTGAGACAAATTTATTCAATATTATTTAGAAAGGTTATTTTGATGCAGGCAGTCCCTGGAACATACTTTGAAGTTCAGATGGTTAAGAGCATATACTTTGGGCTCGATCAGAGTTGAGTTCAAATCCTATCTTTATCATTTACTGAGTGACCTCAAAAAGAAAAGTCTCTCCTCATTTCAGTTTCTTGATCTGTAAAGTGACCTGAGCAATTCCCACCTTGGCTTAGTGGTACAATGCATGTCAATTCTCAGGACAGTGCCTGGCACACATAGCATGCTAAATGAGTGCCAGCTGTTATTACTGTGATTGTCTCCTTTGATTCCCACAAGGCAGGGAGGTAGATATCAGTTCCATTTTACAGACAAGAAACAAGCCACACACAGTTTGCTGGTGACAGAACCTGGATCAGAACTGAGAGTGCCTGCTCAGGGGATGGCACACATCCCCCACTCTAGGAAGCCTTCCTTCACCCAGTCCAACTCACTCTCATAGCACACTGCTCTTCAGAACGCTGCTCTGGGCTCCTAGCCCCTCCTGCGCATCTGTTTCCTGAGGATGGCAGCACTGACATTCTCAGTGACTGGGATACCCAGTTCTATCTCCCAAGTGAGGCTTGGAGCCCGCCTTTCCAGCAGGTACCCTAAGGCCTGAGACACTGGACATCTCTGGGAGGTGAACAGGGGTGTCAGGGTTAGAGGCGTGATGGGGGGAAGGGTGAGGGGGCATGGGAACACATTGCTAAGACACCTGGTAGGGCTGGATGCTGTGTGTGAGAGGAAGGATACTCCCTCAGGGGCTTGGCATGCTCTCCCTGGACAGGGTTCCCTGCCCTTCCTGAAGCCCTCCCTTTCCTTCTGCCCCAGGATTCCAGCTGCTTCTGGGAGGTGGCTTCTCTGCCCTGTCTGAGAGGGAAGTGAGCTCTCTGGGGAGGTGAAGGAGCCCCCATCTAGCCAATAGGCTTGATCTGGGATCGAGGCCCAGCAGTACTTTGTCCCCTGTCCTTGAGTATGTAAAATAAAGTTGCCGGCTTTACATCCCAACAGCTGTTTGCGGTAACACGGAACCTCAGACTATCAAGGCGGAAGAGGGCTGTGGATTACCTGGTCCAAGCACCATAGCCAAAATGTGCAAACAGCCCAAGCTCCATCAGCTGAGGAATCTATAAGCACTAAGTTGTCTATCTGTACGGTGGACTAGTGTTCAGCCATAGAAAGGAAAGAAGTTCTGAGGCATGCTACAACCTAGAAAACATGCTAAGTGAGAGAAGCCAGACACAAAAGGCCACAGATTGTATGATTCCATTTATGTGAAATGTCCAGAGTAGGCAAATCCATATGGACAGAAAGTGAATTGGTGGTTAGCAGGAGCCGGGGATTAGCAGGGGCTGGGGGTGGGATGGGGAATGGGGGAATGAATGCTTAGGTCATTCCCTATTAGGTATCTGGGGTGATGACAATGTTTGGGGACTAGAAAGTAATGGTGGCTGCAAACACTGTGAATGCACTAAATGCCACCTGTTGGACAGTTTGAAATTGTGGAATAGTTAATCTTACATGTATTTTACCACAACAAAAAAATTCACCCATGGTAAAAAGCACAAACAGTAACACAAAAGAGTAGGAATGAAAAAATATGTTCCCTTCACCCATATTTCTATTAATTTCCCACAGGAAAATCCTGTTAATAGTTCCTTGCATAACCTCAAAGAATTGTTAAAATGGATGCACGCGTGTGTGTATATGTGTGTGTGTGTACCCTATTTTAAAAAACAAATGGAATTGTTGTATACAGTATTCTGTGTTTGAGGTTTTCAATGACAAATAATAAAAACAGATCTGTCTGTGCCGATCAAGCAATTCTCCTGCCTCAGCCTCCCGAGCAGCTGGGACTTACAGGCACACACTACCACTCTCAGCTAATTTTTGTATTTTTAGTAGAGACGGGGTTTCACCATATTGGCCAGGATGGTCTCGATCTCCTGACCTCATGATTTAGAATTGATTAGATCAATTCTAAAATGAATTCATCAGCAGAGACAGATCTATTTGATTATTTTTTGGCATTTGGAGAACATTTCACTGTGCTGCTGAATGACAGAGTAGCATCATACAAACATTATCTTACACAAATTCAACTGCTCATTCTGAGCCATCCAAACATGAGCATAGAGTTTCTTATATGTAATGTTAAGTCCTTTTACCCAAACGAGTGACTTCATCTGCTCTGCATTCAAAGAACATCCATGTGTTGCAGTGCTGGAGGAGACCAGTGAAAAGATCACAGGCTCTCCTTTATGGCCAATTAAGAGATTTTCAGTGGTAATTTGTACCAGTGCCCATTAAATCATTTTATTGCACCCAGCTCCTAGTAAAAATATATACATATCTTTATGTTTATTTTTGTATGTTACATATGTATATATAATTTTTTTTAACAAATATGCTATTATCAGATTATAAATACTACCAAACATTTACAAGGAATTTATTAAAAGATGTGTTGAACTAAATAGAAGTAAAGCTTCTGATATTTCTGCTTACATCATCTTATGAACCCCTGGGTATCCCCACTCTACTCTGACAACCTGTGGTTTAGACCATGTGCTTTTTATTTTATGCATTGACCTGATAACCTAATCTACCTGTAGGATGTGATTCTACTGAAACTATTTCAGCACCCACTCTAGAGGAGCGCTTGGGTTGGCAGTTTTAGTAGGGGGAGCAGTATATTGGTGGTCATCTGTGTAGCCGCCTCCTAGCACACTGACATGGGTGTACCTAGTTCCTATTTTTTAAGGGTGGAAGAACAGAGATCCAGAGAGGGCAAGGGGATTTTCAAAGGCCACAGAAATCTGGGACTAGAACCCAAGCCCCCAGCCCCTAGGACCACACCCAATGGTCCACCCAGACTGTCACTGAAGAGGCCAGGTGCCCAGGGAAGCTTCTCCTCAGCCAATGGTGACATGGTCGGGAGGGTGACAGGCTTGCAGCTCCAGCTCCCGCAGGACACAGAGGAACTTAGATCTGGCTTCTCAGGGAGAGAAAGTCCCCAGCCCCACCAAGGGGACCAGAACTTACTGTGGGAGCTGATGTACTCAGGGGACTTGCCGGGTCCCAGAGGAAGGGCCTCTTCATAGTAGTCCTCAGGGGGAGGCTTGTTGGGGAGTGGTGGAGGCAGGTCGGCTGCCTGCAAGGGGACAAAAAAGGGCTGGGGGAGCAGAGCAGGGTGGGGAGAGGGAGGCTGAGGGAGAAGAAGGCAGGAGCTTGCGGAAGGCAGGAGGCAGTCTGAATGTGAAGCCATACTTTTTAATAGAATTGCAGAGCTGGCAAAACCCTAGGGCATATTTATCCAGTGCTTCTTAACTCAATTTTTTTAATTATCAGGGTTCCCCTGGAATGGCTGCAAGTTTTGTGGACTGCCAGACAGTAGTAGTTGTACTTTTTTTTTTTATCTTTTTTTTTTTTTTTTATAGAGATGGGGTTTCACCATCTTGGCCAGGCTGGTCTTGAACTCCTGACCTCGTGATCCACCCATCTCGGCCTCCCAAAGTGCTGGGATTACAGGCGTGAGCCACCGCGCCCGGCCAGTAGTTGTACTTTTTATTGAGCACATACAGAATTACCAAAAGCTACTGTGAGCTCTGCACTACTCTGTAACCACATCTACACACACACGAGGTGCAGTAGGACAAGGAGGCATGAGCCCTGTTCTTTAGTGAGGCAGGACCACCTGTGGCTGAGTGCTGAGCGACTGGGCCAGGGGAACCCTGGCTTTACAACTAAGTTCTGCCACATGTGAGTTGTGGGACATGGGGCATATCACTCATTCTCTCTGAGCCTGTTTTCTCATCTGTAAAATGGGGGATAACAATCATGCCAACCTCATTGAGTTGCTGTCAGCATGTAAAGGACATAGTAAGTTGTTAGTGACTGGTATCATTGCTGGTGATGATGCCAAGGAATTATACAGTTGACAAAGCTTCTTGTGATTATGAGTCCCTTGCTCTAATTCCACGGCCCCAAGGTTGGGCATCCTACATCTGGTCCAGTCTTTCATTCTGTAGATGAAAAACTCAGGCTCAGAGAAGAGAAGCAACTCGCCCAAGGCTACACAGCAGTGTCACAGGGTGGGCAGAGGTCACCCAACTCCTGGTCTGGAGCTTTTCCTATAGCCCGGCTTATGTTATGCAACAGAAGCTGGGGTGGTGATGTCCTTTGGGCCTGAGGGCACAGAGAAGTTCACCACATTCCCCCTGCTCAGCACAAACACAGTGACTTCCCAGTCAGGAAGGTGGCCAAATAAAAAATAAAAGAAATAAGGAAAATTACATACAGTGAGCATGTCACAGGCCATTGAAATGTTCACACAGTGCTGCCTGTGCCCTCACCCAAACCTGAGAGAGACAACAGTGTCTGGAACTGCCAGGAGGGCACCCAGCATGAAGGGGAGAGCTTCCCTTGCCTCCTCCTGAGGGACAGAGGCCCTGAGGTGTGGGAACCCAGGTCATGACTCACGTTTCTCGGGCATGGGCTCTTGGCTGGCTCAGGGCTGGCTCCTTTGCTGGGCTCCCCCCTCATCCTCCGGCATGTTCTGAAGGTCACTCAGGTCACAGTCTACACAGGGTTAGGCCATTGGGCAGAGAAAGCCAAGGATAAGCAGCCCAGCCCAGGGGAAGAGGGCTGGATTTGGGGTCAGGAGGCCTGAGTGTGAGGTCGGGCTCCACCACCCCTCCATTAATAACCCTAAGCAAATGACTTATGACTCTGAAACTCATCTGTATGCTGGCCGCAATGATGTCTGCCTTGCCTGTCTTCCAGGATTGTAGGGAGGATCAAATAAAATCATATTTGTTATGGTACTTTGGAAATCTTTGAGGGTTATGTTATGAAGGCACAGTGTACTCCCTCCCTGTCTATGAGTCCCCAAAACTGTCTCGCTGAGGCCTATGGCTTTCTTTCTATGTCGAACAGGGCTGTCTTCCCTCAGGAAAGGGCCAGGACAGCAGGTACTCTGCATGCAGCCATGCAAGCTCTCATTTCTGCTGAGCCACTGCACCGCTCAGCCCAGTGTCTCTGGTGGTAATCACCTGGGCGTGGCCGGCAAGGAAACAACCTAATGTGCCATGCCTTCTTTGGACTGCATGGCCATCCCTGCCATTCCTCAAATCTCTAAGATGAATTCCTATTCCCATGCAGACTTTGATTAGACTTTCAGAGCTGGCAGAGCCCAGAGGGGCCAAGGACTTGCCCAAAGTGACTTAATGATGTTAGAGCCAGGCCCAGCCCAGTCGTGGGGCCCTGCCACACACACAGGGAGAGAGGGATGGCTCTGTAGCTGAGGCTGGGAGAGGGTCACTTACCAAATTCTTCAAAGAGGGACTCCACGAAGCTGGGCCCTGAGTGGAGGTCTGCTGTGTTCACATACAGGTAGGAGACTTCTTTTGCTGTGAGGAAGAAGGGGGACATGCCAGCTGTGAAAGTGGAGGGATCAGGTCTCCCTCACCCTACTCATACTTCACGGGACATAGTGCTCAGTTTGCAAAGTGCATTCACGTCCTAAATTATTTCACTGGTTTTTGAATTTTTAGTTTTTACAATGTTATTTAAGATCTCTTTTCTCTAAGTAAAAGGATACCCAGAAGCCCAGCATGGAAACAGATTACTGGGGCTGCCAGGCTTATGTGAGGGTGTGTGTGTGTCATGTGTCAGATGTGGTGGGTGTGTGTGGGGCATGAGAGCATGTAGAGCTGTGTGAGGGGCTGTGTGTGTGTGTGTGTTGTAGGTCAGTGTGGGGGGTATGTGGGTGTGTGTGTGTTGTGTAAGTATGTGCATGTGTGTGTGGAAGGTGGGGGGTGAAGAAGTACAAAGAGCACAGCCAGGGCTGTCGGTGGGGAGGTGGGGGCTCTGGCGGAGGAGGACACTGGGCAAGAACATGCATAGAATGCAATGGTCGCTGTGTCCAGGGTTTAGCTTTCCTCCTGCAGCAGCCCCTGGGGTAGGGGTGGGGCAGAGGGTTCCTGTATGTTCTTGAGTCGGGGTGAAGGGAGGTTTTGTTGTCCTGCGTAAGTGGCGCTCTTCCAGGAAGGCTGCTGGTGGCCGACCTGGAAGGGGCTGCAGGTTCTGCAGGATGGAGGCCACGGCCATCTTCTTCTCCAGGGCAGTATCGCTGAGGTACTCATGGTCCAGGAGGCTGAGCAGCCCTGCGAGCTCTGGGAGCAGCTGCTCCAGCACTGCGGAGGAAGGCAGATGGGCACAGTCACAGCTCTGTGTCTGGGAGCCTGGCCCCCCACCACCTAGAGGAGGGTGGCAAGGGAGAGAGGACAGGTCCAGGTGCGCAGGCAGACCTGGGGGCTCTCAGCTGTCCCAGCACTGGCCACCCGGCTCCCTTGGGAGGGTCCTGCTCAGGTAGTCCTGTGGTGTTTCTTTGGGTCTCCTCCCCACTCTACCTCAGATGGCCTTGGCCCAAGGACTGGACCTCCCCGGGCTCACCTGGCAACTCTGAGCCCAGGCAGCCCCAAGCAGAGGCTCTCAGGCCTCCCTCTGTTCCAGAATGCCCTCTGCTTTGCTGGACCAGGGTCCTTTCTCACTGCAGCTCAAAGCTCAGCACAGGTCTCAGGCCAGAGCCCCTGGCCATCCAGGACAGAGGCAGGAAAGGGAGCCTTCCTGTCCCATCAGTTCATGCGCTTCAATCTCTGGAACCTTCTGTTTCCGGTGCCTTGGCCACAGCCAAACTAAACATTAACCCTTCTCACTCCATGCTACCATTGCCATTCTTTCGTTCCATGTGACGCCAGTGCTTCTCAAACTCGAGTGTGTGTAAGAATTACCTGGGGGTCTTGTCAAAATGCAAATTCTTATTCAAGAGGTGTGGGGTGGGATTCGAGATTCTGCATTTCTGACCCACACCCAGCTGCAGCTGATGCTGGTGGTCCAGGGCCATGCTGAGTTGCAAGAGCACAGAGTCCTTTAAGGACTGCGATGTGCCAAGATCATGATGTCACTGATGTCTCCCTGTCCCAAAAAGTAACTTGGGACTTGGTTTGCCTTAGAGCCAAAGACCAGCTTCATCACAGTAGTATTGTCCTGCTTGGCAACCCACTAAGCACTTACGCATGATAATAGAAGCTAACCTGTGCTGAACAATCATTATCAGTTGTGTTCAGCCCTGTTACATTTTATTGTCTCATTTAAATCTCACATCAAGCATTTTATTAGCTCCATTATATGGAGGATGAAACTAAAGCTCCAGGAGGTTAAATACCTTCTCCAGGATCACACAGCTAGCAGAGCCTATAGTGAAGCTGCTTTCTTCATTCTCTTCTTTTAACCACAGAGATATATTGACTCACACTATTTGCTTTGCTTCTACCAACAAGTTTTGAGGTAGGTCTCATGATCACGCCTACCTTGTAGATGAAGACACTAAGTCTCAGAGAAGATAAACAACTTGCTTGAAGTTGCACAGAGGCAAGAAGAAAAGCCAGGACTTCGGCTCCAGCCATGACTCCTAACCCCACGTGCTGTTCCCCCACCCCGGGCCCTCCTGAGGAAACAGGAGACACTGACCTGGAGCCGCAGGGCCTGGAGGTGTAGGAGGAGATACAGCACCATGCAGAAGAGAAGAGGCCCTGGAGCCAGATCGCCTGGGTTCAAATTCGGGCTCTATCGTTCATTAGCAAATCACTCAACCTGTGGGTGATTCAGTTTCCTCCTTTAAAGGGGGGATAATAACAGCATCTGCCTCATAGGGTGGCCGTGAGAATTAATGACACCAGGCATGCAAAGGGCCTTACCCGGCACAGAGCGATGCTCACCACAAGTCAGCTATTCTTGCTGTCATTGAAGAATTTACTACACTGATCTGTGCTGATCCCTGAGTGCCTGCCTCCCTTGGCAGGCTGTGAGGCTCTAGAAGGAATGGACTGGACTATGAATCTCTGCTTCCTTATCATCTAGTCTGGGGCCTGCTCAGTGTGGGTGCTCTTCATGTCTGACAAGAGAGGAATGAACAGATGACCACACTAGGACCTTCTTTTAAATATAAATCTTAGTATAGATAGTGATCCTTGTTAGGAAACCATGCTGCTGCAGTGTCTCTGTGGCAATCCATCACCACCCCAAACTTGTTGACAATGAGCTGAAGGCTGATATGGACAGCTCCTATCTCATGTGCACTCTCAGCTGCTGGGCACTGAGGGAGGGGCTTTCTGTGCATTTTTCCATCCAATCCCCAGGGCACATCTGTGGGCATTCCTATTGGGACTGCCAATGTCTATTTTTCAGAAGATGACACCGAGGCTGGGGCAGCTATGGGATGGTGGCACAGCTTGAGAGGTGGAGCCAGGCTGATTCCAAGTCTGTGTGATCCCTAGGGATCAGAGTGGCATAACTCTGGTGGGGGCGCTGCTCCCCTCCAGAGCTCAGGTGAAAGGTCCCTGGAGATCCTGCAGCCTCCAAGGCCTGAGCTGAGTCCCCGCCATGCCACATATACACGGGTTCTAGATGGATATGTTTCCCTCTTTAAAGCAGGTAATCATTTAAAATCATTTTAGCCAAACTTTAGCTGTTTTTAAGGAAATCTTTTCAAATGGAGTCACAAACCTGTCTGGCGCCCTCAACAGACACACTGATATGGCTTGGCTGTGTCCCCCACCCAAATCTCATCTTGAATTGTAGCTCCCATAATCCCCCATATGTCATGGGAGGGACCCAGAGGGAGGTAATTGAATCATGGTGTCAGTTATCCCCTTGCTGCTGTTCTCGTGATAGTGAATGAGTTCTCATGAGATCTGATGGTTTTATTAGGGGCTTTTCCCATTTTTGCTCGGCACCTCTCCTTGCTGCTGCCATGTGAAGAAGGACATGTTTGCTCCCCCTTGTTTGTAAGTTTCCTGAGGGCTCCCTAGCCATGCTGAATTGTGAATCAATTAAACCTCTTTCCTTTATAAATTACCCAACCTCAGCTATGTCTTTAATAGCAGCATGAGAACAGACTAATAGCACACCAAATGTTGGTTAACTCAATTCCAAAGCATTTACTGGGCACTAATTATGTGTCAGCCTGGCCCCTGGGTAGGGATTAGAAAAAATAAATAAGAGATTGTTCCAATTGTCCCAATGAACATTCTCTCGCTGTCTCTTACACACACACATGTGTACTCCCTCATAGGTAACTACTCACAGGGGGAGGCCACGGCAGATGCAAGAAGAGCAGTCGCAGGTGGCCTGGGAGCACTCCTGTGGCCTGCAGCCACGACTCACATTCAAAAGCACATGATATCTCTCTGCTCTCCCACAGGATGTCATGGCTCAGAGGTGCACTAGACTGTTTATCCCTATACCAGTCATTCTGAAACTTTTTGGTATCATAGTTCTTTTATACTTTTAAAAACCACTGGAGCGGGCGTGTTGGCTCATGCCTGTAATCTCAGTATTTTGGGAAGTCGAGGTGAGCCAATCACTTAAGCTCAGGAATTTGAGACCAGACTGGGCAACGTGGTAAAACACCGTCTACAAAAATATACAAAAAATGAGCTGGGAGTGGTGGCATGTGCCTGTAGTCCTAGCTACTTAGGAGACCGCGGTGGGAGGATGGCTTGACCCTGAGAGGTAGAGGTTGTAGTGAGTCCTGACTGTGCCACTGCACTCCAGCTTGGGTAAAAGAGCAAGACCCTGTCTTAAAAAAATTGTTGAGGACCTCAGATTGCTTTTGTTTTATGTGGGTTGTATTTATCAATATTTACTGTATTAACATTAAAACTGAGAAATCTATGAAACACAAGAGCACACAGATACTCATCCCACTCGCCTTCAAAGTTACCCCTTCATCACAGGTTGTGCTTGGAAAATGCCACTGTAAACTTGTAGAGAATAGGAGTGAAAGGTATATAATGTCTTAGTACTACATAGAAGTTGTTTGGACCTTACAAACCCCTGAAAACATCTTGGGGACTGCCCCCCAGGCAGCCCCCTCATCCCTAGCTGCACTTTAAAAACTGCTGCCCCCCAATGAATGATTAATTGCTAAACTTTTTGGGTGTTTAAGATCTGTCCCCCACCTTTTTCCTTCCTTCCTTTCCCCTTCCCTCCCTTCCTCTCTCTACTCTCCCTCTCTTTCTTTTTCCTTTTTCCCCTCCCTCTCTTCTTTTGTTTCTTTCTTTCCTTCTTCTCTCTTTCTTTTTGCTGTGAGGTTCCAACAATTTCTTGTTGCTATCGAGTAAATGCCTAAGTGTGGCAGCTTTCTGGCTTCTAAATGCTATACTGTTTCTAATTTAAGGTTTGCTATAGTCGTTTCTAAAGTAAGAACGCTTAGGTTCTGTGTGAGTGCTCTGCATTTAAAAACCTGAGCTTTAGCACCCAAGCTTTGTAATACCTTTTTTGTTTCCTTCCTGGTCTTTGATGAGATTCTTAACACTGGACCTTGACATCTAAGTGCTCTTCCTTTAACTGAGATTTGATCACCAAAGTTCAGACATACCAAAGGAGAAGAAAGGGACGGAGTGCATCTGAGAGAAGCAGACGGAGAATGAGGGGCTGCCAGTCCTGGTGGGGTTTCTGCGACTTGAAGGGATCTGGCAGGCAGCAGGGGCGGAGGGAGGGGAACCATGATGCAAAGCGCAGCTTGCACTGAACCTGCCAGAGTCTTTCCCTGGAGCTGAGCAGTTACCCTGAGCTGGGCAGTTAATGCACATTATCTCATTTAATCCTCCAATGCTCTATCAAGGAGGAAATGGAGGCTCAGAGAAGTGAAGTTACTCAGCCGGTAAGCAGTAAAGCCAGGCCTTGAACCCCTGTCTGTCTGACCTTGCACCTGAATGCTCCATCAGAAGACTTCAGCCCAGCTCAGTGCAGCAAAGGCCAGGAGGCCAGGCTGGGGCTGGGAGGAGGTGGGCAGATGTGAACACTGGGCTTCCTCACAGCCCTCCGGTGGAGCACTCTGGCCCATGACTTCATGAGGCTCCTGATCTGGGGGATACCTTCACCTGTGGGTGAGACCTTCACGTGGGGCTGAAATTCCTGCATGAAGGCCCTCTCCCCACTGGGCCTGTTTGAACTTCAGAGCTTCAACTGTGAAGATCTCATAGAATAAAAATAAACCACTCGAAGCAAATACCCAAATTAACAGCAGGGATCTCATCCCAGAGAAAACCTGATATACATCATGGATATAAGAAACCTTTCAGCCAGTGCTGGGCTCTTCCAGAACAATGCAGAGCTCCCACCAAGCAGCTAGCTTTCAATCACAGTGAATACGGAAGTTTGATGACAGCTTCATCTTTAATGCTACAGAATTCAAATCGCAGAGATTTAAAACATCAGAGAATTTAAATTGGAGAGGTCATATGACAAGTGATTCTGCTAGGGCTCATATAGACCACCAAGATCAGAGCCTCAAATTTTAGTAAGAAAAGACTCCTCCAGTGGGATTGTTGAAAATGCACATTCCCAGACTTCCTTTCCAGAGAGTCTAATTTGGTAGGCCCGTCCTGGATCCAGGAACTTGCATTTTTACAAGTACTCTGGGTGATTCTGATGCGGGCAGTCCAAGGTTCAACCTCTGCAAAATACTCCACCAGAAAAAAACACTACAGAGGACATCTATGAACATAAGGAATATGGGAAAACCTCTCCTGTTCCTTGCAAAATTATCTTTAGATATCCTCTTCTAAATAACTGAGAGTCAAGGTGGGAATAGAGCCCCTGAAGATTATAAATAGATGGAGCATGGAGTCTTGCTTAGAATAGTGCAGTGGCTAGGGCTTTGGGGTCGCCCCCATGGATGCTGGCATTCTTGCACTGCCACTTCTGAGCTTTGGAATGATGGCCACATTGGAAATTTTGAGCCCTGGTTTCGTCATAGGCAAAATGAGAATAATAGGATCCCAACTGCATAGGCTTGGAAAACTAGGTAAGGTTATGCTTATGAAGCACTTTGCGTGGTACCATGCCTCGAACAAACATTCACGAAATGATAGCCATATTGCGTGTTGTTTCTTCATTGTTATTTTCTAATACTCCCCAGAACTCTGCAGACTCCGAAGTATTGATGAGATAGCACTAGGAACAGATTTGCTATAGTTGTAACAAGCTCCACAAGGACAGGGTCTGCGTCTCAATCAGTGCGCAGCAGATCCCAGTTATCAATGAATACAATATTTTGAGGGCCTAGTCTAACCCTCTTGTATTAAACATGTAGCAAGTGACTGTCCAAGAGGTTATATGACTTAGTTATTCACACAACCAGTTGGGGGAAAAATATTTTGTGTTAAGTTCACACAATACTTACACAAAGCTTGGTGCTTAAGATTAGTCATAGAAGAGTGGCTAAGAGCAAAGGATTGCACAATTTGGGCTCCGCTTCCAGCTCTGTCATTTTCTATCTGTGGGCTTCTGGGGGAAATTTTAAACTTTCCTACCCTTCTGATTCTTCATCTGCAAACAGTAGGGGTGATCACAGTAGTTACTTCACAAGGTCATGGTGAAGATGAAATGAACTGATGTGTATGGTGCTCAGGCACTCGATGGCTGCTCTCTTCAATCATCTGTGACTGCCCCGTGGAGTTTCAGGTGCTGTGGTAGGCACGAGGGAGGAGTTTATGGGGACAAGAGGCCATGGTGGGGCTCTGCAAGCCTCATCCTGTGGACTATTCATGGCTCTGGGCCTGACACTGAGCTTCAGATGGCTGTGGCACAAGGAGCTGGCAGAGCTCCTTTCCTCAGGGTGCTGACATCCCAAGGACCCCCTCCATGCAAGGTGAGGAGACAATATCTTCTAGATGGAGGGGCAGTCATGCAACCCAGGAATCCTGGGTCCCTGCTGTCCCTAGTCAGGAAAAATTTTGTTCCTAGTTCCTAAGCTGCCCCCCCCTCTCCTGTCTTTGCTCTCGGTTCAGGTCATCTGTGCTTTCTGAGGGCAGACTCAGGCATCAGGACAGAACTGTCTTTATGTCTCAAGTTTATTAAGAACCACAAATAAATTCCATCTATCTTGCTTCGTTTAGTTGAGTCTTAGGGAGGTGAATTCCAATGATGGGAAAAAGATACAACAGGAAGAAATGGACTAATCATTGTTTATAAGTTTTCAATCTTTTAAGTGAGACAGAGAGGCTCAGAAACCCAAGATGAGGGATAATTATTGTCTGGGTAGCAAGAAGTTTTTCAAATAAATTTAGAAACCTACTTAAAATATATCTAAGACCGCTAAGTGCTTATTGTTCCTGGTGAGTACCCAACTAGGAGTAAGATCACTTTTCTATCTTCTCCTCACTCCTCTCCACATGACTGAAATCAAAATAAGATGTTAGATAGCAGAAATTAAGCTACCATAAAAAGTACTACCACTTGCTACCTGGTTCACATCCCTGCTGCAGCCTGAGTGAAACCTTTAAGCAAGAGGTATTTATCCCAGCCAGTAGGGACACTAGCGCACAGAAGGTCAGATTGATTTAGAGATCACAAAGATAATGAGTTCAAAACAAAAGACAAGTGAGGAATTAAATTCCAGCAAGCCACAAGAATAATAAACCCTGTATTGGCTCCTATCAAACTGGGGCCAATGCTGGGCGTTTGGACTCATGAGCTCATTCCTGTGTACCTTTCAGACGCTGGAATGTCCAAAAACGCTTGGAAACAGCTTGCAAAGTACACATTCATTAAATGTAAAGTGGTAGGAAAATATACAACTTCTCTTTTCCCCACCTCACTATGTGACCAGCCTCTTTGCAGAGATCACAAAGATAACGTATTCTTCCTTGTTTTCAAAGTCAGAGTAAATGCAGCTAGCACCATTTAAAAACGGAAAAAGGAGAGCTGTGAGACTGTGGTTTTATGAAGGGTCTACAATTTTTCTTGTGGTTTACTCAAATTACCTTTCTTATGCAAAGGAAAATGACCCAATTTCCATCTCATACAGGCTTCTGTTCTGGAAAAAGAATCAGTGCATTACTTTGAACATTTTTGATCATGATTTTAGAGATAACTTTCTGCATACTGTGTTTTAACAAGCGAGCCTATTAGTGGGGTATGACCCATTATGCCAGTGGGGGAGGCAAGTCACCCTGGAAAGAAGGCAGTATGCTGATCAGATGTGAACTCAGTGCTTGGGTAGGATAAAGGAAAGGAAGAGCAGCCTTTCCTATGACTTTCAAACCCTGCAGGCTTTTCTAGAGACCTCTTTCCAGGCTGCCCCCATGCTCTGTTCCTCAGCCTCTTAACTCAGGACTTTGATGAGCTGTTCCCTTTGCCTATCAGAACTTCCTTCCCCTGCCAGCCAGTAACACCCTCTTTAGCTCTCTACTCAATCCTGACTTCCTCAGGGATGGATACCTTCCTTGTCCTCTTCAATACACTATTCCTCCCATTTTATGCCATGGTAGCATCAAGTATCTCTCCCTGTGACACTTCACATGGTGAGATTTTGTATTTACTTATGTATTTTTTAATGACTGTCGCTTTCCACAACTTAAGCCTGAGCTCCTTGAGTGCAGGAACATTGCCAGCTTTGGCTAGCACCAAACATAGGGTAAATGTTTAAGTATACATGGAACAATAAATTGTTGGAGCAAACTTTATTTTCTTTTAAGAGTTGATAAAGTCTAACGGTTAGTTAATGTGATTTTAAAACCATGTCTGGCCTCATAGTGGCTCGGTATAGTAAAGAGATGCTTGAAAAAAAAAGAAAAACAATCAGGCAACAAAAAGTACTCCCAGTACTTAAAAGGAGGCAGAAGCCTGACTTTTCACTTGGCTAGGCTCCCGAATGCTCTATTTTGTTGAATTTGTATCCCTCACGTGAATATGGCTGGCAATTGATTTAGTGAATATGGCTGGCAACATTTTATAGTTGGTGGAGTTTAATTCTAACATATACATTGAGACATAATGATAACAGATACTGAGCAACCTAAACCACCTGAACTTAATTCCTGTTCCCCAATTTCCAAACCGCGTAACTCTGGGGAAACTCACATAACTACCTGTGCTTCATGTACACCATCAGTAAGTCAGCATGTCTACCTCACCACTGGGAACAGGCCCTGACATGTGAATGTGCCTGGGACAGCGTCTGGCACACAGTAAGCTCTCAGTTAACATTAGCTATCTCCATTACTCTTCCATTACTACTATAAGTCATTCTCTGCGTTAAGTGATTTGCACGTATTATTTATATGAATTCAGTCTTACGCGATGAGGTGGGTTAGCCCCATTTACACATGAGAATACTGGAGGACCTAGTTGTTATGCCTCCCCCAGTTTTCCTTCAGGATGCTTCTTCTGTCTGTGTCCAGCTCTGGGTTGACTCTGCAGAGAGGTCACCAGCTCCTCAGGTGAGGCTGGCAGAGCTGCCCCTTCACTTCCTGGGTTGAGAAATCGCTCCTTACCCTGTCCACAGACTCTTCTAAGTTGTTGCAAATCTACCCAGCTGGGGCCGTTAGGATTATCTCCCTTCCTCCCTCTGAATTTACAGGCACTTCTCTCTGAGTCCAAGGGAAGGCCAAACAGTGGGCAGAACGTGGAAGGAGATGGCACTGGTTGGACTCGCATTGTTTATCACTAAGACAAACACTTCCTGTTGTCCCAGCTTGGATAGGGAAGCCCACTGTGCATGCGGGCTGGAAAAGAATGACAAAGGGGTGGAAAAAAGCCCAGCTGCAAAGCCAATGCCTCCGTCTTAGTGCTTTCCAAGAGTTAAATATAGCCCCTGTGTGAGGGAGGGCAGGGGTAGTGAGGTCACCTTGGAAGACTTTTGTGTGTGTTAATTACAGCGATTGCAGGAAACTGAATATCCTTTTATGCTTAAGAGAATAGTACAAACTTGACTCCACAGGATAGAAACACAGAAACATTCATGAAGGGAGAAGGCAAAAAATAGTGGGAAGAATTTGGGACTTAGAGGACTTGGTTTGGGCTCTAACTCCTCCCATTTGCCAGGATGTAATTTCGGGTGAGTTATTTAACCCCCTGAGAATCACTTTCCTCTTCTGTAAGGGGCTTAGAAAGCCCATGCACAGGTTCGTGTGAGGGGGAAATGAGGAATGGCTGGGAAAAGGCTGGCAAATCCTAGGGATTATGATTAGAGATGGTAGAGCGCCAGTCTCTGATATACTGTTATTTCAGGAAGACAGGGAGGTCACAGGGAGTTTCTGGGCGCCACTCTTCCCAGGAGTCAGGCGAGGGTGACAGGCTCAGGGGAAGCCCGCATCCTCAGTGGCCTTCCTCGCAGCAGCTCTGCCCAGTTCCCGTCCTCCACCAGTAGGGCCATCACTTGGGGCACTTTGTTTCTCAGCTCTGGGCCTCCAGGGAAGCCTTAGCTGCTTCTCCCCAAGCCATTTCCAGACCACACGGGAGGGGGGTGGGGGAAGGACACCCGCCTCTAAGGAAATAGCTTTTGGCTGTGGGACTGGGCTCTCCCAGAATTGTTCCTTTGTCTGCGGATTCCTCCTGGTTGAGCTCACAAAGGAAATGGGTCCAGGAGGAAGTGGAAAACTGTGACACACACGTGCACTCCACACACAAGATGGCAGCTGTTTCCGCATCCAGTGGCCTGCACCGTCTCCTTCACCAATGGCGTGGGGAAGCAGTGCAGTCCCAGGGAGTGGTCTGGGATGCCTGATGGTAAAAGCAGGTAGTATTTTCAAGCTCTAAAGTGATGTTCCAGATGTTGCGCTAAGCATTTCGCATGGATTACTTCCCTTACTCCTCATAATGTCCCTGTGAGGTAGGTTCTGTTTTTACCTGCTATTTACACATGAGCCAAGTGAGGCTCAGAGAGGCACAGTCATTTGTCTAAAGGCACACAGCTAGCAAGCTGATTCAAACCTAGACCTCACTCCAGAGCCTAAGTTTTCAATCGTAGCACTAGCTACTTTCTGGCCTTCTTCTTACAGGCGTCCCCTACCTGCAGAGCTTGCTGGAACCAGCAGTGAGTTCCTCTGACCATTCCCTAACTGCTGTTCATTCACCAGGTCAGGTGCCCGGCCTGAGGCCTAGATGGGGCTGGGGATTTCTGCTTTTGAGATGTCTGAGTTTGAGGACTCATCTCACTAACCTCCCTGGGCTCACAGCAAAGCCTCTAACTAGGGGTATGTGGGTTATATCATTAATAATATTAAAGATATCTAATAATAACAGCCAACATGTATTGAACACTTCCTACATGATGGGTACTGTGCCTAACACTTTTGCTTCTTTTAAAAAATAGGACCTCATGGCTGGGTGCGGTGGCTCACGCCTGTAATCCCAGCACTTTGTGGGGCTGAGGTGGGCGGATCATTTGAGGTCAGCAGTTCAAGACCAGCCTGGCTAACATGGTGAAACTCCGTCTTTTCTAAACAAAAAACCCCAAAAAACAAAAAACCTACATGCCTGTAGTCCCAGCTACTCTGCAGGGGAGAGGGGGGAGCTGAGGCAGAAGAATCGCTTGAACCCAAGAAGCCAGAGGCTGCAGTGAGCAAAGATCACACCCCTGCACTGCAGCCTGGTCAACAGAGTGAGACTCCGTCTCAAAATATAAATAAATAAATAAATAAAAATAGGACCTCAGGTGGACAAAAATTAATACTAATCTTTGCTTCATGAGATACTCTCATCATTGGCCCATGCATGCCATTTATTTATTTATTTATTTATCTATCTATTTTTTGAGATGGAGTCTTGCTCTGTTGCCATGCTGGAGAGCAGTGGCACCATCTTGGTTCACTGCAATCTCTGACTCCCTGGTTCAAGCCATTCTCCTGCCTCAGCTTCCCAAGTAGCTGGGATTACGGCACGTGTCACCACGCGCAGCTAATTTTCGTATTTTTAGTAGAGACACGGTTTCACCATGTTGGCCAAAATGGTCTCAATCTCCTGACATCGTGATCTGCCAGCCTCAGCTTCCCAATGTGCTGGGATTACAGGAGTGAGCCACTGCGCCAGGCCATAGTTATTTTTGATAATGGAGTAAGCACCCACAAACCTGCCATTCAAAGCAAAAGCCAGGATCTTGACACTCTCTTAGGTCTAACTTTATGATCCCGCCCTCCTGCCTCCCCTGCCCAATCTCACTGCGTTTATCATGCCCTTGCTTTCCCTTGTATATAGTTTTAGTACTATAGTATACCAGATGTACTCCTGAAAATATTATTTTAATTTTTAGTGTTAAAATATATTAAAATAATATCATGTTCTAGGTAACCTTTTGTGACTTTTTCTTTAATATTATGCTGCTAAGATTTATCCATATTGCTGTTTGTCACTGTGTTCATTCATTTTCACTGTTACATGCTATTCCATTGTGGGAATATTCTGTGCCTAACACTCAGTGCCTGTTACCTCATTTGTTCTTTGCAGCAACCCTATATGGTGGGAACTCTTATCCCAGTGTTACTGACAGGAAACTGAGGCCTAGCAAGGTCAAATTTGCCAGAGGCCACAGGAGCCAGAGTTGGAAACTTTCCGCCTCCCACAGTGCACTATGTTTTGGTGCTCTGGAGAAAACACAGGCACTGGAGCCAGAATCTCAGGGTTCAAGCTCCAGCCTCACACTTATACTGGTTGTGTGACCTTAGGCAAGTCGCTGTGTGTCTCTGAGCCTCAATTTCCTCAACATCAAATTGGGGTGATCATAACTGCCCTGCTTACCTCACACGCCTATTGTCAGACCCAAGTCTGATGATGATGGGGAGAAGCGGGAGCACCCTGTATACTGAAGTTTTGAAAACCAGTAAATTGTGATTAATATAAATGTGCCATCCTCTTACCTCCCACTTCCAATCAAACAACAGGCTCATTTGGAATTCAGAAGAGACTGAATACCACCTCATTTAGAAAGGCAAAGGATTAAGTGGACAATTAGCTTGCAGAAACCTCAGTGTGATCAAGGGACCAGAAAATCATCAACAGATGCCACAGGCTACACTAACAGGAGTATGTGGTTGGCTGTGTTCTATTCAATAAGAGTTTAAAAATTATTTTTTACTATTTCTGACCTATTTGCAATCTGGAGACCCTACTCTGGTGCTGTTTATTTGTGGTATTTCCTCTGCATAACCTGTTCTCCAACTGCTACGTCTTAGTAGTTGTGTGACTTTGGGCAAGTTACTTCTCTGTGTCTGTTTCCTCATCTGCAAAATTTGGATAATAATAATACTTATTCCTCACATGGCTGTTGTGAGGATCCATTGAGGTGTTATATAAAGTGCTTAGAGAAGTTCCTGATGGATACTAAGTTGACGGTATGATTATTATCTAAAATCTCCCCCCACACCCCAGAAAGTGCTCGCTTATAACTCTGACAATTGGTTTAAATGCCACTTCCTCCAGGAGGCTGATCCAGCCTTCCTGGACAGTGAGATTCCCCTGTTCTATGCACCAGAGCAGATGACTTGTTTGATGTCCTTCTCCACTAACTGTGAACCCATGAGGACTGAGATGATGCCTGACTCCATATCTGCTCAGTGTTCAGCACAGTAGTGTGTACACAGCAGGTGCACTGGGGAGGGGCCAAGTGACAACCTGGAATTCATAGCAAGGACCACAGACTAGGGAGGCCCCATGAATCCTGCCTCTGACAAATGTCTCCAAGAACAGAAGGGCTCTTGGGGAGTGGGGGAAAAGAAGGGGTGGAACAGATGTGCTCCCTGGGGAACTGGGGCCCTGGGGAGCAGAAATGAACCCGTGAGTGACAGCTCCAAGACCACAATATTAGGTTTACTGTATAGAAGAACTTTCTGGCAATCTGAACTAAGAGGCAGATAGGTGTCCCTTCCAAGCGGGATGGAGCCCAGGTGGGTCAGTCCGTCATCAGGAAGGCTAGGGGAGGGGTCAGTTCAGTGGGTAGCTGTGGCATTATGAACCCAGGTGAGAAATACCTAACATCAAACCTGGGATTTGCCTTCCCTCACCCAGGCAGGTTTCATCACTTCACCAAGTCTGTTTCTCAGCTGTAAGACAGAGATAATAAGAGTGCTTACCTCAAAGGTTGTGTGGGAAGAAGAAAGGGAACCAGTGTATGAAGACTGCATTCATCATGCCAGGTTCCTATGAATCATGCTGTAAGCGTTCACTGTGATTGCTGCTGCTGCTGCGATTGTCAGTGATGAAAGGGAAATCAACAAGGGCCTAGGCTAGATATTCGAGGTGGGGAGGCTGAAAGCTGAGCTCAGATGGCCACTCTGACTGTCTGCCTAGGTAGGAAGTCTTCCCTGCCTTCCTCCCCTCTCACCTGCAGAAACCTTTCAGTGTTAAACCTGGATTTGGTTCTGGGCCAGGCCCCCATGAAACTGCCCCACAGGAATCCACCCCTGAATAGGCTCTAGGAGACCCCAGGGTGATTCCTACCTCCATCATTGGGGTTGAGGACCCAAGAAAATGTTCATCAAAGGTCATGGAAATGGATGTTTGGAGTTTTAAAATGCCCCAAATATCTCCTTTGCATTAGACTAACAATTCTGTACAATTAACCCTAACTCAAAGTGGAGAGTTTAAAGTTTTATGTATCTCAGCATTTAAACGTCAAGGTGAGCTGGTCTTATAGTTTGCTGCTCACCTGAGATGTTTGCTGCACCTCCTAACTGGCCACCTCTTTCCAATCTCTCCCTTTCCATTCTAATGTGAGCTCATTGTTGGCTTTAATAATCTCCCCAGATTGCAACACATTGTCATCTCTTCCTGCTCAAAACTCACTCACTGCTCCCCAGGGCCCAGAACACCAGTTTTCCTTTGTGACACAGATGATGAGAGATCCTCACGTGCTCCATGCACTCCCTGTGGCTTATCTCCAGTGTCTCTGTAATCTCATCCCTTCCCAGGATGGGCAGGCAAGGAGTGAGAGTGAAAGTGTCAGAGAGGTAACTTGGATTCCTTTCTAATTTATTAAGAAAGGCAATCATTTCTGTACTGGAGTTTTAGGCATTTGCTTTCTTTTTTTCAAAAAGTTGACTGTTTCTTATGTGCTGAGTGCTTTTCCTATAAGAATCCAATGATCCTCATTGTAGATAGGACACGGTTATTTCCATTTTTAGTTGAAGAAACAAACTCGGGGGTTAAGTGAAAGGAGTAGAGCCAGGATCGAAACTCTGGGCAACTTGACACCACAGTCAGAGCCCTTAGCTCTCGTACTATCCTGTCTCTATTATTAGTTACAGATTGCAAGCCGCACAACCTCCAAGGACTGGGACACACCCAGTTAGCAACCCGGAGAATAAGGCCCTACTCTTTGGAAGGACATGGAGGCCTCATTGCACCTCCACCTGCTCTTCTGGGCTCTCAGCATGTTGCCCTGCTTTGCTTTCTAAGCATGCCTCTGGGCTTCTCTTTCCACGATTTTCTCCATCTGGAATGCTATCCCTGCAGTGCTCCTGGCTAGGAAGTGTCCCTTGAACCTCCTGGTCATTTATATATTCTCTTTGATGGACACTGACTAGATATGACCTCATGTTCCAGGCACTGGTGACCAAGTTTTACTTTCTCTGCCACACTGGAAGATTCAGGGACCCTGAGCTTCCCCCTCTGGAACCCCTGAGAGCAGCACCTGGTTGCTGGCTGGAGGTGAGGAAAAGCCATCAGGCTCTCTGGCTTCCTGGCACACTCCCAGGAGATCAGTTTTCTTGTTCAAGTGGAGCTAAAAAAAAAATCCCCCTTGGTTTTGCATCAGCAGGATCTGCTTTCAGCAAACCCTTCAACAAGAACGGGCAGGAAGAGTAAATATTTATTCTACAAATGAATAAATCTGCTTCCATCTTCAAAAGAAAGCCTTAGTATAAATTATCATAATTTCTCCATTTTAAAATGCCACTGATTTGAAGATATTTTCATATTGAACAACAGCTTTTTGAAAGAACAGAGAACAAAATGAATAAATTAAGATGTCAATTGTAAGGTATGTTACGAGTTTTTAAAAAATATATCTTTGTATCAATGAAATAAAAATATATATGGTCTAATTTAATTTTTATTTTCTTCTTTTAGCTTTGGTGCTGTTGGAAAAAAAACAAAAAAAAGCCTCCAAAACTCTGACTAGGCCATGGTGAAACACAGGCAGATATCAACAATGTGTCCCGGCCAAGTCACAGCCCCAAATCCGGGTGCTCCAGGTCAGCAAGGGCACTCCCTGGTCACCCGTGCACTGTGGCATCCCTGAGGCCCTGCAAAGCCAATGGACAGGCTTTCTCTTTAGCAGAAATATGTCTGTGCTCTGCTGATACCTGATAACCACATTAGTGACCTGTGGAAAGCCAAATGGGAACCTGTCAGGTGACCTAGGCAAGCCACTACCCCTTGAACCTGTTTCCCCAGTTGCAGAATGAATGAGATAGGATTAGATAAGTGGTTTCCCAATGCTCTTCTGATGAAGCCTATGGGATCTGCATAGTTTCCTTAGGTGCTGCCCCGGGAGTAGGAGGGATGGAGTGGGCTGTGCTCAGTGTTCTCATTCCCACTTCACCCATAGCAGCGCTGTTGCTTAAGATTTTGTTTGCAAAAGGATTCTGAAGCCAAAAGTAATTTGAAAAACACGGGTAAATAACATTCTGGGGTCCTCCCAATACTACTCTTGAATACACACTCTCGTATGGTTTAAGAACAGTGCTTCATTCCTCAGTTTGGACACACCCTCAGAATCGTTCTCACCACAGAGCTCCAGGCAGACACTCCCAATCTCTCTATGGCCTAATCCAGGGGTTGGCCAACTTTTTCTGTAAAGGACAAGATAGTACATATTTTAGGCTTTGTAGGCCTTTGTTTCAACTACCCACCTCTGTCTTTATAGTGAGAAAGTAGCCACAGACAACATATAATGAATAGATGTGGCTGTGTTCCAATAAACTTTCTTTACAAAGACAGGTGGCAGGCCAGATTTTGCCCCCGGGCTGAGGTCTGCTGGTCCCTGCGCTGTAATACTTCAACCCTAATGGTGAAGGAGCTGAAGCCCAAGGGGGGAATTCAGGAACTGGGTTAGGATCCTTATCTCCCAGCAGTGAATGTCTTCCACCACACTACGCTACTCACTTAACTGTAACTCTTGCCCTAAGTTGAACTGCAGGCATCTGGGGACTACATGGTTGAGGGGAATGGTGCCTGGAAAAGGCACGTGTTCCATTTCTCTCAGGAGATCAGTTTTCCTCTAGGTTCTTAGAGGGCTATAAAAAGCCCCCCAAGCTTGCCTCCTGTGAGGGCACGCTGCCCGTCAATTCCCCAGAACTGGTATGACTGCAATGTGGTGCCACATTCTGCCCCCTGCCGCAGCCTGACAGCTGTGCCAGGGAGAAGAATCACGCCAGGCCAGCTCTGCACCTCCACTCCCTTCTTGGGGCGAGGCTGGGATTCCCCCGAATGGAATTTTAGATGGAGGACAAACCCCGCCTGGGCCCTCTTGGGTCAGCCTCTGTTAATTCCAGGAGAATGAGAGCTTCATGAATGCTGAATACCAGAACTCCAAGGGCCACAGTGGGAAGAGTGTAAAGGATAAGAAATAAAACCCCACACAGGCTGCCTGGCCTGTAATCCCCCAACATTCACGGAGAAGCAGCGGAGAGCAATGGTAAAGAACTCAGGTATGGAGGTGAATTGGGCTGCATAAATAAACAGACCTTTCAAAACTTCAGTTTCTTAGTCTATAAAATGGGATTATGACAGTATCTATTGAGTCATGGGGGGCTTTCAGTAATAAGTACACTTGACTGTAACTATTAAGCATTTGCTGTGTGTTAGACACTGGGAATATGACACAGAAGATAGTCCTAGACCTCAGGACTCATACACAGATATCATACACAGAAAACAGATATTTCAACAAGTATGGTGAAAACTTCTAAAAGCCCAGTCTGAGGAGGGTGGTGGTAACTCAAAGTGAGGGGGAGAGCTAGAGGTGGATGTGGCAGGGAGATAGATGATGCTGAGCTGCATGTTTCAGGAAGGAGGAAGAGCAGAGTCATCCGTTTGAACCTTAGTTATTGCATCTGTCCAATAGGGAGAGTGTCTCTGCTGTCTACTTTGTAGGGCCATCACCAGGGTCAAGAGATGCCACAGAAGAGAAACTCAGGGCTGGAAGGGTCTCCAGAAAAAAGACTTCAGTGGTCAAGTCTCTGTCTGATGAGTCCCCCATTACACAGGTTCCTTCTTGCCCATAGCAGCCCCCCAGTGAACGGCTGCTAAGTGAGAGCATGTATGATCACATGGGCAGGGGTTGCCCAGTCTCTGCACAAAGCACTCTGTGGATGATGCGCAATGTCCCTGAAGCTAAGCTGAAATGAAGATAACTGGTGAATGTCAAAGTACTTCTAAAAGTTAAAAACTTTATAAAAATGTATGTTCTTATAACATGGGAGCGAGTGGCTGAGCCAGGGCTCAGATGTGGGTGTTCTGCTTCCATGTCCAGATCCACTTCCATTCTGGCACTCTGTGCTGGGATATTTATTGGAGGCTGGAGTTCACATCACCTGGGAGTCCACAGTGGAGGGCAGGGGAGGGGAGGGGAGGGGGAAGGAGAAGCCAAGATAAATACAATGCATCTCCGAAGATCCATTTGTACAAAGATATTTTAAGGGGGTGAAAGATGAGGTTAGATGTATTATGAACTATAATAAAAAACCTGCATTGCTTTTTAAAGATAAAATGAGACATTTCATGCTTTCAAGGTTGCTTTGGGTAACAGACCCAGACCCTAGAGTCCCATTGAGTTGAACAGTGTGAAAGACAGAACTAGAAGCAAGTGTTTGAGCAAGGTCAAGGGTCAGGATAAAAACAGCTCCTGAAAACAGTAATTATTGCCCCTGTGTGAACGTCAGAATCACCTGGGGGATCTGGGAAAAAAAAAAGCAGATTCCCAAATCTCTGACCCACTGATCAAATCTTTGTGGGTATATTTTCAGTAGGCTCCACAGCGGGTGATTCTGAGCCCAGCTGGATTTGAGAACCATTGCTGTAGACAACTAGGGAGTGGTCCTTAAGGCAGGCTGGAGAAGGCAAGAGCAGAAACAGGAAGCTCCTATCCGAGGCAACAGGATACAGAAGCCATCCAAGATATATTTCCCAATAATAGTCAACAGGATTTGAGATTTGATTGTATAAAGGAGGAAGGCAAAGGAAATGATGGATAATGATGAAGGCTACATTTCTGTCCCTAAAGTGAGTATCACTGAAATGGAGAATCCTGGGGTTGAAAGTGGCCATATCCAACCTCTGTGTACTGTGTACTCTCACTTTCATTTATTCATCATCTCAGTAGACATTTATTGAGCATCTACTGTGCATCACACATTACATTAGGTCCTGGGGGACGGGCAGAGAGCAAGGAGAGAAGAGCCCTGCCCCAACAGAGCTCATATGAACAGCTAATTCAAGCCTACAGTGAACTGTGATTGTGAAAATGTCAATTCATGAGAAGTGCAGGGTGCTCTGAACATCTACAACAGGCATGTAGCTTGGGAGATTGGGAAACATTGCCTTGAGGAGGTCATATTTGAGCAGTGAGCTAAGGAAGAGCAAGGGTGAACCAGGAGAAGGCATAAAGTATTCAAAGCCGCAAGGAGCAAGGCCAGTGTGAGGAGAGCCCAGGGCAAGAGGTAGGTGGGGGATCCAAAGCCAGCTAGTAAAGTGGGCAGATAGCAGACAGGGCAGGCCTGAGGCACCACAAGGACAGTAGCTGATGCCTTCCAAACAATGAGAAACCACTGAAGGGTTTAAGCATAACCAGACCAATAGTTGTAAATAACTGTCCTTAATTGTATCAGGCATTCTCAAATTCCATCCTTAAGCATACATAATTCATAAGTCCTATTAAAAGTTATAGTATACTGTACATTTAAATAAAAGAATGATTTAGGTTGACACATACACTCCTAGAAGTCCTGCTCTCTACAGTGTGCAAAAGGGTCAAGCTGTGAAAGCTTCTTGAATTTTAGGTGATAGTAGTCCTTAACCTACATATTAAGCCATTCTGTGGCTTCCCTGATCTGTGGCCACTCAAACTGACTCATTACATCGCTGGGCAACTCGGATTCTACCACTGAACAGTTCTTTTCATTTGTACACTTCTCTTAGATTGAGCCCAAACTGACCTCTGTTTAATTTCCTTCTGGAGAAACTTTCTATTATCTCTTCTACAGGACAACGGATTTGAGAACTGATTCCATGTCCCCCCCTTCAACTTTTGTCTTGCTCACAAACGCCCCCATTTCCTTCAATAACTTCTCATGTGTTGAGTTGCTAGCATAAAAAGAGAAACAGGAAGGTTCATCTGATTTAGTGGTGAATAAGATGAGTTCAAAATTGGGTCACCTAAAGGCGGAGTTGACCTTGGAATGGAAATGTATATAGGCAGGAGGTCATGAGGGACTGATGCCCAAATCTTGTCTGGTGATGGATATCTGAGAGTTACCCTCATAGAGGGGTTTCGTTCTTCACAGGAGTGAGTGTAGCCAGAGGGCTGAGTGGTCAAGAGCCATTAAAGAAGACAGAGCAAGAAGATAGAGACAGAACAAGAGGCAAGATAGAGCAAGTGGGAGAAGGTGGGGAATAACGATCAGGAAGCACCTACTATGGGCCAGGCACTGGGAGCTGGGCAAATGTTATTTCCTTTCAGTCTCCCAACTACAGGTGTCATTCTTCCAGCTTTACAGACTGAGGAAACAACTTGGTTGTGTAACTTGTCTTAGTACCGGAGAGGCCCAGAGGCTATGAGCACCTATAACGGAGGGATGGGGGAGGAAGAGGGCAGAAAAGGCTTCCTGGAAGGATGAGGCAGTGGTTATTTAACCTAGACTTATTTGACCCCCCAAATCTGTGATGTTCCCATCTCTGCAAATTAGGAGAATGCATCAGAAAGGAGTAGAGGCTCGACAAAGCTGGAGCCCAGGAGATGGGATCTGATGGAGGTGAAAGGCTAGACTTCGGTCCAGTGGAAGTGGGAGCCATTTGTGATCCTTCAGAGAGGGCTCTCAGTGGAGGATGTGATTGGAAGCGTGGCTGCAGGCGGTGAAAGGAGTGTGCGGGGAAGAGTTGCTGACCATTTATTTGAGAAGTTTGGCCAGGAAAGGAAGGAGGAAAAAGCTGGGGTTTGGGGGGAGGTGTTGCGCAGATGGGTTCACCGTTTTGTTTCGTTCTGAGGTTTTCTTGAAGATTAAGAAGGGTATGATAAGCTGATGGTATCTAAAACCAAGATTGTTTTTCTGGATCAAAGATGAGAATGGAGTAATGATACGTTCTTGGCAGAGGGTTGAGAGGGAGGAACTTACTTGGCAGGATGTTCACTCATGTGAAAAGGGGAGTTTGAAACTGATATTTGAGGGAGAGGCTGACAAAACTCTGACAAAAATGAAGAAGCCAAACAGCTTTTGTGGGAGACAAAGAAATGGAAGCAGTGCCCAGTGACCAGGAGAAGCCTCCACAGGGAACAGAGTTAAGTCCTATGGCCCCATATGACTATTTACACCCATTGCAGAGTGTGGTTAAATTCCAGGCATTAGATTACATGTATTACTTTTCCCATGACATTCTAATTGAAGACACTGAAGGGTCAGAGAAATAAGTAAGTGACTTGCCCAAGGCCATGCAAAAAGTTGCAATCAAAACTCAAACCCAAGTTTGTCCATTCTCTGAACCACTCAGCTCCACGGAGTCCCCAACACTGACAAAGATGATGCCATGAAATACGTTTGGATGAAAAAGTTGATTTGAATATGGATAAGGGTTTTTTCAAAAGACCATTATCAAAGAAGGAGTAGGAAATGAACTTGGATATCAGGGAATAGGTATGTTTGCATGGAAATTCATAGCCTTGGGGGACAGAAGTTGGGTCGCAAGTCTTTGTGGGGGAGCGTATCATATGGATTAGCTACAGGCTGCTGGGTCAGTGGACACTGTAGGGAAGACGTGGCATTCCTAATTTGGATCTCAAAAGCTGGTTCAACGGAGGCAAGACACAGTCAGAATGGGTTCTTAGATCATCTGTTCAGCAATGAAAATCTCATTCCATGAAAAGAAGAGCATCAGATTATTTCTTGAGTTGCCCAGTAGACAACATGATCTCCCCCAAGAACACAGAATGCAGCAAAAGAAACTGCTGTCTTGGGTTCAATTCAACTGCAGTAGCTGAAAAAGAACTAGTTGTGAAGGGAACAGGAAAGGAACCTTGGGGGGAAATCGATCACTCCACATGAGACAGGGAGATCAGACATAATGTTGGGCATATTAAGAAGGCAAATTTTAAAAAGTCAGAAAAAATTCAGACCGTAGCCTTAAAGAGATGATGGTTCAAGAAGAATGAAAACTGTGATGAGATAACCACAGTCAGTAGGCCTGAATAGGGAATATATAAGAGAAAACGAACATTTCAGTCACTCAGAACTGTCATTTGGACAGTGGTCCAGTTATTGAAGGTCATAAGTGATTTTCAAGAGACAAGCACCATAAGGGATCACCGTGATAAAAACAAGAATATAACGTGTTCCCTGTCTTTGAGGTGTACACAAAGCTGTCTAATTCAGTACTTAAAACAGCACTGGGACTCAAAAAGCAACATCAGAGTTGGAGTAGCTTGTGGAAAATGCAAATGAAGTTCTATAGGCAGTCTTAGTAATGAGTCTGGTAAAAAGATTGTAATTATTACAATAGCCAGCATTTATTGAGTGGATCTCATATGCTAGGTATTATTTGTAGATTATTTATAACAAATCCAAGAAATAAGTGTTATTGGTATCCATAGTTTAACCTCATCTGCAGATGGTGCTATTTGCTTTAGATGTACGATGTGGGAGGTGGACACAGAGTTAATTAACTTGTCCTGTAGAAGGTGGTGTCCATAGTCATTGGCTTTACCTGTGTGTTACTTTCACTGAGGGTTGATTCTCTTTGTAGGGTATTTGTGAACCAGGAAACCCTGCTGGAAGGATTGCCATTATGATGTGGTTTCTGTGTCTGTTACTGTATTATATGAATCCTTTTCTCCCCCCCCATGGGAAGACACATACGCTGTTAGAAGAGAAATTCTACCTTCCAACTTTGTTTCCATTCTCAAGTCATTTGACTTTGATGCTGAGCTTTTTATCCTGCAGTTGCTACGAAAGATCTGAATAGTGCAGCTTAAGTGCCATGGAGATGCCTGGGGCCTGAAGCAGGAAGATTTGGCATCTAGGTTCTGTTCTAAGGCTTGGCCTGGTCACCTGCCACCAAGGAGGCAGTCAGCAGCAAGCTTAAGATCAGGACTTTGAGGCCAGGCGCAGTGGCTCACGCCTATAATCCCAGCACATTGGGAGGCCGAGGCGGGTGGATCACGAGGTCAAGAGATCGAGACCATCCTGGTCAACATGGTGAAACCCTGTCTCTACTAAAAATACAAAAATTAGCTGGGCATGGTGGCACACGCCTGCAGTCCCAGCTACTCGGGAGGCTGAGGCGGGAGAATTGCTTGAACCCAGGAGGCGGAGGTTGTAGTGAGCCAAGATCGCGCCACTGCACTCCAGCCTGGGCGACAGAGCGAGACACCATCTCAAAAAAATAAAAAAATAAAAATAAAAAAACGAGATCAGGACTTTGATATGGAGAAAGCTGGGTTTGAAGCACAGCTCTGTGTCTCACATGGGGAACGAATGACAGAGCAAATTAATGTCAGTGACTTAAGCTTGTTGTCATGGACTGAATTGTGTCCCTCCCAAATGCATATGTTGAAGCCCTAACCCCTAGTGTGACTGTATTTGGAGACAGGGTCTTTATGGAGGTAATTAAGGTTAAATGAGGTCGTAAGGGTGGGGCCCTAATCCAATAGGACTGGTATCCTTATAAGAAGAAGAGACACCAGAGATCTCATTCTGCATGCACAGAGAAGAGGCCATGAAGGGACATGGCAAGAAGGTGTCCCTAAGAGACAGTAAGAGAGGCCTCA
This sequence comes from Ateles fusciceps, assembly GCA_036589455.1. Taxonomy (NCBI): domain Eukaryota; kingdom Metazoa; phylum Chordata; class Mammalia; order Primates; family Atelidae; genus Ateles; species Ateles fusciceps. The sequence goes on along the minus strand of JAZHEH010001005.1, from coordinate 11,856,769 downwards.
CGCGACACTAACCCTGACTGCACCTTGATCTTAGACTTCCAGCATCCAGAACTGTGAGAAAATAAATTTCTGTTGCTGTAGCCACCCAGTCTGTGTATTCTATTATTGTGACCCTCGCTGGCTAATACACCGGCAGAGCCTGCTTTCCTCCGAGGTACATTATGATAGTAGGCCCCATCCTATGGGTTGTTCTGAAAGGAGCCACAAAGAGGCTGAGGACAGTGTCTGGCACATGGCAAGAGTTTGATGATTTCAGTTACTAGCGTGAATACCGAAGTGTGGTTTCCCCCCCCCAGTCAGCTGGGCATGACAGTCCCACCTCTCACATGGTAGGCAGGAGGCTGAAATGAGACCTGTGCCTCTTAAGCCTTCCCTGATGACAGAAGAGAATACACACCTATCTGGGACAGGGTTACAAGAAAGGTCTGCTGGAACCCTTTTTTTTTTTTCTTCTTGAGATGGAGTTCTACTTGTGTCGCCCACAGTGGAGTGCAATGGCTCAATCTCCGCTCACTGCAACCTCTGCCTCCCTGGTTCAAGCGATTCTCCTCTCTCAGCTTCCCAAGTGGCTCGGATTACAGATGCCCACCACTACGCCTGGCTAATTTTTGTATTTTTAGTAGAAATGGGGTTTCACCATGTTGGCCAGGCTTGTCTCAAACTCCTGACCTCAAGTGATCTGCCCACCTTGGCCACCCAAAGTGCTGGGATAAAAGACGTGAGCCACTGCACCCAGCCTGAAGACTTTTGGAAGTCTCACATTTTATCTTAAAATGCATGCAGATTTTGCATTCTGATTCATAATACAGTTGTGTTTACAATTACTTATCAGAGTAGAGAACTGAGGATCCAGGCAGTTAAACCGATCTTGTGTGCCCCAGCCTCAAGATCGCTTTACTTGAGATGGCCTTTGTAAGTCACAAAGAACTGATCTGATGTGAGGATTTAGTAGTATTCTCTTTTAAAAATCAACATTGCTGTACAAGTAATCAGTTTGAGGGGGCACTATAGAGTGTGTTGTATTTTACTAATTAAACCACAAACCACTGCTGGAGCTCCTCAGCAGTGGTTTAATTAGTAATATACAGCACACTTTATAGTGCACCATGTGCCAGGCATGGTGTCAGCAGATTGATCATAATAGATCCACTCCTTGCCTTCTTGAAGCTGACTTCCGGGTAGGGAGACACTGAACAGTCAGATAACTACATCTATAAAGTTGTGACAAGAGGTGTGAAGGATGATAGTAGGCTAGAAAAGCCTGCAGGAAGAGCAGGTCAGAGTCCTCCTAGGCTCTCAGCACCAAGGGATTCCTAGGAAGAGTGCTCTGGAGGCAGACTTCTGACCTGGAGGTGTTGGTTACCAAGCATTTAAAGTGAAGTGAACTACTGTCACCCTCTGTCTTAGGATGACACACTGCACTTTCCGCAAGCCTGGGTAGGCTTAGGTATGGATTTTTTTTTTTTTTTTAACCGGAGATCAGACAGGGTGGTATTTAAAAACTGGCGGGGGAGAGGGGTAGTGGAAAGGTGGGGGGAGATGCGGGGCGGGTAGGAGTGTGAAGGGGAGGGTGGATGGTGCTATTTGCTTTAGACATATGATGTGGGAGGTGGGAACAGCATGACTGAGGGGGCAGGAGAGGTGCCTCTTCTGTTTTTCCTCCCCTGATGTATACTCTCTGCACACTTGCCTAGAAATCAGTTAACAGGTGAGAACTGCTTTACAAATCTAGGCCTCAGTTGCCAAAGAACCAAACAGAAGCCCCCTCTCTTTCCTGCCTGCCCTTCCCAGCCCTTGAAGAAGAAGATGAATGTGGTATTTTGTGTCGGGGAAGGGCAGGTGGGGGAGGCTGAACTGGAAGCCAGGAGTCCCCTCTGGCCCTCTGAGCTCGCCAAGCCCGACTTTCCCTGTAACAGGAGTGCGGGGAGGTTATCCCACACCTGCTCTGGGTTCATCCCTGCCCCAGTGCTTCCTAATTGTTCCTATGCCGCTGTTTCCCTCCTTTTTTCCTCCCTTGAAGGGCTCAGCACAGCAAACAGGCAGATGGGGGAGAAGCGTGAGATTCTCATGGGGAGGAAAGGGAATTTTCCATTATCAATAACAACAACATTTCACCTGTTGGCACAGCACTCACCGGTTTATCTAGTGCCTTCACACCTGTGATCTCTTTGGATCCCGGAGGTGCAGACTGAAACCCTGGGGTTCCGATTCCCAGCCTTTGACACTGTTTCCATGTCCAAGTAGGTCACTTCTTTACAGACACCCACTCCCATTTGGCCACTGTCAAAAGCCATGTCTAGACCTTTACTTAAAATGTGCTCTGCGGAAGCGGTGGCTCACGCCCTTAATCCCTGCACTTTGGGAGGCCAAGGCCGGCGGATCACATGAGGTCAGGAGTTCTAGACCAACGTGGTGAAACCCCTTGTCTTCTAAAAATACAAAAATCAGCCAGGCGTGGTGGTGCACGCCTGCAGTCCCAGCTACTTGGGAGGCTGAGGCATGAGAATCGCTTGAACCCGGGAGGCAAAGGTTGCAGTGAGCCGGGATCACGCCACTGCACTCCAGCCTGGGCGACAAGAGCGAAAACTGTCTCAAAACAAACAAACAAACAAACAAACAAACAAACAAACAAACAAGAGATGTGCGGTGGCCCCCCAACGAATGCCGCCCCTCTTGGCTCACGTCAATCTCAATTTCAGAAGTCCCTCCACTTCGGTGAAACGTCTACCAAATACACTGGTGCCTGGGAGGCCATTTAGTCCAACTTTGTCGCCGGTCCAGAGAGAAGGGCCTGGGCCGAGGACACAGCTGGTCCGGGACAGAGCCACCCCCGCCTCCTCCCTCGCTCGCTCGCGCACACAAGCACACGCGCGCCCGCTGACGGCGCTCTTCCTTCTCCCAGTGCCCTGGGCAGCTGCAAACTTGGGTGCCCTGGGGCTTCTCCCCAGGGGCTTCCCACGGCGGGTGTTGAACCTGTAAACCTTGTTTAACTCTTTAGAGTGGAAGGCGGCGGGAGGAGCTCGCGGTCCTCCGGAATCGAGAGGGGAATCTGTTATGAAGTTACAAATCCTCAGCCTATGAAAACTCCGATTTCACACACGGGAGGCGACTCGGCCCCAGGACACGGGCATTGACACGCACTGGGTCGTCCCGGCAGCTGGAGGCACCTGTGCCCCAGCGCTGCGTCTCCCAGTCCCCTCCGACCTTTCCTCAGCCCCCGCCCCACCGTCCGCCTCTCCCTCCTCTTCCTCTCCGGCTTCGGATCGCCCGGTCTCCCTTTCCCCACCCGGCGCAGCAACAAGTGCGGGCGCCGTGGCCCCTCTACCCCGGCCTCGGTCCATGGCGTCGGCCGGGTCCCCGGGGCGCCGGTAGCAGGGCGCAGGGCTCAGGGCTCCGGCGCGGCTGGTGGCGACGGGCGCGCTGCGCTCTCAGGCCCGCCCTGCGGCCGGCGCTCTCCGCGGTCCCCTCCCCCCGACAGGATGCTCGCCGGCCGCCCCGCCCCGCCCGCGCCCGCCCCTCCGCGCCGCTCCCGGAATAGACCCGAGCACGCCTCGCCCCCTGGGCCGCCGGCCGCTGCCTGGCGGTCCCGCACACGCCCGCGCCGCGCCCTGCCGCCCGCTGGCCCTCCCGCCCTCCGTGACGCTCCCGCTGGGGCCGGAGGACCCGCTTCCCCGTCCGCACGCGTTGGTTCCCGCGCCCGCGCGGCCCGCCCAGCCCGGACCCAGGTGATGTGCAGCTTTACCCGCGATCCGCTAGCTACGCGGGCTCACCACCGCACCCCCGCAGCCAGCTCCATCCCGGAATGCGGAGGCCGGTGCAGCGCATTTTCATCCGATGGAATAAAAATCTCCTTCCCTGCAGCCGGCCGCCTTCCGTTTCCTGGCTTTGGGTTTGTCTTCTTTCGCCGCGGGTCTTTTCTGAGCGCCTTCTAAGCCAGACAGTGGGCCCGTGGCGATGCCGGTGCAGTGTCAGTGGTGTTGCGAAAGGAGAGTGAAATAATAACAAAGATCTTCAGAAAGAAAAGCACCCAGGAAAGCGAGAAAAGAGGCTTGCTGAAAGGTGGACAAGGGCTTGGGACACTTTCAACTAAAACGTGAAAAAAAAACGAGGATTTGGGAGAATTCTGAAAAAGAATAGAAAAATAAATAAAACGTGAAAACATGCAAAGCAGAGTGATAAAAAATGTGGAAATGAACACTTTCAGCATACAAAATACAGTGCAAGTTCAGGCTTACCGATTGTAGAAAATATCGCTATGACCCGTGTGGAACAGTAATGGGATTTAAGTTTAAAGCTGTATGAACAATGCCAACTTCTTAACCTTATTAGGATATCCCTGTGAAAATAGGTCTCACTCATTTATAGATAATATCAAATGTCTGACTTTAAGACCCTTTGTAAAGTCCAGGACCAATTGTCCTCCTAGACACCGCTCCTCCCACCGTGGGCCAGGCCATGGTTTTCAGCTTTGAGCAGGCCACTTTTCCCTACTTAGAACATTCTGGAATGGGGAACATCTGCCAGAAAGGCATGAAGGCAAGAAAAGACCTGGGAAAGAGCATCTTGTACTTTCCTGGACTGGAAATATTTTCTCTATTGCTTTTATGGGCAAATTGAAATTAACAGTGTCTTTAAAAAATTGCATCAGTAATTTATTTGGTGTATATGTGTGAGAGCACTCAGACCAAACGTGGTGTCGTGAACAATGTATGAAAACCTGTGCATGGGCTCTTGTTCTATTAGTTTGGTGCAAGAGTAATAGTGGTTTTTGCCATTGAAAGTAATGGCAAAAAACGCTATTACTCTTGAACCAATCTAAATACTACATAGTATAATAACTTTTCATCAGTGAGGTTTTCTTGCTCATCTGTGCTATGGGAAGCCTCATACTGTAAGTCCTCACAGGACTGTTGATAGGACAAATGAAATGATGATACAAACCCACTTTATAAACCACAAACAGCTATAAAATATGAGCCATTATTATTTTCTGAGTTCCTCTTTGTTGCTGTCCCCTTTTCCAATTTGAAAAGGTCAGTTTAAATTCTAAAGCAGCCAACCAACAGTTTACAAGTGGATTAAGTTTTAAAAGTTTATTGTTTGAACTCTGAAACACTTGGAAACAAGGCCATAAACTGTATTTAAGTTCTCAGGCTAGCTCACTAATTCTTCTAAAAACATAATATTTCTTTGAAATAATTTAGGAAAACAGTATGAGATGTTACTGTTGCAAAAACAGACAGAGACTTTTGTAGAGATTTTTATTTTTATAATGTTTAAAAAAATATTTAAGATAGAGACGAGGTTTCACTATGTTGCCCAGGCTGGTCTTGAACGCCTGAGCTCAAGTGCTCCTCCCGCCTCCGCTTCCCAAAGTGCTAGAATTACAGGCATGAGCCACCACGCCCGCCCTGTGGAGATTTTTAAAGAGAACTTTCAGAAACTTTCAAGGACTTTGGAGATATACTCAGAGAATCGGAAGAAAAGAGTAAAAAAGCCTAAGGAAAATGTATGCATGTCCATGGAATAATTTGTGGAGTGGAATTAACTGAGCTGTGGTCTGGGAAGGATATAGAAATGGGAGACCACCGTCTGTGCACAGTTCTAAGAATCAACAAAAATTGTTGCTGGGAAGGTATAGTGGTTCTGGCTTAAATAATTACTCATAGTGTCCACTAGATGGCAATGTTGACTAAGTTGTCTACAGCTTGGTTGCTGTCAGAGTGAGATGGATGAGAAAGTTATTTGTGGGTTTGGACAAGGAATAACTATTTTTTTTTTCTGTATGTTACCTTTAGTGAGGCCTATATTTCTCATAAAAACTAACAATCCACACTTTCCATAAACTCGCTTAGGCAATATCGATTGCACTCTGTGCAAGTTGCTATTGGAAGAAGAAATGCTAACTAGGAATGAGTTCCACCTTCATAGAATCTATAATCTAGTAGAGGAGATAGATATGTACAAAATAATATAATACAAATTATTATATGAAAAGTACCAGAGGAGAAATAAAGTGTTCTTAGAGTCCATCAGATAAGCAAGACTTTATTTTCACTAATCACGGAGGCAGTAATGGATGACAGACATTTGGAAGGGGGCAACTCAAAACGTGTAATGAGGGGGATAACATTATGGGCAAAGAATGGTGAGAGCAAAGACATTGAGCTGAAAGGCGGCAGGACGTGTCTGTGAAGCAGTTCAGGTTGGCTGGATTGTGGGTTACTGAGGGGCAAGCATCAGGGCAAGGATGGGAATGAGGGTTGTTGGTATCCCCCTTTCCATTTCATTTTGAGTACAACTCTCTGGCAAGGATTTTTAGGAGCTGCCTCATATCTTCCCTTTCACTACCTACTTTGCTCACTTCCAGGTTTTCCAGGTTTGCCTGGTGCTTGTCTGAAGAATTCTGTGTGGGGGAGCTCCAGCTCTGTAAGAAGATATCAGATTTGGCCCTAGTGAACAATACCAGGAAGCAAGCTTTCAACTCCCTTCTGCTCCCGGTCTTGTAAAACAAATGATACTCCCCAGTCTCATTCTTAGCTTATCAGGTGGAACTGGGAAACCCTGGGAAAGAAAAATTTGGAGGCTCAGGACTGTTTGTTGCAGGGAGAGAAACATACTCTAGCCTCCTAACCTGTCACCTTACCTCCAGGGACTCCTTCCACCATGGCCACCAGAGTGACTGTTCCATGATCCCAATCAGACCATGCAACCCTTAAAAATATTCAGTGGCTCCCCCTTGGCCCTCAGCAGAGAGTCCAGATTTCTTATTACAGTGTTTGGGGTGCCTTGTTCACTGAGCCTGCAGTGTGATCTCAGGAGACTTCAGGAAGAGTAAGAAAAACAACAGATGGATGCTCAGATCTAGGTTCCTGAGTCAGCTTTGTTGCTGTGTGAATCTCAGGTCTACCATTGGGTCAATAGTATATAATTTCTTATGTGCTTCTTTCCCTATGCTTCCCTGTCCCCGACAAGACTGTAAATGCTGTGAGAGCAGGTGCCGTATCTTACTCATTGCCAGATCCCTAGAACCTAGTACACAGTGCCCAACACCTAGTAAGTGGTAATAAGTATTTGTGGAATGAGTCAGTGAAAACATACGCAAGGATGTGTGAGGCCTGCCAGTATTAGCTTCTATTAATGCATGTGTCCTGGGGATCCTGTTTGTCCTCTGGGATTGTCGTATTTGCTTATTTATTTGCAGGGGGAAAATGAGCTTGTGACCAGGTATTCTGGAGACACGCCACTGTGCTGCCCAGACCCTGTGTGCTGCTGTGGATGTGCGGCTTCTCCTTGGCTCAGGGCCCCTCTCCCATGCTCCTTTGTGTGGGGTGAGCCCCAGAGCCCTCTGATCGGGTGTCTGTCTGATGTTGGCTGCCAGATAAAAACCTCTCTTGTTCCACTAGCACAATGTCGCCATTATAGCCCCTATCCAGGGAAATGACACACGTCTGCTGGTCCACCCTGGGCCCCGGAAAGCAGATAGAGATCTCAGTGGCTGTTTCTGGGAGAAAGAGAGTTTCATGGATGGATGAAACTCCTTCTTCCCATGCACCTTCATGTTTCTGCTCCAGGGCACGGGGCTCCTACCTGCGTGGGGGGCAGCAAGGCTCAGCTTCCACAGTTGTTAAAGCCAAGCCCAGTGATTGTGTCTAAAGAAAAAGGAGCTTTTGTTTTTATGCCGAAATGCTGCATGAAGCTTACTCCCTTCCTTTGGATTCTTCATCTTAAGTGAGACCTTAAGCTCCTTAATCGAGGCTCGTGCCCCTGAAGCACCTACAGGGCCAGGCAGGGAAGGGTGTGCAGGAAGTAGGCCATGGAGGTGGAGGGGCCATGGCAAAGTGGAGCCCTCTTGCCCCATCTGAGGGACCAGTCACCAGTCAGCTCAGCTCTGGAGTGGCCAGATCTTTCAGATTTTTCAGCAGAACCCAGAAATCCAGATTTTAGTAAAAAATCTCTTTTGATTTAAAAGTATTGGTAATGAATTCCAATTGTTTTAAAACATTGCAAAAAACACCCCTGTGGACTTAATCTGGTCTGTAGCCCCCCTAGAACCCCATGTCGAAACTTGAGGGAAAGTGTGGACCCGTGAAGACTTCTGCAGGGTCTTTCCTGCTGGGGGCCTCTATACTGAGGCCTGAGGAGGGTGTGCAACTCCTAACACTGTAGCGTGGACTAACTCTCTTCTGAAGATCTGGGCTGCACGCCCTCAACTTCAACGGTGGCTGCAGGCTGGTACCAGGCTGCTGAGGTCCAAGGTGGGTTTATAACCTGGAGCTAGAAAAGCTTTAGAGCCCCAAAGAGCCTGACATATTAGCCCATCTGGTTCCTTCATTTGTCAGTTAGGGAAACTGAGGCTGAGAGAGGTGGAGAAATCGTCCCTGAAATCACATAAGGCCTTAGATCCAGAATCAGGAACGGTGATGCTGATATGAGGCCCCCTGAGCCACTCTGTTCAGTTTGTGGGATGCAGTGGTGAAGGACATGACTTTAGGACAAGGTAGATCTGAGTGTTACCCAGTCCTGCCTCTGCACAGCCAAGGCATGATCTTCAACCTCTCGGAATCTCAGATTCCTCAATTAAAAATTGGGGCTACAAACACATTCCCCACACGGCAGTTTCGAGGCTTCAGTGTAACTGTGTATGCAGAGTGTAGAGTGGCTGGTGCCCTGCCAGCACATGGTATGTTTTCTTCAAATGTCAGCTGCCACTCTATTCAGGGAGGAGATTTTGTATGAGATAGCCAAGTGCACGGGCATCTCTAAGTTCAAGTTCAGGCTCTGCCACATACAGCTGTGAAACACTGGATGAGTTACTTATCAAGGGCCCAGTTTCCTCAACTGTAAAATGAGGATGAAAGTAGTCCCCAGAGGATTAAATGAGATCTGTAAGGTGCTTAGTACAGTGTCTGAGCCATTGTCAGAAGTGTTGGTTATTATGTAATTGGTGTGGGTTTCCTCTGAAGAACTTGTCAGAGGTTTATGGAAAAATATTAAGGGATACTGAAATTGTGGCCACATACCCAGGCTGCCCCCCTGGAGGGAGTTTTATGTAATTCCAACCCCTGGAAATGCAACTGATTCTTTCAGGTTCCTCCTTCCCTACAGAGCGCCTGATGCTCCCAGATGGGAGGACTACCAGGCCTCCAAATGCTGCTACCCATGGAGTCTGCTAAGGAGTGGCGTTTTGTATGCCCATTTAAAAACGTTGCATAGTGCTGTTATTTTATTAGAAGGACAGATTGCTAGGGACAGATGGACAATTTGTCCTGATCCAGGTGGGCAAGAGCCTGTGCGTTAGGGAGGCAGTCTCACTTCTTTTGTATGACAAGGAATTCTGGATCCATAAGGAGGTTTTGGAAAACCAGAAGGCTCTAGGTCTGGGCCCTGTGAGCACTTTCCAGTGACAGACTGAGGCAAGCTTTCTCCTTCCTACCTGTTCCCTAGTGATTCATGTCACACTGCGTGCTCTGATTGGGCAGATGCCTGCGCTGTTTAAATTGTGGTCACTCTGCCTCACACAGGCAGCAAAGGAACACATTCGAGATTTCACTGCCAATATTCATTCACTCTGGGAGCCAGTGTATGTGTCATGACTTCTTTGGTGGCAAGTGATAGAATCACAACTCTAACCAGCTTTAACCAAAAAGCTGAAAGGGTAGCTGGGTAGTTGGAGGCGTGAAGCTGGCTTGAAGGCAAGCTTGGGTCTAGGAAGGCAAACGGAGAAGTCGCTCTTTTCTCTCCAGCTCCCGGCTCTGCCCTCCTCTGTTTAGTCTTCATCTTCAGGTGGTCTGTCTTAATCTGTGGCAGAGAAGGCCACACAGCTGCAGGCCTGAATTCCCTACACCTGGAGATTCCAGGTGAGAAAGGCAGGCTATCTCCTTGTAGTTCCAGCAGTGGCCCAGAGGGGGCACTCATAGTCTAGGTAAACCACAGGATCTAAGCCCAAGGTGAGCAGTCAAATGCATGCTTCCCCTGCAGCCAGGCATGCACCTGCAGCACACAGTCGTTCCTTCCCACTCTATCAAATAAATGTCACGACTTCTATTTTGCACGTCTCACTTCATTCGTTTGCTAGGGCTGCCACAACAGAATTTCTGTCAGCAGAGCTGGTTTCCTCTGCAGCCTGTCTCCTTGACTGGTGGATGGCTGCCCCTTTGCTGTCTTCTCACGTGGCTGTCCCTCCGTGCATGGGCTCCGTGGCTGTCACCATATGACCAAATCTTCTTATGAAGACACCAGCCAGATTGGATCAGGCCCTATCCTGACAGCCTCATCTTAATCTAATCACCTCTTTAAAAACCCTATGTCTAAGTAGAGTCACATTCAGAGGTACTGGGGGTTTTAGGGAATCAAGATATGAAATGGGAGGGTGAGGACACAGTTCAACTAGCAAATGGCAGGGCTGAGACTGCCCTGAAGGAGGCTGCGTCTAAACTTTACCCATGACGCTTACCCATGACGCTGCACTGTCCCTGCTGGAGCTTATGGCAGCATACCCGGAGGCAAAGGCTTTACAATGCTCATCGGAGGGGGAAAATGAGAGGCTGTATCTACTGAAAACCTCAGCGAGGTCCAGGGACACCCTGTCTATATGATGCCCCAGGAGGAAACCGCTGGTATGCGAGAGTCTTGGCTGTCAGCCGAGCTGTGGTTCAGCAAGCCCCGTTTGTTGTCAAGGAATCTTGGGTTTTCTTCTCTCTCTGCAGCATTTTCAGATTGCTTCTCTTGGGCTGTCCAAAGATCAAGTATCATGAGGATGTCGAGAAAATACGAATCGCCTTCTCTCTTCCCTTTTCCCATCAGGTAGAACTGCGTTTCCCGAAGTGTAGAATTCAGACAATTAGTGAAAATGTGAGATGTGTTTAGATGTCACACAGACCAACATATTTGGAGAGTTATGAATTTATGTGAATTTGTATTAAAAACATATAACCAGCCCAGGTGTGGTGGTTCACGCCTGTAATCCCAGCACTTTGGGAGGATGAGGTGGAAGGTTATTTGAGGGGAGGAGTGCGAAACCAGTTTGGGCGACATAGTGAGACCCTCCCCCATCTCTACAAAAAATTAAAAATAAAAATTAGCTGAACATGGTGGCACATGCCTGTAGTCGCATCTACTCAGGAGGCTGAGGTGGGAAATCCCTTGAGTCCAGGAGTTTGCAGTTTCAGTGAACTATGATCACACCACTGCACTCCAGCCTGGGCAACACAGCAAGATCCTGTCTCTTAAAAAAAAAAAAAACAACAAAAACCAAACAAGCTAACCCAAACAAAAAGACCCATATAAACAGTCCTACAAACCTGCACTTTTCACTGGCATTAAAACAGAAACATCAGATACATGTCATTTGAAAGAAAAATATGGAGTAAATAGTATTAAGAAAATAAATAATTTGACAAAATAATGAAGGTGATGCTTGAATGACTCAAATCTGGGAAGCTCCGGGATGATTCCCCTGAGAAGGAAATGCTTCTGGCTATGGACATAGATGTCATGCAATTTTAAGCCTTTGTATCTGCACATTTAGCTCTAATTTTCCCTGAGGCTGACCATAGATGGTGACTTCTTGCCTTTGGTTTCTCTTATCTGTGTCTCTGGACCAATCATATTGGATGAGGGCAAGTACAGAGGCGAAAGGCTTGTGGGTGGTGGGGAGAGGCTGACCCTCTTCTGCACAGCCCCTGCACTGTATTCATTTGGAGTCTTGTTACAGGGATTCTGAGTGGCTTGGCGCTGCCCATAGCTGAGTATGTAGGCAGGTGTTTATCACTGTGCAGTCAAGATTTTTAGCAACTCAAAGTCTGATGTGGGACAATATGTTTAAAACTGAATTCCACATGGAACTGGCATAATTCCATGAGGTTAATTGCTATTAATTTTAGTAGTGCTTTTGCCCCCTTGAATTTTGCTAACAGTGCTGAATAATGGCCTTTTACTCCATGTTTGGCTCTGTGGCCAGCTACAGCTGCTGATACCTTCCACAGCTGGCGCCCATGTCGTGAACTGGGTGCCTGGTGAGGGTGAGGGCTGCAGGCACAGGACAGCTGGCTTCTTGTTCTGATCTGCTCGAACGCTCAGCCAGCCTGTATCATGGCTGCAAATTACAACTATTGCATTATTGGCTTTAAGCTCTAACCTTCTGTGGTTTCTGTGGGCTCCAAAGTCATGTTCTGCTTTATTGATGCAAGGTTGATCTCCAGTGTCCAAAGGGGTTGCATATGTGGGGAAATGCCCCCTTCTAGAATTTCAGTCTGACTCAAAATGTTATGTCTGTCCATGAAAGGAAGATGAGTTAGAGCAGCGCTTCTTCACTTCACCATGTGTGTGAATCACCTGGGGGATCTTATGAAAATACAGATGCTGATTGGGCAGGTCAGGTGGGGTCTGAAGTTCTGCATTTCGCACAAGCTGCTGGGTGATGCTGATGTTCCTGGTTAGGAACGACACTTTGAGTGGCAAGGCCTGGAACATTTCTTCCTACACCCAGCATGTTGACAACCACAGTGCAAGCCAAGCACCCTCCTCAAAGCCTGGATGCATGAGCGGTGTCTTTCTAGACTCTGTGCATGGCTGGCCCCTGCCTGCCCTCCCACCTCTTCTAATCTCACTCTCCCCTGCATTTGCTTCACTCCATCCTCATTGGTATTTTTTGTTCCTCGAATAAGCCAAGCTCTTGCTCACCCCAGGGCCTTTGCATCCACTGTTCTCTGTGCTAAGAATGCTGCCAACCCCGCTTCTCCCCAGGTACTTGGTTTTCATCCTTCAATTAGCATACAAAGCGAGTTCCTTTCTCTTGGTACCTATTTGTTGTCTCTGTAGCAGTTATCTTCATGTGCCATCTCTTTTTCCGTTGCCTTATTTATAATTCGTTTCTCCTTTAGATCAGAGTCCATGAGGAAAGCCCATACCTGCCTTCCACGCTGTTGTATCCTCCATGCTCCTGCTTGGCAGGAAATGCTTGCTTATGAATATTTATTGGCTGCATGTGTAGGCATGGAGGAAAGAAGCATTCTTGAGTATCTTTTTGCACATTTGCGCCACCTGTCTGGAGGTGCTGTGTTGGGGCTGAAAGTTAGCATTGGTTTTTGTTGAAGAATCACAGAATGAGAACTCAGAAAGGAGCTACTTTTAATTCTAAGCCACATCTCATCTTGAGAGATGTCAAAATGTGAACAAAGTGTGCATCTTTGAAACATAAAATACAGTAAGTCTAGCATGTCTTAAACAGAGGTCATGTCAAATTCGTTTGTAAAATATTGGATTAAACAAAGGTACTGTGGTGGGACTTCTCAGGACTTTTGGCAATGTGCATAATGAGTCTACAAGAGAAGGGATGTGATGCGCTCTTTCACGGCACAGTGGCTGTGGAAGAGGCGCTGTAATTCCCCTCACCCAGAGGTCACCGGTTTTCTGCCCTGCTCTCTTCTTTGTTGGTAGAGGGCCTGCCTCCCCCCTGTTGAGGCTGAAAATGCCAAACGCCCAATTTCCCAGCCTTCCTTACAGCAGGAGCATGGACATATTCCTAGTTCTGGCCAGGTAGGATCCGAGCAGAGTCTACTGAGGACTTTGGAAAAGTTTTTCTGACTACAATAGACATGCAATAGACTTTCTTGTTTTTTGATGTGATTGTGTGGGGACGTGATGCCTGGAGCACAGCGGCCTCTTGTAAACATAGAGGACATGCTGGCTAAGGACAAGAGTTAACATGCTAAAGATGGTGAGGTACAGAGATGCAAACAACCTGGGCTTTGGACTCCATTCCTGAGCTGCTGAATGTGCTAACTCTGCACATTGGACTTCTGGTTGTGCAAGACAACATGTGATCTCACCGTTGAAGCCACTTGTAATAAGATACTCTCTTTACCTGCAGCTGGAGGGGATCTTGCTTAATAAGAGTGATAAGCCAGTCTCTCTGAGTCAGACAGACTGGAAATAACTCCTGGCTCTACCAGCGGTAATTATGGTTTTCTTCAAAGCTATTTACTCATTTAGGAGATGGAGATATTAATAATGGCTACTTCTTGGGTTGTTACAGAAGCTTAAATGAGATAATGGGTGTGAAGTGCTCACATAGAACTTGGAACACTGCTGGTGCTTAGCAATGAGGAACCATTATTATTATTAATTTTGATCACAGAACATCTTTGTTGTTGAAACATCCTCTACCATCTTGAGGGATCCTGCATTTTACAGAAAACAATCTGAGTGATGTTTAGTTTTACCAAACTTTTTTTTTTCTTCAGGAGAAACTGAGGCCAAAGGAGTGGCTGCTGTTTCACTGCTTTTATTTTGAAAAATGTGCAAAATAAATTTTTATTCAGCCTTTTCCCATGTCAGTCATTTCTACTCCCACACAAGAAACAACAGAAGGACACAGGTTTGGGGTTGAAGTGATGTGCTTTTATGGGAAACAAAAATATCCAACAACAATAACAAAATCCTTCAATCTCACCCAGTTGTTAACCACTGACAATGAGGCAGCTTCAGTGTTTGCATCTTGCTGGGGGACGTTTCTGAAGGGTCAGGAAAGTGAAGACATTAGCCAAAAGAGAAGTTGCAGGGAGGGCTGACATCCTAAATGAGAGCACAGCCAACTTCCCTCTGGCCCTCACCCTATCACCCCTTCCACTTAGAATCTCCTCCCAATCTACAAAGATCCTTCCTGCTGAATTTTCCTCAGATGCAATCCCTTTCAGAAGGCTTTCCTTGGTCTGCTCTAACTGCATATGACTTTTCAGTAACATCACGTACACTTTCTCATTCCTTCTCCGATCACTTTCTGCCTTACGTCCGTTATGTTTGGGCACAGCCTTACGATACCCACTGTTAGTAGGCATGCCCCTGAGACCCAGTCCCAGGTAGACTCACCCTGGTGCTCCCCCTCCCCCTCCCCCATTCAGTGCTCAGTATTCAGCAGGTGCTCAACATCAGAGGTGCTCAGTGAGGGTTTGTTCAGTTTAAGTCAGTTCTACATTTGCCATGTCACATCACCAGCCTCTTGAGAGTCATTATTGTCATTTTCAATTCTTCATCCTTCCTCCATGACCTCAAGATGGTCCGACTCAAGGCATCTCCAAGAAGGAACAGCTCCCACCAAACATCGCCCACTCAAGGTGAAAGGTTTGGAGAGGAGAAGAGAGGTTAAGCCTTCTCCCCCTGTTCAGGGAGGTGAGCAGGCAGGAAAGGAAGACACCGGGGGAAATCCAGGATGGCCATGAGTGCTGTTGGCCAACACTTCATTTTGGAATCTCGTAAGCAGCCACTCTTCCAAAAGTTTCCCCCGTGAAATATGGCTAACTTTTCAGCACAAGCCGAGGACTGGTGGAGGTATGGTATGGTTGTCCTGCCAGCCCACAGACCAGAGGCATAGACCAAGAACCTTTCTTTGGGACATGGCCTATTTTCTCTCTGGAGGGTAGTGAGAATTGTCTGTCTGGTTGTTCGGTTGGAGCTCTGGTGGGAACGTTAGCCCTGCGGTGTTGAGTTGTCAGGCACATAGATTGTAATAAGGCTAAAGAATACAGGCTGCCATCATGGGCCTCTCCTTGAAAGTGGGAAGGGTCAGGAGGTGCTGGGAACAGTGAGGGAGAGAGGAGGATCCCCAAGAAAGCCTGCAGCTCTGATTCTAATAGGTGCCCTGCTCTATCTCCCACTTCTGCTCCCTCTCCTTTCCTCTGGTTCTCCAAGTCCAGGTCAGGCAAAGGGGCCAGTGGGAAGGGGAAGGGCCTTTTTCTTTTCCTACCATGAACCCTAGATTTGGACAAGGGAGAGGCTACAATCCAGGGCAGAAGGAGGAGGGTTGAGGAGCTCAGGAGAGGCCTAGGCCCTGTCCACTTCTGTTGACTGGTATAATGACTAGATTTGAGGCTCACACTTTAACTGCATTGCCCCCCAGAGAGCACTGAGCTCCTAATTGGGGCTGTTGAGAAGTCTTCATGGGCACTCAAAGGCGCTCATTGATTTGGGGGAGACTGCTGCAGGTCTTCCCATGAGAGGGCCCCTCTGGGGCCAATAAGGTTTGGAAACCACATGGTCAGCATGAGCCCTAGAAGTTTAAGAAAGGAGCCACAAAGCAAAGAAAAGAGAGATTTCTTCAGGCACCTTCTTTAGGAAAGAGAGTTGGACCTTGGGGCACTCAAGTTAGGACAGATGTTTCAGTATAAAAAGGATACCCAATAAAAGGACACAGTCCCATCAAATCCCTTCCCAGATCCCACAGCACTTAGAAAAGAGAAAATAAAGAGCATAAAAATATCTCGATGATGTGGGCTTGCCTGACAGCACAGAAAAGCAAGTCTCATGGCAGGCAGTGTGTCCCATTACACAAGAGAGGATTATACCGAGCTTCAGTAGAGAGATTTTACATATATCTTTATATAAATGCATATATATTTATAGAGCCTCTGCCTAGAACAGCCGGGCTTGCTTCTTCAGTTCATTTCTCTTCCAGAGGGCCAGCCGGTCAAACTCGGAGATGGTCATGCCAAAGACCTGGTAGAACTCTTCCTGGGACAGATGGCGCTGAAGGAGGTGGGGTGGGCGAGGGTGGGGGACAGAGAGAGAGAGCAGCATGAGGATGGCAGATGCGGGGGCAGGTGGAGGCAGCAGTGGGCGCTGCATGTTCCTTCCCACCCTGTGCCTTGCACTGTGTCTGCGCCAGGGGCATGTGTGATGAATACTTGTTGAATGGCTGAATATGAGAATGAACGCTTCCCCAGGGAGGACTCTGGAGCTGATCTGACTGAAGAGGCCTCCCCTGCGCATGACTCAAGTGGGACTTCCGCTTCCGCTACACACCACTCGGTGCCCCTTCTTGACCCCTCCCCTTTATGCATGCCTGCTTCATGCATTTGTATCTGGAAGTGTGTGTGGCTTCATGCTATCCCACTCCCCTTTGAAAGAAAAAGGAGGCATGTCTAACATTTTAGGGGATATTTCCTCTTACTTATGTTTTAACAAATAATCTGGAAAGCTGTTCATCAGGCCAGTCGATGAAAAAATTACTGCTTATAATTTTTGATGCACCAAAATATCCCTTTATCTTTTTGTGATATGAAAACAAATATGCTTTATAATCAAGCCCTTGTCTGCATTCTATAGTAGATATCCCCCTCTTTCTGGCCTCCTTTCCTTCCTCCCTTCTAAGCAGCTTTAAACGTGTGATACATTGTCAAGAGCTTTTAGAGTTAGAAATATACAGCAGTTAAAATGTGGCAAAATGTTAACAATTGGTGTATTTAGTGAAGGGTAGATGGATGTTCATTTTGCTATTCTTGCAACTTTCCTGGAGGGCATAATATTTTTCAAAATGAAATGTAAAATGAAGTTTAAAAAGAGAAATATATGCAGAAATATATGCATATATACTGCCTGCAAACTTAATGGATTCACTTGAGCTGGCTAGTTGGTAGCAATTACATGAGCTAGTTGGGTACTGAAGGAGATTCAGTGAAAATTATGTATGTGACCACACAATAATTAGCCAGTTAGTTCTCTGGCTTGTTGTCACTGTGAACTTTTTTTTTTTTTTTTTTTTTTTTTGAGACAGAGTTTTGCTTTGTTGCCCAGGCTGGAGTGTAGTGGCAGAATCTCAGCTCACTGCAACCTCCGCCTCCTGGGTTCACCCAATTCTCCTGCCTCAGTCTCCCAGGTAGCTGGGACTACAGGCCCACAGCACCATGCTGGGCTAATTTTTTGTATTTTAGTAAAGACGGGGTTTCACCATGTTGCCTAGGCTGGTCTTGAACTCCTCAGCTAAGGTAATCTGCCCTCGTCAGCCTCTCAAAGTGCATAAGCCACTGCGCCTGGCCATGTGAACTAACATTTTCACCATACCTTCAGAATTTCAAGCAAAGGTAAGTAATATTGATAATTTTTGGTCAATAATTTTTGAAGTAGAGCTGGGACCAATGTCTAGGCAAAATGCATTACATTCTCACTGCCACTCTTAGCCCTGTTAAAAAAAATTATAAGTAAGTCTTTCCATTATGAAAAATGTCAAACCTACACAAAACAGAGAAAATAGGCCAAAGCCCATGTCCATTACCCAGATCCAGTAATCGTGAGGTTTTCCACATTTGCTTCATTTATCTATTTTATTTGCTGAAATATTTTAAAGCAAAGCCTAGACATTGGGTCAGTTTATTCCTATGCACTTCCGAATGTATCTCAAAACACACTGGATGTTTTCTCACATTGTGGTTACACAACGCCATGAACTAACCCAAGAAAATTTAACAAGAATTCCTCAGAATTCCCCGATACCTGTCTATTACAAAGTTCCTGTCTTGAAAATGTCTTTTTGCAGTTGGTATGTCTGAACTAGAACCCAGGCAATGCCCACACATCACATTTGCTTGTTAGACCCCTGAGACCCCGCCTCTTTCTCTGTACTATTGACTTGCCCATGTTTGTGCTACTTGAGTGAGTGATGAAAGACACCTTGTATAGGAGAGACCCCATCTCTGCTCCTTCCATGGTAAAGACTGAGGGAAACTGCACTTTGGAATAATTTGTTATTGTTGTTGGAGGATGATAGTCGGTATTGATTTTCTAGTAGAGTTTCTCTACCATTTTCAAAAATCTTTGTTATGTGGCTTGATATAAAGGAATGGTAGACTCAACCTCAAGTAATGTGTTCACAATAGGACACATTGGAAGGAGATCAGGGCTTATCTCCTCTAGGGGCCAGCTGGGGCCTCCTTCTCCCTCCAGTTCTCAAGGCCCCTAATGCTACTACTGTCCATCTGACATTTGCCACAGAAAGGTGTTAAAGCAGGAAGGTTAAGAGTGCATCTCTTAGAGCCAGGGAAATAGGGCCATGTGGCCATGGACAAGTTACCTGACTCCTCCTGAACTTCAGTTTCCTTTTCTGGAAAATGGGAGCATCCTAGTGTCTGCATCATGAATACCATGAGGGTGAATGAGTGGATACAGGTCCTGTGCTCAGCACTCAGGGGCACACGGAAAAGCACTCAGTCTGGTCACTCTCACGATCATGATGATCTTTTCATGCACCTGTTACATGGTGTGATCTGCTCCCAGTTTCCTTTGACTTCATCTTCTCTTCCTCATCTTTTTTTGTGCGCATGTGACCCTAGACACGCTCACCTGCTGCTATGGTGAAACACAACAAGCTCACTCCTGCATCCGGGTCTCAACACTGGCTGTTCCCTCTGCCCAGAAAGTTCTTCCTTCTTATAAAAGCATGCCCAACTCCCTCAACTACTTCGAGTCTTTGCTTAAATGTCATGCATCCAATGAGACCAACTCTGATGATGCTATTTAAAACTGCAAATCCTCTTCTCTTCTCTCCTTTTACTTTTTTCCTTAGCACTTATTACCTTCTAACACATGGCCCCATTTATTTTTTTCTTTGTGCCAACAAAATTGACACAAATAAAGGAGACACATCTTGTGTTTCCTCACACAAGAATGTAAGTTCCCAGAGGACAGGGGTCTCCTGTTTTGCTCACTGATATATTGTAAGCACCTCAAACAGTACCTGAATGCTTCTGGGGGCATAGAAGGAGAGCTAGAATTGCTCCCTGCCCTCAAGGGGCCCACAGTCTCAGGATTGTACATAAAGCTAATGCTTGTAATGGGGAAGAGGGGGAGGCAGCACTGGGTAGATAAGCAAGGCTCAAGTTAAGCTCCCCTGGGTTCAAACTCTGATTCTGTCATCACTAGGTGATCAGCTTTAGCCACATGACAGCCTTGATGAACCTCTATTTTCTCCTCTGTAAGGTGAGGATGATTCAATAAATATTTGTTGGATGAATGAATATCTATTCTCTGAGCTCCTTGAGGACAGGGTCACAGTTTTCCTTCTTCAGTCCCCACCTGGAACTAGTGCAGGAGGCCAGGGCAGTGTCTTTAGCCCATGAACTTCAGCTCAGGCTACATTTTAGACATCACTGGGCACTTTTAAAAAGTTCTGATGCCTAAGCTCTTCCTCTTTCCCCAAATTGTGATTGAATTGGTCTGGGGTGGGGCCTCTGTATGGTATTTTTACAAAGCTCCGCGGGTGATTCTGATGTCCTGAAGAATGTTTCCGTCCCTAAAAACTGGCTTCACTGAGCTGCCCTGGGAGCTGTCCCCTTCAGCACTGGTGGTCACTCTCATTTGGAGACAGTGAAAGGAGGAGGCCTTTGTTAAAATGTGAGGAGAATCACCTGCTTCCCAGGTGCTAACCCAGCGTGCTAGCGCTGGAAGGACTCACAAAGCTTCCTGGCTCATGTGCATTCCCTTCTTTCTGCCCCAACCCTCTACCTTGGGCCAATTCCACACCATCAAGTCAAGGGCAGCTCATATGCTCTTCCCGAGGAGTGCTGAGCCTCCTCTTTCAGAAGCCTGCACTCAATTCCACAAACATTTCCTGACACTTCTCCCAGCCCAGGCCCTGTGGTAGAGGACAGACAATGTTTGCCCCTAAGAAACTCAGGGTCAGGCAGAAGAAATGGATACATCCATGATCTGATACACAGGAGGGTGAGAGGTGCTTGATGTATTTTGGATAGAAGGCTGGAGGAGGCCAGAGGACAAGGGGGAGTGACCCTTCCTGGAGGAGGGTTGGAGGAGGCTTTGGGGCACAGGGATTACTAGCGTGGGGCACTGAGGAGCAAGGAGGCTGGTGAGATGGGAAGGACATCGATATGGTTTGGCTGTGTCCCCACCCAAATCTCACCTTGAATTGTAATAATCCCCACCTGTCAAGGATGGGGCCAGGTGGAGATAATTGAATCCTGGGGGAATATACTGTTCTCCTGGTAGTGATAAGTCTCATGAGATCTGATGGTTTTATAAAGGGCAGTTCCCCTGCTCACGCTCTCTTGCCTGCTGCCATCTAAGATGTGACTTTACTCCTCCTTTGCCTTCCACCATGATTATGAGGCCTCCCCAGCCATGTGGAACTATGAGACCATAAAACATTTTTTTCTTTATAAAGTACCCAGCTTCAGGTATCTCTTTATTAGCTGCATGAGAACAGACTAATACAGACATTCTAGGGAGAGGGGAGAGGGAGAGGCAGGGAGAGGCACCAGGCTGTAAGGAGCAGAGTATGGTCCAGCACCAGAGGAGGCCAGGGACTGGAACTCCACAGCAGGTGGTCTGGACTGCTCGAATGCCTGGCACCATGTTCAGACCCATCTCTGCACCTTTGTTTATGCTGTTCTCCTCTCCGTCTCCATCAATCCCAAACTCTACTTGTCTTCCAAGTCCATCTATACCCTTCCTTTTCCTGCAAACCTGTGTTGACCATGTCAGGCCTTAGTGGTCTTCCCTAGACAACAGTAATCTAATGTTCACTGGGCACTTCATACTCAGTATGTTGTCAGATTCTATGCTAAGGGATTTATGGGTACTGGCTCACTCACCTCTGTCGGCAGCATGAGAAAAGCACACCAATCAATCACCCTCACTTTACAGAAAAGAAAACTAAGTTTCAGTGAGGTTGTCACTTGGCTAAAGCTGCCCACCCAGTGGTGGCAGAATCAGAGTTTGAACCTTGGGAGTTTGACTCGAGATTTATTTATGCTTCTGTTCCTTCTACACAGTGCTGCCTTGCCCTGTCTGCCATCACAAACACTGGTTTTCAGCACAATCCTGAGACCGAGGGCCCCTTGTTGGCAGGGAGCAAATCTACCCTCTCCTGCAATTCTGCAGAAGCATCAGCCCTAGTTGAGGAGTTGCTGTCTCTGTGCACCACAGACGCTAACTGAATTGAAGAGGAGGCAGCAAAGAACAGCATGGGGCAGTTTTTGGGGGAATAGCATGGGGCAATTTTGGGGAACAGCATGGGAAAGTTTTGGACTGAGGAAATTGGCTCAAGTTCCTGCTTTTTCAAAAAGCTGTGTGATCTTAAAGCCACTCATTTCACCCAGCCTTCTTGAGCTGGGTTAGACCAAGCAACTTCTGAAATTTCTTCCAACCCAAGAGCTCCTGCTCTGTTTTCTAGACTTACCTCTAAACGGGTCCGGTCTACATCCTTGGGCAGTCGGTTTCTTCCTCTCGTAGTCACCAGCAGCAGTTCATAAGGGTAGATCTAAGGAGAAAGGGGGGTGGTCTCCAGCTTGGGTGAGGGTGGTGGGCTTGTTCCTTTCAGGTATATTTTGTGTCTGGTCTCTCTGTTCCATCCAGAAAGGGCCAGAAATTAAGTCTAGAGGAAGGGCTGGATCTGCCCTCCTTGGGGTTGCCCAGAAGCCTTAAGATACCTTCTCTCAAAAGACAAGTCTCCACAGAGTCCCCTAATACTGCTAGGAATAAGCTTGGAGGTATTTGCCATGTGCCCATGGAATAATATAGGCACATGACCTCCCAAATGTAAGTGTCTAATATTTTGTGACTAGCAAGCCACCAAAGTGTCTCTGAAGCCCAGGGAGGGTATGTGATTTCAGTAGGCAAGAGACCTTGGGCATGATTCAGGGAAAGTGGGCCAAGGAGGGACAGGAAATGTTGGTCTTGAAAGGACCCTTGAGGTAACTATCTATGTTCCCTTCCCCTGCATAGACAGTGCTGTCATCTTCCTGCTGATCCCCAGTGTAGCAGCTCCAAGAATCGTGGAGACTCCCAGGGTCTATGCATATCCTTTACCTTGTACTCTGCAGAGAAAAAAGAGACACATACAGAATGGAACCCATCAGTCTTTGCTTTGCATCACTACATGGGCCCCTGTCCTACTCTCTCAGGGGTTCTGGCCTCTATTGTCTCCTCCTCTTGATCACCAGAGACCCTGTCCTTGCTGAATTCACCCTGAAGGATAATCAAGGCTGGTATGAGAACAGTGGAAGGCTGAAGATAGGGGTTGGGCTGATCTTGAAATGGTTCTAAGGAAAAAACAGCCTTTGAGATATTTAGAATAGAGATTAGAAGAATTTGTGATCTGAAACACATGGGCAAGATCCTCTGTCTTCTGTGGGGGAATCCTCTAAGGTTCTGATGTGGGCCCCTTCTGCCAGAGCTTGTTTGTAGGAGCTGGTCATGGTCGGTATGAAAGCGTCACTGGCAGAGAGCAGGAAGCTCATGGAATTCTTACTGGGAACAGTGTGCATTTGGCTCTGAGTGCTTCCCTTCACCAGGGTTGGCAGGCAACCCTTGCTCCACAGTCCAGGGAGAGGAGAGCAGCACTGTGTGATGGCTCTGGGAACCCAGATGGGACAGGTGGCCTGGAGATCATCCAAGGCCAGGACTTGAGAGGATGAGGGAAAAGCAGGGGAAAGGGGAGGGGCTAGGAAGTGAAAGGGAGTAAGAACTTGGGGTTGGACACAGCGCAGTGTGGGGGACAGAATCTGTAACCATCAGTTGCCAAGGATCAAGCAGCAGTTTTGAGTGGTACGTCCGAAGCCCTCTCCCCCTGCAGACCCCCTGCAGGCCTGCACTCACCTCGCATGCCCCAGTTGACCGCGTTCATGCTGTCGTAGTGGAAGAGGTCTGCGCTGGGCGTCTACAGAAGAGACAGAGCCAGGGCTGGCCTGAGTTAAGCTCACCTCTGCCTTCCTGAAGCACTCACCCATCTCCAGAAAACGGACTGGCGCTTTTGGGACCTAAGGCCCTCTCAGCAGCCTCCGTCTCAAGTTAGGGAAACTTAACTTGCTGCTATATCCCTGTGCTTTGTCCTGGCATACAGTGGATACTCAATATATATCCATTTATTTGGTGAATTTTACTTCATGCTTTCTTTCATTGCTCAAATATCCCTTTTTCTAGATTTGCCCTGACAACCCTGTTGGAAATTGCAAGTTGCTCCTTCCACGACTCTCAGTCCTCCTTATCCTGCTTATCGTCTTTCTTTTCCACAGCACCACGCTCAGGGAGCTCAGAAAACTTACAAGCCATGTTAGAGGCCAGTGGGGCATAGCAGTTGGGGGTGGGCTGTGGGGTCAGCTGGCCTGGGCTTGAATCCTGGCCCTACCACTTCTGGTGGAAGGGTGAGGGTGAGTCACCTCACCTCTCTGTGCTTCTATTTCTGCATGCACAAAGTAGGGCAAATGATAGTAACTACCTCTTTGGGTTGTGAAGGCAAAATGAATTAGTGCTTGTAAAGTGTTTAGCTCAGTCCCTGGCACAGAGTTATCACCCCATAAGTACTAATTGTTCCCAAGCCTCTCCCACGGGGGCCTCTTTCCCTAAGGGGTCACCAGGGAGGGAAGCAAGTCATTGCAATGCAGTTATTTCGGTTAACCCATCACCAGCCCCAGGACATTTGCCCAGGTCTGATAATGGATTTATTAGCATTTTGGGGACAATGTCCCCCCCATCCCCCAGCACAGCTTCTTACCCTGTGCAGCCCATTTCTTCTGTAGGCAGGCAGGGAGGCAGATTTGGAGATGAGAGGATCTGAAAAGAAGGAGCCAGAGCAATTACCAGGAGCTGAAGCCATGGGTCCCTCTCCCCAAGGTCATCTGGCCACCAATGGTCAATATTGCTCCCCAACCTGGTAGGAAGGGGTGGAGGCCAGAGGCCACCAACTCCTCCTGATGCTCTCCAGATTTGTGGCTTGACTGTCTCGGGGGGGGGCACTTTAGCAGAATTCTAGGTATCCGTCCAAGGCACCCACTCACACACTCTTCTTATCCTCCACCTGCACACCTCTATCTTCCTGTGATAGACCCCTGGGTCCTGGCCACAGGTTGGCTCTAAACAAAGGCTCTGGAATTGAAGTGAAGCTCAGAACCCCCGTCAGAAGGCTCCCAGGTGGGTGGAAGAGGTGTGTGCACTTTCTTCTCTCCGGGACCACCTGTTGGGATGGCAGTCCTAGTTCTAGAACCCTACATGGAGACCCACAATCTGACAAATACAACGGGGTGGACTATTAGAGGTCAGGAGTGTGCTGGGACATCGACACTGTATGGTCATTAGAGCTGTGGGGAACTGCAGCTGACACAGCTCTGCTCCTCATGGGACAGGATGGGCTGAAGGTAGGGCAGGCAGAACTTACCACTGTCAGCCAGGTAGTGCGACCGAGGGGCTGCAGGAGAGAAAAGCTGAAGGTCATTGCTCATGAAGACAGATGAACATGGTGGAGACAGTTCATGGGGACAAAGAGACGTGGCTTCCATACCCAGTCCCCTTGGCTGGCTGGGAAAGGGACCTCCATCAGCCCCTCCTTCCCCACTGGTCAGTTTTCAATTGTTGCACTTGCACCCCATCTCCCTCCCCTGCCCAGCTCCTAGCCTGGCACCTGGCACAAGGCAGGTGCTCTGTGATTTTTGTTGCACAGGTGTGGTTGAAAAGGGTTGAATTTCAAACAGCACTGGTGCACTGCACAGAGCCCAGAGGCAGGGGTTGAAAACACTGGCCCTCAGCCGTCAGGCAGGGAAACAGGCTCAGCAGTTCATCTTGGCTCTGCCATTAGTAGTTATTTAACCTCAGACAATTTATTTAATCAAGGTTCGGTTTTCTCATCTGTAAAATGGGGAGTGATAGTGTCTCCTTTATAGGATTATTGTGAAGAATATGTGACACAATACAGTAAGATACTTAGCATAGTGCCTGACACATCTATAACACTCAGTAAAACTGGCCTTATCATTATTGCCACCAACACGATCATCTTCAATCTAACTGAGAGTCAAGGTGTAGTAGGGGAAAGAGTGAAGAGCTCGTGACCTTGGGGCTATTCCAACTTGGGTCTGATCCTGGCTCAGTCACTTACTGGCTTTTGACATGGAGCAAGTGGCTTAACCTCAGTTCTCTCATCAGTAAAGTGGGTGATGATAATCCCTCTACCTTGCGGCTCTACCAGGAGTGTTAACGTACCTGCAAATGCCTGGCACACAGAAATATAATAAATGATGCATTTTATTAGCCATAAAGTATTGATCTGAGCTGAGATTTCCTGGCAGAACTGCATCCCACAGTAGTAAGAAAAGGAGGAGGCGGGTAGAGTATGTGTGTATGTGTGTGTGTCCAGGAATAGGGGAGGAGCTTGCAATGAGACTTTCGAGAAGTGTTTGAATAAAGCCCCTGCTTGTATTACTTCAAGTCATGGTAGGCTCACTACCTCAGGAGGCCATCCCTTGCATCTCTGAGCCATTCCGATGATTATAAGACATTTTTCTTTACAGTGAATCTGATTGTAAGACAGAGCTTCAGATGCCCCAAAGAAATGGGAGTGACTGCTCAGGGCAGAGCATGGTCTTATACGGTGCCCCATACAGCCCCTTCCCAAATCTGTATTCTAGACCTCAATGAAGCTCCTAGAGTGGGGATTGTAGGGTTTGGGGTTAATCTTTGTGGCCAGCCTGTTCTGATTCTTTCATTAGCCCAGGGGATTGAGACTGGGCTGGCTATGTTCCAATAGAACCTAATTTATAAAAACAGGCGGAGAAGCTGATTAAGCAAGCTCCATTACTGATAAATTGAGTAATCTTGGGCAAGTCACCAAAGGCTTCTGTGCCCTTACTCCCCATCTGTATATGCAGGGTGATAAGGGCACGCCCTCCCCCGCAGGGCTGCTGTGAGGAAGAAGAGAGGAGGCATGGGCTGTTCCTCAAGGGAGCCTGGCTCAGCATGAACAGCTGACACTGGCAGTCAGGGGTGTCCCCCGCCCCATTGGGCTTCCAGAGCAGTGCTTACAGCCATTGAGGGACATCTCATAGCCAGATGTGTGCAGGGCCTCCCGGCTGCTAGTGGAGCTCCGGGGGAGGGGTCCAGGGGTCTGCATAGGAGCTCGACCGGGCCTTCATCTCTTCCTTCAGAATCAGCCGGCCAATTCCACTCTGGAGCTGAGGGTGGGGGGAAGAGCAAGATGAAGTTAGAAGGAAAACAAAGGACACTGAGGTGGAATGGCCTTGGGCAAGGCTGAGGCTCGAATCCTCTACAGCAGCCTGCTGTCACGTTTGCCTTCTCAGCATCCCTCCCTCCTTGTGGCACCCATATTTCCCGTTGGAACCTCATCTGGTCTTCCACAAGTTGTCCTGTGGTCTGGGTGGGGGTCTGGTGGTGGGCACAAAAGAGCAGTCCTGGCCAGTGACAGGATCCCATTGTCCTGACACATTGATTCAACAACGGGCAGGGAGCCATCTCTTTCTCTTTAACTGAGGTGAAAATTACATGGCTTCAAATTAACCATTTTAAAGGAACAATTCAGCAGCATTTAGTATATTCACGATGTTGTGCAACTACCACCTCTCTTCCGTTTCGAAACACCACTGTTACCCCCAAAGGAGATCCTATGCCCATGAAGCAGTCAATCCCCATTCCCCTCTCCCCCCCGCCCTGGTAACCACCAATCTATGTTCTGTCTCTATGGATTTGCCTATTCTGCATATTTCATGGAAATGTAATCACACAATACGTGACCTGGTGTCTGACTTCTTTTATGAAGCATAATGTTTCCAAGGTTCATCCACATTGTGACATGTATCATTATTTAATTTCTTTTTATGGTCGAATAATATCCCACCAGTGTATGGACATACCATATTTTGTTTATCTGTTCATGAGCTGGTGGACATTTGTATTGTTTCCATATTTTAGCCATTGTGAACAGTGCTACCACGAATATGGGTGTATATGTATTTGTTTAAGTCCTGTTTTCAACCCTTCTGGGTATATATCTAGGAGTGGAATGGCTGGATCATATGGCAATTTTATGTTTAAGTTTTGAGGAAACACCAAATTGTTTTCCACAGGGGCTGGAACAAGGGTTTCACCGGCCATGAACAAGGGTTGCAAGCACCTGCCTACCATTATGTGAAAATAGCTTGCCTGAGCATGCAGCTAGCGCAGAGGCAAGCCTCACAAGGGAAGAGACAAATTTCCTATAGCTGTTTTTGAGCAGTTGGATCTAGTGATACTTTAAGCTAATTCTACCATTTGATTTTTCAGTTATGCAAAGCTATGCGTTTCTCTTTTCTATCATAAGCGGGTTTGAATTTGTTTGTTGTCACTTGCAAATGTGATCCTTAGTGACATAGGCCCCTAAACATCTTATTCAGTGGCGTGGCCTGCTCACCTTGTGCATGCTGCGGTCAAAATCATCCTCCTCTCCAGATGAGAACCTTCTGGCTCGGGGCACTGTCAAAAGACAGATAAGACCAGCTCCAGTATGTGTGTCCCACTCGGCCTGGCTTAAGGCACTTTTTTTTTTAAAAAGAAAAGACACTTTTCATTGTTTTTAATCTTATTTTTCAGTGGAAACAGTCTCGTGTAAGCTAACCTCCACATCAGCTGAAAGTGGTCTCTGCTGCCTTTGTGGCCTCTGAACACTCATCTCCCTAGGGACGGATCACTGCCCACTTGGTTACAGTTGTATTTGTATCTTACCTCCTTTTCTAAATGAAGACTTCTTCGAGTGTAACAGGAGAGTCATCCTTTCATTAAATTTTTAAATTTTTGACACAGGGGCTCACTCTGTCACCCAGGCTAGAGTGCAGTAGTGTGATCAAGGCTCATTGCAGCCTCAAGCCCCTGGGCTCAAGGGATCCTCCTGCCTCAGCCTCCCATGTTGCTGGGACTACAGGAGTACACCATCATGCCCAAAGAATGTAACAAATTTTTTTTGGACAGACAAAGTCTCGCTATGTTGTCTAGGCTGGTCTCAATTTCCCAGGCTCAAGTGATCTTCCCACGTTGGTCCCCCAAAGTGCTGGGATTATGGGCATGAGCCACTGTGCCCAGCCCCAAAGAGTCATCTCTGAGCTTCCATGAAGCTTTGCTCAGAATGGACATTCAATTAGCAAAGACACTGAATCAGAGTGGATCTTGATGAAACTATCCCCCTATACTTGAGAGGAACAGCTTGGGTTGTCTGATTGGGTAAGGTGGAATCTGAGGACCACTGAGAACCCTTACCAGGGTGCCTACAGGAGCCTTCCATCTCCCCCACATCCTCTCTTTCTCCATCCTCCAAACCATTTTTTATCCTACAGCCAAAGTGGTCTCTCAAAAGCACAAATGGGATCACGCCACTACTTTCAATGTGATTGTGCCACTCACTGCTTAGGATAAAACCAAAATCCTTATCTCAGGCCACAAAACCCCAGGGGACCTCCTCCCTCACCTCTGCTGCTTCTCTTCCTGAGTTCAAGGTTCAAGTGGACAGCCTTTCCTTTCCTCCGATGGAACCCTCCCTCACATCTTGGGTCTTTGCAGAGGTATTTCTACACTCTCTGCTATGTTACGTCCTTGTCACCCTCCCCACTGGTAGCTGAGTGGCTGCATCCGAGAAGCTTTTGTCATCTTCAGACTGGACAGCAGGCCCCTGCCATCAGCTCTCCTACCTTCTGTGCATCACCTCCATCTCATGGCTGGGGCCCATGTCTTTTCCACAGGGGCAGGGACCTGGTCTGTTTTGCTCCCCAGTGTATTGTGAGGGTCCATGGCCAGTGTTTAATACATATTTGTTGAATGAATAAACACCCTCAGTTACAAACCCTCTAAGCACTCTGATTGAGAATGATTGTACAAAGGAGTAGGCAACTGTTCTGAACACCTGTGTCCTTGGCATAGGTGATAGGGTCCTGGCCCCAGGCTCCTATGGGGGTGCTACCTTTGCGGGACCCATGGTAGGTCCAGTACTCAGACTCCGAAGCATAGTAGGGGTCTGGCGAGTAGGCAGGACTGTACTTGGAGGCCTGGCTGATGTCTTCGCTTGTTTTGCTCTTGGTTGTTGTAGACAAATCACCTGCAAAGGACCCAAGGAGAGTACTTCAGGAAGGCAGAATGTCCTGGCTGGGACTGTGTACCCTTTTCCTATGTATACCAGGCTCCAGACCAGGGGAGTGAGGCCACTTCAAGGTCAGGGCTCTCTGTGAGGATGGGACATGGAGCATCAGAGCTGGAAAAGCACTGGGGCCAAACCCTCATTTTGTATTTAGTAATCGGAGCACCAGAGAGGGCAAGGGGCTTGCTGAAGACCACACAGCACGTGAGCACCAGAACTGAACCAGACCCGAGCCCAGGGATCTCTCCAGCACATTCCAAGGATTCCCAGGTCTGTTCCAGAGTGACCTCTAAGGGTGTGGCTCCTCAAATAAGACTCGACAAGCCCCAGGTGAGCCCCAGCCCTTACCTTCCTAGCCCTTTAGAAGCCTGCCTTGTTACGAATTTGAACTCCGTCACTTCTCACAACTTGAGATGCCACATTCTATTCAGGGACTATATGGCCTGAAGGAGGGAGTGCTAGACAGGGACACAGCAAAGCTGGGTTCTGGTCCCAGCTCTGCCACTTTACTCAGTTGTAACACTGGGCAGGTCCTACCATCTCTGCCTCACTTTCCTCATCTGCAACTGTCAGGATTGGTCTGCTGGCTCAGGTGCCATGCAGCTTTAAGCTTCCACCTGAAGTAAGCCCAGGACAGGGGTGACCAGCAAGACCCACTGCGGTCACAACTACTTACAGAGCAGTGACTTCTAGTGGCCCAAACGTGGGTGACAGTCTGGTAGGGCAGAGAGAGAGGGGCTGGGGAAATGTATGTGGCTGCATGACCATTTCCCATGGTCAGCTACAGGAAGCTTTAGGGACAAGCTCTATGCTCTGTGGAGCCAGAGTGGCAGAGGGTGGTGGTGGGATCAGCTTCAGCTAGCCCCAGGCTATGCAACCCCCACAACAGCACTTGCTTCCAAAGCTTCCAAATTCTTCTCTTTGACTTGGGTCCTGCGAAGCCCCTCCTGGCTGATTGTATTTAGCTTTTTCCTCTGCCCTCTTTTCCAAGCCCAACGCACCTCCACCCCAGACTCCTCTTGAATCTGCTTTAGTGCCACCCCTCAGAGTCCACCTGGAAAATCCCATGAAGTCTTGAGAAGCTTGCGATCTGGGGGCCTTTTCTAGGTAGAAAGCCAAACTACTTTTGTCAGGTTTGTGCCTTTCTATGGCTACTCAGGGGACATGATGTGTCCTTCACAGGCTGGTGTACATGTGCACATGCTCACAGACTCACCTTGGACTCCCTGCTCAGCCCCCTCTGGAACCAAGGCTGTCTGTCTAAACTGCAGAATCTTAGGCACCCAGAGCCACTATTTAAACTTGTACTGCCCCCTCCGCCAGCGAATTAGTTCAGAACCTGGTGCAGGACTGCTTCACTCATCTGCAAGCTCCACCAATTCTGGGCTTCCCTTGGTCATCCAGCTAGACTCTTAAGCAAGTGAGGGTGCACAGGGTGGCAGCTGCTCCTCTGCAGCTTCAATGGAAGGAATGTGCTTGTTCAATCAAGGCTTACTAAGTGCTTTGCACAAAAATGAACAAGTGGTGTTAGTGATGAATGACTTGGTCGTTCTCACCAAGGTAGGAATCATGGACAAAGCCAGTTACAGTGCAGATTCTTAGTCCACACTCTCAATATTTATAATTAAGGGAGTCTGGGGCAAGGAAGGGGCCAGGAAATCTGCCTTTTAAATGTCTCTCAGGTGCAGATATCCATAGACCATTTTTTAAGAAACACTAAATCAATGAATGAATGAAAGAAGGAAGTGACCCTCTGCTCCTTCCTCATCTGCAGCTCCTCTGCAAGTCTCCATCCACTCTCAGGAGACTGTGACTGAGAACAACTTAGAGCAGGGGTTCCCAAGCTGGGCTGAGCATCAGAATCACTTGGAGAAACTGTTACAAATACAAAATTCGAATTCAGTAAGTCTGGGGTGGGGCCCAGGAATCTGTATGCATCCCGTGTTATTCTAATGAATATTTTGAGTATTAACATCTTGGAGTGTGACTCTCCCGGGATATGTGCATTTTACAAAGATTTTACCAATCATGGAACTTAGGATGCCAGACAGCAGGTAAGGGAGAGATTGAAAAGGTGGTGGGAAAGAATGGAGGGGACATGGGGCCTTTGTTCTTTTGAAATGACACCCAACTCCTCCTCGATGTCACCCTGTGTAATGGGGTAGTCAACAAGAAAGACCAAGATGCAGCCTTGTGTTTTGTGGCTTCTGGCAGCCTGTGCAGGGCCATCTGCATAGACGGTTAACCTCCCCCGCCTCCTTGTGTGGCCAAGCCCTATCTGCCTCTGATCATACCATGCCGTTTGTAGATCGGGGGTTTCCGGTAGATGTTACTGTCTCCAGCTGCCAGACAGACCAGGAAGGGACAGTGGGGGAGGGGAGAGAGAGAGAGACAGGAGAAAAGGAGACAGTACTTGGTCAGTTGATCTCAGAAGAGAGAGATGGGCAACAGCTTTTTCCAAGGGGCCACTCTCGTTCCCCTGGTGACTTCCTCTTCCAAAGTTGAACTTTCAACCTCGTCTCAACAGGTTCCAAGTAAGGTGCGGGGAGAGGAATGGATGGATCCAAGTGGTGCTGAGGAAGGGACCTGGGGCTTGAAGGGCAAGCATGCAGTCACAGGGGCGTGGGTGCTCAGCAGAACCCCATGCAGGAAGGCGTCCACTGCCTCCACCAGTGGCCACACCTCATTCCATGTGAAAATCCCCAGGATGCTGCAGCCGAATTTCAGCTTGCCCCCCTCCTCCCTCCCTCAAAGACAGACAGGATGGGACCCATCTAGGGCAGCTGAGGAAGGTGTAGATGAAACAGCAGCATGAGCTCTTGAGGGGAAAGTGAGTGGGGAATGAAAAACTGAGCTGGGTGTCAGGAGACTGGGGTCCAGGACTGGCTCTGTTGTGACTCAGAGGGAGACGTTGTCCAAACCACACCTACTCGGTCCTCTAGCCACTGTCTTCCACTAAGTTCCCATTGCGACCTGCAGTCACATGACATTATCGTGCTGTCCCCCTCTGCCTGGGATGTCTTTCCTTGGCTTGTTCACAAGCTGGCTCCTTCTCATCTTTCAGCTTTAATGTTACCTCCTCCAAGAAGCTCCTCCTGACTGCTCCGTCTAGCCTGGCCTCTCTCAGACCTGTCATCTCTCAGGATGGCCTGTTTTATTTATGTTTATGGCACCTATCATTACCTGAAATTATCCTCTACATATTTGTTTACTCATTTATTACCTCTCTCCCTACATTAGTACATAAATACCAAATACCACGAAGACAGGATCTGGGCTGGGTTGAGCATAGCTGCAACCTCTGGGCCCAGAACAGTGCTTGACTGTAAGGAAGGAATAACAGAGGCTTGGGAAGCCAAGTAACTGGCCCACAGTCACAAGCTTATAAGCAGCTGCGTCAGATTCCATCCCAAGAGCTTTGAAGCTAAAGCCTGTGGCCTTCACCGCTGTGTGCTCCTCCTGCGCCCCTCACAACCCTTGGACATTCAAGGCATCTCGCTTGAGCTCCCTGCCTCTTTCTCCCCCTGGAGTGCTTCTTTGAGGACCTAACGGAGATTGGTTCTGTCAAGCGGATAAACTGAAGCCTGTGGGTGTGTTGGGGCTGGAGGACAGGGTTGGTGCGGGTGGTTGGTTAGGGAGGGTCCCTCAGGAACCAGCTTCTTGGTGCCTGTGTGGCATGGAGTGGCGACTCAGGCACCTGTGACCCCATGGAGCATGCATCCATCCCAGGAATCCGGGCTGGCAGTGCCTACCTGGGATGTGAAAGTGCTTGGGAGCCTGGTAAGAGGTTGGAGTGGAGGACCTCACATCTAATTGGCTATGGTATGGAGAGCTCCGGCCACTCTCGGGCCCTGGAGCACGCAGGCAGTGGTCCCCAGAGAAACAGAGGTACAGAGAAAACAGGCATTAACGCAGTGGCAGTTAAGGAAGCGGTGAGGTGATGACAGCAGGGATGGGGATGGGCTGGGGTGTCCCAGCGTGCTCAGGCTCCAGGGCGGAAGCAGCATGTGCTCTCATGCACCACGTCGGCAGAAACAAGCTTGACCTTGCTTCCTGGCTTGATCCCAAAGTCAGGTTTTGTGAGGTGTAAAGATCAACTCCACCCAGCTCCAGGAAGACATCTTAGTTTGTCCCTCTTAACCATCCCTGAACCTCCCCATTCCAGACCCTCCCTTAATTGCTACTTTTCTCCATCCAAGTGCTGGTTTCACCTCCAACCTCAGGTGAGTGTGGATGACCTGACTGGACTGGCCCTCAGGTGAAGGCCAGTCCATACCCACATTTTGGGTCTCTTGGTTCTGCCCTCTGGATGGGGCAGGGCATGAGGATGGTGGAGTCTTCTTCCAGCCAGGGCCACAGGGCCACCTGTCAGCCCTCTCTCCTGGAAGCTCACCACCCACCTTCCTGCTGCTTCTCAGTACCACACCCTCCTCCATCCCTCTGCCATCTCAGGGACTCAGAGAGGCCCAGCTGGTCACCTGGGTGGCCATAGATCTCCAGAGGGCTATATTGTGACAGAGATCTTGGGGGAGCCTTGTGCTCTCTGCAGCAGGGACCCCAAGTCACTGCCTTGTCTCCCCCCGCCTCTTCCTCTCCCTTCAGGGCTTCCCACTTCCTTACCAGAGCGGTAGTAGTGGTGAGGTGAACGGGAGAAGGTGGGGGACATGCCCTGCCGGTTGTAGCTTGGGGAGTCTATGTACCCCGGGCTGGAGGCCCGTCTCTGCCGGAGGTCCAGGTTCTCGTAGATGTCCTGGGGGAGGAAATGGGGCTGTGAGCAAGGCTGGCCGTTAAGTCGGTCTGTGGCCTGAGGGTCTAGCAGGCAGGTGAGCATGACATGGAATCTGGGATTCCAGGGGTTGAAGCATGAATACAGTGACCCCTCTCCCTGAGTTACCCACACAGCCCAAGGAAGACGGCAGGGAATTTCCAGGACTTTCCCCTATCACTTGCAGGTCCTTGAATGGAATCCATGGGCCAATCCTTGCAATCCTGACCAGGGATCCCAGGACCCTGAGGGAGGCCAACTCTGGGCAGGCAGGGCATATTTCCAACCTTTACGCTACTGCCACTTCCTCTGCGACATGCACGAGAGTCTCTCCAGTGCTCCCCCTGTTTGCGGGGAGCACCTTGGGCAAGGGCTCATACAACTTGGGGGTGGCTGGGAATGGGTGAAGTCAGCATAAAGGAGCACAATTATATATCAACTTAATTCTCTATCATCTGAATTACCTGGGAGTAGGGAGATAATGTTCCCAGCGACTTAGAAGTGAAGAGTTTAAAGGCAGTTGTGAAACCAGCAGAAGGAATGAGAGGAGCACGAAACAAAGGACAGAGCATGGTTAGACATCTCAGCAGAGAGGACCTGCAGCATCCCCTTGGTACCCCTCTCCAGATAACAGTCTCGCTGGGAACTCCAGAGGGTCAGACTGCTGATAGGAGGCAGAAAACCTCAAGATTATGCCTGCCTTTTAGGAAGGGAAAAACCAAGGCCCAGAGAGGAAATGCGAAGGCTCAGGGCCGCTAAGGGCGGAAATGAAAGGGACTTGACTTGGACCCAGGCTTCTCTACTGCACGCTCAGGGCTATTGTCAGCTCACTTCCTTGTTTCTCTACTGGTTCATGACCCCTCTGCAGTTCATGAGGACAACACTCAGCACAGGGCACCCAAATATACGGCTAAGCAGGGGCCAGGCTGCTGCCATCAACGAGGCAGTTGAGCTGGTGGCTGGTGCAGCAGCTGGAGATAGGATGTCTCCACTGAAGAGGGCAGCGGCTCCTCAGCTCCAGTGGCTGGAATGGCTGCCCAGCATTTACACAGCATCTTAATTTTCCAAGAAAGTCAGAAATGCAGATTCTTATGTGAAATCTCCCAGTGTTTGCATGTTGACAACTAGTTTTCATTTTCAAAAGGCACTTTGTGAGTGAAACAAAACAAATCTGAGGGCTGGTTGCAACTTGTGTTGGGACCTGGTTTGCCATCTCTAACTGAAGGATAAGTGGCTTCCACTAAACACTTGATTCTCCGCTCCCGGTCCATTTTAGGGGCCAGAAACCAGAAACCAGAAGGGGACTTGCCTGAGGTCACAGGGCTAGTTATCGTGGAGCTGGGACAAGAACCTGGGTCCCTGACAACCAGGACAGGCTTCTGCTGCCCCAAATTAACTCAAGGGGCCTGGGATAAGGTTAGAAATCTTCTAGGATATAGACTGGCAGGACTTCCAGAGTAATTGTGCCCTCCACCCCACTGCCATCTCCAGAGAACACTTTCTCTTATTTAGCAACCATTTAATTATTTCAAAAGCCATCTGTTAACTGAGTCTTCATAAAAGTGTCTCTTCAAGGGAAGAGACGCTGGGGCTAAAGGCCAGGTGCGAAAACCAGAGAACATGCCTAATCAGGGATTATAAACCTAAATGGCCATTGAGACTGGCAGGAGATGAGCGCCTTGGGCTGAGTACGTGAAAAATTCCTACAGGACAAGAAATACAACAGCTTGAGTAATAAATGGTCACAGGCTCTCAGCTTCAATGCTGGGATTAACAGGGAGTGGGGCAGCTGGGGAGAATGGGAAGCTCATGTCCTGTCTATAGGGGGTGCTGCTACCCATCTCCAGATGGTGGAAATATAGGTTTAATATTGTCAGCTCTGATTTTTCAACAGAAGCCAGAAAGCCAAATTTTTGGATGAAATCTCTTCATTTTAAAAACGTTGGTCTTAAATCTCTGTTTAGAAAAATCTGGGAGCCAGGATTGTGGAGGACAAACTGTCTGATGGAGAGGGCTGGGGAAGCCGGTGGAACCTCCTTTCCTACAACAGCCCCAGAGAGAAGGGCAAGATGCGATACCTCTCCATAGCCACATCTCTCCAGCATCTCGTCGGACGTGTATCTGGAATGAGGCTCATAGGAAATGAGGTCGGGGCGTTGTACCTCGTAGATGGACTTAACCTTGGGAAGAGCCGCCAGGTCTTTGTAATTAAGGATCTCATTATCCACTTTAGCCTAGGGAAGAGGGAAACCGACAGGAAAGGAATAGAAAGATAAGAGGGAAAAGGGAATGGAGAGAGGAAACAAAAACAAGATGCAGAAGGAACGAGCGTCTCCAGTTTCCACTAAAAACAGAAGATTAGGATCCAATTGAAGAATAGTAGAATGTTAGACCTAAGAGTGGTCTTAGAGGCCATCCATTCCAACAGGGCTAACATTTACTGAGCACATATTGTTTGTGAGGCCCTGTGCTTCACAAGAATTATCTCCTCTAGATGTTATGATGCCTCTGTGAAGTAAATGTCAACATCATTTCTATTTTCCAGCTGAGGAAACGGAGGCTCAAAAGATTATAAAATTTGCACCACTAAGCTAATAAGTTGAATTCAGCCTGAACTACACAGCCTGGGTGCTGACTGCCTTCCAGTCCCACAGAGTGAGGACATCCCAATTCACAGCATCCTTGAAGAAGAAGATGAAGATCGTAAAGACAAAAATAATCATGATAGCATAACACCAGCTAACATTTGGTGAGCACTTATTATAAGCCAGGCTCTGTACCAAGTCCCTTTATAGATTAACTCAATTCAGCCATACAACTCACAACTCTAGTAGTAGGCACTAACATTATCCTCATTTTGAATAAGCAACCAGAGGCACAGAAAAATCAATTAACTTGCCCAAGGCTACATAGCTTATAAGTTGCAAGAACCCAAATTTCAAAACAGAGAGCCTTCCCCTCTTCAGCAGCCTCTACTGTCTTCTTGGGACAGGGAGTTCACTGTCTTACACCATCAGAAGTCTACCCCTCAGAAAGCTGCTCCTTCCATTGAACTGAAATGAGCCTCTACCTTCTGCTTGACTTTGGCAGTGTTCAGCCCTCTAGAGCTGCATAGATTGAAAGATAGCATCCCCTTGCATGTGACAGCCCACGTCTCATGGCTTCTGAAGCCATGTCCTTTCCATGACCATGTCCTCCAGCTGTTCCCTCTGTGACCTGGTGTTTGCTATGATCAACCAGGATCTGTCTTGCAAGGTCCTGAGGTACTGTAAACTATGACAGAGGCTGCTAGATAGAGAATCCAGAGACTGTATTAGTCTGATAATGTTTTCCCAATGCCATTGGAGCCAGGTAGAGTCTGAGGGCCAAGACTACTTTACAGGGAGCGGCATTCATAAATACCTTATAAGCTGTGCTATTTAAAAAACCTACCAAGGCCCTTCCACTATTCTATCTCTGCCCCATCACCATTGCAATTAGGGCAGTGTTGCTTATTCTCGTGTTGCTTATTCTCATGCTGCTTATTCTCCGTTGCCCCTAGACCCAGTGTTCACCCTTCCTTGCCTGGATCTGTGCCCTGAACACCACCTGGGCTGCATCAAGTTTCTTTTGCTCTCTGGTTTTCAGTTGGGTTTAGCCAATGGGATACACCAGCAGAGACTAGAGGCTAAATGGAGAGAGAGGCTGGCACACTTATTCCCCTGGCAACCTTCCTGCCTGGCTGTGGGCTGAGCCCAACTCTATCTGGAGGCTGGGCTTCCCCAGCTCTTGCCAGCTTTGGTAATGCTGTTCCCTTCCCTTGTCTCTTTAGGTCCAGCGTGGTAACAATGTCATGCTGCTGTAGTCCCTGGATACCTCACTATCTCCTGTGGGTCCACTTAACCCTGCCCACACCTCCATCATGAAACCCTCCTCAGTTGAACTCTTTGAGATAGGCCACCTGATTTCTGCCAGAGCCTGCCTGGTACAGACACCCACATCTGCACCAGTTCTGGGGATGTGTGGGTAAAGGGACCCTTTATTAGCTGAGAGTCCACTTGCTGAAGTAATTGTTGCCTTTTGTCCTGGGTGCTAGATCTTGACCTTGAGCGCTCTTGGCATCTTCCAAATTCATCTCCACCTGTAACTATTCATCTTGACACTTTACCCCAAACCTCAAAAATACTAAATTTATATTTCTTCCTACAGCCACTTTGTTTACAGGGCTATAAATGAGCCTCAGGTCTGGAGGCATACCAATTGATCAGAGGCATCCTAACATAATTAGCCAGGAAGGAAGGAAGGAAGAAAACACATGGGTCAAAGCCAAACCACCTGAAGATGATTCTAGAAGTCAGTGGAGATGGAGTAAAGTTTGAATGTTTGAAAGAATCTGCTCATTTCAGGTTCACTGATAATTCTATTTGAATATAAAATCTCAAGTATCCGTGAAAACCAAATTAAGATCCATCTTTATGCCTGTTATTGCATCTCTCCGAATCAGGTGAATGATTTTTTTTTTCCAAATTTGGAAGCCATGCTTGGGATGGGCTGACTGAAAACATGGCTTCCATGACATGCCCAGTCATTCCCCAGAGCAGCTGAGCACGAGGCACCATAAACGGTGAGAGCAGGAGAGGCTAGAAGGGGAGACACATGCCTGTGCTAGGATGTAAGGGACAACTGATCTCCGTGTGTAAGCCCCTAGTTGGAAGGCACAAGCACAGGTGTTCCCAGCTGCCATCATAAATTCCATTCTGTAATGGAGTTGCTTCTTACAGGGGCAATTCTGAGAAACTTTCTCCAGGACTCCAAGGTGAACATCATCAGGGCTTAACTTATTTCACAAAGATTAATGAGGCTCCTCAGTAGCACTGGGAGACTGGCTTGTGGTGAACAGTATTACAGTGCAGCAACTTCCTGAGGTCTCCTGTCTTAGTAACTCTCTTCTGGAAACATGCTCACATTTGTCAATAACATTCTCACTGTGCACGCCTGGAAACTAAGCCCATTAATCCTGCCATGGTCTGGTCCCATTTACAGTGCCAGGGAGACTATCACCTCTCTTGCTTTAGACAGGAATCTTCAGTGAGTACAGCCTGTGATCAAAGCAGCTCGTCTTTTTTGACAGCCACATGGTAGTATTGATCCATATTGAAATTTCAGTCAGTGATAACTCTTAAGTGTTTTTTTTTTTTTTTCCATTTGATCAGAGAAGAAAGGAAAGGTGCCCGTAGTCCTGTCAATGGGCATTATCCAGGGATCAAAGAGGAGCCTTGATGTGGATTTGAAGTAATGATCTAGCAATGGTGGTCAGGGCCAAGGCTGGCTGGCTTGGTGACTATATCTAGAGCTTCTTGTTAGGAGTGGGTTTCTTGTTACAGACCATTTTCCCCACATTTCCGGTCATCTTGCCTCCTTTGGCTTGTGGAAGGCTGGAACAGTCCAGAGTCAATCAGATTGAGGTTTGTTGCTCGTTTCAGTTCCCCACCTCCTTTAGCTTATTTCTATTTATCCCTCTGCTTTGAGTTTAATGTTTCTTCCTTAGGTTGCCTTCTCCCAACTAGTCCTAGATTGTCAGGTCCCTCTGTTTATCTGTAGCATCATCAGAGGACCCTGTGCTTTTCCTTTCTGGAGTTTATAACTGCAATTGATGACCCATGGCATTATGTGTTCAATGTCACGAGGACAGACATCAAGTCTGTGTAGTTCATCACCATTTCTCTAAAGCAGAGCACTGTGCTTCGCAGAGTGAATGCTTGGCACATGTTTGTTGAATGAATGAATAAATGAATTAATGAAATATATAAGGGGCCTCTGAGACCATCTAACTTGACTTCTGTCTTTTCTTCTACACCCCTGGCAAATGATGAGTCTCTCTGTGTTTGAATGCCTGTGGAGGTGGGAGCTCAGACATGTGAAGGTGGGTCTACTCCATCCCTGGACTTTCCACATGATTAGAAAGCTCTTCTTTACATTTGCAAATTATTTACAATCATGTTTCCACGTGTGTATGGCTTACTTCTCCTTTCTGCCTCTTTATCACACACCACTATCTCCACATCGATAATCCACCCAATACCTATTCAGAATACCACTTTGACCCTCAGTTTTTTCTTGCTTGTCTCAGTTAAGTAGTGGGAAAGGAGGTGCCTTGCACTGGTTTTAGAACTCATCAAGGGCTCTTGCTGTCATTGCACTTTCTTTCTCGTGCGCCATGGAACTCTACGTTATCTCTGAAACTCTTGGTTTACTAGACTGTGTGCTTCATAAGGGCAGGATCTCTGTCCTCCCTGTACCATACTGAATCCTCAAGACCTGGTACAGAGCCTAGCACATGAAGAGCATGCATCAAATGTCAGTTGGATGAAAACCTGACAGCTCCCCTCATCCTTAGCGACTCCTCTTTAGATGCCAGGTCACGAATAAGAAAGGCCCTTTGGTGGTAGAAAAGGGATACATACGCAGATGACTCGGTTGGGTGACCCAATGCTGGATCCAGGTGGTGAGATGGAGGTTTCAGATGTCCGTCTATGCTGCAGGAGAGATGAAGACAGAAGAGGTGAGAAGCTGCAACCCCGGCTTGGTGGGAGGGTGAGACGGGAGTTAAGAATGCAACATTAGCAATACCTTTAAAGTACTCTCTGGCTACTTCTGTACTTTCTTCTTATTCTCTGCCTTTTAAGTCAAGGTCTGAGTGTGAATGAGACCTAAAATGCAAGGACTTCAGGCTGTTGGGGCGGGATATGGATTTATTTTCTATGTATTTGCAGCAAGCACTCTAAATAAGAAATTACTCATAAAACTTTTCATTTTGAGTTATCCCAGTCAATGTATTTACTTAAAAAAATAAAATTGGTTAATAGTCATTCCTTGGGAGTTTGTTTATTCAAGATGTGAAAGCGGATTAAAATTCATGTCATTGTACAACATGCTGACTCTTTACAGTGTATTAATTGCGAACTGACATCAACTTAAGTGATAAACTTAAAAAAAAAAGCTGTCTCTGAACAACGGCCATGATGGATTAATGGCTTCCTTAGCAGAGCAGCATGATGTCAGTCTTAATGCATAGGAGGGTGCCTGTATGATGTAAAGGGATTGGGAATCAAGGACCCACGGGTGAAGTATGTGGTCTTAGGCATCCTGGATTCCTGGCCTGTAAAATGAAGATGCTGAGCTTCAGGATCACTTGATTCTCTCCCAGTTTTCTCATTTTACTATTTAAATCATTCAAGTGGGGCTATAAAGTTTCCTAAACTGTGGATCGTGAACTAGCGGTGGTTCTGGGAAGAAGAATTTAGGTGGAACATTTGATAATACTGAATCATAGAGCTACAGAGTAAAATCTTTCAATCCTCTTGATTAGATCAAGGAGGCAGTCTCAATTTGGTGCTAACACATTTCAACAACTCTCTCAACAATTGCTGATTTCCTATTTCATTTTATTTTTTATCTTATTTTTGAGACTGAGTCTCGCTCTGTCACCCAGGCTGGAGTGCAGTGTCACAATCTCGGCTTACTGTGACCTCCACCTCTTGGTTTCAAGTGATTCGCCTGCTTTAGCATCCTGAGTAGCTGGGATTACAGGCACAGGCCACCATGCCCAGCTAATTTTTGTGTTTTTAGTAGAGATGGGGTTTTGCCATGTTGACCAGGCTAGTCTCGAACTCCTGACCTCAAGTGATCTGCCTGCCTTGGCCTCCCAAAGTGTTGGGATTACAGGTGTGAGCCACCATGCCCAGCCCAATTCTCCTTTTTAAACAAAGAGTGTGCAGGCAACATTGTCTAGCTAGAATTTAAAAGATTTATTCTTAAGAATTATTTCATTATCATTGAATTTATTTTATCATTACCTTCTATTTATAGCAAGTATTACTGGTTTCCACATGGCAATATAAATTTTTATTTTAAAATAAATTTAGTTAATAAAAAGTAATGACTTGATTTAAAGAAAAATATTAAGTATATAATGAAACAGGTGGTGCACAGATATGGCAACAGGTATCGGGGTTATAGAGGATGACTGAAGTTTGGGAAATGCCGCCCAAAAGGAGGAAAATGAAGAAAGGGACAAGTAGGTCTTATACCTTAAATGGAAGAGGTCTTGGAAGAAACAGGAAAAGAAATTCAGGGCTCAAAAAATAGTCATGCATCAACCAACCGGCTCTTTCAGAAAACTTTCATTAAGTGGATGAGATAGCAAAGATGACATGTTTTACTAGCTAGTCAGAAGTTGGGCACTTGCTTTTCTAGCTGGGGAGACTCTAGCAGGTAACATAATAGAGTCCCAAGGGGTCAACTTAGTATCAGGGGACCAGGATGTAAAGGCCCCATTCCCCACACCCCAACACACACCCCAGGTGTCCCCTCACAATTTCAAGCACCCAGAAGCTGGATCCCCCCTGCAGCCGGGGGAGGCTCAACCCCTCTCTGCAGTGTCAGGAACCCAGGTTCACAAGCCTCCCTGACATTTGTCAGAGCACAGTGATTCAGAGGGACGCAGGACCTCAGCTGGCCCAGCATGTACCTGAGGATGTCAACTGTGCTTCTGCCTGGCCATGCTACTGCAGGCAAATCATCACCTCTTTAGACCTGGTTTTCTCACAGGCAAGGCAAAGATAAAATTCTTGCCCATCAGCCTCACGGGGTTAAAGAAATAAAATCAGACAGTGGCTGTGAAGAAGCTTTGTAAACTGTCAATTACTGTGATATTATTAACTATTACTATTAACAAATGACCTCAGGCTGAGAAAAACCATGGCAGGAGCTCCTCAGGGAGGCCGCCCTCTTGGTCAGCAATGATAGAGTTACAGCCTTACCCTAGAAACACAAAACTCACATGAATACAGTGCTTTACAGTTTCAGAGTGCTTTCCAGTTTCAGAGTGCTTTCACATCCAGTGCCTTAACC
The DNA here is from genome assembly GCA_036589455.1 of Ateles fusciceps. NCBI lineage: Eukaryota > Metazoa > Chordata > Mammalia > Primates > Atelidae > Ateles > Ateles fusciceps. The sequence continues at coordinate 11,813,441 of JAZHEH010001005.1, read as the reverse complement.
CCCTCAAAAACCCCATGGGGCAGGTGTTACCGTTAAGAAAATCCAAGGATATGGGCATACATGTGGGAGCGTGCACACTAAGGAATGCTGACTCTGTCCCAAAGCACAGATCTCTTAACCTGCGGCAGAAAGTAGAGAGGTAGGATTGCTGGTCTGGGATCTACTCGCTCGCTTACCTTTAACTTCTTCTCTGCCCGGGCTGCCTGCTTGCAGATGGGGTGCCAAACCTCGGAACCTAACAGGTCAGGAAAATAAAGAAGGCTCAGACCTTTTAAACCAGCCAGCATTCTGAGTCTCTCCCCCAGGACCCACTTTGATTTACTCCGTGGTCAGCCTATGTCCCTTATACATCTGCCAGAAGGGCCCCTTTGGCTTTTCCAGCTCCCTTCTGGAACCTCTCAGATCTTTGCAACCACTCCTATCCATTTTCTGTGTGTCTAAATCCTGCCCATTCCTTGAGGTCTAGGGCTCACATGACATCCTCTTGCAAACTTTCTTACCTGCCAGTTGGGGGTGACTTTTCACTCCTCTGTGATCCATAGTTCTTTGTCTCTCTTTCCACACAAACAGCCTTAAAGCACAGTAGCTTATGGATTTTTCATTCCCCACTAAATCAACAGCTTCTTCTGGGCAGGGGCTGGGCTTTATTCATTGCTACATCTCCCACAGTCCCCAGCACGGGATTTTTTTCTTAGCAGAGATCCGTACATGTTTGTGGGGTGAAAAGATGAGTGGATGATTGGTAGTGAGTGACACATAGCAGGTGGTCAATAAATATTTGTTGAATGAATAAATGACAGTGTGGATAAAAAAGAATGACAGAGCATGGTGAACTCCAGCCTTCTTTTCTCTTAAAGACTTATGACGGTCTACCAGAGCGATCACATTTGAGGGGGAGGAGGTGTCATGGTGTATATTCCGCTTGAGAGCATTGCCTTGACCTGCTAATTCCTCAGAGACTCCAGACCCTTCCAATTCACTATACTGCTAATGCCCACATTTTATTGGGGGTGGGGGTCCAGTTGGCCAACCCCAAACCCAAAAGGCCAATTTGGAAAGGCATGAGCAACAGGTGGCTGGTCACATGTTGAGAAGCAGCCCCAAATATGACACATTCCCCAAAGAAGGGACAGGTGTCCTGGATTAGAAGGAAAAATAGGAACATATTATCCCTCTGGAGCCATTCCCCTTGTAACCAGCCCTAAAAGGAAAGGAGCCAGCAATGGCTGGATTCCTGAGCACCCAGATGGCATTTGTTTGTCTGACTTTGTTTCTAGGATATACTTTCTATTATGCTTTGTTGCCTGGAACCCCCAGGACTGGAATACTGGCTAAGGGATGAGATGGTGATGAAAGGTCAATAATTCAAGTGAAAAAGATAAGAGAGGCCTGAAGTGAGGAGGCTTGTGTTTTTTGTTTTTGCTCAGCTTCTAACACATCCTCTCTCTGGGTTCCAGTTTCCTCATCTGAAGAACAATAAGGTGGGATTTGGATGGTCTTGAAGGTTATTTTCATAAGATTCTAATTCTACAGGCAGTTTTTTTTTTTTTTTTTGTGGAATGGGAATCTTTTCAGTTTTGTCTGCTGACATTCTTGGGTGTTCCTAATTATTCAACTGAGTTTAATTCCTTCTAAAGTAAAATGCAATGGTTCTCAGAGCCCAGTAGAGGGACTCTGAGTCTGTGGCTTGATCCAGCAATCACAGGGTGTGTCCACTATCAAGCTGTGTGCGGGGATCCTTACTTTAGGGAGTTATTAGAGAGAGCATTTCCAGTTCCTCTCTGAGTTGCTCCTGAATCTACCAGGAATTGTTTATGACTGTGGCTCTGGCAGGAAACACATGTTACAGGTCACTGTAGGAAGTGGATGAGATGGACACAGAGGTCTGAGGCGGTCATGAGCTTAAGTTAAAGACGCATAGGAAAGATCAAGAGGGCAGAAGTCCTCATGGGGGGAACATTGTGTCAAGTGAGGGGGTCAGACTAGAGGGCGCTCTTGCTTTCTAACTCCATGACATTGGCATATCCTTCCGAAATAAAACTGAGCATTAGCTTTAGCACTCTGCACACAGGAAAGCATATTTACATAAGAATCCAGGAGGGGAAAATCAAACAAGAAAAAAAAATTAGAAATGAAAAAAATCAGAATTTGGGAGTTGGTAGTAATATATATGTAAATAAAAGGCTAAAAAAAAGTTAGTTGGTAGCTAGCAATAAACTTAGATAAAGAATGCAAGAAAAGATGATTTGTTCATGAAGACCACTGTGAAATTATGGCCTTCTGAGCTTATTCCCTTGGCCAATAGCTCAATAACGTGACATTAGCAGAAAGATAACATCATGGTAAAGAAGATGGTTATTCTCTTCCGTGGACTTTATCCCCAGAGCCAAAAACAGTGCCTGTAGTATGCTAAAAAGGTTTCCAGGTGAAAAAAAAAAACAAAAACAAAAAAAAAAAAAACAGTGCCTAGCCCATGTGTGTTTAATAAAGAAATATATGTGAATGACTCATTAGACCCTACCTCTGTTTTTTTCTTTTTCAAAAAGATCCTAGGTAAATGCACCCACAGGAGGATGGTGACCATCTTAGGAAAGGGACTCAAATGCAGTCCTAAGGCTGGGTCTTTACCCTGAAGAAGAGACTGAACAGAATGGTGAAAACTGGTTTTGAAGATTTTAATGACTCTCTGTAGGAGGAGGCATTAGTTTGTTTTGCATGTCTTATAAAGTAGAACTAGGACTAAGGGGCAGAAGGTTCAGGGAAGGAACATTTAACACCTAAGAACTGAATGGCCATATTCAATTGACAGTGAGCTCCTTGTTCCCAGCAGTGTTTAAGTACACATGGAGCATATAAATGCTCTGCAGGGATATCAGGAAGGAGACTCAGCACACAGTACCTACACTACAGGATGTTTAGCCCCCCAAATCCTTAGAGATTCTGTTTCTATCTTAACAGGTTTTACTGTACAGAGAAGATAATTATTGACCCCTATCCATTTATCCTGATAAGAATGTAAATTCTATGAGGAGAGGGATTCATGTCTGTCTTACCTACAGATATATCTGCAGGGACTCCCATTCTCAGTAAATACTCACCGAGTGAATAAATAAACAAAAGAAACATGGCATTCTACCTTAGGCAGTTGGGTTCTCTAAGCTGGGCTTAGAGATTTGAACAAGTAGTACAATCTAGACTCTGAGAAGACAGCGAACACTCCAGACTGAGTCTATAAGCATATTCACTTTATTGGGGTGTGTCGAACTGTGACCTGTGGACCACCTGTCTTGCAGCCTGGTAAAATTTAGATTCCTGGGCCCCCTGCAGAAGCCACTGATACCAACTCCTGGAGGTGGGTCCTGGGAATCTGTGATTTAACAAGCTCCCCATGTGATTTTATGACTCCTAATTTGAGAACCACAGGGCTAAATACCAGATAACACTCTAACTTGGAATGTTATGTGATAAAGAAACCAGTATTACAAGACAGAACGCTAACTTTTTGTAAGAGTACAACATTTTCTGCTTGTTCAACCCTTGGTTCCACGAGTCACATTCTCCTGTCATCTGAGATTGTCATCCACACTTCCAGGCTCCTCAGTTAAAACCTACTATGAAGGTTACAGAAGTGAAGGATTAGCTATTTCTGTATCAGCTGACTCAAAGATAGAGATGTGAATCTCTAAAACTACCTCTCAGCCAGGTATTAAGGTCATTTTTAATCCTTAGCAGAGTCAGCAGTCAGTCTTATCTCTCTGACTGGTATAGCACACACCACACCTGTAACATTTGGGGCTGATGTAATATTGGGGAAGCCACCCACCTCTCTGTTGCACCCTGATGTTCAATTTGCCAATGCTTTCTGTTTTTCTTTCTTTTTTTTTTTTTGAAACGAAGTTTCACTCTTGTTACCCAGGCTAGAGTGCAATGGCACCACCTCCGCTCAGCGCGATCTCGGCTCACTGCAACCTCCACCTCCTGGGTTCAAGCAATTCTCCTGCCTCTGACTCCTGAGTAGCTAGGATTACAGGCATCCACCACCACACACAGATAATTTTGTATTTTTAGTAGAGATGGGGTTTCTCCATGTTGGTCAGACTGGTCTCGAATTCCCGACCTCAGGGGATCTGCCCGCCTCAGCCTCCCAAAGTACTGGGATTACAGGCGTGACCCACCGTGGCTGGCCAATGCTTTTTGTTTTTTAATGCCAAAGCTGGAGCTGCTATCATAGTCTTCTAGAACTTTGGCATTCTAGAGGTTACAAGCACAGTGGCTGAAAGTGGTCCATTGGAAGGTTCCGTTTGGTGAGCACTATGATTTTAAACAGTTCTGAGTCTGAAGGTTTTCAAATACTGCAGGTCACCAGTGACCCTCCCTAGTTTCTGACTCCCAGCCCTTCCCACTCCTTGATGTAGGCATTTGAGTTTTTGGCTTTGACCCTAGCTAGGGCATTCTCTTACAGCAGGTTTCCTCTCTGGATTTCTTTTCATTATAGCAGGATGAAGTTTCTCAGACCTCTGCCTTTATGACAGCAGCACTATCTTTGTGGCAATAGATTGAGAGGAACCTTGGAATTGCTCCTTTAAAATCTCCATGCACATGAACCAATCCAAATGGCCACCAATCAATGAGTAGATAGAGAAACTGTGGTGTGTGTGTATAGATAGATATATGTGATGGAATACTACTCAGCATAAAAGGAACAAAATAATGGCATTTGCAGCAACCTGGATGCGATTGGAGACCATTATTCTAAGTGAAGTAACTCAGGAATGGGAAACCAAACATCATGTGTTCTCACTCATAAGTGAGAGCTATGCTATGAGGATGCAAAGGCATAAGAGTGACACGATGGACTTTGGGGACTCAGGGGGAAAGGGTGGGACAAGGATGAGGGATAAAGACTACAAATTGAGGGCATTGTATAGTGCTTTGGTGATGGGCACACCAAGATCTCACAAAACACCACTGAAGACTTACTCATGTAACCAAACACCACCTGTCCCCCATTACCTAGGAAATAAAAATTAAAAAAATAAAATACAATCTCCATCCACATGAACAAATGTGGTAGATCCAAAAATGGAATATTGTTCAGCCATAAAAGGAATGACCTACTGATACATGCTATGACCTGGATGAACCTAGAAAGCATTATTTTCAGGGTAAGAAGCCAGTCACAACAGAACATATATTGTATGATTCTGTCTGTATGAGATATACAAAATCGGTAAATCCATAGAGACAGAAAACAGATCGGTGGTTGCCAGGGGTTGTGGGAGAGGGGGAATGGGAAGTGACTGCTTAATGGCATGTATGGAGTTTCCTTTGAAGTGATGAAAACGATTTGGAACTAGATAGAGGTGGTGGTTGTACAACATTGTGAATGCATTAAAAGCTACTGAATTGCACACTTTAGAATAGTTACTTTTATGTTATGAGAATTTTATATAAACATAAAAAATTCCCCACTCCTCTCCTCCCAGCAGGTGAACTGCTTCTGGAGACCAAGGCACTCTGTTCCTCCTTTGTTACCGAAAGTGCCAAACTCGGCAGGAGAGAGGAGTGAGCACTGTTGTTGAATCTGCCCTGTAGTAACAATGTGATCATTATCATCTCAGGCATTAGTAAATCTTTCCTAGTATCAGGCATTCTATGCATTATTTCATGTAACATTCTTAAGAGGTTCCAATCCTGGCTACATCAATTACTAGCTGCATTGTCTAGAGCAAATCACTTGCCTCTCTGTGCCTTGGTTTCCCAATTTATGAAACAGGGATGACAACAGTATCTGCCTCATAGGTTTGCTTTGAGGATTAATGCGTTAATCCATGCACAGCACTTAGAACAGTGCCCGCCTATGTCAGGGACTATATAAGTGTTGGTTATTGTTGTCATTATTGTCTCCTCTCCTTCACCTACAAAGATAATCTGTGTGCAAGGATCTAGCTTGGGTAAGGGAAGAGCAGTAAAGAGAGACTCGAGGGGAGCAGAGAGCTGGGGACTGGGCGAGCGAGGGGGCTGCAGCACATGGCAGGCTGGCTGTGCAGGTGGAGTCACTGAACAGAAGCCTGGCTTGGTTGCCAGTGCACCCTCCTGGGAGGTTGGGCTTGTGCCCAGGGATGAGGGCACCTCGGGAGAAGTGGGAAAGACTGGCCTGCTTGGAGCTGATATGATGAAGTGGGCTTGAAGCTTAATAAAGAGGTTGGAGGGAGAAAAGTGCTTAGTTACCATGAGGCTGGTTACCATGGAGGATATCGGGCAGGATGAGAAGAGGAGAAAGGCAATTCCGAGGTGCCATGTAATTCACGAGAAACAATAGGTGCTGAATAATAACAGTTGGGATAGTAATTAAAGTGTATTGAGTGCTTAGTATGTGCCAGGCCCTAAGTACTCTTATTATTCCTATTGTTACTATTATAACTAATATTTATAGAGTATTGATGCCAGGCCTTATATCACACACTTTATAACAATAATGCTTAAATATAAAAAATAATAACTGCCATTTATTGAGTACATATGCTGCACCTTATACTAAATACTCTTAAAAATGATGATGGCCAGACGCGGTTGCTCACGCCAGTAATCCCAGCACTTTGGGAGGCTGAGGTGGGAGGATCATGAGGTCAGGAGATTGAGGCCATCCTGGCCAACATGGAGAATCCTTGTATCTACTAAAAATACAAAAATCAGCTGGGCGTGGTGACAAGTGCCTGGTAATCCCAGCTACTCAGGAGGCTGAGGCAGGAGAATCGCTTGAACCTGGGAGGCAGAGGTTGCAGTGAGCTGAGATCACACCACTCCACTCCATCCTGGGTGGCAGAGCAAGACTCCATCTCAAAAAAAAAAAGAATGATGATAATATTGACAACAGCAAGCACTTATTAGTGCATTGCATTATGGGACTGGCCATTACTATATAAGCGGGTGGTTATTGTGAGCTCAGACTGGCAGAACCAGCAGTGCTAGGCCCTGTGCTGTCTTTACCATGCATTCATTAGCTCATTTAATCTTTACAACAGCCTTGTGAGATGGGGCCTAGCCTCAGCCCTCTTACAGATGAGAAGCTGGGGATTAGGGAGCTTGGATGTCTAACCTGCTTGTCCATCTCTGTCTCCCAACCCTGAGCCTAGTGGGACATGCTGCCTGTCTGTACTGACGGTGGCTGGGGGCTGGCCAGGCCTTCCATCCCGCTGCATGGAGGCAGCCAGCTTGGGCAGGAAAGCATGGGGCCAAACACACCCACACACAAAAACAGGGAGAAGAACCACGTGATGACACTCATGGGCCCTTCCACTCAGCTGTGCTGCTCTTAGACGCTTCTCAGTTCTGAGAGTCGATCAATCTTCTTTTGCCTAACATAGCTTGAGTTGGGTTTCTGTCACCTAAAAAGTCTAGATTAATAAAATATCTCATCGAGTTAAAACCTGAATATCTGACAAGTTCTTGACTTGCCTGGCAGACAATTTTGCTTCTCAGAAAAGAGAGGAAGCAACCTGGGAAATTGCTACTTTGGACCTACTTCTGACCAACATGGACAAATTGACTGCTGAAGTCGGTGTGACATGTGATAGGCAAGGAAATGGCCACATCAGCTTGAGTTTGTGATGACCTGAGAGGAGAAGCTGGAAACAAACTTCAGAAATACAAATCTTAAGCTACTACTCTGTAATACTTTCTGTATGATTCAAGATGCTTGGTAACCCTTAAAATCTGAAAAAAAAATGGCAGCTCATCAAAAATTAAAATATACTCTATTTAAAATGAAATATGCTTAGTAGAGTCAGACTTTAGGAAGTATCAACTTAGTATGGTAACAGAATATGTCTGAAGAATCTAAAATTAGGTAGCAGGATTGGGGGAAACATAAGATTTAAAGTTTTTAAGCATAACTCCCACAACCTAAGCTGTCAGTAGAGAGATCCAATTTAAAGTAATAATGCTAAATTACAAAATTATAACGACCAGTACTACAATAGTGCCTTCTAGAGGGTGGTTTCATGAAATGTATAGATGGTGACTGAGGGCCGGCATTCCACAACCCATAACAACGGGAGGCCCTCACCCGAACATCTCTTAGCTTAGGGCACTTTTTCTGAGTTACATCCAGCTGTGCCAGAAATACACAGCTCCTGAAACCAGAACCCTGTATCCTCTGAGCTAAAAAAAAAGTAATCTGAACTAGATTCAGTTATACAAGAGAAGGGTTTGGTGGAATTATCAAAACAAGCCTTCAGGACTCTGTTTCGGATTTGTGTTAACACAAAATCAGGGTTCTTCACTTTATTTTGGACCATGGACACCTCTGAAAATCTGACGAAAGCTATGGACCCTCTCCCTAGAGAAACACAGCTAGCATGCAAAATTTGGCAAGCAATTTCAGAAGACTCATGGAACTCAAAAGGCTGACCATGAACCAGTTTAAGAATTCTGGCAATAGATATAAGAAAATTGCCTCCAAGCAATTTCAGAAGATTCGTAGAATTCAAAAGGCTGACCCTGAACCAGTTTAAGAATTTTGGTAATAGATATAAGCAAACTGCCTCCAAAAACCCTAGCAAGACAGGCTAGCTAACCTTGGCCAAGTGGCGTCTCCTCTTCAAACTTTCATTCTCATCCTCTAAAATGAGGATATTAATGGTTTTTCGCTCACAGGGTTGTTGTGAGGATAAAATGGGATGCTGTGTTTGAAACTCTTAGTACAATACGTGGCACATAGTAAATGCTCAACAAATACCAACAAACAATAATTATATTATTAAAATTAATAAAATTATGGCATTTTATTATTAATATTTTTATTATTAATATTATCATTATTATTGGTGAGACCTACAACTTGTTACAATACTTTTCTTTAGCAGAGCAGGGTTTGTCCAGTATTTTATAAATGATTTCCTGCCTTGTGGGTTTTAGTTAAACATACAAATGATAACAGAGAATTGTTTAAAAAGGGGCAGCTGAACTTGCGTAATTCCAGGGTTATTATCTCAGGTCTTAGAACAGGGGGGGTATTTGGTGTAGACAGAAGGGGAGAAGAAGAATCTATTTTCTCCCTTTTCCTGGGTACAGGCATATTTAGAACAAGACAAAGTTTATCTCGTTAATCACATTTGGGATTTTAAAAACCTCTCACTCATCCAGTAACTGCAACCTTTGAGATTTCAGTATAAGTTTTGGCCTGAACCTGCAGCGTTTCGGCCATTATTTTGCTGCACAAAATCAGTGACCTAATTTCCTGGTGAAGCCCAAATGAAGGGTTTGGATAACAAACAGTTTAGATATTTGGCATCTTTACAAAAACAGTTAAAATACTGAATACACAACAGAACTTAAAACAAATAAAACTTGCTCTTGTCTCCTGGGGCCCCAGAAGTTCTCCTCCAGACAAATGTCAGACTTCTCCCAATTAGAGCCCATCAGAAAGCCATCACATAGCAATTAATACACAGACAAACTCACCCAAAGAATCTCCCAAGGACCATTTGCCAGTACCATGCTGTTTCCAGCTCCAGAACTGACAAGGCTGGGTTTGTAAGCTTTGCAGGCATCCCGACACACTCTCTCTCTTATATAAGTTGCTTTATGGAGTCCTCAGTGCCTTCACATTCACTCTCTTCTCTAATGTTCATGAGAACCTTGTGGCATAGGCTCAGGTAACTGGGCCTGCCTCAGCTTCTCCACCTTGTACTGCTTCCACTCACCCAGGGAGGACCTTTGCACTCGCAATTCTCACTGCTTCCTCAATCTTCCTGCCCTTTTCAGCCTCCCACCACCTACTCATTTTCAAGGTCTTGGCTTGAAATATCCCTTTTATTACAGGCACCTTCCCTGGCTTCCCAGACTACAGTAGGGGCTTTTATAACACATGCCCATTGTTCCAAAACTTTCTCTTTGTGGCACTTGTCACAGCTTGTCATCCAATGTTTACGCTTCTGTTTGGCACTGTCAGTTTCTCTTTCCAGAGACTGAACTCCACCAGGGCAGCAAGCACACCTGCCTTGCTCATCTCTGAATGTTCAACATGTAGCAGAGAGCCTGGCAACTTGAGTGGATCAATGAGAGACAGTGATGTTATCCTCATTTTACAGGTGAAGGAAGAGATCTGGAGAAGGAAGTCACTTCTCAAGGTCACAGCCTATTAGTGGAATTGCTGATGCTTGAACCCAGGAATCCTGGCTCTCAGCCATTTCTTTACACTCCTGAGCTGCCCAGGAGCAGAGTTTTCTTGTCACTTCTAGGGGATATCATATTGAGTGCTGGTGCCCCCATTTGGTAAGGGTGTCCAAAGTCCGGATCTCAGTGGTAGCAGAATCCCCCACAAGACACCCACAGCCCAAGAGAGCATGACTCTAGCACAGCTTGGCCTGGTCCCCCCTCATTCCAGGATCTCTTAGCATCCTTTGAGGCAGGTCCTTGAACGCCCTGCAATTACTCCCACTCTCCCAGGAGCCAGGAGGAGAGGGATGGGATAATTAATGAGAGGGTGACAGGCCTGTCTCCAATACCAAGAATATCTCCCACCTCCTGGAGGCATTTCTGCTTTGGGTTTAATGGTGCATTCTCTCTCAGGATCACAAAGCTGTTCACTTTACTTCATTGCTTAACTCTTTCAGCACCTGTGTGAAGTTCGATGAGTGAAGACACTAACCAGTGAGGCTGTGAGCTCCATGAGGGCAGGGACCTTGTCTGATTTGCTCACCGCCACATCTTCAGTTGTGAGAACAGCAGCAGGGACACAGTAAATGCTCAATAGATATTTGTTAAATCAGTGAACTGGGAGCTTCCCAGTTGTCAGGAAATTATTACACTTATACCTCATAGCAACTGTTCCTGGTCTATTTTACACATTAGGCAGCCAAGGTTCAGAGAGTTATTAGACTTGCCCAAGGTCAAAAACTTAGTAATCAGTGGAGCCAGGATCGCCCATGAGGCGTCTGGGTCAAAGCACCAAACGGGGAAAGATTAGGCTTAGGAATTCAGGCAGGGAGGCAAAGACGTGGTTTATTCTAGTGATATCCAGGTAGGGATGAGAATGGGAGGGCAGTTTAAATACTAGGAGGTGTGTTCACTAGGGAAGGGAGAGAGGAGAATCATACAAGAAGTTTCCAAGTCAAGTGCAAACTCCAGGTTCCCATGGCAGTCAGGGTGAAGGCATGGTGCAGGTTGCCGAACCTCATAACACTGGGTCCTGCAGCAGGAATCACCCAGGAACACCGGCAATGAGGAATTACCGTGCACAGGTAGGGGCAGGGACCTGAGTATCAGGCAGGGCCTGGGTCCCAGGGGTAAAGTCGAAAGAGCCCTGGAGGGGAGTCACAAGGCCAGGCCCTGCTCTGCCCCGACACGCTCCTGTTCTCACACAAGCCTCTTCCTACTCTGGGTCTATTTTCCCCATCTCTACAATGAGGGTTGGCACTTTACAGTTTAGAGTGACTCTGGGATCCTTTCCCCTTCCAGCATCAGTTCATAAAGTAAGTAGACTGCATCTCATCTCAGAAATGGTCACTTTGTTTAATCCAACATAGGAATTCCTGCTCCAGGATTCTTAGCAGATGGCATAAGTTTCTGTTGAGTAGCTTTAGGCCAGTGGTTCTCCACTGAGGATGATTTTGACTCCCTGGGGACATGTGGCAATATCTGAGACATTTTTAATTGTCAGTGGGAAGAAGCACATTGTTGGCATCTAGTGGGTAGAGATCAAGGATGCTACCAAATACCCTACAATGCACAGGAAAGCCCAGAGTGCCACCTGTGCTGAGGCTGAGGAACTCAGCTCTAGGCACAGGGGACTGATTGCATCTTGAGGGAACTCATGGCTGTGGGCATTGTGGCTAGGACAAGCTGATACTGACATGCTTCCTGTAACTGCTGCCCTGGCCTTAGATCTACCTGGAGGAAGGGCTCTCATTTCTTCTCAAGACGGCTGTCCAATCACAGCGATTCCATCAACGATACTCACCTGTGGAGGGAGTATGCATGGGCCAGTGTCAGGGCTGAGGGGCCAGTGTTAGGGCTGAGGGACCAGTGCCAGGAGCACAGGACCTCGGGGAGGAGGCCAACAACTCTCATACAAGCTGGAGGGGACCAGGGGCAGACAGAGGGCTGTGGGGGATGCGGGGGAGAGGAGACTATGTTAAATTGTGGGTGGGGTTGGGGGAATCTGGGGTGTCTATGAAGCATGTAGTGACTGAACTGGGCCTCAAATGATAGGATTTCCAAAGGAGGGCACAGGAAGGCAAGGGGAAGGGCCGTGAGTTCATTTCAAGGCCAAAGTCTCACCACAAGGTCCAGCCTGTCTGCCCAGCTTGCCTCCCAGCTGCATCTCACATCCATCTGCAACCCAGCCACACAGGCTCCTCTCACCCTCATGCACTCGCCGTCTCTTCACCCACCTCAGTCTTGCAGGCTTTCTCTTCTCAGTTTGGTGCATCCTATTCCACTTTTTGTTCAGTTGCTATGATCTGAATGTTCGTGCGACCCCCCACATTCATATGTTGAAATTCTAACCCCTAAGGTGATGGTCTTAGAGGGTAGGGCTTTTTGGGAGGGGATTAGGTCATGAGATCAGTGCCCTTATAAAAGAGGCCCCAGAGAGCTGCCTTGCCCCTTCCACCATGTGGGGACACAGAGAGAAGGTGCCGTCTCTGAGAAGATGGGCCCACATCAGATACCAAATCTACGAGACCCTTGATCATGGACTTCCCAGCTTCCAGAACTGTGAGAAATCGATTTCTGTTTATAAGCTGCCCTATCTATAGTATCTCAGTCTGCTCAGGTTACAGCAGCCCAGATGAACTACACCACCAGTTAACACCCACTCATGATCTGGATCAGCTCCTGGCCCTTCCTCAGGGAGCCCTCCTGGATACTCCTCCTATCCCATTATGTGCTCTCGAAGCCCCACAATTCTCTCCTTCATGACACTTACTATGGCTGTTGTTTATTTGTGTGATTATGGATTAATGCCCTCCTCCCCCAGGGGACTGTAGGGCTGGGTAGGCCTCACCATGGATGCTAGCACAGCCTGTACATGGCAGGGCTCAAGAAACAGTCATTGAGTGGATGAATAAATGATCGAAAGTTGGCTTTGGCAGCTTAGGTATCGGATATGTTCAAGGCTACAAAAAAAGTCTGGGACGTCGGCAAGATTTTAAATGCTAGATTGAAGTGTTTGTCGCTAAATAGGCAGACAGGGAGGAGCCCTGAAGAGCAGGACGGTGTCAAGAGCACATGATGCCCTTGGATGGTGGCCTGGGCAGAGGGTAGAGGACTGAGCAGAATCTGGAGAGTAATTAGGAGGCTGTCGTAAGAATCCTGGGGCAAGAGGGCTGGGAAGCAGCCGAGGGAAAGCGGCCCTAGTTAGCTTTGTGGAGACAACTGGCACTCCTCACTCCTCTGTGCATTCTGAGAGTCCCTGGGAAGCCCTGAGCAGCAGCCTGGCGTGATGCTCTGAGATATGGGGAGAAGGAGGTGGGGGTCGAGGCTGTGATGCTATAGACACTTTGCAACCCAGGCATTCCTCTGAAGTTCTCTGACCCGTTGGCCCTGTGTAGCTCAGCTTCCCACCCCCAGGCAGAGCCAGGAGAGTCTGCTCAGAGTGCTGCCAGGGAAGCAGGCCAGCTGGGCAGTGGGTGGAGGTGCACAGAGACGGAAGGCAGATTACATGTCACTTCATATTAGTGACACCGGCAACCTTCCTGATCCACCCAGAGAGGGACCAATTAGTTGCAATTCTGAGGACAAGCCAAGAGCCAAGATAACACTGAACCCGAAGGAGGCTGTACCTCCTTTCCAGTCATGAGCAGATCGGAAGGCCTTGCAGAGGGTCAGATTCGCTTACCTGCGAGGTACATCTCCTCTCCTTCAGTGAACATCTGGTGGCAGCGCACACACCTGGCACAGGTTGGGTGGTAGTGCTTCCCGCCTGCCTATGGAAATAAAGAGATGAAACAGGAGGTCAGAGTCAGGGCTGCTGTCCGGTGGGGCAGACTGGGTTTGAATCTTTCCTGGGTACATTAGTGTTGTTCGCATCTTCATGGCCCTAAAGTTGGTTGGAGCTACTCAGGGGAGTCCACAACCATCTAAAAGTCCACTCAGGAAGCTTCATGATTCACCCCATGGGTCCCTGATGGCAGTTCAGGGGACTTCCCTGAACACCTGCACTTCTATTCTGGCACTGGGAAGGGCCCTTCAGAGGCCACTGGTCCAACTTCCTCATTTCCAGAGGAGGAAACAGGCTTGCTTTGAGGACATCCCAGCATCTCCCCCAAGTGAAATGCACTTATCACTAATGGTACATGAAATGATTTTAAGTGGTACATGAACTTGGGATTTAATAACATTGGACCAATGGAAAAAAATGATCCTTTCAGTCCTCTATACATTCTTCTGATTTTGTCAAGGAAGAAGTACTAGTTCAGTGCTTGCGCGTCTTTAGCATCTATCCAAAACTTACCAATCTTCCTTTTAAAGAATGTGAACAGGTGCGAGGCTTGGAACCTTCACATGCAATAGAATCTAGCTAGAACTCTATTTATTTTCAGGTTACCTGCAATATGGCAAGTGATACTGGCTTTCCTGTTATGCTGCATATAAGTTTCTTACATATAAGAGAGCCAACTTCAAGACAACTTGAAGTATTATGGAAGAATGAGCACATGAGGTTCACAGACATGGCAAAAATTGTGAGACTGGCACATGAACAACAGATTTTTAGGGCTCCATGGATGATTTAGGTCCCACTGTGGAGCCCCGGGCGCCCAGGCCAGTCCCATGACTATTGCACCTGGGTGTGTCCAATCCTACCCCATGTGGCTTTGGTGAGTCCCCTTCCCCATTTTCACTTTCCTTCCCCATCACTATTTAAATTAAAAATGAAAACAACTTGCAGCTGCAAAGACTTCCACTGGGGGAAGAAACAGCCTCAGAGAAGGTTGTGCTTCAAGGGTTCACCGCAAGCCAGCAGCAGTGTTCGGTCCGGATCCGCGTGAGCCAGTCACCAGCTCAGCACTCGCTTCTGGAGTCACAATTCCGACATCAAAATCCCAGTCAAGAGGGCTTGTTGTAAAAGGGCCCTTCAGTGTCGGCTCCAGCATTTGTATATGCAGGAGCTTGATGCAGCCATTAGGTTGGAAAGTGGGCCTTGTTTGAAGAAATATTTTGCAACGTCAGGGCAGGGTTTTCTTCGGGGGAGGGTAATGCCCAGGGGAAACTGATGGCTATTAGGAGTTCCTAAAGGTCCCTGTCCAAGACATCACTTGATCTGATGCTAACAGGTTCCTTCCAATTCAAAAATTATAATTGTATAATAAGATCTATTTCCAAATGTAGATTTACTTATTTATTTTTTGTGAGGGGCTGAGAGTGGAAGATTGTTGAAATGGGCTTGCCTATTCTTGAGATATTCCCTCTGTTCTAAAACCTTAGCAAGAATGTGGGAAAGGCCGACTTTTACAAAAAGAAAAAAATCTCCAATATCCCCTCTTTCCTCCTGTTTGGTTGTTTACATGGCCTTGCACCAATGAGAAAGTGTCCTTGTCATCATCAAAGCAAATATGTTCAAACTTTGGAATGAGCCTGCTATTTTCCCAAGCTGGAATGCTGTGGGACTGATTCTTTTGCACCATGACAAGGATAATCAGTTTAATTAGCAGCTTCTTCCTACTCTGTGTCTCTTTACCATTTCGATTATAGACCTGTTTTCCAGTGTGGCAACAGTGCCTTGGCAAAACTGAAGCTTAGCATTTTCCTAAATGTCATGCCCTACTACCTCGCCCCAGCTGAAAGAGGTGAGATGCCCCAGCTTTGTGCTCATCTCAGCACCCCCAGTCTTGGATGGTATTAAAAACAGTTTGGGCAAAGGGAGGCTACTAGGCAGCTTGTACCCAGAGTAAGAAAAGCCACGTCCGCTAGCTAAGACGAACCATTTTGTCTATTAACAAACTGACATCAGGAAAACAGTAAAGAAAAATGGCAAAGAACTGGTACCCTCAAAACAGAGCCCTATTTGAGAGGACTGAAAATGGCAAGGCAGGTTTGAAAATGTAGCAAGTAAACCAGGTTGTGGTCCTTTTTGGTGAGGAAACAGACAAGGATGGAAGGAGTGAGGCTGACAGCACACTGAGCTCTGTCACTGAGGAAGGGATCATAGGGTGGCCTAGGGAGGAGATGGGAAGGGACAGGATGAGAACAGAAGAAGAAACAATTTAATGAAATGCCTGTAGTGTGTCAGACGATGTGCTGGGCGCTGTCTTGGACGACTGTTGTTCCTGTCTGACAAACATTCTTTCCTCCTTCTTCCAGAAACAGCCCTAAGCCTTTCCTTGGTGGGACTACCTCTCCTCCATACCAGTCCACAGGGTTTAGTGCTGACCCCACCAATGAGCATATTCAAACTTTGTGGTGATAATTATCAATCCAGGGATGGGCTTGAGATTGTCCAATGAGAGTCACTCCCAGAATGCTTGCTGAGCTATTAGAAAGAGAAGCTCGTTTTCCACTGGGGATACGGGCTGATAGAATCTAAGCCTGGGGCAACTGGTGTCCAACTTCTCCACCACCAAGAATGCCCTCCTGAGAATAAACTCAGCCTGGAAGAAAGTAAGCCAAGCTGGCTGGAGATTTTGCTTAAGCACTAGATCCAGCTCCTGGGCTTTTTGTTATAGGAGCTGACAAATTTCCTTTCTGTTGCAGCCCAAAAGATCCTGACTAACATATTCATTAGGAATTAAATGACAGTAGTACTGTCTATTGATACACACTAAGAGGAAGTAGCTTGCTTAAGGCTTTGTGGCTAGAAGTGGTAAAATCTAAATTCAAGTCTAACTGCAGCCATGTTTATTTCCTGACATCATGCTACCTCAGAGACCCCCGAGTGGCTGAGAGCTGCGAGTATCAGTGTGGATACAGGAGCCTGGAGTCCTAGATTTTAGCTCTGTCTCTGCTAGAAATACTGCTTGTGACCTTGGAAAAACACTGCATGTCCTGGTCTCGCTTTTCTCATCTGTAAAATGAAGAGGTTGAACTAGTTGATTGCTAAAAGTCTCTTCCAGCTCTGAGAAAAAAAATCAATATGTCCAAGATGCTAATGGAGCCTCGTAGAAATGGAATCAATGGAAACTCAGTCACAACAGCTGCCTGGGAGGAACAGTCCACCACAATGCTAAACAGCGGTAACTCTCGGGGAAACAGCAGCCGCCACAAAGAGGATTTCAAAGCAGCTTGGAAATGCTGAACAAATTCCCATCTGTGTCCCTGTCTGTAATCTAAGTTCTTTCTTTCTGGAAAGAAAAGTCTGCTTTTGTGATATCTCCCACCCCATTGACCCTTCAACCCACTACACTCTGGATGCCTCTTCCCCACAGTTCTGCAGAGCCAACAAACGACTTCTGAAGGTGACCTTTCCCACATCCAACAGCTTTTCCACAGCCTGTGTAGTCCTTCACTGCTCTACAGAGTTTGACTAACACTCTCACCTTGCCATGTTTTCTGAAGCTCTGTCCATTCACTGAATCCTCAATTCTCCTCCCACATCTTCCTCTGCTACCTCCTCAGCCTCTTTCTGAGTTGCTTTCACTGTAAGCAGCTACTCGCCAAGGTTTGTGTCAGCCTCTTTCCTTTCCTCTGTCTTGGAAATCCCGAGGACTCCGGTGGTGCTATTATTCAAAGCCTCATGTTTTTAAGTTTGGCTGCTCCAGGCCTGAGCTTTGTTCCTGAGCTCTGATCCATGTATCTCTCCTTTTCCCCTTTTACTTGCCTGGGATAGGGTCTTGCTCTGTTGTCCAGGCTGGAGTGCAGTGGTACAATTTTGACTCATTGCAACCTCCACCTCTCAGGCTCAAGCAATCCTCTGGAGTGGCTAGGACTACAAGTATGCACCACCATGCCTGGCTAATTTTGTTGTTGTTGTTTTTTTTTTTTTGTAGAGATGAAGTCTCACTATATTGCTAGGCTGGTCTTGAACTCCTGGACTCAAGTGATCGTCCTATCTTGGCCTCTCAAAGTGCTGGAATTACAGGCGAGAGCCACCATTCCCAGCCTCTGATTCGTATTTCTGACTCCTGGGATGTCAATCACAAATCATCCTAACTGGCACTCACCACGTTTCTGCCAGGTCAGCTTTATCCCTGCTGTCCCCAGTTCTGCTGATGACACCAGGCTTCCTATTCCCCAGAAATAGGTAATTCTTTGGTACAACTTTTAGCTGCTTCTCCTTCAATCCCCATCTCCATGTGCTACCCCTCAGTTGCAGAGTGATTGAAATTCTACTTCCATAGGGCTGGGCACAAGGGTGGCTGCCCTCTTCATTGCTACTGTACCTCTTGAGTCCTTCCTGCCTGGGCCATGCAGGGGCCTCCTCACTCGTCCCCTCTAGCTTCCTTCCTTCAAATGTAGCCTGTGTACATTATCACGTCCTCCTCCCGGAAGCCCAGCTCTAACCAGGACATTCCTGCCCAGTCTCTCCACAATGCTCCCTTGCCCAGTGAGTCACAAGCAAACTCCACCCTGGTATCCCAGGCCCTCAGAAACCCACCCCCAACAACCCTCCTGGACTCAGGCCTTGTCCTCTGCATCGCACTCCTTAGAGCTCCCTGGAGGTGCTTAATAGTTTCCCAGTTCTGTGCATTTGTTTATCTCATTGGCTCTGACTCTCTCTCTGTCAATTCTCCACATAATGATCAGAGAAATCTTTTTAAAAACATGATCTTATCATGTTAGTCCTCGGTTTAAAACCCTCCAATGGCTTTCCATTCCAAACTTCTAAACATGGTTTACAAAGTCCTACATGGTATGCCATATATGATGTTCTACTATATTTCATCCTTCCCTACCCTCAATTTATAGAATTCAACCACATTGGCAGACTGGGTCAGCTATTGTGAGCAGAATCATTAATTCAGCCAGATCTGGCATCTTGGTTGTGGTTACCATGAGTGCTGTGTTGAGAAAAAATCTGCAGCCACGTGTGGGTTCTCTGTTCTTTGAATGGGTAAAGCTCATTCTTCCTATAACTCTTCCCCACCTCAGGGCCCTTCAGGGATGGCTCTTTCATCCTCAGGGCTCTGCTTCACTGCACGTCCTCAGAGAGTTCCTTCCTGGTTGCTACATTCCCTCCTGCAGAGTCCACACATGGCTGCAGAATTGTTCTCAACAAAGCACTCATGGTAACCACAACCAACTGGCCAGATTTGGCAGAAATAATCATTCGCTTACAATACCTGACCCAATCTGATCCTCCAGCTATTGTCAGATAGAAAAACAGAGGCCTTGAAAAGCAAAGATAACTACCCAAAATCTGAGCAGGAGTTAGCTGTAGAGTCAATATTAGAACTAAATTATTCCTGTTAGGCTATTATTTTTCTTTCCACTGAGTCCTTCCCTGTTTCTAATTCTTCAAGGTGGGTGGTCCCAAAGTATAGGAAGATAGCTTTCAGGCCCACAGGGTATAGGAAGAAAGGCCAGAAAGACCAGTGCACAGGGGCTCAGCAGGGCCTCAGCAAGGGTGCTGCAGGTTGTCTGTTACTGCAGGAGTCATGCATTAAAGGCTGGGGAGAGGTGTTGCCATGGTGACGGACCCACCAAAGAAGGGCTTAGGGAGCAAGCTGCTAGACAAGCTGGCTCTTGTATCAGCACATTACCAAATACTAAAAAAAATAAAAAAGACTTCCATCCTCTGGCAGGGCTGGGAGGAAAATCTTAATGTCACTCTCTAGAAATCTGTCTGGGTCCGAATCAAAGATGCAACTGATTTTCCCAGCACAGCATTTTTGAACCAGGAAGAATTTCGTCCCACCTTCTCATTTTGGGGTTTCCCAGGGATCTCAGCAAGATTATCTGCTCAAGGTCATGTAGCAAGCAAAGCTGGAGGAGGTAGAGGCTATGGAAAAAAAGGTGTGGGGTGACTTTCTCCTTCTGTGATGACTTTTTGGAGGCAAAGGTCACCCTGCCACATCTTCACGGTTACCTATACCCACTCACCTCCAAGACTCTGCCACTGATGTATCGGTCACAAGTCTCACATTTAATGCCAAACTGGGAGTGGTAGTCGGCCTCGCAGTATGGAACACCATCCCTGCAAGAAGAAGTTCACACAGGGTGAGGAAGTTAGGGAGGATCAGTGAGGGTGTCACATGGCAGTTAGATTCAGGACCTGCAGCCCGGGGTGACTGAGCCAAAGTTTGAGGCTCCTCCTTTAATAAACAATTTCATCTGTAGTGAAAGAATCATCTGACAGTGCCCCCACGGCAGTAGATGACAGGAAGCCTCCTGGGACCACCTCCTGTGTGCTCCATTTTTACCCAATGCTGATCACTTAGTGGACAGTGATAAGATTGTTATCACTTATTCGTATACCACTCCCTATGACTAATAGCCACTCACATTTATTGCTGGTGTGTGCTGGGCTCTTTGATGGTGTTTTACAGATTATTTCATTTAATCCTTCTGACAATCCTATGAGTCAGAATTATTAGTATCCCCATTGCGTAGGTGATGAAACCCAAGCATAGAGCACTTAAGTAACTTGTCTCAGGCCACCCAGGATGACCTAGAGCTCGGATTCAAACCTAGGTGGTCTAGTTTCTCACCCAGGTTGTCATGAGGATTAAAGGAGATGGGTCTAGGGTACCCTAGGGCTCAGGACAGTGCCCAGCCATACTGAGCAAATGGCAGCTGGAGGAATCGCCATGATCACTGAGAGGCGTCTTTGAGGAGGACGTTTGGTTTTCAGTTCTTTAGGACTGATGTAAAGATAGTTGGAGGTATCAGAGAGCTCAGTCTAGCTTCTGGGCCCTGCCTCGCTCTAATGACCAAGTCTGAACTCTGAGGAGAGAGAAACATTGCCTTCACTTCTGGGTGTAAGAGAATTTGGCTTAGACACTGAGAACCCTAAAGGAGGGGCACATCACTTTTCCATCTCGAAGATGTGGCCATTTTGAGGTTGCTGGGGCCCACCCTGGGCAGCATTTTCCTGAAGGAGAAGCAGCGGTGAGGACTCACGCCCAACCAAGGTCTGGAGGTGAGACTGTGCCCGCAAGGCAAGGACTTGTTTGTGATCCCATGAGACACACCTCCCCAACCCTTTCACCTCCACCCCCCGATAAATCAGGTTCTCATTCTGTGGGTGCGGGAGGGTAGCTCTGCGGGGGAGAAAAAGTCATTTGTCAGAAGGTGGATGTAAAAGCCAACAAAATTTGGGTATAAATGCCAACACAGTCTCTTTTGGATCTGTCGTTGGTGAAGCCTTGGGGAATTAGAAATACACAATTCTAAAAAGAGGAGGATGGTAAAATGAGTATTTACTGGGCACTTATTAGGTGCTAAGCACACATCTCTGAGCCCTTACACAACCCTACGGGGTAGATTATCTTCTCTCCATTTTTATAAATGAAGAAACTGAGATTCTGAGCAGTGGAGTCCCTTGCCAAAGTCACACAGGCTGGGCTTCCACCCTGGGCATCGGGTGTCTGAGCCAGTGCCTCTGAGCCCCTGCCACTCTGCCAACAGCCAGGTAAGGGGCCTAGAGCTAGGCTGTAGAGGTACCAGGTGTGGTGAGCAATCTGGGCTGGGCCTCCTTGAGAGACGCTCTGAATAACCTCATAAGTCCCCAGAGAATTCTGATTTAGGTTTCTAGACCCAAGCACTTCTGGCTGGCAACGTACTAAGGGCACTCCTTGCTTGGTGGGCATAGAGGGGAATGCCAAACTCCCACTAGCATGGCATCGAGAGCTCTTGGTGATGTGATCTCAGCTCACCTACGCAGCCCAGGATCCTGCTTCACCTAGGCACATGCTTGAGCTCCTACTCAGGCTGGAGGTGTCCAACGCTCCCCCACCACCCTGGTCTTGCCCAGGCTGGCCATTCTGCCTAGAAGCTCTCCTCCTTTGCATTTTTGAATCTTAACCCCATTCCGTGGAACTCTCGGAGATTCAAGATTCTACTTCATGCTACTTAGCGGTCATCCTCTTTTTCTCTGAGTGTTCACAGCCCTTTACTTGTTACCTTGGACATAGGCAGCTGTTATCTGGCCAGCATTCATTTCCCCTTCTGCTGGTAATAGTACCTCACCCGGATCAGGAGCTTCCCTTTGGAAGCCACTCCTTCCCAGATGAGGTCCCTGTGAGTCAGTCACCAGGGGCTGCTCTCTGGCTCTAGGGTTCAGATCCTCTGGGCCAGTGATTGATCAGGAATGGGCATGTGGCCTAACAGTGGCCAAATCAGAGGCAGCCCTGGGACTTTTGCTGGAGTTCCATGGGAAAGAGGCCTCTTTCTCTGCTAGGCTTGGTAAACTGATGGAATGAAAGCCTGGAGTTGTTGGCTATCTTCTTTGCTACCACTTGGGGAGGGCCAGGTTGAGAACTAATCCACCATGAAGACAGCAGAGAAGAGAGAGAGACAGAGTGAGAGAGAGAGAGAGAGAGAGAGAGAGAGAAAGACAGAAAGAGAGAGATCAAAAGATAGACAGAGAAAAGCAGAGACTTCTAAGTACTAATGACATCCTTAAGCCCCTGGATTCATCCATGCCTGAAGCCAGTGTGCCTCTGGCCTTCCCATTTCTATGAGTTAATAAACTCCTATTTTTGCCTTTAATTGAGCTGGAGTTAGGTTTTCTGTCACTTAGGATCAAACAGGTCTTAAAGAATAAAGCTTGTCTGAGCTCCTGATCACACATTCCCTGGTGTCACAATTCTTCAGGAATGCAGCATATCTGTTCCCCCGCATTAGACTGCAAGGTCTTGACAGCAGAAGCAGGTGTGGGCTGCAGCTCTGCGTGCTTGCCATTGCCTGACATTAGGCCAGAGAGTGGCACCTAGAAGCGTCTGGGGTCGTATGGTGTCAAAGCTGTGACAAAGGTCTGTGCTGATAATTGCTTTCAGGTACTTGAGTATATAAATGTGGTCACTGGGGCCCAGCAGCAAGGGGACACTTGTCTAATAGTGCAGTGTGTGGGTCACTGGAGGTTGGCCCCTCTAGATAACTCTACGTACCCATCACCTTCTCCTCCACTAAGTTCACTCAGCAACTATATTATCGAGAGGGGGTATAGCAGTGATTAAAACAAAGCCCCTGTCCTGGTGGGGACAGAGATTAAACACTATTAATGGAGCAAGGTATTTACTCCCTCAAGTCTGAGTATTCAGAGGCAATAAATTCTTCAAAGGGGCAGTTATGAGAATTTAAAGTGATACTTCATGCAAAGTAGTGAGTTCCTTCTACATAAAGCTCAATAAACGGTAGTTAGTATTATTAGCATTATTACAAAGTTACAAGGGACAAATAGGTAATTACCAATGGTGGTAGTCTGTGTGAAGGAAACAAACAAGGTGCTCTGAGGGCCCATAATGGGCAATAAATGAGAGATGGCCTGAGGAGAGGGCATGGGGACCAAGACCAGAAGGGGGAGAAGTGGCAGCAGGTGTGCGAGGAACAGGGAGGGTGTCTCAGGCAGAGGGAACCTGCCGGGAGCTCCCAATGGGGGAAGAGGCTGCTGGGAAAGATGCTGTTTGACTGGAGTGCAGCAGACGATGGAAAGGAAGGGAGATGATGCTGGAGATGCAGGCACGGGCCTGATGGGGCAGGACCCGCAGAATGCGGAGGCCCAAGCAGCTGGGGCGGAAGCGGGGGGGACCCACTTGCTGATGTACTCCCCCGGTGAGGATGACGCTGCAGGTCTGGCACTTGAAGCAGCTGACGTGCCACTGCTTGTCCAGCGCCAGGAGTGACTGGCCGTGCTTGATCTCCTCCTTGCACCCGGCACAGTCTGTAGAGATAAGAGGACACTGCTGAGGAAAGCACCCTGGGCCCTTTGACTCCGCTATCTCAGGCCCACATCAAGGAAACCCCTCCCTGAACGCCAGTGTTCCCATAGTTGCTCCCATCCTGACACTGGCAGATGCCCAGAGGCTCTCCCAGGGGGAGAGGAAAGGCCACTGGAGCCCTGGCCTCTTGACAAGGGGTCTTGGTATAGGGAAGAAAGAAAGACCTCCTGCCTGTCATCAAGACCACATTGTTCACTGAAAGCGGACCCTGCACTGCTTCCAGCCCTGCTCAAATTGCTAACTAAGCCTCTGCTACTCTCCATGACCTTGGCATCTGCAGCGTCAGCATCACCTGGGAGCTGGCAGTGTACAGCATCGTAGACCCCACCCCAGACCTCCTGAATTTTAACAAGACCTCAAAGTTTAAGAAGCACTGCTCCTGGGGGATGGGCTAAGCATACAATTTTTCAAACCCTTAGGCTATATACTCAATGGCAAGGGCTGTGTTTATATTTTGTGGTTAAATCTTTTTTCCTCTGCCTAGCACAAAGCATAGCAGTTTCATAGCAGGAACTCAAAGCATATTTGTGGAATGTGTATGAATGAATGACCCTGATGGTACCCAGGCAACAAACAGAATTACCACGCTTACCCCTTCCCCATTCAAACGTCGAATGTGTGCCTTCTCAGGTGGCAAGGATTATAGGGTCTGATGAGACTGTCCCAAACCAGAAAGGTGCCCTCACTCCCTGTCACGGTCACTCTGGAATGTGAGTTGGGGCCAACGGGATGTGAGCCAAGCCTAGCATCAGCCTGTTGCTCAATGAATGTCTGGGGAGGGTCCGGAAATGGAGCCAACGTCCAAGGCACTTGGGAACTGCTGGGAATTCAGGCCTAGCCAACCAGATGGCCCACTTTAGAGGAGGAAAGGGTCATGGGGCAAAGCTGACCAGAGGACAAACTTCCCTGTTGGCACCATAAGACAAATGCATACTTTGGAATAGTGAGGAGAGCAGAAACTGCATGTAAAATTGGGGGATCCTGACTGGACAGCCCCTACATCCAGCTGGGAGCCAGTCATAGAAGAAAAGATGATGTGTCTGCAAATCCAGGAAGGGTGGTGGGCCCAGTAGGCTGTGGGGGAGGGTCTGGGGCCCTGATGAAGTGTTTGAGTCAGTTCCCATAGTACTATGCCTCTTGGCTGTTGTGTGTCTTTCTAACATCCCTTAGTACAAGTTGGGGGCAGAAGGTCTCTACTTGCAAAATGCTTCAAGCCTCAGGCCTTCAGATGGGGGCTGGGAGAATAAAGAATTTTGAGATTTATCTCTTTTCCTTTCTATTCTCCTTGGGTAAGTCTGTAAGTCTACTTCCACCCCCTGCCCACTAATTACAGACTTCAGAATGCAATAATTTAGAGAGGTCAGGTACCCTCTTCTCTTTTCTAGATAGACAGGGGTCTGAAATGACTTGCCAAAGCTCATTTTAGAGGAACCCAAGACTATAGACACCTGCTCAAGCTTTCTAGGTCCCTAATACTGAACTTGTATCTCTGTGGGCCTCCCCAACAGGTCCTAGAAATTCCATAGGGATTTGGAGTTCACAGAGTATTTGGTCAAACATCCCACCCAATGCAGGAATCTACAGCATTCTTGACAAGTGGGCACCTCTCCTCTGCTTAATCACCTCCAGTAGTGGGCAGGTCAACCCCTCCTGAGGAAGTCCACTCTGCCCTTGGACAGGTATGATTATCATGACTGTCTTCTTTATATGGAGCTGAAATTTGACTTCTGTGACTACTCCCATTCTTTTTTTTTTGATTTTGCGATACTGTGGTCTGTATTTGAGTTTTCTTGTATAACACTGACTGCTCCCATTCTTTTTTTTTTTTTTTTTTGAGACAGAGTCTCACTCAGTCACCAGGCGCCAGGCTGGAGTGCAGTGGCGCGACCTCGGGTCACTGCAACCTCCGCTGCCCGGGTTCAAGCATTCTCCTGCCTCAGCCTCCCGAGTAGCTGGGACTACAGGCGCGCGCCACCACGCCCAGCTAATTTTTTTGTATTTTTAGTAGAGACGGGGGTTTCACCATGTTGACCAGGACGGTCTCGATCTCTTGACCTCGTGATCCGCCCGCCTCGGCCTCCCAAAGTGCTGGGATTACAGGCGTGAGCCACCGCGCCCGGCAACTGCTCCCATTCTTATGCATCAAGAACGATCTACCTCTTTTCCCATATGACAGTTCTTTCAAATAATTAAAGACAACTATAGTTTCTCTCTCTTTATTCCTTACACTTTTTCTTGCTTGACATAGTCATCCACTGATCAAATTACTTGTGGATTCCGTGGAGATATACATGTTATTGGCAAACAGCACAATTCTCCACTTCATCAAAAAAACTTATTGCATAGCTGTATCCTTTCATGGCCACATTCTGGTGATGAATTCTATCTCTCCAAGTTTCAGTGGTACATCTGAAATGAATTTAGCACTTTGAGTTAAGCTGTAGGAGACAGTACAGCACAGTGGTTAGAGGCTGGACTGAGGGTTGGAGTGAGTGGAGGGAAGTTGGCCTAGGAGAGAATCCCAGCTCCTTCCCTTATGAGTTGTATGCTCTCTAAGTTCAGACTTGCTCATCTGAATATCTTCCTTATAACACTGGTGTGAAGGTTAATTAAAATCAGGCCCGTAAGGCCTTAGCACAACGCTTGGCCCATATGTATCAAATAAGTGGTTGTTTTCATATTATTTCACATTCTCCTGTTTTTAATCCACATTCTGTGCATTCTCCAATCTCTGTTCTGAAGTCAGGAGCGATAGTCCTGTTGTAGGGAAGCCTGCTGATTCCCTGTGAGAATTCTGGGACGTTTTTCTCCATGTGCCTTTTCTTTTCATGTTATACTGCTGCTTCCCCATTATATAAGCTTCTGATTTATTAGGACCTTTTCTCTCTCTTTTCCTCCTTTCACTCTTGACCACCAGTGGAGTCTCAGGCATGCCACTCAGGAGCCCGTGGGTCTGGTGTAATAAATAGAATCAGGAAAACCACACCCTGTTCCAAGTTGGTGTCTGCAGAGCCAGCTGTCCACTCCTCCATATGTTCCTCTCTATTCCAAAATTACAATCTTCAGCTGGCAGAATGTATGATGCTACCACCTGTCCCTCCCAGATCCCTCCGTTATAAACTGAGGCCTCCTAAAGACGCTAGACAGCCATTTTTAGCCTTTTTAGACTGTGTCATTCATTCTATTTAAATCAGCAAAAATGAGTGGGTTTTGTGAGTCATAGCAAGCTCCCTACCTTGCTTTAGGCAATGAATCCAGGAAGACCAGACACTTCCCAACTTGCAAGTCATGTCTCTGGTATAGGGTGTTAAGGGAATAGGATCTAAGGCCAGACTGCCTGGTCTCACATTCTAGTTCCATTACTTATTATCTGGGTGACTTTGGGCAAGTCATTTATGCTCATTGAGTCTCAGTTTTCTCATCTATAAAATAACTACTCTTATCTCCTTCATCCAATTGTTGTAATGATTAAATGAAATATTCTTTATAAAACACTTGCTGAAGTGCTTGAAAATAGTAATAATTGACGTTAATGCTGGTGATGGTGATGGTGGTATTGTTGGTGACGACAATGTTGGTGGTGATGGTGGTGACAGTGGTGATGGTGGTAATTATAATGGTGGTGATGGTATTGATGCTGCTGGTGCTGGTGATGGTGGTATAGTGGTGATTATGGTAGTGTTGGTGATGGTGGTGATTGTGTTGGTGGTGACAATGGTACTGATGGTGATGGTGGTGTTGGTTATGATGGTGATGAGGGTGGTGATGGTAGTGATTGTATTGGTAAAGACATGGATGTTGGTGGTGATAGTGGAGAAGGTGATGGTGATGATGGTGGTGGCGATGGTGCTTCTGAATTGTTCTCAATGAGGTTTTTGCAGTATCTGGCAACAGTAACAGTTTTATTGTGGTAGTAGTGATGGAGGTGGTGGTGACGGTGGTGGGGGATGATGGTAGTGACTGTATTGGTGGTGACAGTGGTGTTGGGGGGGGATGATGGTGGTGGTGGCAATGACAGTATTGGTCATGATGATGGTGGTGATGGTGAAGATAGTGGTGATGATGGTGGTAGAGATGATCATGATAATGTTGGTGATGCTAATGATGACGGTGAGGGTAGTGGTGTGAAGGTGATGGCAATGGTGGTGATGGTGGTGATGTTATGATATAATGGTTATGGTGGTGGTGTGATGGCAATGGTGGTGATGTTAGTGATGGTGGTGGTGGTGGTGATGTGAAGGTGATGCCGGTGGTGGTGCTGCTGCTGGGACTGCTGCTGATTCTTTTCACTGAGGTGTGTGCAGTGCCTGGAAATAGTAACAGTCAATCAATGTTTGCAATGGTGATGGTTATTGTGGTGTGATGGTGATGGTGGTGGTGGTGGTGGTGGTGATGGTGGGGTTTCTGCTGCTACCATTGGTGATTCTTCTTAGTGAGGTTGGTGAGAAGACATTTCTTCCTGTGGTAGGTAACAAAATTATTTCCTCTTGACAGTTCCTGAGTATTTTTCTTGGTCTCTTTGGAGTAGACACTGCTCCTGATTTTCCAGAATATCTTTATTTACTCTCCAGAGATAAAACGTCACACTTACAGCTTAAAAAACACCCAACCATTTTGTCCTTCTTTTCCTTTTCCATGGTATGTTCTTTTTCTTAGCAATCTCTGAAATCTGGCTTTGGTTTCCTGCATCCCATGGGAGCTGAGAAGGCCTTCCAACACGGTGTCTAGTCAGGAGCTACTTTGCATTTGCAGCGTGACCAGTGACCACCTCTATAAAACATACCACTGTAGATCCACGGATTGATGTCTTTGCTTTGTGAGTAACAAGATAAGCTAAATTACTAAGTATGCCCCCCATTGGAAACTGCCCATGTGCTCATATGCTTCTCTTGATTCACTCTTTCCTCACCACCTTCCACCTCCTAATCATCCAAGTTATGGTGGAGACATTTGGGAGCCTCTCTTTGAAAACATACTCACATGTGATACTCCCACACTCAGCTGAAGAAATCACCCACCTAACAAAGTAGGTGATGGGTGTAGCACAAATGCACACAGTAACACGCAACCTAAACCAGGGGGAAATAACAGACCTAGGAGTCTTCTTCTCAACCTCTTTTGGTGTGCTTTCTATATTAAACCTCCAGGCCAACATCATCCTTCACTCTGTATTTATAGAGCATTTTACACACTGAAATGTGTGTTAATTTGATTCCTGAACTAATACATTTGCTTTCCCCAACACTCCTGTGAGGAAGAATGGAAATTCCAACCCTCTTTCATACTGGGTAAACTGAGTCTCAGGGAGGCTTCATGACTGCTTTGCAGCACGCAGAAGTTTGGCGGCCTCCTGACTCAGGCTCACTTCTCCCTCTCCTGCCTCACACATGATCCCGTTGGTCTCTGGGGTCCTCAGTAGCATTGGCCACAGGGTTGTGATCCCACATCCCAGCCTCCTTGTTTTTCTGTCACTCTGGATGAGGTTTTCGAGGAGCTCTGAAGGATAACACTGTATGCACTCAGCCACCTTGACATGGAAACCTGGTTGGTACAGCAATCGATTCTTGAGCATCATCAAGGACGTCGAAGGAAGGGCTCTGCACATTCCAGGAATAGATCTGATTTGGCTGAAAGGAAGAGCAGGCAAGGGAAGGAGCCTTCCCACTGTCTTTCTCCTCAGCTCACCATGGCTGGATGCACCCCAGGGGAGCCTCTGGGAGCTGAGCCCTGCTGACTCAGGGTGATCTCTGCTCACTCTCTCTGGCTGGATGCAGCCTAGCATGCTGACTCTGCTGGTGCCATGGCCAACAGCACCCCGCACCCGCACAGTGCAACATAGGAGGCTAATGGGTTTTCATTGATTCTCTCATCGAGGCCAGTGAGAGTGTCATATATCATGAAAGAACACTGGAGCCTAGCATGGCTCACTGAGACCCAGGGGGCTGGGTCTATGTGTGTGTGGGTGTGTGCAGTAGCAGCCTGACAAGGGCATCTGGGAACAGTGATTTAGACATCTTATCACAAGGCGCACTTGAGTGGAATGGACATCCCACAAATTAGAATGACCATTCTGAGGTGCATTCCTGATCCTGTTTCCCTCCAAATCTGTGGTTGGTGATAAAATATATTATTCACCATGGTATGACAGATGCTCCCCTTATCCTTAGACAGTGGTTCTGAATCTCGGGAACAGCAAATGAATCACCCAGGAAGCTTACTAGGAATGTTGATTCCTAGGTTCCATCCCTAGAGGTGCAGGGTGAGCTCAGACACCTGCATTTTTGCAAATCCTACAGTGAAGCTGTTGGAATTACGGTTCTCTAGCTGATTGTCTATGGAACACTCTAAAAGGCACTAACACAGCTCTTGTGGTTTGCTCCCAGGGCACCCCATACTATCTCTTCTGTAAGCCATGTCTACAAATTCTTATTAGTGGAGTTGGTAAAAATTGAGAGCCACTGGTGAAAAAACACTTGATCAGTCCTGTTGAGGAATCTGTGGGACATAAGATCAGGAACTCAGCTTGTCCCAGAGGAGACATACCATGTGGCAGATATGTGGCACTGGCTACCACTGTTTATGGCCAGGCAGCCTGTCTTCCCTGCATTGTGCTTGTGAAGCTTGTGAGTCTGGGCCACATGCCTATAGGGTCATGATGAAGGAGGCCTCCAGGTTGAGAACCTCCTCAACTACCCTCCAGGCCCATGGGAGCAGTTGGCAGTGCTAGGACAGGGGAGCCCAGGGAGATCACACCCATGGACAAGGAGATACCCGTGGGGAGGACTCACGGCTTGGTCCACGAATCTTGATGGGCTTACTGCTGGCCATGGACTGGGAGCACGTTTGGCACACACATTCTTTACCACTGAAGGTCACCTTGTCTCCAATGGGAAAAGGCTTCCTACAAGTGAGATGAGGGAGAAATTCAGCACACCCTCTTCTGAGGGATTCCATAGCTGGTCACATATGTGCTCAAAGCACTTTGGTAACGCATACAGCTTGACTTATAGAGCACCATGCAAATTCAAATGCTGTTCACAGTGAAAGGCCAACTAAACTGCTCAATTAGGGGCCTGGCGGCCAGAACTGGAGCCCAGTTGGGCTGCTTGTATATTTTGGGCAGATTATGATGCTTATCTGAGCGTACGTGTTTCAGCTGTGAGAAATAGAGGTTACTAACTCCTCATATACTTGTTCTCTCTCGGAAGGACTTTTTCCATCCCAATTTGATCTATCCCCCATATGTCAAGAATTCATTCACCTCCCAAACTTACCAAGATTTCCTCCTTTTACTAATCAGGCATTTTTCAAAATCTCCCTTCTCAAGAGGAAGTGTGTAAGTCTGCAAATAATCTCTTCCTCTCTTCCTCTGGACTTGTTCAGTTTCCAAGCTGAGGAGTCTCAAATTTGTACATGCTCTGCCTCCTCAACTTAATTATGAACCGAATATAGAATCCCCAACACCACCATGCCCACTGTTGGGCTGCTCTTGCCGATGCAGTTGGGACGCCTATTATGAGGATTCTGAGCCCATCACCTAACATCAGCTCCTAGGGGCTCCACTGTCCTTGTATTAGCACTGCGGCACGATGGAGAGATACTGGGGCGAGAGTCAGGGAGCTATGCTCTTCTGGTGGCCCAGCCACCAGCTTGTGATAGAAAGACATCGTGTGATCGTCAGGAGTCACCTCATCTCTGTGGGGCTTGAAAGAAACCCCCACCTGGTACCATAGGAACCCTCTGTGCTAACCTCTGATGGGACTGGGATTCCAGGGCTCAGTGCTCAGGCTTTAAGAGCAGGGTAGCTGAGTGAATTCCATGAGGGGATTATGTTTTCTTACACACTCTGTCATTAGTCTCAATTAGAAACTCTAACTAGTTATTCTAACTGGTAACTGACTGGTGGTTATTTTATGGGGGAGAATAATTAATCTGTACATTCCTTTCCCAATTAAAAAATACATATATACTCTAATCATGCTTTACTTATGATGTAATCAGAGCTGTCCATTAAAATTTAACGTATTTGTGGGCAGGGCTGAGCTTCCTTCATTTTTTCTTCTCCTTAACGTGCTGCTTGGCATTCAGTGGAGTCTTAACGTCCACTTGCTGAATTAACAAGTGATGGAGACACGAAGGGTGAAGCAGGAGGCAGGGATGAGCTCTCCATCCCTGGAGATGTTCTGAGAGGAGGCAGATGACTATCATCATGATAATGAAAAGAATAATAAAAACAGACGTTCTCACATACTGGTTACTGAGCTAATGCCTTTGTATCATCATCTCATTGATCTTCAAGAAAACCCAATGAGGTTGGAATGGCTTTGGCCTCCATTTTACTGGTCAAGAAGCTGAGGCTTACAAAAGTTGGGGGTCACTTGCAAGGGTCACTCCAACAGCACAAGGTGGTGCTAGGAGGAGGAAGGGTATAAACAGCTATCCCTGTCCCATCTGTGGATGAGGGTGTGGGAGGCTGGGCCAGGTCCACGGTTTCCACACTGAGTTCTGAGAGCCTCAGTGGTTTCTTTGGGGGCCTATTGAGAGGGAATGGGAAGCTGAGTTTGGAGATGCGGATCCTTACCCTGCCTCTATCATAGGACACACGAGTGTTTTAGATCAGATTGTATTTTTATAAGAAAGACTCAGATGCTACAATGTTTAAATCAGATCCTTTCATACATGTGCCTCCAGAAATCTAAATGCCCAGCATAAACCTTGTAAACCCCAGAACTTCCTGGAAAAAGCCAGGTCTTCCCCTGCCCTGGGGGCTTATGCAGAGGGTCTCAGCCCCGGCTGGTCACACACTCACCTGCACAAGCTGCACACGAAGCACTTGGGGTGGTAGGTGCGGCCCAGGGCTGAGATGACTTCGCCTGTGATGAAGTCCCGGCAGCTGTCACAGCGGGTGCCATAGAGTTGCTGGTAGTCCTGGGTGCAGATGTACTCCTGATTCTTGAAGAAGAAGCCTGACTGGGCCAGGCCACAGCCACATACTTGGGGAAACAAGGAGGGAAACAAGGGCAGGATGAGTCCAGGGAGGGTCTGCAAGCAGAAGGTCCTCACTGGGGGGAAAGGCTGGTGTCTGTGTCATGAGTGGCCAGAGAATGGTAGCATGTCAGACTTCATAGGCCTTTGGGGCCAGTATTCCTTAAAGAATGGCCAGTAGGCCACTAGCATCAGAATCACCCCAGAAGCTTCTTACAATGCAGATGCCTGGGACTGAATCAGACTCCCTAGAACTGGGGCCTGGGACATCTGCATTTGAACAGCACCCCTGTGCCCCACTGGGCTGATTCTGATGCACACTAAGAAACGCTGATGGTGTACAATCCTCCCAATACACGAAAGAAAAGTTTAGTGCCAGGTGGCTCACGCAAGGCTGCACAGCTGGTGGAAATAGGAATGTAATAAAAGAATCATTCAGTTAAACATTTCCTGGGTACTTCCTATGTGCATGATTCTGTGACAGGTGAAGAGCAGCGTGGGGACCATATGCTCCAAATCCCAACCTGGCGTCACCTTAGGATGGCAATGGGGTGGATGATTTGAAGTCTAGAATCTGTGCTCACCATAGCCATAAAGGGGGTGGGTCTGTTCCCAGGCAGGAATGATAAAAAGCAATTCCTGAATTTCAAAGAGCTAAAAATGCTGCACAGAGAAGATCATATAGAAAAAAGCCCCATATCATAGGTGATGGGCCACGGAGCCGGTGCAAGCAGTAAAGACTGTGAGTGAGGTGGAGACTTGTCAGTTGGAAGGGATCATGAGAGGCTTTTCAGAGGAGGTAGCATCTGAGTTGAACACTAAAGGAACAGAATGAGCCCAAGCACAGAGGCAGGAAGGTGCAAGTGATATTTGTGTGGAGGCTAGAGTAGGGGTGGTGTTTGTAGGAAGTGGTGGGAAGTAATGCAGGAAAAGATTGTTCAGACCAGTTGGAGGAAGGCCTGAATCCAGTTTAAGATTAGGTTTTGTAGGATACTGAGGAGCCATGGATGGCTCTTTTCCTAGTTTAAAAAAATTTAGAAAAAAACTCAAACATATACAAAAATGGGAGAAGACTGTAATAATTCTCCATCACTAAGCCGCAAAAATGATCAATTGCATTGATGGCTTTTGAACAGAGACGAAACAGGATTTTACAAGGCATTTCATAAAGTCTCTTGGAATATTCCTTTGGATAATAGGGAGAAATAAATGTAGGACAAAATAGAAAAACAAGTAGATTTACAGGTGTTTGAACAATTGAATTATGTGGGCTCCACCCCCACTGAAGGACTTAGAAATATGAGAAATAAGATTTTCACGTAAGGAGCTTGAAATCAACGCATGACGGGAAGAGCAGAAGGAGGCAAAGTTTCTTTTAAGGGAATAAATGGCTTGCAGGGCCAGCAGAACTGCAGTAACCCATTGAATGTACTGATCAGCTAAAGCAAGGATGAGCCAGCCAGGAAGGGGGCTGGCTAGCAATCAGAGGAAGGCAACTGGGGAGCCCATTCAAATCTTGTCACCAGCTCCCCTGGTTCTGAGGCTGCCCTCTGATGGACTGACTTTCCACCTAGATTGCCTTTCAGAGGTCAGGTGCTGGCCAGGCCACCATGAAACAGTCCATCTGAAAGTCACCCCCTCTTGTCTACATTGATGAGCAGGTATTCTGGGTTTCTACATCATTTTCCTGAGGAATTAGTTCGTACAAGTCAGCTTTTTCAAGGGTGATCAATGATGGGGAAACCAATGAGATAGTTACCAAGCCTATAAGTCTTAAGAGTCAGCCTGGAACTGAGTGAAAACATCTTAGCAAATACTACCTCACCTTTAACAAGGAAAGTTGTTTTGCAAAAGCAGCCAAGTTAAAAATGGGAGAGACTGCCAGGCGAATGCCAGAAATATTTCATAAGTGTTTGTTCACCTTTGGGGGTTGGTGGCTTAAAGGGTGAGGCTGAGTGAGGAGGAGGAAGTTCCAGAAGTCACTGCATGGGAGAACAGCTCAGGACAGTGGGAGACACAGTGGTCTGACAGTCAAACCACCCAACCTCTGGTCTCATCACAGCCACTGACTTTCTGGACAATAGTGAACTTTACCCTCTCTTCTCTGGGGCCTCTGTTCACTCATATGCAGAATGAAGAGGTGGAACTTTTCTTTAGAATTGATATGCTGTAAGTCTATGAGAAGGAAAGCTTCCTTTAGGACTTACTATATGCCTAAACATTTTAGACTCAATGTGGAGTATTGCTTGTGACCCCTGACACCACCCCTGAAGAGGCAGGAGTATGGGGGAGGTGGTGGTGGTGGCGGAAGTCGGGGGAAGGGGTCATCTTCCATCAGGCATTATGAAAATTCATCACATCGCATCATGGCTGGTCTCACGAGCAGGCAAAGCCAGAGCACAGGCTGTTCTGGGCTGTGCAGGTGGTGGAGCAATTGACTTCATGGCTGTGGAATCAGTTAGGTCATGGCCTACAACCTCATTGGAAACAGCTCCTGTTTTTTCCCTTTTTTTTCTCTCCTTTGTCTTCCTTGCCAATTCCACCCCCAGAGACACCTCTCCCAGTGGAGAGATCCAGGAGACCATAGGAAAACTTGGAACAGTAAGTCCTCCATTTCCCCCAAGGAGCTGAAGGAGGAAGTTTTTGGTAGAAAGGATGTAAAGGTTGATAAGTCTCTCAGGGGTCCCTGGAAAAACAGTGGGGAACACAGGGATGGAAGGCAAGCTGGACCAGCATGACAGACAGATCTGAGGCTGAGTGGAGCCAGACATTCAAATAACAGGAAAGCCATGGAGTGGGTTTGCAGTATGGAAGTGACATGAAATGAATACACCTGGGGCCATCATTATTCTGTGAATCAAAAAAAAATTAATTCTATCAATTAATAAAATGCAGGCCATTTGGATGGACAGTGGAACGGAATATTCAACATTAAAACTGCTTTGAGCAAATCCAGAATAAATGCTAGTGTAAATATAAGGCCCAGAAAGAGGCCTTGCATACCACCCCGAATGTGTCAGTGAACAATGTACTGTTTCATAGGTTATTGGACCTTTGTCCATTGTCCTGTTCTAGTACTCAAGTGCTGGGAGATTTTGAAAAAGTTACCCCAGCTCTCTGGAGCTCATTTGCAAGATGAAAGGGCTGGTGGCTAACTGAGGACACATCTAGATCAGAAAGCCCAAGATTCTGTCATACAATTTCAGCGATTTTCAACTTTTCGAATGAGACTGGATTTTATGGAATTTCAAAATCTAAGAGTTAGAAGGGCCCCCTGAAGGTGATCTAATTCATTATTCAGAACATTTTATTGTGAAATATACATGAGAAAATCTATAAAATGTATATGTATAGTCAAAGAAAAACAGTAAAATAACTCCCATGTACCCACTACCGAGTTTATGAAACAGAACATCACCAATTCCTTAGAAGCCTATTCTCCTCTCCTTAAGAGCACCCCTGTCCCATTCTGTCCCTAATTATATGCTTTTCATTCCCTTGCTTTACTTTACAGTTTTATCACCTGTGATGTATCCATAAACAATATTTGGTTTAGTGTGGCCTGTTTTTGAACTTTATGTTGATGAAGTACTACTGCATTTATCCCTTGTCTGCTTCATTCCCTCAGTTTTGTGTTCTGAGGTTCATCCACGTGGATGCACATAACCTCAGCTCACTCATTTTCACTGCTATGCTGTATTCCATTGGCTGAATACATCACAGTTGGTCTACTCCACTGCTGAAGGGCATTTGAGCTACTTGCAGTTTTTTGCTTTTATGAAAATGCTGTTCTAAATATTCTTGCATTTGTGAGGTAATGCCTCACTGTTTTCCAAATAGCTTTTCCTATTTACCTTCCCACCAGCAGTTCTCAATAATATATATCAATAGTACTTAGTAATATCTAACATATTTGGTCAATGGAGTGAATGTGAAATGATATCATTTTGTGATTTTAAATTTCATTTCCCTAATGATTAATGAAATTGAGAATTTTTTCAAATGTGAAAATACTTGCTAATGTTTTTTGCTCGTGTTTTTTTCTTTTAGACATGTAGAAATTCTTAATATATTTTGGAAATCAATCCTTTTTGAGCCATTTTTTACAAATATCTTCTGCAATTTGGGGCCTGCTTGTTGCTCCCCTTTTCTTGTTTTTGGATAAACCGAAGTTCTCAGTTTTTATGTTGTTGAATTTGTGAATCTCTTCCTTTATGGATTGCCCTTTCTGTGTCATGTTTCAGAAATTATTCTCTATCCTGAAATCCTAAAAAGATATCTCTTGTATTATCTTCTTAAAGACAATATAACTGCCTCCTAACCCAATGTCACTGAGTTGTCTTTCATAGTAAAGCTGTAAATCCACCTGGAATTGACTTTAGGGAATGGTAATACAATAGGGATCTGATTTTCTCCCACATGGATCATGGATAATTAATCATCTCAGCATCATTTATCAAGCAGTCTAATCTTTCCCCACTGATCTGTTAAAAGCAAGTTTCCATATATATTAAAGTTTGTGTCTGGTTCTATATTCAGTTCCATTGGTCTATTTATCTGTCCTTAATCCAAGATCACACTGTCTTAACAGCTTATAATAATAAATGATGATATCGGTAGAACAGGCCCCCTTGCTTTGGTGTTCTTTAGAAATGCTTTGATTATTCCTGGCCTCTTTTCAAGAATAGAATTTTAACTGATTTCTTAATTTCAATGGAAAACCATATGGGATGTATTAGAATTGTTTTGAATATTTAGTTCAACCAGAATAGAACTGTCATCTTTTTGATATTTCTATCTTTCTATCAGAGAACTTAGCATATTTAAAAAAATTATTTAGGTCTTTAATGTCTTTCTTATGACATTTTATAAATTTAACAATTTTATAATTTGTATCTTATACAACTTTATAAAATTTATTTCAAAATTAAACTTCTTTTCTTGTTGAGGTAAATGGTGTCTTGATTGTTAATGGTGAATACAAATGCAATTTTTCCCATATTTATTCTGTATTTAGTAACCTTAATAAACTTATTGACTTTCTTTATAGTATTTTTATTTCAGAATGTATCTCTAAAGTATTAGGACTCTTTAAAAAGCCAACCACAATAATCTAAAAGCATTGAAAATAATGTCTACTAAGGCATTATCATGTCAGTATGTTCAAGTTTTTTTTAATTATCTTGTCATTTTTTCTTTTCTTTTCTTTTGTTTTAGTGATTAGTTGTTTGAATAAAACTCTATCAATGTTCACACACTGCATTTGTTTGCTGTACCTCTTCAGTCCCTTAATTGCTATTTTTCCTTCTTATTTTCTCCTTGTAGTGTATTTATTAAAGACACTGAGTCACTGTGCCCTAAAATTTCTACAGTTTGGATTTTGCTGATTGTATTAACTTGTTCCCTTCTCTTTTACGTTTTCTATAAATGGTGGTTATATTTAGAGACTTGAACTTGAACAGGTTTGATTATTTTGTTCTTTTTAGCAATGATACTACATTGATGTTCTGCACTTCTATGATTTGGGAGGTGGTGTTGGTGAGTAGAAATGGCTATTAATGATCATTGCTAGGCACATAATTTCATTAAAAGTTTGCAAAATTAAAATATTCTAATTATTTAATTCTTCATTTATTAGGTGGAGTGTTTCCTTAGACAGAAACTTTCATCAGCCTTTTGCTTTTTTTTGTTTTTAGAGAATTCCTAAGTCTCATTTTTTTTAAGCAGCCCTTTGCTTACACTTAAGTACTAAACAGTTTGTACAATAGGTTCAAGTTTTTATTCTTTGCCTATATTGTTTCAAAATAATTATTTCACCAACATTATCTAAAAGTGACCAAAAAGTTATTTTCCTTTCTTATTATTATAAAAATATTTTCTTATTAATTTTACTTAATTGTAGATTCTTTTGGGTTTTCTATGCAGACAATGATATAATCTAAAAATAATTACAGTTTTTTTCTTTTCAAACCATATAACTTTTATTTCTGTATCTTGCTGGATTGCCCAGGATCTCCGGGCCAAATGTTGAACAGAGGTCATGATAGTGAGCATCTCTATCTTGCTCCTAATTTTAAAGAGAATGCCTTCCACATTACCATTACTTTTGTTTCCTTTATATTTTGTATACATAATCTATCATTTATGACAGCTTTCTTCAATTCCTCCTAGTTTTTAAAATAACTAGGTATAAACAGGTGTTAAATTTTATCTAGCACTTTTTCTACTTTATTAAAATAATCAAATATTTTAATCCCTTCGTATCTTTATAGCAAAATATATTAGCCAGTTTTCTAACATTAAGCCAATTTTGAATTTCTGGAATAAAAATATTCAAACGTTTTTATCCCTTCATATCTTTATAGAGAAATATATTAGCCAGTTTTCTAATATTAAGCCAGTTTCGAATTTATGGAATAAACTCAACTTGATCAGTTATGCTATATTTTTCACACTTTTCTAAATGTGGTTTGCTAATATTTTTTCCAGGATTTTAAAATCCACATTCATGCATGATATGGACATACGATTATTTTTTCTTATTTGGTATTGTGCTGGCTCAAACAAACGAGTTGGGAAGAATAGCTTTCTTTCTATTCTCTGAAAGAGTTTCTACAAGACATAGATGATCTGTTTTTAAATGCTTTGTAGAACTTAGAAGAGTAGAAGAGTTTTAACTACAAAAATCACCAATTCAGTATCACCAATAAGATTTATTACTCTAAAATTGTTTATAATATTTCTTATTATATCTTTAATTTTAATAGCAACTACAGAGATGTCCCTATTTTAATTCTTAAGATTGTTCATTTGTATATTTTCTCCCATTACTTGAATAATTTTGCCAGCATTTTGTCTATTTTACTTGTGTTTTTGAAGAATCAACTTTTGATTTGTTAATCCTGTCCACTGTGTGTTTTTTCTTTGATTAATGTCCGTTATATTATTTCCTTCCTTCTGTTTTACTTGGATTCATCCTGCTCTTCAAACCTTTTGAGTTGAACACTTAGTTCATTAATATTCAAACTTAATTCTTTTCTATTGTGATAATTTAAGGCTATATATTTTCCTCTGAGTACCACTTTAAACTACATTTTGTAATGCAAGTTTTTGATTCATAGTATTTTTGTTATCTTTCAGTTTCAAGTGTTTTCTGATTTTCATTAAGATTTTGCTAACCATGCCATCTTTCATCTCAGTTCTTCCATCTGGGGATGATTTTTCTTCTGCTTACAGAACATATTTTGTAATTTCATTTAATGAGAGTTTGTTGTTGGTAAATTAGTTAAAAAAAATCTAAACATGTTTTTACTTTGCTTTGGGTCTTTTATTTTAACAGTTTTCATTTTGTTTTGTTTTGAGACAGGGACTTGGTCTGATGACCAGCCTGGAGTGCAGTGATGTGATCAGAGCTCACTGCAACCTCCACCTCCTGGGCTCAAATGACCCTCTCACCTCAGTCTCCCAGGTAGCTGGGACTACAGCCATGTGCCACCAAGCCTGGCTAATTTTTGTGTTTTTTGTAGAGAAGAGGTTTTGTTATGTTGCCTAGGATGCTCTAAAACTCCTGGGCTCAGGTGATCTGCCCGCCTCGGCCTCCCAAAGTGCTGGAATTACAGGTGTATGCCACTACACCCAGTCCATTTTAACAGTTTTAATGAGATATAATTCACATGTCGTATATTCCAACAATTTAAAATGTAGAATTCAACCATTTTTTTTAGCATATTCACAAAGTTGTGCAATCATTACCGCTATCTAATTCCAGAACATTTTCATCACTTCCGAAACAAGCCACAAACCCATTAGAAATCACTTTTTATCTTTCTCCAACAACTCCCAGCTCTAGGTAACCATGAATTTGCTTTCTGTCTTTATATAATTTGCCTGTTGTAAGCATTTCATACATATGAAATCATACAATATGTGGCCTTTTGTGACTGTTTTCTTTCACATGCTTTCAAGGTTTATTCCCAGTGGGGCATTTATTAGTATTTCCTTCCTTTTTATTGCTAAATAGTATCCCTCTGTGGGGGATATATCACATTTTATTTATCCATTCATTGGTTGATAAGATTTTTCTACTTTTTGGCTATTATAAATAATGCTGCTGTGAACATTGATGTATATATTTCCGTGTGAACCTATATTTTTCTTCTCTTGAGTATATACTGAGGAGTGGAATTTGGAATTGCTGGGTCAATAACGGTAACTCTACGTTTAATCTTTAGAGAAACTGCCAGACTATTCTCCAAGTAGCTGCACCATTTTACATTCCTTTCTACCAGCACTGTATGAGAATTCTAACGTCTCCACATCCTCATCAACACTAGTTATCTATCTTTTTGATTATAGCCTTTCTAATAGACATGAAGTGGTATCTCACTGTGGTTTGATTTGCATTTCTTTGATGGCTAATGATGTTGAGCATTTTTTCATGTGCTTATTGGACATCTGTATAACTTCTCTGGATAAATGTCTATTCACATCCTTTGCCCATTTTGAAACTAGGTTATTTGTCTTTTTATTATAAAATTGTAAGAATTCTTTACATAGCCTAGACACAAATGTTTTTTAAGATTTATAATTTTCAAATATTTTCTCCCATTCTGTGGGTTGTCTTTTCACATTCTTGATGGTGTATTTTGAAGCATAAAAGTTTTAAATTTTGATAATATCTAATTAATATATTTTTCATTTTTGCTTGTGCTTTTGTGTCACATCTAAGAAGGTTTTGCATAACTCAGAATCACAATGATTTATTCTTACATTTTTTCCTAAGAGTTTCTCAATTTTAGCTTCTACATTTAGGTCTTTGATCAATTTTTAACTTTTATGTATGTGTAAAGGAAGAGTCTGACTTCATTTTTTGTTTATGAACACAAAAAATTCAGTTTTCCAAGCACCTCTTGTTGAAGGGACCATTCTTTTCCTCTTGAATTAACTCGACAGCCTTGTTAAAAATCAACCGACCATAAGTATAAGAGTTTCTGTTTGTATTCTTGACTTCATTCATTTCTATGTCTATCCTTGTGCTAGTACCACCCTATCTTGTTTATAATAGCCTTGTAGTAAATTTTAAAAGTGAGAAGTGTGAGTTCTCCAACTTTGTTCTTTTAAAGATTGTTTGATTATTCCATGTCCCTTGCAATTCCCTACGAATTTTAGTTCTAATAATTCTGTAGCATTTTTTGGGATTTGCTATACAAGATCATGTCATGTGCAAATAGAAATAGTCGTGCTTCTTTCTTTTTAATCTGATGCCTTTTGTTTCATTTTCTTGCTTAATTAACCTAAGACTAACCTGAAATGCAATCTTAAATAGAAGTGGCAACAGCAGACATCCTTGTTGTTTTTGATCTTACAGGGAAACATTCAGTCTTTCACCATTAAGTATAATCTTAGTTGTAGATTTGTCTTTGTTCTAGAAAGATAGTTTTGCTGAATACATAATCTTTCCTTGACAGTTATTTCTTTCAGCACATTAAAGATATTCTTCTGCTGTTTTCTAGTTTTCTTGTTGCTATTGAAAAGTCAGCTGTCAGTCCATTTACCATTTATATGCAGATGATTTGTCTTTTCTATCTGGCTGTTTTTAAGATTAGCTCTTTGATGATCTGAGGTTTTACTCTGGTATATGTAGGTGGAATTTTAAAATATTTTCCTGCAGGAATTTATTAGGTTTTCTGGATTCAAGGATATGTGTCTTTCAACAGCTCTAGAAAATTCATAGCTGTTGTTTCTTTAAATATTGTCCTCCCACTCATGTTCTGTATTATATAGCCCAGAACTCTGATTAGATATACATATGTCAAGACCTCACACCATATTCTCCATGTATTAACTTCTCTTTTATTTTCACCAACTTCTCATATTTTTGATCTATTATCTGCGTAATTT
This sequence comes from Ateles fusciceps, assembly GCA_036589455.1. Lineage (NCBI taxonomy): Eukaryota > Metazoa > Chordata > Mammalia > Primates > Atelidae > Ateles > Ateles fusciceps. The sequence goes on along the minus strand of JAZHEH010001005.1, from coordinate 11,770,734 downwards.
TTTTTGGGTGAAATCTTCTGGTTTATTAATTCTTTCTTTAGCAACATCTAATCTGCTATTTAATTTATACATTGAGTTTTTAATTTCAAAGATGATATGTTTCTACTTTTAGAAGTTTTATTTGTTTCTGTTTCAAATCTTCTGGGCTATTGCTTATAATGTGCTGTTGGTTTTTTTTGCTCATATTTTCTAGCTTGTTTAAATGTATCAATATAGTTATTATGTAATGGCAGAAAATTTCAATATATAAAGTCATAAGTTCTGCTGGCTTTCACTCCATTATAATTTGTATGTTTTTGACTGACCATGAATTACTCATTTTCCTAATAACACTATCTGTGGAAATTCTTTGAGGCCTGGAATAAAGTTGAGTTCTTCCAAAGAGGAGTATCATTTGCTTTTGTCATTTGCCAAGTGCGAGACCACTGTAACTTAAATTTTCTGTTTGACTCTATTATTATTTTTATTTATACCAAATATATAACATAAATGTAGTCATGAACTCATGTATATGGTGAATTATGGACAGGTATTTTCATAAAGGTTTTATTCCCCCTCTACCCAGTGCCAAAGTTGGAATAGGCAAGTTTCCTTGCTCTCTCCCTCTCCAGAGCCAGTTTATTTCTTATCTGTCATACACAGAGAACATGCTTTTTTCAGGGGGAAACAGCTTCATACATAGGTCTCCTACTAGATTCCCACTTTGACTAGGTGCTAAGCTTTGCCTCCTGTTCTCCATGATCCATTTAGACAACAGAGTAAAAGCTCAAAGTCTCCAAGGTTTAATATAAACTATCAGGATGAAATATGGCATTGGTAGTCACAACAGGGTTTCTGTTTCTGTTTTTAACCTTTGTAGATTCCTTCCTTTCATGTCAGCACAGTAGTGGATGTTAAAAGAGTTGTAAAAGAAATTCATAAACATTTTAGATCTTTAGATGACAAAGCTATCTAATAGGGTACTTAATTGCCATGTTGATTACTGTTGGAAATAAGAATCCTCTCATTTGTTTTACCTTTAAGCAAACGAACATTGAAAATATTCAGAAAAATATTGGTCTATTGGTGTATTATTTTTCCCTTAAAATCTCCATTGAAAGAGATTCTACAACCTCCCTGTGGTAAATGCCAAAATGGCCACATTAGAACTTTCTGCATTAACACCCTTGAAATCTGATGCTTCAGATCCCCCTAAAAAAGGCAAAGTTTATTTCTCTGTGACCTTGAATCTGGGTTGTCCATTTGACTTGTTTTGGCCAACAGCAGGACATTAAGCTGAGGTTTGAAAAGGTCTCACTTATTAAAGCTTGTTCTCTCATTGTACTTGGAGCTCTGAGACCACCATATGAACAAGCCCAAGCCAGCCCACTGAAGGATGAGAAGCCACATGGAGGCACTGGGGTTAGCAGCCTGCCAATCACTGCCAGCAGACCCACCTGCTGACTCATAGCATCATGATGAGACTAGCAGAGATAAGCAGAGCTAGAAACTAGGAAACACTGCTCAGCCAGCCCAGAGAATCATGAGCTAAATAAACAATTGGTTTAAGCTATTAAGCTTTTGCTTAAGTAAAAGGTAACTGATACACTCTCTTAAGAATGTAATCACATAATTACATCCCAACCACTCTGTAACAATTTTTTTGTCTTTACCCTTTGTCCTGCCTCGGTTTTAGAGAGTGTAAAAATAATCACTCACCAAGATAATCTTGCAGTTCAACTTATACTAAAGGAGTTTGCCAATTCTCAATATAAAATTCAAATCACACCAATTAAAATGTATCCTGTATATGCATCTATAAACAAATTAGGATATATGAATATGTAATTTGTTTGCTAAGTGCAGAGTCTAGTTAGATCATAAAGAAAGAAGTCCGGGATTTTCTCAGTGGCGGGGAAGTCACTCTCAGGTGCATGAGACTGAGGCAGTTACTGATATGAAAAGAACTATGGGCTTCAACTGACCTTAAATTCAATATAAGCCAGTGGTGTGAAGTGGCTCCTCAGGAAGTCAGTTCAATATCAGTTACATCAACAGAAATGTAGTCCTTTGTATTTGCCAGACCTTGAAAACTGTGATCTGTTCTGAGTATCATACTTTAGGAACGACAGTGACACACTAAAATGGATCAAAGAGGAAGACTCCAGGACAATGACACTGTTGGAATCATTTAAGATGAGACCCAATTTAAGGATCTGTGATATAGTTTGACATGGGGAAGACCTGGATACGAGTATCTGAAGAGCAGTCACAGGGAAAAGCAAATACAAATTATTCTTCAGACTTTATGAGAACAAATCTGAGACCAACAGAAAAGTTACAAATTTTGGGTCAAACATTTTCTAAACCCATAGGGCAATCCAACATTAGAATGGCTGCTCTGTGGAGCAGGGAAGTGTGAATGAAGAGGTCAAGATGCGGAGGCCGGAGAGATATTTGTAGGGACATTGTGGAAGGGTGTGTTGTCCCTGGGCCAGAGGGCTCTCTGTGCTCTTTCAGCTGAATCCCTGTCCTGCTGCTAATTATCTGTCTTCTTTAGGAACTCTTGGCTTGATTAAGTCTAGGATTACATAAATTAGCCTTGTGTAAGCTGTAACAGTGAGAGATGACCTAACAGCTATGCACTCCCAAAGTCAAGATTTCTCTTCGCCCTTGTTAAACGTGACCTTTGAGGATTGCTACACTGTCATAGAATAGGTACTCATCTCTGAGCCATGCTGAATATTATCCAAGATAGTTTGCACTTTCATTTGCTCTTACATTGACTTATAGGCACAAGCCCGGAGTCTTTTCAGATGAGTAAGTTAGCTTGCAGCATAGTCTTTTTCCTTCTGGATCAGCACCTGCCCCTCCAAGGTTACCAGAATTCTTGTCTCCCTCACATACCAACACTGCCCTCATTCTAAGGGAGAATCTCATAAGAAGAGGCTCAAGGAAAGCCTCTGTAGGCCTTTGTAGATATTCCAGCTGCCTATGTATGTTCTTCCTGCCCCTGTGGCATGACCTGGTGGTGCAAGAATGGTCAGGAATCTGAGAAGAGAGTGGGGGAGCTGAGCCTCCTACCTTGACAGGTGAAGCATCTGATGTGGAAGTGGTTGTTGTGCACGCGGACCACTTCCCCTTTGCAGGTGTCTCCACAGCGGTAGCACTGGATGACATTGGAGCTGCCCCGTGGATTGTAAGGATTCTGCTGATAAGGAACTGTAAGAGAAACGAAGAGATCACTATCCAGAGGCCCTGATTCTTTACAAAGTCTGCTGCAAGACATTATCATAATTGTAGCTGGAAGAAAAGGTGGAAGGGGAAGAAATGATGGGCAAAGTATCCTCAATTCATCATCAGGATGACTGCCAAGCTAAGGCAGCGCTGAGTGGTATGAGACATGTGCGTAGACCTCCTTAAGCAGGCAAGGACTTTTGCGTGAGCATAACCTTTCCTTATGTTCTTGGCAAAAACACAAGCCAAATCCCTGAATGAAGACAAATAAGAGGACAGAGAGGATTTCAAGGTAAATTGTCAGAAATACCATCTTTTGGGTAACCTTTCAATTAAAATTAGGCCCCAAACTTGTCTGAGAGAATTTGGGGCTTGCAATTGACTCAGAGATTCAAAGAAATGGGTGGCTGACCCTGCCTCTAAATGGCTTTTGAGTTAAGCAAGTTCCAGCCCCTCTCTGGGCCTCAATTTTCATGTCTATCAATGAGATTGGTCAATGGTAGCAAAGACTTTCACAAAGAAGAGCATGAAGGGAGGCACTCTGGCTGGAGGGAGGCTGGCAAAGGGACTGTTCTCAAAGCTGCCTTTGAATAGCACTTTCCATAAGACTGGGAAAATATTACATGTATATAATTAAGAAAAAAATGCTGGTGGAGATTATGAAAGGGTTGAATTCACTGGGAGCTGCAGTTGAGTGGCCAGCATTTGATGACGCTTTAGAGTTCTACTAGCTTATTGGGTCTATTATTCTTTCACTAAGACCATCTCCAGTTTTAGTATCTGTGCTGCTTAAGTGAGAATGCTAAGACTACCTCATGGCTACTTTTCTAGATATCCTTTTCCTGAGATACACTTGGCTTGGCCATTCTAAAATCTAGTCATCTGATTCATTTAAATAGTAGGCACCTGCCTAAGCACACAATCTCAGGGATGGAAGGAATATTAGTAGCTCTCTGATCTGATCTCATTATGTATTAGCTGTTGAGGTAACTTTGCCACTGAGGAACCTACTTTTCTCTCTTATAGGAAACCCCTGTGGCACTGGGGAGAGAATTACTCATTTCTTCAATGCTCACTCAAAGTTGAAGGAATAGTCCAAAAACTTCTGCTCATACCTTATTAGGAGAAGGCTCACTCTTGTCCTAGTTATAAAGATAACCACCTGATTGAAGAGGAATTGGTGCCTATCATTTATACATGTAGAATTCCTGGATAAACTCTGAATAAGTATATCATAAATTAATCTGGACTCACAGCAACCTTGAACTACAAAGGAATTTAGAGGTCACCTACTTTGGGGATTCTTGACCCTGTGTGGTAGTTATGTCTGTTCATTGGAAATTTGAACCTTTTCTTCCAAGCACATGGAGGATTGCACATGGTGACTTGCTTGGCAGTGAAATGTGAACTGAAATTTTGCATGTCCCTTCCAACTGGAAGCCTTAGGAGCCAGTATATGATCTGCTATATTGCCTTTTCCCCTAACCCAGCAATGAATGTTACCCCAGATGGTGTGCAGGATGCATCAACTTGGATCCTGATTGAGGAGTCATGGAACAGAATTTCAAACTAACCCATCATAAACCTCTATCATGAGCAAGAACAAATGTCTGTTGTCATAGTCTCTGAGACTGCAGCATAACCTGGGATCTGACACTGCTCTTTAATTAAATTTGTATTATGTACATTATCTTGTAGCTTTGTTCATATTCTCAGAGGTCTATGATCTCCAAAACTGATCTCATCTGCCCTCCTCCTTTTAAGGAGGAATGGGAAATCAGGGCTTCTGATTATCTCCCATTTACAGGTATCCTGAATCACAAGCATGCTATAGGACAAAGAGCTGGTTGCTAGCACTGAAACTGTGGCTTCTGACAACTTTGCTAACTGGGATGGGAGAATAATATACTTCCCGCAATCTTTCCTTCATGGAGTTTATGCATATTGTTCATCTATTTTTCTTTGTCTTAAATTCAAGACAAAAATCAAACAAATCAGCTAGTTAACTAAATCATTAACTAACTCATTAAATGGGTTAATACATGTAAAATATTTCAAAAACTGCATTAAGTGTGCCACAAATGTTCACGGGTATCATGGCCGTCACATCCTTCCTACAGCTCTGAGCAATCCTTCCCCAACCCCAGAATGTTCATAAACATTCTCTTTAATCTTATTCTCTTTTCTTTTTCTGATTCCCGTTCAATGTTCCCTGGAAAATATTTCACTCTCTCTTCTGCCCTGAATATGTGAGAAAAATATAGATCCTGTTTATATGAGCAGTGTGGTGATCTACCATTGCCAAGGGATACAAAGCTGTGAGTCTGAATATAAAATAAGAACAAATAGCACCATCATCAACATCAATGATGAGAGCTCTCGGAAGTCTCCAACAGTCCCCTCCAGGATCACTGCACAAACTTTCATCTACCTCTTCTAATTCAACCTGTCTTATTGTTCAAGAGCCAACTTCTAAGATCAATTTGATTTTTTCTAATTGGATTTGATTTTCCGGGAAAATTGATTTGTGTGCATGGTTCTCCATCACAACTCAGTCTTTGAATCATCTGGATAAAAAAGCACAAAATCAGTATGAGGGGAATGGATTAGGACAATAAATTTTTCTGGAGCTCAAGTAGCAACGGAACCCAGCCCTAACCCTGCTGCATCCCCTCAAGAGAAGGATGCTGCTTTGGTGATGCTGCATGTGGCCAGAGCTCTAGAAACATCTGATGTGTATAAATAGTCCCATAAGCAAAAATTCATGCATTGTTGGTGTGAGTTCTTCCAGATTGCTGATGTAAGCTGTGATTACAAAGAACAGTGGTGTAGCAAGATTGGAGCTCACAGGTGTGGCAAGACCTTTCCTCATGAAGACTGGCAGTAGGAACTCTGGGTGTCAAGGGAAGCTAGGCTGGGATATGTCACATCCCTGCTCCTGCCCTGGAAGCCAACTCATTTAGAGTAAGATTTTATAATCTTGGCTAATTAAGTCAGAAACTTAATCTAACATTGTTCTGTGTGTGGCCATGTGTACTGGGTGTGTGTGTCACTTCTTCCTACTAATCTATAACTGCCCTGAAACAGTAAAATTTGTTGATTTTCCGCTGGTTATTATTTCCACTGATTTTTATTTCAGAATATGCAGTTTCGGTCACATGATTTATAACATTTCTTATGGGTGAATGTCTTTTGAATTCCAAATTGACTTACACTTGAATATTTGCACTACTTCTCATGTTATAAACTACCTACCCTTGAGAGCAATATTTGAGACACAAGCCTCAAAGGACATTAGCTCTGCTCACTTGTGAGATAATCCATGAAACTGCAACGTTTAGACCTTATGGATTATGTGATCGATTTCTGAAACGTATGCAGGAACCTCTGGCTTCTTTTATCATTACTGACCAATAACGGGTACCCAAGACAGACATTCCCAATCACTAGTTCTTAGTGCCATCCACTGGAACATTCTGAGATCTCTAGACCATGTCTATCATCTGGTCACCACTGGGCACTTGAAATGTAGCTAGTGTGACTGAGGAACTTAGTTTCAAATTAAATTTAATTTTAATTAATATAAATCTACATTTAAATAGTCACATCTGGTTACCGGTTACCATAATGACAGGGCAGCCTGATAGTTAAAATACAACAATAACAGCAACAAAAACAACAAAACACCAGGCAGAGGGAAAAGAAATGAAACTTGGTTGAATCCTAGAAATATACAAATAACATGTACAAATTAATTTAGGAATTCCAGCTCAGACTAAAATGATTCATTTTTACCCCTAAAGAGCTTTAAAGTTGTTCTTAAACAATTTTCAGTTGGAGCCAATTATGCACATTCACCCATCCTGAATTTGATTTGGAAACAAAAGATCATAAGCAGTGAAATAAATGCTGATTTTTAAGGAAATCACACATTTTCAGGCACTGAAAGACTGAACAATCCTAATCTTTTCAAGAATGAAAGCAAGTAAATCAGTTGGCAATGGCTGCTGGCATAACTTTTTAAGACCAAAAAAAAAAAAAAAAAAAAAAAAACCCAAAAAACAAAAAACAAAAAAACAAACCCAGCTTGTCAATGCCTCTGAGATTAAAAATTAAGGACCTGAAACATGAAGCCCACTTTTATACGCCTATCAAGTCTTTAGACTTCTATGAAAAAATACATCTTAATCCCACAACTAAATTTGTAAGTAAAGCTCTTCCCAAATTTTAGAGATAATTTCACATTGTTGGAGCGAAACAACATATTGGAAGGGGAGGTGTGACTGACTTCCTCATTTTTCTTATGGGTAAATGTCTTTTGAATTCCAAATTGAAAATGAAAAGGAGCCTGTGAGTTGACTGGAACAGTAAACAAATCCAGCGTCCAGTTTCTCCACCTGAACTTCTCCTCCCTCTCTCGCCTGTGGTTCTTTGTCTCTGTGTGGCTGGGAGTAACCTGGGTTCCAATTCCCTCTCTGCTGTTACCTGGTGTTCCAATTTTGGGCAAATCACTTAACTTCTTTGGCCCCAATTCCCTCTTTAGAAGAGATTGAACAAAATCATCCATACGGGTTCCTCCAATTACAAAATGAGTTTGCCTTGTGTGTCCTCTTCTGCTAGTCTTCCTGTCCCTCCACATTCTCTCCTCTCCATTAACTGGTCTCACTTTTAAACTAGACCTGTTTTAAGTTATCACATTTATGAGTATCTTTTAAAAACAGATAATGGCATGATTCATCTCCTATAAGCAATATGACCTAAGTTATATTCTTTTCACTGATGTGCTACCTGCACATTTTTTTTCCTCTCCTGAGAATCATTTGACCTTGTAGATAAAAATGTTCCCACATTTTAATAGCATCTTTAAAGTAGTCTTTAAAAGGTAAGAGCACCTATGCTGTGTTGGAGTATAATTAAAAGAGTGACAAAACTGACTTGAAGCCGACATAACAACTGTGAATAATTGGCTGGAAGTGTAATATAAACAGTGGAACTTCTGGTTGAAAGGTGGAACATCAAGCAGAGAATCCACTGGCTCAGCAATGCGTGCACAGCAGCCCAGGGCCCGGGGGGACGCCACACACAAGCATGCAGGGTGCAGCCGCTTTCACATCTTGGCTTCTTGATTAGAGCCCCAAAATCTGAGTGTGTTCACAGGTATCCACTAAATACCAAAGAAAATCCAAGTGTGCGTCCAGGCTTTTCGCAGGTAGAAAGCAGCTGCCTGAAACATAAAGGTGGGGCCTGTATGTGAGAGGATCTGGTACTTCACAGGAGGGGCCTTAGGTCTGATTTCAGAGTTGAGCCAGGGCCCAGGCACCGATCCTGTTCCCTACAGTGAGGACACAGAGTCATGGGATCGTTGCACTGAACGGGGTGAGAAGCGCACAGCACAGCGGGTAAGGAATGGATGCTGGAGTCATTGGGCTGGGTTAGGATTCCAGCCCTCCCACTTGCTGGTTGTGTGATCTTGAGCAATTTACATAACCCCTCACCTCAGTTTCCTTATCTCTAGAGTAAGAATAACTGAAGTAATTTGTGAGTATTAATTACATAAATTATAGAAAAGTGCTTAGTTCATTGCTTGGCCTCAATAAGCAATAATTCATATTAAAAGGTCTTTGAATCCATGTCTTCTTACCTCCAACTCAGTGCAGGGATTCTTTCTAAACCACCCCTATCAGCTACCCACTGAGTTTTGCTCAAATATTTCTCAAATTCATTTTTGGACAAGTCCAGCAAAGGTTTGCTGGTTTTTCCTTTTGCTGACTGCCAAGAAAAAAACCCTTGGCTGCAGACCATTCAACACTATAAGCAACCTCTTCTTTCTCCCACTATCTCCAGAGCTCTGTTTATGGGTTTGTGTGGGCTGCAGAGGTAGGTGGCTGACATGCTTTTGATATATCCTACAGAGAAACGTGTGAATTGGGTGTTCCCCTTTGTGAGGAAGAGGGGCTATGATCTATGTTATCCTAGGGCGTTGTATTTTGGGCACATCTGCTGTTTCCAGCGGGAGGCACCAGCGTGTTTGTTGTGTGTGCTTACTTAGAATAAGTGAGCGATTTGTTTTTTGAAAACTCTGATAGGGAGATTATAAGAGCTGCTTCTGGTAACTTCAAGGGCCATGCAGGTGCCACCTCACTGTGGCATTAATCTGCATTCATTGTATAAATACCTGGAACTAGAGCAGAAAGGGCCTGGGAGGCTATTCATATACACGAGATTGTGAGCTCCATGAGGGCAGGGATCATATTTTTCTGGTTCAGCATTACACCTGAGTGCCGGGCACACAATGAGTGCCTATCTCATTGTGTCATTGTTTCATTCATACTTGCAGAATAAAGAAAAGGATGACTGAACTGGTCCAATGTTTTCACTCAACAGATGAAAAAGCTGTGACCCAGAGGACAAGACAGAAGATGACAAGATAAGTTCACACAGCAACTGATGCTTGCCTCAGTGCCTGGAGGTATCTGTACTTGGACCACAAAATGAGAGAGGGCAATCAGGGTGAGCTAGGGAGAGAGTTCACAAGAGGCTAAATTATCCTAAGTCTAGAGGTCATGCTGAGGTTTAGGGTTATAGTTAGTGGGCTGGGGGTGCATGCTCCAAGATGCAGAAGCATAAGGGAGGGTTTGGAAGTGAAGCCATGCATGAAGTAATAGGAGCAGTTAATGCATAAGGAAAGGTCTTGAAAGATAATAGATAATATTTAGAGGGCGGGTCCTCTGTGTCAGGCAGTGTCCTCAGCCACTTACATATGTCATCTCATGGAGCTCTAGTAACTCGAGGGGATACTATGATCCTCATTTTATCGGAGAATGAAACTCAGAGACCTGAGGTCCCTTGTCCAAGGTCACACAGTTAGTAAATGGCACAGGCAGAATCTGAACCCAGGCAGTCTACCTTTCAAACCTGGGCTCTTACCACTAAGCTCAACTGCCTGCAGTGCAACAGTGCCAGTGGAATGGCTACCTCTGGGGAGGAAGTGGGAAGGGGGGGGTTAGGGGTATGTAACTTTTCCCCAATAGTAGTCCTCCATTACCCAGTTGTTTCAAAAAATAGTTTAGGAAGATGTAAAAATAATGATTGGAGGTGACTAGAGTACAGGCCAGGAAACAGGAAGGGCAATTCAGCATCCCTGGCAGGTGATGAAGAAGCAGTGATTGTGGCTCTAGGGCCAGGGATGTTAGCCTTGGGCCGGATCCCTGGCATGTGCAGGTAAAGCCTGACAGGTGCGTGTGCTGGGTCCCAGAGAGATGTAGGTGCTGCAGGTGTTGGCAGCTGCAGCAGGGCGGAAGTACAAGTCCTCTGGGAACCCCTGGGTCCTTTCACAGATGACCCCAGCCTGGCTGCAGTTGCCCATGTCAGCAGGTCAGTAACACAGCCTGTCTTCCCAGAAGGATGTTGTAAAACCATTGCTGCAACAGAAACTCCTCCGCAGCTTCTCTCTGCCAGGCTCGTCAGCATGTTCCATGGTCATGGTGTGTTGCTGGCAACACGGCTCGTGCTGCCTTCTTCAGAAACGTGTTGTCAGGACATGTGTCAGAACGGCAAGCTCTTGGCCAGCCAGACGGCTCTTGTCTGACAGCCAGCTGCCACATGGCAGCTACAGCAGAAAGGGTTTGGGTTAGATAGACCTAAAGGGGCTTTCGCTGCAGCGAGTTTCATAAGCAAGGAGGCCTGAATGGCAGCCCACAACATCAGAGAGTTCTTTATTTCTTATATTTCAACTGGTTCCTATTTCAAGATAAGTGAAAGTGAAGTTTCAGCTGCCAGGTTGCCCACCCCAACCTCCTCTCCTCTTCCTCCTCTGCTGTTGACGGTGCCTGTGTCTGCAGGCTCAGCACAGGGCCTCTTTCTAAGTAGTCAAGTAGATCTGTGTTCTTGTTTCTTTCCCCTGAGATTCTCCTCCCTACCCCTGGGCCAAGGAACCATCCTTATTAGCTGGGCACAAAGGAGCCCTTTCTGCCTTCCTTAACTTATGCTTTCTCTAGAATATTTAGCTATGTTGTAAATCCTTCCGTTCTTCTAAAGGCACAGGCTTTTAAAGTTCAAAAGCTAGGAAGCCACCCTTTTGTCCCTGTTTTCTGCTGCCCATCCCAGCCCAAGGCCTTGCTCACTGAATAGAGGGAAAGGCACAAGAGTGGTGGGTAAAGGACATCGCAGATAAGATTTCAAAAACACCATCTGGCTACACTTGGTCATGGGTTTTAAGAGCATGATATACACAGTGGTATCAAAAGTGGCTGAGGAATAAAGAAGATTTGATAGAGAAGGGGACACATCCCTAGGGTGTCTACCAGTCTGGACACTTTTTCCACTTTGGAGTGGGCTCCTGCCAATCGCCACAAACCCCATTGTCACTGCTGAGTCAGTTCCTTGTGATCTTTACAAAGCCCCCAGTCAGGAGGAGCCTGTAAAAATAGCTAAAACACTAACATTAATTGAGCGATTGCTATGTGCCAGGCATTGTGCTATGTGCTTCCTAAGCATCCTCTCATTTAATGCTCACAACTTCATGAGACATATAGTGTATATTCCCCATTTTATTATGAGAATTTGAGGCACAGAGAAGATAATTAATTAGTCTGAAGTTATACCACATGTAAGTTTGAGAGGTAGGGTTCAGACAGGCATCAGTAGGTTTAGAAGGGCTCAATTTCTTCTCATCTCCTCCCTCTCCAGTGGGTGTTCCAGCAGGGTCTCCTTCTGCTCAGTGTATCCTGAAGGAAAGAGGAGGGACTGCCTTGACCCCAGCAGGGAGAATGGGGTTACCTTGCACTGGAGGCCTAAAGTATCCTTTCTAGCATCTCTCCAGCTTATCTGAAAAATACTATTTGGGTTTTGTCTGGGGCCCTGGAAACTATGTTGGAAATAGAGGAACTTTAGGAAGCCAGCAATTGTCTTTGTGCTATGAGTGACTCAGTCCCCTGGCCTCTGAGCCAGAGCTTTTAATACGAACACAACACTTGCTTCCTGAGATGCTGGCAGGCCACCGGGCACTGATGTATTTCGGGGAAATCCAAGGAATCTTAACTGTGAACCCGGCTTTCCTCGACGTGGCGGGGGAACTGTCAGAGTGGAAGGCATATAGAAAATACCTAGTCTAGAGTTTTCCAAACATTTTTTTTTAAAGCTATGAAACCTTTCTTGAAATAAAATGATGACATGTCCTCTAGGTTATACTGTTTCTGTTGCAAACTATGCATGGAATGCAAACCTATGACACCCTGGTCATCATTCTGGGAAATTCCCTAGACCAGGGGGTGGCTTGCATTGGATGTGGCTCCTAGACGAGCTTTATTTGGATGGCCTGGTGTTTGTTTTTACATCCTTGCAGATCACCATGGTTCCTACCACTTCCTTTTGCCTTACCCCTGGCCAGCTTCTCTCCTGCACTGCTAGACACTTTAAGGCCTTGGATTTATGAGCCCCATCAGGAAGCCAGGCAGATGAATGGAGAGCCGCAGTGACTGAAGTAGGGTAGGGTCTGGAGTGCCACCCCTTGTGACCCCATCTCACCCCAGGGCAGCTTCCAGGGCCCCTTCTGCTCCATCTCATCCACTTTCCCATCTTGACAGATGCAGCCCTGTGGCTCAGTGTCTCTGTGATGCTAGCCACACCAGGACAAGCAGGAAACATTGGAGAAGTTCCAGTTTCAGATCAGGGACTCTTGCCCAAGGGCAGGCCAAAATGAGTGCTAGACAATGCGAGTCAGGGAATTCCTGAAGCCGTTGCAAGCACCCTGCATTCTTCCAGAGCAGAAGTCTACTGGAGGCCCCTTTTGGTGTCCAAAGTGCTCCTCTTGTTGCTCGAAGTCCTACAGGACTCCCCACGGATGGCCTCCGCAGTCATCACTCACTAGAAGCTCATCAGAAGTGATCACATCAAGTGACAGGAACCTCCTCACAGAAAAGTGACCTGCAAGTCAGTGCTCCCTTCCCCAGGGCTGTGAATATGGCCCGACCACCATTCCAACTCCTTCCCTTCCCCTTGCTCCTCTCTCTCTCTGTTCATTCACTCTCCTCCCCCTCTTTCTCTTTCTGCCTTCCTGTCTTCTTTCTCCTCTGTCATACTGCAATTCTTACTAACTTCTGGTTCTTCCTTGGGAGAGAGAAGCAGTTCCTCACCTGCCATTCACTTTTTGTGAGGCCTCAGGCAGGACATTCCCATCTCTAGGCTCTTGTTTTCCCATTTACGAAGTTCAAGAGTTGCCTTCTATCATCTCTGCTTCCTTTCAGTTATAATATTCTATGCGTATTAAACACAGTTCGCAATGTGACAGACTTTCAGGGGGCCAGGCAGGTAATGTAAATGGAAAAATCGACCCAAAGGGACAATCTGGAGTCTAGGCCACCTCAAGGGGAAAAAGTTACTGGGCATCAGGGGATTATGGCCATGCACAGATAGGTCAAGGTCCCAAGGAGGCCTATCTGTGAGCCACCAATTTGGGGTCTCTGCATTCAGACAGATAGATGACCACAAAGTCACTTTCAATCACCATCTGAGGGAAGTCACATGCTCACCACATGCCTGTAGGATCTGGAAAAACAGAATATTCTGAAATGAGGTCTTGCAGAGCCCCTGGGTGGATGGGGGTGCATCACAGAAGCATGACACTCTCAAGGTCTCAGTGCTATTACTCAAGGGCAGGCAGTGGTTTTCAAACTTTTTCCTATGACCCACTGGGTGAAATTAATTTAGCATAATGACTCAGTACACAAATACGTAAAACAAAAGTTTCATAGTCAAAATTTTAGTATAATCAAAATTTTGTAGCGCACATGATATGTACTGATATTTTCTTTTCTTTTCCTATTCCATTCTGTTTCATTATTTTATGCCATTTTATTAAAGAATGTTATTTGCACCTGCATACATCAACTTCAGGATCTGGCAATTTAAAACATAATTTAAAACATACTTCTCTAGGGTATGTAAAAGATCACAAGTCAAAGAATGATAAAGATTCTTCTAATTTTGTGCTATCCAAAGTGGTAGCCATTAGTCATCTGTGATTATTTAAATTAAAATTAATTAAAATTAAAAATTCAGTCCCCCAGTGCAACTAGCCAATTTCAAGTACTCAGTAGCCTCATGTGGCTAGTGGCTGCTCTAGTGGGCAATGCAGAAATAGTGTTTTCCTTCTCACAGAGTGTTCTATTGGACATCTAGTCTAGGCCAAACTTCACCATTTTGCTAATGAGGTAACTGAGGCACAAGGCCCTTCAAAGAGATATATATGAGATTGGGGAGGCATGGGCTGGAGCCAAACTGATGAAGCCTCAAGGATGCCTGTCAGTGGTCACAAAAGCAGTCAGGATAAGATGTAGATGTGGGCCTTGCAGATTGATGCTCACTACAGGACTCTCAACTCCAAGTCCACATTCTGCATTCCACACGCAAGCTGTCAGATCCTAACCTTAACCTTCACAGAAAGCAGAAGCCAATCTCAATGTTCTGCTGGGCATTTACGGAAAGCTTATGTTGGCTGGAGAGCAAATAGGGTATGGAAACTGTCAGATCGGGGTTTAAGTTCAGGCTCTGCCTCTCACAGTCTGTGTAAGTGTGAGCAAGGTGCTTTGTGTCACTGAGCCTTAGTTTCTCTGTCTGTAAAGTGGGGGATAGTAGTATTTTACCTTTCAAGATTTTTGAAAGAATAAGATGTAATATACATAAAGCACTTATCACATTGTTTGGCATAATGTAAGTGCTAAGCAAAAGCTTACTATAATAATAATAGTATTACTACTAATAAAATGAAGTTAAACACTATAGAGATGTAAAGATAAATTAAACACACTTTCTACCCCAAAGGAAGTTCCAGGCTAGGGTAGGGGGAATTGTTTTTTTATTGCATCTCTAATGCTAAGCTCACTACTAGTAGGCATTCAACTTATATTTTTCAAACAAATGACTGACTAAATTATATCCATAAGTAGCTATAATCTAAGGTAGAACTTGGCAAAAGAAGCAGAGAGGACAATATGTTAAGTGAAATGATTTTTATGACTTATTCCTGATTAGAAAGGGGAGGAGAAAGAAAGAAAAATTGGGGCAAGCACCATGGAGAAATGGCATTTAAATTTTTTCATTAGGTTGTTCATACATGATACATAAGACTAAGAAGTCAAGACACAATAAGTAACCAAGACAAATACAGAAGAAAAAGACCAAAAGATGGCATGAGGAAAGATAAGGGGTATTTTGAGACATCCTTTGCGAGAAGATAATTTAAAGATCCTTCCCCCCAAATCAAGGGACAAAGATTCCATTTTATCTTTAGGAAACAAAGCATCATTCAAAGCTTCAAACTGAATTTGTATAGTCTGGGGAAAATATTTAATCTCTGTGAGTATAAGCAAGGAGTTCCCAATTATGGTTTGGCCCATGTATAATGCCCTGCAAACAGTTTTTTTCACCCATAAATGTAGTGGACATCTGTTGTTTTGCCTTCTCAGCATCTGCTCTCTGCTTCGTCTGGCAATAGAAACTCTTTCCTGTAGGGAAGCCATTCCATGGGGTTTGGGTGGGGCCTGGCCCAGTATGAGGTGGGCAAGTAGTGGCTGGGCCAATTAGAACAGCCCAATCCTCTTTCATATGATTGGCAGGCATACGACCTAATTCTCTCTGAGGCTTTTCTGCAAGAACTCTTAGAAAAACCACTTGGTTGCTAAGCCAAGAGGAGGTAGTCTGGGGCTCCTTTGCCACCTTGCTCCACATGTTGAGAGAACCTGTTAGTGATGGAGAGAGAGAGAGAGCAGGGGGTGGGGAGAGAGAGAGAGAGAACAGAACCCTAAATGCATGCATCATTTAAGTCTATGGATCCTCCTGGATCTGAAGCCACTGTGCTTCCCAATATACACACCAATATAGTACTCTGGAGGGTGGGAGGAGGGATCAGGAAAGATAACTAATGAGTACTAGGCTTAATACCTGGGTGAGGAAATAATCTGTACAACAAACCCCTATGACACTAGTTTACTTATATAACAAACCTGCACAAGTACCCCTGAACTTAAAATAAAAGTTAAAAAAAGAGATAGGAGCTAGTTAGAGTTGGGATTTTCCACTTGGAATGAACTAATTTACATCCTAATTACTCATAATTTTCCATCAAAATCACAATCTTACATTAATTTAAATTAAACAAACATTTCAGGCCCACTTCGTGCTGATACACTCCTGTATCTAACATAAGCAAGAGCATCTTGCTGGAGATATGATGAAGCAGGTGAACATGGCCCCTCCCTCATGTGGCTCATACTCCAGTCGGGGAATGGTGGGAGAGGAAGAGGAGGATTGTGGTAGACACAGTTGCTTCTCAGCAGCCACTCCTTCTGTGAGCAGAATCACTCTCTCCTGGAGGACGAATGTTTGTTTACTCTCCCCTGAGCAGCCATGTCTTTTGGAAAAGGCTGTGACCTTTCCTGACTTGGGGGAGGGAATCTTGATTGGTGAAAGCTAATCCTAGTAATCTTGTTCCTTTGCCAATGATTTGATTTAGACATGTGAAACACTCCTGGCCAATGAGACACCAGGCAGGTCCCCTGGAGTGGGAGAGGGTCTTGGGAAACTTTTCTTGGATAGAGGTTGTTATTCACATGTGACACTGGAACTGCAGCCCTGGAATTCATGATGGACTCTGAGGGGAGAGCCCCTTAAGACCGAAGGAACTAGGATCTTGATGAGCGTCTGAATTAACCTACCTGTTATGTTAAATCAACGTTATCTAGATTGTTCAAGCCAGTTTTAGCTGGGGGCTGTCGCTTGCCGCTGCAAGCATTCTAGCATCTAAGCAGTTGGGAAAACTGGCTGGAGCAGCTCTGGGTATGAACAAATTAGCCAAGCAGAGTCAGGGTGAGACGGGGGGCAGGGAGGGGGTCCCACGCAAAGTCAGTGGTGGGAAGGAACTGGAACAGATTCCTTCAAGGTGCTTTTCACAGTACGAGTGTTTCTCAAAGTGGTCAGCTCATCACCTACTTCAGAATTACCAGGGTGGGGAGTGGGACTGTTAAAATACAGATTCCTGGGCCCCATCCCAGACTTACTGAATTGGATTAAACAAGCTCCTCTGGAGATTCTTTTTCTCACTAAAGGTTGAGAAACCTTGGGCTAGAGACTAGAAAGAAGATCTACAAACTCTTCAGCACTGAGAGGAGAATTTTAGAAATCTTGATATCTGATACTAATGTGTATCAAAAGCACTGTCACCATATAATGTGCCAATATCTTTCAAATATTACAAAGTATATTTTCTCTGATGTGTTTGCCAACTTTCACAAATGTTTAAAAAAGTCAACTGGCATTGAAAAAATGTCCCAATACAGCTAGATTAAACACACACTTAATGCACTCAGCCCTGGCAGATGGTTTTTCTTTTCTAAAGTTGTTCCTTTTAGGAAGAGCTGTTTTTGGTCTGTTATTAAAGTCATCTCCCATCAGGCAGAGATGAACAACACAGGTGGCTATGCTGGCAGAGAGATGGGCAGATGGGCAGATGGGCAGATGGGCAAAGGTGTTTTTCCTTACTCTGTCGTGTCTTCTGAGCCCTGTCCCTTCAGATTTCAGAGCCAGCATGTGATGGTGTCACTTGTGCAAACCAAAGTCAGTCCTTCAACATGACCAACTGAAATTCATTCTTGGCCCCTCATATTCCCCTTCCTGGCCTACCCATTGACAAGCCATATTGACCAATCCCTTACAGAGGTCTTGAATTCAGCCTACTCTCTTCATCTCTTCCAGCCGTAGCCCAGCAACAGGCATCTTTCACCTGGACTACCACAGTAGCCTTCCTACCACACCTCTTTCTAGATCACCAGTTCTCAACTGGGGACAATTCCCCTGACCCCTATCTCTTGCCCAGCAGTCATTTGACAATACCTGAGGACATTTTTGGTTGTCACAACTGTTGTGTGTGTGTATGTGTGTGTGTGCTATAGGCATCTAGTGGGTAGAGGCTGAGGATGCTGCCAAACATTCTACAATGCACAAGACTGTTCTTCCTTCTCCCCTCAACACAGAATTATCTAGTCTAAAAGTCACAGTGCTAAGCTGAGAAATCCTACTTTCAATGAATTCCCTCCATCCCACAGATCTCATGTCAAAGGACCTTCATTAACTTCCCTCAGGAATATAAACCCTACTTTCAATGCTTCCCATAGTCCTGGGTATTCTCTCCTGATTGCATTGCAATCAAGCATGTACTTGTATAATTAGTTGTGATTATTTGCTTAATATCTGTTTCCTCCATTGAGTTCTAAACTTGATGATATTAGGGATGGTATCTCTTGAGCTTATCTCTCTAGTCCTAATTCTGAGCATAATACCTAGCACACTGCGGTTTACAAGAAACATCTTAAAAATAATTTACTTTGTACAATTCATGTGCAATTAACAAACACAATGATTAGTATAGCTCTTGTCTATAAGAAAATGACATCCTTGTTGGAATCATCTGAAAAATCCGTACTACAAGATGAGAAGTGTCTTGTAGTGTAAGAAAAGCAGTCAGGATACTGCAATGTTAGCAGTTCTGAAGCTTTTTGGTGTCAGCACTCCTCTATACTCTTAAGTTTTACTGCAAAGTCTGAAGAGGTATTGTTTAGAAGAGTTACATCTATAAATATTTATCACATTAGAAATCATATCAGATATTTTTAAAAACAAAAATACACAAGCACAGATTCCAATAGCCATCAGAGTGATGATCTCATCACACATCACCTCTAAAAAAACTCCACTGTAGTAAAACAATGAGAATGAAAAAGGCAAATAACTTCTTAGAATTATTATGCAAATAATATTATCTTGTGGACTCCTCAAGGTATCTCAGGGACTTTCAGGGATCACTGAAACATCTTCAAAAGCTGTTGTGTTCCAGAAATCCTGATGGCATAGACATAACATCTTGAAGAGGAATCAGAGTAAGCTGCTTGGAAATGCCCCATCTCAGCTGGCTCTTGAAATATGGGTGGTTATCAGGACACTCCACATAGACATACACCTAGTCTGCTGGCCTACTGAATGGCTCCATAGCAAGAGTAGGCGAACTATGGCTCACGGTCAATTCTGTCCCACTAACTGTCTTTGTAAATAAAGTTTTATTGGAACACAGTCATGCTTACACATTTACATATTATATATGGTTGATTTCATGCTACAATAGTGGAGTTGAATAGTTGCAACAGAGACCACATGACTGCAAAGTCTAAGATATTCACCATGTGGTTCTTTACAGAGAAAGTTTGCCAACTTTTGTTCTTTAGAATGTTTGCAAAGGCAAAGAGTTCAGTAAAAACTAAACTTGATGTCAAATGACTTTTTAAATGTACTCCTTGTCTCTAAATTAGACTGGGGGTTAGTGAGTGAGGAAGAAATGTGGGAAAGAATATACTTCCATCAGGTGGGGTAAAAAGGCCACTAGCTTGGTGAGCCACACTGGGACTTCTAATTCTCTAACGTACTGGGAGACTTGGGGCAAGTCACTTACCCATACTGGAATGCTGAAGAGGATGGAACATACAGGGGAAAGTTTCCCAATGGCCAGAGCTGCCCAGGAAAGAAATAACTGCTTCTCTAGGTAGTGAGCTTCCTGCATGTGGGAAGCTGGCAGAGGCTGCATGATCACTATGCCAAGACAGATGGGAATCAGACCTTTGAGTATCAGATGCATAACTGTATTAAGTCAGGGAGCACTGACAAACTGCTTAAGGGTAGGTCACGCAAGTGAGTGACATCAGTTGGGGTAAGACAAAGAGAGTAGGAGATTGTGGCTGAACAGGCACAGCTCCTACTTGGTTCCAACAGATTCCTGCCAGGTGGGGACACGGGGTCAGTGAAGCCAGAAACATGGATTTTAAAGTAAAACTCTCAGTTTTTATATCTTGGCTCAAATATTTAAAAAATAAATAAAAAGAATACTATGTGAGCCAACTAAAACACATTTATGAATCATTTTCTCACCCAGGCCATGAGGATAAGATAAACTTTGGTGCCACTGCCAGCTTAAATATGCTTAGATTCTAAGAAAATAAAAGCAACCCTTTAAGAGGTCTTTGATTTTCAAAGTATCTTAACATCATATCTCATATTTTTGTTATTCAATAGTCAGGACGAGCACTCGGAACTTGTGACTCCAAGCCTAGTGTTCACGTGACGGCTGCTGATGCCGCCACACCAGGAGAAAGATCTGCACTTAGAGGAATGGGTGGGATGGAATGAAATAAATATGAGCAGTGAAGGGAGAAGAATTAATCAGAATGAGTGAGCAGGGAGAAAGGTCTTTCCAGAAGGTGTGGTAGACATGACTAGGGCGGCGTACATACAGAAGACATCCATTTGGAACCACATGCATGATATCAAGTGAGCAGCTACTCCAGGCAGACCTTCTTTTGACTTCAAAGGTTTAGGAGCCAATAGATTCCTGTTTCACTTTAGCTAGTTTGAACTGGGTTTTGGTTACTTGTACTCTAAGAGTTCTTACTAATACAAAGTCTAAAGGAGGAGATGAAAGGTTTGCACTATTATTGTGTAAGAACAACCAAAAACAATACATAAATGAATAGCCATGGTTGTGTTTCAGCAAAACTTTATATACAAAGACAGGTAGTGTGCCAGAATTGATCCTTGAGCCATAGTTTATCCACTCTTCCTACAGAATCATTCAATGGGCTAGGGAAGCGTGTGTCTATGCAGGGGTGCAGGCACAAAGCCTGCTCAGAGGTTATCTGCTTGGGTTATTAGACAGATGACCTTTAAGGCCTCTTCCCCTGTGAGATTCAAGGATGCTTTGAATTGATTTTGTCTTAAGTATATAGAGGTAGAATCTCTATCTTCAAATCAAGCTATGTTCAGAAACTATGTTTGGAATGAAACGTGTCCTCCAACAAAAAGCCTCCAACCATAATTACCAGTTCTACAACTGAGCATATGTTGATGGAAGCCTTGATTCACAGTGAGCCAGTTAAAATGCAACGAAAGGACAGCTAGCAGATCTTTCAAGTTAGAGTCCAGGCTGTTAATTACTTTTGTAAAAGGAATACATAAACATACAGATGGCAATTACAGTAAATATGATCATCTACATATAAATATAAAAATCCTACCCACTCCTCAAGGCCTATCTCATATGCAACATACTTCTAGAAATACTTCCTGCTTCTCCCCTCCTCCCCCCTCCAAATATGAGCTTTCTTTAAAAATCTCATGGCATGCGCTTCTTATGGCTAAGCAATGGTTCTCAAACTGATGCATTCTCAATTCTGATGCATTCTCAAATGAGCATGCATCAGAATCCTTGGATGTCTCGCTAAAACACATGACCCAGGGTTTTTGACTCAGGGGGTCCAGGATAAGGACTGAAACTGTGCATTTCTATCAAGTTCCTAGATGATATTAATCCTGTGGGTCTGGAGACTACATTTTGAGAACCACTGACCTACGGCGCAGTTTACCTATAAGATATTTACTTTTGCATTTATTTTATTTCTCTATCAGACTGCAAATTACTTGAGGAGGGATGCTACTCAGGTCTCTATACTCTGGAGTATTCTTGTGGGCACTAAACAAACATTTGGACACACTCATGGGGTGTGCTGAAGAGTTAAGTTTTTGGTAAGCATAAACTTGACGGCTGTTTCCTACAACAGGTATTTCTTGAGCCCACAAGGAAGGCAAATGCAACAGACTTGTTCCCATGAAACAACCAGCACAGGAAATTTCTGTGGCTAAACCACGCTGTAATGGAAGTTACAACACAGTCAAGCTCACCGTTCTGGTAGAAGAACAAAACCCAAATGAAACCTGTCAAATGGTTATGCAACTTTTGCTACATACAGTGTGGTTACTGTGATTACTGGGGTGGGCAATAAAAAATAATAGAAATACTAAAGACTATCTAAATACCTTTTATAGGAAATCCAAGCAAAAAAGCATGTTGGAAATACAAAACTCTGACTTGTTGTGTGGCCAGACAAGAAGGGCTCACCTGGGAAAAGACCAACCATCTTCCCTAAAAGCAGCAACAAAAGAAGCAGAGACACCTCGAGACAGTGACGGCTAAGCACTGACTTGAAATTAGGGCAGAGGAAATGTGAGGAGGGACTCTGTGATGGGCTGAATTGTGTCCTCCTGCCCCTCTCTCTCTCACCCTCCAAAATTCACATGATGAAGTCCTCACCCCCCAGTATCTCAGAATATGATTGTATTTGGCAATAGCGTTTTAAAAGAGAAAATCAAGTTAAACTGAGGTCATTAGGGCAGGCTCTAATCCAACATGACTGGTGTCCTTATAAGAGGAGATGGGACACAGGCACGCACAGAGGGAAGGCCATGGGAACTCACAGAGGGAAGGCCATGGGAACTCACAGAGGGAAGGCCATGGGAACTCACAGAGGGAAGGCCATGGGAACCCACAGAGGGAAGGCCATGGGAACTCACAGAGGGAAGGCCATGGGAACTCACAGAGGGAAGATGCCCATCTACAAGCCAAGGAGAGAGGCCTCAGAAGAAACCAACCTTGCCCACATCTTGATCTTGGACTTCTAGACTCCAGAACTGTGAGAAAATAAATTCTTATTGTTTAAGCCACCCCCGTGTGTGGTATTCTGTTATGGCAGCCCTAGCTAACTAAGATAGACGGTAAATCATTATTTTGAATAGCATAAAGAATATAAAAGCTGTCAGGGAATCAGGACCATGCAATGGCCCAGGTGTAGAAGGTGCCTTGCCCTGTCTACCCAAGTCCCAGCCCCATCATCTGCTGCTTGGAGGATCCCAATAAGTTCTAAGGAGTGGTCTCCTTTCCTCACTCATTCTACACACAGTAGCCAGGAGCGTGTATTCAAAAGATAACTCCGATGATGCTTAACCCAGACTTACCACCTCCAATGGCAATTTAATACCATTCAATGACTTCACTCCACTCTTGGGATCAAGACAGACTCCTTGCCATGGTCCAGAAGGCCCTATGTGATCTGGTCCCCATTGGCCTGCCCAGCCTGTCTCAGACCCTGCTCCTCTCTGGCAAGATAAATCAGCCTTACTGGTCCGCTTTCTTTTCCCTCCAATGCATCCTGCTCCCTCTCCACACAGGGAGGCTCCTTCTCCACACTGTGAGATTCCCACTCCAAAACAGACATGCCAGAGATGCTTCCTGTTTAGCTGGGTTACATGTCCTAGAAAAACACATTTCGAGGCAGGTGGCTTTCAGCAGGGAAAGTCCTGCCTCCTCATGCCCCACTGCCCTGGTCAGGTTAGCCATCAGAAGAAACTGTCTAAGCAGCAGCTGAAAAGTGTCAAGAACATCAAGCAAGGGGACTAACAAAAATGAGGCCTGGGGAAGGGCACGCTGGATATTCTTCCCTATCTAGACACTGATGAATCCTGGTGACAGCACTATTCATCTGGGAGTTGTAAAAGGAACTGAAAGGTGAAATTGTGGGCCTGTCGGCCAAAATGAGTCACCTGCTCTGATGGGCATGATGAAAGATTTCTTTCTTTCTGGTCTGGATTGCTCACGCCCTTCCAACACAAAGAGAAGAAGCAGAGCCTCTATCTTAAGGTCGTTATTCTGTGTCTCTTTTGATCATCATTTTATTGTAGAGACTATGCTTTTGGAATGAGATGCTGAAACACATGAAGGGATGTGTGGCCTAACAGTGGGATGAAGCATTTTGAAATTAGAATAATTGTATATAAGGACACTAGACCCACAATGAACTGAGTCTTTTTACCTTGCCCCATTTACCTATAACCCAAATAAAGCTGTGTTTTCCTTGTGCTCAATTTCTGTGTCAAGTTGTATTAAATTTTAATGATGGAAAGAAACACAGCCAGCAACCAAAAGTAATAAAAAAGCAATGCAAATCTTTTCTGGCTTCACTCTCAAAGAACAGCCAAGGGAGGAGGGCATCTGTTTAAAAACTAGCAAAACAGAGGCTAGCTCAAAGGTTTTCTCATTCATTGCCTCATTTGATCATCACCAACCACGAATCAGGTGAGGCAGGGATCACTCCGCCTATTTTATAGATGAGCAAACTGAGGCTTGGGGAATTGGGGAATGTGCCCAAACTTCAACACAGGCCTCCTGACTCTTAGTTCAGCAAGCTTTCTTTTCTCCACAGGTACACACACACACACACACACACACACACACACACACACACACACTCTAGACCTCTTTCTACCATTCTGTGCCCTAAAATATTGGCTTTTTTCCTTGGTACTAATGGCAGAAAAATGATTATTACAATGTAAATTCAAGAAACCCCAAGATATTCATTAA
Source organism: Ateles fusciceps (assembly GCA_036589455.1). Lineage (NCBI taxonomy): Eukaryota > Metazoa > Chordata > Mammalia > Primates > Atelidae > Ateles > Ateles fusciceps. The sequence continues at coordinate 11,746,229 of JAZHEH010001005.1, read as the reverse complement.
CATTTGATTCTCAAACCCCAGCTAAGTGTGGCATTCAAACAGGAAAGGAAAAAATATCAAAGGAACACACAAGGATTTTCACTTGCTCAGCCTCTCTAAGCAAGATTAATGCCTCAGAAAGAAGTACTACCAGAATACCCCTCTTCTAACCAAAGAGGCACTCTGTCCCCAGTCGACTCCAGGAATCCTGGTACAATAATTAATGTGTGGGCTAGAGGCCCAAACTCACTGGCACAGGGTAGATTTTCAGAAAAGAAACAGAGAAGCCCCAAATCCTACTCACATAAAGGGCTTATTGACATTATCTGTTGAAAAGAATACAGATTTCAAGAGAGACAGCCAGGCAGACAGAAAGCAAAATTTTGGCCATGGAGGAAGTCTTTCCCAAAGCATTCTCTAAGTGTGTACCCTCAAGTGGACTTTGCTATTGGCTAAGGAGCATTTCCCATAGCACTGATGTCACAGACCCAATATAATCCAGGTCAGCAAACACTTTCCACTGTAAACAGAAGGTTTCAGGAGGGCTCCTGCGGCCAGATGAGCTGTGGGTGATGCCCAGGCGCCCTAGGCTAGACGGCAGGCTCTGGACCTGGGGCTAACTCAAAGGACAGAAATGGCCTCGGTAAGGGCAGCCACATCCACATCCAGAAAACCCAAGAAACAAGGTGGCCTGATTATTGGGAAGAGAGAGAGGGAGGGGATTAGGGTGAAGAAGCCCCATGGCTGGCCAAGAGATGGGAAAGGAGCTGAATAAGATGATATGAACACAGGCATTCATTGCACTTGCTCTTGAGGCACTGCTGGGCTTGGGATGAGGAGGGCCTTGGCGATGGAGGACAATTCCCGCATGCTAGACAGTTAGCCTGTGTGTGCTTCAGATTCTTCACAGCCTGGAGGTACACATAGAACCCCCAGCTTACAGCTCAACAGAGGGACCATTAAGTGTAGCCATAAGTAGAAAGTGTCTCTGTCTTCCAAAGCACAGGATGTCCCAAATCTTCCCAGAGTCCCTTGACATAAAAAGCTTTTCTTGAGTGAGCACACAACAACGACACCAGCTTTAATCTGGGGTCATTTTTTGGCACCCACCACGCCCTAGGGAAGACCTGGCTCCAAGCAGAAAGGTTACAAAGTTTATACACCAAAGTTCATGTTTGTTGGTACAATTATTCATTCGTCAATATTTACTGGGTAATTTCTTTCTTTCTTAATTTTTTTTTTTTTTTTTGACAGAGTCTCACTCACTCTGTTGCCCAGGCTAGAGCAAAGAAGTGCAATCTTGGCTCACTGCAACCTCCACCTCCCTGGTTCAAGTGATTCTCCTGCCTCAGCCTCCTGAGTAGCTGGGATTACAGGTGTGTACCAATATGCCTGGCTAATTGTTTTATTTATTTTATTTTTTTTGTAGAGATAGTGTTTCACCACGTTGGCCAGGGCTTGTCTCAAACTCCTGACCTCAAGTGATCCACCAGCATTGGCCTCCCAAAGTGCTGAGATTACAAGTGTGAGCCACTGTTCCTGGCCTTACTGGGTGATTTCTATGTGCTAAGAACTGGGGACAGTCTAGTGAATAGCACAGCCATGTTTGCTATGCTTTGGGAGTTTATAATTCTGTGGGAAGGATCTGTGACAAGTAAACAGATATTTACAAAGTGTGACAAATAGAATGAAGGAAATAAATAAGGGGTGGGGACAGGTAATCTGAAGGTAAAACATTTCAGCTAAGACTGCAAAGATGGGAGTGGGCTGTCTGTGGAAGACCAAGGAGAAGTACAATTGAGGTGGAGGAACAGCATGTGCAAGGAAAGGTCCAGAGGCTGGAAAGCACATGGTGAGTTCAGGGAGTCCAGTGCTGCTGGAACATCAGGGCCAGGGACACACTTGCACAAAATAAGTTGGAGAAGAGGATCTTGAACTGTACAATACTTAAAGATTTACCAAACATTTTTACAGGTGTTATTATAGTTGAAGTTATCCATATATATATATGGTATATGTGTATATATATATATACACACACATATACACACATATATATATGTATAACAGGTATTATTATACTTGGTTACTTTGAGGTAAGCAAGGGTCATAGGAGGGACCCATAGAACCTATAGGGATACTGGCCTCAGAGGTCACAGAGTTAGTAGGAGAGCTGAGATCTGAAGTTAGTTCTTCTGTTTCCAAGTCTAGGACTCTATTTAAGGAGATATGTATATATATACATACTCTGTTTAAGGGGATACACACATATATGTTTAAACTGGGCATGATTTGCAATTAATGAAATATATAGATTTTAAATACAATGAGTTTTGACAAATGTATAGCCCACAACAGTTTAATTAAGATAAGGTATATTTCTATCACTCTAGATAATTTGCTGCAAGGTTTTGCAATCAATCACCCCTCCCCCAATCAAAGGCAAACTCTGTTATGATTTTTGTCCACATAGATTAGTTTTGCTTGTTCTTGAACTCCCTATAAATGGAATCAGATAGTATGCCTTCATTTATGTCTAGTTTCTTTTACTCAGCATGTCTCTGAGATTCATTCATGTTTTGGCATGTATCAATAGTTTGTGCCTTTTTATTGCTGAATAGTATACCACTGTGTAAATATAACCACAAATTGTTTATCCATTTGTCTATATATGAACATTTGGGTTGTTTCCAGCTTTGAGTTGTTATGAATTAAACTGCCAGGAACATTCTTGCACGAATCTTTTTGCAGACTTACGTTTTTATTGCTCACAGGGAAATATCTAGGAGAGGCATTGCTGGATCATAGGTAGATGTATGTTGAATTTTTATAAAACTGTATCAGTTTTCCAAAACTGTTGTGCCGTTTCACATTCTCACTAGAAATTTAGCCATTTGGGAGTCTGCAAAAAGGTGGTTTTAATTTGCATTTAACATGACTAATGATGTTAAGCTCCTTTTTATGTGCTTATTAACCATTTGTACATGTGATGTGTCTGTTAGAATTCTTGCCCATTTTTACTAATTTTAGTGTTCTAGGAAGTCATTGCCTCCCTTGAAGCTGGGAGATATTCTCCGACATTTTCTTCTAGAAGCTGTATAACTTTAGCTTTTGGTTTATTTGGGTCTGTGATCTATCCTGGATTACTTTTGGTGTATTGGTGTTGATATTCTAGTGATGATTGACTAGACTTGTCAAGTATAAGGACTCCTTATTTTTATTTTATTTTTACTTTCTATTGTGGCATAACTTGCATAGAGTCAACTATATAAATCTTAAATATACAGCTCAAAATGTTTTACGTATATATACATCCATGCCACCACATTTAGATAATTTGAGGATTCCTTTTTAACATAAAAAATATTTGTTAGCCTCTGTATATTAGCATTACATTTAAGTAATACTTACATGGTAGCTTTTTGCCATATTGAATTCTCTCCAACACATGCATTTGACAGGTATTATGCATTTGAATTAGGAGCACACATGGATTTTGAAGCTCCAGCAATAATTCCATGGCTCTGCAGTGGTCTTTGGCTTGCAGCTGGGGAACAAATACATTATACCCTACTGACACATGATTTCTATCCTTAAGGAGCCCATAATCTAAAAGAGTGCACTAAGAAATACACATGAATAAATTATGTTGACTCACAGCAAATGACCTGTAATCATAAGAATGTTTTAAACTAAGGGCCAAGGATTTCAGAAGAGTGAATAAAATCACTTCAGGAGTGATTGAGAGGTAGCAGGGTGGAAGAGTATTTAAGCCTAAAGATGGCTGGGCTGTTGATAAACAGGGGTCATGGGCAATTGCCAACTGGAAATAATGGTTTTTAAAAAGTGCCTTTGTTGGTACTCTTTCAGTTGTACTTTGCAGAAACCCAGTGGAATCCAGTTTCAGCAAAAAAGAGAATTTGTTGGTTCTTACAACTGGGAAGTCTGGGGTCTGTGGTGGCTCTGGCTTCAGGTATGGCTGGGTTAGGGGCTTTCTTATATGGCCAGAGCTAAGTCTTTATTTTGCAGATGGCTTCTTCATGTTCAACAATCATGGCCACTGGTATTCCCACACTCTTTTTTCCTTAGCTCAGCAACCTCAATGGAATAAATACTACTTCTTCCGAATATCTCCCTATTCAATTCCAGAGAATACTCTGATTGGTCTCTCATCTTGGGTTTAATTTCCCCTGATGAGCAAATCCTTGTGGCCAAGGTGGATGGGAAACTCTGACTGGCTAGCATAAGTCATATGTCATTCTCAAGGGCAGGGGGTGGGGGACAGAACACCAGGGGTGACAGTCCATTAGTATGACAAGGAGATGGAGGAAATTTCTTATAAAGAATCAGAAGGAGGAAGGATTAAACATGCTGGGCACACACACCCTGTTTATCATATTAGGCTACAAGGCATGTGGGCTGTGAGTAGGAAATGTGAATGGGGGAGCAAAGGGGGAGGATTTGCTCCAGATACTGACACACTGGCATAGAATATTGTCCTGTATGTTCCTTCCCAAATGTGAAAGTCTCTGGTCTGTATCATCTCTGCAGCCGAAGAACTGTTTACTCTGCAGATCCCAGGGCAGCCTGCACAGCTTGGCATTTAATGGCCACTTGAGAACACTCATATGATACCAGAGTGTGAGTTATGGGGTGTGCTGACTATGAAGGCAACACAAAGAATGGAAAGCTTTCTGGTCCTTTATGTATCTATTCCCAGTAACCTTCTCTATCATATTTGAATTAACATCCCTTGTGATTACAAAGTTGAACTAAATTAGAAGGATTGGATATTTCTTTGTTATCATTTTGGACTAGAATCTCAAAGTTGCAAAAGACCTTCACAGTCATCTAGTATAGAGGTCAGAAAACTGGCTCATGGGTCAAATCACCCTCCACCTTTATTCTTGTAAATAAATTTTGATTGGTACACAGCCCTACCCATTTACACATCGCCTGTGGCTGCTTTTATGCCACAGAGACTGTGTGGCTTGCAAAGCCCTTTACAGGAAAGCTTTGCCAGTCCCTGGACTAATGTGGCATGTTCCCTGCTTAATCAGAATTGCCCTCTCCAACATTCATTTCATACCTGACTCATGACAAGAACCAAAAGAGATAATACATGGAAAATGTTTGAAAAGGGTCTTACATGTAATAAAGTGCTCCCTAAATGTTAGCTTAAAAAGTTCTGTGTTACCAATATATATTACGCTTCTTCTTTCCCAGTGGAATGATCAAGCGGTGACTATATCATAACAATACCATGTGTTGGTTATTTTGTATCTTTAAAAGGAGTTTTCCCAATACAGTACATTCAAATATGTTTCATTACTTATCACTATTAATCATTATTATTTTCCATGTGCCAGGCACCATGCTAAACATCTCACATATATTCTCTCACTTCACCTATCATCCCCATCTTGAGAGGAACCTGAAGTTTGGGGGTCTCGCATAAAGCAACTCTCTGAAGGCAGCACAGCTAATAAGGGTCAAGCTGGAATTTGGACCTGGGGAGTCTGATTCTATAGCTCAACTTCTTATCAAATACACAATCTAGCCTTCTCAGTTTGGTCAGTAATCTAATTTTCAAAGTACCAGTTTTCACAGTCTCAGAAATTGGAGTATACAGCAAGCCCACCCATGGGTATAGGTGCCGAAATGCACAGGCGGGCTGCAAAAGCACTGGGAGCTCATTCTCCCTGCATCCCCCACTCTCCCTCTCATCCACTCACAACTGCACTGCGGCACCAGGCCTGCACTCTGACTGCCTCCAGGCTCTCTGATGCATCAGGTATGCGTTGCTGGGGAGATCTTCCTGAATAATGCACAGCTCTGGGCAGGTCATTACTGGGCTCCAAACCTCTCCTGACTCCTCATTGGCTATAGACTGTAACAAATACTGTTTAGCATGGCATCTGACACTCTCAAAGATCTGATCCTCAGCAACTCCCAGCCTTTTCTCACTGTCCACCTACCCACATTCTATAGCATATACAAACTGGACTTCCTAACAGTTTCCAATGAGCTTTCTGTCTTTATTTTGGTTTCCATTCCAGTTCCCAGACAAAGGCCCAGGACTCAGGAGTTGTGCATTAGGGTGTGTGGAATGCCTGCCTAGGAATGAGCAAGCCCATCTGGACTGTTCCTTCTTTTCCTTTGACCCTACCCAACATAAGTTTGTTCCCTGTCCCAAGGACCAGGTTGAATGAAACCTTCTCCGAAAAGCATTCCCAGGCCTTCCAGAGGAATTTGGCCTATCTTTTTCTGTACTCTTCCCTTCCCTGTCAGCACCTGCCATGGTTTCCCTCACATCACAGCCATGCATGCTGGTGTCTGCCCTTCCAAGATGCTGAGAGAAGCAGTGTGAGGTCCAGTTCTCTGTCCTGTGCATTGCTGATTCCATGGTGCCAGGAATGCGGAAAGTCACTGTCTCATGGGGTGAAGATTTGTTCCACTGCCTGAGTGAATGAGTGAATAGTGCTGGGACATCCAATGGCAAGACCAGCCATCCCAACTGGTGGTCTCCATTACAGTAAAAATAGGGAAAGATGGTAAAAAGGAGGAGCAGCGAGGAGGGAAATGAGTCCTCAGGGTCAGACCAACATGGTTTAAATATCTGCTCCTCTGCTTCCTAGCTCATGTGACTTTATCCAGACAATTTACCTTTGAACCTCATTTTCCTTTTATGTAAAATAAGGATATTAAGGTATTCCTCATTAAATGAATCCATCCACATATTCACTGAAGGCACCATCACTTTTCTTAACTTTGAGATATGGAGCCAACTATCTCTTCTCTCGTCCTCAATTTCTTTCTTTGTAAAATGAGGATCATGTCAGCGTCCTCTTTATAAGACTTTTGTGAAGCATAAGTGGGCTCATTAATGTGGCCAATAAATGCTGTTTTAAGTGATCATCATTCTGCATCAAACACCATGTTAAGTGTGCAGGACTCAGCAGTGAACAAAACAGACAGGGTTTGTTACACAACCATCATGTGGCTTATAGTCAAAGGAGGATGACAGATAGAAAATGAGCTAATGAACAAAATCACTGACTGTGGTAAGCTCTGTGAAGAATGGTGAGAGCAAATATAACATGGGGGATATTCCTTAGACACAGAATTCAAGGAAGGCCCATGTAAGATTGTTGTAAGTATTAAATAAAATAATAAATGTAAAATATTTGCACTCATGCTGCAGTTGGAAAAGAGTCTCTTGATGAAGAGGAGGAGGAGGAGAAAACATTAGTCTGAGGCTAAGGAATTTCTGGTGAGGACTGGACTTCTCTGTTCCTGAAATGCTGCCTCTCAGTTTCCTTCTCCTTATGTGTAACAGGCCCAGGCTCTGTCTCTGCCAGTTGAAAGGGGGATTTATAGTCATCTGAGATTCCTGCACCATATAATTCTGACATCACAGGCAATTCTCCTTCAAGAACAACTCATGCTGACTGTGAAAATACCTAATTTTATGGTTGCTTTAGACCATCACCAGACAGGCAGGGCTGGGATCCCTGGGCTGTTTTCCCATGTCTTGAAATGCAGGAATAGACCTCAGGCTGCCCCTGCTCCTGCACGCTGAGTGTGGCTTGCAGCGGGAAGATTGGCACTTGATAGAGTGTGCTTCAGGTGCTTAAAATAGATCAACTGTGTCATTAGACTATTGCAAAGCAGTTGCTTCGTTGGCCCTGCTGGTCTGGTGAGGGCAAGAGATAACAGCCCATGGAGAAAGGGCTGTGCTTCGCATAAAATTAAGCGGATGCGAGGAAGAAGTTTGGGAATGATAGAGGCAGTAGAGAGTAGACTTCTGCTGCATGAGAGGGTGGGGCTGTAGCACAGGCACACAAGCAGCCACCACAGCCCCTGGGAACAGCAGGGCGGCATGTGGAAACTGTATGTACCCCTTGACTGGTGGGCAACACCCTTAGAAAAAGGGCCTAAGAGATGTTTAGGGAGCCAGGGAAAACCTAATCTGAAATCGCTGAGGGACCATCCATACGCTCAGGCAGACACAAAGCCAACATGTGGAGCTGCCTGGCATCTTCCTGCTGTTCCTTCAACCTCCTATCCCCAGCATGTTTCAAGTCCTTCCACCGTCTGGTCACTCTTTCCTGGGAATGTACCCGTTGATCACTGTTCTCCCTCAACATAATGCTTCAAACAGAACCTGATCAGGATCTGCAGAGCGGGGCTGTCACCTCCTCCTGTCCATACGGCCTGACATCACATTTTTCCAGTAGACCACACTGCTCAGTTGCCTCTTTCTGAACTTGAGACCAGCTCCTGCTCTCCTGACCTCTTCCTCCAATAGCTGCCATGCCTGATGTAGGAGACATTAGGGAGTGATGGCAGTTGAGGAGGGGGAAGAGTTCAAGTCATGTTTGGGAGGTAGAAATGACCACATGTGACGACAGATGGAACATGGGACAGTGGAGGAAGAGAAATGTCCCAGAAAACTGCTTTCTAATCACTAACCTATGAATGGGTAGACAGAGGTTCTATCAATCAACTGGGACAAAGAGCTAAGGTAGGCTTTTTTGTTTTTATTTTGTAAGAGAATATGTTTATTAAATTTTAGGTTGAATTTGAAGTGCTTTAGGAATATTCTGGTAGACATCTTGCCAGATGATCACAGAGATGACCCTAGAGCTTAGGAAAGACATCTTTATGTATCTTTATCCTAGGGCTTAGTAGAGAGAGTGGGCTTTTCATGAATGCATTAATTCATCAATTATCTTTTGAGTACCTACTATATGCCAGACACTGTGCTTTGTTTCCTGTGAATTATTTGCTACCTTGATTTCTTCCAGAGGAATGAGGAAGAATCTGCCCCAGACAGAAGAAATTCTGTTGGCATTATCTACTTTCTCAAGCACGAGGACTCTATAATGACAGAGGAAAGGTTGTGAGTAGCTACACGGAATCATTGTTGTGGCCTTTCAGCAGTTACCCTTTAGCTGGGTGTCTTACCCTAACTCACCTAACCCATACAGATCTCATGCTGTTGACTGGATGTTCTCAACTGGACCAGGCATGTCCTGTATGTCAGAACATTCTCTGGAACAGTTCAGCCTCCTCGGATGCCCTCTTTTGGGTTAGAAAAGGTACCCAGAGCTGGGATCAGTTGTCCAGAATCGCCCACCTTTGTTCTGTGTCCTACTCTCTTTTACTAGGTTCCCTGAAAACAAAACTGACCTCCAGGAGGTAGGGGCAGGACATTGTTTGCCCTGGTATTTGCCTAACTGTATCCAACAGGATATGACATCACTCTTCTGGGAATGGGTCAGTTGAGGGAATAAGGACATGTAGCAGGGTTTTGTTCATTACATGAGGACTTTAGTAGCATAGCAATGTTAATCAATTGCTAACTCCAGACAGGATTTTCTCCCATAATCATTAATAGATGTGCAGCAGCTTCCACAGCTCTGTGAAGAATCACTTCTATATATTTGATAATTTATGGATCATCTACTGGACTACAGTAGCATGGTGACATAAAAATATTAAGCTGGCCGGGTGCAGTGGCTCACACCTGTAATCCCAGCACTTTGGGAGGCCAAGGCAGGCAGATCACGAGGTCAGGAGTTCAAGGCAAGCCTGGCCGACCTGGTGAAACCCCATCTCTAGTAAAAATACAAAAAATTAGCTGGGCATGGTAGTACCCACCTGTGGTCCCAGCTTCTCAGGAAGCTGAGGCAGGAGAATCACTTTGAACCTGGGAGGTGGAGGTTGCAGTGAGCCAAGATTGCACCACTGTACTCCAGCCTGGGTGACAGAGCTAGATGCCATCATAAAAAAAAAAAATTAAGCTGTCACTGCATAATTTAATAGAAAGTGATGGCAATTGTGGCAAGCCAGAGACCAAGTATATGCCCCATCCAAAGCAGGCAATTGCTGTTAGGAAGAAAAATTGGGTCAGGGTTGCAAAATCTTTCGATTTTGTCTTGTTTTTAAGAGAAGCCAGAAATCCCAATTTTGATTTCCCAATTTCCCGTTGTTGGCAAATAATTCAAATTCACTAAAAACCTGGCATAGGGCAAATAAGACGTGTCCCTTTACATTGGCTGCCAGAAGGCACATGTTGCCCATCTGTGTGACCCATGACGGTAAAGGCCATGCTGGTTCTATTTCCTGCTGTGTCTCCAGCATTATGCTTGGTGCAGAGCTGGTGTCCAGTAAATACCGGATGAATGAACAAATGAATAATCCAATTCGTATTCCCTGTGTTGGACAGGCCCAGGAACTAGGAAGATTGGAAACCAGCATCATGACTAAATTCACTTACACTACTGAAAACCACAGTTGTGAGAAATGACCTGGCCGCAGGTGTGGGTGGAAAGTGTGGCAAACAGACTGGCTGTAGACATACTAAGTTATTGGGATCTTCCCATGTGGGGACCTCCTACGTGTGAGCACTTCCCTTCAGGTTCTCAGGAAGAGAGGGTCCACCTCTGTGGGTCAGGGATAGCAAAATGAGGGTTTAAACATCAAGACTAGATAGATAACCTTAGTGATGCTGGCATTTAGTAACCAACTGTCAGCATCCCACACTAGCATGGAGAGTGGCTAACATTCAGGGGAAACCAAACCATTAGAAAATCTCCTCGAGGAGTCATTTCCTTAACAAACACTACATTATGGATTGACTTATGTTCCCCCAAACTCATATTCGAGGGTCTGACCCTCAGTACCTCAGAATATGACTGTATTTAGCAATAGAGGCTTTACAGAGGTAATCAAATTAAAATGAGATCATTAGAGTGGGTCCTAATCCAATGTGACTGGTGTCCTTGTGGAAGGGGGAATCTGGACACAGAGATACACATGGATAAAGGTGATGTGAAAAGACATAGGGAGAGGGCATTTGTCTCCAAGCCAAGGAGAGAGGCCTCAAGCAGATATTTGTCTCGTAGCTTTCAGAAGGGACCCTACTAACACCTTCATTTTGGACCTTTAGCCACCAGAGCTGTAAGACAACACATTTCTGTTGTTTAAGCCACCCGATTTGTAGCACTTTGGTGCAGTAGCCCCAGCAAACTAATATATACTATTTTTTTTTTAAATTTTATAAACCTTTGTTATGTGCCATGCACTGTTTTAAGGAATTCACAACTAACTTATTTATCCTTTATAACTCCTCTGTGAGAGAGGCACTGTTATTATCCTCCTTGTAATTATTAGAGATGAGGAAGTGAGGCACAGAGAAGGTAAGTGACTTGCCTAAGGACACACAGAAAGTACAAGCAGGGCTAGAATTTGAACCCAGCAACCTCGCTTCAGTCTGTGCCCTTAAGAACTGCAAAAGAAGAATTTATATGGCAAAATACCCAGAAAGTCCAAGGTGTGCACACACTTCTGGTTGTTTTCTGTACTTTTACAATGGCTTCTGCCTAAAGTTGGGTACTAGCCAGTTGTTGACCATTCACCACAGCAGATGCTATCTCAGCAAGATAAAGCTTTTGCCAGATAGGAAAACTTGAGTTCAGAATTGATATCACTTCCTTTACGCAATCCAAGTGCTCTTGAAATCACATTGTGATTTTCTGAGATGTGTTACATTCATTTTGGATGATTTTAAAATTGTTCCTTACATTATTCTTCTAACCCCTCCTTAGCTTCAAGTAATCATTTGTCAACAATTGCTTCATTCATTTGGGAAGCACTATTTTAAAACAATCTCTATCCATGTAGAGTAAATAATCACTTCCACTTTATCTGTTTTGCAGATGTAGAATTTCTGGAGAGGGCATCCTACTGTGTTCTTGTGTGTAAGGAATCCTGTTCTTAAGGGATCCTTAGATTTCTCGATCCGGGCAACAGCATTAGCAGAGGAAGGTCATCATGCCCGTGTGCTGGGTGTCTTTTATTCTGAACTCCCTCACCTCTCCAGATCTGTTCTGCCTGCTTCCCTACTCTGGATTGTGCCCCGGGAAGCTGCTGACCTGTATGGACCTATCAAATGCCTTCCTTCCCCTCTGGTTTCTGATTGGATTTGACCAATGGGAAATACTCATAGGAGACATGAGGAAGAGAGAAGAGCAGGGTCAGGATATTTATCCTCCCGAGTCTTTTCTTGGAACTAGGCTGGCTGCCTTCCTGAGGCCACAGCCACAGCTCCAGCCCTCACCCCACAGTTCCAGCCCTTACCCCATAGCCAGCTGGGTCTCTGGGTCTGGCCCAGGGCAGTTGTGGTAGCAGTGGGTCATGGGCCACAGTTACCAGGCTTCTAGTACTAGGCCATGCTTGCTTCTCCTTGTTTGTTTCTTAATGTCCTTCTCACACTCTTGTGAAGAGTCCTTCCACTTAACTCCTCTCAAACTGCGAATCTGTTTTCTGCCAAGACCCTACCTAATAGAATCCTCTTTTTCCTCTTTGCCTTATAAAACAATCAGGGGCTAGGCTATGCAGTCTTTATTTTCTAAAGGATCTTTCCCTTTATTTCTAGTTTTACAACCACCCAAATTTTGGCCCTCAGACATTTTCTGAACTAGGGATCCTAACTTTCTGTCTTCCCCTTTGCAACCTACGCCAGGCTAATAAACTTTCTGTAGGTTTGCCGAGAGCTCTGATGTTCCTATGTAGAAAATCCAGCACCTACTGTAATACCAGAAGAACAGACTAAGTTTTAATCAGAGGATTTGGTTTTAATGACATCATCTTTCCAGAACTTTGCTTTACTCAACTCCATTGAGTAAAAAGTTGCCAACTCAACTTCAGACTCAACTCCATTCACTGAGACCCAATCCCTGTGAGTGTCTAATGTGATTTCACTTAATCCTCACATGAGCCCTGCACCTTGGCATTTATTGCTCACATTTCATACATGATAAAATTCAGTTCAGAGGCATGATCTATTCTGTCCAAGACCACAGACAGAGTACATGATAGATCTTGAGTTTGAACTCAAGAATCCATACCCCGAAGCTCAGGTTCTTGCTGTCCCAGTATGGTATCTACTTATTCCATGACATCTTTGTGGGAGTTATATGATCCTTCAATACTCTCTTCAACAGAACAAAGTCTATTCCAAAAAAGTAATTTGTTAGCATATCAGCCCATGGTAAAGACCAATGAAGGGGCCAGAGGCAGGAGTAAACCTATAAATGAGTCGGAACGGTACATGGTACCATTGTTCTTGGTGCACTTGATGCTCTGGAGGGTGAGGAGGCCAGCCTTGGTGAAGTGTGAAGTGTGGGGGGTGGGCAGAGGGGTTGGTGCTAGTGGGGAATGGGCTGTCTAGGTGGAAGGAACCATGCATGCAAAGTGGGCAGGAGCAAGCCCGTAGAGGGAATGGAAGAAAGCACATGTGACCAGGACACTGAGAACTATGCACTCTAGACAAGATGGGGCTGGTCAGCAAGGCCAGGAGCAGGCCACGTGGGCCCCTATAGGCTTTCTGAGTAGTTTCCTTTATCATCCTAGGAGCATGGGAACCTTGCTTTAAGCAGAGTATGATACAGAGTGGGGGATGGGGCAGATGACTGAAGGGGGCTGGCGTGGATGAAGGGAAATCAGTCAGAGGCTGCCCCAGTAGATCAGGAGACAAATGAGAGATACTTGGAATAGGTTGGGAGTTCACAAGGGAAAGAAAGGCTGGATGTTGGATCCACCCTACAGAAGCCAAAGTGGCAATGACTGGCCAATTTCCCTCCTTTCCTCTGAAGTCCTTCACCAAAGCGAGTGTACTGACTCAGTATGAGCCCAGGCCTTCCGGAGCCTTGGGTGTCCTGCTCACATGTTTGGTGTCTATTTTTTCCTGAAGGAGTCCTCTTTCCCCTCCCTCACTGACTCTGAGGACCGGGCCCCACCTGCTGTGCTCTACCCATGTCTGCCCACTACCTCACTCCAGTATCTCCAAAATTACCCCTTTCTTAATGTTCAGCTAGATTTCAGAAGGAAGGATTCTGATGAAACTAAAATTCACACTGAAGAGTCACTGACTAAGCATTCTCTTGTTTTTGTAATCTAAGAAATATTTTTTATTAGTAAAACAATTTACAAAATGTTTATAAAACATCTCATAATCCCATTTATTCCTTAAAAAATTCACACTTCAGGTGTGCTTCTCAATTTATGAGAAGGATGTGACTGAAGTCTGAGAGGTCGAGTGACCTGCTTGCTAATGTCATAAAGTCCACAATGACAGCCATAATGATGCCTACAGTGATCATGACAGTGTGACCACCCATCAGTGACATGATGCCAGCTGTGCCCATAGCCAAGGCACCACACTCTGCCTAGTACACAAAACATTAACATTTGGTTTCCATTCCCAGCCGAGATATGCTTCATCATTTCCATTTTTGCAGAAGAGACAACCATACTGAAGACCACACATCTAATACATAAAAAAATGAGAATTGGAACCTGGAACCATCTGATTCCAGGGCCTGCACTCTATCAACACTTATCATGGCTCAAGACGACAGCCCTGTGCTCCTCTTCTCCAGCTGAAATGATTAGGAATTTCTTATACGGATGACCCTTGAACAACATAGGGTTGAATTGTGTAGGTCCACTTATATACAGATCTTTTTCAACTAAAGGTAGGTTGAAAATACAGTATTTAGACAAATAAAAAAAGAAAATGACAGGCCAATATCCCTGATGAACATAGACACAAAAATCCTCAACAAAACACTACCAAATCAAATTCAGCAGCACATCAAAAAGTTAATTCACCAGGATCAAGTAGGCTTTATTCTTGGGATGCAAGGTTGGTTCAATATATGCAAATCAATAAATGTGATTAAACACATAAACAGAATTAAAAACAAAAACATATTATTATCTCAATAGGTGTGGAAAAAGCTTTTGATAAAATCCAACACCCCTTCATGACAAAAATTCTATGACTTCAGTGAAGTTTCAGGATACAAAATTAATGTACAAAAATTAGTAGCATTTCTACACACCTATAACACTCAAGCTGACAGCCAAATCAAGAACATAATACCATTTATAATAGACATGCACACACACACACACACACACACATACATACACAGAAAGAGAGAGAAAACCTAGGAATATATCTAACCAAGGAGGTGAAAGATCTCTACAAGGAGAACTACAAAACACCACTGAGATAAATTACAGATGACACAAACAAATGAGAAAACATTTCATGCTCATGGATTGGAAGAATCAATATCATTAAAATGGCCATACTGCCCAAAGCAATTTATAGATTCAATGCCATTCTTATCAAGCTAGCAACATCATTTTTTACAGAATCAGAAAAAACTATTCTAAAATTCTTATGGACTCACAAAAGGGCCCAAATTATCAAAACAATCCTAAGCAAAAAGAACAAAAGCCAGCGGCACCACATTACCTGACTTCAAACTATACTACAAGGCTACAGTAACCAAAACAGCATGGTACTGGCACAAAAACAGACATATAGACCAATGGAATGGAATAGAGAACCCAGAAATAAAGCCACTTACCTACAGCCATCTGATTTTTGACAAAGCTGACAAAAATTAAGCAATGGAGAAAAGATTCCCTATTCAATAAATGGTACTGGGATAGCTGGCTAGCCACATGCAGAAAAAAGAAACTGTCCCTACCTTTCATCATATACAAAAATTAACTAAAGATGGATTAAATATTTAAATGTAAGACCTCAAACTATAAGAATTCTAGGAGAAAACCTAGGGAATACCATTCTGGACATTGGCCTTATGACATTGGCCGAGAACTTATGACTAAGTCCTTGAAAGCAATTGCAACAAAAACAAAAATTGACAACTGGGACCTAATTAAACTAAAGAGCTTCTGCACAGCAAAAGACAGACACTATCAACAGAGTAAACAGACAACTTACAGAATGAAAGAAAATATTTGCAAACTACATATCCAACAAAGGACCAATATCTAGAATCTATAAGGAACTTAAACAACTCAACAAGCAAAAGCAAAAACAAAAACCAAAAAACCATAAAACCATTAAAAAGTAGGCAAAAGACACGAACAGACACTTTTTGAAAGAAGACAGAGAAGTGGGCTGGGGGCAGTGGCTCATGCCTGTAATCCCAGAACTTTGGGAGGCTGAAGCATTTGAGATCACAAGTTTAGATCAGTCTGGGCCACATGGCAAAACAGTGTCTCTACCAAAATAAATATACAAAACTTAACCAGGCACGGTGGCACCCACCTGTGATCCTAGCTACTCAGGAGGCTGAGGTGGGAGTATCACTTGAGCTCAGGAGGCTGAGCCTGCAGTGTGCCATGATTGCGCCTGAACATCAGCCTGGGCAACAGAGCCAGATCTTATCTCAAAAAAAAAAAAAAAAAAAAAAAAAAAGACATACAAGTGGCCAAAAAAGTAAATTAGTTCAGCCACTATGAAAAACAGTTTGGAGATTTCTCAAAGAACTTAAAACAGAAATACCATTTGACCTAGCAATCCCATTACTGGGTATATATCCAAAAGAAAATAAATTGTCCTGCCAAAAAGACACACATACTCACATGTTCATTGCAGCACTATTCACAATAATAAAGACACGGAATCAACCTAGGTGTCTACCAACAGTAAACTGGGTAAAGAAAATGTAGTACATATACACCATGGAATCCTATGCACCCATAAAAATGAACAAAATTATGTCCTTTGCAGCAATGTGGATGCAGCTGCAGGGCATTATCCTAAGTAAATTAATTCAGGAACATAAAACCAAATACTGTACATTCTCACTTATAACTGGGAGCTAAACACTGAGTACTCAGACATAAAGATGGCAACAATAGACACTGGGGACTACTAGACGGGGAAGGGAGAGAGAGGAGCAAGAGTTAAAAAACTATTGGGTACTACGTTCTGTACCTGGGTCATAGAAACAAGTGTATCTCAAAGCTCAGTATCATGCAATATACTCATGTAACAAAACCTGCACATGTACCTTCTGAATCTAAAATAAAAGTTGATATTTAAAATAAAATACAGTATTTGCAGAATTTGAAACCTGCCTACACAGAGGGCTAACTCTTCGTATAAGCCGGTTCCACAGGGCTAACTGCAGGACTTGAGCATGCACAATTTTACCAGTCCCCATGTGTACAAAGGGATGACTGTAATCTCAGGCTTTGCCTCTATTTCAGTGTTGACATTTGAACCATTGATTAGGAGTTGTACTCAGTGTCAAATGTGTTATACATCCAAGTAGCTTTCACAATCCAACAATTAACTGCACGACTTGAAGAAGCCACTGAGCATTAGCTACAACGTTTCTGAACACAGCTTCAAATTTTTGCCCATAAAATTGGTGAAATATTTTACCGGCGCCTCTGATAAATACCCATCTCACAGGTTCGGTGGGACAGTCTGGTGAGCTCAATCAGGGGAGTGCTTAGCATGGTGGCTGGTAGAGAGTGAGGACTAAATTAATAAAAGTGAAAGAAAAACAAAGCAAGCGTTTCCATTAGGGACAATATCAGGCATGAGGATCAAGTTAAGAATTTCACACTGCCATGTGTGTACCTATGCAACAATCTTCCATGTTCTTCACATGTACCCCCAAACCTAAAATGCAATAAAAAAAAAGAATTTCACACGTCAACGGGGGAGCTTTTTTGCTTAGTCAGATCACCCAAGGACCCCCTGCCAATGCCCTATCCTTATCACCCTATGACCCTGTTACTCCTTTTCTTATGAGGGCTGATGTGTGTTCTCTGCACTTGCAGACTTTTGGGTTTGGGGGGTACGTCCACGATGATAGAGTCAAGCCCCCAAAGCTCTGGGCTTGCTGTGTCCCCCGGGGTGTCTGTTTAGAGAAGCACTTCTTAGGGGGAACCTGGGGCTTCCAAGGCTACCGAGCCATTCCCCTCTGTTCATTTTCCACTACTGCAAAATACACACACTCTCCCTGCTTAGAAAAAGTGGTGGCATTTTTGCCAGTCCTCATCTTCTGCCATATTCAACTCTATTGGTTATTTCTTTTTTCTTTTCTTTTAAAGAAGGATAGTCTGTGTTTCCTTCTTTCAGGAATACTCAGTATTGCTAATAGGACATGAGTTCCCTAGCATTCCAGGGAGAGAAAGGGCAGAGTCAGTTGCTTGTTTCTTGTCTTAGTTTCTTGAAAAATAGATGAGCCATCTTTCTCTTCTGTCACTTAGTGGGAAAGGACTCTCATAAATACGTTTTTTTCCCCGAGAGATAGTGAGAAGTGACAGACAACTCACATCTTTATGTTGCCTGAAAACATGCAAATGCAAACATGTGACCCACTAGATGATAGGGGCTACAGGATTTTGCTCTTTTCCTGAGCCCAGTATGAAGCCAAAACACCATTCCAGCCTGTCAAAATCAAAAGGCAAAATTCTTTGGCTGTAAGAGGCAGAGGGAGTCCAGCCACACTCGCTTGCTTAGCATCAATATGTAATACACAAAGGAAGACAGAAGAGAGATGAGTCATACAAATACATAGTAAATAAATATATTTCATTTTAATCTCAGTAGCTTTTGCTTTGTTTTTTTCTCTTTTTTATGCCAGCAGTCTTGAAATGGAGGTGGGGGTGGGGTGGGGTATGAGAGGAAATAGTAGGTTTTGGCTGGATAGTTTTAATAAGGTCTTGACAGTTCTGGCCTTGCTGCTCGGCTCTAGCTTTTTAAGAAAAAACCTTGTAGATTCTTAGCTTAGAAGCCTTTCTAATTCGACCCCTCTCATTGTACAGATGAGCAGTCTGAGATGCAGAGAGGGGACTGACAACAAAGTCATAGACCCAGGGGAGTGACGTGTGTAGGGGTTCTCTGGTTCAACAGCCCCATGCGATGCTGGAATGACCTAGGAGAGTGAGACTGGAACCGAGACGTGCCCTCTCAGGTCACAGCACCTCTGCTGTGCCCACGGCTAAAGGGACTACACTGAAGAGAAACAGGCTGTGCCTTCTCGTGTTTTGGACTGCATTTTCAGTAGCTGAGGCCCAACCTGGCAACAAAATATCTGGTCTTGGCTCTGCAATCAGTTGTTGCCTCTGGCACGTTAGAGCCCTTGGCCAAAGGACTGTTCCTGTCCTCTTGTTTTCAAGGATAGCTAACCAGCCTGCAGGAACGCAGAAACCAGCCCTGGGCCCACCGGGCTGCAGGCACACGGGAGCTTTCACCATCTCCAGATCCAAAGGTGGCCTGGCGATGATTTGTTTACCAAACTATGGATTCCCAGCCCACTGCCAGCCCACACCCACCTACCCACCCGCCTGCCCACAGGCCAGCCTCCCTGCTCTTGCCACCTCTGGGGCAGGCAGGGCCCTCCATGGTTTTCCAGATGTGTGCAGGGAGGTCTCCTCAGAGCCCCCACAGTCAGACAATGGCCACACACGGCTTCCTAGGCCTTCCCAGGCACTGCTAGAAGGAGACAAGCAGCCTTCCCAGCAGAGACAACCGGCGCCGCTGATAAAATATTGGCAAAATGATCACGAAAGCCAGAGTCATAAAGCTTTCCCTCTGCCAAGGAGCACAGAAAGCACCAAAAAGGAGCCTGAGGGTCATGTGTCCAGAGATGCCAGGCTTCCTTCCTCCTTCCAGGCGGCCCGAGCGCAGGATCCCGCACCTCCTGCCCCCACCCCTGTTCCCATGGCAAAGGAGAGGAGGATCCACTTACTGCTAGTGTTCATGGTGATGTCTCCGCACTGGGTCTTTCATTCGATACGGAGGCCCCGGCTGCTTTTAAATCTTCCGTTCTTCGAACCTCACTCATCACCTGGGGGGGTGGAAAGACAGTCCAGTGCCAGCTCTGTATCCTCAGGTGCCCTCTCTCCCTCTGCTGTCCCTTCTCTCTGGGCTGTAGCCACTGGCCTTGGAAGGCGCGTGGACTAATACGCGCAGGTGAGAGCAAGGAGGAGGAGGAGGGGGCAGGACACCGGCGCCCCGGTCCTCCTGCTCCTCAGATCTGAATCCCGGGCAGAAGTGGGGTTGGCAGCGCCTGCTCGCACGCACCCCGCACTATTTCTGCCCAGCGGCTCCGGAGCCCAAAGGGGGTGTGGACCACAGGGAGGCAGGGCGGGGCAGCGCGTCCCCGCCCGGCCTCAGGGAGCAGCGACCCGCCCCGGAACCCACCTCTCGGCCAGTGTCGGGAGCCAGAGGCCCCTGCCCCGGCCCCTGCGACCGATTCATGAATCCTGGTCCTCGTCTGGGGTCTCGAATTCCAGGGCGAGCAATGCGAAATAGGAGAGCTCGACATCCATGATGCGGGCTCGCGGGTTGGCAGCGCGGGGGGCGCGGCCGCTCGCTGCTGCCACCTGCTGGACGCACCGGCGCGTGTCCGAGGCCCCGCCCCGCCGGGCTTCTGCCTGGGCCCTGGGGTGCAATGGGCGATGGACGGGACCTTGTGTCCTGGTACCAACGAGGGGGTGCTTCAGAGCTTGTTTTCCCTCCCTTAATCCTGAGGTCTAAGGGCTCGACAATGATAGGGAAAGAAACATCATGAAGGAAAGCCTGGCTTTGCAGGAAGACAGTTTCCATCCGGCCCTGCTACTGGCAAGCTTGGTGCAGTCTAGGCTTGAGGCGGTCACTACCGTCGCTGCCTCGTCTTCCTCAACTGTGAATGTGGCGTCCGGACAAGTGGATGAGACAATAAGGGGCTCCTCCAGCCTCCCAGCGTGTGTCCCCTATCACCGACTCATCATTAGAATTGTTTATTAGCTCTCTTCCCCATGAGAAATGTTAGCTCCATGAATGAATGGGTCTGTCAGTAGGGTTCACCTACAGGGCCAGTCATGTAGTAGCTACCAATAAATATTTGTTGACAGAGCAACCCAGACATTTTCTGGGTTTAATATTACACAGCCCTAAGAGTAAACTGCCTAGGCACCCCACTCTGAAACACTTCCCCATCTGAGGAGAACAGCAGGTATGTGATCTCACAGGTCCACGCCAGTTTTTGTATGGTCAACCAACTCTTCCCTTAAGTGTGTGTGTGTGTGTGTTTTTTTTTTTTTTTGTAATTATATCTTATAGGTGTGTATTTTAGAAGTTTATATTCCAAAGTTTTTAGGTCATAGTTGATTCAGTGGGGTAGGGCTCTTGACATTCCTGTGACTACCTACTCTGTCACTTTCTGAACCTAATTCATGATCATGAGAAGTATGACTTTTGAGTGCTGAAAAACAAGACTGAGAGGACACATGATCCTTGTCTATAGCGTGACTCCAATTAGAGCATGTGCAGGCTCAAAAGGCTGTGAACACTCACAGCCCCAGCTTAGACAAGGAAACAGTGGGTCAGAGAGGCTGGGCAACCTGCCGTAGGACACACAGCATCTTGTGGCAGAACTGGACCACATCTTCTCACTTCTAGCTTAAACCTATGTGAGAGTGGCTCAGTGCACTAGAGTCTGGGATGTTAGTGTAAGATTGGTAGCTGCCCTATTAAAATTGGGGAAAGAATACCTTTTAGATAAATACAATGTTTCTACCTTACACAGGGAGGAAAAAATTGATAAAATTGATATGGCTCATGACCCCAAGAGGTGATCACCATTAAAGAATCTTTAGGTAAACCGAAGGATCAATGGATTTGAAACACATCTGATAGCTTGTTAGGAATTTTGTCCAATGGGGTGGAGGTAAAAATAGCCCTAAAGTCCTCACAGGCATTCTCAAAATTCTGTATATATAACAGACCCTGAGATACCTCCAAAAATGCAGATTCTCAGACTCTGGACTCCCTTGCATAGCATTTGAAACAAGCATCCCAGGTGATTCATAGCTCTTTGCTATTGAAAAGGGCAGAGGCCTAAAATAGCTTTGAGAACATAATAAGTGATTAGTAAATATTTAAATTATTCCACTTTATGTGTCCCCTACATTATAAGATGGAATTTCCTTATTCAATTCCCAAGTTGCAGGTGACTTACTAGGTTCTAATGCTTGGAAAAATGCATTTTTCTGAGAGAAAGTTCAGATAACTTAGACATGCAAAATTAGCAGCTGTAGTCCATGAACATATTTAATTATCACCCAAAGCCTCAGTGTTCTGAAAATTTCAAATTATAGGACATAGTCAAATAAAAGCATCATATTGATTCATTAGTTCATTCACTCAGCAATTATTTATTGAGTGTCTACTTTGTGGTAGGCCCAGGGCTGGCTTCTGGGGATACTGTGGAGAACAGGACCGACAAGACCTTTACTCAATAATGGATGATTGCAGAAAAAATAAAAAAATAAAAAGAACTCCACCATCATAAGCATAAATCCAGTTCTAGGGCAGCAGGGAGACAATTAACTGAGCAAAACATAAATTAGCTAAACCCAATGGTGTCCTGGGGAAAGTCCAGGTGCTGTTTCCAACCTTCCTGACTTTTAATTCCAGCTTCATCACTTTCTAGCTGTCTCACTTTGGGGAAGATACTTAGCCTCTATAAGCCTCAAAGTTTCCATCTGTACAAGGGTACAGTGCCTGCCTTTGGATTGTTGTGTGTATTAAAGTACTTAGTGTAATACATGACAAATGAAGGTTTGATGCATGCTAATTATTAGTATCACCCCTCACTTATACCTGCCCTCAGTGACAAAGCTGTCCTTTCTATGTATGGAAATCTGTTAGGTTTTTCCACAGAGTGGTGGCCATGAAAATATGCCTGAACATTTTCTAACTAATGGAGATTAATTGATGAATTCTTCTTCCCTGGGGTTCTCTTTGATAATATATCCAGCTAGATGCTGAAGAATTCAGCTCTTAGAAGAGATCATTGGGTCTTGGACCACTTTGCAAAGCCCAAATAGCATCTGCTGGGGGAACAATCTTATTTTCTCTGCATAGTTTATAAGGATAGGAAAAAGGGGATTAAAATAAGCTAAAAAAGCTATGCCCTTGAGGATGTCCACAACAATCAGAGGCAGCGGGAGAGACGAGGAGGAAGCTGGGGGTGGAATTCTCTGTGGATTTGGCTGTGAAAGTCATCAGGAGATCAGTGTTGTTGGCCTTGTCTTTGCAGGAGAATGGAGCTGAGACCCACAGAGCAGAGGATCCCTTTGTTTGGAAGTTTGTTTTGAACGTTAAGACTCCAGAATAAAGATAAACAAGTCTCACTAGGAAACTGGCAAAATCTCCGGGTGTTGAAAACCATGTGGCAAAATCATTGGGAGACAGACCTTCCAAATTCTTTGAGGGGAAAGAGGGAAAGGTTTTGGGGCCAGCTTCACCCATGGCCATGGCCTCGCCCCTCACGGGCTGCTGCTGGGCTGCCGTTACTGGGCTCTTCGTCTCCACAAAGAGCTCCCATCTTTCCTGACTCCCTGTCCCTAACTGGGGTCATCTTGAGCTCTCCTCACTTTCTGCTCCCTGCCTCCCATTGCTGCTAAGGACTAAGGCAACTCTGGCCCTAACTTTTCTCTCCCAGTTGCCTTTCTCTCATTCCAGTCCAGTTGCATCTCTGCTTCCTCCTCATTTTGCTCCTTTCAATTACAAATAAATGCTCACTTGAATACGTACAAAAAACTTTGAATGCAAAGTTATTCTAGTCTATAAGGTGTGGGAATTGTGGGGAGGGTGCTTGTGGTTCCATAGTTTCTACTTGCCTTCCCTCGACTATATGAATATCTCATCAAAGATGACTACCTGTTTTTTTAGTTTTGAAAATAATATGCAGTTATTAGCAACAAGAGACAGATCTATGTGTAATTATGGGGGAGGGTTTTCAAAGCATGCGAGTAAATAAGAAGAAAATTACAGAAAATATATACAGTATGTTTTTAAAGGTAATGTATATATGAGGGCAAATGCTGTTGAAGGATTAGACTGGATGATGCCTGCAGTTCCTTTCTCTCTAGTGTTCTTGGTTCTAAGCATAGAGCAGTTGAACCAAGTTTGAAGTTTGGCAGATCTGACCACTTTCTCAGTTGGTGTGGGGACCTTTGTTCCCCTAGGGACACCACTGGTTTGTGCTGAGCCCCAGGCCCTGAACACAGAGCTGACTTCCCACAGGGAATGGTGCTTTGCATGAAGCTCTCTGCGTTTCTTTCCCCTTTCCTCTCTGGCTCTCTGGGGGGATCCCTGAAACCTAGGTGGAATTGACAGGACTAGACCTGTTTTTCTGGTTGAAATAGCTTTGTGACTGGGCCATGCTTTTCCTCTTGTTCCTCACATTGTTTTGTGGGGGAAATGTTAAGAAAACAAAACAAAACAAAACAAAAATCAAAGTGGCTCCCAACATCTTTGGGAAGTTTCTAGGGGGAACAAAGGAACTGGCTTTGAGATCAGAGTGCCGGGGGCTGCAGCATGGGCTGCAGGGGAGCTCCAGGCAGATGGCCCCACCATGGTGTTCTGCTGAGGCCTCACACTCACATCTGACCGCAGTGCAAACCTCCTTCCTGATGGTGACTCTTCCAGCAGAAGGAAGGAGCTAGGGTGGAGCCAGATCTGGATAGGAATTTGGGAGTTTTGAAAACTGGACTCAGCGCTACCATTCCCTTGGCTGATCTTCCTGGGCTGTTTTTTTATTTTAATGGTAGAACCATCTATAAAAGATGTCAGGGAACATTCTATCCTACTGTTCCATTTTAGAGATTAAGCATTGATGGGCTCACTGGGCTCCTGGGAGCTCCCTGGCCACTGAAAGCTTGTTCCTTGACAGGTTTTATGAGTTACTCATTATTGACCCACTTTTTCTTTTCTGCCTTCAGTTCTCCTGCTTGTAGTGCCCACCTCTTCTGTTTCCCTTGAATAAAGCTGGTTATTTCTTCAAGATTCCTTTAAGTTCCATCTTCTTGACTCTGTCCTCAGAGTTCCTCTAGCACTGACTACCCAGGTCAAGCATTGAGAAGGCTCACTCTATCCCATGCCCCTACCCCATCCCCCTTTGGCTTCCTGAGCAGAGGAAATTTGCTGGCCTTCCAGTGAGTTTGTCCATCTTGGGAACCTTGCACTCAGAGCAAACCAGGTATAGGAATAACAGGATAACAGTATGGGAACCCAGGATAACAGCTGGAACCCAGGATAACAGCTGGAACCTCGTTATTCTCCAGATCTTACCTTAGTTGTCTCTGTTCTAGAAAGGCCTTCCTTTCCGCGACCAGTCTAGCTAAATCATCCTGAAGAGATCTTTCATTAACCTGCGGAGTAAAAGCCTTTCAGGCAAACATGGGCTTATTCATTTCAGCTTGGAGTTCAGCTACTTAATTCCCATGCCCTCTTCTCCAATGTTTGGTCCTCTTTTCATGTACTTGGTTTTTAAGACCCAAATTTTGTCTCTATATATGGTCTTCCAATAAATCCTTTAGCATCTGCTGAGGATGTATGTCTCTCCTAGTTATTAATAATTACAAATGGGTTCACAGCCACACAACAGTGAAGTCCGTTGTTGCGCTGTGCAAGAGAAAAGAACTCGGGATCAGAACATCTGGGCTCCAGGTTTGCCCTTACTTCCTAGCTATGCGACCTTGGGCAACCAATTCATTCTTTTGTTTCAGTCTACTAAGCTGTAATGAATAATAATATTCACTGCACATTGTTATATATTATAATTATCTTTTCATGGAATGTATCTCAGGATTGTTCTAGGAATGTCATGAGAAACTGTGTGCTTTGTAAACTTAAGTCTGTGCCAAGTAGGTTGTGGTTATATCTCATTGTAAATTATGGGTTCAAGTTCAGGCATTTATACAGAATTTACACAAGGTGACATCACATCCCTTAATATCCAGGAAGGGCATGGAAAAGGGCAGGCAGAAGTCAGTGGCTATGTGTGTGCTAGTCATTTCCCCAGGAACACCAGTACAGTATGTTCTACTGCCTGGAGTGGAACACTGTGATCTTGATGTGTTGCAACCCACAGCGATGCCTTCCTGCAAGTGCCCTATAACCTTGGAATGAGAATCAAACCTCTACTTGGGAGAGAACCCACAGGTTTAATATCCCAAATCTTAGAGTTGTAGGAGGCAAGAACTGTAAGAGTTCTTAGGGTACATCAAAACTAAGTTTCTCCTTGTACAGAGTCCCAAAGAAGTTGGGAATTGGGTAAAATCATGCAGGGGAGTCCACGATGGCAGTAATAATAATGACAAGTCTCCCGCCTCTACACAATCACTCGGTGTTTAGAAATTCCCATGATCAATTCGGTCTACATTTGTGAATTCCATCTAAGAGGAAAGTCTTCCACCCACTGTAGAGATACACTCACAAAAATGTACCAAAGGAAATTTTATTTCAACATTTTTTTTTGGTAATAAAAAAGATTAGAACAGTCTGAACTACAATTCCCAGGGAGATAAACTGTGGCGTATTTTACTGAGGAATATTACACAGCAATTTGCAAAATGGGGTTGATATTTATCTGGTAACCTGGACTATTCAAGACTTATTGTCTGGTGAGGGATCCCTTTTATGGAATAAAAAATGGTACGGAAGGCTATACTAATAGTGAGATAGAGGTTGGGGGTACTGATAAGATGACAGGATTGGAGAGGAGTCTATGAGAACATTAGCTGTAGGGACCATGTTTTATTTTATGTATTTTTTTAACCAGGAAAATGTATTCATAAATTCTTGTATAATTAAAAATTAATAATGATGATTTTAAAATTAGCCTTAGACCCTATTGAGTCCTTCTTCTGGGCTGGTAGGGCTGATTCATGACTGACTAAGCTTGTATGAATCATGGTGGCTAAAGGAAGAGAAGGGAGCCACTCTCCATCTCAATACTGTCTGGTCACTCTGCTCCTGGGGGCTCCCTTGGCCTTTGAGAGCTTGTCCCTGGCCACGTTTTGAGTGTGAGGACAACATGTCCAGAGGCCGGTATGGCATCTCCCATAACTGACCTGGTGACTAAGCATAAGGTCTCCGGGACGGAAGAGCCTGCACACCATGACTGACACAGAGCCGTAACACTTGTGAGCCTGGAGGCTCCAGTTCTGATCTCAGTCCTGTTTCTACCTTCCAGAGCCTCCCAGGGCAAGTCCCTGCAACCTCAGCATCCTGCCTCTGCCCACCACTCTGACCGCCACTTCTAGCATCTCCCCCTTGTCCACTCTGTTCCTTTCTGCGCACACTGCATCCCATGCTTGTCTAGGGATGTTCACAGGGGCTGTTCCTTCCGACCTGAACGCTCTTCCTTCTGGATTCCACATGATTGGCTCCTTCTCATCGTTCGGGTCTCAGCTCTAGTGAATGTTACCTCCTGGAGAGGCGTTCCCAGTTGTCCTTTCTCCCTCAGTACCTGTCAAAATGATCTATTTTATTTTCCTCAGAGCACAAAATGCTATCTGAAGTTGTGCTGTACCATTTATTTGTGCACTTGTTTTCTTTTTTCTTTTTCTTTTGAGATGGAGTTTTGCTCTTGTTGCCCAGCCTGGAGTGCAATGGTGTGATCTCAGCTCACTGCAACCTCTGCCTCCTGGGTTCAAGTGATTCTTCTGCCTCAGCCTCCTGAGTAGCTGGGATTACAGGCATGTGCCACCACACCCAGCTAATTTGTGCACTTGTTAATTGACATCGCCTACTGGAATATATATGCAAAAGGAGCAGGCATCTGTTCTGTTCTTCTATCCAGAGCTTGCTGTGTGCTCAAGTACAAGAATGGCATCTGGTACATACTAAGTGCTCAGTAACTATTACTTGAGAAAACGAATGAACTTCATAAGCCCAGAGAGAAGAGTGCCCTTGGAGCAGAACAACTCCACATTTCCTTTTAGTCCTATAGTCCAGGAGTCAGGGGGGGATTCGACAAAAGAAAAGACCCATGGCTCTTCCTCCTAAGTCAGCCACTATGAAGCTGACGGTGTGCAACTTGTTACTTCATCCCCAGGTGCTTCAGTTTGCTCATCTGGAAGATGAAGGGATTGGCCTAGATGCTTCTTTCCAGCTCTAAGCTTTTACTATGCTATGAAATATAAATGGCTCGGGTCCACATGCTCAAATCAAGATACATGTGTGAACTTACTTTCTTGAATACTCTCCTAACATCGGTTTGAAAATTTCCCCCATTTTCCTCTTTCTCATAAAAAATGGAATGTGAAGTGTGTGGCGGTATGGTCTCTGGTGCACTGTAATGCGGAGCCCTTTATGCAAAATTCATGACTGAATCAAAGGCCGCAGTTTTCTTTCCTCACTTCTTTCTTTGCTTTCCAAACAATTTTCAGCATTGACACCTTCTTTTAGTGTCCTTTGGCCTTGTAGTAGAATGAACATGCTAAGCATCTCATCATTTGGGCTGTATTCCAAATATGACAAAGCAGGCATGCAGAAGAGCATGGAATACTTATTTCCAAACCCCTTGTGAGAAGGGTGAGCTCCTGACTTTCCATCCAGCAGAAAGGAGCTGGGTCAGCTTGGTCTCTGGGGCCAGCTTCTGGTTTCAGCACTGTGTCGCTACCCCTCTTTTGAGAGGTAACTGATCAGGTGCCCTTGATTTGGGGGCTGGAGGCCAAAATCATAATAAAGACTTCTTTTACTAAGCGTGTGCTGTGTGCCAGGCACTGTGCAAAGGGCTTTGCATACATTATCTTGTTTAATTTTAATTCTTCCAAGAGCCCTGTGAGATAAGAATTATTATAACCTCCATTTTTCAAATGAAGAAACTGAGATGTAGAGAGGGTAAGTCAAATGTTTCAGCTCATGTTGTGGGGTGGGGGGACTAAGATTTGAAACCAGGTTATACTAGAGTTCACAGTCTTTCCCACCACTGTCTACTGCTATGTGTACAGTACAGGGTCCTATACATATCCTGGAGTGCAAATTCTGCTCTGCCAGGGTAAGGCACAGCTAGTAACAGTAATCCCTGAAATTCAAGTCTCTAATCAAGATTTAAAAAGCAGTACTCACAATCAGATTGAAAAACTTATGTTCTAAGTCAGGCATCGTTTGTTTCATTGATATATACAGAAGTGCTTATTGGGTGCTAGGAGAATGTATATACTTTGCTGCCCCAGAGAAGGTCCCTGCTCTTGTTGGGCTTGTAGTCATTTGATGCTTGAGGAAATCAAAGCTGAGAGACCTAGAGAAACATGTCCAATTCCTTCCAGCTTGTCAGTGGGAGAACTGGCACTCAAACCCAGTCATTGGGCTCCTTGACCACTAAACTTTTCTGCCCAGTGGAAAGCAAGGCCTCAGTGGCTTCTGTTTTGAATGGCTACCTATAATCCTTTTCTTACCCTGACGTGTGGAAATATCTTTAAAAAGCATTCAGTAAGTTGCCAAAGATATTGATTATGAGTTGACTAGAAGACAGTAGGATTTCTCAGCAATGGCATCATTGACCTTTTGGGCAGGACACGTCATTGTTGTGGGTGTTGTCCCATGCATTGTGGGATGCTCTGGTGGGTAGAGGCCAGAGATGCTGGCCTCTACCTATGCCTTGTCCCAGAGATGCTGGCCTCTACCTATGCATTGTCCCAGAGATGCTGGCCTCTACCTATGCCTTGTCCCAGAGATGCTGGCCCCTACCTATGCCTTGTCCCAGAGATGCTGGCCTCTACCTATGCTTTGTCCCAGAGATGTTGGCCTCTACCCACTAGAAGTTAGTAGTCAGTTGTGACAACCACAATTGTCTCCAGATATTGCCAAATGTCCCCAGGCAGGCAAACATCTTCCATAGTTGAAAACCACTGGAATCCAGTGAAGAAAATTAAAACAAAACAAAACACAAAAACGCTTCCTCATGCTCTAAGTCAGTGATAGTGTTGCGTATGTGAGACTCACATCATATCGGGAGCCAGAAGCTCAAAATCTCACTTAGTTAAAA
This sequence comes from Ateles fusciceps, assembly GCA_036589455.1. Lineage (NCBI taxonomy): Eukaryota > Metazoa > Chordata > Mammalia > Primates > Atelidae > Ateles > Ateles fusciceps. Next base: position 11,716,566 of record JAZHEH010001005.1, on the reverse strand, counting down.
TAATGCTTGGAATGACTTAGAAATCTGGAACTATGGAATGGTCACTGTTTCTTCAGGTGAGGATGAGATTAAACAATGGATATGGTTTAGGGGCCATAGAATTAGCCTCCATGGGGAAAGATACACCCTTAATAAAAGGCAAGAAATGGAGTGGTCTGCACTCCGCTGTTCTCATCTCATGCCTGCATCCAGGGAGAGAAATGGCAGAGGCTAGATGGTGACATAGGCTCTGCCCTTACAACTCAAAGTATGGTTCATGGACCAGCTGCCATTATGTCACATGGGAGCTTGTTAAAAAATGCAGAAACTCAGGCCCTGACCCAGTCCTGCAGAATCAGAGTCTGCATTTTAATAAGAGTCTCAGGTGGCTTGTTTGTACCTTGAGGTTTGAAATGTAGTAGTCTATGGTATTAACACGCACTTTAAGAACTGAGAACTAGCCTGTGGTATTTAGACGGTTCTCTCACTTTTGCTGACTGTGCATGTAAGTGTGTGGATGACAGCTTTGCTTCACTTGTTTGCATAACCTCTATAAGAATGTGGTTCTGTGTAGGTGGGAAGCATCCTGGACTCTATAATTAGGCAGGGTTGCTGAAGGTGGAAGTGAGGTGTGGGAGTAAAGGTTGTGCTGTGGGGGGGGGGGTGTGTGTGTATGTGTGTTTCTCTCACAAGTTTTAAAATATGAAGCTACTATGTGTAATTCTTCCTCTGTCCATTCCCCTCCTGGAATGTGTGAGAAATCCCATCACTGCCAATTATTAGAAATAAGGCTTTAGAGATGTCACTTGACTTCTCTCAGACAACATGTTTCTCCTGTACACGAAGGTGGACAAACACCTACTTTGCAGACACAGTGCAAGGATGCAATGAATCAGTGACTTTGGACAGGGACTTTCTGTACAATTAAAGGTTATTTGTCATCACCATAGATGTGAGGAATCAAAAAAGGTCACTGCAGATTATCGTCTCTGTAGTACAAATGCCCTGCAGATGTTACCCCCTGCTGGCTTGGGAGTGAAAGTATAAAGAAGGTTGGGAGGATTAAGAAAGGAAACTCCGGCATGGAGGACCCCTGAATCCTATGCCTTGTCCCTTATCCTTGTGAAAGGAAACTGTGAGGTAGTGTTTGCCAGTATTTCAGCTAATTAGAGTCACCTAGGAAGTATGAATAAAATTTCCAGAGATCCTACCTTCAGGGATTCTGATTCACTGGTTGAGCAAGGTCTGAGAATCTGTGTTTTGTTAAATGTGTCCAAGTGATTTGCAAATGCATTCAGTTTCACTGGCCCATGTGTGTTTTCAAAGTATGGTCCTATGACTGTTTCCTGACTTGCTGGCTGATGTGGATGTGGCCTAAAATAGGATAGGGAGTGAAACAAGTAAGGGCCAGTACCTTCCAGTTGTGTATTAAACACCATCTACGTGGTCCTCTGCCAAGGTCATCAGGGGAGCGAGACCAAAATAGTACAGGGACTCAAAGCTACATCATGTAAGAAATCAGGAAGCAATCGAAGGAGGAAATGTTTGATTTGCTCAAGGCCACCCATTGAATTTATCAATAAAACACACAGGAAAAAGAACGAGATAGACACCTATTTTTTAATCATTAAACCAGATTATTAGGCTGGGGGTGGTGGCTCATGCCTGTACTCCCAGCACTTTGAGAGGCTGAGGTGGGTGGATCACCTGAGGTCAGGAGTTCGAGACCAGCCTGACCAATATGGTGAAACCCAGTCTCTATTAAAAATACAAAAATTAGCTAGGTGTCACACCTGTAATCACAGCTACTCTGGAGGCTGAGACAAGAGAATTGCTTACTTGAACTGGGTAGGTGGAGGTTGCAGTGAGCTGAGATCGTGCCACTGAGCTCCAGCCTCTAGGTGACAGAGTGAGACTCCATCTCAAAAAAAAAAAAAAAAAAAGATTATTAGACAGTGAAGCCAAATATCATGAAGGTAAAATTAATAGAGTATATAACTTCATTTTTTGTTTCTAAGTAAATAGCTTTTCAAACTCAAGTCTATAGAAAATGCCAGCCAGTTGGGGAGCAAGAGGCAAAAAAATGCAGCCAGGTTGCTCTTGGTGTGAGGCAACTGAAAGGAATCCTTGCGATGATCTCTGAGGACAGGCAGACCTGGTTTTACTGGGAGGTATTTCTGTGTACACTTCCCAGCTGGAACTGAGATTTTATCTCTGTTGTGGGTGTTAGGCACATTCTGCTATCCTGGGCACCTCTTTCTCCTCCTCATTCTGCAATGTTCAGATGAACGATGGCACCTGAAGCCAGCAGAATGGAATGCAATCATGCTTATACACCAATGTTAATAACAAAACCCAAGCACTTGTAACGCCTCTTTAATCCTCATGGCTATTCTGTGAGGGAGGCCTTTTACTTCCACATTTAATAGTAATATTTTTCTACATAGGAGTAAATATGCCTAAGGCAATGTATCTTGAAACTTACAGAACCAGAATTGGAATGGAGAGCTCTGACTCCAAATCTAATAATCTAGTTTATTATTAAGAGGAAAGAACACACTGAATTAGGGGCAATATTTTTGCTACCCTATCAGCCAACAGTTTATCTTGTCAATTTTCCCATGCAAACTGGAAGACAAGTCCAAGGACAGGGTGGGGGTCAGGTTGGAAGGTATGTGCCTCTCACTGTGATCTGCTCTTAGGTAGTCTGTGTGGGCAGCAGAGTGCAGCTTCAAAAAGTAAGAATCGGGAGGGGCTCTCTAAGCGGCTGGCTCTCTACAGAGCACACAGGCTGGGAAGAGACGTGCGACCTGGGAGAAGACAGTGCAGAGGCCATCTGCAGGTGATGACATCCTTGGAGGATGATGCAGATAGCACTCTGCAGGAGCTGTAACCGGCTGGCAGTGCCCTATGGGGGTAACTAGGAGGCAATGGGAGATGTGGAATCTCCAGTTATTGGAATATGCTTGTTGCAGAAAATATAATATTACTTGACTTCCTTCCTCTACTTTCCAAGACACCGTGGACATAATACTTGGGGTGGGGAACTGGTGATACCACAGCCTAGAGGGAGAAGCCCCAGCCTCCCTTCCACGAGCACCTTTGACACTTTGCACTTAGCCATGCATTTCTCCTTCCCCTTCTCTGCTTCCACCTTATTCTTTTGTTTGTTCACATATTTACACATTTGTAATAACACATTCAGGAATAAATTATTGTTGTGAAAACTCTGGATAACACAGAGTACTTTAAAAAAGAGACAATGTCTCTTTTCCCTTTGCCACATCTCACTGTCCTCCCCTCATCCAGCCAGTAGAGGGCAGGGATGAGGTGTTGCTTGCTCTGCACCCTGCTGAGTTCCCCTTGGGCTTCCATGGAGTGGCACTCAGTGGACATTTGTTGGGGGGAATAAATGTATTAAAATCGCCAGGCTGAGGTGATTCTCTTTCTATACACACACACACACACACACACACATACACCGACAACCCGGATTTTCTTTTCCATGAAAGGGTAAAAATGTATGCGTTGTATTGCCAGTTTACTTTGCTTCTCTGTCTTCCTCTTCTTCTTTGTGTAATATGTCTTAAGGCTGTTTTCTTGACTCTATGGATACCTACTTCATAGAGGTAGATCTTTTTAACTGCTGTATAATCACTTCTGTGTTGATGGGCATTTGAGTTCCTTCCACTTCTTGCCATTTCTTGTGGTGCTGCTGTAGGTTTCCTTTCACAGGCCCCTTGATACACAGGTGTGAGTGTTTCTCTAGGAAAGACACCTGAGCAGGACTCACTGAATGTCAGGGCTCCTCTTTCCTATCCCATTTACTGGGTCATATGCCTGAAATCTAAATTTTCCTGAAAGATACACTGAACTGAAGAGAAATTCCTTTCCCTGGGAGTGGTAGGGAGTGTCAGTCCTGGGCTTGTATCATGATCTTGGCAAACACACACACACACCATCCTATTCTAGCCTGCTTGCTAGGAAACCTAGTTTTAAAACATTAGCATGTTTTGTGGAAGCACACTGATCAAGAAAATCCTGAGATTTGAGTTCTGTTGTAGGATTTGTCACAGACATTACAAGAAAATGTAGAACAAGTAACAAAGCCTCCATGGTCTTTAGTTTCCTCATCTCTAAAACGAATTTGAGGAGATGAGGAGTAGAGGAGTAGACACATTACTGTTCAAGGACACTTTCAATGCTACCTTTCCAGGGCAAGGCTTCGGTTGCCTTCCCTTGATCCTAGGTTTGCTGTGGAAGCCAAGAAAGGGAAGCTGGTGCTTTGAAAAGAGCAGTCGGCTTTTCCAGGTGAGTCAGACCCAGCAGCTTGATGACCTCTGCCTGGGTCAGCAGCCCCACCTCCTCTTCTAAAGCTGCTGCTGTCGGTTCCTCAGCTGACTCTTGGAGAGGGCACATTTCACATCCTACGCAGAAGAAAGTCTGGAGAACATCTCCCCCTTGGCTTACTAATCTGCATTTCTGACGGCTGCCTGGCTACTCTCCCACAGATGCCTGGTTTGGTGTTTCTGACAGAGCAGCACAGCAGAGTGGTAAGGACAAAGGCCCTGGGGTCACACTTCCTGGGTTCCAATCCTGCCGCTTACAGAGCCAGAGCAAATCACTGACTCTTAATTTCCTTATCTTTAAACTGGGGGATCATGTTAGTACAGCTCTTATGAGGCATTGTAAGGATTAAATAAGTTTTTATTCATGGAGTGCATAATTCATGTCGAATAAATGCCTTTATTATTAATGTTCAGAAAGGAGCATAGCCCCTAGACCAAGTAGGTGGTCAATAAATGCATGCAGAGTAAATGACAAATGCGTGAATCAACTGGGAGACAGGACCATGTTCTAGTTCTATTTCTGTCTCTGACTTCCAACACCAAGCTCACAGCTCCTCCCCATTCTATTGGCCTCCCTGAAACATTCCTCCAATTTCCGATTCTAGCACTTTTATTAGTAGTTTTTCTTCCATTTGGACTATTCTCCTCATTTGTTTCTGCTCTCAAAATCCCACCCTTTAAGATGCAAATTACATGTCACCTCCTCCGTGAAGCTTTCTTTGTTTTTCCCGTTTGGAAGTGACATATTCCTTCTCATATTTCTCTGTTAATGATACCCACATTTATATTTTAAGTCCCTATCTTTCTTATGAATTCCAAGTTAGTGTATCTAACTGTCTACTTGGTATCTTCAATATGAAGTACTGAATAGACCCAAACTTAGTATGTCCACACCCCACCAATCCACTCCACTAAGTCAGCTCCATCTGCAGGCTTTCCCATCTCAGTTAAAGGTAACTCCATATTTCCAGGTATTCAGGTCAAAACATTTGGAATTATCCTTGATATTTCTGTGTCTCTCACAACCTTGTATCTAATCCATCCAGAAATCGTGTTGGATCTACCTGGATACAGCCAGTATCAGAACACTTCTCATGACCTCCACTGCTACCATTGTGGGCCAAGTCAGGGCCAATAGACTCCACCCCTGCTCTTCCCTCACCCACAGTTGCTTTCCATGGAGCAGCCAGAGTGTTCCTTGTAAAGCAGAAGTTGAGTCATGCCATTCTTCTGCTCAAGATCCTGCAGCGGAGCCCATTTACTTAAAAAGCTGGGCTCTGAACGCAGCCAAATAGGTTTTACAAACCACATACTTCTCTGACTCATTTTCCACTGCTCTTCCTGTCCTGGACATTCTCTGTTTGTCCTTCCACATCCACGTTCCAGCTTTCCTCACCACGCTCACATTCCTAGGAGACTGGCCACAGAAGTCTTCAAACATTCCCTGCTGCCCTTTTGCTTGGAGTTAGATCACCCGATGGGAGGCACTGGTTTGGGATGGGAGATGGTTGCTGGGAGAGGTCAGGTTATTTGCTTCACTGGTCCCTTCCCTGCCGAGCCATGGCTGTGTTCCTTTACCAGGAGAGATGTAGCCCTGTCCTCTGCCCTCTCATCAGCCAGCTGTCTCCAGCTTCCAGTAATTTTGCTCTTTGCTGGCCCCTTCTGGCCTACTCGTGCTAAAGGCATTTAGCTATTGCCAACTCGAAGGTGCCTGACCCTGCTGATTTACCCTAACTTTGCCCACAGCTTTGCAGACAGTCTCTCTGTCTGTCTGTCTCTCTCTGTCTCTCTGTTTCTCTCTCTCTCTCTTAAATACTCTTTGATTACACCTTTTTTTTTTTTTTTTTTTTGAGATGGAGACTTGCTTTGTCACCCAGGCTGTATTGCAGTGGCTCAATCTCAGCAATCTCGGCTTACTGCAACCTCCGCCCCACCAGGTTCAAGTGTTTCTCCTGCCTCAGCCTCCCAAGTAGCTGGGATTACAGGTGTGCAACACCATGCCGGCTAATTTTTATATTTGTAGGAGAGATGGAGTTTCACCATGTTGGCTAGGGTATTGTTTTTATAGGAAAAGGAATACTGAAAAAAGGACAAGATCCAATAGGTGTTGACTACGAATAACTAACATTTATTCAACGTTTCATATGGGCTGCAAACAGTGCTGCTTTACCTATAATAGCTCACTTCATTCTCAGCACAACCCTGTAGTATGTTCTCTCATGATTTTCACCTTCTCTGTTCATGGAATGCTATGGTAGGATCCTAAACTCGAAGTCTGCAGGGGGCATATGCAAATAAGTGCTATGAACAGGGTGGGGACTCGGAAACATAGAGAGTAATCATCCTGTGTGAAGTGTAGCAAACACTTAGTGCCATCTGCTATTGCTACATGGGAATGAAGGTTCAGAGCTACAGATACTCAGGAAATCACTGCGTGGGAAAAAAAGTCATGGATTTGGAAAGATGTGGTTTACTGTTTACCTGTTTTCAACCATTGGGTTATTATGAATAATGCTGCTATGAACATTTATGTACAGGTTTTTATGTGGACATAGTGCTCTTATTTCTCTTGGATACACATACCTACGAGTATAAACACACCTAGTTCAATACCTACTTTTGGAGCTAGAGATGGTATTAGCCCTACATGAATCACATATACTGAGAAGGGTTAAGGATTGGCTTCTACAGGGGAAACCGGGGTATTTTCAACCATTATTCTAGGATATAAGAGTTCAGTAGTGTCTTGCTACTCAGAATGTGTCCTTCAGGCAAGAAGTTGTCCATTTCTAACTAGGTCCCAAGTGATAATAATGTCACTTGCCTGAGGACACATTCTGAGTAGCAAGATGCTACTGAACTCTTACATCCTGGAACAATGGTTGAAAATAGGTAAGCAGTGGTGCGGTGGCTCACGCCTGTAATCCCAGCACTTTGAGAGGCTGAGGTGGGCAGATCATGAGGTCAAGAGATCAAGACCATCCTGGTCAACACAGTGAAACCCCGTCTCTACTAAAAATACAAAAATTAGGTGCGTGTGGTGGTACCTGCCTGTAGTCCTAGCTACTCCTGAGGCTGAGGCAGGAGAATCACTTGAACCCAGGAGGCAGAGGTTGCAGTGAGCCGAGATCGTGCCATAGGACTCCAGCCTGGTGACAGAGCGAGACTTCCATCTAAAAAAAATGGACAGCTTCAGGCCTCCTCAGGACTGTGAGTCACAGAATCAGTGTATAACAAAATCCCCCAGGTGATTTGTGTGCCCAGTGAAGTTTAAAAAGTGCCTATCATCAAGAGTGGATGTGGAGTCAGATTGCGTATTAAAATCATTAGGAAAAAAAAAAAAATCAAACTCTTGCCCAAACCCCGTTCTGGAAACTTAAATCAGAATTTCAGGGTTAGGGTGTAGGTAGCATTCATAAAAGGTACTAGGTCATTCAACTATAAAGCCAGGGTTGAGAATTGGTCTTTTAGAGCAATCCTTCATTTTAAGAAGAAAAAATAAAAACCTCAAGAGGTGACAAGGTGAGGATTTCTGGTTTTGGTAACGCCCAAGTAAGTTCATATTGGTTAAAATGAAACCAAACTAAAACAAAACAATGATCTGTAGGTGTTAGATAAACAACAAAAGCAGACAGATTGCAGAGGGGAGTTGAAGCTTGAAAGAAGAGCAGGTGAGAGGTGTGTTTATTTTTTGGAAGTTTGATAGTAGGCTATCAAACTCATTGCCTCACATCAGGTGACTACAATTCTGACAGAACAGCTGCAGTGATTATGACCTAAAATATCAGAGGAGAGAGTTTGGAGTAATCAGTTATTAGAAAGTGAGCAGTAAACTATAAGAAGGAGAGACCCAGAGAAGGACAGCTCCAAATTCTGCGTATAAACTCTTCTTGTCTCTGGTTGACCCCCCTCCGCACATATGGAGGGATACTCCTAGTGCCTTACCCGTGGGAAAAAACCCTGAACTTAAACTTGAATTAACACTCATGAGCAGAGCTTACAGTTTGAGTCTAAAGAAGTTAATTCACTAGCAAAAGAAAAACACAAACAATTTTTCAGAGGATTATAACAGAATCACCAGTCTTACAACCTAATATCCACAATATCCAGAAAACAGTCCAAAATTATTTGACATATGAAGGTCAGGAAAATCTTAAGAGAAGAAATCAACTGAGACAAATCCTGATATGATCCATAAGCTACAATTAAAAGACAGGAATTTGAAAAACAGCTATTATAATTATTCTGGTTGAAGTGAAGAAAAGTATACTTTCAACAAATAAAAAATATATTCAAAATAATAGTAGACAAACATAAACCAAAAAACTATAAAAATAAACCAAGTGGAGGCCTTAGAATGCAAAATACAATCTCTAAAATAAAAATTCGCCAGGTCATTTTGAGCAGAATAGAAATAATAGAAGATTCAGTGAACTTGAAGATGGATTAATAGAAATTATCCAATCTGAAGAGGAAAAAAAAATTTTTAAACAATGAATAGAGCCTCAGGGATATGTGAGAAAATAATGAAAGATCTAACATTGTGTAATTGGATCCCCAAGATGAGAGGAGAGATAGAATTGAGTAGAGATTTTTTTTTTTTTTTTTTTTGAGATGGATTTTCACTCTTGTTGCCTAGGCTGGAATGCAATGGTGTGATCTTGGCTCACTGCAAACTCTGACTCTGGGCTTCAAGCGATTCTCTCCCCTCAGCCTCCCAAGTAACTGGGATAATAGGCACTCACCTCCAAGCCCAGCTAATTTTTGTATTTTTAGTAGAGACAGGGTTTCACCAAATCCTAAAGTGCTGGGATTACAGGTGTGATACTGTGCCCAGCAGATTTTTTTTTCAAAGGTAGAAATTCAAGAAACTCATAAACCCTAGCTTAGGATAAATTAGAATGAAAGTGCCCCTAGTCACATCATAGTCAAAGTGCTGAAAACTAAAAGTAAAAAGAAAATATTGAAAAAGCCAGAGAAAAGCACACATTACATAAAATAGAATATCAATTCCAAAGATCTCTGACTTCTCATGAGAAATCATGGAGTCCAGAAGAGTGTGAGACACCGCTCTAATTAAAATGGACAGGCTATCAGAATTTATTTTTTAAAAGTAAGATTTAATTATAGGCTATTTAGAAGAGTTGTAATTTAAGTATAAAGACAGATTAAAAGCAAATGGATTGAAAAAGATATATCATGTAAACTGTAGAGCACAAGAAGGTTAAAGTGGCTATATTAATACCCCAAAAGACATATAATCATGAAGATATGTGCTGAATAATAGAGGTTCAAAATATACAAAGAGGATGTGAGGACAATCTGGCTGCGACATCTGTCACCCCACTGATTACCACCGTTGATTTGGCTGATCTGGATGGCTAGGTGGGTGTCCCCTTCCTCCCTCACTGCTCCATGCATGTCCCTCCCAGAGCTGCGTGCTTGGTAGAAGAGGACCTTCTTTGATAGAGGAGGACTGGTCTCGGGTCAAGGGTATATGAGTAGCAGTGCTGATAGAACCTCCAAATAAGCTCTTAAAATATACAAAAAAGCAATTGAGAAAATTAAAGGAAGAAATAGAAATTTCACAATCAGAGGCTCTCATCTAACTGGTCTGTGAGGCCAGGACAGCAATAATGGTAAAAGCTCCCCTAATGGGGCTGGTGGGCAGCCAGGGTGAGAGCACTGCTCTGAACCCCCACTCATATTACCGCAGGGGAAGTGAGGACCCCAGGGGGTGAACGGGCTGAACCCAAGGCCTTCCCTCTGGAACCTCAGAATCCTGACATCAAATCCAGTGAGCTCTGGTTAAATGCCCTGGTGATTTTAAATCCTGACATTAAATCCAATGAGTTCTAGTGAGAGGTCCCAGTGAAAGGGAGAGAGAGAATAAAGAGAATGAAAAACAGGAATGGGGCGGGGGGAAGAACCCTGGAGGATGCCTCCATTTACAGAGCAGTGGAAGAGAGAATGCAGACAGGAGACAGAGGAGCCACAGAGAGGAAGACACAAGCTGCAGGGGAGGCAGGGCTGACACCTGTGCTGTCCTCAGAGATGCACAGCAGGGCCAACTGAGGAAAGGCCTTTGGGACCAGCCATTGGGAGGTCATCCAGAGACACAGTAGCTAAATGGCTTACAGAGTTCCAGGGTCAGGCTGTCCAAAAGGCATTCGTGACCATGTGAGTACAGCTTGTGTCTCCATTGGCTTACCAGCTCTGCGACTTTGGACACATTCATCTATTTCTCCATGCCTCAGTTTTCTCTGTACAATGTGTAGCATGTTAGCACTTGCCTAGGATTGCCATGACTTAAATGAGTTAATAATACACACAAAGCCTTTAGAATGGTGTCTGGCACTGTGTGTGTGTGTGTGTGTGTGTGTGTGTGTGTGTGTGTGATCCACAGGCACTAGTGCTTATTATTGTTGTTTATGTTGTTGCCATTGTTGTGGGTGGTGATCTTGAGAGGCAGTTTTAATAGGATATTGGGGCAGGTGTCATTTTCATGACTTATATTTGGACTTCTGCACCTCATGCTAATTTACCTCAAATGACTAACTCAGCACTACTGAATTAATTCAGTCATCACATTTTCGCTGGCTTAGTAGTAAGGGATCCTGAAGAACAGCGTCCCCCATGCTGTGTGAGGTGGACTACGATGTTTTCCTGTGCCTGGTCAGCTGTGGGACCCAATGCACCAGAGACTGCACAATTGGTACAGAAGGGGAAAATGAGCCAGAAAACAGGGAGGGAAGCCACAAGAAGAGAGGAACTGGCTCCTTGTATATCCCCCAAAGCACTGTCCAGATATCAGAGCTCCTTGAATCACAGCAAGCAAGGGATGGATTTTGAACTCAGAGGAGTGACCCAACTCCACACAAGCAAGCAACCAGGGAGCTGGTCTCTGAACTCTGCCTTTGGTCTGGCCACTGGGTGTCACTCTTCATCTATGTTTCTTTGGTGTCAAGGTTCTGAGAAGAAATTCAGCCTTTGCTGAAGTCTCCATTCTCTCCCACATAGGTTCTCTCCCTGTGCTGGTATATTACCCCTAGAACCTTCTGCTGGCCACAGAGGCAGTATATTGAGAGTGAAATTGCTTTCAGGAAGCTGACTTCTGATCCACACATGGGAAACCAGGCTGCTTGTTATGAAAATAAGGAGATTCCAGCTTCAGTAACTAGTTCTACGGCAATAGCAGTTGAAAACTAGAGCTTAAAAGCATTGAGCAGACATTCTGATGAAGTAGATATATTATTGAGCTTGGCCAAGGTGGCTATGGGGATCTTACATCTTTGAAGGTGACAGGACTTGCTTTTTCATATTGACATTTAAGAATATTTTGTATACAAATGTGTTTGTGCATCCCTGTGTATGTGCGTATGAATGTGTGTAGTTACGTAAAGGAAATAGCAGTTTTCAGATATAGTTGAGGTCTCCTTTATCTGGTCACGTTCTCCTTCTTGGTCATATTCCCCATCCTTCCACCCTAGAGGCATTCTCTCTTCTGATGTAAGTGGTCTCTCTCCTGTCCATATTCTGATGCCCTTATTAAATCTATACATGTTCATAAATATTTAACAGTATGGCTTTGCACATTTAAAAGTTTATACAAGTGGTTGCCCAATACCATTTACTTGTGCTGTCTGTATAATTCCATTCTGTTTTTGTTCCTAATTTTATCAGAATTTTGCTGTTAGCTTGTCGTTTCTTTGCAATTTAGTCTGTGTTTTCCCTCTTTTTTAAAAAAAAGTTGTGATAAGAACACTTACTATGAAGTCTTCCTTTTAGCACTTTAACATGCTTATTCTATCTCTTTCATTTGTAGATTTTTAAAAATTTCTCATCCTTGCAGTGCTGATTCACTGGTTAGCTGCATCTGCTGTTTTTTCTCTTGGTATTTAATTTCCTCATTTGATTTGTATCAGTTTTAACTGTGAACTGCTTTGAACTACAGTCATGCATTGCTTAACTCTGGAGTACGGTCTTGAGAAATGAATCATTAGATGATTTTCTTGTTGTGTGACCATCATAGAGTGTACTTTCACAAACCTAGGTGGTATAGCCTACTGCATACCTAGACTATGCAATATAGCCTATTGCTCCAAAGCTACAATCCTATACAGCATGTTACTGTCCTGAATACTGTAGGCAATTGTAACACAATAGTAAGTATGTATTTATCTAAACATAGAAAATGTACAGTAAAAATACAGTATAAAGATAAAAAATGCTACATTTGTATAGGGCATTTACCATGAATAGATCTTGCAGGAATGGAAATTGCTCTGGGTGAGTCAGTGAATGGGAAGGCCTAGAACATCACTGTATACTGCTGTAGACTTTGTAAACACTGTACAGTTAGGCTATGCTACATTTATAAAAAAAAGTATTTCTTCAATAATAAATGAATTTTGACTTATTATAACTTCTCAACTTTATACTCTTTCAATTTTTTTTAACTTCTTGATTCTTTCATAATAACAGCTAGCTTAACACACAAACACATTGCAAGCTATACAAAAATATTTTCTTTCTTTATATCCTTATTGATACGGTTTGGCTCCGTGTCCCACCCAAATCTCATGTTGAATTGTAATCCCCCAGTGTTGAGGGAGGCACCTGGTGGGAAGTGATTAGGTCATGGGGGTGGATTCCCTTACTGTTCTCACGATAATAGTGAGTGAGTTCTCACAAGATCTGATGGTTTAAAAGTGTGCAGCATTTCTCCCTCTTGCTCTTTCTCTCTCCTGCTCTGCCATGTGAAGAAGGTGCTTTCTTACCCCTCGCCTTCTGCCATGATTGTAAGTTTCCTGAAACCTTCCAGTCTTGCTTCCTGCTATGAGTCAAAACTTTTTTTCTTCATAAATTACCTAGTCTTAGGTAGTTCTTTATAGCAATGTGGAAACAGATTAATATATTTATTCTATAAGACTTTTTTTTCTATTTTTAAAATCATTTACTATTTTTTAACTCTTGAAAATTTTGTTAAAAATGAAGACACAAACACACACATTAGCCTAGGCCTACACAGGGTCAGGATCATCAAGATGTCACTAGGTGATAGGAATTTTTCAGGTCCATTGTCATCTTGTGGGATCACTGTCATATTGTGGCCTGTCATTGACAAAAATGTCGTCATGCAGTGCATGACTGTACTCGTCAACGTTTTAAGAAAATGGGCTTCTTGTGAATCCTGCACTGTGAAAATATCCTTAAAGAGTTGTTTTTGCCATTGTTTCGGTTGTATTCTTAGAGAATCTACATCCAGAAACCTGTTTTTGTCACTAATACCTGAATGGGGTTCCTGCACAATGCATGGTAAATTCAGGTTCTATACTTTTTCAAGGTGCAGGCCTGGATTTTGATTTTTCCTTATAAGGCCTCTAACAAACGCAAAACTTCTTCAGGGTGTTCTCAGACTGTCAAAGGAAGTTTCCCAATTCCTTTTGGGTAGAACATCGACCCTTCTAGCCTGCAGGCTTTCTGCAGGGAGCAAATTTCACACTCCCTGGCTTCACGGAGACCCAGGGTCATTGTTTACAGGAGGGGGACAACAGAACGCCAGCCCCCAGCTTTGTGGACCAGCGTAGGCTGAGAAACTCCAGGATCTCCATGGCATCTACTTTCATCTCCTGACCTACCGGGCTCTGATTTCTGCTTTTGTTTCTGGCTCCTAGGGTTTTTCTTTTCTCTCACCACTCCGTCCCTCCATCCCTCTGTCCCTCCCTCCTTCCTTCCTTCCTTCCTTCCTTCCTTCCCTCCCTCTTTCTTCTCAGAATCTTGCAATGGCATGATTATGGCTCATTACAGCCTTCACTTCCTGGCCTCAAGCGATTTTCCCACCTCAGCCTCTCAAGCACCTGAGACTACAGGTGCACATTGTCATGCCCAGCTAAGTTTTTGATTTTATGTAGAGATGGGATCTCCCTATGTTGCCTAGGCTGGTCTCAAACTCCTGGGCTCAAGCAACCCTCTCTGCCTCAGCCTCCTAAAGTGCTGGGATTACAGTTATGAGCCATTGTGTCCAACCAATCTTTTATTCCTTAAAGCTAAATATGCATTAAAATATTTATGTTTGTCACACTTTATTGTGCTTTGACCTTAAGCAATTCTATTTCTTTTCTTTTTTTCTTATCAGTGGTTTTCAAGAAGGGTCATCTGTCCCATGGGAAGGATCAGTGTCAGGACGGCAGACTCCTGACCTCTCCTCTGCTTTAAACAGTGCAGCTCTTCCTGTGTCCTGCTCCATGACAGACCAGCTGTGTGACCCTGACAAGTACTTCATCTCTTTATGCCTGTTTCTCCACCTGTAAAAAGGGGACAATTGTAGTGCCTGCTTTGCAGGAATGTTATGAGGATTAAATGAGGTAATACATACAAAGCACTCAGATTAGTGCCTGGTTCAAAGTAATCACTCATTAGGTGATCCTTGTGGTTAGTTACTGAGCTCCAAGTTTTAGTATTTTAAAATAATTATACTGAATGAAAAAATGTGTTTTTAGATCCAGAAATGGCTTTAAAGCACTACGCTTTCTAGACTGGCTATTATACTTCCTAAAGGACCTTCTGGATTGAACATTCTTTATTTCTATGTCAACTCTATAGTAGGAAAGTAGTTTTAGCCAAGTTTGAAGCCTACGAAAGTGGGTATAAGGATCTCTATTGTGTATAATTGTTTTTTTTCCAGCCCCCTGACATTCTTTCAACCCCACTTTCCATCCTTTAGCAATTATACTTTTTCTTAAGGATTCACAGTGAGTTTGTTGTAAGTCATGGAATCAAGTCTTAATGGTTATGCAAGCTTCTACCTGACTGAAGTCAGACTTGCTTCCTGGTTCTTCAGCTTTGTCTCACCTGTCTTTAGATTTTATGCTGAAATCACCTAACCATAAAGGAATCTTATTTGATGGTCTCTTTCTAACCTTTACATTTATGGCAACCTCTTCTACATTTCTCATGCAAGCGGGGTCCATGTAGTCTTACTGAAATGATAACAGTTAAGGGAAGGGCTCTGCTTTGTTTCATGAGAGAAGGTGCTATTGAAAGAGGCATTTTTGGCTGGGTGTGGTGGCTCACGCCTGTAATCCCAGCACTTTGGGAGGCCAAGGCGGGCAGATCACCTGAGGTTGGGAGTTCTAGAACAACCTGGCCAATGTGGTGAAACTTTGTCTCTACTAAAAATACAAAAATTAGCTGGGTGTGGTGGTGGGCACCTGTAATTCCAGCTACTGGGGAGGCTGAGGCAGGAGAATCACTTAAACCCGGAAGGCGGAGGTTGCAGTGAGCCGAGATCACGCCATTGCACTCCAGCCTGGGCAACAAGAGCCTGTCTCAAAAAAAAAGAAAGAAAGAAAGAAAGGAATAGGCATTTTTATTCCCATGCAGCAATTATTCAGCACAATTTTCTATTGATGATCTGGTAGTAGCTCTTCTTATTTGAAAGTGTGACTGCATTATGAACCAGTGAGAGAATGAGTCGGGGTTTGACAGTGATAAATGAGGGTTGAGGATCTCCCCAGGATTTTCACCACATCACAGTGTGATGTGCAAATAATGGAAGGTGTCAGGCCTTGCATCTTTATTTTCCCCCTTGGTCTTAATTCTGTGCAGAAACTCTATATTTTCAGTGGCAAGATGAGATGCTGTCTTTGGATCATGGAAGTGACAAGAAGTCAGAGTGTGCCACCTACCTGGCATGATACTCATGTACTGACATAACATCTGCCTACCAGCTGACAATATCTTCTGGAGATCCAAGCTCATCAAGATTGACGAGATTTTCTAACTGGGAATAGGGTGGTTCAATCTGAACTAGAGTTCAGGGCATCCATGAATTTGGGGTTATGGTCACTATTCAGCTTGATGACTTTCATAGTATTTGATTGGCATAAAAAATCCAGGATGACATAAAGCATGTCTTATGTCCAGTCGAAGTAGGGAAAATAATAGGCCAGGCCTGCTCAATCTCTTAACCCTATTTAAGACTTGAGGATATAAAGTGGCTGAGAGTAGGACGGGGGTCACTAAGAAAAAGAAGCCTGTGATTATTTTAGCTCAGGGAGGCTGGTGATCACTTCAGCTTACTATAAACCTTTTCCATTCACAGCATAATCTCTGCAGCCATCTTGACATTCCTTTATTTGGGAGGGGATGGTCAGGGCCAGTCCTGGGATGTTATAAATACGTCTAGGGCAGGGCAACAGGGGAAAATGTGTACTCTTTCTTCCAAGTCCTTGTAAGGGCCAAATGCCTGACACTTTCTTCAGAAGGTTGACATCTATTGCCTTGTCAAAATGAATCAGAGCCTTGTTAGTCAGACGATGCTATGCTTCCATCACTGTGCACAAGGTAGCATGGGCGCTGGGTTGTCCGTGATGAGATGATAACCACATTAGGTAAGGTCCTCCTATTTGTTCATAGAATCAACTCATGACTATCTGGGGTGCCTATGAGACTGCTACAAAATTATCACAAAAAGCCAGACCCATGTTCCTAAACCCCTTGAAATCTCCAGAGTAATAAAAGTGTCTTAAGTCTCTAGATAGTTTCAGGGTGGGGACTGGTTGGCAAAAGAACATGAAGGCATGACTAGAGGGTTGGGACTTTCAGCTCCAGCTCCCCACCTTTAGGGAGAAGAGAGGTGCAAGGGGCTGAGAGTTGAGTGATCACCAATGGTGATTTAATCAGTTATACCTATGTAATGAAGCTTTCATAAAAACCTAAAAAGATTAGGCTCAGGAACTGCTGGATAGCTGAACATGTGGGGGTTCCTAGTGCATGGTATACCTGGAGAGGACATGAAGGCTCCATGCTCTTTTCTGCATGCCTTGCCCTATCCATCTTTTCATGTCCATTTATCTTTATCATTTATTATATGCTTTATTAATAAATTGGTAAACATAAGAAAAATGTTTCCCTGAGTTTTGTGAGCCACTCTAGAAAATTAATGAAACCCAAGCAGGAGGTCCTAGGAACTGCGACTGGTGTCTGAAGTGGACAATCCTGTGAAACTGAGCATTTACCCTGTGGAATCTGACACAGTCTATGAGTAGATAGTGTCAGAATTGAATAAGGGGACACCTAGCTGAATAATCTTCTGGAAAATTGACTGGCTGCTAGTGGGGAGAAATCCCCACACATTTTGGTGAGCAGAGATGTCTGAGTGACTGTGTGAGAATAGGATAAAATATTTTGGTTTGATTTTTTTCCCTGTATCACAAGAGAGGCAAAGAGACTCCAGTCACACTCCCTAACTTTTCTTAGGTTTGCGATACACAGACACAAAGTATTGTTTTCCATCTCAGTGACTTTTGCTTCACTTTCCTGCCCTTCATGCTGATAGCTTTGAATTGAGCATGGGGAAATAGTGGGTTTTGTCTGAATACAGCCTTATAAAGTACTCATTTTTCTAGGATTGCTGCTCAGTCCTAGCAATTTTTTAAAAGAACCTCAGCTTCTTTGAAATGTAAGGGCCCCCAAAAGTATTCAGCCCCTCTCAGCTTACAGATTAGCAGTCCAAGATCCAAGATCCAGAGAGGGACTGATGGGGTCTCACTATGTTGTCTAGGTTGGCCTCAAACTTTTGTGCTCAAGGAATCTTCTCATCTCAGTCTCCTGAGTAGTTGGAATTATGGGTTTGTGTCACCACATCCAGCTTGTCTCTTTTGACTGCAATGTTTAATCCATTTACATTCAAAGTTATTATTGATAAATAAGGACTTAGTCATTTTTTAAATTGTTTTCCGGTTGTTTTGTAGATCCTTTGGTTTCTTTCTTCCTCTCTTGTTGTCTATCTTAGTGATTGGGTAATTTTCTGTAGTATTAAACTTTGTTTTCTTTCTTGTTCTCATTTTTGTATCAGTTTTGTGGTTACCATGAAGCTTACCTAAAACATCTTATAGTTATAATACACTATGTTAAACAGATAGGAGAAGATCCAAGATGGCCAAATAAGAACAACTCTAGAATGCAGTTCCCAGCAAGAAAAACAGAGGGTAAGTGATCACAGCATTTCCAAATGAGTTTTTCTGCCCACAGACCAGGAGATTCCCGGGCAGAAAAGCGCCATGAGTTTTCAGCACAGCTGTTTCAAGTCGGCGCAGCAGGTCTCCGCACAGAAACTCATACAAATCTGGGCACCATTTCAACTGGTGCCTGGAATGCCTGGGAAACAGAGTCGCCCATTCAACTGAAAAAAGGGGACAGAAACAGGGAGCCAGGTGATCTGGCTCGGCGGGTCCCCACCCCCACAAAGATCGGCAATCTGAAACGTTCTGGATTGAGAGTTTCACAGCAAGCACAGCTGGACCTGGGATGGTCTAGCTCTGTGGGGGGGAAGGGCGTCCGCCATTACTGAGGCAGTCCACCACTACTGAGGCAGTCTGCCATTACAGAGGCAGTCCACCATTACTGAGGCAGTCCACCATTATAGTCGCAGTCCATCATTACTGAGGCAGACCGCCATTACTGAGGCAGTTCTAACTATACCTCTAAAAACAAAATCACAAGGAAGTTCACACAGCAGCTGGGCATAGCTCACGGCAGCTCAGCAATGCCTCTGCTGGCAAACTGTGATTAGGCTACCTCCTCGCTGGCAGGGCATCTCTGAAAAAAGGCAACAGCATGTCAGGAAATTATAAATAAAGTCCCACCTTCCCTGGACAGAGCACCTGGGAAAAAAAGGCAGTTATGAGTTCTGCTGCAGCAGATGTAAACATACCTGTCCAGCAGCTCTGAACGGAACAAGGGAGCTCACAGCTAAGCACCATTGATTTTCTGTTCTTGTCAGTTTACTGAGAATGATGGTTTCCAGATTCATCCAAGTCCCTACAAAGGACACTAACTCATTGTTTTTTTATGGCTGCATAGCATTCCATGGTGTATATGTGCCACATTTTCCCTGTCCAGTCTATCATCAATGGGCATTTGGGTTGGTTCCCAGTCTTTGCTATTGTAAACAGTGCTGCAGTGAACATACGTGTGTATGTGTCTTTATAATAGAATGATTTATAGTCCTTTGGATATATACCCAGTAATGGGATTGCTGGGTCAAATGGAATTTCTATTTCTAGGTCCTTGAGGAATCGCCACACTGTCTTCTGCAATGGTTGAACTAATTTACCCTCACACCAACAGTGTAAAAGTGTTTCTATTTCTCCACATCCTCTCCAGCATCTGTTGTCTCCAGATTTTTTAATGATCACCATTCTAACTGGTATAGGATGGTATCTCAATGTGGTTTTGATTTGCATTTCTCTAATGACCAGCGATGATGAGCATTTTTTCATATGGTTGTTGACCTCATATATGTCTTCTTTTGAAAAGTGTCTGCTCATGTCCTTCACCCACTTTTGAATGGGTTTGTTTGTTTCTTATAAATCTGTTTCAGTTCTTTGTAGATTTTCGATATTAGCCCTTTGTCAGATGGGTAGATTGCAAAAAATTTTTCCCATTCTGTTGGTTGCCAGTTCACTCTAATGATTGTTTCTTTTGCTGTGCAGAAGCTTTGGAGTTTAATTAGATCCCATTTGTCTATTTTGGCTTTTGTTGCCAATGCTTTTGGTGTTTTAGTCATGAAGTCCTTGCCGATGCCTATGTCCTGAATGGTTTTGCCTAGGTTTTCCTCTAGCGTTTTTATGGTGTTAGGTCTTATGTTTAAGTCTTTAATCCATCTGGAGTTAATTTTAGTGTAAGGTGTCAGGAAGGGGTCCAGTTTATGCTTTCTGCATGTGGCTAGCTAGTTTTCCCAACACCATTTATTAAACAGGGGAATCCTTTCCCCATTGCTTGTTTTTGTCAGGTTTGCCACAGATCAGATGGTTGTAGGTGTGTGGCATTGCCTCCAAGGCCTCTGTTCGGTTCCATTGGTCTATATGTCTGTTTTGGTACAAGTACTATGCTGTTTTGATTACTGTAGCCTTGCAGTATAGTTTGAAGTCAGGTAGCATGATGCCTTCAGCTTTGTTCTTTTTGCTTAGAATTAACTTGGCTATGCGGGCTCTCTTTTGGTTCCATATGAAGTTTAAGGTGTTTTTTTCCAGTTCTGTGAAGAGGGTCATAGGTAACTTGATGGGGATAGTGCTGAATCTATAAATTACTTTGGGCAGTATGGCCATTTTCACAAAATTGATTCTTCCTAACCATGAGCATGAAATGTTTTTCCATCTGTTGTGTCCTCTCCTATTTCCTTGAGCAGTGGTTTGTAGTTCTCCTTGAAGAGGTCCTTTACATCCTTTATTAGTTGTATTCCTAGTATTTTATTCTCTTTGTAGTAATTGTGAATGGCAGTTCGTTCTTGATTTGGCTCTCATTGAGTCTGTTATTGGTGTATAGGAATGCTTGTGATTTCTGCACATTGATTTTGTATCCTGAGACTTTGCTGAAGTTGCTTCTCAGTTCCAGGAGATTTTGGACTGAGACGATATGGTCTTCTAAATATACAATCATGTCATCTGCAAGTAGAGACAATTTGACTTCCTCCTTTCCTAACCGAATACCCTTTATTTCTTTTTCTTGCCTGATTGCTCTGGCTAGAACTTCCAATACTATATTGAATAGGAGTGGTGAGAGAGGGCATTCTTGTCTAGTGCCAGATTTCAAAGGGAATGCTTCCAGTTTTTGCCCATTCAGTATGATATTGGCTGTGGGTTTGTTGTAAATAGCTTTTATTGTTTTGAGATACGTTCATGCGATACCTACTTTATTGAGAGTTTTTAGCATAAAGGGTTGCTGAATTTTGTCAAAGGCTTTCTCTGCATCTATAGATAATTATGTAGTTTTTGTCTTTGGTTCCGTTTATGTGGTGAATTACGTTTATAGACTTGCGTAGGTTGAACCAGCCTTGCATCCCTGGGATGAAGCCTACTTGATCGTGATGGATAAGCTTTTTGATGTGCTGTTGCAATGGGTTTGCCAGTATTTTATTGAAGATTTTTGCATCTATGTTCATCATGGATATTGGCCTGAAGTTTTCTTGTCCTTTGAGTCTCTGCCGGGTTTTGGTATCAGGATGATATTGGTCTCATAAAATGATTTGGGAAGGATTCCCTCTTTTTGGATTGTTTGGAATAGTTTCAGAAGGAGTGGTACCAGCTCCTCTTTGTATGTCTGGTAGAATTCAGCTATGAACCCATCTGGACCTGGTCTTTTTTGGTTGGTAGGCTATTAATTGCTGCCTCAACTTCAGTCCTTCTTATTGATCTATTCAGGGTTTTGACTTCTTCCTGGTTTAGACTTGGGAGGGTGCAAATGTCCAGGAATTTATCCATTTCTTCCAGGTTTACTGGTTTATGTGCATAGAGTTGTTTGTAGTAATCTCTAATGGTAGTTTGTATTTCTGTGGAATCTGTGGTGATATCCCCCTTTATTGTTTTTTATTGCATCTATTTGATTCTTCTCTCTTTTCTTTTTTATTAATCTGGGTAGTGGTCTGTTTATTTTGTTGATCTTTTCAAAAAACCAGCTCCTGGATTTATTAATTTTTTGAAGGTTTTTTTTTTATGTCTTTATCTCCTTCAGTTCTGCTTGATCTTAGTTATTTCTTGTCTTCTGCTAGATTTTGAGTTTTTTTCATCTTGCTCCTCTAGCTCTTTCAATTTTGATGATAGGGTGTCAATTTTAGATCTTTCCTAACTTCCCATGTGGGCATTGATTGCTATAAATTTTCCTCTAGACACTGCTCTGAATGCATCACAGAGATTCTGGTACGTTGTGTCTTCATTCTCGCTGGTTTCGAAGAACATCTTTATTTCTGCCTTCATTTCATTGTTTATCCAGTCAACATTCAAGAGCCAGTTCTCACTCATAGGCGAATGCTGAACAGTGAGAACACATGGACACAGGGAGGGGGAGCATCACACACTGGGGTCTGTTGGTGAGGACTAGGGGAGGGACAGCGGGGGGTTAGGGAGTTGGGGAGGGGTAACATGGGGAGAAATGCCAGATATAGGTGATGGTGGGATGGAGGCAGCAAACCACACTGCCATGTATGTACTTATTCAACAATCCTGCATGTTCTGCACATGTACCCCAGAACCTAAAGTGCAATAAAATATTTTTAAAAAGATAACTTAAGTTGCATATGAATACTCTAGACTTTTATATTCCCCCATTTATATTTTTGCTGTCACAATTTACATTTTTTTAATATTGTATCTTCTTTTGTACTTTATTGTAGCTATAGTTATTTTGACCATCTTAACTTTGACTCTTCATACTAGCAATTTGAAAGGTTTACATACCACCATTACAGTAATGAAGTGGGGAATACTTTATTATTATTTTTTATTTCTGAGGAATAAATTCGTGGGTATAGTATTCCAGACTGGCATTTTTTTCTTTCAGCACTTTGAATATATTATCTCATTTTTCTCCTGACTTTCAAGGTTCCTGCTAAGATATTCACTGGTAGTCTAATGGGGATTCCCTTTATGTCACTTGCTGCTTTTCTCTTGGTACTTTTAAGATTCTGCATTTGTATTTTGACATTTTGATAAAAATGTGCCTTTGGAATCAATTTGTTTGGTGACTTTTGAGCTTCATGGATCTGAATGTTCATATCTCTCCTAAGACTTAAGCTTTCAGTAGTTATTTCATTAAATAAACTTTGTATGTCTTTTTCTTTTTTCTTCCTTTGAAGTCCACAATGTGAACATTTGTTCATTTAATGGTGTCCCATAAGTCCTGCAGGTTTTCTTCACTCCTTAAAAAATTTTCCCTATTTTCTTCTAAGTAGGTTATTTCAAGAGGCCTATCTTCAAGTTCAGAGACTTTTTCTTCTGCTTTATATATTCTTCTGTTGAAGCTCTCAATTGTATATTTTTCAAAAATTTAATTCATTGAATTCTTCAGCTCCAAGATTTCTGTTTGGTTCTTTTAAAATGATATCTATATTTTTGTCGAATTTGTCATTCGGATCATGAGTTGCTCTCCTGATTTCCTTGACTTTTCTATCTGTAGTCTATTGTATGTCACAGAGTTTCTTTAAGATCATTATTTTGATTATTTTTCAGAAAATTTGTGAAATTTAATTTCTCCTTGGACAATTACTAGAGATTATATTCCTTTGATGGTGTCATATTTTCTTGCTTTTTCATGCTTCTTGTGTCCCTCTGTTGATGTCTGTGCCTCTGATGAAATAGTCATCTCCTCCAATTTTAGAATACCTTTCATCGGGAAAGATTTTCACTGGCATGTGAGTCCTAGGTTGGGCAGATAGTGTTGCCTCTGGTTCCAGGTGGGGACAGTAGAGCAGTCTCCATACAGTTTTTTCAGCTGAGATTGACATGGTTGATAAATGCAGCTGATTCAGTGGCTAAGGCTACAAGAGTTTGTAGCAGCAGTGGTGGCAGGGTAGGTTTTTAGAACTCTCAGTGGAAAAGTCTTTAGGGGGGTCCTCTTGTTTTTGTTTTCCCCCACAAAACAAAAAAAGTGGGAAGAAGCAGCTGAGGGGATCCCTCTTGGTGTTGGGTCTGACACAGGCCACAGGCAGCCACAGTGGTGCTGTGTTCCAGAGTACAGCTGCTTGGAGTAGCTATGGAGTTTGGGTCCTGGATTCAATATCTTGTTTTACTATTGTAGAACCTGTAATGTGGGTGCAGGTTCACTCTCTGTGACACATGAATGAAGCTCTCCCACTAAACTGAGGACTGTTACTCTGAGGCACTCCCCAGTAGCTTGGGCCCAGGGGTCACGTACGTAGCTGTGACTCTGATGCTGGGGGTCAGAGCACAACACTGGTATGGCTCTGGAGAGAAAGGAGTGTTCCAGAAATGTTGGCCCGGAGCCAGCAGGGTACAGTGGCAACTTAGGCATCAGGAGAGGAAGTAGCAGATCATGGTGACCCTGACCCTGGAGAGGTGGAACACAACAGTGGCCTAGGGTGTGTGAGTCCAGGTGCAGTGGCACAGAATTCATCAGAATGGAGGGGCATAGCTGTGGCTTGGGCTCTAGAAGGCGGGGGAGCAGTGCAATGACAGCTCAACACCTTGGGGAGGTGGAACACCTCAGCAGCTCAGACTCCAGAGGGCTGGTTCAGATCCAACTTTGCAGTTGCTTAGCTCAAAGAGTACGGTGAAATAGCACAGCCAAGACTCTGTTTCCCTAGAGGGTAGGGCACCATATCAGCTCAGGCACCAGGGGGTGCAGCTGCTCTGGTGAGACAGTCTAGGGATCCCCAATGAGCTTGGTGACAGATAGGCTTGAATGCTGGGGCTGTGGCTACTCCCCTTGGTTGACACTCTGATTCTGAGGGGGTGAGGTACAAGGTTGTAAGGCTCTGGGGAGTCAAACATGCTCTGCTGGCTCAGGCATGATTTATCCCTCCCTTACCCAGCTACTAGATGGTGGGGATGTTGCCTGCTCTGCTCCCTGTGAGATGATTCCCTTATGGAGCATAAAGCCAGCACAAAGAGGGCACTCAGTGCACAACTGTGGAGTTAATAAATGCATTGAAATCATTAGGCAAGAGGATCTTCCTTTTACATACACATGCAGACACACACATATAGTTGGGATGTTTTTTCTTTTCCAGAAATGGGATCATATAATAATCATTGTATTGCTTTCTTTTCTTCTCCTTCTTCTTTGTGTAATAACATCTTAGGGATCTTTCCTTGACTCTGTGAAGACCCACTCATTCATTTTAACTGCTGGATAATCACTCCTGTGTTGATAAGCATTTGAGTTCCTTCAGTGTCTCATGGTTTCTAGCCATGCTGCTGAAGGCTTCCTTGTCCAGGCCTCTTGCTACACGTGTGAGTGTTTCTACAGGAAAGACACCTGAGCAGGACTCCTATTTACTGGGTCAGATGCCTAAAATCTAAATTTTCCTGAAAGACAAGCTGAACTGAGGAGAAATTCCTTTCCCCGGGAGTGGTAGGGAGTGTCAGTCCTGGGCTTGTACCATGAACTTGGCAAACACACACACACACACACACACACACACACACACACACACGATTCTATTCCAGCCTGCTCACCAGGAAACCTAATTTTAAAACAGGAACTAATTCATGTTAGCATCTTTTGTGGAAGCACACTGAACATGAAAGTTCTCAAATTTGAGTTCTAGTATAGGATTTGTCACAAACTTTCCAAGAAAATGTGGGACAAGGGATATAGCCTCTATGGTCTTAAACGGGATTGGAGGAGTTAAGGAGTAGAAGAATAGACACATTACTGTTCAAGGGCACTTTCAGTGCTAACCTTCCAGGGTGAGGCTTTGGTTTTCTGCCCTTGACCCCAGGTTTGCCCATAGGAGACACAAAACGGGGAACGGGTGCTTTAAAAGGCAGTCAGCTTTCCCAGGTGAGTCAGAGTCAGCAGCTTGGTAACCTAAGCCCTGGTCAGCAGCCCCCACCTTCTTTCCTGGAGCCTCAGCTGAGCCCTGAAGAGGGCATATTTCACATCTCATGCAGAAGAAAGTCTGGAGAAAGCCTTGCCCGAGACTTAGTAGTCTGCATTTCTGATGACTGCTGGGCTCTACCACCACAGATGCCTGGTTTGGTGTTTCTGACAAAGAAGTAGAGCAGAGCGGTAAGGATAAAGGCCCTGGGTCACACTGCCTTGGTTTCAATCCTGCTGGCAGACAGAGCTGGGGCAAATCACGCAGACTCTAAGTTTCCTTATCTTTAGGAGGGGGGTGAATATTAAGTGAGGAGTTTTCACATGAGCACACAAGTGCTCAATAAGCATTTATTATCGTTGTTGTTAATGTCCACAACAAACAGAGCTTTTAAGGTAACCGATGGTGTCTGATGAATTAGTAGATAGATCCATAGTGTATAGGAAGTTACAAGGCTAACATTCTGATCATATTTCTGCCACTGACTCCCTCCAAAATCAGTCCTCTGCTCATTCAAACTGAAAAAAAGTGTTCCCTAAACTGGCCTCGATGGTAATCCCAGCATTTTTTGATAGTGGCTCTTTCTTAATCTGGTATTTTCTTCCTTCCTATTTTCTGCTTATCAAAATCCCATCATTCAAGACCCCCAATCACATGATACCTCCTCCATAAAACTTTGTTTTCCCATTGAGAAGTGCTAACTTTGTTTTCATATTGAATATATATCTATTTACTGATGATTTCCAAGTCTGTATTTTCCATAGAGACCTTTCCCTTTACCAGACTTGTGAATAGTTCTACCCACCCTGCCACTCAGCCAAGCCTGCTCCCCTGGCAGGCCTCCTTCTGACCCTTATATGAGATAGATCAAGTGCCAATTGTAACAGTAGGAAAAACAAGCTGTTATTCCTACTGTCACATACAATACAACACTCAACACAGCATATAGAGTGTTTTACTACTTTCCTGAAAAAAAACATTTTCTCACCAAAATGTATCTGTTTGTTTTCCTCACATATCAAGCAATTCTCCAGCAGACACCAACTGGGTGTCCTATAATTCAGTTCAGTTATGACATTACCCATCTGAAGATAGTGTCAGATCCCACAGTTTAAGAGCCCAGTCTCACAAAATTGCTCACCACTTCAGATGTCAGTCACAAGTCCCTGGTTATGAGCTGTACTTCTGACTAGCTAGCTGTAAATTAGGGGTTCCCATGATTCCTTATTTGTGTGTGATTAATTTGCTAGAGCAGCTCACAGAACTTGGACAAACGCTTTACTTACATTTACCCATTTATTATAAAGGCTATCACAAAGGATATGGATGAACAGCCAGATGGAAGAGATGCATAGCTAAGGTATGTGAGAAGGGGCACAGAGTGTACCACCCTCCCAGCACCTCTACTGACTGATCAACCAGGAAGCTCTCTGAACCCTGTCCTTTGGGGTTGTATAGAGGCTTCATTATGTAGCATGACTGATTAAATCATTGAACATTGGTGATTAGCTCATCTTTAGCTCCCCTCTCTTCTTCAGAGGTCAGGGGAGTAGGGATTGAAAGTTCTAATCTAATCACATGGTTGATTTTCCCCTGGCTAAGGAGTCCACCTTTAGAACCTTTAGGACGAAAGATGTTCCAGGAAATTCCAAGGGATTTAGGAGCTCTGTGTCAGATGATCATGTCACTCAGGAAATCATAAAGGTTTTAGGAGGTCTGCCTCAAGAACCAGGAGCAGAGATCAAATGTGTATTTCCTCTTTATTTTTATTTTTTGAGATGAGGTCTCACTGTATTGCCCAGGTTGGCCTCAAACTCCTGAGCTCAAGCAACGCTCCTGCTTTGGTGGCTAAGGTGCTGGGATTACAGGCATGAGCCACCATGCCCACCATGTGTTTTTTATTATGTCCCACTATTACACAACCTCTATCAGTTCACGGCATCTCTAATCCTAGGTGCTCAGGCCTTCTCTCATACCCCATATCTCATGCAACAGTCAATTCTGCCTCAACCTACAAAATAAACCAGACTCTCACCACTTTTCATCACCTCCACTGCTAGTACTATTAAAAGAAAAAACTTTTGAAAAATTAACATCATTTAATTGAGCAAAGAATGATCCACAAATTGGGAACTCCCACTCTTGCCCCACACCCACCAGAACAGGAACAGTTTCAGTGAGCTCCAGGCTGCAACTTGAGCAGGCAGCATTTATGGACAGAAAACAGAAATGAGGTACAGAGGCTGCTTGATTGGTTACAGCTCAGCATTTGCCTTATTTGATCATGGTTTGATCAGTTGGCTACCTCTAACTGACTGAAGCTCTGCTGCTGTGATTGGCTGAGACTCAGCTTTTTGTTACAAAAGTATACACCCAGTTAGTTTCAGTTAGTTTATGTACTAAGTTAGGTTATAGTTTGTAACATAAGAAATCAAATATGCAGGCATCCTCAGGCCAAATCTACTTTAATATTATCCTTAAGAAAAGAAAAATAGCTCAAAACATTCTGAGCTGGTGAGATATGCAAAATTTATCAGGCTCAGAGATGTGAGTATGAGACTTCAGTAATGTCTCCTGCACCCATGCCCCGGGTCCATTTTTAAAGACGTTTTGTTCCTGACTGGTTGCCTCACCCATACTCTTCATTTTCCTGGAATCTGTGAAAGAAATAACAATGTATAGCCAATCAATAGCTTATGTTATTTTAATGTAAATTATTGGTAAATAACTTAGGAACTGTTGCTTTTTTTCCTTTAAAAACCCACCTGTAATTGCTGCTAAATCTAGCACATATTCAGGGCAACTTGAATCTATATTTCTGGGTCGAAGTCCTCAAACCTGACTCAAATAACCTCTCTACTTATATTAAGTTTGCCTCAGTTTTGTTTTCCTTTATGGTGACCCCCTGGTCCAGCCACACTCTTGCTTGCATGACTGCAATAGCTTCCTTCCAGTCTCCTTGCTTCACTCTTGTCCTTTTCCACCCAGTCTATTCTCAACACAGCAGCTGGAGTGATTCTTTCAAATCATAGGTCATATCACTCTTCCACTGAAAATTCTCCCATGGCTGCCATTTCACTCACATGAAAGCGACTATCCTTAAAATGATCTAACAAGCTCTACATACCCAGGTCCTTGTTACCTCTGACTTCATTTCCTACAAATCACCCTGTGCTGACCAATCTTCAGTCATCCTTTGGCACCCATTCTGCACTCCTCTCTACCCTGTGCTGTGCCCCCAGGAGGCTGGCCTCTATGGGCTTCCTCCACAAAGCTCTCTTATTCTTTGGCTTCCAGTTATATTCAGTCTTGGGATGATGGAAGGTGAGAGGATGGAGTATTTATTCTGCTGGCCCCTTTCTATTCATGACCTTGGCTAGGTCATGGCTATGTTCCTCTGTCAAAGACACAGCTCCTGGCCCTGGGCCCTGGCTGCAGCCAGCTCTTGCTAGATTCCACTAGCTACCCCTCCTCTTGTGCCTTCAGGCCTAAGGATGTTATGACTTCTTTTTATTTCTAGCCGTGGAGTGTCTCATCACACTTTCTGGTTTACCTTAACCCTGCCTATACTTTTGTAATGAAGCTCCTTCTTCATTCTTTCTTTAATTATGCCCTTGAGGGTGTCTGCTTCCTTTTCCTTTCTCACTATGTTCAAGTCCCACTTTCTTCTGCTCTTCCTCTATCATGCTGGGCACCCTCCTGCCCCAGGGCCTTTGCTCTGGCTCTTCCTTTTCCCTGGCATGCTCTTCCCCTGGCTCCCCCTGGATCCTCTCCTCATGTCCTTTCAGTCTTTGCTCAGTTGTCATTTTCTCAGTGATGACTTCTGTCTCTCTGCCCTTCTGAAAACTGCAGCCCCTCCACTCTGGAAGACCCTTTTTTTTTTCCCCATAAGACTTTCCACCTGTAGTACACTGTATAATTTACTTATTTATGATGGTTCTTGCCTTTCTCCTTTCACCAGCATGTGAAAGCTACACGAGGGAGATATGTTGTCTTTTTTCCTTGCTGATGTATCCTCTAGACTTAGATCAATGGCTGGGTATAGAAGGTGATCAATAAATATTTGTTCACTGAATAATTTGTTGAATAAATGACATATCCTTATCTCTTATGGGATCTGTATTAGTTTTCTAGGACTATTCTAACAAAGTATCACAAACTGGGTTGAAATAATAGAAATCAATTGTCTTGCAGTTCTGGAGACTAGAAGCCCAAAATCAAGGCGTCAGCATGGCCATGCTCCCTCTGAACCTGTAGGGGGAATCATTCCTTGTCTTTTTCTAGTTTCTGGTGGTTTGCGGGCAATACTTGCTATTCTTTGGCTTGTGGCTACGTAAGTCCAATCTCTGCCTTCATTGTCACATAGAGTTCTCCTTGCGTGTCCTTGTCTATTCAGAGATTTTTGAGACAGAGTGTCACTCTGTCATCACCAGGCTGGAGGGCAGTGGTGCGATCTCGGCTCACTGCAACCTCTGCCTCCCAGGTGCAAGCGATTCTCCTGCCTCAGCCTCCCAAGTAGCTGGGATTACAGGCGTGCGCCACCACACCAAGCTAATTTTTGTATTTTTAGCAGAGGCGAGGTTTCACCATGTTGGCCAGGATGGTCTCAATCTCTTGACCTCATAATCAGCCCACCTCTGCCTCCCAAAGTGCTGCGATTATAGGTGTGAGCCATTGTGCCCAGCCCAGGTTGTTTTTTTCATAAGGACAGTTTTATAAGGTCATATGGTATTAGGGACCTCCCCTACTCTAGTATAACATCATGTTAAACAATTATATCTACAACAAACTTTACTTCTGAATAAAGTCAGATTTTGAGGGTTAGGACTTCAACATGTCTTTTTCTGGGGGACACAATTCAACTGACAATGGGATCTTTTCAGTTTTTCCCTGGAATTGTCGTACCTAAGTTACTATTGCTCCAACTAGATTACAAATTTTCTAAGAAAAAAATTCAGTTTTATATCTGTAATGGCAAACTGGTGGTTCTCAGGTTGGATTTAGTCTGTAGGCAAGTTTGTCTGTCTTGAAGTATATAGTGCTTTGAAAGATTTTTTGATAATTTATAAACATTTATTTATTTATTTTTAACATTTTCTTACAGAAAGAGTATTTATATGTTGCCCAGGCTGGTCTTGGACTCCTGCCTTAGCCTTCCATAGCTTATGAACATTTAAACATTAGGAAGCTTCACCTACAAATCTGGATTTCTGGTTTTCATGACAAATAAGAATGTCTGGTTACACAGCCTGTCTTGCACCATGTTCCTCATTGCCCAAAGCCTAGCAGGGGCTTCTTCTTAGACAGAGCAGCGCCCTCCATACCCCACAGGTACACCCTCCCTGTTGTTGCCCCAACCTTGACACCAGTGAAACTGCCTTTGCAAAGATTATGGCAGTGAGATAAGTTTAATATGACTGATTTCATCTTGCTGCTAGCCTCACAGGCTGGCTGTCTTTCCACATCCCTAGGTATAGGTCAAGCTAACCATAGGAGAAATTTAGTTTATAATTTAACTTTGAAGCAAGGATGATAATAGTCCCTCCCTAAAATGAATTCCCTCATTGTTTGGGGGCTGAAACTGCCTTTGGAAGGACTAATGAAAAACCATAAGGTTAAGATTATGGGAGGGACCTGAAATCTGCTAAAATGTAGATATATTTCCTATGATCCTTTATTGCTCAGGAGTCATGTGGTCAGAAGTCACAAGATTTGTGACACCCCCAGCTGCTTCTGTAGGTAACAACACTATTGTAGAACCTAAAATTGGTCTTTTGAGATATCTTTCAGTCTTTTACATTCTGGCAGCTGAGTGACACCATTCAGATTCATGACTCATGACTTTACCTGTCCTGTGTTTCCCGTCTAGAAACAAACTCAGTGCATGAGGACCATTTTCCACATTCCTATGATTGTGTCTCCAACCAATCAGCACCACCCACTCCCTAGCCCCCTGCCCACCAAACTATCTTTGAAAAACTCTAAACCCTAAACTCTGAGTCTTTGAGGGGATTGACTGGGGTGATAACCCTGGTTCTTCTGCATGGCTGGCCTCACATTAATCAAAGGTTTTCTTTGTTGCAATACCCCAGTCTCAGTGAACTGGTTTTGTTTGTACAACAGGCAGAAAGAATCCATCAGGCAGTTACAGTGGGATCAGCTGCCACTTGTCTCCTGGACAGCTCACTCGTTTCCATCAGCTGCCTGGCTCTTACAGACATATGAGTTTGTAACCCCTGAACACCAAGCAAATATCAAGGAAACAAAAGGTATTCCATAATGATGGCAATGACAATGATGGTGGTGAGCTGAAGGTGGGTTGGAGCTCCACTTTTTTTTAACTGTATACTCTTGAGGCTTTCCCAATCGAGCGTTTATGTCCACTGCTCCAAGATGTCCAGTGGTAAGTTCTCTGTCCATATCTTTCTTATTAGCAGCATTTGACATAATCACCTTCTGCTCTTGAAATACTTTCTTCACTTGAATTTTGTAGCATCTTATGCCCTTGGTATACATCCTCTCACTGGCCACTCTTTCTCTCTTTTGCTGGTTTTGTACTCCTTTCTTATTCATATAAAAATTGATGTGCTTGTAGGGCTCATTCTTGATATATCCTCTGTATTCTATCCTCTACTTTCTCCCTTAGATCTTATTTGGTCTTCTAACTTTACATACTCCCTACACAGTGACAACTCCCAAATACTTACCTTCAGCTTTTAACTTCTCCTTGAACTCCAGATTGCTTTGTCTACATTTGCTTGGATGTACTAAAGGACTATTAAGTATCACATATACAAAACCAAACTCCTGGTTTCAATTCACAAAGCTTCTTTTAACCTAGAATTTAACATTTCAATAAATATTAAATTATTTCAGTTTTTCAGGTAAAAAAGTTAGAACTACTCTAGAGTAAATTTTTTTCCCCCTCTCATACATTCAATGTATCAACACATGAAGGTTCCTGAAAAAGATGAAATTCTTCTCAAGAATTCTTGACTGCAACATGGGAAACTTGTATGAGTTTCTAGTCTGCTGCTCTGTGGAATTTGGACTAAAGACTGCAATAGCAACTCTTACTTGAGTTTCCAGTCTGCTGGCCTGCCCTATGGATTTCAGATTTGCCAACCCTCACAGTTACAGAAGCCAATCAGTTAATTTTTTTTTCTCTCCCTTTCTCTATCTGTACCAACTTTCTCTATCAGTCCTGTTTCTCTGGAGTACCTTGACTAATACACCCTTATTTCAAAATATGTCTAATGCCTAAGCCCTTTTCATCACCTCTACCAATATCACTTTGGTTCAAGACATCATCATCTCCCTGCTGGATGTTACAATTGCTACATATCTGGAGTTCCATCTATAGCCTATTTTCCGTGGGGCAGCCAGACTGACCCTTTAAAACCATAAATCACACATGTTACTCTTCTTTTTAGTGTCCTTCATTGGCTCTTACCTTATTCAGAATAAAAGCTAAAGTCCTTAGATGACCTCCAAGGCCCTACACTGTATCATCCCTGGTGGCAACATGATCAGAGAGACTCATCCCTCCTGCACCCCACTCCCCGCCTCAGCTGTCATCTCCTGGGCTTTGCGTAAATGGTTACCTGGCTCCAGAGATTTCAGTCCTTCCTAGGCCTTCCTCGTTGTGTGTCCTAGTAGTCATAGGAGAATGCACAGTGTGTCCCATGTATCAGTGCTTTCTCCTGCTGCTTTCTCTGACTTCATCTGTGTGCCCTCCCCTGCCTCACTAGCCTTCAGCCACACTTCTTTAACACGCTAAGCAAGTTCCTACTTCAGAGCCGTTGCTCCTGCCTGGACATCTCTTTGTTCTAATAAATTCATCAGGCTACCCAGGAGCAGAATAGCACTAGTTTCTTGCATCTCAAGGGAAGCAATGACTTCATCCGGAATGGCCTATTCATTTACGACTTGCTGCAGTGTGTGTCTCAGCCAACTGTCTAGGGTCTCATCTATGACAGATGGCCCGGGATCCGTCCAATAGTTGGTTTTGATCATTTATAGTCTGATTGTTGTACCAGTGTAAGAGTGGTGTGCAGACCAGTTAAGGAGTAATGATAAGTCTGCACATTTGTCAGCATGTGTAAGTTAGAGCCTGGAGCTTCTCGTCACTGTCTGATTTTCATGTACATCCCAGTTTTAAGTGACTGCTTTCTAAAGAAACCCTTGTCCTTTCATTGTGGGCCCAAGAAAACATTCTAATTCATACTCAAAAACACTGTGCTTCGGTAAGGGAAACACATGAGAAACTTATGGGAAGTAGATACTTTAAATAAATCTGCACAGAGAAAACATCCTCTTGGTGACAATGTGATCAGAGAGACCCCTTCCCTCCTGCACTCTACTCCCCGCCTCAGCTCTCATCTCCTGGGCTTTACATAAATGGTTAGCTGGCTCCAGAGATTTCAGTCCTACCTAGGCCTTCCTCACTGTGTGTCCTAGTAGTCATGAGAAAACATGCAATGTATCCCAGGTATCAGAAACATAATCCTTCTGGGCTGTGGAATCAACTAGACCTGGCTCAGTCTTGAACATTCATAAATGGTGGGAGAAGGGAGGGAGTTGACAAGTTATACACTCCTCTTTATCTGTTTCCTCACTTACAAAGTAGAAATGATGCCTACATAATAGGGTTGTTATGGGATTTAAATGAAATAATGTATAGTGAGAGCCTTCCCCACAGTAAACATTCAGTAACCATACATACCAGTTTTAAGTGGCTGCTTTCTAAAGACTCAGGATGAGTCAGCATGGAGATGGGAGCAAAGTTTCAGAGACAGGCTTGAGACCCTTTCGTTTGGGTCTGGGCTGGTGTGTGCAGTGGATACTCCTGACTTCTTCGGTGGGACTGACCCCTAGGCCATTCTTCACCTCGTCATACAAGTGCTCCTCTCAGAATATAAATTTGATCAGGCCACTGCTCTCCTTAAAATGCTGGTGATACAGACCTCAAGTTCAGCCTCTAAATAGCCTGCAACACAGGCCCAGCAGGACCCCACCTGCTCTTGACTCACACCTCCTCTTCTTTGGGCCTCTCACCAGGATCCTCTCACCACTTTGTTTTAGGCATGAAGAAAACACTGGGTGAGCAGTGGTCTTTGAGCTTGGTGGTTAGAGCGGTCATGCTTTCGTCCATCCTTGCTGGCATTCAGCCATATTTTCTCCATCTCCTTTGCAAGATCTCGTGAAAGGTTTTCTGAAATTTAGCCACACTGTGTCAACTGCATTCTCCTGCTCCACTGCCTATGTGAAACAGGAATGAGGTGAGTCTGGTGGGACAAGTTTTGCATGCATATCTGTAGTCTTACTGTATTTATTTTTAGTTTTATTTTTAATTGACACATAATAATTGTACACCTTTATGGGCTACAGTGTGATGTTTCAATATATCTATATATCATGTAATGATCAAATAAAAGTAATTAGCATATCCATCACCTCAAACATCATTTGTTTTGTGTGGTGAGAACATTCAACATCCTCTCTTCTATGTTGAAATATATGACACATTATAAACTATAGTCCCCCTCCTGTGTAATAGAACACTAGAACTTATTCCTCCTATGTCACCCTAACTTTGTACCTGTTGACGAACCTCTCCCGGTTCTTTAATGTATTTGGTTTTTCATCCTCTCACCTGTAAAATCCTGGGCTTAATCAGGTGATTTCCTGGATTCTTTTCCTGCATACCAGCTGCTGGGGCTTTGCGTGTTCACCAGTGAGGAGCTGGCTCATTGATGCTGCTAGGTCGTGGTGAAATGCTGCACCCACAGCTCTAACTTTATCAGAGAGCCAAGGGAGGCCTTTGCAGAGAGAGGCTGGGTGGAGATCACTTTAAAGGGGTGGCAGGGCAGTCATGTAGGCCAAGTCAGTCAGGGAGGGAGCAAGAACAGCAGTCTTGATCTCTGGGATGTTCTCTGCCCTCCTCCTCCGCCCTGGCTGCCCCCACAAGAACCAAACTGTGTATCTCAGAATTCGAGGAATGTGCTGCAGGCCGATAGGCAAGAAGCGATCTGCTGAGAGGCAGGGAGGAGCCCTGTTCCCCAGGCCTGACAGTGCAAGAGCTGTGGGCTTGCAGGCTGGGCTGGGCCGCCCCCTCCCACCCTCCCTGGGCCTCCTGCTGCAGCCGGGATATCAAAGGCTGCATTGTGCATTGAGCAAGCCTCGGTCCCTCGTGTGCCAGGGAGGAGGCGGGAGGAGGGACATCGTTGGGAGGCTGCCCCTTGCAGCACTTTTCTGGCTGGTGTTCCCAAGGGCCTCGGCCAGGGTAGGATGGTACACACATGGGTGGCTGCTTCTGCATCCCCGGGGAGCGGAGTCTGACCTGGGGCCCAGGTGAGTTTCCCAGGGGGCCCTTGGCCTGTGGCTTGGCCGAGGTGGATGGTCCAGTGGAGGCTCAGGGACCTGCTGGGTTGGGGAAACTTTTCTCCCAAAGATGGGGAGATGGCTGTGCTTTCTCGCTGCCTCTCCTTCCTCCCTGGGTAAGTGTTTGTCATGCTGGCTCTGTAAAAAGGGAGTAAAGCCTGGAAGCATCTATTTTTTCCTGAAGAAAGAGGCTTTGAGCTCATTCTGCCAGGAGCTGAGCAGCACTGCTCCTGGCTGCCACTCCCAGGGTGTGACTAAGCCCTTCCTTCCTTTTTTCCCGAGATTCGCCAGGACAGGAAGAAAGTTCAGGCTGTGAGTTCCTCTGTGGCCTATGGGTGGTCATAAACTTGGCCTTAGTCACTCAAGCCTATTTTTGTCAGGGTTGCTGTTACAGGAGAAAAACAGGCAGTTTCCTGCCTCTACCTCTTACAGTGTGATTTGTGTGTGTGCATGTGTGTGTGTGTGTGTGTGTGTGCATCAAGTTGAGGCAGTGGAGAGTTGCTGCTCTAAGAAATTGTCCAGTCATGGGAGAGTGACTTAGGGTGACCTGCCATTCTGGTTTGTGTGGGACTGAGGAATTTGCTGGGATATGTCAGTTCCAGGCCAACCAGGCTGGTTGGTCTCCCTGAAACAAACTTCTTGCTTTTTTTTAGGAAGAGAATCAAGGTAGGGCCTTGTGTTCTCTTGTGTGGGCGTTTATCAAGAAGAGTGGTGGCTTTGGGGAAATGTGGGGGATAAATTGGGGGAGGGAGGCTTGTTTGGGAGATAGGGGAACATTGCTCTAAGGAATCATTCCTAACCCTTGTTAGACCTCTGTGTCTTCCTGGAGCACCGCCATGGTTCCTGAGAGGAGAAGACAAGGAGCATCCCCTAGCGAAGGGCTTTCTACTCTCCGACAGACAACTTTCTTCTATAGTCTTATGACTTGGGCTTGTAGAAGGCACTCAAGGTCCTTAAAGTGAACCAATCAACCATATTCTGCTTCCTCTGCTTGAAGTCTTGGCCTAGGCACCTTGGCACCTACAGCAGGGAGTGCCTCCCGGAAAGGCAGCCCCTGGGCCTAAAACTATAAGCAAACAAACGCCAAACGATGCCCTTTGCACAAAAGGCACGACTTTAGCTATGAACCATTTCACATTGCCAGATTTCTCAGATGTAAACACTTTTCAGTCCCTCCCTCTAAGTCCTATTGTCATTTTGCCCCACAGGAGCAGAAACAGCATGGAGGAAGGCATAGAGGACCACTGGTCTGGAAGTCAGGGATCGGGGTTCTAGATCTGACTCCATCTAGCTTTAGTTAGGCAGGTATCATCTTGGCTACTCACCTGGTCTTAGAGGCCAAAGTGTCTGGATTTGATCTTGGTTCTTTTACTTGCCTTGACAACTTATTTAACTTCTCTGTGTTTTAATTTCCTTATCTGCAGCTTTTATGAAATGACTATGCCTTCTTTGTAGAGTTGTGGTGGAGATTAAATCTACATGTGAAGCAGCCTGGTGCACAGTTAGTTAAGCACAATAAAACTAACCATTGTTAATTCCATTTTGACAACCCTAGTATATCTCACTCTCTCTCTGGGCCTCCATTCGGTCATCTATACAATTTTAGGGTTGTAAAAAAACTACTGTGTAGAGGTGTCTCAGGGAGCTCTGCTCCTGTTCCCTCTCATCCCTACCTGGAGCGGCTCTGCTTCTATTTGACATCCGTCCTTCAACCAAAGATTTCCTGTAGAACAATTACGCAGCTCAAACAAACAAACAAAATATTGAAAAAGGTCAAAATCTTAATAACACTATCATTCAATTACGTTATTTTTTCACCTTCTTTTTGCCATTGATTACTGGCTGGCACTCCAGATTCTCCTTTCACCAAGAGTCAGCCTGCTATGTATCTCCCTTGAGACTTTTCATGCCATTCCTCCATATTCTTCCCTGGATGTGCCAGGCCCTTTTCCTAGTGAGGTTGATATGGGTGTTGTAGGTCCAGGTCCAGTTGATCTGGATATTCCCATTCCAGATTCCCCTATTTATCCTAGAGATACTTCATTCCTTTTTTAGGAACAAAGTATGAGATCCATCCTGGAGCAACTTTATAGTTTTATGACCCTGAGCAAGTCTCTCATGTTTTTAGAACCTCAGTTTTCCTGGCTGCAAACTGCATCTAATGGTGGTACTTATTCCATGGAACTTTTGTGAGCGTTAAATTGAATAATCCATCTCATGGACATCTCACAAGGTCTGGCTTTTGATAACCCTTCAGTAACTATGGCTGTTTTATTGTTAGTTAATATGGACCACTCCCACATCACCTCCTCCTAATTTCTTACTGGCTTGGAGAAGTCCATGCTCATGTTTCCTGGGCTGCTTCTGTTTTGTGTCTATTTAAGTGGGAGTTAACAGCGGAGAACAGTGAATCCTCAGGGCTAAGGGGTGCAGGGAAAGAGAAGGTTCTTGATAGCATTGAGCACTGGACAGCTGGCAGACTGGTTTGCATGGAGTAATGCAATAATGAACGTTGACTCTGACTACTCCAGGCAGCTGCATTCTTACATGTGGACTCTGCCTGCAGCATCTGTTCCCTGGGATGGCTCTCAATTGCTCCCAGAAGTCTCCTGATTGCACATGGTGAGAGGATATGTTCTGATAAGTTCCTATCATCTCTGACCTCCCCCACCCTATCTATGAGTTTTTTCTTGCCATTGTTTAACAAGCTATAGTTGCTCACTTTGGATCACAGAGAAAATCATGTCACAGTTTGTTGATTGAAAAGCTTCTAGTACTTCTCCCTTATTTTCAATACTTGTTTGAAGAAATTTGGCCGATTTATGCCCTTAAACAGATGTGGAAGAGATACATTTGCCTCTGTTGATCACTGGTGCTTATAACTTTCCTTTTAACCTTTTTGATAAATGTGAATCATCAGTATAATAACAGGAGATCAAGGGTGAATGCTGACAATAGTAAATGATGCTTCACTTTTGAATGTTAAAAGAGGTGTAAAGCATTTGAAACATACTGATAATAGAGAATATTAGAATAATTACACCACCATCTAGCTGTAACACATTTTTGCATTACACCATGTTATCTTTAGAACTTTACTTTTTTCTTTCTCTTACTTTTTGAAGAAATAAAACATCACTAACATACTTAGGGGCGCCTGGATATCTCTTTCCAATCTCATTCCCCTTCTCTCTCCATATAATCACTTTCACGAATTCAGTAGTTATGTGCTTTTACTACATATTCATGAACTCACAATCATTACAAAGAATTGTTTTGCAGACTTTAAAACTTAAACAAAATGATATCATAGTGTAACTTTATTTTTTGCTAAATATTATGATCTAAGATATATTATGTGGATAGATGTAGCTGTAGTTCTAACATGCTATTTCTCCCAACAAGGAGAAAGTGGGTTTACATCATTAAAAACTGCTGATGGTAGGTTTGTTGGGTCAAAAAAGAAAAAAAATGTGGCTAGAGGAAAAAAATGCAGAGAAATGTTTACTTTTTAGTCTTCTGTTTAAAGTTGAGCATGGTGGTGGGTTGGTAGGAGCAAAGAGAGATTGAGAGAGGAGAAATGAAGGTGAATTCTCATTTTCAGCAAGCTGCTGTAAGACGTGTCCCCTGATCAGAGGCCCGAGACTTTAGAGTTCTGAGGTCAGGTTAATGTAGTGAAAATGGTAAGGTCTGCATCCATTGATTTGGATGGCCTCTGGCTCTTTTGCTAACTTGCTGTGTGATCTCAGTAAAATCCTGACTCCTCTCTGGGCCTTAGTTTCTCAACAGTAAAATTGGGAGTGGAACTAGGTGATCTTTTAAATCCCTTCCTTCATTCGTTCTCTGCAATTCTTGCCTCTTCCCCATCTTTATCGCTCATATTTAATATGCAAAGATGCCTTCTCTTTCTTGTTTTAAAATACAGCCTCATTCACTGTATGCCCCCACTTCTCATTGCCAGGATCACAGCCCACATTCTGGCGCTCACATCCCTGGATTTTCACAGCACCTTTTCAGCTGGTCTCCCTGCCTGTTGTGTTTTTTTCTCTCGGTCCTTCCCACGTTATCCCAAGTAGAACTTTTTTACTTTTGTTATACCATTCCCATACTCAAGAACATTTCACATCTCCCCATTGCTTACTGTATCCATTCTAAACGCCCCTGCCTGCCTTAGAGTGCTCCCCCATCTTGACCCTACCATACTTATCCATTTTGGTCCCACAACCACCCATCTCCCTGGCATGCGCAGGGTGGCTTCTACCATCTCATGT
Organism: Ateles fusciceps; assembly: GCA_036589455.1. Classification (NCBI taxonomy): domain Eukaryota; kingdom Metazoa; phylum Chordata; class Mammalia; order Primates; family Atelidae; genus Ateles; species Ateles fusciceps. Next base: position 11,676,241 of record JAZHEH010001005.1, on the reverse strand, counting down.
GTGTACAAAGCTCATTCCCACCCTATCCTGTTTTCCTCCCACTTAAATACATCTGCCAAGAATGTAAAAAGCAAGCCATCAACGGGGGAATCATATTCAGAACAAGTATATTAACAAAAAAGCTCTTATAACTCAATAATGATAAGATAAATAACCTGTAACAATTGCAAAATGTTGGAATGGACACTTTCATATAAAAATATATGGATGACTAATAAGCATGTGAAAAAATGATTAATGTCATAAGTCATTAGGGAAATGCAAATGGAAACAATCTGATAAAATGGCATATCTACTTAGAATGGCTCAAATTAAAAAGACTGATAACATCAAGTGTTAGTGAGGATGTGGAGCAACTAGAACTCTCACACACTGCTGGTAGGAATACAAAATGTTATAACCTCTTTGGAAACAGTTTGGGAGTTTACAAATAAATCTCAATGTTTTTCTGAATTGAGTGTTAGTAACTTTTTCTGATCAATAATAATAAAATAAAACTAGCTTATATTAAAAGCAATTTATTGATTAATAACTGGAAGTCTGGGTTTTTTTTTCTTCAGATCTTGCTAAATCAGGGTGTTCAGAGGATATTATCAGAAAGCTATCTTTCCTAAGCTCTGTTTGTCTGAGTTGGACTCAATGTCAAATGGGCTTTCTCCTTGTGGTGGGCACCACAGCTCCAGGCTATTGTATTCATAGCTTCTGGTGCAGTGAAAAGAAATCTCTTCGCTAAGTGTACTGATGAGGGTCCTGGAACTAATTCCTATTGGCTTAACTTTCATCATGTGGCCATGGCACTGTGTAACCCCTTTGGATTATGCCTGAATCATGTGCTCACTTTTGGAGCTAGGGAGAGAGTCACCTCCACATAGACTGGGTTCGCATGGGTCATATTTCTAATGACGACACCAGGGTTTGAGTCTGGGACTGTCTGATTGCTACTTGTCCTTAGCCACTTCTCTACCTGCCTTCAGTGTTAGAAAACAAATGCATACCCATTACAGAATATGTGAAAAATAGAGCGCTTGCTTTGGCAGCACATATGCTAAAATTGGAAGATACAGAGAAGATTAGCATGACCCCTGTGCAAGGATGACATGCAAATTTGTGAAGTGTTCCACAATTTTGAATAGATAATAAATGGATGCTGGGCTAAATACCTAGGTGATGGGATGATCTGTGCAGCCAATCACCATGGCACATGTTTACCTATATAACAAAACTGCACATCCTGCTCATGCACCCCTGAACTTAAAATAAAAGTTGAAGAAAAACTAAAAGAAGGGTGGAGGAGGGGCTTTATCATTCAAAAATGTCAGTGTCATCAGAGGAAAAAAAAGTCATTAAAAAAAGCATATGGAAATGTTCCAGATGAAAGGAGGCTGAAGATATTTAACAACTAAATGTAATACTTTACCCTAGACTGCATTCTATACTGAAGAAGAAAATATAATAAGAAGACTATTACTGATATTACTGGGCCAATTGACAAAGCTGGAATTTAAATGGTAAAGTATTAATATTAAAACAATGATTAATAAGCAGCCTGTATTGTTAGTAGATTGTGTTATCATCTTTAATACACAAAACCTTTATCTTTCAAAAATTGATATTTTGGTTAAATAATATTTAAATGTGGATACAAAAAAGAAAAGAATATTTGGAAAGTAAATGAAAACTATCAAAAAGATTGTTAAAATGACTCAGCAATAACTACCATAGAACTTTTGGGTTATTTTCTTTCAGTTATTAAAAAAATCATACATTTTTTTCTAAGGTAATTTATTCTATATGACAATTTTTTGTTGCCTTGAATCATCTCTGATTCTTTATCACGGTCCAGCTCAAGTTTTCAAACTTCTTCATGTTTGAAACATATATAACTCCACATGTAAAAGAATTATGTAAATGGTCACACCATGTATAACTATTAGCTGTTTTTCCTATTATAGAATACACTGTAATTTTCCAACTTCCTTATTGTTTCTCCAAGAGCTGCGCTTCTGGCTCATGGGATCCAAGGCCTCTGGTGAATTGGCTTGAGCATTCTCACATTCTAGAAGACATCAGAAATATCCAAAGTGCTAATTAAAAATGCACACCTCAGGGCTCTACCCCTAGATATTCCAAGGTAGAGTAGATAGACAGGGGCTCCAGGAATATTTTAAAAATTCAGCTTTTCTTTTCTTTTTTTTTTTTAATTTCTTTCTTCTTTTTTGTTTTCATTTAATAGGACCCACGTCCTGGCATAAACAATAGCTTAGGAAGAATACTCAGCAAAAAGCCATCTCTTCTCATATCCCCCATCCCTTTCCCCACCCCCACATCAAAGGAAAAATTAAAATTTCTCAGGGAGTGAAAAATCAAAACAGTGGTTGTCTTGGGGGAAAAAATTCAGCTTTTCATAAAAATTTACCACTAACACATATACACCATAAAATACTATGCAGCTGTAAAAAGGAATGAGAGCATGTCTTTCACGGAACATAGATGGAACTCGAGGCCATTATTCTTAGCAAGCTAATGCAGGAACAGAAAACCAAATACCACATGTCCTCACTTATAGGTGTGAGCTAAATGATGAGATTTATGACCAAAAAGAAGAAAACAACAAACACTGGGGTCTACTTGAGGGTGAAGGGTGGGAGGAGGGGAGAGGAGCAGAAAAGATAACTATTAGGTACTGAGCTTAATACCTGGCGCGGGCGAGGCTGGACTGTGGACTACAAAAATCTGAACCTCTAGGGATGAAACAATATTTTTAAAAGGCAACCTAGATGATTCAAATAGGCAGCTGGGGTTCAAAAGCACTAATTTAGATCAGTCTTTCATTTATAAGTGGGGAAAGTGAAAACTCACAAAGTGGACAGGTGAAGGTATCTTGCCCAAGCTCCCTGAACGCCTGTATGGGAAGATTTGATTTGTTTTCATTCTCATTTCTCATTATTCCCAAGCCAGTGCCTTTTTGCTGCAGTTGCTTTTGGTTCCTCAGGGCAGAACTGAAAAATGAGCCTGTTCGAATATAGCTCATTGCTGCCAGGTTTCCAGCTAAGCTGCTTAGCTTTCAGCACTGAACAGCTAACAAGATTTACTGGATGAAGAGCTGCTGGGCCCCCTGCTTCTGCCTTTTCAAGCTGAAATCCACTTCATTCTTCCTGTACATCACCCAAAAACAGTGTTAATTGCTCCCACTGTGAAGAAATGGAAGGTCCTCAACTTGGGTGTCAAAAATGCCCCTCCATAGGCACTGAATGGAGACACAGGCTATTATCAGCAATATGAGCATTTAGGTTCAACATTAACCAGAAGTGAGTGTGACTGCTTCACCCATGTTACCTTGTTGGTCTGTATCATTAGAAGCACAGATCCAGGATGCAAAACTTGGTGGGCATTTTTGGCTCTGATGCACAATTCTGTAAGCAAATTAAATGAGTGACACACAAATAGTGGTTGAGCCAAGGTTCCCTAATTCTGCTTTTCAGGACCAGGTAATGCTTATGACATTCTGACTCCATGGTACAGTTCTTGAACAGGTTTGTGGAAAAAAGACAGAATCCAACAACCAGAATTAATGGGTGAAGGATTTGAGCTTCCTTGTTGTACTTTGGGGATGATATAAAGGAGATCCATGTTCTACAGCAAATGTTTCTGACATTTCCCTCTGTATCTACTTCATTATGCTTTATAGCTGTACCGTCTTCTTTCTTTTCAACTCTCTGCCATCCACGTTTTCTCCTTCCCAGCCCTAGCCTGTGTTTTGATCTTCTTCTTCTCCTTTTCACTCCACTTCTATGGTTGCGAAGACAGTAGCTTTTCAGAGAGTTGGAAAGAAAGAGATGCCTGACAGGATCCTATTTAATGGGCAGACAGAAGGACAACTGGGGACAATCATACATTTCAGGGCCATTACAACTACACCCAGTTATCTCCCTAATGATGCCAGTGTCTGTCTTGACTCCAGCCCTTCCCCTCCCTTGACCTCCAAAACTTCCAGGATTATCTACCCCCATTGAACCTTAAGCCTTGCTGTAGTCAGACCTGTGATGACCTGTGTAGGCTCAATGTATATTGAGCACCTTCAGTGTTCTAAGCTATGAGACTTAGTTTGATATGTGAATGGAGATCTGCTTTTTTAATAAGATGGGCATACCCAGACTGCTGCTGGATTGAGATAGCATGTATGATAGTTCTTTGACAATAGCTTAGATAATTATAAGGCAATGGTGATAACAATTAGAATTCTTCCATGTCACCAATCCTGGAAAAAAGTTGTCACTTGACAAAAACTACAGCCTTGCTTATAACTTGGTTTCAACTTCCTTACACTCTACAAATGACCTTTTATTTCATCTTCTCCAGGTAAAGAAACTCCTTCCAAGGATCCAACTGTATCAAGTGAGTGTACAGCCTCATCTGAACACAAGGAAAAATGTTTTCTGCCACAGAACATGAATCCAGGTATCCAAATCCCAAAGACAAGCCCTATTCTTCCATGTCAAATATTGCAATAACCTCTTTATCTCTGCCATCTGAAGAGCCCCTTCTCTCTTTCCCTCTTGATGAAAAGATTTTGACTATGCTATTTGCTTATTCATAAATCTTCTGTTGCACTCTATTGCCTACAAGATTAATTTTAACTTTCTCAAGCTGTCACTCAAAGCGTGTCACAATCTGGCACTTATTAGGAGCTCCATACTTATTTGCTTTGTTAAAGAAAGTATGTCATAAATTAGATTTGAAGGTGTTGAGACATAGGAGTAATTAAAAATGTTTATATTCCACATGATACCTCAAAGCATTGTTCATATATTGTTGGTGCTCAGAAAATATTTCATAAGTAAATACATGGGCTGCATGGGGTGGCTCACGTCTGTAATCCCTGCACTTTGGGAGGCTGAGATGGGAGATCACTTGAGCCCAGGAGTTGGGGCCCAGCCTGGACAACATAGTGAGACCTCATCTCTAAAAAAATCAAAAAATTAACCAGACATAGTGGCATATGCCTGTAGTTCCAGCTACTTGAGAGGGTGAGGTGGGAGGACTGCCTGAGCCTGGGGGGTTGAGGCTGCCTCAGAATAAGTAAATAAATGAATACATGAATGGTCAAATGAATGCGTGGAAGTCACTTTTACATGCTATATGATACCTAACATAGTACTTTATATATAGTAGGTTCTGAGTGAATATTTATTAAATAAATAACTAACTAAATGAATATGCAAATTGAGATTGGCTTGAGCAGAAGGACATCTGTGCAAATCTTGCAGAAACAGAAAATGTTTTGAAATTAATGTGAAAAAAATCTTATTCTTAATACACATCTCTCACAAAATCCCCTTTAAAAGACATTAATGATGCCTGCAAAGAGAAAATTGTCATCAGACGAAAGGTGCACTTGGGCTGAACCCTGTACTAGAAACTTGGAGGACAAATCCGGAGACAGCTTGATTTCTGTTACACGGTAGATGGGACCATTTTAGAGGGCAATTCGTGTGCCAAGTGATCCTCACATGTTTTTCCCATTTTTGCATGCTCATTGCTAGGTGGAAGTGCCCAAATCTCCATTTAGCTGATGGGAAACAGTCTCAGAGAGGAAAATGACTTCATCATGACACAGTTGACACATGATCAGTAAGGGCCTTCTTCAAAACCATGATGTTCCTTCATGCTCCATAAATATAGCTCTCCCTGTAATGCAAAATATAGACTTGTGAAAAAGATTAGAAATATGTAAAGGATCTGGACCATGTAAATAGATATTGCATACATATCATATGGGGTTCCTTCTTTCCCAGTTTCAGACGAGATTGAGCATGTTCAGGGTGGTATGGCCATGGGCCCAATTTCAAATTCTGTCAAACTTCTTGGTTGACAATGAGAAAAAACTTTGCCCTTTGTTTCTTGATATTGTGTCAATCTACTTATCTGTCTGTCAGCTTGCACCACCCTTGAAAAAACCTGAATTACCATCTGTTGTTTCATGAATGCTGTAGGGTCAGTATTTTGCCTTATCAGTGCATGAAGGCCAGTGAACAAAGGGTATCTGTAGGTAAAACTGAACTGACCTCAGGCTGAACTTGTCCATCTTTCAGCATTTTCCACCCTGATGCTGTTTCCAGGAAGGTCACAGAGTGAGAAGGGGAGATGGCTATAGCTGCCAACCTCTCTTTAATGTGGCACAGTTGCAGACAGAATCAGTCAGACATATTATCACAATTACAGAACTGACTTTGAGAAGGATTCATCTGTGACTCAATACATTTCCTGAAAACTATATTGAGCTTGACTTCCTCCCTGCTTTAGTGATGCAGAGGGCACTGTAGGATCCCACTGTGGGCACAGAGTTTCTGCTTTAAGTATCAGCTTTCATGGCTGAGATCTCAAGAGCAGTTTGCTTCTTTAAGTCCAGGTTTTTTGAGTTCCATACACATGGATTCATGGGCAGTGCAAGGAGATTCACACCAAAGGCCCTGTTTGTCGGGCAGCAGGGGCTGCTCTAAGAGATTTGAACAGGGATTTTGGAGCAGGTTTTGGAAGGATGGATGAGATGGGTTTGGTAGAAAGAAATCACAGAATCAGTTATTGCCAAGGTTAATAGGCATGATCACCTGAGGGCAGCCAGCCATGAGCAGTACTTGCTGGTGGGAGGAGGTGAGCAGGGGCAACAGCTAATGCTTAATGTGTTTACTGAATATTTAATATGTACCAGGCACTGAGCAAAAGGATTTATATGCACAATCTTATTTAGGAAGCTTTTTTTTTTTGAGGCAGGATCTTGCTCCATTTCCCAGACCAGAGTGCAGTGGTATGATGCTGACTCACTGTGATCTCAGCCTCCTGTGCTCAAGCCATCCTCCTATCTCAGCCTCTAAGTAACTGGGCTATAGGCATGCACCAGCATGCCCAGGCCACCATGTCTGGCTACTATGTGTATGTGTGTATGTGTACTTTATATGTAGTATGTGTGTGTGTGTATATATATATATATATTTTTTTTGGTCAGAAGACAGGGTTTTGCCATGTTTCCCAGGCTGGTCTTGAACTTCTGAGTTCAAGCTCTCCTCCTCCCTTGACCTCCCAAACTGCCAGGATTATAGGCATGAGCCACTGCACCCGGCCTAATAAGCATCTTAAAATCCCTGTGGCATAGGTACTATAAAAGCCATTTTGCTAATGGGAAAAGTCATGCATAGAGAGGCGATTAATTGTTTAGGCTGGCACAGTTATTGAGGGGCATAGTCAAGCCTTGAGGTGGAGCCTGCATGACCCCTCCCTGGGCTTCATCTTTGCACTGTACCTCCTCCTAGAGCTCAGCATGCCATGAGGCTACCAGTTGGAAGCCTGGACGGATGCAGGGTGCTGAAGACGCAGGGGTTGCATGAGATTGGAGCACAAGCCTAAGAGGAACTGACTAGAACAAACATCCACATGAAGTTTATATCAAAGTCGGGTCATTTGAGAATGTCATAGAAGAGTTTGTTTGCAGCCACAGCATTTTCAGGACTTCTAGTTTGAAGACAGGCCTTTTAAAGGTAGAAGTCCACAGCTGCCTTGTAGACTCAGGCCAGCATAATAGGGGTCATCTCTGATGTGTGCTGAGGAATTTGCAAAGGTCCTGGCAAGTTGGGACTGGAAATGAGACCTCTGTGATAATCTATTCCAACGCCTTCTTGGTTTATTGTGTTGAATAATTAATAACAGGATTGCTACTTACTGTCTAAAGAAGACACATTGCAAGTGCAATTATATGATGAACCTCCCTCAGTGTGGCCTTTCTTGACAATACTATCCAAACGCATCCCCCTGCCTTCAAGCACTCCATCTCTCTGTCTTTTGACCCCATTAATTTTTTTTCATAGCACCCTTCTCAATCTGGAACCATTGTGTTTGTAGAATTACTTGTCTAGTTACTCACTTGCCAAGAGGAATACAAGCTGCATCAGAACAGGACTGTCTGTTTTGTTCTCTGCTAAGGAGCCCATAAAACAGCTTCTAGCTTCTAGGAGGCTCTCAGTAAGTATCTGTTAAATGAATGTGCATTTTAGAGAAATTAAAGGTAGACTTTAATACATTAACTAATTACCCTGACAAACATTAATAATTGCAGTATCAGAAAAAACAGGTTAGAGAAAATGTATGCATTTTTGTGAAATGCACAAAATGTCTGTCTATTACATACGATAACTTTGACATATAAGTACATTTCCTTAAATATGAATAAAGTCATATTGATTCTAAACTTTCACACATCATTCACAGGGAGCAATGTATGTCCTAGCTGGTCCTGTGTCAACACCATTACATCAGTACCAGGCAGTGTAGGAATAAACCCTGTGCGAAGCAGAAATAACCAACGTGAGTGCATCAGCTCCTGCAATTCCAGAGCCCTCCTGGGTTCAGTGTGTGTTTTTCCTCTAGGAAGGACAATTTAAAGGGGTGCTTTGAGGAGTGTTAAGACCACTTTAATCTGTAACTAATGAGGATACCCGTTGAGGGTTCAGGTAAACATGTAGGGAACACAGTGTGGGTTTATCTAACTCTTTCTTCCTTTTTACGCCATTTCCAGCCTGATCCTTCTCTCTCTGTTCTCTTTAAGACCTGACACTCTCCTTCTGTGTAAAGAGCCGCTCCAGGAGGTGTGTAAATGGACCCCTGCAGGAAGCTGCTCGGAGGCAGCTCTGGGCGCTGGAGAATGAGGACCAGGAGGTGCGCATGTTGTTTAAGGTGAGCATGGGGAAACAGGTGAATGCTGAGCACTGACTTGTGTCAGTCTGCTACAGGATCCCTAGCAGCTAAGACAGCATCTGGAGCAAAGTAGGCCCTTGGAGAAAGTATCTAATAGGTAGGCTGAATGAATGAAAGATTGCATACACATTCTCTGCACAGGAGTGGAGAGGAATGGGCAGGAACTCTGAATGGGCAACTTGGAGTTGCTGAGTCAGAGAAAAGTTGGTTTCAAATCTTCTATTAGTTGTGTGATCTTTGACAAGTTACTTAACCTATATAGAATGGGAATTGTTAAAATACCTACCTCATTAAGTATGCTTCTTTTCTAATGTGGTAAGTTTGAATTCTTTTTTTATGTGATACAATATACATAACATAAAATTTTCCATTTAAATAATTTTTTAAGTGTGCAATTCACTATGGCACTAAGTACATTTACAACCTATCCATCTCCAGAACTTTTTCATCATCCCAAACTGAAATTCCATATCTACTGAACAATAACTCCCCCACTATCCACGTCTCTGAGCTCTTGGTAACCACTAAGTATGTATTTTTAAAGTACCAAGATTGCCAATCAAAAAACAATACCTTATAAGTATTTGGATTAGAGGAGGAAAGCAATAAAGTAAATAAATCAATTTCTCATCTTTCACAGTAGGTAGATAATATCTTCATTTGTTAAAACCAAGGAAGAAGGATATGATCAAATTATTTACAGTTTAGGACATACTATGTAGAAGAACAAAAGTCAGAAATGGAAAAAAGTTGTTTCAACTAGAGGTAGGGAAAGGATAATATTATTTCATATAATAAACTAATATGTTCTAGTTATTTTTTACAGTTTCTGCATGAATCTGGTAGAAATTGAAGGAGAAAAGTGATCTAAATGTCATGCAGCAAAAAAAGAGTGTCTGGTTTTTCAGGGGGGAAAAATGAGATTGTGTCTGTAGAGAGCTTAGCATTGTTTTTGGCAGTGATATGTGTTCTATAAGTAGTAGCTACAGTTTTTTGAATTTTATTTTAGTTTTTAAATACCTGGAATTCAGGAACTTGGAGATACTGGCTGCTGTTGGTACTGTAGTTTTCCTTTATTTTGAGTCTCATTTGGTATGGCAGGAGCAGGGCTGATCGAGAGAGCTGGTCTGCTGGGCTGAAGGTTGAGTCAGACAAACTTGTGTGCTAAAGTTGAGGCCTGAAGTCAGCTGGATCAGAAATCTAATCAAGGCTCCGTAACTTACTCCCTGAAGGTGATGTTGGACAATTTACTTAACCTCTCTGTGCCGTGGCCTCCTTGAATATACAACAGGGAGAATGACGTTGTTGATTAGATCTAAGATGCCATTGATTATAAAATGCACTGTTATTTTATGTACCTCCAAGAAAAAAACAAATGCTGCCAATTAAGGTTGATGACATACTTTCTTATCTTCTAGTTTAGAAGTGGTTAAATGTGACAAAAGCACATTTTGGAATGGACTAAATTCTGTCATTGCATTCTCTTTGTAGGGCTTTTGTGGGAGTTAAATGACATATTGGTCATAAAACTCTAGGTGAAGTGCCAGGCATGTAGTAAATTCTCTGTAAGTTGATTTTTACCTACCACCCCTTCCCTAATTATGGGCTCAACATCCTCCAAGCATCTGGGGCCTCCTGGGGTCTGGTATAGCAGAAGGAATCCAGAGTTCTGACTTTACTGAACTGGGGCTTTTCTTCTGGATTCTTCCATCTTCTTCTTCCTCTAAGTTTCCCTCATGATAGGACTCCAGGAGTTGGTACTGATGACAGGACCTGGCCTGGTGGAGGGATGTTCTGACCGTCACTAGTTGTAGTTAACTCTGGAGGCTTGGACAAACAATAGAGAGTTAAGGGAAAACTAAGTCTGGGCAGTGATTCAGACCTGGTTTTTTTTTTTTTTTTTGGTATTAAAATAAAGACCCAAGAGACTTATAGGCCTCCTCTCACTCTCCTTGTGAGCATGTAAATTGGAATGCCTTTCTAGGGGACAGTTGGGTGACTGACTGCATTTTATGATTAAAAATATGCATATCCTTGCATTTCCAATTGTACTTCTTAGAATTACTTGTGTTAAAACAATTAAGAATGTGCACAAAGTTTTAGCTATAAAGATTTTGGTCACAGTACCATTTAGGATATTAAAAAATGTAAAACAGAGAGAGGGATCCAAGATGGCCAAATAGGAATAGCTCTGGAGTGCAATTCCCAGTGAGAATGCAGAGGGTGAGTGATCGCTGCATTTCCAAATGAGTTTTTACTGCCTACAGACCAGGAGACTCCTGGGCGGAAAGTGCCACAAGTCTCCAGCATGGCTGTTTCAGCTGGTACAGCAGGTCACTGCACAAAAACCCACACATATCTGGGTGGCTGTTTCAACTGGTGCCTGGAATGCCTGGGAGACAGAGTCACCCGTTCAACGGAAAAAAGGGGGCTGAAACAGGGAGCCAGGTGATCTGGCTCGGCGGGTCCCACACCCATAGAGACAAGCAATCTGAAACACTCTGGATTGAGAGTATCACAGTAAGTACAGCTGGACCTGGGATGGTTCAGCTCTGTGGAGGTAAAGGTGTCTGTCATTACCGAGGTAGCCCCCACTACCGAGGCAGTCCATCATTACTGAGGCAGTCCACCATTACCAAGGCAGTCCGCCATTACAGCGACAGTCCATCATTACTGAGCAGTCCACCATTACAGAGGCAGTTCTAACTATACCCCTATAAACAAAACTGCAAGGAAGTTCACACGGCAGCTGGGCAGAGCCCATGACAGCTCAGCAATGCCTCTGCTGGCATACTGTGAGTAGACTACCTCCTCGCTGAGCAGGGCATCTCTGAAAAAAGGCAGCAGCATGTCAGGAACTTATAAATAAAGCCCCACCTTCCCAGGACAGAGCACGTGGGAAAAAAAGGTGGTTATGAGTTCCGCTGCAGCAGACTTAAATGTACTTGCCCAGCGGCTCTGAACAGAACAACGGAACTCACAGTTCAGCACTTGAGCTCCTATAAGTGACAGACTATCTCCTCAAGCAGCTCCCCAACCCCTCTATATCCAAAGAGACACCTCATAAAGGAGAGCTCAGGCTGACATCTGGTGGATATCCTTCTGGGATGAGGATAAGAGAAGAAGAAACTGGCAGCAACCCCTACTGTTCTGTAGCTGCCGCAGGTGATCCCCAGGCAAGCAGGGTCTGGAATGGACCTCCAGCAGTCCTATAGCAGATGGGCCTGACTGTTAGAAGGAAAACTAAAAAACAGAAGGAAATAACTTCATCATCAACAAAAAGTATGTCCACTCAGAGACCCCATCTAAAAGTCACCAACTACAAAGACCACAGGTAGATAAATTCACAAAGATTGGAAGAAACCAGCACAAAAAGGATGAAACACCCAAAATCAGAACGCCTCTCCTCCTCCAAGGGGTCACAACTCCTCACCAGCAAAGGAACAAAGCTGGATGGAGAATGAGTCTGATGAATTGACAGAAACTGGCTTCAGAAAGTGGGTAATAACAAACTTCTCTGAGCTAAAAGAACATGTTCTAACCCAATGAAAAGAAACTAAGAACCTTGAAAAAAGGTTTGACAAAATGCTAATGGGAATAAACAGCTTAGAGAAGAATATAAATGAATTGATGGAGCTGAAAAACACAACATGAGAACTTCCAAAGCTCACACAAGTTTCAATAGCCGAATCGACCAAGCAGAAGAAAGGATATCAGAGACCGAAGATCAACTCAATGAAATAAAATGAGAAGGCAAGATTAGAGAAAAAAGAGTAAAAAGAAAGAACAAAGCCTCCAAGAAATATGGGATTATGTGAAAAGACCTAATCTACATTTGATAGGTGTACCCGAATGTGATGGAGAGAATGAATTGAAGCTGGAAAACACTCTTCAGGATATTCTCCAGGAGAACTTCCCCAACCTAGCAAGGCAGGCCAATATTCAAGTCCAGGAAATACAGAGAACACCACAAAGATATTCCTCAAGAAGAGCAATACCAAGGCACATAATCATCAGATTCACCAGGGTTGAAATGAAGGAAACAATGCTACAGGCAGCCAGAGAGAAAGGTTGGGTTACCCACAAGGGGAAACCCATCAGACTCACAGTGGATCTCTTGGCAGAAACCCTACAAGCCAGAAGAGAGTGGGGGGCCAATATTCAACATCCTTAAAGAAAATAACTTTCAACCTAGAATTGCATATCCAGCCAAACTAAGCTTCATAAGCGAAGGAGAAATAAAATCCTTTACCAACAAGCAATTGCTCAGAGATTTCATCACCACCAGGCCTGCCTTACAAGAACTCCTGAAAGAAGCACTAAACATGCAAAGGAACAACCAGTACTGGCCACTCCAAAAACCATTCAGGACATAGGCATAGGCAAGGACTTCATGACTGAAACACCAAAAGCATTTGCAACAAAAGCCAAAATAGACAAATGGGATATAATTAAACTCCAGAGCTTCTGCACAGCAAAAGAAACAGTCATTAGAGTAAACTGGCCACCAACAGAATGGGAAAAAATTTTGCAATCTACCCATCTGATAAAGGGCTAATATATATTATTTCTTTATGGTTTCATGTTTGGATTGTTTTACATTTTATATATATATATATATATATATATATATATATATACTGTAAATTACTTTGGGCAGTATGGCCATTTTCACAAAATTGATTCTTCCTAACCATGAGCATGGAGTGTTTTTCCATCTGTTTGTGTCCTCTCTTATTTCGTTGAGCAGTGGTTTGTAGTTCTCCTTGAAGAGGTCCTTTACATCCTTTGTTAGTTATATTCCTAGGTATTTTATTTATTCTCTTTGTAGCAATTGTGAATGGCAGTTCATTCTTGATTTGGCTCTCATTGAGAGCACTTTGGGTTCTGGGGTACATGTGAAGAACATGCAGGACTGTTGAATAGGTACATATATGGCAATGCATCTTTCATATCATCATGTAGTTTATACCATCCTTAATGGTTACAATGTGGTTTGCTGCCTCCATCCCTGTCACCCGTATCTGTCATTTCTCCCCCATGTTATCCCCTCCCCAACTCCCTACCCCCGGTGTCCCTCCCCCTAGTCCCCACCAACAGACCCCAGTGTGTGATGCTCCCCTCCCTGTGTCTATGTGTTCCCATTGTTCAACATCCACCTATGAGTGAGAACATGCAGTATTTGATTTTCTGTTCTTGTGTCAGTTTGCTGAGAATGACGGTTTCCAGATTCATGGTGTATATGCGCCACATTTTCCTTGTCCAGTTTATCATTGATAGGCATTTGTGTTGGTTCCAGGTCTTTGCTATTGTAAACAGTGCTGCAATGAACATACGTGTGCATGTGTCTTTATAATAGAACAACTTATAATCCTTTGGATATATACCCAGTAATGGGATTGCTGGGTCAAATGGAATTTCTATTTCTAGGTCCTTGAGAAATCGCCACACTGTCTTCCACAATGGTTGAAATAATTTATACTCCCACCAACAGTATAAAAGTGTTCCTATTTCTCCACATCCTCTCCAGTATCTGTTGTCTCCTGATTTTTTAATGATCGCCATTCTAATTGGCATGAGATGGTATCTCAATGCAGTTTTGATTTGCATTTCTCTAATGACCAGTGATAATGAGCATTTTTCACATGTTTGTTGGCCTCATATATGTCTTCTTTTGAAAAATGTCTGTTCATGTTCTTTGCCCACTTTTGAATGGGTTTTTAATTTTTTTCTTGTACATCTGTTTTAGTTCTTTGTGGATTCTGGATGCAAAAATCAATGCCATAATCAAGAAGTTTATACAGAACATTTGGTCTATGTATGAGCTTGCTAATGGGACACTTCTGTCATTCCAGGCTGACTCATTGTTTTCTTTACATAGGACCTCTCAGCAAGGTTGGTCAGCATCCAGTCTCAGAGGGCCCAGTTTCTCATCACCTTCAAAACGATGGAGGAAATCTGGAAGTTCTCCACCTACCTTAATTTAGGTATGATACAAAGCAAGCAGGTGGAGGATGACCTCCTCCACAGTTCAGCCAATTTGTAGGGCTTAACATTAAGGAACTGGGCTGGCTTTGGTAATTAAGAAAAATAGAGCCTTAGAAGGGATGGTTAACTTTTGAAATATCACAGACTGCCTCAAACTAAATCTAAAGCAAATATTAAGTAGTATTCTAAAATGCCGTATAAAGAAGTGTGCTGTTTTGTATCCAGGGAGATCCTTTTTTTATTAGATATCCAATCAATTAGAAAACAGTTACTGGTCATCTACTAAGTTCAAAGTACTGAAATAGATGTGAAGCTGGTGCTAGTATGTGTGTGTTTTAAACTGTAGGGAACTAATCTTGAGTAAGATCAAAGTAGCTGCTCAACATAGTAAATGGTAACGTTCCAAATTTTTTATCGCATGTATTGGAAAAGAGTTAAAGAAAGAAATAGGGGAATTATCTGCTTATAGCAGTCTCAAGCTGCAGGGTTTTCTAGAATGTAAACAAGGATATTGGGATGCAGCATCAGTTCCATTGCGGTGGTAAAGTCTTCACCTGCATTCTCCAGGGAGAATAACTTATAATGGGGAAGTTATGGCTGCAAAACGAAGCCAAACAAAGCAAGAGGCCACCTCATTTGATGTATGTTTTGTATCTCCCAGAAAATGCTGGGCTCCATGCCGACATACACAGGGACAGACGTTGTGTAGGGGTGGAGAGTCAACATGACTCATGACTGGAAGGTATAACTTCTCCTCTTATGGTCTGGAGATCTGCTCTCCACACTACACATTTCCTTCTGGACCATCAGGCATCCTCACTATTCAAACTGTGCTCCATGGACCAGCAGCACTGGCAGCACATAGGACCTGTTAAAAAAAGGAGATGCTCAACACTATCTCAGACCTTCACTAGGCATCTGTAATTTAATAAGATCCCCAAGTGATTTGTGTGCACATTAAAGTTCAAAATCTACACACAGAAAAGGGATGGGATTCAATTATAGAAGATACATAAGGCCTAGATCAGCACAATGGACAGTCAGGGTGGAAACAGGCAGGCTTTTGCATCTTAGAAAAAGAAGCAGCCTCAAGAGAATCAATAGGAGTAATTCATATTTATGGCCATGTTTAAAATACTATGTATAATTATTAGAGTTTTACAATTTACATAGTTTTTAATCTGCTTTTACCAGAGAGATCCTCTGGGCATTGGAGGTGGAGCAGGGTCAGAGCTTATGGGTGGAAGCAAATCCTGACTCCTAAAATTCACTGAGGGGGGAACCATGTAGAAACTCCATAACCACTGCATCATCTGGGGCACAGTAGTTTGAACTTCAGGTCAGGAGGACTTTGAGGAGGCACTAGGAACCCCCAAAGCCAACACTGTAAACTTGGGAGACCTCCATGGATGTATTAGAAAAATGCAGTTGGTTTTGGTCATCTTATTATGCATTTATGGAAACCCACAATATGTTGAAATAATAAGTAACATTTAGAAATGACTTGTATTTTCCAACAGATGCTGAGAAGACTCAATTAATTCTAGAAAATATCTAACTTTTTCTCTTATGCTGTTTTAATTCCAGTTAAATGACAGGTTGGGGCTCATGGTCTGAGAATCAAGCTCAGGAGGGAACTTTTCTCACTCTCTTCTGTGCTCAGCTATGTCAGAAACCATTTTGTTTAGGAATCTTGTTGGCTTGACTTCTTAGGCTATGTATCCATGTGTCTGGGACATCTCCTCTTGACCACAAGTACTGGCTCAACTGCATATTGGTGGAGGATACAGAGATCCAAGTGTCTGTAGATGATAAACACCTGGAAACAATATACCTGGGACTCCTGATACAGGAAGGTGAGTGCGGCATAGGGGTAGCGATGGGATCTTATTCAGATATTTGCTATCAGAGGCCCTGAAATAAGCAGTATACAAAGGGAGGGAAAAATCATTCAAACATAGCATATTCACAAATGAACCCACCTGTTACCATAGTACTTTGAACATTCCTCTCAGTTCAACACCGACATCACATGAACAGCTGTGCTGGTCAGTCTCACTGATTGATGTTAGAACTGCTTGGAGAGTTTCCTAAGATGCTCATGCCAGGGCACCACTTAGGCCCATGAAGTCTCCGAAGGTAGGGGCCCAGGTATTGGCATATTTTGGAAAGTTTTCCACGTAATTGTAATGTCTACCCAAAATTGAGAAACACTTTCCCAAACATGTGATATAATTTGATTGTAAAAGTTGCAAATGTTGCAAAACCTGAAGTTTTTCATGAAATTGAGGAAAGTGATACTGAGGAACCCTTTGGAGCACCTCCTGATCCGTTTACAGGTGAGCGTCCAGTCAAGATTACCATCCACCAATTAACAACTAATGATATGCCTGATGACATCACAGGCACATGGAAAGAGCCAGATTTGCATATGATATTTTTGCAAAAAGGATTCTTCTTATGATTGCATTGCATGAAGGAAAGAATTTCATATCATGCTATTATAAAACTTATTGGAGTAATTATATTCACTCAAACTAATTAATTCTTTTTTGGTTCTAATTTTAATCATGATGTTTTAATGATAAATGAAATTCTATTAAATATTAATATATTTTTACAAGTTTTCATCTCTTTTTCAAGATAAAGTCCCAATTAAGCCTTTTTCTCATAGATTATTAGAAATGTTGGTGCCCAATAATCTAAAATGTTGGTGTTCCCTCTCAATGGCTTTTTTCTTCTTGGTACCAGTTTTCCTGGGATCACAAGACCTGTTTTAATGTCTCCTTGTGAAATGTCTACTTTACATCCAGGAAGAAAAGTACTCCAGCTCTGGACAGAAATACTACTTTATGTGATAATCCCTTTTCACTTCCTGCTACTCCTTGGAAAGCTATTGCTTTTCTCATTATCCGCAGGCCACTTCTTCTGCAGAGCCCTGCGCTCTGTGACTCCACCAGCCGAGAAGGAAGGGGAGTGGTTGACACTTTGCAAGAATGAGTTAATCTCAGTGAAGATGGCAGAAGCAGGGTCCGAGTGGGAAGGCGTGTCCTTGGTGACAGGTCAGCGGGGCCTGGTACTGGTGTCAGCCTTGGAGCCTCTGCCTCTCCCTTTCCACCAGTGAGTAGCCATCTGCCTCCTGGGAGCGAGTCCCAGAGCAGATTGAAGTCTGCACAGAACAGAGTAGGCATGCTTTCAGATATGGGCATCCACAGTGTGGAGGAGAGAACAGATTCTGGGTGGCTCTTTATCTTTCTGTCTTTTTCTTTTCCTTTTTAACAGTCAAGGTTTGTACAATCTGATGACATTGGAGATAACTCTAAATTTTAGATGGGCATTGTATCTAAGAGCAAACATACCGCATGACCACCAATGTAGGTTTCTCCATGTATGGACTGGGAACCATTTGTCTGGGCCTCCTCAGACTCTCTTGGGGTTGATTCTAGGAATCTGCATTTTAAATAAACTTCCCAGAAGATGTTTTTCACACTAAAGTTTAAGAATTCCTGCTGGAAGATATGATAAACTTAAATATACAGATTGACAGTAAACATTAACCCAGGCCATGGACCTGTGTGTGGCTATGGCAGAGATCTGACAAAATGTAAAGGGATTTTTTGCTAGTTATTTAACTGACAACTACTTTTGAAGCCACAAAATATCCCAGATCTGCTACCATCTCACCTCTTCACAGGTCCTGGTAGAAAGTAAATTCTCAATAAATCTTTGCCATCATTTAAATAAGAGAAAAAACAATACTTACCATTTATCATCATTGTTCTGATAAAGTGTTCTGTTCATTGTTGCAAGTTTTTGAAATCCATGTTTGCAAACCCCATGTTTTCATTGGCAGATGGTTTCTAAAGAATTATCCAGGAAGCTGCAGCCTTTCCAGGAGCAGGGATTGGACAGGCTCCTATCAGATTGGTATGGCTGAGTCAAAAACATAGTATTGTTGGGGAGATAATGTTGTCCTGCCTCTCAATTTTATCTGCAGGTTTGGCATCAGTTGATGTGAATTTCTGTCTCGTCTCTACTAGGGACTGGATTTAGGGAAGTCAGTTTCTTTCTGTGCGCATGGTTTCCCCTGCCTGTGAAAAGAGAGGTCTCAATCCAGGAGGCAGCTACACATGCCTGCAGGTGTGGGCAGGACACACAGATGCTAGAGGGCCTGGATGGAAGGTGTTAGGGAATGGCAGGAACAATTAGGAATTTTAAGATACATGGGTGAAAAAAGAACCTGGTGTGGGCCAAATTAAATGTTTTGTGAGCCAAATGTGGCCTATGGGCTGCCTGTTTCAATCTCTGGTCAAAACATTTTCTACTTTCCCTTAGACTTTTATAAAATTAACTTTGAATTTAGGAAAACTAGAAATGCCTGGCATGTAAGAGTACTCAATAAAAATTTGTTGAATAAATGAATTACACACACACACACACACATTTAAGTAATCTCTGTATGTGTGTATACACACACATATCTGTAAGTACTGTATATACGTATCTACTGGATAATTAAGTCTGACACTTTTTAGACATCTAGAATATACCTTCTATTTATCTTCATTCTTAGAACTCCCCTTTACCCTCCTGCCACACACTCCTACCACAAAGCACAATTTTACAAGTGCTAAGCCCAAATAACACACACACAAAAGAAACAGAAGGATTATGGAACCCAGACATCAGAGCTAATCAATTATCGATGACAAGATTTTTAGCTTCCTAAAACAGTATAGCCTTGTAGTTGGAATGCAAGGCTTTGAAGTCTGCTCTGGGTTCAAATTCTGGCTCCCCACCAGTGTGATCTTGGCCAATCCACCTGTCCTATGTTGCAACTTCCTCATTAGTAAAATGATACAATAAAACCAACTTTAATGTCGTTATGAGAACCAAACAAAATGACATCCATAAATCTCTTCATTCAGTTTCTGGTACAATGTAGATACTTAACACAGGGTAGATCCCATCAACCCACAAAACAGTGGGAATTTCTGATCTTGAAGACACAATCCAGAAAATTGACTACAAATGTCAGAAGAAAATGGCAGTAGCTTTAGCAGAGAAGCTAAAGCAAATATGGAAACTGAGGCACATAAAAGCCATTATCTCCACCAGGCAGGATTAATAGAGAGGCTAACCAGCAGTTGGAAGACTTAAGCTCTAGACCCAGTTTTGCCATGCATAAGATCCTTAGACAAATCATGTACCCTCCCTCTCCCTCTGTAATCTGGGAAAAGGTGATTCTGATAGTCTCCCTGCCCTTTGAGGCTTTTGGGAAGACCTGAGAAAGTGAATGCAAATTGTACTTTGTAAACTGGACAGCAAAACATTCATCAAAAGGTTATTGCTAGATCCTAGTCAGGCAATTTATCAGACTGAGTAATTACCATATTCAGAAAGTGAGTCTTTTAGATTCTTTTTTTTTTTTTTTTTTTTTTTTTTGAGATGAAGTCTCGCTCTGTCACCAGGCTGGAGTGCAGTGGCACAATCTCAGCTCACTGCAACCTCTGCCTACCTGGTTCAAGTGATTCTCTTGCCTCAGCCTCCTGAGTAGCTGGGTTATGCCCAGCTAATTTTTTTGTATTTTTAGTAGAGATGGGGTTTCACCATGTTGGCCAGGATGGTTTCAATCTCCTAACCCCACGATCCACCAGCCTCGGCCTCCCAAAATGCTGGGATTACAGAGGTGAGCCACTGTGCCCAGCCGGGAGTCTTGTAGATGCTTCTGAGTCATTAGCAGATTTCTATTCTTCCATTGGTAATGAGGCCAATGTTTATTGAGGGCTGACCAGGTACCACTCATTGTGCACTGTATCTCTTTGATTCTTTTTAATATTTATAAGCAACAGGGATTCTTATTATCCCCATTTTACAGTTGGGGAGACTGAGGGTCATAGAGGCCAAAGGAGTTAGAAGGACATGGAGAGCTCCTCTGGTTTAATGGTTCTTACACACTGGTCTGTGGATTTGTGCCAACCATGACAAAGCATTTATATGACAGTGGCAAAACTGGACAAACCAGGACAATACAGTTAGCCTTCCTGTTTCCCATAAGCTAGGTTTATTCATTTTTAAGGTATATCCAGTATCTGAGAATATCTTGTTTTTTTATGTTTGCTAAAACATCTTTTCTTTGGTGAAAGTGGATTGTAGTTCTTTTAAAAATATGTTCTAGTTTGGCAAAATGAAAAGCCAACTGAGTCATTCCTTCCACGTTTTGGATGGGGAGGGTAGTGGAATGTTAGTGGTCCTTGACATTCTAAAGTCTGGGAACCCTTCATTTTCTATTGCATTGGAAGGTGGTGGGAGGCTCAGCTGTTCACACCTTCTGTAGCTGATCTGTGTGCTATTTTCCACAGGCAGAGGACGCTGTAAGGCCTTGAAGGATTATGAGCCAGAAGAAAAGGATGAACTGAGTTTCTACCAGGGAGAAAGCATTGAGATCATTGGCTTTGTCATACCTGGGCTTCAGTGGTTCATTGGAAAGTCGACGAGTTCAGGGCAAGTGGGCTTTGTCCCCCACCAGGAACATAGATCCTGATTCTTATTCCCCAATGTGAGTATGACAGTGAGCATGTCCTGGAGCTGGGCTGCCTTTCTCAGGGGACCCTCCCCCTTTTTGAGCAGATTTGCAGTTGAGCTTCAAGGGTGCCCTGGTAACATGGAGCCAGAAAAGCACATTCTGACACCAAGGTTGATATAGAAAGGAGAGAATGCATCAGTTCAGTTTATTTTAACAGGTTGTCACTGAGGACTTCCTCTGTGCACAGAGAGAAGCAAAACTCCAAGACGAAGGGCGAGCTGTTAGGCACTGAAGGTGCAGGTTTGGTACTTGGATCCTGCTACCCACTCTGTCTAACCACCAGGCTCCTTCAGAGGAAGGGCACACACAGGGAGCAATAGATCGGCAGCTTGCTGATCCCATGTAGGGCTAGGAGGTAGGTCCCATGTAGGTCTTCACTCATTCAGCTTTCAAGCTGAATGCCAATGTGTGACGTCAGCATTGGCTAAGAAGGTGGAGTGCTTCTCTTACTCTTTTCTGCCTTGAATCCAGAAAGGCTGGTTCTGCGGAGCAGACCCATCTGCTTGGTCAATCAGGAGAAGGTGACCAGCCTGCTCCATCCACCCTGTCAAGGAAGGACAGAGGTATGGGGTACTGGCCCCTCTTCTTGGAGTGTGCTTCCTGCATGGGGGTAGGAAACAGCAGAAAGCCTGGGTGCAGGAAGGAGATGGGGAAAGGGAGATTTGGCTCCTCACACTGAGACAACATAGCTCCCCACACTGGGAAAATGTGGCCAAGAAATGTCTAAGGATCTGAACAGAGACTGAAATTCTTTATCTTGCGGGAAATAGCCAATGAAGAGAGCAGACCAAGGAGCAGAAGCTCCCTATAAGCCCTGTCCTTCATGGGGGAGAGGAGACAGAAGACTATTTTCCCTATGTGGAAATGTGGGAGTCCAAATAACTATAAACAAGGAAGACCACTCACTGAGCTCCTGGAGAGGTATGGAGAATGATGGGGATTTGTAAGGTAGAAAAGGATATCAAGAGAACTTCATGAAGAAGGTGACATGTGAATTAAGCTTTGCACAGTGTAAAATATTTCAACAGATGTTGATGGGAAAAGAGGTCATAAGTAGCAGAGTGAGTCAATGCTTGAAGAATGACCCATGTAGTTGGGAGGGAAGTTGCCAGAAGGGGACTGGTGCAGCAAAGGTGGGTCCATGATATGGAAACCTGGGAATGCCTGTGTCAAGGCCCTGTCCCTTAACCTGGTAGAGAATAGGGAGCCACTGCATGTCTCTGAGCAAGCATGACATATTATATGACTGGACCTTTTCTCTAGAAAACGAAACCCGGCTTTGGGGAAGGCATGCATCATCAGGGGGAATCTGAAAACAGACCAGGTTGGCACTTAGAAAAGGGTGAGAATGGAGAGGAGAAGCCACTGCTGAGGACCAATGGACGGGAAGTCAAAGATTCAAATATGAATACCTCTGTTCTGCCTCCAGAGGCTCTCATGTACTGGTCTGGGTTGGGGTTGGGCAATGATATTGATAAAAGCTCCCCAGGTGTAGCTGCTGGTCAGTCAAGGTGAGACCGTTGCTCTGAACCACCCCTCATGTTACCGCAGGGGAAGTGAGGACCCCAGGGATGAAGGGGCTAAACCCCAGGCCTTCCCTCTGGAACCTTAGAATCCCAACATCAAATCCAATGAGCTCTGCTTAACTGTCCTCGTGATTTTAAATCCTGACGTTAAATCCAGTGCATTCTGGTGAGAAGTTCCAGTGAAAGGGAGAAAGAATAAACAGAATGGAATATAGGGATGAGAGAAGAACCCTGGAGGATGCCTCCACTTACAGAGCAGGGAAGTGAGAATGCAGAGAGGAAACAGAGGAGTCACAGAGAGGAAGAAACAACCTGTGGGAGGGGCAGGGCTGACACCTGTGCTGTCCTCAGAGACGCACAGCAGGGCCAACTGAGGCAAGGCCTTTGGGACCAGCCATTGGGAGGTCATCCAGAGACGCGGTAGCTAAATGGCTTACAGAGTTCCAGAGTCAGGCTGTCCAAAAGGCATTCGTGAGCATGTGAGTGCAGCTTGTGCCTCCATTGGCTTACCAGCTCTGCGACTTTGAACACATCCATTTATTTCTCCATGCCTGTTTTCTCATCTGTACAATGTGTAGCATGTTAGCACTTGCCTAGGATTGCCATGACTTCAAATGAGTTAATAATACACACAAAGCCTTTAGAATGGTGTCTGGCACTGTGTGTGTGTGTGTGTGTGTGTGTGTGTGTGTGTGTGTGGGATCCACAGGCACTAGTGCTTATTATTGTTGTTTGTGTTGTGGCCATTGTTGTGGGTGGTGATCTTGAGAGGCAGTTTTAATAGGATATTGGGGCAAGTGTCATTTTCATGACTTATATTTGGACTTTTGCACCTCATGCTAATTTACCTCAAATGACTAACTCAGCACTACTGAATTAATTCAGTCATCACATTTTCGCTGGCTTGGTAGTAAGGGGTCCTCCCATATTGAAGAGCAGCATTCCCTGTGCTGTGTGAGGTTGCCTACGACGTTTTCCTGTGCCTGGTCAGCTGTGGGACCCAATGCACCAGCGACTGCACAATGGTACAGAAGAAGAAAATGAGCCAGAAAACAGGGAGGGATGCCACAAGGAGAAGAGAGGAACCTACTCCTTGCATATCCCCCCGAAGCACTCTCCAGATATCTGAGAGCTCCTTGAATCACAGCAATTGAGGGATGGGTTTTGAATTCAGAGGTGTGACCCAGCTCCACACTAGGAGCAGCAGGGGAGTTGAAGTCTTGCCACTGTGCCGTTGGTCTGGCCACTGGGTGTCACTCTTCAGCTATGTTCGTTGGGTGTCAGGGTCTGAGAAGACGGTCTCAGTCTTTGCTGAAGTCTCCATCTTCTCTGTGTAGGTTCCCTTTTTGTGCTTGTATATTACTCCCTAAAGTATACGTGTATATTTAAGTGCCTAAATTAAAAAATAAGATTGATAAATTAATGTACTCAAAACCAGAAAAAAGAACATAGGAAAAAAGTCAGTATTTTATAGTATTACAGTTAGAAAACATTCTTTTGTTACATCCCCTCTTTTATTCTTCATATTGCTTGTGTCTTTATGATTCAATTTATTGTGGCATCTATTTTTGCAACTAATAAGTTTTCCGTTGGTCTCATAGCCATTTCTTTGCATGGTGTGTCTATATGTAATATATTTGATAACATATCAACAGCAAGTTGTTCACCTCCTTCTTCATAGAGTATCTATTTTAGTAGCTATTTCAGTGAAGATCTTTGGGTTATAAATACTCTCAGTCCTGAGTCTTGGTCTGCCTTAAATATATAATACTTAAAATATACTCTTGAATGATAATGTAGCTAGTTATAGCATAACATTGTCAAAGTTTGCAGGAAAAAATAACTCTTAATATAAAATTGCAAATCCATGTTGCCAGGGACTTGTCCGTTTTGTTAGTCTTTTTAGAGAATCAATTTTTCTTCTGTTGACCATCTTTATTGATTTTTGTTTTTTAAATAACGATATTTCATAAATGACAGCATTTGCCTTGATTATTTGCTTCTACTTTCTTTGTTTTTATTTCATTATGTTCTTATCTTTTATATTTAATTCTTTCATTCCATGAAATTGAACAGTCAATGGTAATTGAACCAAGAATGGAGGAGTAGGAGAAGTAGACTACTTAAAAAGACCTGTAACCATAAAGAAATGGACATCGTGTTAAAAAGGATATTATTTTTATTTATTTTGCTCAGGACTTGGTGTGCCACTTCAATATGAAGACGCATGTCTTTCTTCAATTCTGGAAAATTCTCAGTCCTTCTTCCTTTGACTATTGCCTCTGTCTCATTCTTTTTATCCTCTCTTCTGGAATTCCTATTAGAGGTATGTTGTACTTAATCTATCCTCATTCTTGCTTAGTCAGTTCTTTTATATTTTTTATCTTTTTGTCACACCAGGCTACATTCTGATTGATTTTCTTAACATAATCTTCAGTTTCATCTCTGAATGCTCACCTCTGCTATGACTAAACTTGCTGTTTAATCCACCCATGTAGTTCTTAATTTCTGTGCCTTTATTTTTCATTTTCTAGGATTTGTATTTTGCTATTTTTCACATGTAGCTGTTTCTTCTCACAGTGTTCAGTCTTTTCATTGTAGCTTCTATTTTTTCTTTTTATTTCACCTTTTAAATTATTCTTATAAGTTATTCTTCAGATTATTGTCATTTCTCATTTTTCGTAGTATTAATATAGTTATTTATGCATCTGCTGGCTCTCTTTGTGAACAGTTCATTTTCTTGCATGGTTTGTATTTTTTGTTGCATGAACTAATTTTCAACCTTTTAAAAGATGGGCTTTGTATCGATCCTGGACTGAAGAAAACCTCCTTGCTGACTAGATTTTGCATTTGCTTCTGGAATCTTAGGGAGTAATGATCCAGGACTGTTTTTTTAAATCTTAATTCTTGGAACATGGTACCAATACCAGGTAGTGTAAATTCAGATCCCACGTGTCCTAATGGTATAGGCCTAGGTGTTTGATGTTTTCCAGGAACTCAAATAGATGAAAAGTGTGTTCTCGCAGGTAGGAAGAAATTTTCCAATCTGCTCTTTACAGCAGTTGAATCCTTTCAGACTCCAGGATTTATGTAGGGAGTTTAATTTGGCTCCCTGCTTCAGGCGAGTCTAAAATCACATCTTCTGTCCTTGGGGTGAGTATTAGAAGGTCAGTTCCAGTTCTGAGGGCCAAAGTCCCAGATGAAACCACCAGGGGCTCTGGGCCATCTGCTGTCACCTGCCAATCTGGGTTTGGTTTTTGGTTTTGCTACTTGCTTCCAGTGACGTCCCTTTCTTTCTTTAAAGAAGGTACTAATATATTCATCTTTGTTACATTTTATCCAGGATTTTTCTGTAAATATGGGGGAGAGTGGCCCTTTTGGAATCCTTCAACCTGCCATATTGCCAGAAGCTTTGCCATGCTCTTCTAACCCAATCTTCATGTTTGGAAATTTCTAATGCAATTTGTCAAGCTTCTTGGCCTTTCTCTAAATTCCAAGTTCTCTAAGTTCTCCTGGAACTCAGGATGTTAGCAGATGCTGTGAGGCAGAGCACGCAGAGGTAGAAGACCTCAGTTTTAGTTTCAGCTTTACCACTTTCTAGCTGTGCAAGTCTGAGCATGTCACTGAATCTTTCTGAACCCCTTTCTTAATATACAAACATGGATTAAAAATACCTGCATCGTAAAGTTGTCATAAACAGTAAATGAAATAGTAAATTTAGGAATACATTATAAAATTTAAGAGATCTATAAAACTTTGGGATCATGTATTACATACATATATTTTATCCCAACTGAATTTAGTTGTAAATTTCAATTACATGCTGTTTTAAAATTAGAAGCTTCTGTGGTGCTGGGGGGAATCTGGAGATAAGCCCAGGGAGATGAGGGCCTAGTAAGTGTGGTGCTATGAATAGTTTTCTAATCACTGACTTCCAAACTGCATTTACCTGAGTTATGGGGACAAATGATAATGGCTGATTACAGCATCCCATCCTGTCCCCTCCTTGAACACTGCTTTAACTAGAGAAGTTCTTACGTCCTGGTCTACCACTTCCTAACTACCAACTTCATTTTGCTGTTCCCTAGTTTATTCACCTGTAAAAAGGATAAGAGTAGTACCTGCCTCATATGGCAAATGTGTGGATTAAATAAAATAACAATGTCTGGTTCGTCACACCACTTTCTCCCCAAAGTATTAGCTATTATTAACTCTTGGGCTTCCAAGTTAATTTTGTTTTAAAAATGGTTCTGACATTAAGACATTCTCTATTGAGAACTAAAAGTGACCTAAGAAATTGTTCAGATAGATACAATCCAGTAGCTTCTAAGGCACTTCTAGTTTTTAAATTATTTAATTCTATAGCAAATCTCTAGTAAGAAAATTAGGCTTAACAGTTAGTTTATACAACAGCATGAGTATCAAGATCTCTGTTGTTTATAATCATTTATTTCAGCTCCTCTGATCTTCCTTTTACCCGCTTGTCTCCCTTAGCGGTTCCAATCCTCTTCATGGTGCCTAAACTCTTGTTCTATGCCATGGAATCAGATGTTAACAACTGTGAAAGATTCCTCTGACTATGGTCAGACTTTCTTCCTTGTTCCTCTAGATCGTGTCTCTTGTCCTTCATTTTTTCTTGAAATACCCTAAGGACAAATAAACTCCTTTTAATGGTCCCTTTTCAACCCTTGCATTTAGGGCAATCAACTCCTCTTTCTTCCATTAAAAATGGGTACCATGTAGTCTCAAAGAAT
Source organism: Ateles fusciceps (assembly GCA_036589455.1). NCBI lineage: Eukaryota > Metazoa > Chordata > Mammalia > Primates > Atelidae > Ateles > Ateles fusciceps. Next base: position 11,648,642 of record JAZHEH010001005.1, on the reverse strand, counting down.
GAGTAGGGGTTGAGAGAAGGGCTTTGTTTTTCTTGGGAGATGGGGTTTTAAGGGGAGGGGGTGTTTTCATCCCCCACTTTGACCTACTGGACAACCACACCCCTCAGTTCTCCCAGCATGATGTGCTAATAGCTCTTCTTCTTGGTGGTATCAATATAGTATGCAATGGTGAGAGGAGGAATCCAATTTCATCTATAGGCAGATGGGTTGATGGCTTTTCTGCATCCTCTACCACATCCTAGTGTGGAAAGAAGAGGAGATAGAGTCTGAAGCCTTGCACTGATCTGTCTGTCTTTTGCCCCGATGCAGGAGCAGGAACTCTGCCTTTCTCAGTGATGAGGAGAGATGCTCCCTGTTGGCCCTGGGAAGTGATAAGCAGGCTGAGTGTTCCAGCTTCCTCCACACTCTTGCTCACACTGACATCACATCTGTCTACCGGCTCAGTGAGTGTTGGTCCTCAGACCCCTTCAAAAGCCTGGGGTCCTTAAGAATAAGATAGTGTTCCTAACCGGGAATAGAATACCCCTAAATTCTAATCCCATTCATAATCTGGGTGGCCATGGCCACTATTCTGTTGATGACCCGAATCATATTTAATTAGCAGCATTTCACTTTCGATTTCAGGTAATTCTGGGGTTGCAGGGGACCTCTGAGACATGATGAAACCAATTCACCTATACTATGGGTGTTTGGCTGTATTGAGTCCTCCCTCCTATCTTAGGGAAGGAGAACTTCCTGAGTCCTGGCTGAGGTACCTTCTAGGGCTGAAGTAGGCCCCCAGTGACATGGGTGGGGCTGTAACTATTACAGCTGAAAAGGCCTTAAGAGATGATTTCTCATCTCACATTACAGATTGAGAAATGAGGCCCAAAGGAATTAGCTAGGATAAGAACTGCTAGCCAGAGCAATCCACTTTACCACACTGCCCCCGACACAAAATAATATTGAGTTGTTGAATGTGTTAGTCTTGGGTGTTTTCTGTGTCCTGGAATCAGATCTCAACAATTGTGAAGATTCCTCTGACAGACTGACTAGTTTTCAGCAGTGTCTGAGGGACTGATTGAATGAATGAGTGATACTCATTTCCCTTATTTTGAGAAAGGCCCCTTGCTCTGTGTCAGGGAGTACATTTTCTCATTGATGGTGACGTGAGGAAGAATTTTTGTTTCTCCCATCTCTTTATTGATGGCGACATGTCCGCTCCTGTGTAGCCAGATTAGATGATCCATATTTTATGGATACAGCCAGAGATTCTGCAGAAGGGGCCCTCTGGCCATCTCCTAGGAGCAGAGTGGGGGAGTTGAGAGCTTTGTCCATGCATAAAGAGCATTTGTGAAAGCACCTGCCTCAGGCCTCAGCACCCTGCCCTGGCAGAGCTTTCTTGGCACAAGCCACAAGCAGATCACACTGCCGTATGAGGTTGAGCAGGAAACTGGAGCTGAAGGCACTGCCCAGTAGGTGGGAGCCTGATATCTGAAAATTGAGGTACACTAGCAGTGTTCCTTGAGGAGAAGCCCTGGGGGACAGAGTTGGATCATGATTTCCGCCAGCTATTGATCCAGTGGTGGGGAGGAAGCAAGAGGAGGCCCCAGACAGCACTTACCTCTCACTCAAAAGATCAGGAGTGCATCTCTGTGGGGTGCAGTCTGTGCCTTATGGTTGCACAGGCTACCCCAGCACCAAGGCAAGCAGCGGGGGGGGACAGCTTGTTGGTAAATTTTAGTGCTCCCAAGGCCTATACCCTAGGGAAGGATGCCCCTCTGTAATTCTCCCTCCCAGAAGGGTTACCATTTTGTAACTTGTGTGCCATTTGTGCTCTTGGTGTCCTGGCTGGGAGAGAAGAGGTGGCCCAAGATGGGCACGGGCCCCTCCACATCAGAGAGGCCAGGGCATGTGAACAGCTATCCTTAGCCAAACTCTGTAGCTCTCCCATCTTTAGCTGCAGGGCTTTCTACCCTCTGGAGGTTGTAGATCTGGAGTATCTGCAATGATAGTCTCTGGAGAAGCCCCCCCTGGAGAACAGCAGAAAAAGGTTTGACTTGGCGAGGGGCTTGCTGGTCCTCAAAGTTCACTGGAGAACTCAGAATGGTGGCACAGACAGTTGTTGCTTCTCTGCTAAGAAGAGGTAGGATCTTCCCTCTAGCAGCTGCAATCCTGTGGAGTGCGAATCTAGCCTTCACATCTATAGTTCCACTGGGGTTCCTTTAGCCAACAGTGGTCACTTTTTCACTGCCAAACCCAGGGTGTCTTCTTGGTTCTTACCTAGTCTGGTTGCACTTTGGTGGGATTACATGGCTATGTTTTAAGTCACCTTGGCCTATGTAACTCCCTTTCTCTCTGACTGTGCCTTTTCAGTTTCCCTCAATGGCTACTGCTTGCCAGTGAGTTGCTCAGGCTTATTAACAAACTCCCCCCTCCCTCACTCACCTACTGTTTTTATTTTCCCACTAATGCCTCCCCTGTGTGATTACATTTAGTCCTGGGACTCTGGTCAGCAATTAGTGACCTGCTGTGGGTCACAAATCTGTGTTTGCAAAGTCTCGGTTTTTCTCCTGGGCTCCAGACCTACTTCATTCTCTGCCTAGAGCTCCTGCAGCTACCTCAAACCCCAGATGTCTAAAACTGCACTCTAGATTCTCCCATCCTCTACTTCATCCTCAGATGCATCTTTGCCCCTTTTCATTCACCCTTTACTTCTGGCCCCTGGCCCCTGCCACTTTTACAAACACAGTGTCCAGCCCAGTGGACTCATGGAACCAATGTCTACCGAGTGGATAAATGATGAATGAATGGAGGAGGGAAGAAGGAAGGATGTGATACATTTGGAAGTGGGAGACAGCACTATGTGCTCCCACGTGCCCTGTGCTGGGAGTTGTGTCCTGGCTCCCATTGAGAGATTTGGGAACTTGCTGAGATTTGGGAGCCACATCTCTCTGGTCTTCAGATTCTATCACAACCCCCACTGTCCCCAGCTGCCCTATCTGAAATACTCACACCTCTTGGCATAGAGCCTGTTTCCAGCTTTTCTTCTCTGACTCTGAGTTTCACGTGTACCTCAGTTCCCAGCCGTAAAGTGCATGGATTAAACAAGATGATTAGGCCCCTGCAGCTCTTAAGATGATGGTGAAAGGAGAATTCTTCCCCTGTTCCTTAATGATGACCGATGGTCTTCAGTGCCAAGTCTCCTAAGGGGCCACTGGTCTGGGGTACACTGGAGGCGTGGGCATGGTGGCCCATCCTGACCTAACACCAGGTTTGTTCTTCATCTCTACTTAGGTGGGTTTGAATCCATCCGGAATCCTCCAAATGATGTGAGTGGTGAGTAGCAATCATGCTGAACCTGACCTTCATCCTTGAGAACAGCACTCCTGTCCTCTTGCCAAGAGTGGGCACCTTAGGTGCAGGTGCCCGGGGTTGCTCAACTTTGCCTGTCTTTACAGCATCCCAGCTCAAAGGCTTCAAGGAGGCCAGGCCTGGCAGAGCCTGGGAGGACCGTCAGGCCGTGGGCTTCCGGCAGTCCAGCAGCTCTGAGGACTCCAGCCTGGAGGAGGAGCTCCTCTCGGCAGCCTCAGATAGCTATCGACTGCCAGAACCTGATGACCTTGATGACCCAGAACTGCTCGTGGACCTAAGCACTGGTCAGGAAGAGGAAGCTGAGAACTTCGCCCCCATATTGGCTTTTCTGGATCATGAAGGTTACGCTGACCACTTTAAGAGTCTCTATGACTTCTCCTTCTCTTTCTCACTTCTTCCTTTTATAGCTTCTCTGAGGAGGATGAGTTTGTGGCTTACCTGGAGGCATCAAGAAAGTGGGCCAAAAAGAGCCACAGGACCTGGGCCCATGCCCGGCTCTGCTTCCTCCTGGGCCGGGTGAGCATCAGGAAGGTCAAACTCTCTCAGGCCAGGGTGTACTTTGAGGAGGCCATCCACATTCTCAATGGGGCATTTGAGGACCTATCCTTGGTGGCTGCTCTGTACATCAATTTGGCTGCCATCTACCTGAAGCAGAGGCTGAGACATAAAGGCTCCACCCTGTTGGAAAAGGCAGGAGCCCTGATGGCCTGCCTGCCTGACCGTGAGTCTAGTGCCAAGAATGAACTCGACGTGGTGGCCTATGTGCTGCGCCAGGGGATTGTGGTGGGCAGCAGCCCGCTAGAGGCCAGGGCTTGCTTTCTGGCCATCCGCTTGCTCCTGAGCCTAGGCCGGCACGAGGAGGTCCTGCCCTTTGCTGAGCGCCTGCAGCTCCTCTCTGGACACCCTCCTTCCTCTGAGGCTGTGACCAGTGTTTTGAGTTTTCTGTATGACAAGAAATATCTTCCACACCTTGCAGTGGCCTCTGTCCAGCAACATGGTATCCAGAGTGTCCAAGGGATGTCTCTTCCTATTTGGCAGGTCCACCTGGTCCTCCAGAACACAACCAAGCTCCTTGGCGTTCCTTCCCCAGGCTGGGGTGAAGTTTCCACCTTGGCCTGCCCCATGCTCAGACAGGCCCTGGCTGCCTGTGAGGAACTAGCAGACTGGAGCACCCAGAGGGCCCTGTGTCTCATCCTGTCAAAAGTGTACCTCCAGCACAGGTCTCCTGACGGTGCCATCCACTACCTGAGCCAGGCATTGGTGCTAGGGCAGATGCTGGGTGAGCAGGAATCCTTTGAGTCTTCCCTCTGCCTGGCATGGGCCTATCTCTTAGCCAGCCAGGCCAAGAAGGCTTTGGATGTGCTTGAGCCACTGCTACGCTCCCTGAAGGAGACAGAGAGTGTCACTCAAAAGGGAGTTGTCCATAACCTCCTGGGACTTGCACTCCAAGGTGAAGGCCGGGTGAACAGGGCAGCCAAGAGCTATCTTCGAGCCTTGAACAGAGCTCAGGAGGTGGGAGATGTGCGTAACCAGGCAGTGGCTGTGGCCAATCTTGGCCACCTGAGCCTGACGTGCTGGGCTCGGCATCCAGCCAGAAACTATCTCCTGCAGGCTGTACGACTCTATTGTGAACTCCAAGCCAGCAAGGAGACGGACATGGAATTAGTACAGGTGTTTCTCTGGTTGGCTGAAGTTCTGGTGTCTGGACGCCAGCTGACGCATGGCCTCCTTTGCTATGAAGTGGCATTGCTGTTTGGCTTAAGGCATCGACACCTAAAGAGTGAGTATGTCCTGTGCTGCTGGGAAGCTATAGAGAAAAGAGTTGGAGCAAGTTTTGTCCATATCCTGTCTCAAGTCATCTCATTCATGTCCCTGCTTTGTGTTCAGGTCAGCTTCAGGTCACCAAGTCCCTCTGCCATTTCTACAGCTCCGTGTCCCCAAATCCTGAAGCATGCATCACCTACCATGAGCATTGGCTGGCCCTGGCTCAGCAACTCAGGGACCGGGGAAATGGAAGGGAGGCTGCTGGAGTCCCTGGGGCAGCTCATCTGGAACCTAAACACTGCGAGGTGAGTCAGGCTCAGGAACTGTCTTAGAAGCAGCTTTCCTTCCTTAAGGAGAAACAGTGTTCTTTCCCAAAGGAAGCCAAGTCCAAACGTACATGGTATAGGCGGGGCATTGTGCAAAAGAGCAAGGGCTCTGCAGCCACCACAGTGTATCCATCACTTATTAGTGATGTGGCCTTGAGCAAACTATTTAATTTCCCCATGCCCCAGTTTCCTCATCAGCCAAAGGAGGATAGTAATGGCATCTATCTTATAGTGTTATTGTGAGGAATAAATACGTTAATGTTCATAAAACACTTGTAACTGTGCTTGATACGTACATAAGGCTCAGTAATGTTAACTGTGTCACTATTACTTGTGTGTTTCCATAACCACCTATCATGGGATCATGACTGAGGGTGCATAATTCAGAGAAGTGGCAATTATACCAAGGACAGAGGAACATGCAGGAGGTCTTCATTACCTGAGGGGAATTGTTTGTAAAGAAAGGACACCCCCCACTGAAAGCAGGGGTGTAAAATTTCATGATAAAAAAAGTTTGGTTGGGAACTTACCTTTAAAATGAAATTGTAGATTAGGAAATAAAGTGTATTTTCACCTTTTAGTTAAGAATATTTAGATTATAATTTCAACAATGCATTAAGTCTTAGAATAAACATGGAATAATAGAAGTGTTGACTTTTTGGCTTAATTATGCTGACAAAATTATATAACGGAGCAATGGGGCATTCTTTGTTTTGTGACTGACTTTTCAGACTACCTTAAAAATCCTCATTTTTGTAAAAATAAATCAAAACTTAACCATTTAACCCGAATGCCCCCTTTAAGGCTTTGGTATTCACATTATTATCACTTGGAGATTTTGCCATCTTCTGTTGATTTTCTCTTGGTCTAATGATGCTTCACCCTCATTTGCCACTGGGCAGACTGAAGTTCTGCTCTGTAACAATTCTTAAATTGATTCCATTAAATCCTGCACAGGTTGCAAGATCTTCATGTTCACTTTGCAACAGATTTGCCTTGCAGTATTGCATTCATAATTATAAATGGCTTCTAAAATAGAGCATTCAGAATAGCTTCTGAAATTGCTACGGTTAAGCAGAAAGAGAGGTGGTTGAGGAGAGGCTAATTAAATGACTTTTTTTTTTTTTTTTTTGGCTTTTCTAAGCAACATGGTAACTGTGTGCACCTGGACAATCAGATAAGGAATAATCACATAATGAATTCCACCCTGCCTTCTCTTTCTCCTCCAGTCTATCTCCCTCTCCCTCTCCCTCATTCCTTCCCTCTCTTACAAGAATAAGGTATCCTCCAAACCTCCTGCTGTCTTTGCCTTCACTCCCGGGGAGGGAGTTTGGGATCCACACAGCAGATAAGGAGTTAGGACGCCCCAGCTCCACCCTGCTTTCATTCTAGGACACCCTAGGAGTCTGGATGCTTCTGGAGAAGATCCAGAAGGCAGGCTTGAATTAACTATTGAGATGACATAGTCATATGGTCGTGGTGAAGTATTATAGGACTGGGCTCTGGAAAAGTTGGATTCTAGGGGACAGGAGCAAGAGTGCCAAATATGTGTCAGGCTATTGGCACCTCTGACTACTGGGCAAGCTCAGTCTTAAATACTCCAGACATCGCCTACCCCACTGCCATCCTTTACTCACCAGCTCCGCACTCCAGATGCCTAAACCCACTGAAATACTAAGGGGGAAGCCAGAGAGAAGGCCCTGGATGCTGTCAGCATGAACCACAGAGGCTTTAGTTAAGATGGGATGCATAATCACTGTCCTGATGTGATGGGGGGTGAACATACTACAAAGGGGCGATGGAGAGGTGGTCAGGGGTGAGTCTACAGATGGCCCCAGAAGTAACTGGAGGGAGTCAGAAGCCACAGAGCTGGAAGAGAGCAACCAAAACTGGATTGGGAGTCAGATAACTTGATCCTGCCCCTGACCTAATAACGTGTCCTTAAATAAGTCACTTTTCCTCTTGGTCGCCTTCTGTCTGTAAAGATAAGTTGAATCAGGTAACTTCTAGCTGTAAAACGTTGAGTCTGGGACCAGCTAGCTATGCTATTCTGTCACTGGATACTAGAATTCCTGCTGCCTCCAAAGTGTATTGAATTTTTGGTGCAGATTCTTAAAGTTGTGGGCCTCTAGGGTGCCTTTGAAATCAGAGACATAAGCTTTTAGGGTTTGAAAGACTTGGTAGTATGTTCAGAAGGTCTTGGGGGCAGACATTGTGTCTAGCACAGAGCTTGGCACAGAGGAGACATGCAATGTGTGTGTGCTTGGGGAAGCCAAGTAGTTAGTCAGTAACTTAGTCTACTAGCTCATAGCCCTTGAGCTGAAGCTATGTGCTGACATGGCCAGTGATGATTGTGACGGAGAATGGAGGAGCTTTGTGTGGAGGACTCCATGGCTCCTTTGCTTATGGCTCAGGTAAGGAAAGGTGTTTGCAGCTTGGAGGCAGGCTCTTTGGTCTTCAGTGACAAGCACAGTAGTCAGAGTGCCATGAGTGGAACCCCAGATGTCCATTCCAACAGTCTTTTAAGAATACTGGCCTACATAGTATTAGCCACAAAACACAATGCATCCTTTCTAAGGATTCTCCACTGATAAAAATGAAATCACATATAGTGATGTAGAATATCAGAGTTTTGCATCCAAATGAGGAACCCGGATTTTTTGTAAAATTATGTAGTTGCTTAAGGTTAAAGAGCATTACACCCTTTTAACTAGGCCGAGGCAGGTGAATCAGTTGAGATAAGGAGTTTAAAACCAGCCTAGCCAACATGGTGAAACCCTGTCTGTACTAAAAATACAAAAAAAAAAATTAGCCAGGCATGGTGGTGGGTGACTGTAGTCCTAGCTACTTGGGAGGCTGAGGCAGGAGAATCGCTTGAACCTGGGAGGCGGAGGTTGCAGCAAGCCGAGGTCATGCCCCTGCACTCCAGCCTGGGTGACAGAGCAAGACTCTGTCTTAAAAGAAAAAAAAAAAGAAAGAAAAGAAAAGAAAAGAAAAGGATTACACCAGTATTGAAGGTGATAGGGTGAAAAATAAAGGTCTTCCAACTTCCCTTTCCTTGATACTTTCCTGAAGTAACTGCTTAAAGATTTTTAAATATCCATCAAGGAATAGTTCATGCATATTAAAGATTATATATGATACATATTTTCTATCTTAAATAAGTATTAGATATATTAAATATACACGTTTTAGTTACATAATCAAGATAAAATTTCTATTACATAATATACTGTTCTGTTACTTGCTTTTTTCCATTAAAAAATACCACTATGAAATGTCAATCCAACATTTTATTATACTATGGGAGCCCTTCCAATGTGTCAGGCACGGCGGTAGGTGTTAGGGAATTCAGTGGTTAGAAAAAACAATCCAAACAGCCACAAACAGAATAGTTTGCTCTATGTAAGAGTGAGCATGTTGCCTTTACAAGTATTCAAACAGATGCTGACTATTCAAACATTTTATGGAAAAGTTTCCTGAATTGAACTGGATCTGGAACTACTTACTAACAGCTTTATTGAGGTATAATCATACACCATAAAATTTAGCCTTTGAAGTGTGCAATTTAGTTTTCAGTATATTCATACATTTGTGTAACCATCCCTACTATCTAATTTCAGAACATTTCCATGGTCCCTAAAAGAAAGGCTGTACCCATCAGCCGTCACTCCTCATTACCCAACCTCACTCCAACCCTGGAAACCACTAATCTGCTTTCTGTCTCTATGGATTTGCCTATTCTAGACATTTGATATAAATGGAATCATACAGTATTTATCCTTTTGTGTCTGGCTTCTTTCACTTAGCATCATGTTTTCGAGGTTCATCCATGTTGTCACATGTATCAGTACTTCATTACTTTTTATGGCTGAATAATATTTTGTTGTACTGATATGTCACATTTGTTTATTCATTCATCAATTGATGGACATTTCAATTGTTTCCACTTTATGGCTACTGTGAATAATGCTGCCGTGAACGTTCATGAACAAATTTTTGTGTGAAGAAGTGTTTTCAGTTCTCTTGGGTAGCCCTAGGAGCAAAATTACAGTCATACCATAAATCTATGTTTAAACTTTTGGGGAACTGCTAGGCTGTTTTTCAAAAAGTTACTGCACTGATTTTCATTCCCATTAGCAATGCATAAGGGTTCCAGTGTCTCCCATCTTCACCAGCACTTGTTAGTGTCTTTTTTATTTCAGCCACCCTAGTGGGAGTGAAACTGTATTCCATTGTGGTTTAGATTTGCATTTTCCTAATGACTACAGATATAGAGCCTCATTTCATGTGCTCTGGCCCTTTGTGTATCTTTGGAGAAATATCTATTCACTTGCCCATTTTTTAAATTGGGTTGTTTGTCTTTTGAATTTTGAGTTGTAAAAATTCTTTATATATTCTGGATACAAATCCCTTATCAGATGTACGATTTGCAAATATTTTCTCCCAGTCCATGGGTTGTCTTTTCACTTCTTGATCCCTCATAGGGTGAGTTGGGAACTATTTCTTCCTCTTCTGTTTCTTGAAAGAGTTTGTGAAGGATTAATATTAATTTTTCTTTAAACATTTGATGATATTCACTGGTGAAGACTTCTAAATCTAGACTTTCCTTTGTAAGGAGGGTTTTTTTTAAGTTGCTAATTCAGTATCATTAGTTGTCATAGGTTTATTTAGATTTTTTATTTCTTCTTGGGCAGTTTTGGTAGTTTTTGTCTTTCTTGGAATTTCATCTAAATTAACTAATTTAGATGAAATTTAATTTAATTAATCTAATTAGTTAATTTAATTTCATCTAAATTAACTAATTTGTTGGTTTACAGTTGTTCATAGTATTCTTTTATAATCCTTTTTATAATTTCTATAAAGTTGGTAGTAGTGTTCACTTTAATTCCTGAGAATTTTTTTATTATTGATCGGTCTAGTCAAAGATCTGTCATTAACAAAAAATTTTAAACAAATTAACTTTTGGTTTTATTGATTTTTTTCTATTCTTTATCATTTATTTTTGCTCTCATCTTTATTATTTCCTTTCCTCTGTTCACTTTGGATTTCCTTTGATCTTCTTGTCTAGTGTCTTAGGTGGACTATTAAGTTATTGAGTTTTTTCTTCTTTTTTAATATAAGCATTTACAGCCATAAATTTTCCTCTGAGAATTGTGCCTACTCCATTTTATATATTTTGGCATGCTGTGTTTATTTTTATTCATCTCAAAGTACTTTCTAATATCCTTTGTGATTCTCCTTCTGTCTATTGGTTATTTAGGAGTATGTTGTGAATTTTTCAAATTTCCTTCTGTTACTGATTTCTGATTTCATTTTGTGGTGGGAAAACATACTTTGTATGATTTTATTCTTTTTACATTTGCTGAGATTTGTTTGGTGTCCCAATATATGGTCTATTCTGAAGGATGTTCCATGTACACTTGAGAAGAATGTGAATTCTGCTGTTGTTTGGTGGAGTCTATGAACATCTTTTAGGTCTAATTATAATTTTTCATTTGCTTGTTGTTCTTATGTCTAGTTCTTCTATCCATTATTGAAAGTGTGTTATTAAAATCTAATTATTGTTGAGTTGTCTATTTCTTCCTTCCATTCTGTCAGCTTTTCCTACATGTATTTGGGGGCTTTGTTATTAGGTGCTGCATGTGTGTTTATAATTATGCCTTTCTGATGGATTGAGTCTATTTTCATTATAAAATGCCCTTCATTTTGGTCTTTTTATCTGATATTAGTATAGCCACTCTAGCTCTCCTTGGTTACTGTCAACATGGTCTATATTTTTAGTCTATTTTTGTCTTTGAATCTAAAGTATGTCTCTTGTAGACAGCATGTAGTATAAACATTTTCTTTCCTCTCCATTCTTCAATGTTTGTATTTTAACTAGAGTGTTTAATACATTTACATTAAATTACAGGTAAGGTTAGGATTTATATCTGCAATTTTGTTATTTTTTCTCTATATTAATAACCTAAATCTTTTTGTTTTTCTATTTCTCCGATACTGCATTCTTTTGTGTTAGATATTTTCTTGTATACTATTTTAATTTCTTTGTTATTTCTTGTCCTGTATTTCTTCCTATTTCTTTCAGTTATTTTCTTTTTATTTTTTTCTGAGACAGAGTCTCACCTTGTCACCCAGGCTGGTGTGCAGTGGTGCGATCTCGGCTCACTGCAACCTCTGCCTCCCGGGTTCAAGTGATTCTGCTGCTTCAGCCTCCTGAGTAGCTGGGATTACAGGCATGCACCACCACGCCTGGCTAATTTTTGTATTTTTAGTGAAGATGGGGTTTCACCACGTTGGCCAGGCTGGTCTCAAACTCTTGACCTCAAGTGATCCACCTGCCTCAGCCTCCCAAAGTGCTGGAATTACAGGCATGAGCCACCGCTCCCGACCTCAGTTATTTTCTCAGTGGTTACCTGGTTACCCTAGGGTAATAATTAGCAACTTAAAAAAAATATCTTACGAGTTTCCTGGTCATGCCCACAGCCCTGCACATGCATGTGGTCTTCTAGATTCCCAGGAATATGTCAGAACTTTTAAAGCTTTTTATGCACATCTCATTTCCCAACTTTTCCTCTCATGTGTGTGTTTTTGTGACCTTTCCTTGTTTGCTCCAAATATTTTCACCACCTAAGGCAGTGACCATATTAAACAATTGCTGCTGGTTATTTTTGACGTATGCCTCAGGGAAAAGGTTGTTTTGCACTGAGTGAGCTCTGAGTGAGGTTAAATGAAAGCAAGCCCTGTGAGTGGAGGCTTTCAGGGAACTTCTAAACAGATCAAACAGAAACAGTTCTCTGGGGATGGAACTTTGGAGGATTTCAAGCTCATTGCTCATTGCCTGAGGATTTCGAGCTTATTGCTAGGTTGGTGGTTTTTCCAGCTACCATGATTGTGAGGCTGTTGGTTTTTAAGTGTACCACAGAGCTAGGGACAAGCAAGATGTCTCTAAGGCAAGTTGAAAATCAATGAAGCTCACATTCATAACGAGATTCAGCCGTTTTCCTGAATACACACTCCTTGCAAACCTTTGGTTAATATCCAGAGTTCTCAAAAAATTTTATTTAGATAATTTTTGCCTGTTCTCATTGCTTTTACAGAGGAGTAAATTTTTAGAAATCTTTACTCCATTGTTCTGTAAATTGATCTACATTAGAATTTTTAATTTGAATAGTTTATAGTTTTAAACTCCGAGATTCTTATTTGTATAATTGGGAGGAAATAAATATCCACTTTTGCTTTACCACCAATATGAGTGATACTGAATGGAAGATTGGGAAATACTTTAGGTGTCAGAGGAAACCCCTGTACACATAAGGTCATTGTCCCTTTGCAGACTGGCCAGTTCCACAAAGAGAACATGCTGTAATGCTGTATTTATTTAGCATGTATAAATCACCTTCTTTTACAAAACACTTAAAAAAATAAAAGAACAAAGACCAATTACAGAAACTGATAATCGGGTGTTTCTATGCACCTGGGGGTGGTTACCGTAATTTAGTACTAAGCTTCCTGGTAGCTGAGTTTAAAAGGGGAAAGCTGTATAAGGTTCTTACTGTCCGACAAAGGAACATAAACACATGTATCTGTCGGAGCAAATGTTTTCCTGGCACAGATTGCTTAGGAGGAATTTATTAAGTGGGTCTTGATGTAATGGACAGATTTCTTCAACTAAATTTTCCTCAAGGGATTTGCATTCTCACAAAGCTCAAAGCCACAGCAAGCAGAGGCAGGAAGTGTTCATGGAAGAAGCGGCAGGCTTCTGTAGGGGCAGGTTTGGAGGGGAAAGGAGACAATGCTTTCAGCAAAGGATGGGGGTGATCTGTCAGGGAAGACTTTATCGAGGTGGTAGTGTTTGAGGAGGCCCTTAAAGGCTAAATAATATTTTGAAAAGTGGAGAAGGGTAGGTTTTAAGTGGAGGAAATAGCAGTAGCCATGGAGAGGTCAGGACACATTTGAAAGACATTTTGTAGATTTAACAGACAGGTTTTGGTGATCAACTGGCTATGGGTTGTGACATGGTTTGGCTGTGTCCCCCACTCAAATCTTATCTTGAATTGTTGCTCTCATAATTCCCATGCATTGTGGGAGGGACCTGGTGGAAGGTAATTGAATCATGGGGCAGTTTCCTCCATATTCTTCTCATGGTAGTGAATAAGTCTCACAAGATCTGATGTTTTATAACAGGAAACTCCTTTCACTTGTCTCTTATTCTCTGTCTTGCCTGCTGCCATGTAAGACATGCCTTTCACCTTCCCCCATGATTGTGAGGCCTTCCCAGCCACATGGAACTGTGAGTCCATTAAACCTCTTTTTCTTTATAATTTACCCAGTCTTGAGTATGTCTTTATCATCAGTGGGAAAACAGACTAATACAGGTGCAAAGAAGACTCAACTTCTTCCCCAGAAGGAGATATGGAGGTTGGTGGGCATGGGAGGGATTGCAGTGGGTATCCAGACATGTACAGTGAACATCCATAGTGAAAATGATCGCCATAATAGAAAGCCTTCAGTAAGCAATGATTGTTTACTAAGCCATTTGTAAATCTCAGGACAACCCTATGAGGTAGAAAGAACTGTGAAAATGGAGAACTAAAGATGTCAAACAACTTGCATGAGGTTTCCAGCAGGGATTTATATCCAAACTGTGTGAATTTAGAACAGGGTTAGCAAACTTTTTAAATAAAGAATCACATAGTGTTTTAGGCCTTGTGGGCCATATGAGCTCTGCCACAAGTACTCCACTTTGCAATTGTAGTATGAAAATAGATAAATAACTTTATTTACAAAAGCAGATTGAAGACTATTTGGCTCACGGGCCATAGTTTAACAACTCCTGACCTAGAAGGCGTAGTCTATGCACTCTATGTATTTTGTCTGCCCAGCCAATAATTCTTGCCCTAGACAAAAGAAATAGGTATGGAAGGCTGTAGAGTGAAACATTGTAGAATTGTATGGTTGAGAGGGGCCTCGTTTTCATCAGTCTGACCCCTGCCTGCTACAGAGAGTCCAGACATTTCCACCACTTGGTTTCATGGGTACTAGCTCAGATCCTTGACTTCTCAGTTTAAGATGGTTTTTATGATCTCATGCTACCTTTTTACTAATTTTAATTTCTCTTATTTGAAAGATTTTCTCTAGGGTTTAGAAGTGGGTTATGGGGCATGTGTGTGTTGGGATGGTGGGGGGCACAGGTAGATATTGAAAACTTTGTCCCAGCCTTCAGGTTTTTACTTTGGGACACTTTTCTGTCCCTTTGTCTAATATCTTCAGAATCATGCCTTCCCTGCCTTCCAGGGAACAACTACGGAATTTAGTTTGATAAAGGTTTGCAGTCTCTCAATGGGAGGGCTCTTAGGGAGTCTTGTCTTCTATCTTGAGGTGACACAACACAGGCTGGCCATAGAACTGAGCCAGATAAGGTCCATGAGAACTCTGTGGCTCTATTGAATCAATTCAACACATATTTACTGAGCATTTAGTATGGCCCAGGCACTGTGCTAAAAACTGAACAATGGTGATAATAGTCCCTGAGCTCACAATGATGACAGAATAGTACAGAAAATAAATGTATGAATAGCCATCAAACGTATCATATAAATTGTGATAAGTACCACAAAGGATGTGCATACTATTCTTAGAAAGAAGGGATGCCTTGCATGTAATAGGTCCTCTCAAAATAATGATTAATTCTTTGCATGTGAATACATCAGTAGCCTAGCAGCCATTGCTCCTGTCTTTTATTCTTATATTTATGCTTCTTATTTCTCTGGAACTGAAAAAGTGAGACTTTTTAAAAAATATAATTAATATGTTAATCCCTAACATAGAAGCAATTATTTCTTCGTTTTCATTGTAAATAAGGAGAGAATTGTTTTTGCTGAAATGGCCTCATCTGATCACAAAGCTATAATGTACACTACCACCCCAGTTTTGCACATGAGGAAACTTTGTTCAAGGTTTAAAATAGCTTGCGTCTTTTAAAACTTTAGGGTTTTTAAAGTGGTAATTAAAACAAAAGTCTTCCCAAGAGTTAATATCTGAGCCAGAAATTGGGCACTGCTTGAGGGGGTAAGTGTAAGGGTTCTGGGTCAGACTCTGAGAGTTAGATCCTGGTTTAAACAGGGCTTATTACTTGGTCCAAGTTAGTTACCCTTACCAAGGCTTACTTTTTTCTGTTTGTAAAATGAATATAATAATAGTACTGATCTCTTGGGGCTGTTGTGATGATTAAATGAGATTTTGTATATAAAGCACCTAGTACACACTAAGTGCTCAATAGATGTCAGAAAATAACACTGCCACTGTTACTATTATAAGACAAAGCAGTTGAGAGCTCAAAATAAGGCTTTAGAAACGTGCAGGAAAACTTGGATATGTTTCAGAAAGCAAATCAAAACAACAACATTCCACTGGATTTCTTTATTTGCAAAATGGGCTAAGAATTCTAATGGCTTGGGGTTTCTATGGGGATTAAATGAGGAAATGTATGCTGAAAGTGTATACCCAACACCTCACATAGGTCAGCCCTCAGTTTTTGGCCATGTTTATCATCGAAACAGGATAAGACCAGTAGTGGAGGCTGGGCTTTAGGCAGAGGTCAGACAGACTCATCTAGGCAGGGCAGGGATCTGGGAAGCCCCACCAGGCGGTGATAAGAGGAAATCTAGAAATGCAGGTGTATTGGGGTCACTTGGCCATGGACTCATGGCTGATGTTCAGGCAGGAAAGAAGAAACAAAGACTTAGCCCCAGAGACTGAACTTGAGGACAGGAAAAATGAGAGAAAGAGAAGAATCAAGATGGAAAAGGAGAGGAGATAATATGCCAGGACACAGGCAAGACCTGGAAGTACACAAGGCTGACTCAGTGCTGGCCCACCAGCAGTGCTCCTTGCTTCTTTGGCTTTGGAAGCCAAACCAAACCTAGAGCCTGTGGGTGGCAGCTGGAGGAATTGGCATACTGGGCCATCTGGTGCTCAACTGATAGGTGACACTGCAGGCCACCGGCAGATGTAAAGTAATGGGGGTGAGTGGTGTCAGGAAACAACCAAGGAAGCTGGACTACCACCCAGTTTTAGACCACAAAAGCCCATGTTTTCTACTGGAGTTCATAGACCATGTGCAAGTCTTGGTGAGGGCAATTGTCTTTGGAAAATCCTCCATTTGCAAGGAGTCTCAATGGTGCTGTGTGAGCAGCCAGGTCTCTGTTAAGTCTTGCCTTCCCCTGATGGGGTGTTTCTTGGAGAGAAACAGAGATCTCCTCTCTTCCTCAGTCATAATGAACTCAGAGGGAGAAAGTACAAGAAGTAAATGCTGGCTCTGTCAGTTGGCCTGTCTGTAATAACCTAAATCTTGTTCCCTGAAGGTCTGGAGAAAAACAACTATAGTAGCCCAAGGGCATCTCAGGACAGTAAATGGTCATCTAAAAAAACAGAGCACGAAATAGGATGAGGGTGAGATTTATGGGTCTTGTCTTCACCAGCAGTTTCAGTGAGAGGAGTCCAGGCCTGCTGAATCTCAACCCAGCTTGAGTTTGTGGGGGAGATACAAAGTGGGGAGAGAAAGGCAGGGCTTCTTATAATGAAAGATGCCTACAGTTACTGTAGCAGAGCCGAGGAGGTTGGTGATCACTGCAGCATGGTGTGGAGTTCTTTGGCTCATTGCATTCTCAGAGGAAGTTTCCCATTTTAAAACTTGAGAAAAGGGTGGCCTAGGCCCACCCTGGATGTCGATAAATCTCATGTTAAGAGCAGGGCAGAAGAGAAAGCTTGAAGTTTTTCTTTCTGTTTCTTAGAAGGGCCAAATGCCTGGCACTCTCTCCAAAAGGCCAGCAACTGCCCCATTCCCAAAAAGGATCAGGGCCTTAGGAGTTGAGAGCAATGCTTGTTCCCCTCACGGCGCATAAAGGGGCCTGCCAGCTAAGAGGCCCGTGATTAAGTGGTAACCACATTTGTTGAGGACTTTCTACTTAAGTGTCCACAGACGTGGATGATGAAGGTCAGTGTTTCTGGAAGGAGTTGCACGGTTTGCTGTGGTGGTTCTCAAACTTTGGTGTGCCTGGAGTGTAACCTGGGTGTGTCTTAGGAATTCAGGTCCCTGAATTACAACTGTAATGAATCTTTTTCAGTGAGTCTGAGGTAGCTCTGGGGTTTCTGTGCTTTTAATAAGCTCCCTAGGAAATGCTAATGCAGGTGGGCCACAAATCATGTTTTGGGAAATATGAATCTTATGGGATGAGTCCTAGGCTGCTACTCAGAAGAAGCGAGTTCTGGCCTTGGATCTCCCCCTAATGTGCTGTGCAAACATATGTAAGTTATTTCCAATTTCTGGGCTTGTTTCCTCTATAAAATAAGAAGATTGGACTAGATCAGCAAGTCTTAATCCAAGCTGCACAACAGTGGAGAGCTTAGACACAATGCTTGTGCCTGAACCGTATTCCGACAGCCCAGTGCTCAGGCTCTCATGACGTTGCCATACACTGGGAAAGAGTGTGGCAGTGAATATGCTTAAAATACTTCCAGGTGATTCCAGTTGTTGCTGGCATTGAGAACTACCATCTAGATATGGACAGTGTTCCTTCTCTGTTTTTGAATACTGAATCGTGAGAAAATATATTACTTATGTCTCATTTCTTCATTGGTCCCTCCATTGTGATGGAGGGAGAGTTTTCTACAAAATGCAATTTTCCAGATAATTAAAGCATACCCCATTAAGCACCAACCTGTTAAAACTTTCACTCTACTTTGTTTTTCTTTATAAACAAAACATCAAAATCTTTTCGATCATTTAAAGTTACTATTACTGTACTCATTCATGCCTTTACTCAATAAGTATGCATTTGGTGTCTACTATGTGTTAGTAACTGTATTAGTTTGTTCTCATGCTGCTAATAAAGACATCTGAGACTGGGTAATTTATAAAGAAAAGGAGGTTTAATGGACTCACAGTTCCACGTGGCTGGGGGAGGCCTCACAATCATGGCTGAAGGTGAAGGAGGAGCAAAGGCAGGCTTAAAAGGTGGCAGGCAAGAGAGCATGGAGGAGAACTGCCCTTTATAAAACCATCAGATCTCATGAGACTTACTATCACGAGAACAGCAGTATAGGAGTAACCCCGTGATTCAATTACCTTCCACCAGCTCCCTCCCAAAACATGTGGGGATTATGGGAGCTACAATTCAAGATGAGATTTGGGTGGGGACACAGCCAAATCATATCAGTAACATAACACCAGAAAAGGTTACAGGTCAGTCAAAGGATTGATGGACCATGCATCAGTCCTAATAATAATAATTATTAATTATTATATTACTTATAACAATAATTATAAGTAATCTTTAAACATTCATCAGGTGCCAAGGACGTAATAAGCACCATTCTAAGCACTCTAGTTTTATCTCATTTAATCCTCACAACGATCCACTCAGGTGGACACAATTATAGGCCTGTTTTACAGATGAGAAAACCAAGGCACAGAAGAATCCTGTACTTTCTCAAGGTCACACAGCTGATTGGGGTAGAGCTGGGATTCGATCAAGCCCACCTCCCTGTGTGATGTGGGACATGGCTGTTTCTGCTCAGAGCTTCTGTTTCATTCTGTGCTGAGTGGACCCTGAGGCCCCTTTGAGCCCTCGCACCTCACAAGTTCATGTCTGTCCCCAGGTCTCTCAGGAGGTCCCTCACGTGCATCAAGGAGAGCCTGCGTATCTTCATTGACCTGGGGGGAGAGAGGCAAGGCTGCTGAGGCCTGGCTTGGGGCGGGGCGACTCCACTACCTCATGCAGGAAGACGAGCTGGTGGAGCTGTACCTGCAGGTAGGCCTCCTGCAGAGCTCTCTGGGAGTTGTTGACTTGGGTTATTTGGGGAGGCAGCTGTACCTTCCAAACCAACCAGCTGGAACCAGAGAGGGATGATGTTTACCCTAAGCGCTGTGAAGAGAGGGTCAACACTGGGCTGCTCCCTGAACACATGGTGGAAACCAGGGTGGTCTGGCAAGCTGAGTACAGGCAGCAAAGGGCCAGTCGCTGAGTCCCATATGCACCCTGGGAGGATGTGAGGCAAGACTTGCATGTCACCTGTAATGTCACTTGTCCCATTAAGTATACCCGTCTTTCCAAAGCTCAACATACACCGTGACTTTAGGGTTTTGCTGCAGTTTGAGGCAAGGTTGGTGTGTATGTGGGATATTAACAATATTATTCTCTTATTATTATTTTTTTTGTTTGCATACTTTTAATATCAGAGATGTGGTACAGCATAGTGCTTAAAAGTCTGGGCTTTGAAGAGAGAAAAGCCTAGAGTCAAATCACAGGGCCATCATATTTGGACTGACTATGTGACATTTGCTAAATGCTCAGAACTTAGTAAATGTTTAATACATATTTTACTGTTACTACTATCTGTATAATATTGACATTAAATACTGTGATGATATGTAAGATGTTTAATTCTATAAAAATATGCCATTGTTTTCTTTCCCATGTTTTTTTCTCTTTATTTATTTATTTTTTTTGAGATGGTCACCCAGGTTGGAGGGCAGTGGCGCAATCTTGGCTCACTGCAACCTCCGCCTCCTGGGTTCAAGCAATTCTCCTGCCTCAGCCTCCTGAGTAGCTGGGACTACAGGCACACGCCACCACGCCCAGCTAATTTTTGTATTTTTAGTAGAGACGGGGTTTCACCATGTTGGCCAGGATGGTCTCGATCTCTTGACCTCATGATCTGCCCACCTCGGCCTCCCAAAGTGCTGGGATTACAGGTGTGAGCCACCCCACCCAACCTTTTTCTCTCTTTTACTTCTTACACTAGCACATAAACGTGCACAAATTCACTTCTATTGAGACTTAATAATGGCTGCTTAACCTGATTGCATGCTTCCTGTGTACAGGAGACTTTGCTAAACGCTTCACGTGTGTAACATAGTTTAACCTTCATTATAAACACAGTAGGAGTTTCCATTATAATTTCCATTTTACACATGAAGCTCAGAGAGGCTGAGTAATTTGCCCAGTGTGATACAACTGGTAAGTGTTGGAGTCGAGAATTGCACACAGTGTGACTTAGAGCCTTCAGTCTCAGCCTCTGCGCCATCTGCCTTGTGATTGGGCTGAAAGGGTTTCAAGAGAGCAGGCAATTCAGTCTTCTCCTTGCATGTTCTGGGAGACTGAAGTCCACAGGGCACTGTTGGGACTGTGCATTGTTTTGATGGCAAAGCCTCCTGACTCCAGGATTCCATCTCACTGCCCCCGTCTCTCTCTGTAGTTGCCCATGCAATAACAGCAACTGCAGGGTGTTGCCCTAGTGATGAAATGTTCACTGGCCAGAACTGATCCCAGGTCCCACCCAACCCCAACTAACTGATGTTGTGCAAGGTCATTTCCATGGAAGCGAATCATTCTGGACCTGAGGCTATTTGAGGTCCTGTCACTGTGCTGCAGATGCAGCGGTTTATTCTTTACTCTTCATCTTCCTTAGCACATCTGGTGTACATGCAACCCAAAATAGCTTGCTAGAGATAAAGAGGATGCGGAGGCTAGGGAACTGGGATGAAAGCACCAACGTTTGTGTGCCACTGATGACTGGTGTGAACTTGGGGAAGTTCTGTTTTCTTTCTGAGCAACGCCATCACCATCTGGAAAGTGTAAGGTGTTGACCTGGATCACTATTTTTCAGTTTCAGTTATTTACATATTAAATTCATGGTTTTGCTATACACATGTACCTTCTATACCATTGTTTACTTATTTTTCTTTGATTCAACATCAAATCAACTTAGCTTTTTTTTACACTTAGCCTTATCCTACACAATACTATCTAAAATTGCAGGTTTTATGCATTGTTAATCTCTTTTTTCTAAAGCACATTAAAATAAATACTTATGTAGTAAAACAAAATGTTTTTCTATGTACTATTAAAAATAATCTAGCACCGCTAAAAGTGATCTCTCACACCAGGATGGGGAAATGCCAGACAGGAGAATCTCTAAGTCCTCTTACCAGCCCTATGAGTGTGCAGACCAATTTAGGATTTGGGAAATTTTAGCAGAGGATTAATTGATGTAAGTGGTCTGCGTCTTAGCTCTGCCAGTCCTATGGCGGTCGTGGAAGCCCTTCTCTCTGCCTTTAACAGCTGTCTCTGTCCCACCCAGGCAGCCATCCAGACAGCCCTGAAGTCAGAGGAGCCTTCGCTGGCTCTCAAACTTTATGAAGAAGCAGGTGATGTGTTCTTCAATGGGACCCGCCACAGACATCACGCAGTGGAGTACTACCGAGTAAGTCCAAGCTGTGCAGTTTGATGAACCAGGCCCTGGCACAGACGTGGGCAGGGTCAGGCTGGACTTCAGCCTGGGTTCCTCTTCTCCTCTGTTGCTGTTATTTCTTTTTTTCTCTCTTTCTTGTCTAGTACCCACCCACTCGCCCTCTCTTCAATCTAGCGGGAGCTCAGGGAAGGTTCTGATAAACTTAGTCATTCTCAGGCTTGCTAAGTTATCCTTCTTGGGATAATACACTGAAATAATTGAGTCCAGGAGTTCAAGACCATCTCGAACTCTTGGGTGCATGGTACTTTACAGTTTGTAGCACACTTTCGAATTTACCAGTGTTTCCCACTTACTACTGGTGGTGCGATGAGAGATTATTTAAAGGGTTACATAGATGAATGCTTTTGTTTGAACATATTTTTAATGAGCATGCATTAAAATATGTTTTTTAGAAACTAAAAGTGTGGCCGGGGGTGGTGGCTCACACCTGTAATCCCAGCACTTTGCGAGGCTGAAGCAGGTGAATCACCTGAGGTCAAGAGTTTGATACCAGCCTGGCCAACATGGGGAAACCCCGCCTCCACTAAAAAAAAAAAAAGAAAAAAACCGCAAAAGTTAGCCAGGTGTACTGGCACACACATGTAGTCCCAGCTACTCGGGAGGCTGAGGCAGGAGAATTACTTGAGCCTGGGAGGTAGAGGTTGAGGTGAACCAAGATTGTACCACTGCACTCCAGCCTGGGTGACGGAGTGAGACCCCATCTCAAAATAAAAAATTAAAAATATATTATACAAGCTCATCAAACATATGATTTCACAGATATTATTGCAAAGGATGAGGCAAGAAAAAAAGAGTTGATGTTAAGAATAATACAAATTAAATAAATGTCCAGATATTAAGCAGATATGTCAAAAATTGGGATTGTTATTCATCACTGACTGAAATTTGGGAAACCTCATTATCTTATTTGATCCTAAAATTGTATTCATTCAGCTATTCATTCATTTGTTTGTTCAGTTCTTTTTTCAGTGATCAAACATTAGCAAGCACCCAGTCTGTGCCAGGCACTGAGCTAGGGAAGAACAGGGAACGCATCTCTGACTATTGAGGGGCTTATTTTCATATGCATTTCATTTCGTAGATGAGAAAACTAAAGCTCAGAAAGATGAAGTGATTTGCCTAAAATTCTATCATAATAAAGACATAGAAATGACCACTGATTGAGACATTAACACTCTATGGGTGTACTCATGTGTGTTTCATAGATAGCGCTGTGGATGCTAGGGGAGCACACAGCTGACACGGGAACAACTTCCCACATGACCTTGGGAAAAGGTTCCTCTTGTTCCTCCAAGTTTCCCCCAATGTTAGGGGCCCAATTCCATCTACTTCTTGTACTTTAAGATATGGACAAAGCATCATGAGCAAGGACCAGAAAGAGAGTAGAGTAAAGGCACACAAGGAAACATGGCTCACCCCCATTTGTTTTCGTCCTCTGCCATCCCCCAACCCCTGCTTGGAGAAGATAAGCTTCCTAGAGTATGGTATGCACTGATAATTCCTAGCTAGACTCAGGTTCCTTGTGCCTCTGTTCTTAGGCTGGAGCTGTTCCTTTAGCAAGGAGGATGAAGGCAGTGAGAACTGAGCTCCGGATTTTCAACAAGCTGACAGAGCTGCAGATCAGCCTCGAAGGCTATGAGAAGGCTTTGGAATTTGCCACCCTTGCTGCCAGGCTCAGCACAGTCACAGGTTAGTGGTCGTTACTGTCAGGAGTGTTGAATGGGAGGGATGACGAGTCAAGGATAGAGAGCAAAGTAATAACAACACAGGCTCTGGAGTCAGACTGCGTGGGTTCATATCCCAGGTCCAACTGGCAGGAGTAAAACTGCAGTTAGTAAAAGTGCATTTTCCCATGAAACTGAAATGTAAATGAAGGTCAGGTTCCTATTACCCTATTCACAACGTAGCTGAATATCTTGTGTTTATGGCAAAAGCTGGTGGGAAACAATAAAGTCATCGGAACAGATAAATGGCAAAATAAAAAAGATTTAAAAATCCCTCATCTTGAATGTTGGTACTTGAAGAAAAGCAGGATTGATTAGAGAAGCCTTGATTAGATGTGAGGGTAAATGGAATATTCTATGATGATTCCAGAGGGGACTTCTGGGCATTTTCAAGGGCATCTAATGTGGATGATACTGGACCTTATTGTGTCTAATTGCACTCTTGAGAGCTCTTGCTCTCTTTTCCATACCTTTTTCCTTATTGCATAAGACCTCATCTGAGTGACTGTGTGCTAATCTTAGGGAAGGCCTTGAAGGCCCCAGGCAGTTCTTCTGAGCACTTTATCCCTCACTGGATGAGAGCTGAAGGGAGGTTGCATGCATCCTTTATACATGTACTTCCCCTGTGGCTGATTTTTTCCATATCAGAGAATTTTCTCTCACTTAGACTTTCTCTTTTAATTTTGGCTTCTGGCTCTTTGAAGCTTAAAAGTGATGTTTTTAGGTGGTATCCAACAGCCACCTTGCAAATATTTTAAAGATATGATTATAAGCCTTTGTTCCCTGTAAAAGGCCACTCTGTATTAAAACAACAAACCCAGCAAACAGTCATAGATCTGTTAGAAACCAACATTCTAAAGCATGGTTTAAGGGTGAACAGGTGTCTCTAGCTTATCTGAGACTGAGAGTTGGTAAAGGGGCCAAGAAGAGACTGCTACATGGTGGTGCCCAAGAGAACTCTCTGAAGAGAGCCTTTTGTGTGAGGAAGGCATTTGTTATGCAGAGTTATCCATTGCAGACTTAGCTACTCCATCAAGCTAATCTTGGCACTATGACCCATTATAAGGGCTTAAAAAGAATTATTTCCCAGAATCCTACATTACAGTAGCATCTGCAATAAGGAGAAAATTTTCTTCTGGGAATCACCCCAGGAAACCTTGACTGGCACCCATCGTCTACTTAGTCACTCTTATAGAGCCCTGCATTTTCTTTTTATAGCACATATGACAGGTGTAATGTTACATTTGTTTGTGGGATTATTTAAGGAATGTCTGTCATGTGAGACAATAAGCTTTATGAGTACAGGCACCTCTTCTGTCTTATTCCCTTATACCCCAGCACAGTCCCCGACATCTAGCAGACCTTCAAAAAGTTTTATGGATTGAATGAGTGAACAAATGATACAAAGTATTGGCTGCAGGATATCTTTCTCAGTCTTCCAATTCCTAGGAGATCAGAGGCAGGAGCTGGTGGCCTTTCACCGCCTGGCTACAGTGTACTACTCCCTGCACATGTATGAGATGGCTGAGGACTGCTATCTGAAGACCCTGTCCCTCTGTCCACCCTGGCTGCAGAGTCCCAAGGAGGCTTTGTACTACGCCAAGGTGTATTATCGCCTGGGCCAACTCACCTTCTGCCAGCTGAAGGTAAGAGCCAGACTTCCAAGATTTCTTGACAGCCACCACCCAACCATTCTGCTTCCTGACCCAAAGACAGTGAGGAGCCTTTGGGTGGAGTTGAGAAAACCAGAGTGCCAAGATGACGAGTCTTGTCTCATAGGGTGGGTAGTGGCTCTATAGGGGACGTGGAGGCTCTTCCCACTTAGTCCTGCTGAAGACCTCAAAGGATGGAGCCCCAGATGTGGAGGCTGTAGTGAGCGGAGACCTCAGCAGCTGGGACCACAGGTGCACACCACCATGCCTGGCTAATTTTTGTATTTTTTGTAGAGACGGGGTTTTGCCATGTTGCCTAGGCTGGTCTCAAACTGTTGGACTCAAGCAATCCACCAACCTCGGCCTCCCAAAATGGTGGGATTACAGGTGTAGGCCATCATGCCTGGCACAGAACTTCTTATTTTTTGGTGACTTCTAGAGTTGTGTTGGTTGCAAGTCTTGTTACAACCCTGACCTTCAAACTGTTTCCCTAGGTTTGGCTTCCATTTACCAGAGGTCCCTGTCCCCTGAAGCACAACCCTTAATCTCTTAATATAGTGGCTTCTGAGTCACTCCTGTGTTTGGCCCCAGGGAACCCACAGGGCAGCTCTGCTGTCCTTTTCTTACTTGCCAGACTTTACTTCTGGCCTGAATTAATTACTAACTTTTGAGGGTTAATGGAAAGCAGGCAGTCTCTTGAGTCTCACCCAAAGAAGCATCTGTTTCTCATCTTTACTGTGTAGGAAGGGTGGAGGAGGCGGGGTGGGGGGGGGGGGTTGGGGGAGTTTGTGAAGGACCCTCTAGTCATCTTGCCTCTGCCCCACAGGTCCCAGGAACAAAGTGTGTGATCTGATCATGTCAATCAAGAACTCTAGGGATTGTAAAGGGAAAAACTCAATTCAAACTTCCTTAGGCAGAAAAGGCAGCTTACTGGCTCAAAGAATGTGAAAGCTGAGTTACAGATTTAGCTGCGGATAGCTCTGGATCCTGTTTCTCAATCGTCATCAGGGATTTCCCCAGCTTTCATTGTATCCCTTGACTCTGCACATTTCTATTTTGCTTCATTTCTTGGCTTTTTCCCCTTTCTAGCTACTGGCAGGTTCAAGTCCACCTCCAAACCTGCCAGTTCAGAGGACCCATTTTCCTTATTGAGTCACAGTGAAAAGTCCCAGGTAGTGGCAGACATAGGTCAGGTTTGGGTCATGTACACATCCCTGAAGCACTGTGTCCAGGGCAATGATGTTTTATGATTGGCCAAGCCTGAGTAAGGGGCCACCTCTGTGCCTGGGATGGAAGGCACTGTGATTAGCAATGCCCCAAGGACCGCAGTGGAGGGAGAGAGGAGCTCCCCTAAGGACTCAGGAGATGGGGATGGAATATGGTGCAAAAAAAAAAAAAAGCTAGAGTGGCCAGCACAACCTCCTAGCCTGTCCTGGAAGTGTTGCTAATGCTGTCTCTTCTTTGCCCCCATACCACGGGGTTAGGATGCCCACGATGCCACTGAGTACTTCCTGCTGGCCCTGGCAGCAGCGGTCCTGCTGGGTGACGAGGAGCTTCAGGACACCATTAGGGAGCAGGCTGGACAACATCTGCCAGAGCCCCATGTGGCACAGCAGCCCATCTGGGCGCTCCTCAGAGAGGGCACGGTGGCTAAGTGGTGGTGGCCTGGCCCTCTGAGGAAAGCTGTCCTGTCTCTGGATATTTGGCAGGTCAGACTCTGCCCCCTGCCCTAGACTCTTAGATACTCACTGGGAGGGTCCAAGTCACTACCTGGCCCAGACCCCTCATTTTACAATGAGAAGAATGAAGTCCAGAGGCAGAGGGGCTCATTGCAGGCCACAGAAAGATTTGATGGGGCAGTGATGAGAATTCCTGGCTCTGGACTTTGCATCTGGAGTCTTTACCAGTTGATTGTTGCCTTCCACACAAACAGCCTCTGAAAAGCACTTTCTCCACACGTAATTCTGGAGAAGATGAGGAATCTTGCCCTCTAGGAATCTTTCTTCCTCCCCCCAGTGAGGAAATCAGTCACTGCACTGGTGCAAAGGCAAGCAGATTGGAGTTTGTTTTCCTCATCGATTTTCTCAGGGAAAGACCTCTTCCCCCTTGCCAGTGAAGGAACCTGTAGTTTCTTCCATTTCTTTCTTCAGAACCAAAGTAGGTATCACTCCTCGTGCTCACAAGGATTGGCAGGAGAGAATTCAGCAGGCTCTAAGCTCAAACAGCACAGCCTCAGAATGGCCAGATGAATTGCATGAAACCTGACTTGGATTCACCATCTTCCTCCTGCCATAGGGCTGTGCTCCCACAGATAGCCTCCCAGAAACTCCAGGGAAGCTTTCCAAGAGCCAAGGCTTAGAAATTGAGTGTTAAGAAAATTATGACATACATTACATATAAATGGTGTATATGATTAAATATTGCCGGTTACATTTACACACACGTTTTGTCTCATCCACAATGGGGACAGATGAGATGGAAGACTTGAAGGATGGGTGAGAATACCAAGGCCTGTCATTTTTGTCTTTTGTTTTTGACAGCGTCTTGTTCTGTTGCCCAGGCTGGAATTCAGTGGTACAGTCAGGGCTCACTGCGACCTCAGACTCCACAGCTCAAGCCATCCTCCTGTGTCAACCTCTTGAGTAGTTGGAATTACAGGCACATGCCACCACGCCCAGCTACAAGGCATCTTATTGATCTCAGGGCAGCTCCTTTACAAAGCACCTCTATTAATGACCTATCACTGCAGAGCACACTGAGTGACCTGAAACAATGCTTATAATCTCACGTTTTCTGTAGGGCAGGAATCCAAGCATGACTTAGCTGAGCCCTCTGGCTTAGGGTAGCTCACAGGCTGCAATCAGCCAGGGCTGCACTTTTCTCAACTTCAACTAGAGAAGGATGGGCTTCCAAGCTCGCCCACACAGTTGTTGTTAGGAGTCAGTTTTTTGCTAGCTGTTGGCCAGAGGCTTCCCACCGACACTTGCCACGTGGGACTCTCCACAGGGCAGTCATGACATGGCACCATGCTTCACCAGAGGGACCAAACAAGAGGAGCAAGAACCAGAGTGAGCAGGAGAGAAGGAAGTCAGTGTCTTTCCATAACCTAATCACAGAAGTGACATCTCCTTAGTCTTGCCCATTCACTTCATAATAAGTGAGTCATTAGGTCCAGCTCCCCACAAGAAGGGGGGTGTTTACCAACAGCTTGAATACTGGATGGTGAGGAATCACTGGGGATCATTTCAGAAGCGACCTACCACAGTATCTGAGTTCTTTGATAATGAAATCAGAAATTCTCTAAGACAGTGAACTGAAATTATGGTCCATTAGCCAGCAGCATCAGGATTACCTGTGAGATTGTTTGAAATGAAAATTCTGGGGCCCCACTTATGGTCCCTGAATCAGAATTTCTGGATGCCGGAACCCTGACATGTGCAAGCTCTCCTGGTGATTTTAATGTACACTAAAGTATGGGAAGAACTGCTGCAGGACAAGAGCCCTCTGATAGTGTGCAGAACTGTTACCTGGTGAACTTATTGAACAGGAACTTCCTGGTTTCTAGCTCTAATAATTCTGATTCAGTAGATCTGGGATATAACCCAGGAACATGCATTTTTAGCAAGCAACTCAAGCAAGCCTGATGCAGGTGGTTCAGACTTGCTCCTTGTGTGAACAAACAAGGGGACCAGCCATAATTCCCTCCATCTGATGCCCATCAGCTTAGCTTTTATTGTCAGACCATCTGCCCTTAATTTCCAGCTTCTTGGACTGACCAGATGGTTGGTTGTATCACAGGGTGAGATGGGAGCGTTGAGTTGACCTGCCATTGCATCTTTTAGTCACCAAGGTTGTCTATACATCGGCATGTATTTTCTCTTAGAGACGTAGTTGGTTGTCAAAAGGCTGTCTACTCAAGAGAGTATTCTTCTCCAGGAAGGAAGTGAAATCATCTAATCCATGACCATGTAGAATAAATGCGGTTTGGCCCCCACCACAAGCTGTAAAAGCCCCAAGCTGGGAGGGATGTTGTGGCTGAGGCTATTCTGTTTAATCTCCCATAAAGAGCCCTTTCAACAACATTCTTGGGAGACAGTCAGGGGCACATGCATTCCAGAACAGTTACACATCTTATATTTGAAGAAGGCTCATGCAGCCCTGGAACCCATGCCACTGGCCATTCCCCATCTGACTCAGGTTACAGATCCCCTCCCTTTTCCCACTGACTGCTCACTCTCCTCTGGCCAGATTTGTTTCTGTTTCTCTGAAAGAGCGGTTCCCATAACTGCACCAGGCTTTTGACATTGGCTGGTGGGTGAAGAGTACAGAGGGATGTTACTATACTTAATATGATTCTTCCTCTCCCCAGCAGCCACATCTGTCCTTGGTTTCCATTGGGCTTTATAATCAATTGAAACTTCTGTGTTTTGTGACTTGAACTTCTGTTTGGACAGATCTTTCTCAATTGCTGCAAAGATACATATGCATTTTCATATGCAAACAAACACACATATGTGAAAAGCGTTGTTTCTATCCATTTTACATTTCACTGGACATTTTAGCTAAAATGTTCTGATTCCGTGCACTTTGATATTCCTGTAAATCTGATGAATTTACCTGTAACCAGCTTAGTTATAAAAATGTTTAGCATGTTTCCGAAGACAAGGGTAAGACTATTTTTTTAAAATGAGAAAAACATTGTGCTATATAATTGCAATTACTGTGTCCTATATGTAAATCACTTGCTAAAACTCTTTTAAAAAGTGTTTAAAATTTTCATTTTTAAAATGTGGGCCAACTATTCCCTTCGGAAACATGTGGATGCTATTTTTTTTTTTTCATGATCCATGGAGAGTGAAGTGGTGATTGGATCGGGTCTCTATTTAAACATTTTTAGAAAATAAGTGTATCTTAGCCAAAGATGATCTAGTTACCCTCTTTATTCTAATTGTCCCCTCAAAACTTATGTGGGCTGTGTGGCTGCTGGCTCCTTACATCTAATCTAAATAAAGAACAAGGAGGGCATTGCAACATTGTGGAAAACCCTGTTACATGTTTTCTCAGCTTTCAGGGTTGCTAGTTCCTTGTCCAACAGTATTAATATTCTGAAATCCAATACTGCTTTTGTCCTTTTCTTGTTTGCGTTTCCATTATTTTAAGAAGCCTTTATATTGTGCCTCTGTATATATAGGTATGTGTGTGTTCATTTGCTTCCTCTTTGTCAATATAACGCAGCTTATTTGGCAGAAGTTTATTTGAGGAAGGAAATATGCAGGAATGGAGGGTGTTAGGATGAGGAACGGGGGAGACTATCACTAGAAGGAACCTGGATTTTGGTCTTGATTTTGACATTAAATTGCAGTGTGACTTTGGACAAGTCACTTAACCTCTACACACCTCAGATATTTGTCCTCTGATATAAGAACCTCACCTTTGGGTTTCTTTTCAGCAATGTTATTTTTATACCGTATGAACAGGATGAGAAACAGCATTGGAGAAGTGAAATAATATATTTTTATAGCCCAATTTTATTCTCTTCTTTTTCAGGTGAGTAAACTGAGGAGCAGAAGGGTAACTTTCTCCCAGACACATTGGTAGTTAGTGTCAAAGACAGCAGTACTTGAGGTGGGGGGAGGAGGGCTGTGGTTTCATGACTCAAGGACTTAGTTGCACAAATGACAGGATTTCTGCTGTTCGGGATACCTTCACAGTTGTACGTATATATGTACGCGTGTGTGTATGTATGCATGCATTTATCACAATATGTACCATTCAAAGAGCCATTTACAAAACGTTTCCTAAATTAACTTACTTCTTTTACTCATATGAACATTTTTATAAAGGATGACTAGTCTATATAGAAGAAAAACTTATATTGTTTTCCATAAACAGAACTCCATAAATAACAGCAAAAACAATGAAAACAAAACAATGCATTAACTTCAAGTTAGGTCCTGTTGTTCATTGCAAGCACCCGGCCTAGGTCTTATCTGGCATTGCCTGAAAACAGAGAGATTAATAACTGGCAGAGAGTATAGATGACAGACTATCACCAACCACTTTTTCCTTGCGTACTCAGAGAAATGGAGTAAGCAGGGAAGAGGACTGAGCTTTTTCCATGAGCGTCAGTGTCATTCAGTGCCAGGTTTGGGCACACACTTTGGGAAGTGGGGACGTAGCTGGGTCACAAGAAAGGGGCAAATGATATATCATGTAATATGATTCAGTATCAGAAGCACTGTGATTGAAGTTAATTACAGGATGTTATGGGAACTGATAGGAGGGGATTTTACCCAGGCAGGGTTACGGGCATCAGAAAGGGCTTTCTGGAGGACATGACATTGAAACTGAGTTCTGAAAGGGAGATCTACTTAATTCTAACTGCAGACCAGCAGGTTGGTATTGACAGACAGTGCATGTGTCAAGCAAAAGTCCAGAGGGTGGGCAGGGCATGTTGGTTTCTGAGACAGCAGCGAGTTCAGTGAGGCTGGAGCAGATTCAGGGAAGCAAAGAGGGTTTGGATTCTACCTGGAGGTTGAGGGGAAGCTATAGAAGGGTTATAAGCAGTTGAAAGAAACATAGATTTGTGCTTTGGAAAGATGATTCTGGAAGCAGCATGAGACAAGATTAGGGCAGCAGTGGGGAAGGTGGAAAACCCATTTGGACTTGGCTATTCCAACAAAACACTTCAGCCTTGATTCAGATCTCAGAGTTTTCCCCACTAATGTTCTCCTTCGGATCCCACCTTGCATTTAGTTGCCATATTTCCCTAGGCATCTCTGGTCTGTGACCGTTTCTGCCTTTCTGACCCTGACAATTTTTGTCTCTTCCTCTTGTTAATTGCTCCCATTGTGATGTGTGGACAAGGGACAAAGAAGGAAGAAATTCAGGGGAACGGGCTCTGCACTCAGGTGGCAGCTCAGGTGGGGGCAATGGAATGTGTTTTGGAGTTGGGCATACTTGGGTTAGAAACTTTCTTAGTAGCTGTGTGACCTTCTGCAGATTAATTAACTTCCCTGAGCCCAGTGCTGTCAGAATTATATCAGACTTCTTTATGTCAAAGACGAGGAAATGGCTAAAGCAAATCTGTCTTTGGAGGTATGTAAACTTTGACATTGAGAAGTGCAGCCAAACCTAGAGGTGCGGCTGGGCACCCTGGTCCTGAATTCAGGGACACTTGGGTCTGAAGTTACCCCTCCTCTTTATCACTGAGTGACCTGAGCAACTTACTTTATCTCTTTAAGCTTTGATTATTCCTCTGCTCAGAATTTTGAGACGAGATGTATGGATGGCTTGCTGTGAATTCTCAATTGGTGGTAGCTGTCACATTGAAGCAGATTGAGTAGATTCTTAGCAAGCACATCTATTTTTGGGTCCCATGTTGTAAGTGGGAGGGTGTGTATGTTAGGGGTGCTCTTTGCTACTGGGTCTTTCACTTGGCAGTCTTCCCCTCTTGGGTGGGACAGCATATATTTCCTGATGTGTACCCCCTCACTCTCCGAATTCTATTTGATTATTCCAGAACTCAGGGGACTGGAGGATGAAGGCTGCTGGAAGTGCTGGCTCTAGGAATGTGCACTTCATTCACCTTCCTCTAAGGGACGTCTTCTCCCCCAGAGGAGTAGAGACAAATGGCTGCTTAGAGGATGGAGATTCTGCCCAGCTGCCATGGTGCAGGATCAAATATAACAGGTGTGGCCGGGACTGCACAATGGAGTTGTTTGGCTTAGCTTCCCAGTAGAGACTCTGGGAGGCAGGTGGGGAGGGAAGGATGCTGTGCTTTCAAAACGATTGTAAGGGTGAGAACCAAGCTGCCACTTCTAGTGCTACCCTTGACTCCTTCTCCAGGGCATCACACAAGCTTGAGGGATGAGGTTCTTTGAGGTGAGCTTCCAGACAGGGTAGATGAGAGGATGGTTGAGGTCATATGGATAATGAAAGACAGGCTAATCGATTGCTGTTCTTTTCTGTGAGAAATCCAAGAGTTCCAGTAGGGGGCAGTGATGTCTTTCCTAAATAGTATCTCATTGCTAAAGAGTGTATTTAATATTGACAGTTCTGAATCAGACGAGGGTAGTGGCTTTCGAATCCTTTTTTGTTGTTATGTTGTTGTTGTGGTCGACAGTAAGAAATGAATTTTCTGTTGTATCCTCGTGTGCATAGGTTTGTGCGTATGCAACAACAGAGAAGAATGCGCTCTGATACATTCTGTTCTGTTCTATTCATTTTAAAAAACATTTTATTCTAGTTAAAAAAATCTCATTTAAGACTCACCAGGTGAATTTCTTATTCATTAATCTGTAGTTTGAAAAGTGCTGACCTGGAGGGAGGTTTCTAAAAAAGTGCAGGAGGGCTCTAGCCTTTGTTCTTTTCAATGTATTATTTGATGAATATCTTACTTCCTTTTGAGAGCAGAGACTGTGTACATCTCAAAATAAAAATAATAGTTGAGGTTGAATGTGTGTTATGCATTAAGGTCAAATGTGTGTTATGCTATGCAAAACCTTTGTGATGACTCTTGTGTAATCCAACAAAATTTTGGTGTAGTTACTATTATTTTTATTTCCACTGAGGTTTAGAAAATTGATGTGGCTTGTCTAAGTCCAAAGTTAGTGGTGTTTGAGGTGAGATTTGAACTCATGTCTCTCTGATGCTGGAGCTAGAAAATGAAACCATTATATTATATTGTGTTTCTGGCAGGTGACACATCTCTGAGAGAAATGCTATCACTAATATGATTATGAATAGGAACTAGATTAAAACTTGTTTCAGCAGCCTGAAATACTGGGCTGAAATCAATACAATGATTCTTTTGCAATTGAATCAATCAGAATTGGTTACTTTAGAACAGGATTGGAGATAACTGACTTTCCAGGAGGTCTTGAAAAAAAAAAAACACTGGTGTTATTGTTGACCACAGTCAGGTAACTTAGCCTAGAAAAAAAATAGACTGTATTTCCCAAATGGAAAATAGAAGGAGGAGAAGAAAGCTTTGACCTATATTAGTGATTGGTCAAACAAATTATAAGATCTATAATTTATGTTTTGAAGTATAGTCTAAGTGGGGGAGTGAAATGAATGAAGGAAACTTGCAAGAGACTTCAGAGCCAATAATAGATGATTGTGGACATCTGAGGAGGGGGAAGCAGCCAGGTGGAGTCTCGTGGGTCTCACTCATCATGGTACCTATAGCTTGAATGGTGGTAGCAGAAAGAAGATCATGAACATGAGAGAATAACCCATTTTTAATACCATGGAAAAAGTTATTAAGGGCATCCTTCTCCTCCAAATATGTGTTGTGAAACAAGTAGCCTGGGAAGAGCCCATGTTCATGTAGAGATGCTTTACTTCTTATGCATAAATACTGGTAGTAACACTTTTTTACTCAATATTTAGGAATGCTTAATTATCTACTTCCATAACCTTCCATTTTACTGTGTGTGTGTGTTTTTTTAAATTTAGGGTTGCATGTTTTATCATTATCTATGAAAAGGATTTTGAAAACAGATGCCTCATTTCTGTCTTTTATTTTAACCTTTCAAATCTAGCAGACCATATGTAAACATGATCTGTATGACTCTCAACTCCTTTATCTTCCTTGCATGGGCCAAATAAGTGTGAA
Organism: Ateles fusciceps; assembly: GCA_036589455.1. NCBI lineage: Eukaryota > Metazoa > Chordata > Mammalia > Primates > Atelidae > Ateles > Ateles fusciceps. The sequence goes on along the minus strand of JAZHEH010001005.1, from coordinate 11,613,883 downwards.
GGTGACTTTTTTTGTTATTGAACGTTCTTGCACGTAGAGAATTTCTGATGTTTGTTCATTTGGGGATATATTGAACATCTACTTTATAGAGACATTCATAGGAATGCCTCTGCATTCTTTGAACGTTGTACCAGACAGTAAGCAGTGAAAATGGCTACATCTGCTTTCCTCCTCAGGGGGAGCTGCCAGGGGCTAGGCTGAAATAACAGCTGCATGGTAATCCTGGTGACCAAAAACTACTTGTTCATAAAACAAAACAAAACTAACTTTTGTCTGTCCTAGAACACATAGCTTTGGGGCTCTAGTGGGTGGAGGGAAAGGATAGCAAACAGAAAGATTACTTGGATTTTCATTTCTGGTTGTTTTAAAGGCCTAAGAGCTTACATAAACTGATATTCAGATCCTCTTCCAAGTCCTGTGGCATTCTTTTCTTTCTTTCCAAGTTGTGTAAAGTCCATCTGTCTGTTTCTCTCTCTCTCTCTCTCTCTTTCCCTCCCTCTCTTTTTGGCAAGGTATCACTCTGTTGCTCAGTCTGGAGCGCAATGGTGTGACCATAGCTCACTGCAGCCTCGACCTCCTAGGCTCAGGTGCTCAGGTGATCCTCCCACTTCAGCCTCCTGAATAGCTGGGTCTACAGGCATGCATCACACATGTCCAGCCACTTTTTTTTTTCGGTAGTTTTTGTAGAGATGGGTTTTCACCATGTTGCCCATGCTAGTCTCAAACTCCTGGGCTCAAATGATCCACCCACCTAATCCTCCCAAAGTGCTGGGATAACAGGTGTGAGCCACGGCACCAGGCCAGTTTCTCTTTTTGTTTTCCTCATGTCCTTAGCATTTCTCTTTTGCTTGTGCTCGTTGGTCCCTGTACTTTTCCTTCAAAATACTTATCATAGTTTAAAAGTTACTTTATTGTAAATTTTTTTTTGGGGGTTAATAATCCATGTGCACCACCTAGATTGGAAGTTCCATGAAAGCAGGAATCTTGTTTGGGTCACTCAGCTCTGTATTTCCAGAGTGCATCCCAGTGTTTGATGCATGGCAGGCTCTCAATAAGATTTTTTTTTTTTTTTGAGACACAGTCTTGCTTTGTTGCCAGGCTCCAGGCTAGAGTGCAGTGGTGCGATCTCAGCTCACTGCAACCTCCGCCTCCTGGGTTCAAGCAATTCTCCTGCCTCAGCCTCCCGAGTAGGTGGGACTGCAGGCACGCACCACCATGCCCAGCTAATTTTTGTATTTTTTTTTTTTTTAGTAGAGATGGGGTTTCACCATGTTGGCCAAGATGGTCTCGATCTCTTGACCTCGTGATCTGCCTGCCTTGGCCTCCCAAAGTGCTGGGATTACAGGTGTGAGCCACGGTGCCCGGCCTTTAAAGATTTGTTAAATGAGTGAATAAAAAAATAAAGGAACGAAATGTTGGGCTCGGGTTTTGACCTCTTCTTGTCATTTATAACCACTTATTGCTCATGAGTGATGGAGAAATCAGGTGATAGGGCTGCTCACATACATAGCAGGTATTCAGCAAAAGTTTATTGAGAATAATAAGTGTAATTTTCATTTGTTTAGAATAAGTTGCTATAGATGTGGTGTGTCTTTTCTTAATTTTCAAACAGGTAGTAATTTGACCAGGGATAATCATGCTCTTTTACTGAAGCTCTAATAGTCATTTTGCTCAGTAATTTACCTACAGTATAGGATTTGATCCTCCAAATGATCCTCCAAAGAAAGTGACATTATCTTCTTTTTCAGATGAAGGAATCAAGGTTTAAAGTACTTCAGACGTTTGCAGAGATTCAAAACCAGTTTAGTCTAACCTGAAAATCAGTGCTTTACATAATTATGTAATTCTGGTTACACGTTTTCTCTTTCAGAACTTAGGATCTTCAAGATAAATATTTCTCTTTTGAACATTTGAATGTTTCCCTTTGTCTTAAGGAGGAGGGATGATAGAAAATCTAGAGGCAGGGACCTTGGCTTATATAAACATTATTGCACCAAACACCACGGGACATCCCTTCAGTGATGAATGTTCTATGGAATAAAGAGCCAGGGGATAGGTGGCACCTTTAAGGTATTTTGAGGCCTGAGTGGTCCAGAGTATTGTTTCAGAATCTCAAGTCCCTTTCCTTGGGAAATCATAAGTTCAGGGCATGGTGGGATGCAGAATGAAAAGCTCATCCTTGTCCTTGAATATCTGTCAGTCTGTTTAGGGGAGATTGGATGCATGTGTGCAAAGCACTAGGAGGAAAATTCTGAGTTTAGCTCCTTTGGGACGGAGGGAGGAGTCAGATGGTCATCCATCTATTCCTGCATCTACTCACCCACCCAATCAACCATCCATCCATCCATCCATCCATCCATCCACCCATCCTTCTGTCCATCCATTCATTTATCCAACTAGCCAATTAACCAACCAACCATCTAACCACCCAACCACCCACCTACCCAACAAAGCAAGCAAGCAACCATCCAACCAACTAATATTGAACACCTCTTATGTGCTAAACTCACAATCCAGTGAGCAGGATCATGACAGTCCCTGACTTCATGAGTCATAGGGGCTCCAAGGCAAGTCAGAATCCTCTGATGAACCTACCTATTATTCTTATCATCACAAGTTTAGATTTGAGCACTTATACCTCAAACACTGTTCTAAAGGTTACTCTTATTATATAATCGACTTCCCTTAATTTCTCTGACCTACAAGAAATAATTGCATTGTATAATTATTCACATAACACATATGAAGAAATGAGTTCAAAGAGGTTAAGAGATTAATTCCTACTCAAAGTCCTGTAGATAGAGGGTGGCAGTGTCAGGACACCAATCCAAGCCTTATCTATATTGCAAGTATTGCGTAAAACCTTAGCTGAAATTCTGATCAATTTTATAGAACTTCAGCTAGCTAGATCTTGTTCACGTGAACTTCCTGTCTAGGATGCATGGTCATACCGCTGAACAACTCCACTGCTTACCAAATGTGTGACCTGAGGCGAGTTGTTAAGCTCTTGGTGCTTCATGTTTGTCACTGGCAAAATGGAGATGATAATGGTACTTATCTCATGGGATTGTGGTGTGAATCAAATGTGTTAATATATGTAAAGTGCCTGGCCCATGTTATATAAGTGTTGGCTATTACTGTTATTGTGTTGACAGACATTTCAGAAGAGTACTTGTTTGGGTGAAGAAGATAATGAACACTTCTTTGTTGAACTTGTGAGACTGAGACATGCTTAGAGGAATGTAATCTGGGCTACATGCTTGGCTGTTTAGGTGAGCATAGAAGACAGGGATGGCCTCAGTCTGCCTCCCGTGTCCGTGCATCATCTGCAAATGATTGCCTCCATCACTTACCTAGCACAAGTATAGGAAGTTGTAACCTCCCTTTATTGGTGCTGTCATTTTGAACCTATGTTTAGTCTGGCAGGCATTTTGATCTCCATGATTTATTGCTGTGGGTGTTTTGACTCCATGCTTATAAGTACAACATAAAAAACACCAATAATAGTCGCATTTTTCTCAAGAAAGTATTTTCTTAATTAATGCTTACTCAGTTTCACTCCAAGAGAAGTGTTCAATACAGAGCAGTTAAATAATTTCGACCTTTTTCCATCTCTCTTTTTTATTTTATTGAAATCATTTTATGGACAGTAATCCTTTTGCATGTGAAATTTCACAATGATGACTTGTAATTTGTTGACAGTAATTTATATGGGTCAAATTTTAGCTTCTGCCACTATGAATTTTCCATTGTAGTTTTATTTCTACTAGGTCAAATTTTCCTGGTTTGAATTTGATTGATCTGAATTTTATTGGGACAGTTGTTTGATTCCTCTGTAAATGTTTATTCATTAACCCGTTTTTTGTGTAGGTTAGCTGTGGTCAGTTTTATTTTGAACTGATTATTTCAACCAAAGCAGTGAGGGATAAATGCCCAATCACCTTAAGCATCTTTGGAAGCCTGAGATGAGGCCAGGTAAAGGCAGACTGGACCAGGTCTAAATGAAATGGTGTGGGATAAGTTTTCATTCACAGAAGATGGGCAGAGTGGAGATCAGTGGTAACTATCAATGATACAAACTTCAAAGAAATGATGAGATACAGAGGTCCAAGGTTAAAGTCAATGATATATGTGGAGCATGATGATTTTCCAAACTATTCCCAAACACTCTGAGCTGTGCATGTTATACCCGGCAATTTAGTCCTGGAAGATTCTTGGTGCGTGTTGCAGGGTTGAGTTAGCTCAGTATGATGTAGTCAAAGAGCAGTGGGACTGGGGTCAGGTGAACTTGGATCTGAACCTAGTTCTTGTCACTCCTTGTGTATACTGGGATAAATCCATTTCCCACCTGAGGTCTCAGTTTTACCTACTGTCAAAAGATGACTCTAAAATTTCATAGACCCCTTTGAAAATCTGAAAAAAAACTACGAAATCTCTTCTTGGAATTATGTACACACACCCATATTTACACATACTTTCAAAGGGCTCATAGACCCTTTAATGCACGCCCAAGGATGATGAGTTAAAAACCTCAGCCTCTGTAATCTGTCAGGACCTGTCCGGGGTTGACATGCCAGGGCTTAGGTAAGTGTTATAAGTGTGTCCTCCAGGTGATGCCTGAGAACTGACACACACACTGCTTATGGATAAAAATGGAGACATCCAGAAAAGTAGGATCTGAAACCCTTCGTATGCATCGTTGGTTTCTTAGTGTTTTCATTAACATTATGAATGGTTAAGAGTATAGACCTTGGGATTATGCTGCCTGGGTAAAAATCCTTGCCCTGAGCATGATCTTGGGCAAGGTATTTAACCATTCTGGGCCTCCATTTCTGCATCAGTAATATGGGAATATTAATGCTAACAACTTCATAGGGCTTTTGGATGAAACAGCTAATGTTCAATTGTTACCTCTTATTACCTCATGATTGAACTCATGTTCAGATAACTTTATGTCATACAAAGTGGAAGCTGGTGAGCTTTGGAGACCCTCTAGCTCAGCTTTGTTATTATATGAAAGATGAACCAGAAAAAGAAAAGCCTTACCCATGGTCACCCAACGCATCCATGTTAGGGTTGCTCTCTGACGCTCCTCTTAGACACCAGGAAAGTTGAGCCACCATGACATCATCAGCATACCAGCTTCCAATACAAGAGGAGGCTCACCTCCATGGATAAAGTCCCATGTGATGATCTGCCATATTTGTAGAGCTTTCTGACACCAGCTGTTTCTGTTGTGAGTATAGAGTGATTCAGGGTAGGTTGGATGCCAGTGAGTATAATTTCTACAAAAGTAGTTTACAAGAACCTCTCATTCTACCTGGAAATTAGTCACACTGATTCTAATTACAAGGCTTTTGTGACCCCAGATGACTGGTCACCCCCTCCCAGAGCAAGCATTTCAACCATCCACCTGCAATGTCTGGGGACTACTTGATGTTACCACCACTAAAAGAACTGGAACTCCTCAGGGGAACCCTTCAGACATAACCACTGTATTATCTGACAGAAAGCAAATTCTAAGGTAGAAGACCACTCAAGAAACTTCCAAAGACTCCTGGGTCCTGGGAAATACAGGATGAGCCCATGTGGCTGAGGTTAGCTTTGCTGTCAAGGGAGCTGTGGATTTTACTGCTGGAGGAATGGTTTGTGTTGCTACTCCCACCAAAGAAATTGACTCTCTTCTTCAGAGCACAGCAAGGGTTACACATTACCCTACTGAAAGCATGTCCTTTGCCCTGCTGGTTTCAGTAGTAGGAAGTACATTCCTGCAGTATATTCACTCTCACACCCAATGTGGTAGTATGGGTAAAAGCTTTTGTATGAACAAGGAAAAGACCTCTGCATTTGTTAATTTCTACTCCATGTGTTGTTATTGGGCTTTTGCTGTGAATGCTCCTGGTGTTTTAAAGGGCCATGTTAAAGGTTTTGGGGCTTCTGAGGGATTCGGGTTTTGAAAATTCCCTGGAAAGTGTCAACAGATGTTCAACAAGTGATCTAATTCTAGGTTTTAGGAAAAGAAGTTTGTGGTAGGACTTGGCTGGGACCTCAAGGCCTGGAGTCAATGCTGGACTCTGACGTTTGGCAGCGTTGGGACCTTGGAGCATGACTTAACCTCTCGGGGCCTCAGTTTCCTCACCTGTCAAATGGGTTATTCTAGAATTTGCCTTATAGAGTTGCTCTAAAGATTAAAAGAGATGATGTACTTAGAATACTTACCCTAGGACCTTGTTTATTGCAAATATTTAATATATAATTGCTATTATATTTTTTACCCTGTGTACTCTATAATAAATAACACAGCTAATGTTTACTGAGCATTTATGGTGTATCAGTACTGGATGAAATTCTTTGAATGCATGATTTCAGTTAATACCCACAACAACCTCAAGGGTGGTATGATTAACATGCCCATTTTATAGGTGGGGAAATGAGGTCTTGGAGAAGTTCAGTCGTTTGTTTGAGGTTTGATAGCTTGTGAGTAGCAGGGGCAGAATTTGAATTCAGTTGATATGGTCTCAGGGCCCATGCTCTTCGCCGCCAAGCTGTTCCGATCTCCTTTTGCTCCTGACTTGGCTTCATCAGCATGCTTGTCTTTAGGTTAACCTGGTCTTCTCCCCCAAATCCTCTCCTATGAAACACTTAGCAGTACAACATTGTGTGGGTATGCGTGTGTGTTGACAAGGGCCAGCTTGCTTATGATGGGAGGTATAAACATATATAGGTGAGGAAATGAAGGCTCAGAGAGCCATACATTTGAAGAGGAACTGTTTGTCATCTTACTATGAATATATTTTAAATGACCGATGTTCTAGTAGGAGAAAGGGACTGCAAATGGGAGCAGAGACAGGAATAAATCAGAGAAAGAACAAAACAGAGCAGCCCACCCCACCCCAGAGCACACCATCATGGAATCTATTTGGGGCTATCTCAATTTCCCCAGGATGGTTCACCTATGAGAGAAAGCAAGGAAAACTGGCTTAAGGGAGCTACATTTTGAGTGAGAGTAGAAGTTACTTGGAAATGACTCATAAAAAGAAGCAGCCCCCCCCCCAATCAAACAGACACATATACACACCAATGTGCACACACATGTGTATCCCGCACACCCACCCCAATAAGTCATTATTTTCTGTTATGTATTTCATTTTCCCCCCCAGTGCAGATGGATTGATTCACAGTGATGTTTCCTAAATACCCTGATTGTTACATAGCTCTTCTCTTCCAGTTCATTCCAGCTGCCTCTGAGTTCCAGATTGTTGAACCTCTTGGGTCTCTGTGACTCACTCTATTGAGGGTCACTTTGCAGATCCCCTTGAATGACTGGTTCCAGTATTCATGTTCTGGAAGGATGGCATAAGATTTTATCAGACTGTCTTATAATCAGTGCAAACTGGACCACGCAGAATTGTACCAACATCTAGAGCAATATATATAGGCAGTCTGAAAATGTCAACACTTTGCAATCCCCAAAACTCACATGTAAGTCCTTCCTTCAGAATGATTTTCAAGATTACACAGTTCTGCTGACCAAAGTATAGCTCCTGCCAAAGAATTCAACAACTACAATGTGATTTCTGGATGTGAATGAATTCAGATATTCCGCAGCCACATTTATGCTGCTTAAGGGAGACCTAGGTTCAAATCTTGCCTCAAAGTGCTGAGTATTGGCATTTACAAATCATCTTATGCTTCTGGGCCATGGCTCTTTCAACTGTAAAATGGGGAAAATAAATACCTATATTGCAAAGTTGTTGTAAAATTAATGAGTTAATATGTCTAAAGCATTTAGCATGGTGGCTGTAATGTAATAGGTAGTTAATATATTACGGCTATTTTTAAAACCCATGACTTGAGCCTGTAATCTTGGAAAAAGACTCAAAAAGCGAATTTAATGACTCCAAAAGGAACTCAAAGAGATATAAAGAAAGTTAAAAAACAATGACAATAGCAAATTCTTCCACAATGCAAGACATTATTTTTTGTGCGTTATATGTGTTATATGAGTGTGTGGTTGGTGGTTATTTCCCTCATGTTTGAGCTCGGTAGGGCACAACTAGAACCAAATAAGGGAAACATTTTAAGTGAGAGAAAAAGTTGCTTGTCTCAAATCCAAAGAAGAAACCAAAGTGATAACCCTTGAACATTAAAGTTATGAGGATTATGTTTTTGAACAGTAAGATGTAACAACTGACATAACAAACCACCCCAAAAGTTTCTGACCTAAAACAGCTTATCATCATCTCTTGATCTGATGGATTGACTGGGCTGGGCGGTTCTCGCTTGGGTTCTCTACTGTGGTTGTAGTCCGATGGTGGCCAGAGCTGGAGTCATCGAAGACTCCTCTCGGCTGGGCATTGAAGATTGCTTCCTCACGGGGCTGGCAGTTGATGCTAATGGTTGGTTGGGAGCTCAGCTGGGGCTGTGATCAGCTGGAGCCATGAGCCATGTCCACTCCATGTGGGTCGGCCTTCTTACAACATGGTGGCTGAGTTCCAAGAGATTGCATTCCAAGAGCTAGCATTCCAAGAGATTAAACCAGGAGCTGCAAAGCTTCTTATGACCTGGCCTCAGAAGTCACACAGTGTCACATCTGGTTACACAAGGCCAGCCTAGAGCTGGTGTAGGAGGTGATTGCTCAATGCTGTGAACACTGGGAAGCCTGGTTCACTTGGGGCTACCTTGGGGATTAGATAGGAAAGGGAGCTTTACAAGACCAGATATCACTCATATCTGGGGTAGTATTTTTGATAATGATTTTCATGTCTATGGGAGAAGGAGTAAAGATGCTTTGTTACCTGCTTTTTATAAAATCTAGTTTGTTCCCTTGAATCCTCCACCATTCAACTTCCAGCATGTTTGCATAGAGTTTTTATTATCCAGTGAGGCCAAAAGAACCCAGCCTTGTCCTTAAGAAATGCAAGAAATACATTAGGCAAGTCGCCTTCTCTGTCTCCAAGTAGGCAGACGTGACTCTGTCTCTGGCCAGAGGCAGGTGCAACAGCATTCTCAGCACTTCCTTGTGCATCTGGAGAAGTGGCCAAAGTGGAGATGGCTCACTTTTGGGTCAGCTCACTTTGGGTGTGGCCACAGAGTGGAGATTTTCAGATGAGAAATTTCGTTTCTTTAGAACACCTGTAACACACACGTGCACACACACACACAGAGATTTTGAATGAGGCCTAGAGTGAAGACGTGACTTGGTGAGCTTCACACCTTGTTAAGTGGTGGGGGGAGTGACTACAACTTTGTTCTTCTAAATCTTAATCTGATGATCTTCACTGAATCATTCCACCACACTTGTTATAAGGTTTCCCCTTGTTTCTGTAGTAATTGCTGGCACTTAGTTATTTCAGTGTTTGTACATAGTGAGACTCTCAGAAAATGCTATAGATGGGAAACCCAGCCAAATATGTGGGAGTCTTATGGAATATGCCCAAGACTACAGATGTAAAGATCACACAGGTCTGCTGTGGGATAGAGCTGTTAGCTGGAAGCTCAGCGTAACCTCTCCTGAATAAGCCCTGGGAGAGTTTCAACACCTTATCTCCTCAAGTTTACTTATGTACTCAATAAATAGTTATTAGACTCCTTCTATGTGCCTAGAACTGCCCCAGGCTCTAGCAATAGATCAATGAACAAAACTCATAAAGTTCTTGTCCTCCTGGCACTTACAATCCAGTGAGAATATTCCTGAACATTTCCAAAGGTGACAAATAGAACCAATATTTGTTCAGAACAAAGACAATTGGCAAAAATGTGCTTTTAGTCCTCTCCCCCACAGAGGGGTTACAGTACTTAAAATATAATTTAAATAAAATTAAATTTAGAAGCATTTGATTTACACATTCCTTCTAAAGTGTGAGACTAATAAGATGCTTTTGGAATGGATATAAATAAAGAATTTCAAATTAGAGAACTAAGCACAATGGGCTACCATGAAATACATTAGCTGAGGAACTAATATTTTGTTTTCCAAAAATCATTTAGAAACAATAGCTCCCCTGGCATTGAACTGGAGTCTTTGAAAACTCTGCCTCTCCTTGGAATTCTTGATATGACCTCACATTATTGCATTGTTGAATAATCTCAACATTTTTTGGGTGTAACTGATTTAACAAGTTAACACTTGATGCTGTTTATACAACGTGTCCCTTGGAGGAGCAAGACAGAACAGGACTGGGAGATTACAGCATGGGAATGGGATTTAGGCTCGTCACATTTGGTTGACTGAGCAATTTTTATGCTCTGATTTGGCTTATTATGGTGCCTACAAGTCACCCTAACAAGTGGCTTAATAATTTGTCAGAAAAGTTATCTGTCATATAGTCAAACCTGTTGAGTATGAATAATCTAATTGAAGTTCACTTTTAAAATGATAATTCAACAAGCGTTTATTAAGAACTTATGATGTTTTAAGTAATGTAGTTGATAGAGGTTGCTACCCTGGCAGATCTTAACTCACAAAGGGTCAGAGAGATAGCAGAAAAATGAGTGCTATGATAAAAGTAAGATAGGGAGATGTGATAGGGAGTGAGTGGGGTTACTTTAAGTTGGGTGGTTATCAATCATGATGAGGACTGACGTGGTATAATTGTTTAAAGGCTGGTTGTGTCTGATTTTTGTTTAAACCAGCCTTTGGAAGGGGGCTGCACAGGATAAGGAGAGAACTGGGCAAAGGGTCAGAAGTTCTAAATTTTCTAACTAGCTTTGCCATTAGTAACTTTGTCTGAGGTTGGCTTTCCAGGGCCTCCATTTTCTCACTCAGTCAATCATTAAGAGCTGGGACCTAATATAATAGAAGATCTCTAAGGTTCTTTTAGTTTTAACATTTAGTAATCACATGATTTATGCTATCAGGTTTTAAGAACACTCACTAGCAATGTCTGTTTTTTAATTAGCACGTTTAATTCTTTTCTGATTTCAGATATATTTTTTTCTCTTGTTCTTAAAAAAACTCTGTAGAGATGAAAAAACTGTGGTATAAGGCAGTTAGGTAATATACCCAACTTCACATGAGCAGTAAAATAAGGCTATTAAGGAGGGCCTTAGTGAGTGACAATTGATTATGATTGGATCAGAACAGCCATACTTAAAGATCTAGTGAGTTCTAATTTCCTTTTAAGCACCAATATTCATTTATGTGTTTTTCAAAAATCACTCCCATAGATGGTACTCTGTAAGTCTCATGTCAGAAAAATGATCAAGTGATATCTATAGGTTACTTGCTCCGAGCACCGACATGAAGTCTTTTGAGCCCTAATGGAGATGTGACAATGTGCCAAATCTATATATAATGACATTCCACACATTGAAAAATAAAGGTGGCTATTGCTGCTGGGAATGCAAAATGAAACAGCTGTTTTGGAAAGTGCTTTGGCAGTTTCTTATAACTTAAACATACACTTACAGAATAACCCAGAATTCCTACTCCTAGGTATTTATACCAAAGAAGTGAAAACTTATGTACACAAAAACCTATACACAAATGTTTAGAGTCGATTTATTCATAGTTGCCAAAAATTGGAACACCCAATGTCCTCCAACTGGGAAATGGATAAACAAACTATGATATATTCATACAACAGAATACTACTCAGTAATAAAAAGAAATGAACTCTCGATACATGCAACAACTTGGAGTTATATCAAATGCGTTATGCTAATTAGAGGAAGTCAGACTCAAAATGCTACATACTGCATATCATCCATATGGCATTTTAAAAACTATAGGATCAGCAAACAGATCTGTGCTGTGAGTTGGAGGAAGAATTGACGATAAAAGACACAAGGAAATTGTTTGAAGTGGTGAAGCTGTTCTGTATCTTGACTGTGGTAGTGGTGACACAACTGAATGCATTTGCCAAAACTCACAGAACTCTGCAAATAAAAAAAATTTAATTGTATTACATATAAATTATAGCTTCATAACAGGGTACCCTTAAAAAAGTAGTAATATATTTTTGGATGTGTTTTGATTTTACGTGCTTTGAGTGAATAGTTTCTTTTTTCCAGAAAAGTAGCTCATTCTTATTTGGTGTTTATTTTCTGAGGATGTCAAGTGGAGTCAGAACCAATAAAAGTTCTATCAAGAAGAGTCTCAGTTAACCAGATCAGCTTGCTCAGGTTGGTGGAACCATGAAAACTAGATAAGAAATAATGAGAGTAGCCTTCCATTGCTTCGATCCCTAGGATTCACTTCCTGTCCTGTTTTATACACTTTGTAAATGGTACCTCTATAATCCATTATAGTTTTTGGCATCATTGCTCACTTTGACTATTTGCAGATTACAAATTGTTTGAGGTTAAAGAAGTGAGTGGAGTACATACCCTTCAAGGTGAAGCAGGAAACCGATTTTTCCTTTCGAGTACAAGTTCTCTCAGGTCAGATACTGGGAACAAATTTATTTATGGCACCAAGCACAGCTCTTTGAGGGCTGGAACGCCCACTAAACATCTAAGCAAAAGTGGACATTTACCCTTCAGGAATACATGCTGACAAATTCTTTCCTATATGCCAACCTGAAAGACCAAGCCTTGGAGGTATATGAAGCATTGCCCAGTCCAGAGTGAGGCAGAAGACTGAGTCAGGGGTTTCGACTTAGTCAAGGAATGCTCAATTTTCACATTTTCCCTCTTCCTGCATATCTTCCTCAGGAGTCATCAACCCAGACAAGGCCCCAAGGTTTTTCCCAATATAGTTCTTTAGGAAGTCACTATAAGTCAAGTGGAGTTGGTATTTATATGGCATTTGTTCCTTTTAAAATTTATTTTTAATTGATAAATGATAATTGTATATATTTATAAGGTATAATGAATAAACTGAAAAATTCAATAGAAAGCTTCAACAGTAGGTTCAATTAAGCAGAAGAAATAATGAGTGAACTCAAAGACAGGACATTTGAAATTATTCAGTTGAAGGAACAAAAAGGAAAAAGAATAAAAGAAATCTGTGGGATCTATGGGAAACCACCAAGAGAGCTAATATTTATATAATGCAATTTCAGAAAGAGAAGAGAGAGATAAAGGGACACAAAGCCTAGCTAAAGAAATAATAGCTGAAAACGTCCCAGATCCGGGAAGAGAAATCAATATTCATGTACAAGAAGCTGTTTGCAGGTTATTTTCACTTTTAGAAACAGAAGGTGAAACTCAAATTGGCTTAAGTAATTTTAAAAAATGTATTGGTTCAAGTGGCTTAAAAACCACGCTGGTTCCAGGAGCAGGTTGACAGTACCTCAAAGATGTCACCATCTCTTGGTTGTGCTTTCCCTGTTCATTCCTAAGCTTCATGCAGTTTCAGGGTGGTGACCAGCAGCTTACATCTTACCTTCCCCTCTCCCCCTGGGTTTGACTGGAACAGAAAAAAGAGCATCTTATTCCTCAGCACTTTGGAAAAAAGCTCTGGACATGAGGGACATTGTGACAGGGAAATAGAATATCATTGTTTGACCAGCCTGGGACATCTGAATTCAGGGATAGAGAACACAGATAGGGGCCATTGGGAGGGGGAGAGGAAACCCAAAAATAGGAAACTAGATTACTGTTACTGGAAGGGGAATGTGCACTTCAGCAAGATGAAACCAATATGCAATTCAGCCCCCACATATGCAGAACTGTAAAAAAGGGAGCTGCGTTTGGTTTCTTGGGACCTCCACCTGGATAAACTAAGTTCAAGGGTTCAGGATGGATCTAACAGGATGCTTCTACTCCCAGTACATATTTTCTTGGTGCTCCTTGCTGTCTATCTCCTTTTGAGCTGTTTCCATCCACTCAGAACCTGGTCTGTTCCCCTCCATTACCTTATCTCAGGCCACAGGTGTATTCATGACACCCAGTGCCCCTCTTCAGAGAGACAAGGTGGGAGCTTCTCAAAAGGAATTTGTACTAAAAATGGTAAATGGCAATTTGAAAAAAAAATCAATGAAGAAACATAACAAAAAATACAGTACTCAATTTGCTTTTAACAGGACATATTTTATACAGCATGTGCTTTAAGCCAAATTAAGTAAAGCCTAGCCATAAATTAGATCCCAGAAGGTGAGAACAGCAAGAGATATTTAAAACATTCTGCTAATTCTCCCTCATTATCCCATACATGGGACACTAAGGCCCAGGAAAGGGAACAACTGAACCTGACATCAGCATCAATGTCAATGCTGATGTCAGTGTCAGAGCTGGGCCTAGAACCAACATCTTCTACTTCCAGGTATGATGCCTCTGCTGTTTCAGTCTCCTAAAGTGATCCTTCACAGGGTCCACTGGTGTTAAAACAGCTCATTTTTATTTTAAAAGTATTTTAAGTAATCTATATGAACAAATGTTGGGGTCACCACCTGCGGGGGTCTGTCCTGCAGACCCTGACTCAGTGATGGATAAATAAAGTACACTGACACACAGATGTTATGCTTTGTCAGTTTGACTGAGTGTGTCTGGGTGGCTTACAGACTCCCTGGAGAGTGCTGTAAACAGTTGCAGCCGCCAACCCTCATCAGCCAGTGAGACTCGCATTTATTCAGTAAAGTTTAATAGACAAAGGCTTGAGTCAACTCCACTAGAGGTTAAAGATTAAAGGACAGGTTCCTATGCCCAAAGCAAACATCATTAGTGGGTAATATCCCTGGTCGACCTCCCCGCCAAGAAGGCCATCCTGCTCAAAGGTTAGTTTTAAGATCACATGAGTAAAAAAGCTAGCTAGGTAAACTACTCACATTCCATTGTATTTGTGCCCTGATCTCTCTGGCTCCTGCAAAGAGATTCTGGCTGTCTTCAGCCAAGAACTAAGGAAAAAACCCTTAGGCCTTCCAATAGGGTTTGAGGCTATATTCTATAACTTTCTCTAATATTGTTCCCTTAATATTTTTGCCACCACCCTGAGTGAATCCCCAAAACAAATAATGAATTCTCATGATTCCCAAATCAAAAATTAAACATGCATGCTCCCATTTCCCTACCATAGGCCACATTTTAAAAATTAGATTTTTTGTGTATTCTTCCAGGGATATTTTGTGTGTATAAAAACAATTCAGTAATATACTGTCCCACCATTTTAAATATTATAGCATACTAAACACTCTGCTTTGCACCTTGCTTATTTGAAAATGTTTATCTTGGAAAATCTTTCATATGAATATACAAGCAGTATCCTCATTCATTTTTACAGCTGTAAAGTATTTCCTTACATGATGGGAATAACGGTTTATTTAGCAGGTCCTCTAGTGGTGTCAATTTGGTTATTTTTGATACTTTGCTACTATAAGCAATGCCACAATCAGTAACTTTAAACACATGCAATTTCATATGTTTGTGATTATATATGTAGGAAAAATTCTACAAAAGTAAAATAGCAGAATGCTAAGGGCACATGCATTTGTTGTTTTGATAGATGCTGAATTGCCCTTCATGATGGTCGTGTCAATGTATTCCCCTACAATGCTGACAGTGCCTTTTTCCTCAGGCCCTCCCCAACACAGCCAGTTACCAATGTTGTCTTTGTGTGTTTAATAGCAGTGAGATGGTATCTCAATGTTTTAAAATTTTAACTACAGAAATATAGAAAATTAATACCGGAATCTTGTTTCCAGAGTAATTTTTATTACTCAGAACCTGGTCTGTTCCCTCCATTACCTTATCTCAGGCCACAGGTGTATTCATGACATCGAGGTGCCCCTCTTCAGAGAGACAAGGTGGGAGCTTTTCAAAAGGAATTTGTACTAAAAATGGTAAATGGCAATTTGAAAAAAAAAAGAATGAAGAAAAGTAACAAAAAAATGCAGTACTCAAAATGCTTTTAACAGGACATATTTTATACAGCATGTGCTTTAAGCCAAATTAAGTAAAGCCTAGCCATAGATTAGATCCCAGAAGGTGAGAATAGCAAGAGATATTTAAAATATTCTGCTAGTTCTCCCCTCTTATCCCATACATGGGACACTCGAATGATAGTAATATCCTCACACATATTTCCACCTTTTTCTCACCCCCAAATTCGTTATTGACATCATTAGAACATACAATAGCTATTTCCTGAGCATTTATCCTATTTTAGGCCCTGGAGCTAAAGCCCTACCCAAGAAAGACACATTCCTTGTCTTGTGAGGCTTATATTCTAGTTGGGAAGAAATTTAAAAATAGACTATTAGTTTAAAGGGTGTTAAGTGCTTTGAAGAGTACCACAGGGTTGATGTAGCAGAGGGAGCTAAGGTGGGGGCACGTTAGCCTGGTCCTCTCGCTTCCTCCCCAAGATCTGTGATCTTTAGGAGCAAGTAGGATGAAGTGCAAAGTGAGTGGAGTGCTCTCACTAGCTTACTATTAATAGTAGTGATTTTTAATTTATTTTTGGCCTGAACTGACCTGTATCTTTGGTATTATGTAGACGGAACTTTAAGATCACCATTAAGACCACCTCAGAGACTCTGCTCAGCTAGAGGCAGAAAAAGCCATTCCAGTTCCCCTAATGGGCTGATGCTAAAACATAAATGTCAGTCTGGTTCCTGAGGACATGAACCAGAACTCAGTTAAGAGTAAATTATCTTCTCCCTTTCACTAAGCACTCAATAAACAACTCATTGTCTAGTGCAGGCTTAGAAAATCCTATTTGGATCTGGAACGTAGCCCAGTTTGCATCGCATGGGTTAGGTAATGGGAAAACATGGCTCAAGGGATCAGGTAAAGGGGAGCTGTGTTTCTGCTTCTTACCTCCCGGCTGACTGTGGGCAAGGAGTAGTGGGAGATTTAAAGACTTCTGGTCAGGAAGCTTGATTAGAAGCATAAATCAGCTTGCTGCTCTGTCATGGTACGCCTCTTAGAAACCATCCAGGCCCCCACCATGGGCTTCAGTTCTGATTTAAGTCTTGCCTCTTTATATTTAAGTCTCAGCTTCTCTGAGACTGGAACCTGGCTTACCTTTCACCCCTATCTCTCCCTTAGACTCTGGGCCTATTGCTCTCAGAACTCCCAGAAGCTTCATTTTTCTTGCTTAGGCTTCTGACCATTGCCAATGACCAGGCATGCCATTCCATGTGCCCAAGACCCAGGGAGTGCCCGGCTCCATCTCATCTTGCTGGGTCTCTGTTGAACTGCTCTCTCTCTCTCTCTGGCTGGCACGCCATCTGTGCATTTCCTTGGACACAATATTCTGTTTCCCAGAATGTCATTCCCCCATGCACATCTGGCTGGCTTCTCCTGACCCCATCTTAAAGGCATTGTGAGTTTCTGCCTTCCTCCACTCTGGCCCATACCATGGTCAGACTTAGCAAGTGGCCTCCAGCTCTTTCTTGAGCAGTGGAACGTACTTTACATGTGAACTTTTCAGTGGAACTCCGTAACAGAAAATGGCAACAACAAAACAACAGCAACAACAACAACATCAAACAGCTTATTTAGGCCACTGGAATCTTCCTGGAAAGAAGCACATCACTGTTTGCTGAAACTAGGAAGCACTATAGAACCCCAGGACTCCTCAAAATTTAGTTGGAAACTTTAAATTGGGCAATTCAGTCTGTCCCTTTCTATTTTCTAGGCAGCTCAGACAATTAAGTGCCTTGCTAAGACCACACACTGAGACTAATAGAATCCAGTGTTACCCCCAACACAATGTGAGCTCCTCAAGAGGACAGAGACCTTCCGTGCGTCACTCCTGTATCCTCACTGTGTAGCACAACAGCTGGCACATAGTAGGTGCTTAAGCAACAGTGGTGAATGAATGAACAAGTCTTATGAGCCATGACCTAGGCACAGTCAACAAATGTTTATTGAGGATGTTTTATGTGCCAGGATCCCTGTCCTTGGCTCTGGGAATGGAGTAGAAAAGGCTGGTCAATGTGGTTTCTTCCAATTTGGACTTAGAGATAAGCACGGATCTGAAACAAATAATCACAAGTAGTTTATGAAATAATTGCAATGTGCCAAGGTCTGTAAAGAGGGAATATATGGGCACCTGAGAGGGCCTGGGACCTCGTCTAGAGCATCTGAAAGTTTCCCTTGAGCACCTGAGAGGGCCTGGGACCTCGTCTAGAGCATCTGAAAGTTTCCCTTGATGTGACTGTTAAGTGAAGAGGGGTCAGCATTTCTAAGGCACAACTGGACAGAGAAAAGGAGCTCCGCAGGGAGCAAGAAGCCAGCTGTGAAGGGGCACAGGTGAGAAAGAGTGAGCTAGAAAGGGGAGAGAGGGAAAGACAGACACAGAGAGAGACAGAGAGAACCACATGCTTGCAGAAGCCCTTAAAGATCCAGGTGGCTGGGTGGGAAGAACCAATAGGGCAATGAGAGGAGTCTGTACACTGTAGAGGTGGGACTAGGCCAGAGGGCACAGGGCATTTGGGGTCTCAAAAGTGGCAGCAGATCCATAAATCAAAACATAGGCCTCCTAGTTGTCTTAGTAAATAAAGTCTTGTTGGAACCCCCATGGGCTTAAGTCTTGTCTATGGCAGGATTCACGCCACAACAACAGAGCTGAGTAGTTGCAACAGAGACTCTCTGGCCCACAGTCCTAAAATATTTTCCACTTGGCCTTTTACAGAAAGTTTACTGACCCTTGGACTAAAGGAACCATGGAGAATCAAGAGGGCAGGAGCCAGGTGTGCCTCAGAGCTGCCTGCTAGAGTGAGGTGGGAGTAGGATGGAGGTGGGTCCCAACCCCCAGACCCACTTATCCCCTTCTAATGCCTTGTCTGTCATCTAAGCTATGGGTGTGGCTGAGGCCTGGTGAGGAAAAGCTCTGACCTCAGCTGCTCAGCTGCAGGACTCCTGCCAGACTCTGTCACTGCTGCAGGGAGGGCTGTCTCTGCCTGGAGCCATGGGTTGGGCAGGAACGGGGCAAATTCTCAGCCTCCACCCGTCAGTTGTATGCACTGTTCCTTAAGCCCTCTGCACTTGCCAGCTTCTGTGCCTCTGTACAAGCTGTTCTCTCTGCCTGGGGTGGCTGTTTCTACCTATCGTTGCCTGTCAAAATCCTTTCCACCCTTCCAGGTGAAGTTTAAACACCACTTTTTCCAGGGAGCCAGCCCTGATTATCACCCCTTCCCCTGGGCCCCACCTCATCCTCATCCAGGAGGAATGCTCACTCCTCTTCTGGCCTCCCATAGCGCTCCATTTTCCCTTCCTTTGTTGTAGCGACAGGAGCAAATTATGGTTTCCTGGAGATATGTTAATCCATTCATCCATTCACCCCCATAACTATTTATTGAGCACCTACTGTACACCAGAAGTTGTGGACAAAGTCTCTGCTTTCACAAGAATCAGAGAGAAAAAACAACTACCAATAAGTAAGAAAATAAATGAAATATTTTCAGACTGATAAGGGCTAAGCCAAAAAAATAAATCTCATGTTTCAGAGTTTTGGGGTGGTGTATGTGTACACCAGGTTAGGCAGGTCAGTCAGGGACGGCCTCGCTGAGGAGGTGAAATTTGAGCTGAGGTATGAATCAGCTATGGAAAGAGCTGGAGGGAGGGCATTCCAGGTCGAGGGGGAGAGCAGGTGCCAAGACCCTGAGGCAGGAAAAAGCTTGGTGTGTTTTAGAAACAGAAAAAAGTCTGGTGTGGTGGGGCTTCAGTGGAGGAGGAGAGGGATGAAGGGGTCAGGGAGGCCAGTGGGGCAAGCTTGGGTCAGACTTTGTGAGCTCTGGTGAGCAGTGTGGGATTTTGTGTGTATAGGAAACCACTGGACAGCATTAAGCAGGAGAGTGATGCCCATTCTTTTAGCTAGGTGCTGAGAACGCAAGGAAGACTGGAGATTCTTCCTTCCCTCTAAAGTGTATGTCCTGGTAGAGGTGCCTTCCCTTGATGAAAGTCATCCAAGTGCAAGGTCTGGTTTCTACTTTGCAGATGCAGATATTTGATGTGCCGGGTTTCCCCTCACCCCTCGTTACTGAGAGTGTAGTTCACAGTCCTCTGTGGCATCACCTGGGAGCATGTGAGAAATGCAGACTCTGGGGGCTCACCTCAGACCCTCGTATGAGAATCTGCATTTATCAACAGTCTCCATTGATTCACGTTAAACTGTCCTAGAAGTAATCAAGGTAGAGAGTGATAGACTCTCACTAACCAAATTGAGAGGACAATAATGAGTCAGATGCTAGCTCAACAATTTATAATAAGGGCTAATAACCTTACACAGGAGCCTTTAAAAATTTTCAAGTGCATACACATCACCTTTGAATCGTGTTAACATGCAGACTTTGGGTCAGTAGTTTGGAATGGGACCTCAAATTCTGCATTTGTAACAAGCTTGAAGGTGATGTTGATGCTGCTGGTCCCAAGACCCAAGCCTCATGTGACACTCATGCCATCAGTCCACTTGATTTTTATGATTATTCTGTTGTGAGTTGCTTTGTCTCATTATGTGAACCAGGAAACTGAGCATTAGGAAGCTTATGTTTGAGCTGTGTGATGTTGGGCAGGAGGCTCGGCTCATTCTGTTGCCTGTAAAATGGGGTTGGGGGTTCTGCCTGCATTGGGTTGGGGTACTTCTGCCTGCATTAGAGGATTGCTGGGGAAAGCAAATGAAGTAAAGCACATCCTGAGCTTAGCACAGTGCCTGGCACACAGCAGGGACTGAGTATTTGGTCATTTGTTTATTTTCTAGGACTTGAGTCTAGGTTTTCAGCCTCCCAAGGTTAGTAGAAATTAGGGGTCAGCTCAGCTGGAGGATGAGGTTAGGAATGAAAATATTTAGCAATAATTGAATATGGGGGCCGTTTGCTGGCAGTTTCCTTGGACGTGTGATGATTTCATGTCTCCACCTCTGAGGATATTTGTATTGGAGCTTTACCCATCAAAGCTTCTTCTTCCTCAGACTATGCTAGAGACACACAGGCATGTCTTTTGGTCTCTTCTTTTTCCCCCCTCTAGACCACATGCTCACATAGCCTGTCCTGACAACCACCATGACCTCAGATCCATCAGAGTTCAATTGCAAAGACCACAGCACCTTGTGCTATTCCAGGCATGGCTTCTGGAGGAGATGCCCAGATTCCCAGTTGGCCTCAGGTGACACAATGATGACTGAGTTTACAAGCCTCTGTGGCCATCTCCATTTAAACAAAGAGACAGCATGTCATGCCTCCATTCACTGTCCTCTCGGCTCCAGTTTTTGATGCTGACATTCCTGAAAGTGCTCCACATCCTGGGGATAGACTCAGTCTGTAGTTCCTTAATAGAAATAATCTGTACAGCACTTAATAATTTATTAAGCACTTAATTTTATTTCATGGCTTTCAAAAGGACATAGAGCAGATATTATCCAAATTGAAAATTAGAAAATTAAAAAGATAAGTAATGTTCTCAATCACTCATGCAGTAACTGCCTTCCAACTCTGAGTTCATTTAATTAACCTATATTTATTGAGCAGCCAGAATGAAGAGGCCCTGTGTTAGGCCCTGGGAAGGGAATACTGAGGAAAAGCAGGCATGTCCTTGCCTTCATGGAGCGGGTATTCTAGTGGGGAAGATCTATGTTAAACAAATAGCCACCCATATAAATACAACAGTGCCTCTGTGATAACAGCCAAGGAAAAGTGGTGGTGTTGCTTTGAGCGCCTAATAGAAGGGGGTTTGATATAGAAGAGAAGGCTTCCTTGAAGCTACTGAGCTGGGATTTGAAAGAGGACCAGGGATGGCCCTAACAAGGACTTTTGTTTTTACCCTAAGAGTGCTTTCCAGCCAATGGAGGGGCTTGAAGATGGACGTTTTGCACAGAAACCCCCTTTAGCACTAATGTTAGTCTGCTTTTTTAATCTTTGCCTTCGTCTCCTACTTCCCTGGGACATGCTTGAGGACAGGAATTAGGTCTTAAGTGGAGTGAGACCCAAAGAAATTAAATCTGAGCTGAGAAACTCAGTCAAGGCTCTGATCACACATGCTATCCTCAGTGAATGTCCAAAGAATGTAGGCAGAAGGGCATTGAAGGCAAAATGCCAACATTCCAAACAGGCAGGATGGTGGATGATTTATATCATGAACACGCAGGTCAGTACCTGAACACACAGGTCAGTACCTAGAATGTTCCATCTTGGGCCCCCTTTCATGCAAAATCAGAAAGCCGTTTTGTTCTTCCTGAATTCCATATTACAGCAGGTTGTCTAATCCCAAGGAATAGAAGCTGGTAGGGTGTGAACTGTGGTGTCTGAATGGCTGGGTTCAAATCCCAGCTCTTCTACTTAGCAGATTCTAAGCAAATCACTTCTCCTCTTTTCATCTTCATCTGCCAAGTGGGGAAAATGAGATCTCTTCTAAGTTGTTATGAGGATTAAACAAGATAATGCCAGTGAAGTGCTTGACACATGGTGAGTTTTAATAAGTGGTCAGGATAGTATTATTAGGGGTGCTGGCCTAGAGCCTGGGCAATTTCACAGCATGAGCCCCTAGTCCCTCACTTGTATGGGTGAAGACCCCCTGTGAATATGATTAGCTGCCTCCTTCAGGTTTAATTGATGAGTGACCTTGTCACTGCCCTAATGGAAAAAAAAAATAACTCCTGAGATTGACATCCATAGACCATCACTGTGGGGGTCCCTGCCTGATTTTTCAGCCTCCTTTGAGATCACTTGCATGCCCTGCAGTACCTGCTGCTATTCCCCCTAAAGCATCATACCCTTCAATGGGAAATGCTCACCTGTAAAACTGCTCACCTGGCTACCTCCTAAAGTCACATCCTTACAAATCCTTTCCCAATTTCTCCATGGAAAGAATTCATTCATTCAGTCATCAAGTATTTGCTGTTGGCTCATCTAATGTGTGCCAAGCCTATTCGAGGTATCAAGGACATAGTGATAAGCAGAGGTTCAAAATTCCTGCCCCTGTGGAGACTCCATTTTATTTTGGAGAATCAGGCAGTTTGCAATATGCAAAATACAAATAAGTAAACAAGGTAGTGTCAGACACTGGAAGAATGCTTTCAGGGAGAAAACAAAGATGACACGATAGAGACTGCTAGGGTGCGTGTGGAGAAGCTATAGGGTATAAGATGATTGGGGAAGATCTGTTTGAGAAGGATGCATAAACTGAGACTGACTGATGAGAAAGAGCTGGCCAAGTGAAATGATGAGAAAAGATTGTTCCAAGCAGAGGGAAGAGCAGGGCAACCAGAAGCAGAATAAAGGGCAATGGAACCAAGCAGAGTGAGGACAGTGAGGATGCTGTGAGTACAGCTGGAGAGGTAGGCAGGGGCCAGGTCACACCTTACTCTGAGACTCCCCCCCGTGCTTTGAGATAACTCTGTTGCAGTCTTTTCCACATTGGCATATGATGGGGGCATCAGGGACCAGGAAATTTTTTTTCATCTGTACCCCAAGCACAGTGCCTGGTTCATAGGCCTCACTAAATGTTGACTGAATAAGAACCAATTGAGATAGGGCTGGAAAGTCTGGAATGGATTTTGGTTGATGTGGCACGTCTAAGGCAGTCTTTGCTGAATCAGCACCCTCGATACACTTCTTTCCAAGTAATTTTGGTAGTAACTGGGCATATGACCAAAATTTGAAAACAGTTCCAAATTACAGATTTGGAAGACTTGCCTGTGATTGAGATAAGCATAAATCATTTCTTCTGGAAGGAGGCAGAGCCAGACAGGAGGTGTTCTGGAAGCATACATGAGCTGTTGATCAAACCCTAATCAATTTCGTAATAGAAATTGGAGCTGAGTATAGTGACATAAAAGGAAAGACAGAGATGTGACCTCTCCAGAACTAGAATAGACTGGGACAATAAACACTGGCAAAAGAGGACCCTGGGAGAGGGAATCTGATGGCTGAGTGTGATAATTGGAAAACAGACCCAACCAGGATGAGACAGCGGCCAGGAGCGAGGGGCTGAGTCACCACTGAGGAAATATCGGGCCACACGCAGCTTTTCCTAACTGCCTAGTGAAAACCGTTTGCTCAAATCCTGTTCTATTTCAGGAAGCGTCAACTGCATCATAGGAAGTTCTGCTCTTTCCACATTAGGAACAAGAGTCACTTCTCTTTGCTTTTGGGTGTTCACAGGGCATCAGCTCTGCAGGGCACAGGATTATTCTGCCACTCAAATAAGGTAGATCAGTACAGTCTAAACTGGGCAGTTAAGCCGGCTGCCTTCTTTCAGAGAAAAGCTGACCTTGAGTTACCGCCATAAAGAATGGGTTTCAGTCCCTCTGAGCAGCCCTAAAGTGCTCCTGTGTCAGGTCTAAAGGAAAGAGGAAAAAGGTGGCCAGATTTCATTCACTGTCATCTTCTTCTCTTTCTCCCTTCTGGCCTGGGAGAGGAACATGAAAACACTGGCCTCACCTTCCCAGAGAGGAAATCATGCGCAAAGACTCCAGAATGTGCCTCCTTTGCAGGCTGACCTTCTGTGTGTTCTCACAGCCAATTATTTCCCAGGGACATTGCTGAAAGCTGCCTTCTGAGGGGGGATCAGAGCAGGCAAATTGCAGGTGACCTCAGTGGGTGAGAGAGGTTTCTCCTCGTTTATCTCCAGGCCTGATATAAAGAGTTACAGCGGTTATGTGACGAGGTTCGCCAAGTATTGGATGCACACACTGAGGATTTTATAGGACACAGAGTTCTTGTCGGGTGGGGCTGGGGATTTTGTTCTTCCTCAATCCCATATTACAGCAGGTTATCTAAGGATTATATTTAAATTTTGGAGTGTTTGAAAGTTTCCACAAAGCTTTCTAGGTTTTATTTGAAATCTCAGCATACCTTGGTCCGGTAGCTGCCTGTCTCTGGGTTTTAGGGTTGGATTAGATCATGATTTCCTAAATGCCATGACTGTTTAATACAACAGTAAAAACAATTAAATCATAGAAAGTTGTGCCTGATGGAATTCTCCTTTAATCTTCTTGATAAAGGAAAGAAGAAAGTCCCAGTGTAGAGCTAAAATATCTTCAACACCCTTTTAACACTTCCTGAGCTTGCATTTTTACAAAATGAGAACAGGCTTCAGACTCAGTCTTCCTTGGATGACAAGTGTCTTTCTAGATGATAATTTAATCATACCGTTTTGTCTTTGTCTTATTTATTTCTCTGGTTACCTTTTATTTTAGACAAATGATTCTAGTTTTCCATTTACAGTAGTGATACAGGATTTTCTCTTAAAATAGACGTGTTTCTGTAGATGAGAACACTTGAAGATCTATATGAAAGTGCTATTGGCATATGACAAAAACTGTGGGGTTGGTACCTGAATGGCTGGACTTTGGGAAACCCTCGTCTAGGTGACCTCGAAATATTTTCCTGGCTCGGAGGGCCTGTAAATATGAATGTCCCAGTTTCAGTACAGAGCACACATTGCTGGCCTCTACGCTGTCTTAAATGTAAGCTTTGTGTGGACAGCGATTGTATGTGGCTTTTTGACCACTGTATCCCAAATGTCCGGTTCAGTGGGTGGCACATGGCTGGACTTCAACAAATCATTCTGAAGGAATAAATGCCTGACCCAGGTGAAAATGAGATATGACATCCCTTTTATGTTTGGGAGCAAAAGAGAAGAAAACCCCTGCTTTTCAGATCCTGTTGGGCCTAAAATAAGAGTGTGGTCTCAGCAGGTACAGGTAGGCATGCGCGTGCACACACACACACACACATAGCAGAGGACTTGGGGCAGTCCTTATTCTACCATTCACTGCTATGTGACTCTGGCAAGGGCCTTAACCTCTCTGAGCTTCAGTTTCTTCATCTGTTAGAACACACACACACACATACATGCACATATTCACACACACGTGCACACACATGCATGTACACACACACACACACACACACACTTTGTGTTTTAAATGTTTACCCAAGTTGAATTTTTGTGATATCATTTAAATTTACAGAGCATATCTAATGCTGTTTTATTTAAAAAAATAATTTGGCCTTTGACATCTTAGATTCTCTCTGAAAAGAAGGCAATGTTTAGTAACAAATGAGTGAGTACATAAATTAATATATTTCCCTTTTATTTTCATTTTCAGTTTTCCTTGTTTTCAAATCTCATTGGCTCTAAGCTTGGAGTATTTTTAAAATGACTGGCTGTTTTTTTCAAATGATGTTTTAAACAAGCTTTGGCGCGAGCCGCAGACCTATTGTGATTGCTGTGTTGAAGTTTGGGTGTGCCACCAAACTGCCTTGGCTAAATGACAGTTTAAACACAGCCAAACAGCTGGTCCTGCCAGGAGACTCATCGGTGGGAAGATTCCACAGAAACAATGCCCTGGCTCAAACATTCCTGCCCCTGCAGGGGGATCTGAGGGACCAGGTGGTCTCCTGGGTCCAAAGGAGATTGCCAGACTCAGGGGGAGCCATCACTGACCCTCATTCAAGTGAACCTGTGTTCTCTTTCCTTCTTCCCCTGGGGTCCTAGGAGGCTCTGATTTCCAGCAGTAGTTGGAAGCTGCTGCTTCTGAAACTGGAGTTGGTGAAACACAGACAGAAACTGGACTTTCTCATCAGCCTCACTTCATATTTCAGGGGAAGGCTTGTCCTTGGATGGGGGCAGGAGAAGGGGTTTAAGACCATCTTTCAGACTGAGACCATCTCTCAGTCACCCCCTGCTTCCTCGCTCCAACTCCAGCCATTTATTTGAATTTATTAGCCTTTTCTGAGGGCAAAGGACAAAGTAAACAAAAAGGAAAGCAGAATTCTGTGCAATGCAATGAAAAAATTTCCAGTGATTCAAACAGCAAGAATAGTTATTACAGAAAGAGGAAAGTGACAGGGCCATTGTGATGATGAATCAAGACAATATGTGTAAAGCATTGGAAGCTGTATCCCACCGGTAGGAGACACTCCATGAACTACAAAAGCTATTGTTATTTAACCCCTCACATGGTAACTTATAGGGCCCAGCCCTACAGGGTTCTGTGAGCCCCTCCCGGCTGGTGTAGAGATGAGAAATTGTAGAAATATAAAAGACACAAGACACAGAGATAGAGAAAAGTTTGGGCTCAGGGGTCCACTGCTACCCAAATCGCGGAGACCAGCATGGCCCTGAATGCCGGCTGCTCTCACTTTTATTGAGTTGCAAATCTGGGGGCAGGGTAGGTAGGGCGTGGCAGTGATAGGGTCAAGTACATCACGTGTTATTCAGGTAGGGGCTCAGGTATCTCTGGCACCAGAAGTGAGGTAAGGAGCATAATACATCAGCACCTTTTCCATACTTATCAATAAATAACTAAAACATTAAGATTTATATTACTATTATGGATTATCTTTTCTAAGACAAAAGGAACCAGGTACAGAAGCAGAACATGAGAGTAGACATGGAACGTGATCACTGAAGCACAGCATCACATAGAGACAGTTAAGCCCCCGGATGTTTGCAGACCTACCTGACAGCCGTCAGGCCTTACCACAAGAGCTTGGAGAAGTGGAGTTTTCTCCTAACTTCCCCAGGAAGGAGTTGTCGTGGTCATTTTGGACATCTCCTTCCCTAGCTAGCTAAACAGCGGGCGCTTTCACAGCGCTGGCGCTGCCGGACAGCCAAGGCACCCTCCAGCAGCCTTTATGCAGGCATGACAGGGCTTAAAGCATCTTGCCTTAGTGTCAATCATTTCACAATGTCACCCCAGGTTCACACTTCCGACCTGATAGCCATTAGAAAAAGAATTAAGATCACCTATGAATAACTAAGATCACATATGAATAACTAATAACTATTATGGTTATATTTCTAATTACTTTCTTCTTCATTATTTATATGGAAATAGGCTGAGGTCTTTTGCTCTTGCCTCAGCGCTTATGGGATCTCCCCCTCTACAGTAACTGGCTTTAGTGAGTCTTAGTGTATGTTTGTTGAAGAGCTAATGATGGGAGTGGCTGCCTTTGGGGGAGGAAGCTAGAGGTGTCCAAGGTGAAGATGAGCATTGTTGAATTATGATATTGATACTCCCATCTAACATCAGAATAGAGATGGAAATAAGCTCAGAGACAATGCTGTAACTCTGCCCCCATCAGCCCAGCTGATGTCCTTTAGGGCAGGGTGGCATTGGCTGGCCAGACAACAGCCCACTGACTTTCCATTGGCCCTCCCCTTTCTGCATAATTGATTTTGAAGTTAGAATATGCCTCAGGCTAAGCAAACATGCCTTCAGATCCCAGATATTTGCAGCAGCCCTTTAACAGGGCCATAGTTGGAAATGGTGAAGCAAGAGACTGTCCTGCTATTTGGCATGCATTTTTAGAGTTTTTGAGGTTTGGCATGAGCATCCAAGGAGACTCCTCCTGACCTAGTGGAATATTAAGACAAAATATAAGGTCTCTGAGGCTGTGTCGCCTTTATTTCTCTCCTGACCTAAGAGTGTGTGTGAAGCTAAACTGCCAGAACCCAGTACTTTACTCAGTCTAATGACCCTGGAGGGGGACAACACTTAGGATATTGGAATAGGGAAGTGAATACATTCACTTGAATCCTGAATCCTGAACCTATGTGTGAGAGCAGATGAAATGCTCAGGATGGATTGATTACAGCCCTGTTTCCTGGGCCAGTTTGCCTGGCAACTTCTGCTGCCTGCTTCGAGTTTGTTTTACGCCTTCTCTTCCTTCTTGCGAGTTGTCCCATGCCCTCTAGTAAATTTCCTTTTAGGTAGAGACCTTGAGTGGTCTCAAGTTCAGGTCTATCTGACTCAAAGTCTGTGAACTTAACCGTTATGCCATATTGGAGCCTCTCTGCTTTCTCCGGGCCTCATGTTCTAAGAGGCTCTGATTCTGAGAGTCCGAGAATGCACAGTTCTAAACAATATGATTAATTAACTTTTCTATTATTTTAGAGCTGGTCAGTGTTCACAGCTGCAAATCTCCTTCCTGAATGAGCTGTCACCGCCTGAGCTGTCAGCTGAGGGTATGCGAGAGCTTTTAGACTTTGAGCTCAGCTGATAGAACACAGCTCTCCCTGCAGGCTCCCTATTGTTTGGCCACTGCTGGCCTAGTCTGCTCACTTGTCCATAAGACTCTTTGGCATTTACCACCCCTTAAGAGACATCTACAAACCACATGGGAGAAAGGTGAATCTGAACAATGAAGTGAAGGAAACAGGAGGTTGGGCACTTCTTTAAGAGGGTTTGCCCTGTTGACAATTCTCTGGAGGCGGCCCCAAGATCTATGCAGTAAGCAAGTGACGAGCAGGGCATCATGACACCTCTGAGAACTACTTCACTGTCTAAATTCAGAATGAAAGATTAGAAATTACCCCCCATATCACCACTGGGAAAAAGGAAACAGGCATTTGTCCTTAAGCATATAAAAAGTAATACTTCCTTGATGTTATTCTTGTATTCGACGAAGTAGATAATTTAAATTGTGGGAACAGACGTACCTAATGTGAGACTCAATAAGCTGCTTTTTATTATAAACAAAAATGTAGCACAATACTTTCCAAATTGCCCTCTGCCCAAAATATGGCTCACCTCCAGCTGTCCTATGGGCTTCTTCAGTAAGGGAGCTCACGTTGCCCCATCTGCACCTGGCCACGGTGGCTAACCTAGTTTTAACTTTCTTAGTGATGGAATAATGTTTTCAAACATCGTTTCATGGAGGACTCTGGTGTACAAGACAGATCCGACGGAGCTGCTCTGTTGAAGTCACCTCTGATCTTCAGCATCACCCTGAGCTCTCCTACCGGGGTCTCTGAAAAATCTGAAAAATTGCAAGATTGGAGGAGCCATTAGAAAACTAGTGGCTCAGCACTTCATTTGAACAGAATTGAATTAAGTGGGCATGGGATGAACATCATTTGTAGAAGGAAGTTTGCAATATATTTTTTTCTCTCTCCCTTTCTTTCTCTCGTCCCTCCCTTTCCCCCAGTCCCAAATATAGCTGAGAGCAGTAAAAGAGTGGTTTTTAGTGATCTTCAGAGATGAGGTGAGAGGGAATCTTTGTGACCCAAATAGGTAGCACCTAGGTAGATGTCTTTAATAGCAAGTTACAGATGCAGGTGTAGAGTCCCTGGTAAGATGAGCAGACATCCAGCTAGCTCCTTGAAAAAGGGGAAGCCTTGTGCAGGGTGGTCCCAGTGGAGCTGAAGGTCTGAAGGTGGAGCATGTCCATAGTCATCAGAAAAGGCAGGTCAGTGCAACCTTTGAAATGGAGGATCTAGGCAAATAGGGCAGAAGGCAGGAAGGTGCAAAGCTGAAACAAGTGAGAGAGAAGCTCAAGGCAAATACTGAGGATGCTGTAGATTTATGAGAACTGGAGGGAGGGGGGGGCAAAGAAGTCAGTGAACAGGTGAGAACACAAGCTAAAAGAGAGCCAAGGACAGAATGTCACAAGCTGAGCTGTCTGCAGCCCGGGGCCTTTCAGTGGCGCCTGGCTTCCTCAGAGCAGTGTTGGAAACGGCTTAAGGGCCTTTGTACCAGGAGGAAATCTGGCTGGGAGTCCTTTTGCTTTGTGTCTGTCCTGTTTGTCATGCTTCTGGGGTTTTTGGATCTCTCTAAAGAATATACTCATTATTGGAGGGTTTGAGTTCGTGTTTGGGGGTGGGGAAGCCAGAAACCAATCCAGTTGATGTCTGTGTAGTTTCATGGCTTAAGTCCCTTTCATATGATCTCATCGGTTCTCTGAAGCATGTCAGGAGGGTCCATACGATGAATATTACGTAGGATCTGATGTCAGAGGGCACTGGTTATGCCGACACTGCTTATAGGAAGCAGAGGACTAGTGAGGCAGGGAGAGAATGATGATTCAGACTTGGAGTGGCTGTGCACGTGCAGCTCATTGCAGTGGTGCATGTGAATGGCCTCCCACATATGCCTGGCCACTGGGCAGAACGGCAGCAGTTATGCATTCCATTAGCAATAGGTCAGACTGGCGTTCGGCTAAGTTTCCTGGATCATGTCACTCAAATGTGTCATGTGTTCTCGGTTGTCATAGCACATTGCTCAGGAAGGGTGATCTAGGCCAGAGGCCACACAATGGCTGCCCCCAAACTGTGCTACCCCCAAGATGTTTTTTTTTTTCCAGTTAGCTCTGCACCAGGTTTAAAATTTTGAATTCGTTGCCAATATTTAAAAATGAGAAGATGTTCTCAATATTTGCATTTCTGGTTTACCTAAAATACTGGAGGGTCTGATTACATTGGTTTTTGCAACTGCCTTCTTTCCATGAGTCATATGTTCTCTGCATGCCACAGTCCCCACCCAGCCTGCTTGACTTCTTTACCTCTCTAGCCCCATGAGCTGTAGAGTTTGAGTCCTTTGGCTTAGGTTGTTGTCTTATGTAACTTGCCATGTAGACCTGGGTTGGCAAACTGCTGTCTGTGTACTGTATATGGCCCTCCACCTGTTTCTATAAATAAAGTTTTATTGGAGTTCAGCCGCACTCATTTGTTGACACATTGTCATTGTTTACTCTACCCAGAGTAGAGTAGTTGTGGCAGGGGCCATATTGCCTGAAAATTCTAAAATATTTATTATGTGAGCCTTTAGAGAAAATGTTTGCTGAGCTCAGATCTAGACTATGGCCAGAGGGCTGATTTTTCACTACAGAATGGCCCACAAGATGTTTTCTAAATAAAAGTTTTCTGCTTTCAGAGGAATCCTATCACACTGTTCTTAAACTACTTTCATTACTTTCTTTCCAGGCTTTATAATCCAACAAAATGAGAGGGGGAAGTTGGTGATCTATTGTTTTCCAGGCCTGGGTTATTATGCGGCCATACAATGTCAGCTTTAGTGTCAGGGCCATGAGGCAGTTGGTTTCCTTTTATTTTTCCCTTGCCTACCATATCCATGGGGAAAGAACAGAATTACAACAATAATTCAACCTAGAATCACTGGCATCCTGCATTTCTATTTTTTTTTTATTTTGAGACGGAGTCTCGCTCTGTCACCAGGCTGGAGTGCAATGGTGCAATCTCGTCTCATTGCAACCTCTGCCTCCTGGGTTCAAGCAATTCTCCTGCCTCAGCCTCCCAAGTAACTGGGATTACAGGCACACCCCACCACGCCCAGCTAATCTTTTTGTATTTTAGCAGAGACGGGGTGTTCTGCATTTCTACAGACTCTACCTCTAACCTCCAGGAAGAAGCATTGCTAATGATACGATTATTTCTGAGAACAATATCTTACATAGGTGCAGTGGAAGTAGTTAACTCTTTCACAGTGTTTCTGCGCTTTATCCCACATTTCCTTCTCAAGAGTATCTTGCAAGGCATGCCAACTGCCTACTCAACTATTCATCTTCCTCCAGTCTTCTTTGCTGTGGAGCCCAGCTCTACATCATGACAGAAATGCCAAATATTGCTTGGCTAGCCTTCTGCAGGGGCTGGAGGCGCTAATGTTCTGGCTAATGACAGAACAAGGAAGTCTTCAGCGAGGCTTCTAGGAAATAGTTTCAGTTTCATAAGACAGTGTTAGGTGCAAGAGAGACTCCCTGTCCCTTACTTCCTGTTTCTAGGTGTTGCTTTGTGACATTTGGATGTGATATTTGGCGTTGTGGTGGTAGGATGTGATATTTGGAGCTGTGGCAGCCATTTTAGGACAGAATGGAAGATGATTTGTGGAAGATGGTCAAAGGAAGGATGAGGAATGAGAAGATACTCAGTTCCTGGGACATCCCTGAGCCTGGAACCATCTCCGTTTGGACAATTCTCATTATACTAATGAGAACTAATACTAATAAAAGCTTTCTGTTAAAACCATGTTGGATCAGATATTCTGCTACTTTGCAGCCAAAAGCATCTTCATTCAAAGAGTTGAGTACTACTACCTCTAGTTTACATAATTTTTAAACATTTAGCAAAAATGCGTATAGTTCTTACTATGTGTTAGGTACTGTTCTAAGGGCATTCTGTGTATTAACTCATTTAGTTCTCATAAATGTAATATGAGACAGATATTATTTTGCCCATTTTATAGAAGAGGAAGCTAACATCCAGCATACTAAATACTATATGAAGTCACACAGCTGGTAAGAGGCAAAGCTAGGGTTTCATCCTGGGGAATCTGGCTTCAGAAGCCATGGGCTTAATTGCTATCCTCTAGTAGACAGGAAATGGTTTACCTCAGGTCACATGATGCAGGTATTCTTCCAGCACCTGGTGCCACCCTTCACCTGGAGCAGACACTGGAACTGTCTCTAGACCCACCCATCCATCTCCTCACCAGACAGTGCGCTCTCCATGGCTGTCTTTCTTTATCACCCTTAAGCTCATTATAGTCCTGGATCTTAGTGGGTGCTAAAGCCAAGGACTAGATTTGAAGCCACTTTTCTGCCCACCTGCTCCTCTTTCTTCCTCCCACCTAGCTGCAGGCATCAAACTGTTGCTGGCCAGGTGAGCACAGTAGGAGGATACAGGAGGGCAGCTCCCCTGTGCTCTGTGTCCCACCAAAGGGATATTGTGTGGTGGCCATGTGCACTGGGTTTGGAGTTGGGAAAAGTTAAGTTCTGCAACTTCTAGCTGTGTTAACATGGGAAAATCCCTTCTCCTTTCTGAACCTCAGTGTCCTCTTCTGTACAACGGGATAAAAATGACCTAACCGATAATGTTGTTTGACTATTAGATGAGGCATACCATATAAAATGTTTAACAAAGTACCTGACACCCAGAAATCAGCCAGTAAGCGAGATGTACTGTTATGAGGGATATCACTTTCTAAATTCTCATGATCACGATGTTTGAAGTAGTTTGTGAGCTAAAATATCTGGAGACCACCTGCTCTGTGTGAAGTGGAGGAAATCTTGGGGCACCTAGGAGGGAGGGAGAGGTGCTGATAGCCCAGCTGTGAGATCCCATTGGCTGTAAAGGGTGTGTGTTGCCTGAGACGATCCCCAAGTGCCTTTCCCAGCTGGAACAGACCACACTGTAATATGCACCAAACAGATGGCCTGCATTCTCTAGGAGTCTACATGGCCCAGGTGCAGCTACCATCACTGAGGGGCCTGATTCAGTTGTTTCTCCAAAACTGGCCAAAGTTACCAGTGAATTTCTGTCCCATTGGCACACACACAATGCATGACCAGCATGACCAGTGCCTGGCATGAGATGAATGGTTAATAACCCTGAGATGGATGAATGAATGAACTCTGACATGTGAGGGAGCTGTGCCTATGACCCCTGAAGGTTGAGCAGGTTTGGTTTCTTTTAGCATAAATATTTAGAACATGACCATGATTACAGTTTTTGGCGAGAGTGAATCACTTACTCATAGTCATGGCCTTGAACCTAACCAAACCATGAGCCAGCACCAGAATAAACTGCACAGAACTGCTGGCCTCAGCCAAAAGGAAACTGACTTTTTATTGACCCATGAGACAGGTCTCTTTTTTTTTTTTCAACTTTACAAACAATACAATGTCTAGTAAATCTGACGAAAGCAGATGCTTTCATTTATTTATTTTTCTAAAACCTTAAACTGGAACAAAATTAGACCCCACATAATCCTTATTTATAATATTACTCAATATGTGCAAATAGTAACGCTGTTAACTAACATTCGTGGGGCAATGCTATATGCATTATCTCATGTATTCCTCAAACACACCTATGAAGTAGGTGCTATTTTAATTCCCATTTTACAAGTGAGGAAAATTTGACACCTAAGTAACTTTTGCCAAGGTCACGTGGCCATTAGAAGGCAAAATGAGCATTTGAATCATTTGAATCCAGGTCCACTTGATTCCCAAGCTGGTACTTTCAGCTCTCTGGCTCTCCTGTGTCCTCAGCATCAGTGACAGCTGCAGTTAATTGAGCATACATTGTGAGGCAGTCACAGGGCTGAGCATTCTTCACACATGAGCCCGGTCAATCCCTCCACAGTACTATCAGAAGTGCACTATTGTTAGCTCCATTTTAGAGATGAGGAAACAGGGCTTTCATGAGATTATGTAACCTGCCTGCCATCTGTGGATGGCTGCGCTAAGCTCTTCTTGCAGACTGACAGAGCTCAGCAAGCTCCGGGCAATAAAGAGTGGGGGACTTTTCCAGTGTCACACGGCGAATCAGTGGTTGAGCTGGAAAAGAACTTCACTGAAGACTTTTCATTCACTGCTAGGAGAGTGTTGTGATTAACAGTGGGAGGCAGAACTGCCATAAGGTCAATCTGCTGTGTCACTTGCCCCAGTGAGAGGAAGGAGTTTAGCGGATTAGAGCATATACTTTGGATTGCACAGACTGTGCTCAGGGTGACAATGGGAAAGAGCCCTCTTCTCCCTGAGTCTCTGTCTCTTCTTCTGCAGAATGGAATAACCATAAGCCTGCCTCTTGGGTTTGGTGATGAAGTAAATAAGAGAACACACATTAAATGCCTGGCACAATGACTGTGACACAGTTAACATGGAACAGCTGTTGTTAATTAAAATGATCTATGATCCAAAAGAGGCTTGGAAACACTGCACCATATGGAGAAGGCTTGAAATTCACTTCGCAATGACTGACTAGTGATAGGAAGGAGGCATAAAGGCTGAAGAGTGTCTGTAAGAGGTACACATGCACTTGGGACACACAAACACATGCACACATGTACTTGTGGCATACGTACACTCATAGACACGTGCACACATGTACACACAATATACTTGTGCACACATGCTCGCATACATGCACCTGCATATGCTCTCACATGGGCACACACATGCATGCACAATATACTCATGGCATACATCTGCTCTTACACATGCACACACATCACACACGATACACTTGTAGCATACACATGCTCACATGCATATGCACACACATACATACACGTGCACACACCTGCATGCACTCACACATGCATCTGCACACACTCCCTCCCTTCCTTAGCCTGGTGAACACCTACACATCCTTGAGCTCTCAGCTCAAAGGTCACAGCTTTAAGGCAGCCACTTTGACCCAGGCCAGGACACTCAGGCGGAGCTATCTTGGCACCTAGCACTTCCACCTCTCATCCAAACTGTCCTCTCTCAGCCCATGGCCCCTTCAGTCCCAGGCTCTGTTGCCATCACTCTAGAGGGTCAGGGTCCCCAGGGACCTTCCTCAGCTTGCATATCATTGCATGTCATTGAACAATTGTAATAAGTTGCTTAATTCTGCAATTCCTGCTAGAATGCCAGTTCTGTGAAAGGCAGGGATAAAGCTGACTCTTCTCCATGGAACAGAATCACTTGACACAGACTGGCGCATAGTATGTCTTCAATACATAGATGCCATTGACTGAACGGAACCACCAGGATCTCTTTAGGCGCAAGCTGAAGAATAAGCTTATTCATATTGGGGTTACCCTGCACAAGATATCTCGTATGGATTTTTAGCCATGGGGTCTCTAATGATTTGTAGGCTCACCCAGAGGATGCCAAGCCTCAGAATGCTGTAGAAATGGGGGAGAAAAAGCTAATTTTCAAATGAATTCCTAGTTACCAGGAAAACAAATTTAAGGGCAGAGAGTGTCTAACAAGTCTGAAATATAGACAGCTCCTTACTGCTTCTGACTGCACTTTTTCCTGGAGGTTAGGGGACACCAGCTGCAGCCATGAGTAAAACTGACTAGTCACCATCTGGGCTGGGGCACACTGGTTTTTTTTTATCTTACAGCAGTAGGCAGGCCTCTGTTAGACATAAAGAGGGCAGAGGCTGATGGGCAGATGGAGATGAGAAACACAATGCATGGTAGTAAAAGCAGGTGGCTCAGCTTAGACCATTTATTTTAATTCATTTATTTATTTAAGAAATAGTTCTGGGCACTTTCTAAGTGCCAGGGACTGTGTTAGCTGCTGGGGATATATGAGAAAATGAGATAGACATAGTTCTTGACCTGGGGGGTGCTCAAGTCTGGCTGGGGAGGTAGACAAGGAAACAGACAACCAATATGTAGTGTGATCAGTGCTCCAAGGGGATTCAGAAGAGGAGCTCCAGGGAGAGTGGTGCTGATTCCTGGAAGAAGGGATGTCTAAGCCAAAATCTGGAGGATGAGCCAGGCTAGGAGATGGGGAAATGTGGTCTGAGGGAGGAGAAGGGTCAGTGGGCAGACCTCAAAGGGAGAGACATGAGTTCACAGTGGCAGCAGCGGGTTGGGGGTGGCGGCAGGGAGGGCAGGGTCCCGTAATGCACAGCTCATCCCTGAGGACTGCCCTTGAGGGTGATGGCAACAGAGCCTGGGACTGAAGTGTTCATGGACTGAGAAAGGCAGTTTGGCTGAGAGGTGGAGGTACTCATGGGATGTTTTGCATGAGGCTGCGGGAGACTGGTGGGAGTATCTCTGGAAAGCAGTGAGGCGGACCCAGCTGCTGCAGGCCTGGGACTGGGGCTGTGGGTGAAGGAGATTTGCTCTTTACTGCTTTCTCCCCCTGTCAAATGGACAAGGAGGCCTAGATGACCGTCGAGTCCCTCTCAGTGCTGCTATCTGAGCCCTTGTCAGGCTCTGGGAACTGAGTGCTCCCCTCCCTCCCATAAACCACCCTGTGCCTCTGCCTACCTGGCCCAGCTCTTTACATCCTGCAGTATCCACCCTGGTTGCCCCAGGCCTCTTTTTCTCTATCACTACCCAGAAGCTGCATCGCTATGACCAGCTCATGCCACATCTCCGGGCCTCAGTTTCCACATGGGAATAATAACACCACCTACTTCTTCAACTTTGTCTTCTGCTCATTACCCAGGCAACCCTGGCCCGCTCTCACCACTTCAAGCTCACAGTGCACTTTCTTGCCTAGAGTTCTTTGCCTTTTTCTTCCTTTGAATCCCTCTTCCCACTTTTTCCTTGCTAATTATTCCTTGTCTTTCAAACCCAACCTGAAACGTTATTTCTTCAGAGAAGCCTTCCTGAAGAGGGCCCACCACTTGTATTTTACATGAATGCTCTGTGTATTTCCTTCCTAATTCTCATCACAGTGGTGTCCACCTCACTTGTGCAAAACTTCTGAATGTCTCATTCCCTCCTTAGGATATAAGCACCATGGGCAGGGGGGATGTCTGACATGCTCATTGCAGTCTCCTTTCATCTTGCTTTGTCCCAGGTATAGATTAGGCACTGGGCCATGAGTTGCTGAATTAATAAACGACGATCTCAATGGGTTTAATATTCTCCACAAGCCAGACCTCTAAACTAACTTAAGCTCAGTTTAATAACACTCAGTTATTAACTCAGCTAAATAACTTATTGCAGCTCAATTTGATAAGCAGACCATCACGAAATTATAGTGTAACATGGGCCTGGCCACTAGAGGGAGCTGTGAAGCCATAAAGGCGGTGGCCTCTAGGACCCCAACCCCCAGAGAGAAGTTGGAAGTCTAATGTTTAGTCATTTTCTATTCAATCCATTCTCTAAAGTCTGTAGACTGTTATGCGTTGCAAGGCTTGGTAGAGCCTGTTTAATGCAATCCTGGACCTTGGGGCCTGAAGGAGAGTGAGTTCCCTTTGCCTCCACTGGCTTCATGGCATGGACTTGTTTCTAGCTATGGCAAACCTCTCTTTTTTTCTTATTCTTTTTTTTTTTTAAATAATTAATTTATTTTATTTTAGGTGCATACTATATCTGGCATTTCTCCCCCATGGTATCCCTCCCCACCATCCCCTCCCTCCCCACCCCCCCATTGTCTCTCCTCTACCCCCCCCCCCCAACTGTCCCCTGTGTGTGATGCTCCTCTCCCCTGAGTCCACATGTTCTCGTTGTCAACACCCACCTATGAGTGAAAACATACAGTGCTTGGCTTTCTGTTCTTGGGTCATTTTGCTGAGAATGATAGTTTCCAGATTCATCCAAGTCCCTACAAAGGACATGAACTCATCGTTTTTTTATGGCTGCGTAGTATTCCATGGTGTATATGTACCACATTTTCTTTGTCCAGTTTTTCATTGATGGGCATTTGGGTTGGTTCCAGGTCTTTGCTATTGTACACAGGGCTGCAATGAACATACGTGTGCATGTGTCTTTATAGTAGAACGATTTATAGTTCTTTGGGTATATACCCAATAGTGAGATTGCTGGGTCAAATGGAATTTCTATTTCTAGATGCTTGAGAAGTGGCGACACTGTCTTCCACAATGGTTGAACTAATTTACACTCCCACCAACTGTGTAAGAGTGTTCCTATTTCTCCACATCCTCTCCAGCATCTGTTGTCTCCAGATTTTTTAATGATCGCCATTCTAACTGGCGTGAGATGATATCTCAGTGTGGTTTTGACTTGCATTTCTCTAATGACCAGTGATGATGAGCATTTTTTCATATGTTTGTTGGCCTCATATATGTCCTCTTTTCAAAAGTGTCTGTTCATATCCTTTGCCCACTTTTGAATGGGGTTGTTTGTTTTTTTTTTGTATATCTGTTTTAGTTCTTTGTAGATTCTTTATATTAGCCCTTTCCAGATGGATAGATCACAAAAAAAAATTTTGCCAGTCTGTGTCTTTTGATTGGGGTGTTTAGGCCATTTACATCCAATGTTAATATTGTTATGTGTGAATTTGATCCTGCCATTTTGTTACTGGCTGGTTTTCTTTCTCATTAGTTGACTCATTTTCTTCATTGCATTTTTGGTCTTTGCCAACTGGTTTGCTTTTGCAGTGACTGGTACTTGTTCCTTTCCATGCTTAGTGTTTCTTTCAGGAGCTCTTGTAGGGCAGGTCTGGTGGTGACCAAATCTCTCAGTAATTGCTTGTCCATAAAGGATTTTATTTCTCCTTCACTTATGAAGCTTAGTTTGGCTGGATATGAGATTCTGGGTTGAAAGTTCTTTTCTTTAAGGATGTTGAATATTGGCCCCCACTCTCTTCTGGCTTGTAGGGTTTCTGCCGAGAGATCTGCTATGAGTCTGATTGGCTCCCCTCTGTGGGTGACCTGACCTTTCTCTCTGGCTGCCCTTATCATTTTTTCCTTCATTTCGATCCTGGTGAATCTGACAATTATGTGCCTTGGGGTTGCTCTTCTTGAGGAATATCTTTGTGGAGTTCTCTGTATTTCTTGAATTTGAAATTTGGACTGCCTTGCTAGGCTTGGGAAGTTCTCCTGGACAATATCCTGGAGTGTGTTTCCAGCTTGGAATCATTCTCCCTGTCATATTCAGGTACACCGATCAAGCATAGATTAGGTTTTTTCACATAATCCCATATTTCTTGGAGGCTTTGTTTGTTTCTTTTCACTCTTTTTCTCTTGTATTGCCTTCTCTTTTTACTTCATTGAGTTCATCTTCAATCTCTGATATCCTTTCTTCTGCTTGATTGATTCGGCTATTAAAACTTGTGTTTGCTTCACGTAGTTCTCGTGCTGTGTTCTTCAACTCCATCAAGTCGTTTATATTCTTCTCTAAGCTGGTTATTCTAGTTAGCATTTCGTCTAACATTTTTTCAAGGTGTTTGGTTTCTTTGCATTGAGTTAGAACGTGTTCCTTTAGCTCTGAGAAGTTTGCTATTATCCACCTTCTGAATCCTGTTTCCGTCAATTCTTCCCACTCCTTCTCGGTCAAGTTGTGATCCTGTGTTGTTGAAGAGTTGTGATCCCTTGAAGGAGAAGAGGTGTTCTGGTCTTTGGTGGTTTCACCTTTTTTGCGCTGTTTTTTTCCCCATCTTTGTGGATTTACGTGGCTGTGGTGTCAGAGAGCTGCTTGATGAGGTCGAGTGTCTGCCTGTGGGGGGCGCTACTGGGTTTCTAGGGACTCCTTCAGGTTACTAGGGAAGCTTCCTGTGTCTTTTTTGTTTATGCTGGGAGATTAAGTCCGCCTCTTCCACTGATCTGTAGGCGCTGCTGGGTTGTCGAGAACGCTGTCCTGTTGCTATGTAGACTTCCTGTGCTTTTGTTAAAACATGTAGCCCCAGTCCCACCCCTCTAGTGGTGGGTTGTTCCCTTCCTCCACTGGGCTGGGATCATTCAGGGTTCCTCTCAGACTGTGGCACTGGCTATGCAACCCACTAGAGACAGAGCTTCAGCCCTCTGGGGTTTGTGGTGGAGGTTAGGGACCCACCCAGCCGCACCAGGCAGTCTCCCCCTTCAGCTTTCTCTTTCTCTGGTCATGGGGTAGGGGCCGCCCAGCTGCTCCTGCTTACAGCTCCCTCTCTCTCCGGGCAGGGGGGAGGGGTGATAGCTCAGTCTGCAGACTCTTAATAAACTCCGCACTTGTAATTCCTGGCGCTTGACTGGCAAAGATCCCCCTGTTCTGTGTATTTCTGAGGCTTTGGGGGAAGCGCTGTATCTGGACTGGAGCGCCAGAGGTGGAGCCTCCGACTCACTGGTCAGATGCACTTTCTGGGTGAAGCAGCACCCCTCCCCGCCTCGGTCTGCCTGAGTGGGCTTTGCTCACCCTGGGACCAGACCCGTTGAAATGCACCTGGTACCTAGGTTGGACCTTGGAGATCTCTGGGTTTCTGCGTCTCTTCGCTGGGTGTTGTGCGCTGGAGTTGTGTCTAATCTGCCATCTTGGATCCTCCCCCCCACTTTTTTTTTCAATATTTCTATTTTCTATTATGTAGAAGTTATCATTGTAACTTCTGTTCATATTTATTGACTTTCTACTACGTGCTGGGCACAGTGTTAGGTGCTAGACACTCTGGTGTACAAAATAGGCCCCTGTCTCACTAAGTCCATCATCTAGTTGGAAAGACAAATGTCAAAAAATACTACATAGGCCAGGTGCGGTGGCTCACGCCTGTAATCCCAGCTCTTTGGGAGACCAAGACGGGTAGATCACCTGAGGTCAGGAGTTTGAGACCAGCCTGGCTAACACGTTGAAACCTCGTCTCTACTAAAATTATAAAAAAGTAGCCAATCGTGGTGGTGGGCACCTATAGTCCCGGCTATTCTAGAGGCTGAGGCAGTAGAATTGCTTGAACCCGGAGTCAGAGGTTGCAATGAGCTGAGATCATGCCACTGCACTCCAGCCTGGGTGACAGGATGAGACTCTGTCTCAAAAAAAAAAGAACTACATAGCTACCAACTGTGACTAGTGTGAAAAGAGAAAGGCAATATCTGGAGACAGGAGTGACAGAAACACCTGATTCATTCTCAAGTTCATCCTTAGAGGAATAGCGATGTAGCAGAAACCTGGAGGCTGTGCAAGGCTGGCAGAGGGACCAGAAGAGCAGGCCTTCTGCCCCACATGCCTCTCTGGCTTGTCCACTGCTGCTGGGTGAATCCCATCTCCCC
Organism: Ateles fusciceps; assembly: GCA_036589455.1. Taxonomy (NCBI): domain Eukaryota; kingdom Metazoa; phylum Chordata; class Mammalia; order Primates; family Atelidae; genus Ateles; species Ateles fusciceps. The sequence goes on along the minus strand of JAZHEH010001005.1, from coordinate 11,571,883 downwards.
CTGTGGCCTTCTGCTTTGCCATCTGTATAATTGTGCATGAAGTTCAAGCCTGAGGTTTTGATTAGGAGGGACTTGTACCTTAGTTATCTGGGGTTGCTGGTGTATGGCATTTGCAGCTGGTGTCAAAGGACCCTGGGGTCTAGTTCTTGAGTGAAAGGGGACTTCCATATGGATGGCCTCACACTGAGCAATGGGCCAGGAGCTGTGGGGCTGCTTTGTTCCAGACATAAAAGTACTGCAACTTTAAGATCTAGCACAGGTGTGGCTCTTGGACTGCCTGCCTCCAGTCACGTGGAGAGTTGCTTAAGTAGAGAGATTACTGGGTTCCACCCCCAGAGATAATGATAAGGCAGCTCTGGAGGAGGGCCCAGGAATCTGCATGTTAATGAGTTCTGTAGGTGACTCTGGTGTACACTGAGGTCTGGGAACCATTTCCCCGGATCTTGTTGTAGAAAGGATCTGTGACACTTAGGCTTTGAACAGGCCTTCGTTGTGTGCTCTATGTGTATTCCAAAAGGGTTGTGGCTAAGCAAAAATATTTTATAATTCAAATCATATCCTGAGCATACTTAGTGCTCTCACTTTAAAGAGGCCCCATTTGTATGTGAATTTCGATACCAAAGCATAGTCCTTTGGTTCTTGGGTGTTAATTTTCCTAAATGATGTGCATACCTAACTATACACTTTGAGTACTGATTAATTAAATAATGACTTGAAAGCACCTGGAATCCAGCTTTGTAGAAAATCTACAGCCTTCATTTCCAGAGAGGGGGAGAGGAGAAGATCTGTGGCAGAGGCACAACGAATTAAATTTCGAAGCTCAGAGTTAAGCTCCTTCAGGATAAAGCATTTATTTATTGTCAGATTTATAATCATTGCCCACCTGGGACAGGTGAGCCTCTGGCCTAGTGTCCCTCAAATGCAGCTAAAAGTCCAATGCCCTTGAATTTGCCATTGCTGAGGAGGTTCCAATCCCATGGCTGCTGCCAAGGACGACCATCTGTGGGGTTGGGAGCACTCCGATCCCCCCTCATTCTGGATTACAAAAGGGCTCAGGTGGAGATACCTTGAATCATGGAAGAGTCTTGGCCCTTGGCAAGGAATAGTTCATTCAGAATCCTTATCTCCTTGACCTACTGCTCCAGTCTCCTGGCTCATCTACCATTTTCCCATTTGTGGGGCAGTTGCAGGCTGGCCCAGGGCAGACCCGACTGAGGGCAATGGTCCTTAGAGCTGTGGCCACCCTGATGTGGCTGCCTGGTGAGAGGCTTGTGAACAGAGAGGACTAACCACGGAGATGTTGACCCATTCAGCTTTTGCCTGTCCCAGGGTGGCCAGAGATCTCTGGGAGAGAGAAAGAGAGGTCATGAGGACACGGTATTGACCAAGGCAAGGTAAGTAAGCAGTAAAGTGACAGGTCTCTTTACTCTGGTGCCTACTCCAAGTCGTGCCAAATCACTGGTCTGACCTGTTGGATCAGAGGAAAAATCAACTGGATTTAGGGCCTAACGATAATTTATAATTTGCGTTGGTAGAGAAGAAGGAGAAGGAATTCAGGGGGACTTGGAAGACAAAATAAAAATGACAGAAACGGGAGATCAGTAATAATGGAAGCAAGGACCCATGGAAGAGAATGGAGAAGAGGTAATAATTAGAAATGCTAGAGAAAAGCATTGCTTTTAATGTAATTCTTTGTTGTACATATGAATTTTGTTGACACGTACACTTCATGTATACTTCACATGTGTTCATGAATATTATTAACTCTCTCTCCTTCGATCTCCACTAGAGCTGTAAGACAGGCTGGCCTTTTCTGTGTTACCGATTATATAATAAAGATGAAGCAGACTCCCTCTCTTGGCCTGGTTCTCTCCTTAAACCCCACTGTGGAACTCCATTAAGAAGTCACCAAGTTTGCTTTGGGCATAGGTCACCCAGAGCCACTGCCACTCCTTGGCAGGAGAAGGGGTATTGGCTTCCTGCAACAAAATGAAGCCTGTGGTCAGGGTACATCAATCTATTGATGCATTCATGAAGGATCAGAAGGAAAAGTTAGGAAGGAAGAAGACTCAAAAGGAAGCTGACAGTTGCAAGGGAGATAAGGCCTGTGCTGCGAATGTCTTATCAGGAACCTTATTCAGTTGGTCATAGGACAAGCGATAGAGCCTGTGGAGCAGACTGGGCAGCTAGCTCAGGGCCTGCAGGAATGGTGATCATGTTAACCTGTTTCAGGAACCCCCTGCCATCGGGGGATAAGAACATGGCTTCTGAAGTCAGACAGACTTGAGTTCAAGTCCCTGCTCTGCCACTTTCTAATTGTGTTCTTGGACAAGACACATCATCTCAATGAACTGTAATTTCCTCTTGTGTAAAGTGGGAATAATAATGACTTAGAGGTCTAAATAAAATCAAGCTTAAAAAGCACTTCACACGATAGTAGCCACTAAAAAAATATCAGCTGGACTCATTATAGTCATACTGCATGCCATGAGTGGAGGGGCTTCTTTCCTTTTGCTTTTGAACATGCTCCTCTCCTCCAATTGGCAGTTCTTCCCTTGACTCCAACACTTCTGGGCTACCCTTCCTTCCCCACCCAAGTGACTTTTGACATTTTTTTTTTTTTTGGTTTTGAGATTCCATTTACTGAAGAACAATTAACCTCATTTTGTGGACAAAGGAACTGAGTCTTGAAGATGGGACGTAACATTGTTAAGTAGCTCACTGTGCCAACACTGTTACTCGAACCCAGTGACAGGCAATACGCTCAGCCACTGCCTTTACCAGGGATGACAGACTTCACTAGGGTTACAGAAAAGGACAATAAATGCCTTGATGGGGACATGTAGAGGGAGCTAGTCTCATGCACGGTGTCAGAAGGCTTTCCCAGGAGTTAGCTGGGCTGCCAGGGATCCAGGCTTTTCACAGTGGAGTGCCAGGGCTGGAGGGCCTTCAGGGATCATCTGGGCCAAGAGTTTCTCAATGAGAGTCTGAGGGACGCTTGTAGGAGCCTGGCATGTGAGAGTTTTTTCAATTGCAGTAAGTATGTATTCATTATAATAAATTATGAAGCCCAAAGATTGCGCTTTTACGTTTATGAGTTGATAGAGAATTTCCTTTTACAATAAATACCTGCAAAAAGCAATATTAGGTCAAAAATAGCACTTGTGATGCTTATATTTGGCAAATCATGAACCCAGAAATCTCATACCTCAAGTTTGGGAAATTCTGATTTTGTACAACTTTGTTATTTTGAGGAAGAAAAACAGACATTCAGAGAGGCTCCATGACTTGCTCAATGTTACAGAGTAAATTAGTGGCTGAATTTGTAATATAAAAATGTATTTCATTTCCCCCAAATCCTAAGATAAGGGGAAAAGTGATACATTACGTTTGAGTCTCAGGAGGTATTTGATAAATGACTTGCAGTTCTGCCAGCAGCCTGATCCTCTGATTAGGATCTTGCTGATGCTTTCCTGTTCTTTCAAATTAATTTCTCTTTCCAGTCTTTATCTGTCTCCCAGTTCCCCTGCCGTGGTGAGAGACTCAGCTTTGGAGAAACAGTTTGTGGCTGATGTCTTTTTGCTCTGCTGGCCCCTCGATCAGCAGGTTAAGCTCTGAATGTCAGCACCCTTACCTGCTGGTGAGGACAACAGACCCTGGACTCTGAGTCTCATAGTCTCTGCTGTGCCTCCAACTAGTGGTGTAGACATGAGGAGCCCCCTCTCCCTGGGTTGCCTCCCTTGTAGGGCTATGATGAAGAGAAAATGAGACTGGGTATTTCAGAAGCTGAAAGCAGTGCCATCAAAGGTGTTGTGATCAGATCAATGCCCTCCTGTTTAGCAGCGTGAGCACATGAGCTGTGGCTGGAACCATTTGCACTGACCTCAGAGCACTGCCAGGGCTGAACCTGCTCTGACTTGAGCCCAGAAACTTCTTATATTCATTCATCAGCTTGGCCGGCTCTTTCTTTGAGTAAAGCACTGCCACTGAGAAAATACTATCCCATGTGGGATTTTATTTAGATTTTTACCGTAAGCCTCAGAATAATGATTATCATTGCTCTTTTAATACAAAGGAAACTAAAGTTTAGACCATGAAAGAGATCTGCCCCAGGTTACCCAGCTGGTGGGTGGCAATGCTGGGATCCTGTCTTTTAGACAGGTGCTCTTCTGCAGCTACCTGCAAAGTCGCCAGCCATCCTGCTCAGACTGAGAGTGCACTCCCCCCTTCATTCCTGCATTTGTCATGCAAATGTCCTGAGGTCTTCAATTTGTGCTCTGGAGAAACAGTGGAGGGAGAAGAGAAATGGTGACGCATGCCTGTAAGCCCAGCTACTTTGGAGGATGAGGTGAGAAGATCACTTGAACCCAGGAATTTGAGGCTGCAGTGAGCTGTGTTTGCACTACTGTACTATAATCTGGGCAACAGCGAGACTCTGTCCAAAAAAAAAAAAAAAAAAAGAATATGAATATTCTAACTGTATTAGGAAAATCAGCTCTTTTCATACAAGGGGACCTGTTTGACAGTTGTAAACAATATTGTAGGCAATATTTTTCATTAGAAGGTGGATTTCTAGAAGAATTCAGGTGATATACATTCTTTGCCTTTATATAGACATTCCTTTTATCTGCTCATCCATTTACTATTATTACTATGAATATATATTTGTAGCAGTCAAACTTCTGACAACAGAACCAGCAGGATGTATATCTACAGACTACAGATATCTCTATCTGTCTCTCTATCTCTATGTATACAGAGAGAGATTTGAGGGAATTTGGTCACTTGATTATGGAGTTGGCAAACCCAAAATCTTGAAGGTAAACTGGCATGCTAGAGACCCAGGGAAGAGCTGATGTTGCAGTGGAATCTGAAGGGGGTCTGCTGGCAGAATTCCCTCTTCCTTGGGAGACCTCATCCTTAGGCCCTTAGCTGATTAGATAAGGCCCTTGCACATGACTAAAGGCCATTTGCTTCACTCAGAGTCTACAGTTTTAAATATTGGTCTCACCTAAAGAATCCTTTCACTGCAACATCCAGATATGTTTGACCAAGTATCTGAGAGCTGTGGCCTAGACAAGCTGGCACCTATATTAACCATCACAATGTATAAATATATAATATGTAGAATAACACAAACTAATCTTTACTGAATACTTATTATCAGCAAGGAACCATTATTTCATTGAATAATTCCCAATTATTATTATAATAATACAGTACCTGATACATAAATAGAAATAAATTCTGGTTTCAAGTTTAGAAGGTAATTCAGAATAGAGGGAAGGAAGGGGAGTTGGCATCAGGAAGACTTGAGTTCAAGTTCTAACTGCCAGTGTCTAACTTGGGCCAGTTACTTAATCCCTCTAAATCTCTTTTTCCTCATCTGTGAAACAGAGTTAAAAAGAGTACTCACTTCATCAACACAGCATGTGCTTGATAAATATTTACTGACCAAATGAATGTTGAGGGAATCTCCAGAGTTGTTAAAAGAATTAAAGGAGATAATTTATGTAAAGCTCCACAAGGTGCCAGGCATGTGATGAGAACACAGTGAATTGAGCTGCCTTTATATTACGATTATTTTTCCTCCTGATTATCTGCAAACACAGAGTCACGGCTGGCTGCTGTTGGGATTCACCTAACAGGGACTCAGGAAAAGGCGTGGCTTTCTGGGAGGTCTTGCTTCTAAAGGCCAGGACTAAACAGAAATCTCCTCAGCCTGAGTCAGGGGCTGTTTTTTTTCTTACTTCCTTGGCATCCCTCTCAGGGCAGTCAGTTCTCACTGCTCCCAGAACTCCTTTCTTGGAGCTCTGGCTGTGACTGGGCTTGGCAGAGAGCAGTCTCTGAAGAACCAGGTAATGTGGTCTGGAGCCTGGTGAGTTTCCTACATCTCTGCCAGCACACTCTGCTCCTCTTTTGCAACTCTGCCATCAGCCCTGCTTCACAAAGCTCAATTTACTGCCTCTCCATAGAAAATAGCTGCCTCTTCCTCCTAAGGGATATGACCTACCTGTAGAGACTCTATCAGTTAGGCTAATCCCTCCCATTTATTCTGAAACAACTTGCACTGTTTATGGGATTAATTAATTATGAGGACATCAGGAGTACTATAAACCAGCTTTGTATTAATAATTTATTCATCACTCAGTAAATATTATGGTTTTCTAATGGGTGGAATTCAAGCTCTGACACTTACTAGCTGTGATCAAAATTGGTCAAATTTCTATCTTTCTTATTCCTAAGTTTCTTTATCTGTAAAATAAGAATAATACTAATGCCTTCTTAATAGGGTTATTAGGATATTTGAGTGAATTAGTATATATAAAGCACATAAAAACATATCTGTACATAGTAAGTGCTCTATAAATAGTAGCAATTCTTATTTTCCACAGACTTTATTATAGATTGCAATACATGTTCTGTAAAAGTCAACAGGATGCTTTGCACAGACACATACAGTGGATCAGGGAAACAACTTAGAAGTGCAGGTAAGGGAGAGGCTCATTGAGCTGGTAATATTTAAGTTGAACACTGAAGGATGAGAAAGAGAGGGAAAAAAGAAATACTAAGGAACAGTACGTATGAAAATTTTGAGGCCTCAAAGAACTTGGCGTATTCATGAGATAAAAAAGACTCATATGGCTGGAGCAAAGGGAAGGAAACAGTAGTAGTAGCTAACACTTACAAAGTAAGTACTCACTGTATGTCCAGTGCTGTCTGGGTGGTTTATTTATGTTTACTTACCCGATCTTCATGACAACTGTAGGAAGAGGCACTATCATAGCCTAGACTGGGTCACGTCATGACAATTCACACTTCATACCTCTCCTGCTGCCCATAGAATTAAATGCAAACTCTTATCTTGGCACATCAGATACCTCGAAATGTAGTCCCAACATAACTTTCCCATTCTATTTTCTTTTTTTTTTGCTGTCTACCTTGAAATTAATTTTTACTTACACAAGTAATACATAAATATACTATCCTTATAAAAACTTTAAACAATATCGTAAACTTAAGTTTCTCCTACTCCACTTCTATCTCAAGTACCTCACAAAGGAAATAATGCAATTAGTTTGCCATGCGTCCTTCCAGATATTTCTATAAATGTATCGATTTATATATAAATATAAAGATTATGTAAAACTGTAGAAAACATATGCAATTGTTTTATTTTTAAAGAATAGACATTAATCAAACACTACAGGACATATTGTTCGGCAACTTCCCTTTTTCTATCGGTACATATTCCATATTGCAGATTTATGTTAATTTAAAACATTGCTGCAGAATATCCTGTACTATTTCTCAAATAGTAAACATCTGAGATAGTCTAACTTTTTGCTGTTACCAATAATGCTGAAACAAACACTGTTATCTGTTAGGATCTAGTCAGGAAAACAGAAAACCTCCGTAGGCACTTCAGACAGAGGGGATTTAATGCAGGAATTGGTCACCAAGGGGATAAGAGACTTGAGAAGCCAAGTAGGAAGGTGAGGCTATTTAGAGACGAGGAACAACAGGAAGATGTGACCATCCTACAGCTGGAGGGCACTCCTAGGAGGAAGAGGTGTTGGCAGAGCACAAAAGTTAGGGCAGGCCCTGTGGTGGGAGCTAGGACAGTGAAAGGTGCCTTGGGAGAGAAGGGAAGAAACACCTTAGTTTCTCTTTTTCTCCCTCTAGCTTTTCACTACTGCTTCCCATTGGCCAAATCTGTCCAGAAGCCAGTAGGCAAGAAATCCTGGGAATATAGTTCCCAGCAGTGAACAGAGAAGGGAGCGCATTTGACAGGAAAGTGGCAACAAATAGCTTTATGAACACATCTTTGTACAATTGTTTGTGTTTTTCTAGCATGGACAATGCCAGGAGTGGGGTTACTGAGTCATAGGATCATATACCTTTTAATATTAGTACATGCTGCCAAATTGCTCTTCAAAGTGGTTGTACAAATGTACATTCCCACAGCATTTTATGGGTGTACCCATTTCCCAACCTTTGCCAGCACTCAATATTAACAAATGTGTTCATTTTTGCTAATATGATTGGCATCTACACTTATCTCACCCTCCACACAGCCAATCATCCGGGCAGGTCAAGGCCCTGGGGGTGCTCGTATTATTCTAGTTCTAGGAGAGAGTCAAAACAGGGCTTTAGAAGCTTCTTTTCAAAAACCCAACTCTAGGGCGTCTGGAGCTTTCACCAGTTCCTTTTGTCTCAGCCTATCTTTGTCCCCAAAGGATTTATGAATTAGAAGATCTCTGTTTATTTTCATAATGGCCCAGGGCCTTGGAGAAAGTGAGGACTAGGTGTCCTTGGCACACCTCAAGACTTCAGCAGGTTCTCCGAAGTCCTCATTGTGATGTGGCATCTCACCTCTCTTGAAGTAGTTTTTCACAGTAGTTTTTCAGTGGCCACCAGAGAGTGGCCGGCATAAGGAGGAGAGGGTGGAGGCAGGTATAAGGAGAGGAGGATGGTGGTCAGTGTACTGAGGAATTACCAGCCAAAAGATGTGGGCTCTGCTCCAGTTTCTGCCATGAAGTAATCCTTGAGAACCTCTTACTTTGGGTTATATGTGCCCTTTAGGGGCATAGAGGAGACCTCCTACTATTCAGGAACTCCTACTGCCAAAGTTGGAAGAGCCCTCTGGAATCATCTGGTGCAGACCCTCTCATTTTACCAGAGGAAAACTTAGGCTCAAAGACAGTAATGGAGTTGCCTAGGAGGTCAGCCTGAGCTGGTGGTAGACCTTGAACTAGACTCTCCACCGTAGGCTGAAGAATGCACACATCCCCACCCCACCCACCAAGATAGCCATGCCCTAATATCTGGAACCTGTAAATGTTACCTTTTCTGGAAAAATGGTCTTTGCTGACATCAAATTCCCAAGAGTTTGAGAATTAAGAGGTTATTTTAGATTGTCTGGGCAGGGCTTATATGCTATCCCAGGATCCTTGAAAGATAGAGACAGTTAGAGATTACAGAAGCAGAGAGTGGAGCGAAGCAGCCGCAAGTCAAGGAATGCCCACAGCCACCAGAAGCTGGAAGATGCAAGGAAGGGTTTCTCCCCTTGAGCTGGTCCTGCCAACATCGTTGGGCCCAGTGATGGCAATTTCAGATTTCTAAGCTGCCAAGTTTGTGGGAATATGTTACAGCAGCCACAGGAAACTAATTCATTCTCTGCCTCCTGGTTTGTCCTTCACTATACTAGCTTTTTCTTAATGTTTTCTTTAATTACCCACTTCCACGGTTCTCTGCACAAATGAGATCAGAGTGGGCTTTAGATTTGCCTTTGTGTTTCCTGATCTCAGGATCCCATCCCTGAACATTCCTTTCAGCAACTCCCTCCATGTCACGTTAGGGGCCTGGGTTTCTGCAGTAATACCATGAGCTGAATTGGGGATGTATGTTGTGTGGCCGCTGAAAGACTGAAGGTTGTTGGGTGTTGGGAAAAGAAGCCCATGACCAGGGCTTGTGGGAGACCTAGGTTCTTGTCTGAGCTCTGCTTCCAATTTGCTGTGTAACCATGGACAAGGACATTCACAGTTCTGGACCACAGCTTTCCACAAACACAAGACAAAGAGCTTGATCTGATCAATTTTCCCAAAGGGTAGCTCGAGTAACACTGGTGGTATCTGAGATGATTTCAGGCAGTAAAATGGCGAGTCATTGAATAGCACTGAATTGCAGAGTCAGCATTCCCTTTCCAATTCTGAGTCAGTTCTTCCTTGAGGAAAAAGTCTTAGGTTAACGCTAACATCTCCTTAACCACATTTAAAAATGTGCTGATCTCCCCTTTATCGAAATTTGAGCAGACCCCAGGCTGAAAGCCTTTAGCAGGTGATTACTGTCAAATTTAATAGAACTATTTTGATGATGTTTGTACTTTACAGTTACCTTGTATTTTTGGCAAAGTATACTTGTTTTTCACTTCTGGTAGTGTTTCAATCAGGATAAGCTAGATTATAACCTGGTGACAAACAATCCAACTATCTCAATGGCTTAATACAACAAAGTTTTTTCTTGCTCATACAAAGTCTGTGGGGCCACGTAACCCTACAGGCCTTAGAAAACCTAGGCCATTGCTTTCACCAGAATCCCCTGTCCAAACACAGATTGCTGTCCCCACCCACCCAGAGTTCCTGATTCAGTAGCTCTTGGGTGGGGTCAGATAATTTGCATCTGTAACAAGTTTCCAGGTGATGCTGATGCTGCTGATTTGGGAATCACATTTTGAAAACCCACAGCTCTACAGTAACTGCTCTCAGCTGGTGACTTAGCAATCCAGGGTCAAGGTGAATCCTTAAGCATCTCCACCTGGAACACACAGTCTCCTTGTCAGAAGCAGCAGCACTGGAAAGATTCCCAGTACTAATTAATTGCTCCGGCTGGCTGGGAAGTGACACACATCTCTCCTTCCCAGCCAGAATCATCATGAGGCACCACCTAACTCTAGACAGAGTTCATGGAGGAGGCAGGAGGTACAGGGAATTATCCTCCCAAATGCCTAGAGAGACAAGAGGACTAAAGAGGGTGAGCCGCTGGAAAGGAATCTAATCTAAAACTAGGCATTTTAATCACAGATAATGATTAAAAATTTCCTTTAAAGAAAAATGTTCTTAAAGCAAAATGTCATTTAAAGAAAAAATTAAGATAAAGAATGGTAGAGCGGGTACATGCTCACCACAAAAATCATAAAGGGGGTATGAAAGTGGGCAGCTGGAAAGATCTGTCATCCTGTACTCCTATTACACTGTCAGAGTCAGTGACAAAGGCTGTAGAAATCACCCTGCAGAGATCTTCAGACCACGCACTGCTGCCAGGAATCGCTGCCTGAGCTTTCCAGGAGGTCCGGCCTGGAGGGATGCTGACCTCATAGCTCCTCCCTTTTTGTGCTTAGAACCTTCCATTCTCCGTTTCTCTTCTTATACCCCACCCTCTAGTGTCTATCTCAAGTTGTTGTTGGGGGGTGGGGGGGGAGACAACAAAAAGGATGATTGAATACTGTTGTCCCCTAGGTAATGGCCTTTTGCTAGTCACCACCAGCCTTCACACCCGGCTGATTCCTTTTCCCTAAGTATCTCATGGCTCCTGAAAATATGAAATGAGACCATGCTTTGGACAGAAGAGGCTCATGTGTTTTGGAATACAGCCAGAATGTGGATCAGCTGTGGGATAAGGTTGGGGAAAGAGAGAGAGCGTGTGTGTGCATGTGTGTGTGTGTGTGTGTGCGTGTGTGTGTGTGTGTGTGTGTGTGAGACAGAGAGAGAGAGAGAGAGAGTGAGAGAGAGAGAGAGAGAGAGAGAGAGAGAGAGAGAGAGAAAGAACCTGACTCTTGCTCTTGGTGCTTCATGTTTCTTTCCATTTCTCATATTTTAAAATAACTAGCCACTTTGGACAACGTCAAGCAGCATGAACAAGGCAGCTTTGCAACAGTAAAACGTGTTAGGCTCAAAGCCTGCCAGTCTACTACAGACTCCAGGCCTGGAGAGGGGTCTGGAGTAGCAGAAGCAGTTTTGTTTGGGTGGAGGTAGGCATGAGCTGAGATTCTGGCTCTGTGCCCTGTTATATTTTAGGAAATATTGCTTGTCATTTTATTTCTGTGCTCTTTCCCATGCTTCAGAAGGAACCATTTATTCGTAAAGAGTACAGGCTCAAAGGATGTCATAGGTACAAAAGCCATAGAAATCAACTTCAACCCCAATTCCTTCATTTGACGAACAGGTGCATGGTGTATTGGCTTTCTATCACTGTTGTAACATATTACTATAAACTAATGGCTTGAAGCAACACAAATTTATTATCTTGTACCTCTGTATGTCGGAAGTCCAATACGAGTCTCATTGGACTAAAATCAAGATGCTAGCAGGGCTGCCTTTCTTTCCAGAGGCTGCCTGCATTCCTTGGCTCATGTCCCCTTTTTCCATTTTCAAAGTGAGCAATGCAGGGTGAGTCTGTCTTGTATCACATCACTGTGACCTCCTCTTCTGCTGCCCTCCTCTCGTTTTAGGGACCCTTTTGATTAAGGTGGACCTACCTGGATAAGCTAGGATACTCTATCTTAAGGTCAGCTGACTAGCAACAGTAATCCATCTGCAACCTAAATTCTGCTTTGGCATGTATCATACCATATTCATAGGTTCCAGAGCTTAGGGTGTGGATATCTTTGGAGGCTATTATTATATCTTCCATACATGGGATCCCAGAGAGTGTCAATGACTCACTTGAGGCAGAGCTAGGAATATATGTCATGCTCAGCATTCTTCCCACTCTACAACACTGTTTTTATTATATAAGGCATAGAGCAGAGTGGTTAAAAGCACAGGCCTTGGGGTCAGATAATCAGGGATCTGGGCTCAAGATCCACCTCACCCTTACTAGTTGTGAGAACCTGGGATAATTACTTAAACTCTCGGCACCTCAGTTTTCTCATCTGTTAAGCAGGAAAAATAGTATCAGCAGCAAAAGGTGAAAGATCAAGTATGAAAAAAGTGCTTAGCAACGTTTTCAGGACACAGCACCAGTAAATGATATCACTTAGTATGATCTGTAACGAAGCATCAGGCTTGGTTTTCCTAAGACCCCTTGTGAGAGCATATAAGTTAGTGTAGCCATTTGACAGATGTGGAAACTGAAGCTGAGGATGTTGAAATGACTGGAGCAAGGTCGTTTAGCCAGTTGGTGTTGGTGAATCAGGTCAGGAACAAGGTCTACGGCCCTTCAAACCATGACACCCTGCCATTCTGTTTAACTTCTAGTATATGATCCAAGAAAGATGCTTGTCTGTTATAGGGGAAAAGACCCTTTTATGTTGTCAGAAGTGTTTCGTATTCCTCACACTCAAAATGTTCAGCTGCATTCCTAATGCAAAATACTCCAAGGTTAAGTTCATTGGCTTCTCCCTTGTATAAACGTGCTCTGGCTTACTGTGAAGGTAATATTCTTTCATGCAGTTTAAAGCAGTTTTTAAGTTACTTTGTCCATGGTCTCATGCCCATGGCTCCTGCTCGTTGTTCCTGATGAGCTTGAGTGAAGCCCTCCATAGAATTATATAGACCTAATTCTTATTGATGAGAATATATCTTTTAGATAGAGCAATATGCATTTATTTGACGATTTATGTATGCAATAGCAGTTACTGATATTCTTGAGTACTGAGAAATTGATACATTAAGTCATGGTAAGCTTTTGGACTGTGAGTGTTGGGTTATTTCAGAGGCCCTGAAAAATAACATGTCTCTTCCCTGCCCAAGTTCAGAACTAACTGAGTGTCGGGTAGGATAGTGGAGTCAGATTGACAAAGATCAAAATGCCATCATTCTTGCTGATTCAAGCTAGATTGGGGGATGTTGCTTAGCTGTTGGACTGAATGGGCTTGGAAATGCTCCCCATTCAGTCCTGGAAAGCAAGTCCACCAATGTCTTCCTGGAGGGGGACAGCGTTGGCCCCAACAAGCTTTCTGCATGGCTCTCAGCACAGACCAAATGGTGGTCTCATTTCCTTTGTGAGGCCATCCTGAGAGAAGAGAGGGTATCCAAAACCCCAAATTTCTTCTCCTAAACTGACCAGTCAGATAACTCTCTCTTCCTCCTGTGAGGAGGGTTATTGGAAGAGATGTGACAAATGTTTTCTAGATGAAGTTCTTCCACTTAGAGATATGGGTAATGAGGAAGACAAATTCTCACCTAAAAGTAGGAAAGGAGTAAAAGAATATTCTGTATAACTGGTTATAGCCAGTTTTCTGGAAATTGTTCCCATCCATGGCCTAGGTAACCACTATATACTGAAGAATGTTGGAATCTGGGCAAACCACATCTGGAGTGCCTGTGTTGCAAAGGAACAATAACTGAACATTGTTAGTGACAAAACACATCCCAACCCCTGGGTTGGCATCAAGGCTGGCGCACAGAAGTGGATGTGAACATGGGGCTTGGGTGAAAAATGTTTATACAAATCAATACCTGTGAAAGGATTGGGGAGGACACAGAACTGGACAGATGAAGAAGTTGAAGCAGGCCCAACAAACACTCGGACAACCCAGTGAGGAGTGAGTATTGTCCTTCGGTGTCACCCACAGAGGGGCAAAATGGCCATGCCCTCAGGGCACTGCCTCCCTCAGTCGCTGGAGGGGACTCAGGCCAGGCCAGGGGCTCCCTGCAGCAGACACAGACCCTGAAGGAGAGGCGGCAGGGCAGCAGGATCCTGGTGGCTCCCTCCAGTGCCCAGCCCTGACTGTGTCTGCTGCCTCATCCTCTGCCTCTTCCCACCTTTTCCTTGACACTTTAGTCATGCCCAGTTGCCTGCAGTTCCCAGGAGATTACATGCCTTTTCATGCCTCTCGTTGTTGTCTAGGATATCCTTTCTGCTAACTCATTCCTATTTTTCATGACTCAACTCAGGCATCATCTCTTCTAGGAAGGTTTCCCTAAATCCCAGGCTGGGCTGAGTACCACCCTGCTGCATACACACAGCATTCTCTCAGCACTTACCAAGTGATACTACATTTTTTGTGAACAGACCTGTCTCCACCAGGTCTCAGTTTTTTTTTTTACAGGATTGTATCTTGTTCACCTTTGTACCTAGATGTCTAATAATGCCCTGGTATGTGACGGGTGTTCAACAGATGCTGATCTTCTCATCTCTCCTTTTAGGGCCATGTCCTCATTCAACAAACATATATTGATCACTTTTGTACTTTTGTGCAGGGGTTACAGGAACTCGCAGAGCAGTGGGCCTAGTGTTTTTGTAGCCATCACAGTGCCCAGAACAGAATCTGGTACATTATCGTTTCTCAGGAAACACTCTTTTTAAAATCAGAGCCAATCTTCCCCTGCCAAAATTGCTTCAACACAGGATCTAGAGGCGGTAGGAGACTTGCGTAGGTATTGTCAGGCACAGGGGCAAGCAAGGTCTTGGAAAGTATTTGAAATAATTTCCTAGGAAATGAAACTGCTAAGGTCAATGTCTTCTGATTTGCTTTTATCTCTCCCATAGGGGGAGTCACTCAGGGCTCTATCAAGATAAATGAACCCTGGACTGTTAAAGCTGTAAAAACTTTAAGGGTGATGAGGTGGGGACAGACAGGGAGGAAGAATAACAAAGGGGCTGGAGAAAGTTGGACACGGTCTCTCTGCTTAAACTCAGTTCTGTGGGGATAGGAACTATCCTACTTCCCCCGAGTGCCCTGAAAGAATCATAGAGGCAACAAAGTGTCAACCTGGTCACCCTATATCAGCAGGGAAATCTGGAAATAAATGCCCCTTGGGCCACTGGCTGGGCCACAAAGGCTGAACAGAGGTGAGATCTGGTATGCAAAAGAGAATCAGGGGTTTCAAACCAGCCAAATGGGAAGAGGAAAGGCCCCTGCAATTGTTCAAAGGAGAAGAGGAAGACCAGTGGCAATATAATCTTTCATCAGCCACTGCCTGTGGGGAGTAAACGTTCATGCAGCCTTCTCCCTTCTCTTAGCAGGGCAGCACAGAGACTGGAATTGCCTGGGGTCACATCAAAGCCACAGTCATTTACTTGGCATTGGTTGTCTTCTCTGTCCATCCGGTTTGTGTGGGGACTTTTTAGATTTCACTGCAGAGGTTTACCAGGTTTGTAAGGGGTCTTGGCTTCTGTGCTGTGAGCTGAGGGTATAAATCTGATGTTTTTTGATTTGTGTTGCTATAAAAGAATACTTGAGGTTGGGTAATTTGTAAAGAGAAGAGATCTATTTGGCTTATGGTTCTATAGATTGTACAAGAAACAGAGCATCAGCATCTGCTCCTGGTGAGGCGTCAGGAAGCTTCCAATCATAGAAGAAAGTGAAGGGGAGCCAGCATGTCACATGGTAAGAGGTGGGAGAAGAGAGAGAGAGGGAAGAGGTGTCATGCTCTTTTAAACAACCAGCTCTTATCTGAATTATAGAGTGAGAACTCAGTCATTACCTCAGGACAGCACAAAGTCATTCATGAGGAATCTGCTCCCATGACCCAGACACCTCTCACCCTCTCATGAGGCCCCACCACCAACTCTGGGGATCAAAATTCAAACTGAGGTTTGGAGAGGTCAAGTATCCAAATTATAGCATGTGATTGTGGGCCAGCTCCTGTCCCCAGGAGGCTAGTGGACAGTTGGAGAGACATACATGATGATAATGGTGTCACCATATTATTGAGAACTTACTATGGATTGGTTGTGATCTCCTTTATTCCTCTAATGACACTACAAGATGATGTTGATGATATTCCCATTTCACCTATGGGGAAACTGAGGTTTGGAGAGCTTACTTACCTATTAAAAGTCACCATGGCAAGTAAATAAATGAGGGGGAGACTCAAACCCAAATCTGTGCCACTGCAAAAACCATACTTATTGCCAGAGCTTCCCAGCTGGGGGTGATTGGCCCTCTCATGCTCTCCCAGGGACATTAGCAATGTCTTGGAGACATTTTGGGTTGTCACAATGAGGGGGTGGGAATGGCTACAGGCATTTGGAGGGCAGAGGCCAGGGATGCTGCTAAATGTCATGCAATGCACAAGACAGCCCCTCTGTACTCCAACAAATAAATATTAGGCCACAATGTGGATAGTACTGGGGCCATCTCTAAGTCAATGCAGGTCTAAGCCATCTCTGTGCACCATATTGAAATAGGTATCTCTACTTCCCCCATTTTGTTATTGCTTAGCCTAGCTCCTGAGTGTTTTATTCATAGTACTCATCACAATGTATTATTTTTGTTGGTTTGCTTGTGATTTCAGTTGTTAGATATCTTCTCCACTCTGAGCTGCTTGTGGGCAAAGGCTATTTTGCCTTGTTCACCGCTTCACATCTAATAGCTAGCACAGCACATGCAATGTAGTAGAGGCTCAATGAATATTTGTTGAGTGAGAAAATAGGCAAATGGATATAGTGAAAGACAAGGTCACAAGAACAAAGTGGCAAAGGCAGTATTTAAACCTAGGTCTTTCTGAATCCAAATACTCTGAGTTAAGGCAACTCAGGGTAATTAGAGGATTCTAAACGTGTCCCTGTCTGTGTCCCTGAGAGCTCAGAGTTCAGCAGAGGAGCGAGAAAGGTCTTTGGGTGTCAGGGCGTGATGCCAAATTCAGACTGGGAAAGAAACAAGGACAGAAGAAGGATGAGAAGAACCTCAGGGCTCAGCTGAGTCCTCATGGTTGTAGATTGAGAGAGGACTTAGTGGAGAGTTGCCCAGATATTAAAAGAACTGTTTAAAATGACCAGAATCAATCTTGCTCACTTATAAGCAAAGATGGGCAATATAACATTTATCTTCTCTGAGCCCTCAGAGACTTTAGGCCTCTTAAAGTTCCCAAAAATAATGGCTAGTGGCTCCACAAATGCAATTTAAGTCCTAGAAGTACCGTAAAGTCAAGTACTGGGTTGGCTCACAGATCCTGGCCCTGGCAGCAGCTGGGCCTGAGTGTGTTCCTGCAGGAGAGCCACTGTGGGAACCAACTCCATATAGGCTTAAGGCTGGGGAGGCTGTCAGGGTAAGGGGAGGTAGGGACTGAGGTACATGAAGGCAAGGGCAGGGAGAGATGGGAGACAGAAGGAGGAAAGTGTGAAAGGCAAGGAGGAAGTAAGGGTTAGTGGTAGAAAAGGGAGAAAGGAACCAAGGGAGGAAATGAGGGGAGGAGAAAGAGAGAGAGGGAGGGAAAGAGAGAAGGAAAAAGAGACAAAGGAAGAGCAGGAGGGAAGGAGGGAGGAAGGAAGAGAGGAAAAGAGGGAGATAGATGGGAAGAGAATGAGAAAGAGGGAGGAAGGAAAGCAAGTGGGGAGGAAGGGAGAGAAAGAGAGAGGGAGGGAAAGAGAATAATAGGGAGGGAGGAAAGAAAAGAGAAGAAGGGAAAGAGAAGAGGAAGAAAGAAGGGAGGAAGGAGGGTAGGAGAAAGAGAAGGAGGGAGGGAGGAAGGGAAAGAAGAGGAAGAGAGAAGAAGGGAAGAAGGAAAGAAGGGAGGGTGGAGGAAGGAAGGAAATACTGGTAATAGTAACAGTAGGAAATATTTCTAAGTATTTGTAATTACCTCAAATTGTGTGAAGTTCTTAAACTTTACTGCTGAAAACAGTGCTATGGGGGTAGATTCTTTCATCATGTCCTTTTTATGGATTAAAATAATCCCAAATACATACAGTGAGATGGAACAAATAACTTCTAATGTTCAATAGCAGAGTAGGGTAACTATAGTTAGCAACAATGTATCGTATATTTGAAAATAGCTAGAATGGATTTGAAATATTCATAACACATAGAAATAATAAATACTGGAGGTTATGGATATTCTAAATACCTTGACTTGATCATTCCCATTATATGCATGTAACAAAATATTATATCTACCACAAAATATTATATTTACCCCAAAATATTATAGGTACCCCAAACATTTTGTATCCATAGAAATTTTAAAAAACAAGGCACAGAGACCTTAAGCAGTGTGACTAAGGACGCACAGGCGATAAGTGGTGGATTCAGATGCGAAAGAAGTGTGGTTTGGGAAAGAGCTGCTGGGGTGGGGATGGGGGAGAGGACAGTGGGAAAGACAGAGCCAGGCTCTATCAATGGGTCTATGGGAATAAACTCAAAACTCCTAGGTGTCTGGAGGCAGACAGTAGGGGTCTGCAGGCTGAACTCTAGCTCAGAATGTCTGTGTTTGACAGGAGAGAGCCCGGCCTGCTTATTTCGGCTCTTAGGGCAGCCCAAAGAGGCTCTTTGTTTGAATGGGCTTTGCTGACAGATTGTACTAGACATTCCTTGGTGACACTATGAGCCCCAAAAGAATTGTAATGCTATTGTTAGATATTTATCCTTTCTTCTTGAAAGGAAACAAACAGGAGCAATGAAAATGATCCAGTTGCTATCATTTCATTACGCATGGGGACAAGAAAAACAGGAACAAAGAAAGGAAGTTATTAAAATAAATATAAATGGCTTCTATATGCTATAACATCTACAGGTTCCCACCCATTATTTCATAGGATATTCCCGTTTGGTGGTGGGTATCAGATCCGCCCTCCCCAATTTTATCAAAGAAGAAACTGGTTCAGAGAGGGGGAAGTTCAATTAGTAAGAAGCTGGCAAACAAACTCAGGTCTTCTTATTAAAATTGTTAGTTCTTTCCTGTGTAGAATGTTCAGGTCATGCTCAGTTTCCTTTAAATAAAATTGACTTTTTTTTTTTTTTTTCAAATTAACGTCCTAGAATGAAAGTTCTGTGAAATAAGATTCTGGCTTATTAATCATAAGAGAAGGAGAAGATTAATTCCAGGATGAGTTTAAGATTTGCTTATGACAAATGTTCCTTCAATAATTGTTTACATAAGAGCTTATTTTTAAAAAAAGTTGGTGCCCAAAAAAGTACATGTGTCCTCTTAGGAGCAAATTAATGGAAGCAAACAATAGTGTTCTTGGAAATCTCTTGGATAAATAACTTGTACATGCTGTTCCCTGTAGCCCCACCTCACCTGAGGATACACCCTTATTCCTCTCTTGAATCCAGCTCTGCTGAAGTCTTGACGTTTCATCCCCCATTCCATCTTCCTAATCCTCGGCAAATGTGGATCTTCCCTTCCATGTCATTCCCAGGGCTCTTTCTACCTCTGCCCCTTAGAAAGCAAGCTCCAAAGGGCTGGGACTTGGTTTTTCTTGACTGTGGCTGCATCCTTAGCATACTGCATGGCTCACAGTCGATGCACAGTATCTGTGGGATGAATGACTGCGTGGGTCACTAGCCACAAAACATAGACTGGCATCATTATTGTGAGTTCTCTAGACTCAGCTTATATTCTAGCCTCAATTCTGGCACACAGAATAAGAGCTCTGTAAATGTTTGCCAAATAAATCAAGGAGTGACAGAAATATTGTTTTATAAAACACATGCTTTCAGTAGAAACAGAATTTGTCCATCTTGTGAAGTAACATGATATTTCGTAGTGTGTCCATGAAGACGATGGAGCAGGGTGGTGAGTCGTGGGGGGCAATTTACAATCTCCACACATTTGCATGTTTTCATGGTGCCTCTAAATGTCACAGGTGCCCAATTCTTCTGGATGGCAGACACCTTAATCAAGTGGCAGCAGTAATAACAGTGACACCTAACAGTTACTGAGCACTTATGTTAGGCCAGGCACTGTGCCAAGGGCTTTATCTATATTAACTCATTTTATTTTTCTTTGAATTGGAATTAGTTATTGTCCTCTTTCAAGGGGTGAAGAATAAGGCACAAAGAGGTCATGTAAATGGAACTCTATAAAGCCTTATGGATGTGCATGGGAGCTTCCAGGCTGCCCTGGGGATGAGGGGAAGGGGCGAGACCATGAGAAGTTGAGAAAGTCATCAGGCACGAGTCTGTCCCCGCCTCCTACGGTTGTAACAGATTGTATTTGGTTAATTGTTTTATATCATTATATATTGAGTTTCTGCAAAAGATTTATTAGAGGGAAAGAGTTTTGTCTAGCTAGAATAAAAGGCTTTTACATTTCTAAAATTGATACTTTAGTTTTACAGCTGGGAAGACTAAAGTCTGGGGAATGTTAAATATCTTGGCAATTGCCATCAATGGCAAAGTCGGGTCTAAAAAAAATCTCAGCCTCCAATGGTCCAGGCATCTATTTCTTCAGCATCTATTGCTTAGATGCCCAGGTGTCTCTGTAATGGCACTTGAATTTAATATACTTGTTGACCAAGAGACTTATTTTTCCAGAACTTTTGCTTTCGGAGGTATGTCCTGAGTAATATTAAGTAAAATAAGGTAAATTATAAGGTAAATGTGGAAGTATCTGCCTTGTAGAGTTGTTTGAGAGAGGAAAACAAGACGGGAAAGGCAAGGGTTAGATAAGGCAAGAAGTGGAAAGATGCCCAGGGAATTTGGACAAGGTGGAGGGTATGGCTTCCAGGTCTGGTAAACGAAGGACAATAACAATAACATGACTTTTTGAATGCCTAACCTGTAGCATGCACAGTAAGCTACATGCTTCACATGCATCGTCACTTTTAATATTGAGGGCGGTGAATTCTATTTCTTGGAAGAGAAAACAGAAACTCACACAGCTAGTAAGTGGCAGAGAGAAACTTGGCCAAGGCCTGTCTGGCATCAGAGTACATTCTCTGAACCCCTCAGCTACATTGCAACTTTAAACCTTTTCAGGCCACAGGGCCTAAAAGACTTTCTTGCACCTGGAAGCAAATTTTGGGACTAAGTCTAGTTTAAAATTAGGGTCCCTGACCCAAACTCAGGGACATGTAGAAGTCTTGAATTAGATCTACCTTTAGGGCCAGTCTAGGGTGATTCAATCACCTGCTCCCCAGATGCCTGAGACTTTTTGACCTGGGGACCAAACTTTTCATTCTCCAATAAGAGATAAAATTTAGAAACTCCAGGTGGCCTCCTGGTAACCCTTTAGTCAGTGAACAAGTTGGAAATAATGGCCAAAAGCAATCTGTGCATTTGTATGGCCCTTTAAGGTTTTAAAAATGTTTCCCTTGTGTGATTTTTCAGTGTCATTCAAGGCCAGCTATCACCCCTATGCAACAGAGCCATGAATATGGATCACAAGGAAGGAAATATTTATGGAGAGTTACACACAGCTTAGCAAGGGCTGACCTAGAACTCAGTCCCTGGCCTTCTCAGGACATTTCCTCTTTGTAAGGCACTGGAAAACAGAAAGGTACTAGAAAGGAATCGAAATTCAAAGGGTGAGAGAGTAGGCCCCATTGAGGAGCCCTGCATAGCAAGAAAATTCTGACAACTGATTGTTCAGAAGGCACAGTGCTGTGGCCCTGTTTCTCTTAAGCTGGGTAAGGACCCAGAGGAACAGTGCCCAGAGGTATTTTTGTCTTGTTGCTTCAACCCAGGCAGCTCCACTTGGAATGATTTATGATGATTTCTTGGGTTTATTATGTAAACACAGCCCACATCAAGGAGGGGACTTACATTCCCAGGGTCTTCCTTCCTGAGTGGCATTGCTCTGAAATTATTTTGCTTTAGGCTGAAGCTATACTATAAATATTCTCAGGTTGTCAAACCTAGAACATTAGAATCATGAGAGAACTAAGTGGTTATTCAGTCCAGCTGTCTTATTTTACAGCTGGGAAAACTGAGGCTGAGAGGTCAGAAGGGAGTTGCTTGAGGCACACAGCTAACTAGAGCAAGTGGCCAGACTAGACCACTTACATAACCCTCAACTATTTCCTCCATGATTACTACAGCTCTTGGGAGAGAACGGTGAGCATGTCAGATATCCCTACGTGGAGTTTGGATTCTATCAGGGAAGATCAACTTTAAACAAATAAGTTGGAAGTGGGTAGTGAAAGAACAGAGGTGCGTTATGGGCCTATAACCAGGATGCACAACCTGGCCTGGGGCTAAGGAATGGCTTCACAGAAGTAATGAGGTTTAGATGGAGACTCAAAGGAGGAGGAGGTGTTGGTCCCTGTGCAGCACGGGAAAGAATACATTTTTGGATAGAGGGACTAGCGTGCACCTAAGGCAGGCAGGATGGAGGCTTTGAAAATTGGCCAGTGCAGGAGCAAGGGGGCATGAAATGAGGCTGGAAAGGTGGGCGGGAGGTCTGGTGGGCCTCACAGGAGTTTAGATTATATTTTATATGTAAGGGAAAGCCATGAGAGTTCAAGTGGAACAGAAAGTGGTGAGATTTGATTTGTTTTTTAAGATCTCTCTGCTGCTTTGAAAAGAATGGCTGGCAAGCACAGGTCTGATGTAAACACTGGCTCCTTACCCTGTCTGACATGATCTCTGTGGCTCAATGTCTCCATTAGCATACACATGCCTGGGATATTGGAATCTACCTGTGATTTAGTGTAGGTGTTACCCACGAAGCTGGGCACAGGATATGTGCCCTGTAAAGCCCTTGTGGTCTGCATTGGGATAAAACCAGACAACAGTGTTTCTGCTAGTGTTCAAAGGGCACAGTGGAAGTGGGAAGGGCCTGGAAGAAATGCCAGGGATAGAAGAAGGGAATGCCAAGAAGCCAGGGTGCCCAAGGGGACTGGTCTAGAGGGTCCTCCTCCCACACAGGCAGGCCTCAATGCTTCCTTAAACAGAAAATTTCACAGTTCACAAAGCTATCTTATAATATATGCTCTTTCTTCTTCTGGTCACTTTGTCTTTCCATCTGTGTCCTTTCTTTTTTCCTTGTTTCCTTCAGGAAAGAATGTGATGCTTTTAAAAGCATGGGCTTTAAGAGAAAGGCAAGTCTGGATTTGAATCATGGCTTTTCCACTTACTAGCTGAGTCACTTTGGGCAAGTTTCTTAACCTCTCAGATTCTCAGTTACCTCATCTGTAAAATGGGTATGTTCATATTTTAATCATGAAGTTGTAAGGTTTGAATAAGGTAATATGTGCAACACACTTAAGTACTTGGAACTTAGTAGGTATACCATAAGCTTCTCTTGCTCATTCATTTGTTCAGTGTGTATCTGGTAGCTATTGTGGGCCAGGCCCTGGCTAGGTACTGATGTCACAATGGTCATCCCCAAAACTCCTCTTTCAAGTCTTGGACAGCAATCAATGTTCCCCATCTTTAGCATGTGAGGAAAATATCTCCTGCCATGGAGGATCTGGAAGAAGGGCGCAGATCAAGAGAAAGATCTAGATGCTGTCTAAGCAATGCTGTCAAGGGCCCAGGTTACCATTTTTGTCATATTTTCCTCTTGCAGTTTCTTTGTTCGATTACAATAATTACACTGTGCCTATAACTGTGTGACAGGCCCTGGGATAGGTCCTATAAAGGATACCGCTGTCAGTGAGTTGTAGGCCTTGGCCAGTCTGATGATGTCAACAGGATGGTGACTGAGATGGTGATGGGACAAAACTTGTCATGAGGCAGTTTAAGTTGGTCGTAAAAGACTCAGTGAGTCTTCCAATTTTTGATGCCTGTCATAGGAAAGGGGGGTCAAATGGCATCTTCAGGTTTTCTGGAGGCAGATCCAGGGCCTTTGGTAAAAATCACCATAAGGCATATTTTGTCTCATTAAAAGAAACATAGCTTTCTAATATCTTTAGGTGTCCAGCAATAAAACAGGCTGTCTGACATGTAGAGCAAACTGTATCTCTGGGAATGCATAGGAAAAGGCTGGATAAACACCCACAGGGTGTTACAAAGGGAGCGCCTGCTTTGGGTGAAAGGTTTGATGGAATGACCTCTAGGCTTCTAGTAGTTCAGAGACACAAGGATTCTAAGTTTCCATTGTCAGGCTCACACCACCTTCCGTTGGCTGCCTGCCAGTTTCCTCCCTCTGGCACTCACCCTGAAGCTTACCTCATTCCTTTGTGAACCCAACTCAGGAATCTTGCTGTGCCAACTTACCAATCCTGGGATCTACATGGCAGGCTGCTGGGGCACACATGAAATAGATTCCCATCTGTGTTCTGGCAACAATTTGATTTTGCTATTATACCAGCCCCTTTAGAAATCTTGCCCCTTTAGGTGTTTATATTTCCTTTCTTAGATTTGTATTTCACACACATTTCATACCATAATAAGATACCCACACCAGCATCTCTTACAAAATTTTTAAGCTTAGTATTTGGAAAATCAACAATGTAGTGGCTCTAGAGTCAGACAGTTGTATTAAAATCCCAGCTCCATTACTTACTAACAGTGTTGTATTGGCAAAGCCACTTAATCTTTCTAAACCTCAGTGTCCTTATCTATAAAACAAGGTAATAATAACACCATGCTTATAGGGATGCTGTAAGACTAAACAGATAATAAATACAAAGTGCTTGGAGAGATGCCTGGTACATTGTAACATTTCTAATAAATGTTAATAAAAAATAAATAATTATTAAATATTGATTTTGTTCACAATCCCTCACTCTTTTATGTATTAGTTTTAAAATTATTTCTTGCATCTTTTAGAAATCAGAATAATATTGGCATTGAAAGGGTTCTAGAGGTTACTGAATGTAGCCTGTTGTTTACTCCTAAGGAAATTGAGCCTCAGGGCTCATTCAACAGTAGAGCCAGTAATAGGGTCCATGGGCCTTTGCTCTTGTCTGATGCCCTTTTATTTATCATGATTTTCCTAATGAATATTAATTAAGAGTTATCTTATTTTTCTGACAGATTGCATCAAAAAACTGACAAATGCCTTGGCAATGATTTCTTGGACATGATACCAAAAGCATAGGCAACAAAAGCAAAAACAGATGAATAAGACTACATCAAACTACAAACTTCTGCACAGCAAAGGAAAAAACCAACGAAATGAGAAGGCAACTTACAGAATGGGAGTATTTGAAAATCGTATATCTGATAACAGGTTAATATCCAAAATACACAAAAAATCTGTAGAACTCAATAACAAAAAAGTAAATAATGTGATTAAAAAATGGTCAAAGGAACTTGCTGTAGTTTGAATGTCTGTGCCCTCTAGAACTCATGTTGAGCTGATATAACTTAATGTCTAATATAACAGTATGGAGAGGATGGATGAATGGAGTATTACAAGAGTAGGTTTGTTATAAAAGTCATTTGGCTCTCAGTGTGCCTTTCTCACCCAGTGATGCCTTTTGTTATATTATGACACAGCACAAGACCCCACCAGAAGCCAGCCAGATATGGCTGCCTGACCTTACACTTCCTGGTCTCCAGAACTGTAAGAAATAAATTTATTTTCTTTGTGAACTACTCAGTCTCAGAGATTCTGTTACAGCAATGCAAAATGGACTAAGACAGAAAATTGGTACTGAGAGGTGACACTGTTGCTAACAACAAATACCTGAAAATGTAGAAGAAGATTTGGAACTGGTAATGGGTAGAGACTGAAACAGTTTTGAAGTGAATCCTGGAAAAAGTATATATTGACATGAATGGAATGTTAAGGGCGATTCTGGTGAGGGCTCAGAAGACGAGAAGACTAAAGAAAGTCTGGAACTTCTTAGAGAATACCAAAAATGTTGACAGAATATAGACCGTAAAGGCCATTCTGATGCATCTCAGATGAAAATGAGAAGCAAGATGTTGAATCCTGGAATAAAGGCCATCCTTGTTATAAAGTAGCAAAGAATTTGTCTACATTATGTCATGCTTTGGGCTTTGTGGGAGGTTGGGATTGATGAACCAGGATTTCTGGTGGAAGAAATATCTTAGCAGCCAATCGTTCTAGATGCTGTGTGGTTACTTTTGGTTGCTCACAGTGAGATGCAGGAGGAAAGGGATGATTAAAAGACAGAAATATATAATTAAAAGGGAAGTAGACCACAATTATTTGGAAAATTTGCAGCTTGGCCATGAAAAGGATCAAAAAGCATGTTTGGGAGAACAAAATAGGGGTGTGGCTGAGTTACCGTTACTAAAAAGATTAGTATGACTACAAGGAGCCAGGTGTTCTTCATCAGGGCAATGGGAGAAAGACCACACAGCCATTTCAGAGGTCCTAGAAGCTGCTTTCAGGATACAATGTCCTACGCCCAGAGACCTAAGACAGCAGAATGGTTTTGCAAAATGGCCCCAGGAACTCTCCATAGCCTATCTGCCCAGGGCCACACTGGGGCTCTGTTCTCTGCATCCTAGTGCACCACTCCTTGGCTGCTCCAGCTGTGGCTCAAGCAGTCTCAGGTGAAGATAGACTTGCCACTCCAAAAGGCTTAAGATGTAAACCTTGGAATCACACAGTAGCTGAGGTGGGCCCAGATGTGGCTCACACCACTGCTCTAGAGGGTGCAAGTAATAAGCCTTGGCAGTGTCCATGTGGTACTAATTCTGCAGGCGTGCAGCATGGAAGAGCTGTGGGCCACCACCTAGATTTTAGAGTTTGTATTGAGAAGACTGGGAGCCACCTAGATTTTAGAGTTTGTATTGAGAAGACTGGGAGCCCAAGCAGAAACCACTGGAGGCACAGAGCCATCACAGAGTATCTACCAGGGTAATGCTTTGTGAAGCCTTGGGAGTAGGGCTGCTCCTGGGACCTGGAACTGTCAAGCCACCAGCAGCATGCAACACCAATCTGGGAAAGCTACACATACTGGACTGCAACCTGGGAGAGCAGCCACATGGGCTGCACCCAGCAAAGCCAGAGGGGCGGGGTTGCCCAACACCTCAGGGGCTTAACCCCTACACCAGTGTCCACAGGATCCTATATATGAGATCAAAAGATATTATTCTCTCGCTTTAAGATTTAATGTGTTCCCTGCTGGGTTTGAGACTTGCTCAGGGCCTATTACTCCTTTCTTCTGGCTTATTTCTTCCTTTTGTAATGGGAATGTGTACCCTTTGCCTGTCCCACCATTATGTCTGGCAAGTAGATAACTTGTAATTTCACAGGCTAACAGGTGAGACTCTGGACTTTGGATTTTTGAGTTGGTGCTGAAGTGAGTTAAGACTTTGGGGTTATGCGTGTGGAATGAATGCTATTTGTATGTGAGAAAGACATGGGGTTTAGGGGTCCCCCTGGAATTCTATGCTTTGAATATTTGTCCCCTGTGAAACTCATGTTGAAACTTAATCTTCCATGTAACAATATTAAGAGATGGGCCTTTAATAGGTGCATAGACCATGAGGGATTTTCCCTTATAAATGGATTAATCCATTCATAGATTAATAGGTCAATGGATTAATGAATTAATGGGTTGTCATTGAGAGTGGATCTGTTATGAAAGCCAGTTTGACTCTTAGTGCACCCCTTGCCCAGTGATGTCTTCCACTATATTGTGATTCAACGTGAGACCCTCACCAGAAGCTGACCAGAGGAGGCTCCCTGATCTTGGACTGCCTAGCCTCCAAAAGTATAAGAAAACAGTGTCTTTTCTTTATAAATTATCCAATCTGTGATATTTTGTTACAGACATGCAAAAACAGACCAAGACAGCACTGAATAGACATTTCTCCAGTGACGACATACACATTTCCAACATGTATATGGGAAATGTAAATCAAAACCACAGTGAGAAATCATTTCACACCTGTTAGATGGCTATTATCAAAAAAATTAAAACAGTTCTACACTTAATTTCTAGTAAAAAAAAGATAGCAAATATTGTCAAGGGTGTAGAAGAAAGGGAACTCTTGTAAGCTGCTGGTGAGAATGTAAATTGGTATAGCCAGTATGGAAAACAGTATGGAGGTTCTTCAAAAAATTACAAATAGAATTACCACATCATTCAGCAATCCCACTTCTGGGTACATATCCAGAGGGCTTAGAATCAGGATCTCTAAGAGATCTTCATTCCCATGTTCATTGCGGCATTATTCATAATAGCCAAGACATGGAAGTAACCTGAATATCTATAGACTGACAAATGGACAAATAATATTTGATATCTACATGCAATGAAATATTATTCAGTCTCAAAAAAGAAAGATATCCTTCTCTTTGCAACAAAATGGATGAACCTGGAGGACATTAGATAGTGAAATAAGCTAGGCATAGAAAGAAAAATACTACATGATACCACTTAAGTGATGCATCTAAAATAGGTTCATATTCATAGAAGCGGAGAGTGGAATGGTGGTTACAGGGGCAGGAGAAGGGGGACTGTAATGGTATTAGTTAAAGCATATAATGCTTTAGTTACACAACATGAATAAATCCTGGAAGTCTATTGTTCCACCTACTGCCTATAGTTAACAATACTATATTGTATACTTTAAAATTTGTTGAGGATACAGCTTATGTTAAATGTTCTTATCAAATACACACATATACACACACAGTAGATTGGGAAGAAATTTTGGGGGGTGATGGATAGGTTTATGACATAAATTGTGGTGATGATTTCACAGGTACATGCTTATCTCCAAAATCATCAAGTTGTATATATTAAATATATACAGCTTTTTGTATGTCAATCATACCAATAAAGTGGTTAAAAAACAATCATGGAATTAAATAAATATTTTCCCAGTTCAATACAACTTGTTTAAATAATTGAAAACAAGGGAATGAAATTTATAAGCTACTTTCTTTCTCTGTGTTTCAGAGGACTTTGAACACTGACTTCCAGGGGTCCAGCAGCCCTACACCCCTCCTTCCTGCAACCTCCCAGCCTCTTGAGAAGCAAAGCTGGCCCTGAGCTAGCTTCATACAAATGCCTATTTTCAACAGTTCTCCTACTTTACTTCTTGGAATACCAGTTCCAGGGCAAGTGCTCTCAACCTGTGTGATTTAAATTGTTTACAGATGTGCTGCCAAACGTTTTTCAGTGTGTGTAAAATTTATTTTTGCTTCAGCTGCAGATCACACCATTGCCATGTTTCCTGTTGGGGAGAACTCTGGGCTGAGTGGGCGTGTGATGTCGCACAAGTGGGGTCAACTGACTGCAAAGAGGTGTGCTGTGATGCCATGGCATTCCAAGGAAGAGGATATTTTTCTGAAATGGGTGGCAACTTAGATTTGGGAGTTTACAAGAAAGAATGGCCAAGGGAGGAGCCAAATTCAAGTCTACTTTCAACTGGTACTGAAGGGGACTAAGCAAACCAGGCAGTTCTGAGTGTCCCATTGAGAGACCTTGTTAAACAGCGGACCTGTTTAAACAGTGATATGCACATTGTACATATCACTGGTTTCAAGTGTGCTGCCCTAACTTCCAGGATTTATGTACTGTGAGCAAAAAAATCTGAGAGCTATTGTCCTAAGTGTGACACAGAACAAGTGTTCCCTAGGGACATAATTTTGTGTAATACTGGGTTGAACAAAGTTCAACTGGTTTTCTGGCTGCAGGATTTCTCAGTGCCTTTAGTGTGCTCATGCACATGGTGAGTCCCCTAAAGGGAGTTTAGAATGCAGCACTCATCCATTTTTCTTGGCCACAGAACTATGTTTTCTCTTTCCAAGAATATATGTGGGCACTAATGTTTTGAGGAAACATTTTGGCAAATATTGTTGCAGAAGGAGTTCACCTTCTCTGTCTTCATCTGAGGAAAGTCCAGAGACTGTTACACAAAGGGTTAATCCAAAGATTCATCCTTTTTAGTTTCTGATACACAACTCAGCCTCTCACCTCGGCACTGGCACCAAGGCTTACTCAAGGTACTTTCTGAACACATCTGAGAAAGCTCAAAGGGCTCATTACTCCCTTTAGAGAGTAGATGGGGACTTTTCTTAGTGCAAAAATGAAAAACGGTGACTCATAATACACTCTACCACAGGATTAGAGTCAGAAACTGGTAAATTTTTTCTGCTTACAACATTCAGCAAAAGCTTACATTCCAAAACGTAGCTCCCAAGTTGCCTGTGCACTGGACACACTGTGTTGGAACTGATTTATCTCCATCTCCCTGGACACTGTGGAAAACCTTCATGTTTTCACCTGAACACAACAGGCTGAGCTAAGCCTCTGGCTGGTGTATTGTTAGCCTGAGCAAGTTAGTAGCTTGGAATGTCTCTTAGGGTTTTGGACTATTTTTTCTCTTTGGTGAAATGAGAGGGTAAGATGGGAGGTAACAAACACAAACAGTCACTAAACCTGTTCTATGCTAGATGCCATGCTTTGACAATGCAACAGTGGAGAAAATGTGTTTTTTTGATAGATGCATGACAATAAATTACAATACAATATGCTATCTGCAAAAAGTGCTACAGAGTCAGAGGAGGAAGGGATAAATCGTGTCTTAACAATCTTTAAGATTCCTTTCACCGGGCACGGTGGCTCACCCCTATAGTTCTAGCACTTGGGGAGGCTAAGGCAGAAGATCGCTTGAGGTTAGGAGTTTGAGGCTGGCCTGACCAGAATGGTGAAACCCCGTCTCTACCAAAAATACAAAATACACCACTCCTGCTGGGTGTGGTGGCAGGAGCCTGTAATCCCAGCGACTTGGGAGGCTGAGGCAGGAGAATCGCTTGAACCTGGGAGGCGGAGGTTGCAGTGAGCAGAGATTGCATCACCGCACTCCAGCTTGGGTAACAGAATAAGTAAGGCTCTGTCAAAAAAAAAAAAAAAAAAATTCTTTCAGTTCTGGTATTCTTAGATACCAAGCCTTCTATTCTTAGTATCTTAGATCTTTTCTTCTTGTTGGAACGGGCCCAGAGCCTTCTGAATCTCAACATAGCAGGAGAGAAGGTTTAGCCTTGCCATCACCAGATGCTGGTTTGCTTCTGACTGAATTGCATCTGGTCTGGATGTCATTTTAGTCTGGTTCAGCAGAGATATCCTGACTCAAGTTTTTAAATTGGGCTGGATGCTCCTCCTAAACATAAGCCTACCTTAGAAGTTTGTGTAGGGCGAAGGAGGAACTGGGTGCAGGTCAGTCATTCTCCTGAGCCAGCCTCCAAGTATGACAGGAAGAAGATGGGTCCCTAGTAGCAAAAACTGTCGGCCTCTGCCACTTCTTATTGCCTAAAGTAAATAACTAACGTGCTTCACCCTGCACTCTATATCCTCTGGCTCCAGGGCACACATTCTGTTTTATCACCTGCTCCTCTTTACTTCCTTCTGAGATTTATGCTCACAGTACTGAATACTGCTAATCTCTCTCCCGCCTCACCATTTTTGGACACTTCTCACCTCCTCCTTTTTTGTTCTCATTTCTTCCCCCCTCCTCCTTTTCCTCCTTCTCTCCCTCCACATTCCAAATGCCATTTCCTGAAGATGATTTCAGCAACAATAAAATCATCAATACTAGTGAGTTACTGGTTAGTTTCAGACAGAAAACCCAGGATGCATGGTCTGATAATCTCCAGCTGACCCAGGGTGTGAGGAAAGACGGGCTCTGAGGACCTTCAGGCACTTCTAGCACACTCTACTGAGCCTCACCCATTCTCCCTTCCTTAACAAAAAGTCCTATTCCACTAGGGACAAAATACTCGGAAGCAGCATTGTTAGCAGCAGCAGCCACAGGCCACCCACCCACTTGCCCTTCCTCACCTTCACATCCCCCAGGGATACTATAGAAAACAAAGAGCTGTGGCTGGAGGGAGCCAAAGGTGGCAGGCACAAGGAGGTCTGGAAAGCTGGACTGTGGAGTCCAGGAATGAGAGGACCACCCAGACCTGCTAGTGGGAAGAGCCTTGGCTGGGGGCTATTCAGGAGGATTGTGCTCCCACCCTTTCTGAGCACAATCAGAAGTCAAGCACTCTAACCTCCTCCAGCCCCCAGCCCAAGCCTACCACCGGCCCACTCCACATCACCTAATCTCAGGAAACAACCTCATGCCCACTTTACTGATAAGTCTGAGGCCACCCATCAATCTCTCAGAATTCTCAAACTGTCAGCCACCATCTCCCTGCCTTCCTTCCTTCACTACTAAATGTGTCCCTTCCACTGGATTGATTTTATCTTTCCCTTCCTCCTCCCTGGACCTTCCTTCAAGGACTGTTGCAGCACTCCTCAATTTCTTGTCTTCCCTGGCTCCCTCTCTTCCATCTGACATTTGGGTATAGACAAGCCACTACTTGCTAACTCCACTGTCACCTCCCTCCTGTGTTTCTCTTCTCGGAGCCTCCACTCTGCTACTGACTCTGCTTTTTGATAAGTAGCCAAAGATCTCCCAATAGCCTCTTTTAAAAAATATCCCATTTAACATCTTTGGGGCATTAACATTTAATAAAAATTTTATTATAAACATAATATAAAAATAGCTCTTGTTATACATGATTCAAACATTGGAGACATATACAGAGTAGAAAGTGAAATATCACCAATACCCTTTTGCCTCAGTGCCAATCCCCAGAGGTAACCACTCTAAATAGTTTGGTAAAAATGTTTCTACACCATTGCTTACACATTTAAAATGTTGAGATTATTTTTATATGCCCTTTTGTAACTGGAATTTTTACTTAACACTATGCTGCAAATGTCTTTCCATGTAACTCTATGTAGACATATATATCTCATTTTTCAAATGTCCAGATAGTCTTATCCTATGATGTGGCTATATCATAGTTTATTTAGCCAATCTCCTCTGGATGTTGAGGTTGTTTCTACTTATTTATGTATTCAATCATGTCTTCATTCATTTCTGTTACAAACAACACTGCAATCAATTCCTTGCACATACATCTTTGCATACCTGTGCTTGGAGTACTGGATACCACTAATCTCTCTCTCCTCCATTTGTTTTCTTTTTTGACATTTCTTGCATCTTCAGCTTCCGTCTCGGATCTTTTCTGAAATAGCAAACCACTCTTTTCCCTGAGCACACAGACATAGATGCACATTCACCCCTTCTTGCTTCTGTCCAAAGGTTTTCCTCCTGAAATGATCACTTCCTACTTACCTTCCTGCCCAAGTTTTGTGTAGACCCATTTCTCTATTTCCCAGACTGGTCTTCCTTGATGGCTTCCTATAACTGTCGGGTGAGGTATATGCTGTCAGCATTTAAAAAGTGATAAAAGCTGAAGTTTAGAACGTTAAGGAACTTGTTCAACTTGCCCAGCTGGTTAAATGAAGGAACCTGGATTTGCTCCCAGGCCTGATATTCTGTATAATCCATGAACTTAAATAACTGCCATGTTACATTGTTCCTTTGGCTCTGGTCCTCAAAGGACCTTGCACACACGCCTACAACCACAACTACCCAGTGGAATGGTAGTATCTGATCAATAAGTCACTTTCCTCTACTAGACTGGGAACCCCCGAGGGCAGCCCCTTTGTCTTTTCTTTCCATACTTCCTATATTTAGTACAGATCCCGTCATATTCTGGGTGCTGATATGGACTTGAATGAATGAACCTGTTTGCGGAATGAAGGCCAGCACTCCCTGAATCAGATTCAGAGCCAAATTTCATCACTCAGCAACACACAATGAGTTTAAAGCTAGTTCCCACTAGTTTGTGAAAGTAAAAAATCCCTTTCTCCCCAGTGCCCTAATTCACTAAATTATAAGAGGTTCTTAAAATTGGCAGGGAGTCGAACACATGGTTTAAAAACACAGGCTCTGAAGTTGGAAGGCATAGGTTCTGATCCCAGAGTAGCAACTCTGCCACTTACTCGGCAAGTCATTCAAGTTCCATAATCCTAATTCCCTTTCCAGTAATACGGAGCTAATGACAATTACCTACTTACAGAGTTATCCTGAGGATTTAATAAGGTAAACAAGATGAAGCACTTAGCATAGTGCCTGGCATACAGGAGGCACTCAATAAATGTTAGTTGCATTGTGGCCCTTAGGATCAGTAGCAGCCACTTTCAGTCTCTGGTGAAAGTCAATTTAAATCAGGCATTTAGTTCTCCTACACCTCTCCAAAGTTTTGAGCAGGATGAATTTTTAGTTTAAATTGCATAAAAAGTTCATGTCTTACCCTTATTTGTAACACAAACATTTGCTGAGTGATTTCTGTGTATCCAACTCTTTCCTGGTAGTACCTGGTTGGTCCTTTACCAGTCACGGGGAGTCTACAATAGGAAGAATGAGCTTGCTCAGGTTAGCGTTCTGGGAGGACAAAACTTTCCTGCCGATTGTAGTTTAGAACATTACATGATCCTCTGAAAAGCACACCTTTCTTTTTCTTTTTAAATGGCAAAGATTTGTTTTAAAACATTTTCTCACAAAAATCTGAAGGTTTTGTACCTTGAAGCTTGAAGCGATGGGTAGCAGCTTCTGGAGCCTGACCTATGGAGGTGCCTATGCTATCTTAGTCTTTGAAACAAAAAGCTTTCCTATACCAGCAGCTCCTGAAGATGACTTTAGGAAACAGCACTTGTTTTGTTATTCTGTGCTCAGTTTTGACCCACATCCAAGTATTAATTTTTTTGGGGGAGGGGTGGTGGCTGTTGTTTGTGTCTAACTGGGTCTTTCCAAGGACTACATATTAGGGTGAGACTCCACTCCTGGCAACCAAAATAAAAAAATTCTCTGGCTCCAATTCAAATCTCAACAGAAGCAAATGACTCACTTCAAGCAAACTTTATAGATTATTCCATTCCAGAACTATATATTCTCGGAGACCCATACCCAGCATTTAAATTAAATTACTCTCAAAAGAAGGAAATTCCTTAGTAATGTCACTCAGCTCCAAAACTTGGGACTGTCTTTCCTTGCATCTAACCTACATGTCTCCAATCGCAAATTGAACTGTTCTTTCTCCAGCTGACATATCTGGGCAGGAGATCCAACTTCAGATGCTGGGAGGCGTGAAGAAAAGAAAAGCTCACTTCTGGTTTTGGTGGGTGTGTGTTTGATGTAGGCGTGGTTTCATGTTATGTAAGCATCTGGCTGTAGGCACTAGGATTCCTGCACTGTCAGGGACAGGGACTTTGGGGTGCCAGGTGCTCCTAAATGTTCAGTCACTAAGGGGCTGCTTGGTGCCTCTTCTCTCTCCCTCTCTGCCCTGGAGCTCTGGCTTCTTTGCCACTTGCTCTGTTATCTCAAATCCTCAGGCTACCACTTTATGATCAAAGGAGATTGTGGGCCAAAGGAACAAAACCCTCACCTTCTGAGCCCACGGTGTGATCTCGGACAAGTCCCTTCTTCTTCCTGGGCCTCAGTTCCCACAGCTGAGAGGTATGGAGTTTCATCAGAACATGTCCGAGCCGCTGCCCAGCACCGACATTCTGGGGTTCCACAATCCGTTGTCCAGCCAGGCCAGTGACCTAGGTGGGGGAGGGCAGTGTGAAGGAGCCACTGTTTGGAATTCATGGGCTTGTTTGGTGGGGGACCTCCTAATAGATTTGATTGGGGGATAGAGTAATCTATTTCTCCGAACCTCTGGTGAGGGCTGATCCAGGACTGTCACTCCTCTGTCAGGGCTGCAGAGGCATGTGAAATGCATTTGTCAGAGAGCATCGGCTCAGAAGCCTGACCCTTCCACCATCTGAATACCAAAAAAGACAAAAATTGCACAAGAGGTGGGGCCCAGATGATCTGCTGATCCAATCAGTATTTCAGCTCTGGTGTTCTTAGGAACTTTTATCTGAGGGAACACCCCTCCTCTGCCATTTCAAAAGACTTAATACATTTTTCTCCCTGAGTGATTTTGTCCTCAAGAGGACCTGTGGGAGGGATCACATGGATTTCGAAAGCTTAGTGCTGAACTAATTCTGTGCCCTAATGATTTTGAAAGCCTGTGTAAATAAGGAGGCAGTGGCAGGGAGCCTGGGGCTGGAAGTCAGGAGGCTTGAATTCCAGTTCTGGCTTTGCCATTCTCTGGCTGTGCAGCTTTAAGCAAATGGCTTCACCTCTCTGGGCCTTGGTGTTCTCATAGGGCAGCATCTCTCTATGGTCTCTAGACAGAAACCTCTCATCTTAATTGTAGAATGGGGCCAGATCTACCTTGTGCGTGCGTGTGTGTGTGTGTGTGTGTGTGTGTGTGTGTGTGTGCTGGCCCAATTCTCCCCTTGTGTGGAGACATAGCTCTTATGGAAGGTACATTCCTTCCCCAAGTTCCTCTTCTCCGAAGCCCTTTGGGATATATCCAAGTGAGTAGGTGAGCTCATGGATGCTTGAGGATTGGAAGGGTCTTTGAGGATAATTACCCAGCTATTGCAAGAATGCTTCTCACCCCAATTATCTGGTGGGGAGGTGCTTGGCATGTTTGAGAATCAGCATTCCATAAAAGTTAAGAGCCCCAGCCCTGGAGTTATTCAGCCTTTGTTTTATATCCCAGCCTCGCCAGTCATTTCAGTTCATCATTCAGCAAATATTTATCAAGTGCCTATCTTGTGCCAAGCACTGAGATAAGCTATTTTGCATATACTATCACCCTTAGTCCTCACAACCCTATGAAACAGGTAGAGGTTTTATCTCCATGTCACAGATGAGGAAACTGAAACTCAGAGAGGTGATGTGACTTATTGCTAGCAAGAGGCAAACCTGGGGTTTGAATTCAGGTCTACTGACACCAGCGCTATAGCTCTCAGCCACTATGCTCTACTGTCTCCAAGACCTTATTTTGCTTAATGTAAAAATCTATGATGTAGGCATGACTGTATCCATTTTAAAACTAGATATTGAGAGTCAGAGTTTAAGTAGCATCATTTGGTTAAAGTCAATGAGGGCCAAGCCAGGACTCGGCTGGGGGTACTCGACCCCCACCCCCGGTGCCTCTGACTGCTGTGTGCAATGCTTCTATCTCAGCCTTTTGGAAAAGCCCCTGTGTATCTGCCAGTCTACATTACAGACTAAGCAGCATGCCCACTTCAGGGACATGGACAGTGCAGTGGGAAGAGCCCTGAAGTCTGTGTGACACCAACATCTCAGCTGCTGGTCCTGTCTGCTCCTTTCCAGGCACAAGGCCTGAGGCATTTCCAGCCTCTGAGCTTTAGCAGCCTTGCTTTCCTCACAAGGATATTTATTGTACCAATCAGTTGAGACCCTAGCTATGAAAGGACTTTATAAATCAAAGGTGATGAGAGTGAAATTATTATTGTTGTAGTCCCGCTTCTCTGTTTTTCTCTACCAAACTGGACAGTACATTGCATGTTGCTTCAGGAATCTTAAAATGCACCACCTAATGGCCTGAGCCCCATGATCCCAGGATGGAGCAGCACGAGGCAGATTCTCCTCTCTCACAGCTGGCACTCCTGCCTGACTCATTCAGGGATGCCACATTCCGGGATGTGAGGCATTACAGTGGCCGCCACCGTGACATGTAGTCGTCCCAGAAAGGCTGGAATGTGACATTCCTGAACAGATTCAGGCATGAGAAGAGAGAGGAGAGAACTTTTGTAAACAGACAGCCTGGGGCTTAGGAGAGGCAGAAGTTGCTCATTTTCTGTGCTCTTGTTTTCAAAATCTGTGAAAGTGTAGCTGTCCTTCCATCACTCTGATCTTATTGTCCTTCGGGAAGCATGCACCCCAGACGCCTGTGGACTCCTCATGCCAGGGCCTCGCACTCTACGACCACTGAATCCAGGAGGGCTGGGTCAGAAATCTCTTGCTGACTTCACTACTCGGTCCTCTAAGGAGTGAGAGGAAAGGAAAACTAGAGGTGCCATCTACAGGTGGATGGAGGAGCTCCGGAGGATTTGTCTCTGAGTTTTTCCACTTAAGTATTTGCTCTCTCCCCCTCTCACCCTGTTGTTCTAAGGGTGGCACAGAAAAATAATTTTATTCATTTTGGGTCTTTGTTTGTATCTGTTTGCAGCCCAAGGGAAAGAGAGAGGCAAACTCACTGCTTTAGGCTTTAGTGGGAGCCTTCTTTTACTCAGAGAGACTATGGAGGCTGCCAGAGAGCAAGTCAAGGAGTTGGGAGGTGCAGCCTGCCTCGGGCAGGGCAGCAGGGACTTGTGGGGTGAATGATGGCTCCCTTCGGGCTCTTCTCACCTGGACTCCTCTCCTGTCCCTGGAAATAGGACTGTGGGGGACATTGCCATCCCTCCTATCTAACAATTCGATGTTGGAAAACTTCCTGCTTTGGGTAGTACCGAGAAAGTAGTTGTAGTTATGGAAATGAAGAAGGCAGACATCCTGACAGCACTGAAAGAAAGCACCACCAGGAGAAAGGGCCCTGCAGGTGGAGTGGTGGCCTGGGCTCCAGGTATAGCCTTACCACAGGCTCTGTGTGAACGTGAGCCCTCTCCAGGACTATATTTATGAAAGAGGGGGTTGGGCAATGATCTCTAAGGTCCCTTCGAACGATGCCAATTTACGCAAGACTTTCCTTGATTTCAGTACTGAAAGTCTTGTGTCCAGAAATCCTTGCTTCCAATAGAAAGCTTTCCTTTCTGGTTGTTCTAGTAACTTCCCCCTGGGATCTCAACCCCTTTTCTCTCTGTATTGCAGAAGCCTTTTCTCTGGATTAGGAAATCATTGTGATAACTCCTGCCAAAGGGTGGTGGGCAGAGGTGATACTCAAAACATGAACATCCTCTACAGTAAAGGCACAAACCCATCAGAATGAACTGGGTCATACACCCCAGGGCATTCTGGGAGTGCCATCCACTCCCCGTCCTCAGGAGTGGGCGATCCCACATTGCAACTGTGCTTCTATCTCCAGGTGTGTGACAATTCCACCTGTTTCTATTCCACCTCTTCAGTCGGTGACGTGAAATCATGTCAATGACTTCAGCACCAGTAGACCTGAAGGATTTTCAAGCTTCTCTTTATTGCTTGTTCTCAGATTAAAGGTGGCGACTTCCCCTTCACTGGTCAGTTTCAGCCTCAGTCCAGTTTCCTATGGTTTTTTAAGGTGAGAGTGCTCTGAGTGACACTGTCCAAATTCATACAATAATGTCTTTGTGGGTGGGCTGACAATTGTGTTTTCATTCAGAGAGGAGCTGTTAATATGTCTGGGATTGTGGAAGTTCAATTTCAAATAATAGTTGACATACATGTATCACAGGGGCAGAGAAAAGCAGAGTCCGTGTGACCTCTGCCTCCCATTCACCTCCACACCAGCTGAGCCCATTTCATGTGACCTTTCTGCCTGTCTTTGTCCTTCCTTCAGTGTGCTCCGTCCTCACTTGTTTATGTTGCTTCCTGAGCACAGTGACTTGCATCAGGCACTGTGCTAAAGGTCGTTGAAATGGAAGCTGAGATCCAACCCCTGCGATGAACCTGCATTGTGGAAGGGCAGACGGACGTATGAGCAGCTGCCTTGCGATGGGACATGTGTGCTATAATACATTTGAGCGTCATGGCCGCATACAGCAGGGCCTGGCTCCTTGTGCAGTGATATCAAGACTGGGCCTGGGTAAGGAGGAGTCACAGGCAGAGAACGGATGGGAGGAAGCTCGCATGCCAGGCACGGGGCAATGGCATAAACAAAGGCACCCCTCTGTTTGTCTCCCTTTGTCATCCACTGTGGGTGGTGCTGTGGGTGGCAGTGGGTCAGGGATTGCTGGGCAGGAGGCCAAGGCAGGCAGAGTCAGCCCTCAGGAGCCACCAGGACGGGGAGCGCCGGCACACCCAAGAGCCCACTTCCTATTTCCCAGAGCAGATGGAGGCCCCATTCTCGAGTTTTTCTTCCCATTTTCCCCTAGTTCCTCAGAATACCTGCCCCTTCCTGTGTCACAGGCCAGTTTTGACCCTGTCTCCATCTCCCAGGCCCCCGACACGTAGCCAGTCATTGTTGACCCTTCCTTTCCTCCTCCTCTGCCCTCCATTTCCTCCTTTCCACAGCTTCTACTATGGTTCAGTCCTGGTCACGCATCTCCCACCTGGTTGCTTTCATCAACCTCCTCACCAGTCCCCGGGATTCAAGTCTGTTTGTGCCCCACCATCCTTGGTGTGCTGCCAGATGAATCTTTCCAAAACAGTGCTTTGTGATCCTCCTGTACCTGTTCTGAAATCTTTGTAAGCACATTTCCTCAGCCCTCACCACCCCCTGTGTATAAACAGGACCACGCTTATAATCATGACCAACTTGTCTTTGGCTTCTGCCTCTGTTGGCTTTACACAGGACCTCAGGCTCTTCCAGAGTGCACCCCAAGTAGTTCCAGGAACCCCCAGGGCAGTGTTGCTGAGAGTGTGCTCTGCGCACCAGCACTGATCCATGCACATCGCTGATGATCCTTGACGAGATTAGCACGTATATGGAGAATAAGTTGAACTTTCGTAGCAATTTTACATTTCTGTAACCTCTAGCAGATGGAAGTTTTTTAGGTTTGCAAAACAAATAAACAAACAAGCAACAGCAACAAAAGACACTTGGCCCTTCACAGATCATTTGGGCACTGCCCTAGGGTGTGTCAACCCAATCAAGTCTTGGCTCCTCCATGCACTCCTGCCTCACTCCCTGCTATCCACTGGCAGCTCCTGGAGCTGCTTTTTCAGGAAATCAGTCCTTACTCCCTCTCTTCCTGGAGCACAGCTATCCAGAGTGTTCATGTGAGAAACAGCCTGCTTTAAAAATATTGGTGCAATTCAGACATCCACCCTCTTGACATTAAATTAGGACTCATATTTAAAATCATTATTTACCTTCTTTCTTTGAAGCATTTTTTTTTTTCTTCGTTGAGCTTGGTAATCTTTCAAAAGTACTTTAAAAGTCAACTTTATTAAAATACAAATTACATACAATAAAATGCACTTATTTTCACTGTACAGTGATGAGTTTTGACCAATGTATACACTTGTTAGATCACCACCCCAATTAAGATATAGAACAATTATATCATTCTAGAAAGTTCCCTTGTGACCCTCTGCAGTCAGTCCCACTTTACCTGCAGCCATAGGCCATCACTGACCTGCTTTCTGTTTCTACAGATGGGTTTGGCTTTTTCTAGGATCTATAAATGGGATCATCCAGGATGTACTCTGACATCTGGCTGCTTTCACTCACCATAAAATTTTTGAGATTCATCTACAATGCTGTATTTATTAATAGTTCAATCCTTTTAATTTCTGAGAAGCATTCCATTGCATGTACCATATGACAATTTGTTTATCCACTCTCTTTTGTTAGACCTCTGGGTTGTTTCCAGCTTTTTTGGCTACTTGAATAAAGTTCTCTAGACATTCATGTACAACTCTTTGTTTGGACAAATATATTTATTTCCCTTGGGCAAATACCTAGTAGTAGAATTGCTGGGTCATATGGTGGAGATTATGTTTAACTTTGTAGGAAGCCAACATTAATCCACAGGCCACATCGCTTTTGATGGGAATTGCATGATTTATTTATTCATTTATTTTTAGAGACAGGGTCTCACTTTGTCACCCAGGCCAGAGTGCAGTGACACATCATAGCTTACTGCAGCCTCAATCTCCTAGGCTCAAGGGAATCACCCTCCAGAATAGCTAGAATTACAGTAGCACACCACTATGCCTGGCTAATTTTAAAATTTTTTGTAGAGGTCTCGCTGTGTTGCCCAGGTTTGTCTTGAACTCCTAATCTCAAGTGATCCTCCTGCCTATGCCTCCCAAAGTGCTGGCATTACAGGTATGAGCCACTGTGTCTGACTAAGGAATCACATGCTTTCCAATTGGACCCCAGTTCCAGCTGCTCTGGAGAGGAAGCTTTCCTTGGCTTCACGGAGTTACCAATTTGCATTATATACAGCGTTTTCTACCTTAGTGTCGTGACACAAATGATGCTGTGATCTGTTGTCAGTTGTGTGGCAAGTAAATTTGAAAACATTTGAAAGTACAGGTATTTGTGAAAAATTTACCTTAAAAATGTATATGTAGAATGGGTTCAAGGCTATCTTTTTAATATATACCTTTTAATTCATTTACATTCCAATAGGCTTATCTTATTCATTGCTACAACTTTTATGAAGTGGCTATATTAGTTAGCATCCAGCTTTAGATGTATTTAACAAAGACCTAGAACAGTGGCTTAAGAGAGAGAAGTCTACTTCTCTGCAATGTAAAACTCTACATGTAGACAGTTCATGGCTGGTATGGAGCCTCCACAGTCATACAGGACCCAAGCTCTTCCAGCTCTCTGTCATCCCTAGGAATGTCTCCATGTCCTCACCATCCTGAATGGAAATCCAACCATCAGATCCACAATCCAGATAGCAGGAAGAAGTCGGAGGGGAATAGAATACACCCCCTCCCTTAAGGACACAACCCAGAACCTGACTTTTCTACTTCTGTTTACAACATCCCATTGGCCAGAACTTAGTCACATGGCTGAGCCTAGCTACAGGGAATCCTACAGGGGAAGAATGAAAGCGTAGTTATTGGGGGACAAGAAGAGATTTTGCCATATTTGCCATTTTAAAAGTATTATAAATAGTTATTCACAAACGACTGCAGTTTCTTACCCCTCCTACAGCATTTTGCTGGGTAATAATAAAAAGTGTAGGTGTAATAATAAAAGTAATACAACTTATGGAGATGCCAGTAGGAGTGTGCTGTGCCTGGGAATAATGTCTTGTATGTGACGTTGGAAACCTTGGTGGAAAACTTGTCTCACCTCTTTACCCTGACATTCAAGTTT
Source organism: Ateles fusciceps (assembly GCA_036589455.1). Lineage (NCBI taxonomy): Eukaryota > Metazoa > Chordata > Mammalia > Primates > Atelidae > Ateles > Ateles fusciceps. Next base: position 11,529,146 of record JAZHEH010001005.1, on the reverse strand, counting down.
CTCTATAATGGGGCCACAGCCTACTTTTCCAAATGTTTCATTCTTTACTTCTGTGCTTGAGAGCTCTATTTTAGCCAAAGGATACTTGAAGAAAATGTAACTTCCTTCCTTCCCTGTCATTTGTCATGTTGCTCCTGTTGCTTAGAAGCTTTTCTTTGGATTCCTGGAGCAAGGGCTTATGCTCCACCTCAGGTCTTGCCTATTCCTTTCTCTGGGGTGTGTTTTCCCAGACAGCTTGTTATACAGCCCTCTCCTTTTGTCATTCAGATTTCAGTTCAAGTACCAAATGCAGAGAGAGGCCATCTCTGATAGACTTTTTAAGCACCGTCTCTTCCCCGCGCCCCCCACCCCACTCTCTATCATATGACTCCTCTTTATTTTCTTTTTAGCATTGTCCCAAATCTGAAATTAGCTCGTTTTGTTGCATGCTTATGCTGCTTCTGCATCTTCTCCCATAGAATGTTCTAGAAAGCCAAGGCCTGTCACCTTGCTCACTGCTGCAATCTTAGCTTGATGGCTCATATTAGAGACTCGATAGCACATTGCTTAAATCAATAAATGACTGCTTACCTGTTTCTCCCTTTCTAGCCTACTTAGGCTCTGAGGCCAAGCCCACAGCCTCAACTTGCTCTGTGAAGTGTTTTGATCTTTTTGCGCCGTTTGCATCATGCCTGGCTTCTTTTCGTCTTTCAAGCTGAAACTTAAATGTCACTTCCTTGGAAAGCCCATAACTGTTGACCCCAGAGCAAGCAGATGTCCCTCTTACTTCATCAGAAACCCTGCTCCTTGTTTCCTTCAGGGTTGTTTTCACAACGTGTAATTCCATATTTACTTACAGCTACGGTCAATTTTTATCTCTCTCTCTCTCCCCCACTAGAAGTTAAGCCATAGAGGTGGAAAGGTCAGTCCCCCTTGTCCACACAGTGAATCCCAGGGCTCAGTATGGTATCTGTATGTAGTAGGTGTCCCGGAAGCTGGTGTATAAACCAATGAATACACAACACGTGCTACCTGTACCGCTTACTTGGATAATAATGATCCCCTCTCTATTTCTAACTGTTCTTTAATACCTGTAAGATTCTGCATCGAGGCAAGTCTCGTCCCTCTTTTGTAAGCTCTTTACAGACAGGGACCAGTTCCCCTCTTTATACCTCGTCACTCCAGCATACTTGGTTTCTTTTAGATCAGTTTTTCTGACACAGTATTCCAGGAATGTTGATAAGCATTATCGCAAGAAAACTGGATTCCATCATCAAAAAGTTTGCTAGGACTAGGTTAAACTTATTTTTTTATTTTTAATCACAGAACTTTACAAGGACTTTGATGTGCTATTGCAGGATATAAATTTCCAAGAAGTGAGATAGAGTAGTCAGTATTGTTCAAATTTTTGGAACCTTTACTTTCTTTATTCAGAGTCTCATTTGAGGTATTCTGTGTTTCATGGTACATATTCTCATTTCCTCTAGCTTTTCCTTTATTTCTCTTCTACTTTCTTATTTCCTTCCCTACTTTGTCTCCAATCAGCCTCTCCTCTTTTTAAAAACTCTCTTGTAAATTATCTTAACACTGACTGTCATTTGTAGGGTGCAGAACACAGGTGCAACCACTCAACCTCCCTGGTCAAGAGCCTGCATCCAAGGCCTGCAAACCCCAGAATCTGGCATGCCCAATCTCAGATGCCCACATGACCCTAGGTCTTAATTTTCCACTGGTATGATTTAGGAAGTAAGGCATTAAATACTAACTTTGCTGGCAAGTACTCTGGAAAGTACAAGTACATCAACTAGATTTTAGACTATCTGTGGGGTTCATTTCCAGTTTGGAAGATGGGATTAGCCATTGATCAGGAGATATACACAGGATGTTGAATCTACTACACTCCAACGTCATGGTAGAGCAACTGACTCAGGCCACTCTGAGCCTTCCCCAGAATCAGTCTTCTGATCTAATAAAATTGAGCGCCAGACCTGCGTAATGCCATGTGCTGACCTGACTGGCGAGAAGTGTTTCCTAGCTTACTGTTTGCTTGTAGTGTTGACTGCACTGGCAGTAGCAGGGTAAGCAAACAACAAAAACAAGAAACAACAATAAAAATTCACTCAAATCTACCAGGAAAAGCCCCACACAGCTTGGGAAGACTTATTCTACATAAGATAATTCCAGAATAGCAAAGCCAAGAAGAACTTATAGATACCATTGTAAAAAGGGCAAAAACTCAAGTTGAGGAGGTACCTGCTCAAGGCCACACGATGGAGGCTGGAACTGAGCAGAGAGCAGCATCTGGCTTCCTGATCTTTAAGCTGGTGCTCTTTTAATTTCACCAATCTGTCTCAGTAAAGGATATTTTTAGAACATTGTACTTATTAAATAGTTTTATATTTTGTGATCCTGTCTTAAAAGCTTGCAAGCCAAATATTTTATATTCTTCTAAGAAACAGAAATTAAATGGTTTATTCTGTGTCCCCTAATTTGTCTCACAGATCTTTTTGGGAGCCCAACTCAGACAGTGGTGAAAGAGTACTATAAAATAACTGTAATGAAAGGTGAAGACAGAGGCATTACCATTATCATGATTCCTTTGAGTGTCAGGGACAACCTTGTCAGAGAATCTGAGTGTTGCAGCCCAAGGGCTATTGGAGAACACTCCCATTTCACAGGTGTGGAAACTAAGGCACAGAAAGGGGCAGAGACATTTTTAGAGTCGCATTATGAGTTAGTTATTTGCAAAGGCAGGTAGGACTTGGGCCTTGATCCTCCCAGAGTGAAGCACTTCCATCTATCACACCATTCAGCCTTTTTAAAGTTCCAGACCTGAAGGCAGAGAGCTTGTTCTAAACTTGTTTAAGCTATTATGGGGCCAAGCATAGACAATATAGAGTCCCACAGGGGTTAGGAAATGCTGTGCTTGGAGCCAGTGGCTGTGTATCTAAGACATTAGGCCTCTCCTTGAGAAGAACAGGCTCCATGGGCCCAGAGAACTGAAGCTGTATTTATCTGGGACTTGGCTTCAGGCATGTATCCTCAGGCAACACCCCAAGCCTCCTTTCACACAGGCTCCCTGTTGCTCATGAGTGAAGTCTGCATTTCCTCAGAATGTTCCTGCAAGTTCCCAGCAGGTCTCCCAGCCAAACAGAGATTGGACTCACAGTGAGAGGCTGGCAGCCAGAAGTTGGGTCTGTCCGTGCTGCCTACACAGCACCGTGGCTCAGGGCTCTGGGTGTCTCACTGCCTTGCCATATAGGGCCTAGCTGATATAGGGCTTCTTAGTGCATAAGGACAGAAAGGAAATCTGGAAGGGCCTTTTGGGGGCTGACCCAATGCTCTTCTTTTACAGACAGTGAAGCTGGTCCAAGAAAGAGAGGTGACTTTATTACAAGTAATCCTAGAATTAATGACAGACCTAGGCGCTGTCCTAAGCCTCTGGACCCCTAATCAATAAATAATGAATGAATGCCAGGTATGCAGCAGGTGCTGTGCTAAGTGTTTTACCACCCATTCATTCATTTCTTCCTAACAATCCCTTGAAATACACCAGGCACTCTCTAGGCTCTATGCCTACAATGAAAAACACAGGCAATGGTCCTTGCCTACACATAAATATAAACAGACAAGTGATTAGGCAGTTACAATCCAAGGTGGTACTTGCTGTAATAGGGGAACTATCATGTGCTATGGAAAACTTGGGAGGCACATTTAATCTAGATTGGATTGGGGGAAGAATTACTAGCAGCTTCCTCCAAAATATAACATCAACGCTAGGACCAAAGGTGAAGAAGGAATTATGTGAGCCCAGAGTGGGTGGGTAAAAGCATTCTGGAAGGGCAGATTGCATATGCAAGGCCTTGGAAACAGGATCCTGGTACAGCGAGAATCTGGAGGACATGTAGTGTGGCTGGAATGTAAAGCATAATGAGTGGGAAGAGATGAGCCTGGAGAGAGAGGCAGAATTAGACCACAAAGGACATGTGAACAGTACAAGAGGTTTAGACATTTGAGGACAAGATCCCTGGGAGGTATTATTAGATGATATCCAGAAGGAAAAAAATAATGGGTTGTCTTATAAACTGCTGGGCTGCCCTGCCCCAACAGGTCTCCAGATAAGGCTAGATGACTACTCACTGAGAAGGTATAAAGGGGCTTTAGATACTGAATATAAGGGGCAGCGGATGCCAGATAGATAGGAGGAAGCAAGTCCTTGAGGCCCTTGTCTCCCTCACTGGCTCCTGATTCCATGTCTATGACATCCGAAGTTTTTTGTTTTTTTTTTTCAAAAATTCATTTTAGAACCACTGCTTAAGCCAACATGGAAGTCTCGTGACCAGGGCCTCAGTCCAATATTTGGAGGGTGGAGGAAAAAGCCAGTATTTGGATCCCCTTGCAAATATGAGCCAATATTTCTTTTCTTTCTCTTGCCCCCAACCCCAGCCACCTGGACTGGATTCCTCTACCAAGCATAGACATTGAGGGATTGTGGTCACAGAACAGTGAGGCCTTTCTGTTATTGGATCTTTCAGTTCTAAAATATGCTTTTGATTTCATTTTGTCGATTTCAACTCTGTGGTGAAATTCTCCAGCATGTCATCTACTTTCTCGAACGTATTTTTGACAGTTATTTGAAAGTCTATGTTTGATAAGTCTCATATTTGGAATACCTCAGGATTGGTTTCCATTGTCTGTTTTTCCTTTCGGTACTGTTTCTTGGTATATAAGTTGTATTTGGTGTATGCAAGATGACAGATTTTCTTTTCTGGCAGGCAGATAGAGTAATTCAATCTGATTAGGACTCAGCTGAGTCAAGGTTGACTGTGACCTTTGTTAAGGCTGCCCTATATCTCTGCCTTATTTCTGTGGTGAGCCTATAACCCTGCAGGGGTTCTAAGTGAGATCTTCAGGCGTTTATCAGGGCCCTTTCTTACTTGGTTGCTCCTGGATTTCAATCGTTTCCAGAGTACTGTGAGCCTGCTAAAACTGATCCTAGCTCTTCTAACGCTTTCTGTTTGGCCTGTTAGCCTCCTGCTCTGCCAGCTTAAGACTCAGCAAATGTCCCAAAGGGGGAAATCAGAAGTATGGTTCATATCCTCTTTAGAATCTTGTCCCTTAAGTCTCAGTTGCTCTTTGATGGCTCCAAACAGATTTTTAAAATTTTATCTTACCCAGCTTTCTGGTTGGTTCTTGTGGAAGTTACAAGCTACTCTATTATAGATAGAGGCAGAGGAATGGAACACTAAATCTTGAAGGCCGGCAACTACTCTAACTGGAAAGTTGTGATGGTTCTCAGGAGGCCTTCAGAATAGCTTACCAACTGGGCTTTGCCAGCTGTTGGTCTTGATCCCAGGACAGAACTTTGCTATATCATCCTTCCCCAGACTCCCTGATCTTTTTATCAGCTTAAGAATCCCTTTACTTGGCCCTGAGACTTGCTCCCCCAGTGCTGGGGACAGGCAAGGAAGAGGGAACAGATAGGAAATTGTTAGCTGGTTCTCAATGGAGCAGTATTGTGCCCCACATGGAGTATTTGGAAGCATGTAGGGATTTTTTTCTTTTGTTGCTGCATGACTCAGGGGAGAGGGTGATCACTAGAGCCAAGTACATTTGGAAAAGTCCTGTACAATGTAAATTTTTTTTTGCTTAAAATATTACTTTTCCATTAAGAAAAATGAAGCCCCTTCCACTAGCACTCTGGATTTCATCCACTCCTATATTCTCAATGGCATTTTTCCCTCTCAAGGGTAAAAAAATCCCTCCTATATCTCATTCTTTTCTTCTCTATTGGATTAATCCCATAAACAAGCACAAATGTCCCCAATTAAAAGCAATATCAAACAGAAAGAAGAACTTCCTTGATTTTACATCTTCCTCTAGACTACCATCTAATTTCTCTACTCTCTTCCACAGAAAACCTTTCTGAAAGTGATCCAGGGTATGCAAGCTCCAAAAATTCGAGCTTAGCCCATGGAGGTGCCTGGCTTCACCCAGTAAAGAATTCAAGGGTAAGCCAATGGTGTTAGACAGCAACTTTGATTGAAGCGGCAGTGTATAGCAACACCAGAGGTACTGCTCCTTGTGGGGCAGGGATACCCCATAGGCAATGTGCCTAGAGTAGCAGCTCAGAGGCAGTTCTGAGTGCCTTTGCATGGTCTTCTCTTTAATTGCATATAATTAGAAGTGAGTATTTATACTTTTAATATACACAAATTAAAGAGAAGAGTATGCAGACATTTCTAGAAATAGGGAAGTAACTTCTGGGTTGTCAGGTCGTTGCCATTGGAAAGGGGCAGCAGTTTCTGGGTGTTGCCATGGCAATGATAAACTGATATGGCACTGGTGGGCATGTCTCATGGAGAGGTGTTTTTGTCTCTTCCCTGTTTCAACTAGTCCTGAATCTGGTCTGGTGTCTCAGCCCCACCTCCGGAGTTGAGTCCCACTTCCTATTTCAAAAGGATCATCTATAATCTTTCTCTACTTCCTTATTTTTGCTCTTCCACCCACTACAGTCAGTCCTACCATTCCACTGAGCATGCTTGGAATACTAAATCCAAATCACTTTTCTCTTCTCATCTTACTTGACGCCTTAGTAGTATTTAACATGGGTCATTATTCCCTTCTTCTGGAAACATTCTTCTGGCTGCTATGAAATTATGCCCTTCTGTGTTCCTTCTTCTCTGGCCATGCCTTCTCTGAAAACCTCTGCTTGCTCCTGTTTTATTCTCTCTCTTGATGTTTGAATGCCCCAGATCACTGTTCAGCTTCTCTATCTCCTCTTTATCCAGGTAACCTCATCTGGCTCCATGGTTTTACTTATATATGTGAGAATTTGTAAAATTAAGCCCAATATTAACCTCCACTTTGGACAGCATTTGTATCCCATTGTATGTTCAACTTCTTCATGCATGTCTGATGGGCATCATAAATTTGACCTGCTAAAATGAGACTCCTTGGTTTATCTTCTCAACATACATGCTTTTTCCTAGTGTTCCACATTCCCTAAGTTGTTCATGAAGGAATTTTCATGAAGTTCTCTTTCCCTTTTTCCTCTATATCTGATCCATAAACAAATCCCTCCAAATTATATCCCTAGTATTCCCAGTCTTCTCTAGTTCACGTCACTGTTATCTCTGGCCTGGATTTAGGCACTTGTTTTCTAATAGATCTTCCTGCTTCCATGCTTGCTTTGCTATGATCCATTTTCTTCACAGCAGGCAGAGTGACTTTCTCAAAACATAATCACGTCATGTCACTTTCTTCACCTGCCTAAAAGTTCTCTAATGGCTTTCCTACTCAACTTACAAGAAATTCAAACTTCTTCCCAGTTTAGCAAGGCCTCTGTGCTCTGGCTGCCTCCCACCACTCTGACTCCAGTTTGTACCACTATTTCTCTGGCTTACTGTGCTCCACCATACTGACCAAGTGGCGTTATCATACATATGTTCCTTCTGCCTGGAATACCTTTTCCTTGTCATGTGGCTGGCCACTTCTTGTCCCTTAGGTCTTAACTCGAAAGTCACTTCTTTCTAATCATCTAATCTGAGCTAGCCACATAGTTATTTGTAATTTTAATTCTCTACATTAAAATTGTCTCTAAATTAAAATTGTCATTTTAATTCTCTACATTTTACTTATCACTAACTGGTATTTTTTTAATTGATTTATTCATATATTCATTCATTTTCTTACAGCCAATATCCCCCAACTAGAATACAGACAACATGAGAATGTGAGCTTATCTTTCTTATTTACTATCGAGTGCTTGGGGTCTAAAAGAGCACCTAGCACCTAGCAAGTGGAAAGGTTTCAGGAAATATTTGCAAGAAATTGGCTATTTGTAAAAATACTGTAGGAGATGGAAACTTTGAATTTCACTTGACTCTAAATAAAATATTAAATCATTTTCTTTATCCAACTTTTGTTTTCTTACATTTTAAAATAACAGCTGCCCTCAAAGCTAGTCAGTCACCCTGTGTCCTCTGTCATCATAGATTGGGTTTACCAGTTTCTGAAATTTCTTATAATGAAAACAAACATTAGTTACTCCTTTATATCTAGCTTTTTGACTGAATGTTCTATCTGTGAAATTCATTTATTTGTTTCATGAATGAATAGTGCATATTTTTCATTGCAATGTACTTTGGGTGTTTGAATACATCAAAATGTATGTAGCCATTCTAAACAAACAAACAAACAAGAAGGGTAATGGTGATGACCAGTAGTTTAAAAACTGTATTCTACAGAAGCTCCTCTTCCTCTCCAGGAGTGGCATGGTTGAGGGACCAAGAGAGTAAGGTTTCAGCATCACCTCCTCTTCCCTTTCTCCCCTCCAACCAGAATGGTAGTTAGGGCCATTCTGGTTTTGTTTATTTTATAGACTCACATCTAGTCATCTGGGTGTTAGGTCAGATCGCATTTATAAAAATGTTCCTGCTGTCTAAAAAAATATCCTTTAACTCAGCTATTGATCTCAGACATTGGATTTTTGAGCTCTTCTACCTTTGAGCTATATGACTTAAGTGAACTAATCACTATGTGCCTATATTTCCACAAATGTACACATGTAATATCAATAACAACATTAGGTCGGTTAAATGAGCTATTGTATGCAAAATACAATAAATTCTAGTTGCTATAACTATCATTATTATTTTGTCATTGTCATCATCTACTTCATCATCCTTTTCTGGGACATGTTCCCCTCTGCTGATCTATGTTAATTTGAGGCTTTGCTGTAGTCACTCAGCCTGGGCTCCCAATGAGTGGAAAACTGGATGCCTCCTACTTCTATTCCTAGCAGCACGGTGGGGTATCCTAGTTGGGTCTCCTGGTTTGCCCCACCCAGTGCACCAGAAATAAACCAACTTAAACTTTAACGCCTGGGAAAAAGCTGCTCTGCTCCTCACCAGACCACATTTCTCAAAGAGAAGAGGGAAGGAAAAAGAAGACACTGTCTTAGTTAAGCTCCTCAAGTACATTATGAACCTGACACTCCTAAGATGTCCAAGTCAGGTTCCAAAAACTAGTGGGTTATCCACAGATGTCAGTACAGACACCAAGGTTGAGTTTCATGTTTAATTTCATCACAGGGTGACCTTGGCCAAGTCATTATGTCATCATCACAAGTTCTCTGGATTCACTGACATCCTATTTCCCCCACTAAGCATTACCTGGGTAGATTGAAGTGTTGTGCATTCGCCAACAGGCAGTTGGGAGATGGGATAACTGTGTAGCAATGTGCAAAACTCAGAGGTTAGGTAGAAGAGTGAGCCTTGTATGATGTATCCCTGAGGGTCCAGGATCCACAGGGAAATTTCAGAGCATAAAGGAAGTATACTAGATGATGAAAAGCAATGCCCCAGGATGTGTTCCCAGGCTGCTAGAGAAGTAGGTAGTTAGAGCCATTCTCCATTGCTCTGGTATTTGTTTCACTGCCTGCCTTGGAAAATCCATCACCCCTTTCTCCCTTCTTTCTGATGCCGGCTTCAAATAAGCAATTCGGTGAGGTCTTGCCATCAGAAAGCAAGGCATACTGGCTTGCTGCACTTTTATTTGAGACTCACTTCAAACACTGACGCATTTACTGTCTAATGACTTTGGGCATTTTGCCATGATGGGAGTGGTGGTGAGGGTAGTGGTGGTTAAAAACTATGCTGTTTACAACAGTAGTTTCCCACTGGTACTGTGAGGCATGCACATCTCTCAGAAACGCTGAACTCCCTGTGCATCATTGTTTCATTTGTGTCTGGCTAGTAGGGCCAATATAGAGTTAGACTAGACATTAAAACAATGGGTCAAGTTGTCTCTAAGTAAAGACAATACAATTGTAGAGCTTTTCTAATAAATGACAAAATCTGTGTTTGAATCCAGAACTACTCTTCTATTCCACCTTATTTATTCAAGAGGTAGGACTGAATCTCTTCTCCACCACATAGCTCTGAGACCTTGGGCAAGTTTTTTCACTTTAGTTTCCTCATTTGTAAACCAGGGATAATAAAACTTACCTCACAGAATGATTATGAGTATTTTATTTGTAGTATTATTTTATTTCAATGGATTTTTTTTTTTTTTTTTTTTTTTTGCAACAGGTGGTGTTTGGTTACAGGGATAAGTTATTTAGTGGTGATTTCTGAGATTTTGGTGTGCCCTTGATCCGAGCGGTGTACACTCCACCCAATGTGTAGTCTTTTATTCCTCCCCTCACCTCCCCACCCTTTCCTTCAGGTCCCCAAAGTCCATTGCATTGTTCTTATGCCTTTGTGTCCTCACAGCTTAGCTCTCACTTATGAGTGAGAACATATGCTGTTTGGTTTTCTATTCCTGAGTTACTTTACTTAGAATAATGGTCTCCAATTCTATCCAGGTTGCTGCAAGTACCGTTATTTTGTTCTTTTTTATGGCTGAGTAGTATTCCATGGTGTATGTGTGTGTGTGTGTGTGTGTGTGTGTATGTGTGTGTGTGTGTATGTGTGTATAAATATATATATATATATATATATATATTTTACATTTTCTTATCCACTTGATTGATATCTTTTTTGTATAATGACTTCATTTCCTTTGGGTAGAAGCCCAGTAGTGGGATTGCTGAATCAAATGGTAGATCTACTTTTAGTTATTTAAGGAATCTCCACATTGTTTTCCACAGTGGTTGTGCTCGTTTATATTCCCACTAGCAGTGTAAAAGTGTTCCCTTTCACCACATCCATGCCAACATCTACTATTTTTTGATCTTTTAATTATGGCCATTCTTGCAGGAGTAAGGGTGGTATTGCATTTTGGTTTTGATTTGCATTTCCTTCATAATTAGTAATGTTGAGCATTTTTTCATATATTTGTTGGCCATTTGTATATCTTCTTTGAGAACTGTCTATTCATATCCTTAGCCCACTTTTTGATGGGATTTTTTTTCTTGCTGATTTGTTTGAATTCTTTGTAGATTCTAGATATTAGTCCTTTTTCGGATGCAAAAATTTGCAAAGATTTTCTCCCACTCTGTGAGTTGTCAGTTTACTCTGCAGATTATTTCTTTTCCTGTGCAGAGCTTTTTAGTTTAATTAAGTCCCATCAATTTATCTATGTTTTTGTTGCATTCGCTTTTGGGCTCTTGATCATGAAGTCTTCACCTAAGCCAATGTCTAGAAGGGTTCTTCTGATGTTCTCTTCTAGAATTTTTGTGGTTTCAAGTCTTAGGTTTAAGTCTTTGATCCATCTTGAGTTGATTTTTTTATAAGGTGAGAGAGGAGGATCCAGTTTCATTCTTCTACATGTGGCTTGCCAATTATCCCAACACCATTTGTTGAATAGGGTGTCCTTTCGCCACTCTGTGTTTCTGTTTGCTTTGTTGAAGATCAGATAGCTAAGTATTTGGCTTTATTTCTGGGTTCTCTATTCTGTTCCATTGGCCTATGTGCCTGTTTTTATACCAGTACCATGCTGTTTTGGTGACTATGGCCATAATGGTACAGTTTGAAGTCAGGTAATGTAATGTCTCCAGATTAGTTCTTTTTGCTTAGTCTTGCTTTGGCTATGTGGGCTCTTTTTTGGTTCCAATATTTGGCCGTGGTTCCTAAAATTCTATGATGTTTAGGATTGTTTTTTCTAGTTTTGTGAAGAATTCTCTTGGTATTTTGATGGGCATTGCACTGAATTTGTAGATTGCTTTTGGCAGTATGGTCATTTTCACAATATGGATCTACCCATCCATGAGCATGGGATGTTTTCTATTTATTTGTGTCATCTGTGATTTCTTTCAGCAGTGTTTTGTAGTTTTTATTGTAGAGGTCTTTTACCTCCTTGGTTAGATATATTCCCAAATATTTTATTTTTTGCGGCTATTGTAAAAGAGGTTGAGTTATTAATCTGATTCTCAACTTGGTTGCTGTTGGTGTATAGCAGTGCTACTGATTTGTATACATTGATTTTGCATCTTGAAACTTTACTGAATTCGTTTTCAGATATATGAGCTTTTTGGATGAGGCTTTAGGGTTTTCTAGGTATACAGTCATATCTTCTGTGAACAATGACAGTTTGATTTCCTTTTTAATTTGGAAGTCCTTTATTTCTTTCTCTTGTTTGATTGCTCTGGCTAGGACTGTCAGTACTATGTTGAATAGAAGTGGTGAAAGTGGGCATTCTTTTCTTGTTCCAGTTCTTAGAATGCTTACAACTCTTCCCCATTCAATATTATGTTGGCTGTGAGTTTGTCATAGATGGTTTTTATTATCTTAAGGTATATCCCTTTTATGCTGATTTTGCTGGGGGTTTAATCATAAAAGGATGCTGGATTTTGTCAAATGTGTTTTCTGAGTCTATTTAGATGATCATGTGATTTTTGTTTTTCATTTGGTTTATGTAGTGTATCACATTTATTGACTTACTTTTTTTCTTTGAGATGGATTTTCACTCTTGTTGCCCAGGCTGGAGTGCAATGGCGCGGTATCAGCTCACTGAAACCTCCACCTCCTGGGTTCAAGCGATTATCCTGCCTCAGCCTCTCCAGTAGCTGGGGTTACAGGCACGCACTACTACGCCCAGCTAATTTTGTATTTTTAGTAGAGACGGGGTTTCTCCATGTTGGTCAGGCTGATCTCGGACACTCGACCTCAAGCAATCTGGCCTCCCTGGCCTCCCAAAGTGGTGGGATTACAGGCGTGAGCCACCATGCCCCACCAATTTACATATGTTAAACCATGCCTGCATCCCTGGTATGAAACCCACTTGATCATGGTGGATTATCTTTCAATATGTTGTTGGATTAGGTTCATTAGTATTTTGCTGAGGATTTTTGCATATATTTCATTAGTGATATTGGTCTGTAGTTTCTTTTTTTGTTATGTCCTTCCCTGGTTTTGGTAGTAGGGTGATACTGGCTTCACAGAATGATTTAGGGAGGATTCCCTCTTTATCTTGTGGAATAGTGTCAGTAGGATTGGTACCAATTTTTCTTGAATGTCTGATAGAATTCAGCTGTGAATTATCTGGTCTTAGATTTTTTGTTGTTGTTGGCAATTTTTAAATTACCATTTTGATCTCATTGCTTGTTATTGGTCTATTCTGAGATTCTATATTTTCCTGGTTTAATCTAGGAAGGTTGTATATTGTAGGAATTCATCCATCTCCTCTAGGTTTTCTAGTTTATGTGCCTAAATGTGTTCATATTAGCCTTGAATGATCTTTTGTATTTCTGGGGTATCAGGTGATATCTCCCATTTCATTTCTAATTGGGCTTATTTTCATCTTCTGTCTTCTTTCCTTGGTTAATCTCACTAATGGACTATCAATTTTGCTTATCTTTTCAAAGGGACAGCTTTTCATTTTATTTATATTTTGTATTTTTTTGTTGTTTCAATTTAATTTAGTTCTGCTCTGATACTTGTTATTTTTTTTTTTCTTCTGCTGCTGGGTTTGGTTTGGTTTCTTCTTGTTTCTGTCATTCCTTGAGGTGTGACCTCAGATTGCCTATTTGTGCTCTTTTAGACTTTTTGGTGTAGGCATTTAAGGTTATGATTTTTCCTCTTAGCACCACTTTTGCTGTATTCCAGAGGTTTTGATAAGTTGTGTCACTATTACTGTTCAGTGTGAATAATGTTGTCTCAATGATCATTAGGGAACCAGTTATCAAATTTCCATGAATTTTTATGGTTTTGAGAGTTTCTTTTGGAGTTGGTTTCTGATTTTATTCCATTGTGGTGTGACATGGAACAAACAGAACATTCTACCCAATAATTGCAGAATATACATATTCATCAAGTACTCTGAAAGAGTACTTAATATAATTTTGATTTTCTTAAATTTATTGAGACTTGTTTTATGGCCTACCATATGGTCTATCTTGGAGAATATTCCATGTGCTGATGAATATGTATATTCTGCAATTGTTGGGTAGAATGTTCTGTAAATATCTGCTAAGTCTGTTTGTTATAGGGTGTAGTTCAAGTCCACTGTTTCTTTGTTGGCTGTCTTGACGACCTGTCTAATGCTGTCAGTGGAGTATTGACAGCATTATTATATTCCTGACATCTATCTCATTCATAGGTCTAGTAGTAATAATTTTATAAATTGGAGAGCTCCAGTGTTAGATGCATATGTATTTAGGATTGTGATATTATTATTTTCTTGACATCTATCTTATTTCTTAGGTCTAATAGTAATAGTTTTATAAATTGGAGAGTTCCAGTGTTAGATGCATATGTATTTAGGATTGTGATATTTTTCTGTTGGACCAGTTCTTTTTTTGTTATATAATGTCCCTGTCTTTTTTAACCATTGTTACTTTAAAGTCTGTTTTGACTGATATAAGTATGGCTACTCCTGCTAGCTTTGGGTGTCCATTTGCATCCTTTTTCACCCCTTTACCTTAGGTTTACGTGACTCATGTGTTAGGTGAGTCTCCTGAAGACAGCATATAATTGGTTGGTGAATTCTTATCCATTCTGCCATTCTGTATCTTTTAAGCGGAGCATTTAGGCCATTTACATTCAATGTTAGTATTGAGATATGAGGTACTATTCCATTCATCATGCCAACTGTTGCCTGAATATCTTTTATTTTTCATGTTGTTATTTTTTTATAGGTCCTGTGAGATTTATGCTTTAAAGAGTTTCTGTTTTGGTGTATTTCAAGGATTTCTTTCTGGATTTTGAGCTCCTTTTTGCAGTTCTTGTAGTGTTGGCTTGATAGTGGTAACATCTCTCAAAAGTTGTTTGTCTGAGAAAGACTGTATCTTACCTTCATTCATAAAGCTTAGTTTTGCCAGATACAAAATTCTTGGCTGATAACTATTTTGTTTCAGGAGGCTAAAGATAGGACCCCAATCCCTTCTAGCTTCTAGGGTTTCTGCTGGGAAATCTTCTGTTAATGCAATAGGTTTTCCTTTATAGGTTACCTGATGCTTTTGCCTCACAGCTCTTAAGATTCTTTCCTTCATCTTGACTTTAGGTAACCTGATGACTATGTGCCTAGGTGATGATCCTTTTGCAATGAATTTTCTGGGTGTTCTTTGAGCTTCTTGTATTTAGACGGCTAGCTCTCTAGCAAGAGCAGGAAGTTTTCCTTGATTATTCTCTCAAATATATTTTCCAAAATTTTAGATTTATCTTCTTCCTTGTGAACACCAATTATTTTCAGGTTTGGTTATTTAACATAATCCCAAACTTCTTGGGGGCTTTATTCATTTTCTTAAAATTATATTTTCTTTGTCTTTGTTGGATTGGGTTAATTTGAAAGCCTTGTCTTCAAGCTCTGAAGTTCTTTCTTCTACTTGTTTGATTTTATTGCTGAGACTGTTTGGTGTATTTTGCATTTCTTTAAGTGTGTCCTTCGTTTTTGGAAGTTGTGATTGTTTTTTATTTATGGTATTTATTTCTCTGGAGATTTTTCTGTCCATATCCTGTATTATTTTTAAAATTTATTTAAGTTGGTATTCACCTTTCTCTGGCCTCCTTGAGTAGTTTAATAACTGACCTTCTGAATTATTTTTCTGGCAATTAAGAGATTTCTTCTTGGTTTAGATCCATTGCTGGTGAGCTAGTATGATCTTTTGAGGATGTTAAAGAACTTTGTTTTGTTATATTACTGGAATTGTTTTTCTGGTTCCTTCTCATTTAGGTAGACTATGTCAAAGGGAAGATCTGGGATTCAAGGACTGCTGTTCAGATTCTTTTGACCCATGGGGTGTTCCCTTGATGTGTGACACTGTCCCACTTCCCCTAGGGATGGGGTTTCCTGAGAGCCAAACTGAAGTGATTATTATTTCTCTTCTGGATCTAACCACTCAGTGGAGCTACCAGGCTCTATCCTGGTACCGGGGGAGTGTCTACAAAGAGTACTGTGATCTTTCTTCAGGTCTCCGAGTCATGGATACTAGCACCTGCTCTGGTGGAGGTAGCAGGGAAATGAAGTGGATTCTGTTAGGGTCCTTCTGCGTAGTTTTATTTAGCACCCTAGTTTTGTGTTGGTTGGCCTCCAGCCTGGAGATGGTGTTTTCAAAAAACCATCAGCTGCAGTAGTATAGGGAGGATGCAAGCTTGCCCTAAGGTCTTCTGGATGAGTATGTGGGTTTCTCAGGTGGTGGATGGAATCGTGGAGCTCCCCAAGAGATTATGTTCTTTGTCTTTTGAATTTTTTGGCTGTCTCATGAAGACTTCAGTGGCAAGCTGTTTCCTTAAATGGGTCTGTGGATTCACTTGGCTTTCCTGGCATGTTCCTGCAGTAGTTCTTGGAGCAAAAGTTCATGATGTGAGTCTCCACATGGTGCTCTGTCCATCTGAGGGGGGTGCTGCAAGTTGGTCCTGCCTTCTATCCACCATTTTTTTCTCTCTGTTCTATTATAAGTATTAAATGAGATAATGTATGGAAATATTTAGCAGAGCACCTGACACTGAATACTCAATATATGTTAAATGCTACTGTTACCTCTACTAGTAATTAGGAAACAGGAATAAGAAAAATAGGGAAGTGAGAATTGAGCTTAGGCACATAACCGAGGCAGAGAAATGTCACAAAACTATAGATATATATCCTGCAACCCAGCTGGCAGACTACATAAGTCTCCTTGCTCAAGTACTGAAACACAGGGGGCCCATGTACACTCCAATACAATGTCTTTAAACTTTTTTGATTATGTACTCTATCAGTGAACCAATTTTAAGCACTCCCCCACCATATATATTTGTTTATTCATTTATAAGTTGCAAACATGCACTAATGTACTAGTGTGTATATTATAAAACATATAAAATATAAATTTTTAAAAGCTGAGAATCAAATAAATATCAAGAGGTCTTCTAATAGTTCCTCCCTCCCCTTTTCTTTTTCTTGAGACTTCTGTGCTGGTCTATCTCTGGGATTGGTTTTGAAAGAGGCCATTCTACCAGGCTCCCTGTTGCAAGGATCAAATGAAACAACACCCTTCATAAAGCAATTATGAAGTTTTAGTTATTCTTATCATCATGGTTAGTTAAACCATGTATGTGCATAAATAGTAGGAATGATGAAAAAGTCTCTTGAAAGTTACAGTTCAATAACACATAGAGCTATGCTTTGAAGAGTATGTTTATCAAAACCTTCTTAAGAACCTATCACATGTCAAATGCCAGGATTGAGATAGATAAAACAAAATTCTGGCCAGTTGAGTATCTTGAGTTTTAATAGGAAAGCTACACCATACTGAATAAATGCAGAACTATGTAACATGTACAATGAAAGAAAACAGAAAATCAGAATGAGAGGAAGGAGTAGGGCTCTCAGGGAAGGCTTCTCAAAAGAAGTGATGCCTAGGTGTGGGTTTTCAAAGGTAAATAAATATTCAACAGGAAGACAAAGAAGAAGGGTGTTTGGGCTAAAAGCACAGAGGTGTGAAGCCACCTCCACATTCACCATTCTACATGCCTTCTGGGATGTTGGACGTGGCTGATGTGTTGGGTTGTGAGGAAACAAGACCAGAGATGATGTTAGAAAATGTGGTCAAGGGCTAGGTCACGAGGCCTTGTGCTTCTTGATGAAGTTTGGATTGAAACCCAAAATGTAGGATACATTAAAGTTCATAGGCAGGAGAATGACATGATCAATCAGATTTGCATGTTAGAGAATTCTTCTGACTATTCTGTGGAAGGAGGGTTGTCAGCCATGAAGCTGGGAGGCTAGAGACTCCTTGAACTCCAGGAGAAGGGAGGTGAACCTCATTGACTCTTTAGGAAGAATACTTAATGGCACTGGAAAAGACGTGAAGAAACTAGAATTTAGGAGTTCATGGAACATACATAGCTGTCCTCTCTGCCTTTTTCATCTATTTATTCTACAGGAAATTAAGTGAAATTCCTTATTCTTCAGAGGCAATGAGACTTGACTGGAGAATTTTCAAGCCTGAAGTCTGAAGAAACCAATGCCTCTGTCTGTTTTCCCCACAAGAGTCTCCAGAGTTTATTGAAACAATTCCCAAAAGGCAGTCTCCAACCTTATCAGGGATCCTAGCCTATTAGATCAACAAGGCGGCATCTCCCACAGCTCCCAACTGTAGGACAAGGGCCAGATTTTTAGAGAAGACAGCAGGCAGCTCCATTTGATTGGTCTTGCTTTGCCCTATCAGGGGAAGGCTCAACATTGGGCTCCCCAACGTCAAGGAGTGGCATCTTTTAAGGGAAGGTCACCCATTTCTGGGTTCATTTAGTCTCTCCCGTTTCCTGGGTTCCAAAATTTGAAGACACTAGATGTGAAATCAATCATTTCACCCACTTTCAGCTCTCCAGCCTCCTTTCCAACTTTACTGTTTTATGGCTACTCATATCCACGCTTTTATTTTTGAACTTATAGTAGATATAGAAAATATTCAGAAAAGTGCAGAAATTGTAGGCAAAATTTTACAAAGTGATCACACTTGTGTAACCAGAACTCAGATTAATAAAGAAGAAATTACCAGCATCTGAGACAGTCCCTCCACCATTACTCCTTCCAGAGACTTACCTTCCCCGAGGCTAATGAATATTCTGACTTACAGTACTATAGATTTGTTCTGCCTGTTTTTGAGCTTTGCAGTTCATTAATTTTCATTGTTGTATAGTATTTTATTGAGAAACTACACTACAATTTTTTTTCTATGGTTAAGTACAGTTAACTTGGATTTGAGTAGTGTCCAGTTTCAAGCTATTACAAATAGACCTGCAATGAACATTCTTGTACATCTTATGGTGCTTATGTGCATGTATTTCTGTTGGTTATGCATCTAGGGTCATAGGGTATGCATACATTCAGCTTGAGCAGTAAACTGATACTGTCAATCAGTTTTCCAAAATAGTTGCATAGACTTACAATACCACTGACAGTGTGTGCGAGTTCTAACTAGTCCACATCCTTGCTAATACTTGAAATTATCTTTTTTTTTTTTTTTGGTTCTAGTCATTTTGGTAGATGTGTGATGGTATCTCATTATATATTATTTGCATTTTTCTGATGACTAATAAAGTGGGAGATGACCACAATTTTTTTTTACTGGTTTAGACATTTCATTTCTATTTCTCCTGCTTCCAATTGTGCCTCAATTCACTCCAATTTATGCTCAACCCTAACTTCTCTCTACAGTTTTCCCTATCATCACTAATGTATTAGTGTAGGCTGTTTCAACTTCCAGTGTCCAAGTAGATGGGCTCCAGCTCTTACAGCATTTTAGCTCTTCTTGAATTTCTCTCTCTTCCAGGAAGGTGACAATTCCCTAGGGTCCACTTAGGTTAAACATTCAACTTCCAGGACTCACCAGCTCAAGTCCTTGAATAAATAGAAAGTCTTGAGAGCTTATTTTAATGGAACCTTTGTCTAATGGTCACAGCGTTCCTATCAGGAAGGTCTGTCTCTATTTGCTTTGAAGCTCCTGGAAGATAGTTATGATGTGTTTCTGAATCAAAATTCCTCATAATCTTAGAAAACAGGAAACAGACATCCTCAGGACCAGCAGAATGAGGTTGAGTTTTAATAGGCAAAGGTAGAGCATGAGCAAAGACTGAGTGAGCTAGGTGTGCACCCTGTTGTCTAATGGGCAAGCCTTGGCTCTCATCTAGGATAAATTTTTGGTCAGAAAAGGAGACAGATTTTATAATGAAAATACACTGGATACCAAGCCATAGTCCTAGTTTACCACAATTAAGTGCTGTCACTTAGCCTTCCTGGGAGTTGTTATTCGTATCCATCAAGTGAGTGCCTTGAGACAAGATGGTAACTTGAGGCCAGTCCAGCTCCAGCAGTTGGTCATTCTAACTAGGAACGATGTGGCATAGTGGCTAGTTGCTCCAGCCTGGAGGCAAACAAACCAGGGTTCAATTCCCAGTTTTCCTCCTTTTGAAATGTGTGGCCTAGAGTAAGTTACTTTACTTCATGGAGTCTCACTTTTGTTATCTATAATCTGGGAATAATAATAGCTTTTCTCTCACAAAGCTGTTGTCCGAATGCTAATGACATAAGCTATACAAAATATTTAGGTTTTATTAGTCACCTAATTAATTAAATAATTCAACAAACAGTTATTGAAAACTTCTTGCAGGAAGATACTGTAGAATGGAATGGTTACAGTCTTAACTTTGGATAATACATGAATTTAAGTACTGGCTTCATCATCTATTAGCTATGTGATTTTGGCCAAGCGACTCAGGGCAAATGACTTATCTTTTCTGAACTTCGGTTTCCTCATCTTTAAAATAAGGGTAAGAGATGAGAGCTTCATAAGACTATTTTAATAGTTCATTGAGATAAAATATATAAAATATATCCTACAATGCCTAATGTATAGTATATGCTCAATAAATAAAAGTTGTTTTTTGAAATTATTACTGCAAATAATTACTCTACTTCAGAGAACAATTTGTTGATAAGTTTGGTTGAAGTATAGAGGACAGTTGTGGAAGAATACTGGAAGATGCCTAGAAAAGGTAGGTTGAGACTATATGTGGTAGTTCTTCAATGCATCGATGAGGATTTTGTGTTTCATCATTTCAATGTATAATATAGAAGATATTAGAGAGAATACACACTGGAAATGGAGAGACTTTTTTACTCATCCATCCATTCACTCTGTCAATCACTTAACAATCATTGAACCCCTATGTGTCATGCCCTAGTTGGTGGGGGATGGAGAGGAAGACGGACAATTAAATAAGACCTAAAATGTAATAAGTACTAGGATAGAGAAGAAAATCAGTGTGGTATCTAATTCAGATTTTTTGAGAGATCCAAAATGCTTCCAAAATACAGTGATCTTTAAACTAAGACCTAAGGTATAAAGGAGGGAAAGAGCATTCCAGGCAGAAGAAAGATCAAGTGTAAAATATGAAGAGGCCAGAGAGCAGAGTGAGTGGAGGACTTGAAAGACATTCAGTCTTCAAGATGAGAGGTGAGGAGAATCTGAACGGGGGTAATGACCATGGGGACAGAGAAGAGGGGATACATGCACAGGCCATTGTGGAGATAATGGTAGAAAATGTGCTGACACACTGGGCATGCAGAAGGTGTAAGAAAAGGCAAGGTGATTCTAGGCTGACATCCCTTCTCACGTTAGTCAACCCTTACTTTAGTTTGTTTTTTACTTCTCATTGGTGTGTGTTGGATTTTACTGTGTCAGCTTGGTTTAATCAGAAACTATGTATGTTTTCCTTTATGGTCTCAAGCAAGAGTTGTGCAAGGGAGACTTGCATAAGGTTTGGAAGGCAGAGGTGAAGCAGCGGCCGTTATCACTCTCTGAAGGTCATGTGGTCAGATGGAGTGACAGGCATAGCAGTACCTGGTAGCTTCCAGCTCTTCCAGCTCTTCCTCTTGACAAGCAGCAGCTCCAGGCCCATCATTTCATCTGCAACACCCAGAGCAGTTGCCTCTGAGAGGCAATGGTTTCCCACAGACCTCTCCTGCACTACCCCTTTTTGAGCCCACTTGGGTTGCTGTATGTGCTTGACTTTTGACTTTTCAGATTTACTATGAATCCTTTTCTGATCCTTTAAATATCACTTCAGAATTTCACTTTCCTAGTTTCTGCCATAATTGCATAGCATCTAATTCATATCACAACTCTTTTATTCCATCACAATCATAACGAATCTACTCCTGCCTGAATCTGACTGATGCAAAGCTCATAAACTTGGGTGTCACTTATCCTTGGGTATTTCTGATGTGCCCAGGCAGCCGGGGAAGGGTTGGTATTGGTGTTTCTTCCTCCTAAGAAGAGACACAGATCATTATCTCATTTAGTCCAAAACCAAATATATATATTATTTTAAGATTCTTACTACTGTCCTTCCCTTTAACCCAGTAAAATAAAACATAGGCAATGATAAGCCAGATGCCAAGCAATCATATAAAAAAAAATGGAGAGGAGAAGGAATGTTTCCACAGGAGAGGAGAAGATGTGTAAAGTTCCAGGGTTCATAGCTCCTCCCTAGGCTTGCCTTTCTTAGGCTTGTCATGAAGATTAAATGAGATAATGGTACAAAGGCTCTCAGCCAATGGTATAAAGCTGTGCAGATATGGAATCAAATTGGGACGACCATTTACAAGGACTTTGTGCTTTCCACTCTTCAGTATTCCTTTTAGGATATTCTTCTCACCTCTGTGCTGCAGCCCTCAGAAAACTAGAATTTCAAAGAACATATTTATGTGGTTGGTGCCAGCAAGGCCTAGAGCATTTGGCTCAGGAAAAAGCATTGTCTGCTCCTGACCCAGTAGGGAAAAGGAACTGAGAGTACCTACAGACCAGTTTGTTCTCCTTTCATGCCAGGACTTTTCTGGAATGGAAGTGTTCTGGCAACCTCAGAATTACCCTTTTCTGCCCCAGACCTTTTCAATTTTCTTTTTTTTTCCCTCCGTCCCTGGGATAAGTCAGGGAGAAGTATCCTTAAAGGATCCTTATTCCAATACTTGCTTGCCGTGTGATTGCGATTGTGGATCAGTTACTCCAACTCTCTAAATTTCTGCATCTGTAAAATAGAGACAATGATCTATCTCATAGGTTGTTGTGAGGATCAAACTAGCTATATGTGTAGCCTTTAGGACAGCGCATGGCACATAGTGGGTGATCCACAAATGTTAGCTGGTGTTATTATAATCAAAATAATAATAACATGTTATTATTACATAAAATCAAAAGGTTAATTGCAGCCTTCCTGGAGTCCAAATCAAATGTTGTGAGGTTCTGCATAATATTTATTTTTGGTATCTTCCTAGAGAAATCAGGTGATATAGAAGCTCATTGGTTTCTGATTGATAGTAATGCTGCTTATCAGTTCTAGTGCGTGCAAAGAGAAATTGGTCTAGTTCATCTATCAAATCATGACAGCTGTGAAGTGGAAAGAAACCAGTATTTAGCCCAGATTCTCCACCAGCTACAGCTCTTTCTTTCTCCTTGCCTTTGCAGCCATGCTTCCAGGTGCTTGCAGGTGCTATCTCCACTTCTTCCTACCTACTCTCCTGCTGGACAGCTACCCTCCGGTCCGGCTTCTACCCTCACTCTGCCACTGAAGCTGGCTTCCCCAAGGTGACTGACAACTTCCTTGTTTCTCTGCTTGCTGACCACTTCTGCCTTCCAGAAATGTTTCTTTGCAGCTTCCATGATACCACATTTGTCCTCTGTAGGCATTTTTTTTTCTGCCTTCCTGGCAACTGCTCATTTCCTGTTTTGTTTTGTTTTGTTTTACCTATTCTTTTTCCCCCAACTTTACATGTTGGTGTTTTTCAGATAATATAATAAGCCTTGTTGTCTTCTCACGACACACCTCTTCCAGGAGAATTTCATCCATTTCCAAGGCTCAACCGCTAGCTAGATGGACCTCTAGCCCAGCTCCCTCTCCTGAGCCTTCAGACTCTTACTGCCTTCTTACTGGGCGTTGCCACCTAAATGTCACAATGGCAATTCAAGCCCAGCTTGTCCTAAAGTGAATAAATGGTTAAATTATTTCTGAGACACAAATGTAAATTAATAGAGAAATAAATAATGTCATGGGGAAATACAGGTAATGCTCAAATTTTAAAAATAAAATTTTTATTTTTAAATAAAATACGGCATCCTCCCGTGTGCTCTCTCTCAATGACTGGCACTTCAATTGGCATACTATTAGAGAAACATCTTGGCATCATATTTCTGCCTTTCTCTCACGTCCTCTACATCTGCCAACTTTACTTCCAAAATACCTCTGGGACCAGACATCTTTTCTCTTTCCTTGTTGCTCCTATCCTGCTTTGGGCCACCATCATCTTTCTACTGATTGATGACTATAGCCTCCTAATTGGCCTTTTGGCCTTCAGTCTTGATTCATCCAAATTATTCTCCAAGTTGCCAGAATTAAATTTTGTAAGTGGAAAACTGACCCTGATGTTTTCCTGCTTAAAACACGTTAGTGATTCCCAACATTTTTGAGGATAAATTTGAAATGTCCTGAGTTTTCAAGGACCTATATGATTCGTTCCTTGCTTATTCTCTGGCCTCATTTCTGCCTTCCCCCAATCCCCTGCAGTATTCCACATGCTAGTCCTACTGAGATTTCATTTCCCAGAATCAGTCCACAGGCCGTTGTCTGCAACACTTGAGGGCTCAGGTACAGTTGCTTCTACCAGGAAGATTCCTCTCATACTTAGGTCTGGGCTAGGTCCTCTTCCTGGTGGGACCTTGAATAGCTGAACTCATAGCTCTGTCTTTTTCCTGGTGTTTTACTTAGGGCTTGGGTTTTGGACTCAGGCCATGGGAGTCTGAATTCCAGCTCTGCCACGTGCAAGGTATTATTTGACTTCAGTGAGTCTCAGTTTCCTTATCTGGAAAGTGGGTCTAAAACCAGAATGTATTCTATAGTTTTCAGTGAAGAGTAAACGAGATGAGGCACATGGAGTGCTCAGCATAGTGCCCAGTAATGGTTGCACTCATTACCCATCTGTTCCCATCTTCACACTGTGAATTCCATAAGAAAAGGGCCAGTCTTTTGCCTTGTTGCATGCCTGACACCTCAGACTCCTTTGTCTAGCACTTTTTGAGGAAAGAATGAAGGCCACTGCCTGTTTTCGCTTTCTAGGTAGGTTATAGAGGTAGAAGGTGTTATTGGTGTTTAATAATGTAAAGGAGAAAGGAAGGGAAGCTGAAGGTTAGAAATTAATTGCAAAAGTGTGTTCCTTACACATTTTCTCTTATTTAAGATGATTTAAAAAGTAATATATTCTTATGCCAGGAAATTTAAAAAATATATAACTTATAAAGAATGTATCGAGCACCTACGGCTTTACCATCTAAAAAATCCATCATTAATATTTTATCATTCCTTATAGCTTTTCATAAATTCATGTCTCTTTATTGAAATAGGGAACAAAAGGCATTCAACTAATTATTTGTCTAATTAATTATTTAAAATCCTTTTTTATTTGAATGTAAACTGCATAAGGGCAGGGATTATGCACACCACTAAATGTCCAATATCTGCTATAGTGCAAGATGCAGCTCAATAAAAAGATATTGACTAAATTACTACATATATTTAATTTGATATCTTCATTATTTTTAAAATTTGAACATTACCTTGTATTTCCCCCATGCCATTATTTATTTCTCTATTAATTTACATTTGTGTTTCAGAAATAATTTAACCATTTATTGTTGGACACTTAGGGTATGTCAGTTCTTTGTTATCTTAACTAATACTGTGACAGACATCCTTGTGCACAGTTTTAGGTCCATATATTAGATTACTTCCTTAAGCTCCTTTCCTAGAAGAGGAATCTTGTTACAAGTCTTCTTTTACAAATTTTCTAAAATCCTCTGTTCTCTTTGCCTCATATTGTCTGTAAAAAACTCACTGTTTTGTGACTTTTTCTTTCTCTCTAATGAACTTGGGATAAATAACACCCAAAGCCCAAGGCTCAGCCTTACTCACCCTCCTGCTCTCCATGCTAGGAGGAAATGCTCTTGCTCCTTCCCTGGGAACCACCATCAATTACACCTTTGTCTTATTAGATACATCAGGTTACAGAGGTGGAACAAAAACAGATCATTATTTTTTATTCTTCCTCTCCCTCTTCTTCTCTTCTCCCCATCTCCTCCCCCTGGGCCCTCCCCCTCTTCCTTCCCCTCTTCCTCCCTCCTCTTCTTCCTCATTCTCCTCCTTCTCACACATTTTTAATAAAAAAGAGGAACAAAACTTATTTAAAAAAACATTTATTATACATTTTGGGTAATTAAGGAAAAAATATAACGAAAGGAAGGGAAAGAGAGAAAGGGGGCAGAGAGAAAAAAAGAAAGCAAGCTGGAAAAAGAAAGAGAAAAAGAGAAGGGAACGAAAAGAGACCAGAAACAACATTTTGGAGCAGGGAGAATCATTAGAAAATGAGAGAGAGGATTAAACAGAAAAAAAAATCTTAGTATAGCAACATATGTATGTGGGGCCATACATACATATTTTTGGTCAACTTTGATCCCTTTGGTCAACTTTTCTGACAGTCTGTCAGAGATTTGAAGAAGCTATTGTAATTCTATAAATTTTATTTTATTTTTATTTTTGCCTTTTTTACCAGGGTAAGTTTTATTTATTTATTTATTTTTAAATTTTACCTTAACTTCTGGGATGCATGTGCAGAACGTGCAGGTTTGTTACATAGGTAAACATGTGCCATGGTGGTTTGCTGCACCTATCAACCCGTCATCTAGGTTTTAAGCCCCACATGCATTAGGTATTTGTCCTAATGCTCTCCCTCCCCTTTCCCCCAACACTCCAACAGGCCCTGGTGTGTGATGTTCCCCTCCCTGTGTGCACGTCTTCTCATTGTTCAACTCCCACTTATGAGTGAGAGCATGCAGTGTTTGGTTTTCTGTTCCAATGTTAGTTTGCTCAGAAAGATGGCTTCCAGCTTCATCCATGTCCTGCAAAGGACATGAACTTATTCTTTTTAATAGCTGCACAGTATTCCAGGGTATATATGTGCCTATTTATTTATTTTTTGAGACAGAGTCTCATTCTGTCACCCAGGCTGGAGTGCAGTGACACCATCTCGGCTCACTGCAACCTCTGCCTCCCTGGTTCAAGTGATTCTCTTGCCTCAGCCCGCTGAATAACTGGGGCAACAGGTGCGCGCCACCACTCCAGGCTAATTTTTATATTTTTACTAGAGACGGGGTTTTACCATGTTGGTCAGGCTGGTCTCTAACTCCTGACCTCAAGTGATCCACTCTCTCTGCCTCCCAAAGTGCTGGGATTACAGGTGTGTGCCACCGCGCCTGGCCTCAAGGTGTTTACCTACTTACTTCTATTATTCCTGCTGGGACATAATTTTATCCTCAAGTTACCCTTTTTAGAATAATGTTCAGTTTGTCAGTATCCCTGCTAAATTGAGTTCTCTGTGTTGGACAGGGAACTCCAGAGTGTTTCTGGTGTGAGGGGGAAGAACAGGGCACACAGCGGGACTGTCACTTCTGATGCTTAGCACGGGAACTTCTCTTTGCCGTCTTTTGCTCCCTCTCTCTCAAACATTTACAGCAGTTGTTCTAAAGCTTCTTGGTCTTAGATCTCTTTACTCTCTTAAAAAGATGATTGAGAACTACACACAGATTTCATTTATGTAGATTCCATCTAGTAATATTTACCACATAAGACGCTAAAACAAATAATTTAAAATATTGCTTTAATTCATTTAGAAGTAGCAAAAATAAAACCATGACATGGGAACATAATTAACATTTCCTGATGAAAATTTTTCAAAAACGAAAAATAATATTCAGAAAATGGCATTATTTTACATTTGCTTATTTCTTCAACATCTGGCTTAATAGAGGTTAGCCTGATTCTCATCTGATTCTACATTTAATCTGTTGCAATGAGATGTTTTGTTGAAGTATATAAATAAGATCAGGCCTCACTCAGCGGCATAGTTGGAAAAAGGGGGACTATTTTAATGGCTATCTCAAATAGTCATGGATATTCTTCTCTGATATTACATGAAACATTGTGGCAGTTTCTGAAAGGTTAGTTGCAATGCAAAATCTGGAACCTTATCAATGAACTTTTCCTTAGTTGATTATGTATAATTCATTGGTCTAACTTACACTTTAAAAGGATCTTTTACCCTGGCATGATTTTGTAACATCGTACATTAATCATTGGAAAAATATTAGTTATGCAGATCTTCCAAATGTTGATATATTTCATTCTACAATACAAAAAAATCACATTAATTAATACTACTATCAATCTTATTTACAATTATCTTCAATTATTGGGAAGCTGACAAGTTTGCGGTGGCAGATATCAGCTTTCTGAAATTTACTTGAAAGCTCGAATTTTGTCATTGGCAACACATATCAGTAGTGATTTTTCTTGAAGCAACAGGCTTACCTCATTCATTTCTGTAGAAATATCTGCTACGTGCCCACATCTGAATAATCATAGTTTGTCTGTTAGTCATTCTTTCAAGTAAAAATGGGGTTAAAATTTAATAAAAATAACAATATTTACTGCTTAATAAAAGGCATCATTAAATGAAACTGGCTCCCCCCACCCCGGGGATGCATCAGGGTAAAGAATACAATGACCACTTGCACAGCTGGGCACCATCGCTTTTGCACCATCAGTGCAAATGTCAACACAGTGGAAGAAGGCCAAGTAGTATGACTCTGAAAATAATTTTGGCATTGCGGACCTCTCGAAAGGATGTGGAGGACTGCCAAAGGTCTGTGGACCACACCTCGAGTGACTTGCCAGTGTTCAGGATGCCTACTGGTCACATTAGTTATATTCAATCTCCCACTTATCCTATTAGTGATAACAGGCTGTGAATCTTCAAAGAAATAATAGCAGTAGGAATGCATCTGAGGTGCTGTGCCAGGTGCATTTCATACATTATCTCACAGCAACCCTTGAGGTAGGTTCTGTTTTAGCCCCACTTTCAGATGAGAAAACTGAAGATCAGTAGAGGGGGAGTTAACATGCCTAAGATCACACAGCTGGTGAGAGTAGAGCCCGTGGAAATGTCCAGCAGTCTGACTCCAGAGCCCATGCTGTGAGCTGCTCTGTTATTCCTGGAGAGGCTACCAGGGTGGGTGAAATGAAGAGATAGCATGCTGGAGAGGCGGAGGTCAAAGCAGTGGCTGAGAATCTTGGACTCAAGTGTCTAAATAGCAAATCAAATTTTTCCCCCAGAACCTCTTCTCATCTGATTCCCATAAAGTCTTTTGAGATGAATAGGATTCTTCTTATTTCCATTTTCTAAGCAAGGAAAGTGATGGTGCTCAGCAGGCAAGCATCCTTTTGTAGCCTCAGAGTCATATGCTGGGAGAATACCACCTCCTCACCGAACACCAAGGAGTCAGGGCCCTTCTTGGGCAGCTTTTCTCCCTTGGGACATCACATTGTCACATGCCATGGAGGGGAACTTGGCAAAACAGGCAGTGGTGTCAAAAGAGAGAGGGATGGTGACCCAAAGTCCAGGCACTTGTCTGACCAGCAGTGAGAGTCCTCCTAGGTGTCTATGACTGAGACTCAGAGCTGTTCTGCATTCTGGGGTTCAATTCCACATTAAGCCAGGAACAGTTTCTCTGCAAACAGAAAAGGAAGTATAGAGGATGAAGAGGACAGGTCAGGAAAATACACTGAAGCCTTGGAGGCCTCAGACAATAAAGTTTGAAGGAAAAGAGAAAAAGGAGCTCAAATGCTGCCTGGATTCCTTTCTCAATGGAGGGAGAAATTGAGGTCTGCACAGGGGAAAGGAACATGACAAAAGTCATGTAGCCCATAAAGTAAAAATGCCAGATGCCGTGCTGGCCCCAGGACTCCTTGCTTGATGCACTGTACTCTCGGAAAAGAGACTATATTTAGATAAATCAAAGCCAGCTTGCTTGGAGTCTCCTTTCTGATATCTCAGAGCAAATAGAGGCAACTGGCAGCAGGGTTGCTATGCTAGAAGCTCAAGCTCTGGAGACTCATTCCCCTTCTATGAAATTCTCATGAACAGAAGCTGAGAACCAGGATAGAATTTCTTTGGTTTCTTGGGACCTCTCCCCCGGAGTTTGTAATCATGTTCGTGCTACATACCACTCTGGTGTTTAAATTCCCAGTGGGTTTTATATTCAGTTCAATCTGAGATTTTTTCTCTTTCAATGAGCCAACTTTGCCTTTGTTCTTTTGTTTATATTCCCTGGACAATCGACAGTTCCTGAAAGTGGCAGGCCTGCTTGATGCGGAAGAGGGGAAATTTCAGGACAGTTCCTGAATATTCAGGCCTTCAAAGCCCCATCCAAGGCCAGCACAGGGCCTCCAGAATAAAGGGGGAGATCCTTCACAGGTTAGAATCTGCTGCAGAAGAGAACCCCCATTCTGAGCTCAGATCCCCACATGATCTTCCCTGCCCTCCCTGGGCAGGGGAGGGGGAAGTTTTTAGTATAGAGGGGAAATTTTTCAGTAATAAGGGGACAATTGTCTGCTCCTTCATTTTCTTTCCTCTTCAACAGGTTGAGTTCTGAATGTTTACAATTAGAAATGAAGTCTTTAATTTCAGGTTCTGTTCACCAGGACAAAGGAGAATATGATACTGACTGTAGGACTTCTTTTCCTTTTTTTTGCGGGGGAGAGGTCCACAAATACCTATGGAGAATCTGCTATGTTTAAAGCCCTGTTTTAAGAGCTGAGGATTCAGCAGTTGAAGCAAACAAATGTTCTGCTCTGGTGGCGCTGACACTCCCTGGAGGGAGTCAGACAACATGATGGCCTGTAGGGCAGTGTGAAAGGCAGACGCAGGTGAGGGCCTGCAGAGTGACAGAGGTGGCATTTTATACTGGCTAGTTAGAGACAGGTGTTGAGTTAGGGTGAGGGTTAGGAGTAGAGACCTGAGGAGGTGATATTTGAATAGAGACCTGAATGAAGCTAGAGAATGTGTTTTGAAGCATGTGGGGAAGACTCCTCTGTTTGTCAGATTGGTCACTCCTAAAATGGGGTGGGGTCTGCATTGCAACCTCAGGTCACACAGAACCAGCTTACCCCTGCTTCCAGATGCACATCCCCCTCCAGATTCTTGAAGACCATCCTTGGGTCCCACCTGAACGTTCTTATCCCAGAAAATCTGTTACTCCAGCCTAAAGTTACCTTTCAGAGTGCATTACCTCACACAAAACAAAGCAAAAAAACCCAGCCCTTCTAGAATCTGGGGTCAGTTGACTAGATCTTTGATTCTTCGTCGTCTGCCATTCTTGATCCTTTCGAGATTCCAGAGTTTTAGAGATAGATGTGCCCTCTGAAGTCAGATGGCCCAACCCCCTCATTTTACAAATGGGGAAAGTGGAGCCCAGACATAGGAAGGGCCCTGTTTTCGGCTGGTTACAGAGTTAGTTACAAAAATGACAGAGTCGGGGGCACATCCACAGGTGTCCTACTAATCTCATGCTCTTTTTCTTTCCAGCCTCCAACACCCCAAATTCCACCTTTAATCCACATCTACTTTATATACTTGGAGAATAACAACAACAGCTCATGTTTCTGCAGAACTTGGGTTTCCTTTTGCAATGTTGTTCTGTTCTTCTCTGAGGACATATTCTGAGAAGAGAAACTCTCTGCAGGTTTCTTTTTTTCTCTTTTAAAATAAATATTATCTTTTGTTTTACTCTAGGCTTTGTACTAAAGGCTTTATACCCCAGTATTTCATTTAACTCTCAAAACCCCTTTGTGAGACATTATAATCATTTTCAAAGACTGGGAAGCTCGAGTTCAGAGAGGCTGAGTAATTTACCAAAGGCCACACAGCCAGAGAATGGTGGAGCTGGGATAAGAACTAGGACTTGCAGACTCACCAACTAGGCTGGTCTGTTCTCCCTGTCTAGCATCTGTTACCAGCCAGGGTATAGTGCTCATATTGGGACATCTGTCTCTTCATACTCATGGAGCTTCTCTTTCTTTGCCTATTTTGGTTACCTTTCTCCACCACCATATCATAGCAGTTGGTCATGCCAGGAGCCTGCCATCCCCTAGCCTTTCCCTGGGAGGTTCCTGACCCACAGGTTGGGATGCTTAGCATCCCCTGACTTTGGCATCCTGGCCACAGCTGATGCAATACAGAATAGCTTCACCCAAAGCCTACTAGCTATGGACTGGTCAGCAGCCTCTGAGGTGTTCGTGCTCTGTCCACAGGAACACTGTGCTCTGGCAGGTGACTGGTTGAACCAATCAGACCTTTTCTCTTGGAGAGCAAGAGAAAAGGGTAAGGCATAAGAATAATGCTCATGATCAGATGAGGCAGAAACACAGAAGTCCAATGCTTATGGACAGATGAGACGAGAGTGAAAAACATTCCAATGGTGGAACAATATTGTGGACTCCATGGGGTTTGATTCTGCAGTTCAGATGGTTTCTGCAGCTCATATGGTTTCCTTAATTCTCTGTGCATTTTTAAAATAAACTTCTAGTAAGGGAGTAATATGAGTGTGTCTCTGTCCATGTTCCTCAGAAAAGGCAAATCAGCACTCTTCAGTCTGTTCCCCTTCAGTGCAGCAACTGGTTCAGCTGATCACTCACCAGCACTGAGTCTCCACATTGGGCAGAACTTCTACAGCCATTGGCCCCTGGCTAGACCTGAGATCAGTTTCCCCAAGAGAGGCTGCGAAACCATCTGGGCAGATTCCTGAGGCCCACTTCAGACTTGATGGGGCAGAAGTTCTGTGAGTGGCTCCTGAGGCATCTTACCCAAACTTCCCAGATGATTTTATTCCCAAGTGATTTCTACAGATCTTAAAGTTTGAAAACAGTGGCCACGGAGAGCTGTCTGTAGGTCAGATACTCACTCTGGTCCTACCAAATGTGGTGAGCATGCATGATCTGGAGTGAAGATCTTGCATTCTGTTTGGTCTAAGGCCTTGTCTGTGAATCCTCCTTTTTGTGGGGTGGAGGTAGGGAGCATCAGACCCCATCATCCAACACCTGCTGCTATGTTTTAGGAACTGGTCACACCTGAAATGGCAAAATGCTACCCATGAACTGAATCTGCAGATTGCAAAAGTATTGTTTTTTAAAAAAATCTTGAATAATTTTCTATCTCTTAATCATCCCAAGATTTCACACACACAGAAGTCCGATTTCCATCTTTTCTTGAAAATCTGCAATATTTAGTAGCACTGGGCCTTCGTTCTGTTTTGGCAACAATGAACTGTTGCTGAATACAGATGCCATTGCAGATGGCGCTTAAGTGTCCCATTTACTTCAGGGTGCCCCCTCTCCTGATAGTGTCTCCAAATTTGAGGCAGTCAGTGGTTCAGGAAAAATGAGAGTGATCACATTTTTTTTGAGGATGTGAAGAATATTCTTTCATATTTAATAGGTCAATTTTGTA
Source organism: Ateles fusciceps (assembly GCA_036589455.1). NCBI lineage: Eukaryota > Metazoa > Chordata > Mammalia > Primates > Atelidae > Ateles > Ateles fusciceps. The sequence goes on along the minus strand of JAZHEH010001005.1, from coordinate 11,496,353 downwards.
ACTGTCTTGAGAAAAACACGACTCAACATGGTCATATCACTCTGCAGATGCCTGATGCCTAATCCTAAAGACATTTGAGTTGTGATGCTTGACACTGATTCCCACATCCCTCCATGAAGCTGTGACTGGAAGGAAAGAGTCTACCATAAAACCAGAGAATATCAGAAAATGATTGTGGAGTGCCCCATTTTTCTTGTACAGATGGAGAGTCCTCATTCTCGAGCTGGGCTCGTCTTCATCTGTAACTGTCACTGTTTGCTTCCAAGTATCTTTACACTTGACCACATCATTTTTTTGGGAGGTGTTCACTATATCACAAGTACAGTTCTAACTAAAGTGTCTTACAAATATTATTTGATTTAATAGTTATCCTTATTTGACAAATGAGAAAATTGAGGTTTACAAAGTACTTTGCTTATTTGTGGAAGAAAAGTAGTTTGAATCCAGGTCTGGGAACAGTCAAAGCCTGAGGGCTTTCCCATGGTGCTGTGTAAATCAACTCACTTAGCAGCCTGGGAGGTCACTGCCATGTTGTTTCCATTTTATTATGGAGAAGGCAAGAAGGTAAGTGGCTTGCCTGGGATCACATAACCAGTAACTGATACAGTCAGGACTAAAATCTAGGGCTGGCTCCAGGCTGGCACTTGTAATTGTGGCCACATTTGCTACTCTGCTGTAACTCATGTAACCACGGGAAACCTTCTAACAATTCATTTCCATTGCTTTGTATGGAATCACCCTGTACAACTTAGTATCAATACACACATTTGGGTGTGTAGAGGGCATGGGTCTATTTTGTGGCACACTGAGTGTACCTGTACAGTTTTGTGATAGTGCAGCATTTTGGGCCAACACATTGAGCAGCAGCCTAGACGTTCAGGTGAGGTGATGCCTGCAAATGGAGGATCTGCATCCACAGACAAGAAAGACCTTCTCCAGTGGCATACAGTGAGTGCCAATTCTCAAACGGTTAGAGCCAACACTCCCTAGAGCCAAAACTAGAACACGGGGTCCTGACCTTTTTTTTTTTCTTCATGATTCTTTCTCTTTCCAACATACAAAGTTACTTACCTCCCATTCAAATGTTATCAGTAAAATGCCATGAAATGCTGTGATTCCCTTCTGTCGTCTTCGTTTCACATTGTTAAAGATGAGAGTTGTGAATTCTCCTCACTCAGAACCCCAACACCTCAGAAAGTGAGGACTCTATCAGTGGTTTTTACAGCATGCTCCAAAGAATCTCAAGTTTCCTGTTAGGCATTTCTGAGATTTTGAAAATAACAAAGGCTTTACCATCAAAAATAAAGATTCAAATTAACCAAAGAACATGTTAATTACTCAGTTACAAAACGTATTTTATATATTGGGTTTAGTGTAATATATCATTTTAACAGAAAGAGTTCTGTTGCTAAAAATATATTGAAAACCTCTTTTTGTAAATGTCATTTGTCACAGAGTCACAGGATACATCTACTCAGAGGTAGAAAGTAAACAGGGATTCAAAGTCAAATATTCCAGTGAAGTAGAGGAAACCAAATGTTCACTTTGGGCTAATGAGGCACTTTGCTGAGAAGTAATCTTGCCTTCCCAGCATCCCCCACCTCAATCAGCTGGTACAATGGCTGTGTTTCTTTGTCCCTGCTGGGCATGCATTGACCTGCCCATCTTTGCAATGCAGGCCCTGGAACAGCAGCCATCTTTTGGCAGAAGAGTCTAAGGCTGCTGGTGGCTCTAACACTCAGGCTTGCTTGTAGGATTCTCTACGTCTCCAATCTGGGTTCTAGAACCCTGAAGCCTGGCTGCACATGCAGACCCTGAAAACCTGGGGGTTAGGGTTCAGGTGGCGTGGAGGGGTGCGGGGGAGGTGGTGCTATGAAGGTTTCTGGAAACAGAGCTACAGCTGATATTTCCCTCTTTGTGAGTACAAGAGACTAGGAAGTTCTGTTACACAGGAATGAACTTGAGAAAAGCAAGCAGATGAAGCAGATACACACTCAGGCTCACTCTCTCCCTCTATCGCCCAGCTCAGGTGGGTGGTATACACACACACACACACACACACACACACACACACACACACACACACACACACAGAGGTTCCTATTCATATTTGGTTTGATTCAGCTGTAATTGTTAGTAAAGTGGTTTAACTAGTCAGATCAGATAGCCTGCTTCTCGTCTCTAGCTAGCTTCAACACTTCTCTTGTCTTTATCCACAGCAGGTACGTAACTCCAGACTTCTCCCTGCTGCAGCATACCAAGCTGCCACCAGGTCTGGCCTCTCTGGTCATCTTTCTCGGCCCTTCAGTCCTCCCCAAATGATCTCTTCATGCCAGACTCCACATCCTTGGATCCTAGAGATCTCAGAACCTCAGGCCTGGAGAGCATCGAGCTATCCACTGTATGCCTGTTGTTTGACATGTGGGAGAGGTTGGAGCTTAGTATCTCAGGAGAATGAAGGGACAGCTCCATTTTCCAAAAGGGCACCCAGGATCTCTGCATCAAGCTGGAATCCTGTCTTAAATCAGATTTCACAGATTGCAGCCCATGGGATATACCAGCCCCACATACATGTTATTCAATCCGTATACTTTGAATTTCACAATATTCTCTTGTAATTTAAATTTAGACCCAAGAGTTTAAAATGGAAAAATTTAAACCTCCAAAGTCCAGATTTCCAACTTCTCTTAACAAATTGCACAGTGTGACAACCTCGTCAAAACTCCCAAGTGGAGTAATTTGCTGAAGATGAATAGGCATGTTCCTTTTAGGTGGAGAATTGGCTTAATTCATTTCTCTTTCCAGCTGGCCTATAAAGGCATGTGTGTTTGCAACCTCTGCCTTAAATAAAAATAAGATAATATTAATAATTGTTGATGCATATTGAGTATTTACCTCTAGTAAATACCATGCATATGTTAATTCTCAATAAAACTCTATGAGGTAGATTTATTATCATTCTCATTTTATAGATGAGAGAGCAGGGGCTTGGATGAGTTAAGAGAGTTGCCCAAAGTCATACACATAAGAAGAGGAAGAGCTGGGATTAGATTTATCCAATTCCAGAAACTGTGCTGACCCTAAGGCCTAGGTAGGCTCCTTCCATGGAGGTGACTCTCAAAATCCATCCATTACTTATCTACATTTGGAGTTTCAGTCTTTGTTTCCAACAGTCAGTGAGACTTTGGCACTTTTATGCCTACAAGCATTCACCAAATGGGAAATCTGGGTCATGATAGGATGAGTCTTTGCACCATTCTCCCTTTCGTACCCCCAAGCCCCTCTGCTCCTTCTTTCGGCCTCTCTGTTCAGGCTGCAGCAGCACCATCCTTCTTTCAGCCAGCCATGCAGGCACTTCAACTTTATCTCTGACGCTCCTCTTCCCTGCTTACTGTGTTAAATCAACACCTGGTGTTGCACTGAGCCTTGTTTATACTTTCTCCATATTTTTGGCTTCAGATCTTTGTTTTCTGTCTCCCTTCCACCTCAAAACCACTCTTCAAGACATTGCTGTATTAATCTTCCTAATGCATTGGTCAGCCCACATTACTTACCTCCTTAAAGACTCCCATTGACTTTCCACCACCTGAGGAAGCCAGGACCCTGCTCTTTGGGATGGCCTTTCAGACCCTTTAGAATACTGGGGAAGCTTCTCCAGGCATAGCTCCTTGTAATCCCTCTTCGTATTTTCAGTCCGCCAGCCAAAATGAGCTATTCCCAACGTTCTCAGTGCTTTCCATGTCTAAACACTTGTCCTTTTTGTCTGGAATGCCCCATTGCTAAGCCTTCCATGTGGAATTTTACTCCATCTTTTAAGGTCTAGCTCAAATGCCACATCCAGAAAAGCTTCCCTGAACAAAATGCTCCCCATCTATATCACCCTCATCCTTGTTCCCTGGACAGAGAGGCAAATGCTCACTATTTGACAACTATTTATGGAATATCTATTATTTGCCAGGCACTGTGGGATACTCACTGATGCATTTTTACAACTTTCAGCAAATACTAAGTGCTTACTATGTGGCAGACACTGTCTTAATATAAGCAGTGCAAATCTCACTACTGTAATATAATATCAGGTGGTGATAAGTGTAGTGAAAAAAATATGAAGCAGCTGAATCTGATTCACATGGGGTGATAAGAAATGCATGAGGAATCAACAAGGCCCACCAGGACTCACGGCACTGACAGATGCCTGCTGCAGCGACATGCAGGCCTAACTGGCCCCATCTAGGAACGAAAGTTCAGCAACAGCCTCTGGCAATTCTGTGGCTCTTCCTGCACCCTGACCACTTCTTTGATGTTGACTGGCACTGCAGCTTCTGGGTGTCCTTATTGAGCTCTTCAAGGGAAATGCAGCCACGAGGAGGATCTGCGTCCGGGATCCATAGATGTAGGGGTTTCCCATTGCTACACTCTGTAGGCTGTGTTCTGGAGTGAGCGTCCTCACTGTTGGAGGAGGAAATGCACGGCCAGACCACTGGGCAGCATGGGTTAATACAGCCAATCAGGACAGAGGCTGCTGATGAAGGCAAGGGGTTGATCATTCCTGCTACAACGCTCCCCGGAAGCCACTGAAGTCTGTTAGCAGGATTGCAAATTTTATCTGAGAATAGCTTAGGGGAGTTGGACCTATGGAAATCATAGGCAAACCGGCTGCCTCCCAGTTGCTCCACTCCCTCAAGTCCCTTCCCGTGGAATATCGTCTCCACTTTCCTCGATGATGATGATTGCTATGATGATGATGATGATGATGATGGTGATGATGTGACCACAAGGCTCAATGACTGAGGCTCTCTGCTAAGTGCGTTATGTGCTTTCTCTCACTTAATGCTCACATACAGTCCTGGAGGTGGGTACTGTCATTATCCCTACTTTACAGATGAGAAATCTGAGGTGTAGAGGAGCTAAGAATTTTGCACAGAAGCACATCTTGTACATGAGGGGTGTTAGAATTCAAACCCAATCAGATGCTAGACTCCAGAGCTCCTGTGTGTTTAACTCTGTAACAGTATAGTCTCCTGTGTTGCTGAAATTTTATGTGACCCCCAAGGTCATTCAAATGACACCTCTACCACAAAGCTTTCTTTGATTATCTTTTTCATGTCTGTGTATGGTACATATGACTGACCTCAGCAGTGCTTGTCATTCATTCATTCATTCAACATTTATTGCATATTCACTAACTGCTCTTTGAGCACCTCTTTGGACCGGGCTCTGAGATGAATAACTCTGACCCTCCTGCTGGGAAGTTCCCTATCTGGTTACTGCAGGGCAAGATCAAGGCTACTCTGAGATAGGTCTGGTGTGTTCATATTTATGTTAGTTTACGGCAGTAGCTCCCATCACTTCCGGGGCCTGAGAAAGTTATGGGTCTTTTCCTATAACCAGACCATTGAAACCATTAACAATTCAGGTCAGACATGTGGAAATTCAGCAAACTGCAAAATAAGCAGGTGGAGAAGTAGCAGGGAGTTCCGCCAGGCAAAGCAGTGCAGGAGGGAGATACCATGTTCCCCAATTCTTGCCCCTCTCCCTGCAGCAGTCCTATGGAACTAAACTTCCAAGTCCTCCCAAGAGATAGGAAGGGATCGGCTGAAGCTGTACTCTATATTATTCAGGTGTTGAAGGGTTTTGCTAAGTATTTATGCGATCACTTGAAGTAAAACTGCTCTTTCCTCCAGGATATTGCCATCTCAGCACCTCCTAGACTAATCTGTGTGGGACACAGAAGCAGCCAAGATTAGGCCGCACCCTGTCGAATTCCCCCGGCTCAGTCCGAGAGAAGCCTTCTCTATTCCCACCCCACCAAGGAACTTAGCAGTGTTTCCTTAACCATTTAGGAGATTCTTGAAAAAGAGGGATGGGAGAGAATTTGCTAAAAGAGCCCCAAGCAGGTTACTAAGAACTTACAGTCCTTTTGCTCAGTCCCTTCTTAAGAAAAATCAGATTCTTAGCAATCCTACTGGAGGTAATAGTTCTCAGCTTTCTCTTTCCTTTCTTCCTTCCCCTCCTTCCTTCCTTCCTTCCTTCATTCCTTCCTTTTTCCTCCCTCCTCCCTCCCTAATTTCTCTCTCTCTCTTTCTTTCTCTCTCTCTCTCTCTCTTTTCTTTCTTCCTTTCTTTCCTTCTTTCTATAATGGTTCTCAGCTTTCTCCCTCCCTCCCTCCCTCCTTTCCTTCCTTCCTTCATACCTTCCTTCCTCTTTTTCTTTCTCTCAGAGTCTCGCTCTGTCACCCAGGCTGGAGTGCAGTGACACGACCTCAGCTCACTGCAACCTCTGCCTCCCAGGTTCAAGTGATTCTCCTGCCTCAGCCTCCTGAGTAGTGGGATTACAGGTGCACGCACCACGCCTGGCTAATTTTTATATTTGTAGTAGAGATGGGTTTCACCATGTTGGCCAGACTGGTCTTGAACTCCTGACCTCAGGTGATCCACCCACCTCTGCCTCCCAAAGTGCTGGAATTATAGGCGTAAGCCACTGCTCCTGGCAGTTCTCAGCTTTCTAATGGAAGAGATGAACCTTTGAGAATCATAGGAAATAAATACATTCTCTCAAAAATACACACATACACACACACACACACACACACACACACACACAAACACAACTACAATTAGAATTTCAGAATATTTAAGGCCCTCCTGAAGTCTATCCATGAAACCAAAGTTTGGCATTCCTAAGGTGATCCATATAAACAACAAGATAATTTTTGGTGGTACATGGACAAATGTTATTTTTAATTTTAATTCTTTAGTATTTATTTTAACATGTACTAAAATAATAGTTAACACATCATACCCGTGGGCTTGTAAATGTTTCCACTTGGACTGAACTAAAAAATTTTGCTAGAATTGAAGTCATTTTAATGAGGAGCATTAATTAATGATTAATGGGTCAGGAGAACTCTAGAAAAGGCTATGCAAAAATGGCTTATGTTTTGGATGCACTGCTCTCATTTGTGGACCTCTAATCTGATTCAACAATCTTATTGCACAATGAGAAAACTGAGGTCCAGAATGTCAGGTGACCCACCTATGAGCTCCCAGTAGTCAGAGGCAGACTGAAGGAAAGTCTCCAGGGTACCAGATCCCCAGGCCAGTGTTTATTTGTATAATGCCATTAGTTTTCTTGCGTTCTACCAGTGCAGTTTTAACCTCAAAGGGTAAAACAATTGAAACAGTTCATCTGAGTTCATTCTGGTAGCAGAGAGAACCAGCAGTAACTTCATAGAGCCAGTTAGATTGCTGTTATTTAACAAGGACTTTTACAAGTATTTTCCTTAGAGTCCTTTCTCTGCTTATATTTATAAACAGAAAAAATTTTTTCAAGATGCTTGTCATTCCTCCCACATTGTTAGAGATCTGCTTGTATATAGTCTCAGGAAATGATTTGATGTTTTCCCCTGGGAGTTTATTCTACTTAGCTAGAATCACAAGAGAGAATCAACTTTGTATGTTATGAGGGCTCTTTCGATTTGGGTTGACATTGTGTGTGCTGCTTTGATTGCCAAGTTGAAATTGAATGTTGTATAAATATAAAGACTTGCTTTAACCCTTCCACCTAGATCAGCCCACCCGGGGGAGCCCATTGCTTGAATCTGAATACATCCCTTTCAGAAGGAGACAGTCTAGAAGGAGGGTGACAGGACAGGAGGAGACTACAGCCCTATCAAGGGAGAAGCAGCTGACAGGACTGGTGTTAGCTGGCTTGCAGACTAGAGGAGCCATCCCAAGGTCACTGTTTGCAGCTTGTTGAAAAGCTGTCCTGGGGCAGGGCAGGGAAGGCATGCCATGCTGCATGTCTGCAAAGCCCTGGGCTGCAGATGCCACCTGCAACCTCAGGAGTTGGGGTTGGGAACAGAGGAAGCAGGTGGGCACCTGAGGAATGTGAGGAGGGGGAAGGCAGCAGCTCCAGGGAAATGTTGTCAGGTAGGAATGCAGACTAGAACTTTTTAAAATATAAAATCTAAGTTTTTAATGGTATCAATAAATTTTAAATACATTTCAATACATTGTGTGCCAAACAGAACACATCTGTGGGTTAGATCCGACCTGCAGACTACCATTTTGCAACTTGTGCTTCTATGGGTCATGAATTATTTTAGTTTTTTCAGCTACTGATTCAGTACTTTAAGGCCATGCATGGATTTCCCTTTTCTTATGTGGCAGTTCCTCGGGTGTGGTCCTGTGCTCGGAGTTCAGTGACTTAGTAGAATATTTTCATCACTCTTTAGGAGATTGTGTGAGACTTGGACAAGAACTCTGAAGCTCCAAGAGCTGGGGTAAAGGGAGGTCAGGCAATTCCAGGCAATGTGGAGAGGTGGCATGATACTTGGGAACATAATTGAGACAGAGGCAGGAGATCCAAGTTTTCAGACTACCTTTGCAATTCCCTAGTTGTGTGTTCTGAGGTAAGTAACTTCTCTGGGTCTGCTTCCTCTCCTATAAAATGAGAGGTGGGATGGGATGGGTTTCTGTGATTTTATTGCAGTCACTCTTCCTCACTCTCAACCCCAACTCTATAGGACATCCAAGACCACACATCCAGTATGCCTGTCTGAAATGTGTTTGCAGCAACCCAAAGAACCCACTCTGCAGAGCCAGCTGGGTCATGTTGCCCCCTCCTTGTTACCCTAGGGTTCTCTGTTCTTCAGATGCCATCCTACTTTGTCTACCCATGTAACCCCTACCCATTCAATCATTCAGCAAGCCTCTCTTGACTCAGGTCAAATCTATTTCCCAATCATATGCACCATTCCATCAGAGTAACTCACTACAGGCACACTATTCACTTATTTGTGTGATCATCAGATTAATGTCTCACTGGGTTAGATTATCCTGATGATCTCTTCTAACCCTGATAATCAGTGATTCTGAGATAGCCAACCAATGAGGGGCAGTGCACAGAGCAGTGGTTCTCAAGCTCTATTTTTACTCAATGCACTTGAAAAAGTACAGCACACATCCAGCACAGGTCTACTGGGTTGAGAAGCTCACATATATAGAAGTTAAGAGCACAAACCTGGTCTTGACATTTTCTTCTTCTGCTTTCTAGCTGTGTGACTCTTTCCATAAGATGCATTGACACCCAGTTTAACCATAGAGTGATGGTTAATTTTTTTTTTTTTTCAGATGGAGTTTCACTTCTGTCACTCAGGCTAGAGTGCAGTGGCATAATCTCCGCTCACTGAAACCTCTGCCTCCCAGGTTCAAGCTATTCTCCTACCTCAGCTTCCCAAGTAGCTGGGATTACAAGTGCCCACCACCACACCTGACTAGTTTTTGTACTTTTAGCAGAGACAGGGTTTTGCCATGTTGGCCAGGCTGGTTTCAAACTCCTGACTTCAGGTGATCCACCTGCCTTGGCCTCCTAAAGTGCTGGCATTACAGGCGTGATCCACTGTGCCCTGACAAATGATGGTTAATTTTATGTGTCAACTTGACTGGGCTATGGGGTGCCCAGATATTTGGATAGACATTATTCTAAGGTTGTGTGTGGCAATATTTCTAGATGAGATTAACATTTGAGTTGGGAGACTAAGTAAAGCAGATTGCCCACCCTAATGTGGGTGGTTCCCATCCAATCCACTGAAGACCTGAATAGGAAAAAAAGGCTGACCTTCCTCCCAGTAGTAGAAAATTCCCATGCTTGACTGCCTTTGAGCTGGAACATTGGTTTCTTTTTACTGTCAGACTTGAACTAAAACATTGGCTCTTCCCAGGTCTCAAGCCTGTCAATTTTTGGACTAGAACTATATTATCAGCTTTTCTGGGTCTCCAGCTTGCAAACTGCTGATCTTGGGACTTATCAGCTTCCATAATCGCATAAACTGATTCTTTGTAATAAATCTCTTTCAAAACACACACATACACACACACACACACACACACACACACACACACACCCCTTATTGGTTTTGTTTCTCTGGAGAACTGCAAGGAATACATATGGGAACAATAATAGCTGTCCTGCAGGATTCTTGTGGGGAACAATTGAGTTAAAACACTTAGTTACTGTTGGACACATAGCAGGCATGCAGGGATGTAATACATGGAAACCATAAAAATATTTTGAAATCCAAGGCAGAGCATCCTTAAAATATAGATTCTAGCTGGAGTTTTGGATATTTGCTCTCTTCATCAATTAGCACTTCCCTCTTCACCAAAGGACTCAGAGGAAGATGAGACCAAATGAGCTAGAGGTCCTCACATGGTTTGACTGTATCCTTACCCAAATCTCATCTTGAATTGTAATCTGAATTGTAATCCCCACATGTCAAGGGTGGGAGGTGACTGGATCATGGGGGCAGTTTCCCCTATGATGTTTTCGTGATAGTGAGTGAGTGCTCATGAGATCTGGTTGTTTGAGAAGTGTCTGGTGCTTCCCCCTTTGCTATCTCTTTCTCTCCTGCCACCTTGTGAAGAAAGTGCCTTGCTTCCCCTTTGCCTTCCACCATGATTGTACATTTCCTGAGGCCTCCCCAGCCATGCAGAACAGTGAATCAATTAAACTTCTCTTGTTTAAAAATTACCTAGTCTAGGGTATTTCTTTATGGCAGTGTGAAAATGGACTAATACAGGTGCTGTCTTCCTCAGGGGATATTTTGCAATGTCTTAAAACATTTTCAGTTGTCATAACTGGGGGAAGAGAGGTGCTACTGGCATCTAGTGAGTAGAAGCGTGGGAGGCTGTTCAACATCTTAGAATGCACAAGACAGGCCCATGGCAAAGAATTATCTGGTATAAAAGTCAATGGTAGGTCAAACAGTAAGCGATGATATGTATATATCATCTGTATATCCTAAAGTCCACATACATACAATCAACTGACAACCGGCACAAAGGCAAAGCCATGGCACAGACTCCCAGCCATGAGCCAAGCTGACTCACCCACTGGAGGCTGATTTACCGGAAAGGGAAAGCAAGCATCTCATTTACGCACAACTTTTCAGGAAAGTAAAACTTCAGGGAAGCTGGGTGTCCCTGGTGTCCTATGCAGCGTGATCACGAAGTATGATATACGTTTGTGCCCACACCTTCTTCCTGCCTAAGCTTTCCAATACTGAGCAATTCCCATCCGGCATATCATATCATAAACTCTTTAGGAAAGTGAGAGGCCGAGAGGTTGCAGGCAGCCGGGAAAATGGGGTGAGGCTGGGTGTTATGCTGAGCTACCCACTGTCTGGGCAACGTAGGTTTGGCTCACTTTCTCCCCTTTGGCTTTAACTCCTTCATCGGTGAAATTAAAGGGTGGGATGAAATGACCTTGCAATTGTTCTTTTTCATCAGACAGTGCTGAATCTTAGCAAGGCAAGCTTGGAATTTCCTTGTGGAGGGTTTTTTCTCTCAGTCACTACGCTTGGCAGAATATCACAGAACTTGGAAACACCAGCTTGGGAATTAAATAATTTGACAAACCTGGTTTGGAAATCCTAGCTCAGCCTCTTACTTATATAATTCTTGGAAAGTTATTTAAAAGTAAAACTACATGTCTCAATAGGCTGATGTCTGATTTGATAAGATGTTGTTTGAATAGTCTCTGATAAGGAGTAACACTTAATACGCGGAAGCTGCTGTCATTATGGTTACTATTAGGTGGTGATGGTGGGAGTTGCAATGGTGAACACACGAAAAATAAGATTAAAACTTGGTCTTTACAATAAAAGAATTTACAATCCAAGAAACCCAAGTCAGTGACAAGAGAAGTGCTTAACAGAAGCACGGTCACTGAGATGCAAGATAGAGTTTGTATTTAGAAAAGAGAAGTTAATTCCAACTAGAGATACAGAGAAGGCTTTGATTGGTGGAGAAAGTAGGGTACAGAGTGGGACATTCAGGATACATTGGGAAACCACCTCTCCTAAAATGTTTTCTAGATTCTAAGTGTTCACGTCTTTACATTCCTAAGCAACAGTTAAATGGGACAAGCAAGTTCTCTCTGCGGTCCCTGTCCGGCCTAGATGTCTGTGGAACTCTTGAATTATTCAAACACATTTTGTTCTGCTTGACTCTCTACCAAAAGGAATGGGAAAGAAAGAAAACAAAACACAGGAAGTGCATATATCCCATGTCCAAAAGGAGTACCTAGCAAGGCACAAGTACACAGACGAAGGAAAAATAAAAGAACGGAAAAGAGCAGGAAAATTTCTGTTGCCTCTTCTAACCAGGAATTCAGATGGGGAGTTTAAAGAGTGAATGCCTTCTAATTAGAGCTCTGCTCTGTGAGGCTCACACATACACTGTGTGTGCCCAGCTACCTTGCCCCGGCTGTCAGAGAGCAAAGTTGCTTTCATAGGAAGAGAGGGAAAGATAGGAGTGGAGACAAAGAGGCAAGGAAACGAAGCAGGTTCTGCACAGCAAAATAGAGACACAGCCCATCCTCCTCATTTAAACGAAACAGACAGCTAATGGGTAGGGCAAAATTTCCTGCTCACTCTTGGTGTGAGCAGACCTGGGCTGCTGTCCTAGCTCTGCACGTTACCGACCTGTCACAGTGTCCCCAACTTCACAGGCTGTAGTGGAGATTAAACAGGAAGCCACCGGTAAAGGGACTATTGTGAAAAGCAAAGTGGTTCACATAAAACAAACATACTATTATTGTTGTTGTTTTCACAGATAAAGAAACTGATGTGTAGAAGGGACGGTCTTTGCCCAGGGGTTCTCGAACAGACAGCAGAGCTGGAAGAGTCCATCCCCTCAGGCCGAATGGGCAGGTTGCTTTCAGGGATAGGGTGCAGGCAGGCTGGGGCCACCTGAACAGTCAAAGCCCTCTACTTCAGCCACCTTCAGCCAAGGGAACCTGGGCTGGGGCTGATAAACACAGCCAAAGACATATCCGGTATGAATTTCAGCAGCCCCTCCTACTAAGACGCCAAAGCACGCAGGTTTGTTGTGGGAAGCCCTGGGGAGTGGAGAGGAAGAGCTTGGGAGAACATGTGGGAAATTGAGCCAGCCAAGAGAAATGAAAAACGCATTAGCTGGTGTGAGGGGGAAAAGGATGCAGAGACACAATCCATAACTTTAAATGTTTCCGTCATCTGTGACAGAAAGGTGCAAGCAACCTGCTGCAGGACAAGCCCAATTCCAAAGCCCAGTCTGCTAAGGCAAAATGCCTCCAGACATCTCTATCAAAACTTTTGCAAGGATAGCGATCGTGACAAAATCATTCCAATGCACACATGCAGAAATTTCCACAGCTTGGCTCCCAGGTTGGTCTGCAGAAAGAAGACTATAACCTAGTGACAATTTTTTTTCATGTAGGGTGGCTTCCGTACCAGCTGCCTATGATTTGTTGAGCAAAGCACTTGCCCTTGTTGAATCTCTGATTCAAGAAGGCATCTAGAATCAGCAAGGCATCTAGATGGGAAGCATGTCGGAGACCTAGCAAGGCATCTAGATGGGAAGAGTTACGTAGTACTTTCTAGGTTTCAAAATGTGAAGGATGTGGGAGAGGAAGAGAACGGCCCAAACCTTTATTGCGTACACCTAGTTGCCAAGTACTGTCTCACCTATTTTACATGCATCACATCCTTGGGCCTTTATGGTTTTTCTTTGAGGAATGTATTATTATTTCTAGTTTAAGTATGGGAAATAGGATGCCCAGAGAAGTCTGAGACGCGTTCAACATCACACAGTCAATAGTCACAAAGTTGAAATTCAAAATTATGTCTATTGCTTTTCAAAGATAATGGTGAATAGCAGTAATGGATGTTCTTGTCCCCTGAAAATGATGTTATAGAACATGCACTCCTTGTTACTGTCATCAGCCTGTCCCACATCCCAGCTCTGGATATTTTAGGGGAAAGTTCACCATCTTTGGGGATGAGATAAAAGATGTGTGCTGAAGCTGCTCAGACTATCTCAAAAGAACTGGGTGTGTGCACCTCTTCTTGACTCCATGTTCAGTGGTGTCACCTCAGTACTTTGAAACTGGCCATGACATCAGAATTCACACCATAGAAACAGACAAACACTACAAGTCAGGGATCCCCCCCTCATGGAGAGCTGGCTAACTAGCATACCACTGGATGTTGTCTCAGCTCCATCACTAGCTGAGAGGAGAAACGTTTAGACCCATGTAGGAATTTGACATTGCTGTGGCATCCAAGCACTGTGTAAATGGTCTTGTCGTGTTGACCTGGGTTAGACCCATTGGGGTATTGGCGATGATCAAAATCATCTGGAGTGAGTGCTGATAGCATGTGGGAGACCCAGGCTCCTTTCTTCCAGTCAGATCTGCCCTGCTGTGTCTTTACCAAGTTTCCCAGGTAACTCCGATGCCTACCAAAGTTTGGGAATTGCTAGTCTAATCTACACACTGAGAATAGGAATCCCTCCCTTGACTTTCATCATGTGGATGGTGAAAGTAAGCATGAACAAATAAACTCAGATCTTGAAAGGCTAGCTGCCAGATAAGCATGAATCTGAGGCTCCATTTCTTTGCCTGTAAAATAGGGATACCTCTCCCCTTGCCTGGCGGTCCTTGAGAAGGTGATCCTGTTGTAATGGTTTTACAAACAGTGAAACTCTGTACAATGTGTGGCATTGTGATGACAAAAATAGGAAGATGATTTTTCTTTTGGCTCTATTTCCTTGGAGTGCTGGGGACACCCTCCTTTCACCTTTTGCTCACACATCCTATTTTTGAACCTGGCATCTTTTGGCCTAGGGATTAAATGACCCATGGAGCCAACAAACCTGTGCAACTGCCCTGACTCCAGCATATCCCAGCACCTCTGCTCCTTGCTTCAGCTTATCTGCCCCCTCCCAGTACCAGCCACTGGCCCCTGGCCCAGGCTGAAGATATTGCAGTCCCCATTTCCTCTCAAGTTGCTTCTCAAAACCTAGCACTTGGCTTTTTAACATAATGCCTGTCCCACCTCAAGAGGCTACTTGGGTTTAATTTAAAAACATCTCTTTTTCTCCTGTGTTTTGGAGTATGGCCAACTTAGCTCTGCCAGTGACCCGTCCTTATGGGTGCAGATGAAAGTCCTTAATTAAGCCTTTGGGGCAGAGGCCAAAGTTCTAGGGTGTATTTGCCATGATTGTGCCAGATGATGTTCCCTCTCTTGGGTCTCCACTTCCACATCTGGTGTTTCCCAGTAGGGAGTGATTGGCATTTTGTGTAGGGTAATTGTTTATTGTCTTGGACATTTCAGGAAGTTTAGTATTCCTGACTCCCAGCCACTGAGTGCCGGGTAGTGCCAACTTTGTCACTGTGACAACTCCAAATATCCCCCACACTTATTTCTAAGTGGCCCTATGGGGCAGGTTCTGCTCCAGGACTGAATTATGAAGGCTTCAGTTTTCGCATCTGGTAACTGGACCAGAGAGGTTCCCCAGAACCAGAGAGTCTCAGGAGCAGCATTAAGAACTGCCTTGGGCTGGAAGGAGAGGCTGAGTGTCTGTCCTGCTCTAAACCAAGGTTCTGCTTGAGTTTATCTAATTTATAACAGTTCTACAAAACAAGTTGTTTGGAGAAAACCTCTTGTGGTTTAAAAAAAAGTGTGAAAACCACTGGGCTGGGTCAGAGGTTGCTAGATGACAGCCCAGAGGCCCAACATGTGCTCTGAAGACATGTTTTGTTTGGCATGGGGTTTTAAAATATTTAGAGCCAACATTTTAAAAATCTGGATTTTAGGCTTCTCAAAAAAAAAATCAACAACAAGAGGACAGGAAGATTTGGCAACACAGCCCAGATTTCCACAAGACAAGAGCGGGCAATGTTTGAGCAGAGGTTGCCCACTCGGGCAGGGCCTACCGTGTCCCTCTTTTCTTTTACTTATCTGGCTCCATAGACATCAGAGTGTACAATGCTTAGAAGGGTAGTTCTCAACCCAGAATATCTGGAGTACCTTTTAAAATTCCAGTACTGGGGCCAGACTAATTTAATCACAGTTTCTGGAGTAGGGGACCAGCTACAGCATTAGTACATTTAAAATCTTTCCAGGGTGATTTTACCGTGCAGGTAGGCATGAGAACTAATAGACTCTAAATGACTTCTAGTTTGAAAACATGCCCCAACAAGCCTGGATTCAAAGAGGAGTTCCCATTCCCTCTCCTCATGTCCCTTAGGATTCCCAGTCTCTTTTTTTTCCCTTGGAAATCCCTGATTTTGCCCAAGCTCACAGCTATCAATCCTCTTGCTTAGTTAAGTTCTCACTAGATGGCATATCCACCTCATCTCCCACTGCATCCAGGGCCTCCTAATTGGATTGAATCAATCTTCTGTTCTTTCCAAGGCCCCAGAGGGTTCAGACCCTCTCCTAGGGACTGTTCCTCTCACAGAAAAACTCTGCAAACCCCGCAACTCACCAGCTCCCACCAGCCTCAGTCACAGAGGCTAATCCACGCCCCTTCCTCACACTCTATCTGCAGTGACACTTTCCAGGATCGTCTTCTCTGGGACTTCATTTGCATAAATGCCAAAAAGACAACCTGTAAGGTAGGGATTCCCAATCTTAGCCATGTTGGCATTTTCAGCCAAATAACTGTTGTGGGAGCTGCGTTGTGCATTGGAGGATGTTTAGCAATACCCCTGGGGTCTACGTCCCTTAGGGGCAAAGTCATACCTATTGAATACCATTGCTTGAAATTCAAAGTTTCATATTCTTTTAAAGGCGTGGATGATATGTGCTATTAATCCAGTTCTTATGCTGCCAACATACCTGTCCACTCCCCATTTCCCTTTAAAGCAAATAGATCTTTCTGATCCCACCCACCTCTAAGGTTCATTACATCAGTAACAATACATCCATTCATCCAATTGCTCAAAAATCTAGAAGTCTTTTTCATTCCTTTAGCTCTCTGTTCATATATGCAAGTGATCAGCATGTCTTACAGGCTCTACTTTCTAAACATATCTCAAACTCCTCTACTTCTTTCCGGTTCCACTTGTTCCAATTTTTGTGTGTGTGTGTGTGTGTGTGTGTGTGTGTGTGTGTGTGTGTGTGTGTGTATTTGGTTTGGACTATTGCAATAGCCTCATTCTCTCTCCTACAAATCATTGTCCTCACTGCACTCAGAGGTGTCTTTAAGAAATGTAGGCCAGATCATGTCTCTTAACTGCAGAAAAGCCTTCAAAGTCTTCCCACTCTTGGAATGAAACCAAAGCTCCTTACTAGGGCCTATGAGGTTGATCTGGCCCAAGCCAACTCCTCCAGCCACTCCTCATACTAATTTTCTTCTATTTAATTATAGTCAGATTGAGTGCCTGTCCACTCCTTAACTATACGAAGCTCTTTCCTGCCTCTGGGACTTTGCATATCTCATTTTCTCTGCCTACCTTTTTTTTAAACCTTGGTTTCCACAGTTGGTTTCCTCTCAAGATTCAGATTTTGTCTTAGGAGCCATCTCCCTCCCCCCCCAAGTTATTCACTGTCCATCGAACACAGTGAATAAATCCATGACATTATTTATATCTTTTAAGCAATCATTACAGACTTTATTATCTTTCTTATTATTAGTTTCCTTGTTATCGTGCACTTTACCTCACTAGTATACGTGAAGTCAGGTACCTCATCTATCTTATTTATTACCGTACCTCAGGACCTAGTAAAATGCTTGTCACATGGCATGAGAACAATAACAATAAATCTCTATTGAAGGATTCAGTGACTGGATACCAAAAAGCCTCAGGTCCCAGACTCCTTGATGCACTGGTAACAGATAATGATTGTCACTCTTCCAGCTATGACATTTTAAGATGCCACAGTCTGCACCTGTAAAACGTCAATTTATAGTGGACCACTGGGAATTCCATGAGTCACTCAGGGGATCATTACTATCTTCGTGCTTCTGTGACCATAATAGGCTTTCTTTGGTGGAATGATACTGATTTTTTAAATGTCAGAGCTAGAAACTTAGAGACAATCCAAACAGTCTTTCCACAGCGAGGAACACATCCTAAACTTTATTGTTCACTTAACAACTGCCCCGAAACACATAAAAAATTAAAGAAAATAGGATTACTTTTGCCTAGAGAGTCAAACCACATTGTATCAGGTAGAATTACTACCATTCTCATGATCCAGGTAGAGTACCCTAGCATTTAGTCAACAGTTCTGGCTTGGCCTGGACTTTGTGTCAGTAGAAAGAAAAAAATCAGGCTGGGTGCAGTGGCTCATGCCTGTAATCCCAGCACTTTAGGAGGCCAAGGCGGGTGGATCACCTGAGGTCAGGAGTTTGAGACCACCCTGGCCAACATGCGAAACCCCATCTCTACTAAAAATATAAAAAATTAACTGGGCGTGGTGGTGAGTGCCTCTAATCCCAGCTACCTGGGAGACTGAGGCAGGAGAATGGATTGAACCTGGGAGGCAGAGGTTGCAGTGAGTTGAGATTGCACCATTGCACTCCAGCCTGGGTGACAGAGAGAGTCTAAAAAAAAAAAAAAAAAAAGAATCATACTTTATGATTTTCACTGTAAGCCCTGGGGTTGGGAGAAAAGCTAGTCTCAAAGAGTTTGTCATACTTTCTGATCTAATACAAAGGGGAATTGAGCTATTGAAGAAAATCTTGCACTCTCCCAAATTAAAATAGAAATAGCTTAATGCTAAGCTTTCAGTGTCCATTAACATACTATATGGGAAAACGTCCATGAAATTGAGGAGTCAAAGTGATTAGAAAGAAGAGATAAAAGACTAAAAGGAAAGAAAGGAAGCCTAACGATAATGAAGAAGGAAACGTTGAAAGTATAAACTATTATATAAGACTAATTTAAAATCCTAAAGTCCAAGTAAGAGAGGGCTAGCCAAGGAAGGAGTGAGGGTCTTCCAGGGCTCTATGTCTCTCTCAGCCAAGAAGTTGGCATGTGTCATTGTGTAAATTCCTTTAAGATTTATTAAGCTTGTGCCACGTGCCCATATCCCTTCTCCTTCCTGGTCCTCTGTGAAATTAACAGAGTGGAATAAATGGTCTTGAAGTAATTTCTAGAGTCCTATTTCTTATCACTTTTTGACTCAAAGCCATGGACACATCTCCAAATAGAATCCAGAGTATATTCTGACATCCTTTCAGTTATGTGCCAATTTCCTCAAAATCACTCAGTGGTTTTCACAGACTGATGGAGCAGAGAGACAGAATGAGATAACAAGCAGTCAAATTAAAGGATATTTCCCTCTGCTTAGATAATTATCCTGGCATTATGAAGTTCCTGGTGACACCCAAACACCATTCACTTCCTTTTTTCCCCCAGAGCCTAAAATCCAAAACATTGAATGAAAACAAAGAATAAAAGTCCTTACATTTGTATACATGCTTTTTGAAGCTTATAAAATGCCTACGCATACTTTATTTCACACAAGTTTCATAACAAACCTGAGAGGTGTTATTCTTCTCAAATTACCAACAAGGACACTAACACTGAGAGACTAAGTGCTTTACCCAAGGTCACCTGGTGTGCCATGCAGCTGCCACTTGCTTTTGGCTCCCTTCCTCATGATTCTCCAGCTCCGCTCAGCATCCCACGGCCCTGCACACTACAGGATCCCTTACCCTGTTGCTTCAAGGCAGGCTTGGCTAATGGGAGTCAGTGATAAAAGACTGAAGGAGAAGAGGGGGACAAGATAGGAGTTTCTTCTTTTCTCTCTCTGCTTCTGGTGGCATCTCCAGCAATGGCTTCCTGTGCTCAGTGCTCAGTGCCTCATGTGCTCCTGACAAATGTCCTGGCTTCCCAAATCTGGTTACACTACCTGTTCCTGTGTTCCTCCAGGCTCAGGAGCAGTAGCATCTTCCTGCTGTTGCTAATATCTGTGGTGCTTTACCATCTCATTTGGCTTCTCAGCTTCTTCATTATCTGTGCATCCAATTCCTTTTATTCCTTATTTTGAAAGACGTAGAGTGGTTTTCCTGGTTGGCCTCAGACTGAGTCACCTGGCTAGGAACTCACTACTCTGAGGAGTCCCTAAGACAGCATATCAGACGTGTGTGTGTGTGGATGTATGTGCATGTTACTACTAAACAGTGAGAGCCTTTTCATCTGGAACTGAGCTTATATATCTTTGGATCTTGGGGCTGTAGCACAGTGCCTGGCATATACTAAACACCAGCAAATGTTTGCAGATTTAATATGTTTGTTTGGTTAAACAAACCTAGCCAGAGTGGCTGTTTAGTTTATCTCTATATCTCTTAGTATGTGTTAGGCCTAGACAGGAGAGATACAGGTCCTTCTAGTCTATAAAATGCACCAGTGAGCCGTTCTGCCACATACAACTGAGCCTCACAGAAAAACTGCATCATTCTGGCTTTAAACCATAGTAGTTATTTTAGATGGGAAGATATTAATTAGCTGAAAGTTAGGAAAAAGTGCAATTGCCTTCAAAAAAGAAAAGTGGGTAAAAACTGGGTAAAGACACGGATGGGAAAGGTGGGGCATGGTGGCTTACGCCTGTAATCCCAGCAATTTGGGAGGCCGAGGCAGGCAGATCACAAGGTCAGGAGTTCGAGACCAGCCTGCCCAATATGATGAAACCCTGTCTCTACTAAAAATACAAAAAAATTAGCTGGGCATGGTGGCACATGCCTGTAATCCCAGCTACTTGGGAGGCTGAGGCAGGAGAATTGCTTGAAGCCAGGAGGCAGAGGTTTCAGTGAGCCAAGATTGCGCCACTGCACTCCAGTCTGGGCAACAGAGTGAGACTCCATCTCAAAAAAAAAAAAAAAAAAAAAAAAAAAGACATGGGAAAACATGGAAAGAAGCATTATTTTAAATTATTTTAGTTTTCATACATTGTGCAGGAATTGTTTAATGGAGTTGGGTGGTACTAGGCTCGGGAGACCCAGTTGCTGTCACCAGTTTTGCCACTAACTTGCTTTGTAGTCTTGGGCAAGTCATTCTTCTCTGGTCCTCAGTTCTTCATTGACAAAATGAGGAGATAAGATTAAATGATCTCTCACTGCAAGTTCATTAGC
Source organism: Ateles fusciceps (assembly GCA_036589455.1). Classification (NCBI taxonomy): domain Eukaryota; kingdom Metazoa; phylum Chordata; class Mammalia; order Primates; family Atelidae; genus Ateles; species Ateles fusciceps. Next base: position 11,475,441 of record JAZHEH010001005.1, on the reverse strand, counting down.
TCACCAGCATTGAGAGAATCAAGCCCAGTTTTATATTCACATCAAATGAGACTTCACTTATTCTGACCCCAGTTTGTCTTTCCATCCTCATCTTACTGGCCAGCTCCACCTCACTCGCTAGCCCTCTATGCCACCTGCTCAGCCAGATGCTTACAAACCTGGACCTATGCCATCCTGTTTTCTCTATGTCTCTTCTCTGTTCTCTTCACCCCCCACTTGGTGGCTCTGCTTAATTTCTCTCCTCTCTGCAGTGGTCTCAGATCCTTTCTGTTGCAGTAAAAAAAAAAAAAAAAGACTCCTTTTTATTGAGGGGAAATATGGGGTTCTGTTTAAAAGAGTGGACTTTGAAGCCAGAATAATGGGTTTAAGCCCTGGAATAGCAATCTATTGGCTTGTGAATGGAATAGTTACTTACTGGCTATGCCTCTGTTTCTTTACCTGTGAAGTGTTGATATTAGACTACCTACATTAAATTTCTTATGTTGAAAGACCTAGAATTATTTCCATTTTCCTAAGTGGAAACTGACTAAATTACCTGGCTGAGGAATAAATATTATGAAAGCCATAAACCTGGCAGAAATGGGCAGAGACAGCGTACCACTGGCGTGTGTGTGTTTGAGTGTGTGTGCATCTGCATTTTCCTGTTAAGCAGTGAGAGTCTTCCCACTATGATATAAGCTTACATATTTTTGGCTCTTTAGACTTTAGCACAATGATTGACATTGCAGGCACTAGCAGTATTTGTGAACATTTAATACCGGCAAGGATTATCTGAGGCAATATACTCTATGCCCAGAACAATACATGCTATATGGTGATGCCCAGTGATGCAGCTATTATAATTATAGCATAAAGTCGGTAGAGAGGAAAGACTGATGGATGAGGAGGAAGCTTCCAAGACAGTGAGAAAATAAAATTCCATTGTTTAAGACACCCAGGCTGTGGTATTTTGTTATGGAAGCTCTAGCAAACTAATGCAGGTACTATGTATTTGTTCATCTATTCAGCCATTATTTATGAAGCATCTATAATGTGCCAGGTCCTGATTTGTGCATTAGGATATAGACTCCTGAGAAAACAAAGAAAGGTACAAAGCTTCTGCTCTCAGGAAGTTTGTAGTCTAGTAGGAGAGACTGACAATCAAAAGATGACACAAGTCAATGTGGTAAGAGCACGGATTGAGGCGTCCCTATGCTCTGAGAGTACACAAAGCAGCATGGGGGTGGGGTCTGATGCCCTGGTGTCTGTGTTGGTTTATCCCCAGCACTGTGACAGCACTGTTCTGACAGACAATACTCTGTAAATGTTGGTTGGCATTTATTGAAGGCTCTGATCTCTCAATTCTCTATGTGGATTAACATGAATTCTTAGCACTCAAGGAAAGAGAGCCCAGGGCAGACTCCGCTAAGTGTAGACTGTTTATAGGGCAGCATAAAACTGGTTCACAGGAAACACTGATGGATGAGGAGGAAGAGGAAGTGGGTTCTCACCTTAGCTCTGACACAAACTGGTGGTGACACCCTCCCCCCTGTCTGGAGCTCCATTTCCTCATCTTCAAAAATGAGGAGGTTGAAGTAGGTCATCTCTAAGATCCCCTCTACCTCCAAGAAATCTTTCCCAAAATCTAGTTCATGAAAAACTAATACTGAAAGGAGGACAGAAGAGACAGAGAGAAGGAAGGAGGAGGAAGAAAGGTGGAAAAAGGAAAGCTGGCAGGCAAGAACAGAAAAGGAAGGAGGAAAGAAGGAAGGAAGGAGGGGAAGAAAGGAAGGAAGGAAGGAAGGAAAGGAGAGAGGGAGGGCGGAAAGGAAGGGCTAACAAACTTGGTTGGCAGAGGTGGGACCCAACCTGTGGCCCTAGACACCCCTTGGTGCCCCCTTTGCAGTTACTTAGGCAGCAGATCTCCTGGTGGTTCAGCAGCATCTGTGGATTCAGCTGCCTAAATCCTGCCTGTACCAGGCCATACAAACTTGCACAAGTTATTTAACCTCTCTATGCCACAGTTTGATCACTTACATGACGTGGGTAGGAATATCTTTATCACAGGGATGTTGTGTGGATTAAATTTGAAGATGGGTGGTGAGGTTAGAGATGATGGAAATAATATAAGAATAAATATGAAATTGCTGATTTGGGCAGATTCACACCTTACAGAGCCACCCAGTATGCCATCTCCCCCCATCCAAACCACACTTCACTCATTTCCACAAGTACAGTCATGCACGACATAATGACGTTTCAGTCAACAATGGGCCGCATACGATGGTGGGCTCCATAAGATTATGATGGAGTTGAAAAATTCCTGTCATCTCATGATGTCTTGATGATCCTGACCCTGTACAGGTCTAGACTAATGTTTGTGGTTGTGTCTTAGTTTTTAACAAAAAAAATTAAAAGTAAAAAAAAAATCAAAAATAGAAAAATGTTTATAGAATAAGGATATAAGAAAATAATATACTTTTGTACAGCTGCACAATGTGTTTTTGTACAACACAAAACAATTCGTGGTTTAAACTGTTACTACAAGAGTCAAAAAGTTTTAAAAAGTCAAAAAGTTCACAAAGTAAAAATATTACAGTAAGCTAAGTGTAATTTATTATTGAAGAAAGAAAAATATTTACAATCTTAATTGTACAAATTTAGTGTACAAATTCCCTCCCTCCTTCCTTCCACTCCTTCCTTCCTTCCTTCCTCCTTTCTTTTCTCCTCTTGCCTGCCAGCTTTCCTCTTTCCACCTTTCTTCCTCCTCCTTCCTTCTCTCTCTCTTCTGTCCTCCGTTTAGGAGAATAAATTCTTTATAAGTTTAATGTACAAATTTAGTGTATAAATTTAGTACAGCATTTATAAAGTCTTCAGTAGTGTACAGTAAGGCCCTAGGCTTTCACGTTCACTCAGTGACTCACCCAGAGCAACTTACAGACTTGCAAGCTCTATTGATGGTAAGTGTCCTATAAAGATGTATCATTTTTAATCTTTTATTCCATATTTTTACAGTGCCTTTTCTATGTCTGTATACGTTTAGCTGTGCAAATACTTACCATTGTGTTACAATTGTCTACAGTGTTCAGGACAGTAACATGCTGTACGGGTTTGTAGCCTGGGAGCAGTAGGCTATCCCATGTAGTCTAGGTGTGTAATAGGCTATCTCATCTAGGTTTGTGTAAATATACTATACAATGTTTGTACAGCAGATCCCTGTCATTAAGTGACACTATTGTGATTGAAAAAAGTACCACTAAACAATAGTCATCCTTACCACCTGTAATCCACTTATTATTTTTTATCTGTTGTATTATAGTTCATTTAAAATATGGTGGCTGCAACTTGCTGAATTGGCTTCGCGAGTCACTAATAAGTCATGACCCTTTGTGTAAGAAAGAACGATGTTGAGCCGCAGTTTCCAAAATGTGTTGCAGCCCCTCGGGGAGCAGAAAAGACAACTTACAGATGTAAAGGAAAAATAATAAAACAACTATTTGTTTTGTTTTTCTTCATTTTGGTAAAATGTCTATTTTTATATGTTTAAAAATATACATAATATATTATTATAGTGGCATGTGTATAATCTGGACGCAATACATGCACACATACTAAGGGTGTGTTAAAAAAATTTGGAAACTAGGATGTAGGGTACCCCAAGTCAGTGAGCTTAATAATTGGACAATCAACTACAATTCTTCCTCAGTAGATTTTTCTAAGACATTATAATTTAAATTTCTCTCTTTTAACTTGGTGACCTACAGTCTGAAACTCATTATGCAGCAAAATCTCAGTTCATCTGTGTGGAGATTACTCTGCTCTGAGGTGTGAAGAGTTTTGCTGTCTCTTCTTGGGCTGGCTCCACCATTATCTGTGATAAGATTCTGGACAAGATGGTGCCCCCTTCTGTCCTAATTTCCTGCTTAAAGTGAGGGAGTTAGTTAGTTACCTTTAATATTCCTTTCAGTTTGCTAAGATTTTATAAGTCTATGAGGATTTGGAAACTCTTTGCTTTTCTGTTCCTGAGTGTTAATTTCCACAGAAAAATGTTCCTGGTTAAAAGTCTGCATTAGATGTGATTGGGACTTAGGCCCATCCCTCCATTCATGTTAGTTTATCTTTCAATTCAGGAATGGTTAGAAACTCAACCTGTTACTAACCACAAATCTTTGATTTAATAACTGGGTCATCAACCAAGTCAATCCCCACTGAAAGAGACCACAGAAAACATACAAAATTAAGGATGGGTCTATTGGTACTTCCTGGAAAGAAATGAACATCTTTTACCCAACTACTTCCAGCTAGGAACAGTTACCACAAGTATCTCAAAAGCCAAGTGCTATTAGAATGGTTTGGAGAGGGAAGATCAATTAGAAAAGAAAAATATAAGTTATCAGGGTCCAACAATAGGGAAATGCTTAATTTTGACAAATGTATATGAAATATTCTGCAACACTTAAAATAGTATTTAAAAACATTATTTCTTAACACATGGAAATACCATATAATAAGTGAAAAAAAGCAAGAGACAAACCATAATTTAGCATAGTCTCAATTTTATTAAATGCATACTTACATGTATACAAATAGAAAAGAGACCTGAAAAAAAGAAATACTAAAAAATGTTAACAAAAGTAATATCAGAATGAGGAGTTATGGGTGATTTTTATTTATATTTTTAATTATCCCACATTTTCAAATTCCCTTAAATGTGTATTTGTTTGTTTAGTCATTCAACAAATACTTTTTCTGTATCAACAATACCAGTTGTGTTCTAGACACGGAAGTAGAGACAAATCCCAGCCCTCCTGCAGCTTTCTCTCCAGTGATTGGACACAAGCAATAAATATGAATGATGAATAAATGAGCAGTGATGCATATAGTGGTACTTGCTTTGAAGGCACTTTAATCAGGGTGATGGGAAAGAGTGGCGAGTGTTGTGAGTCTAGTTTCGGTGTCTGGTGGGGGTGGGACAGCCCAGAGGAGATGCCCTTTCAGCTGAGTGAGACTGAATGATATAAAGAAGCCTGAGGATCTGGGAGAATCCTCCTCTCCGACACAACGGCAAGGCTTAAGGCTTAGTGTGTTCACACAGCAGCAACAAGGCCAGGGTAGCAGAAGCACAATGTGCCATGACTACAAGCCAAGGTTGCAGGGACCTGACCATGCTGACATCATAGGCTTCGGTCTACCTGCATTGGAGGGCACAGAGAGGTTTTGTGTGGGCAGTGATGGGTGGCACACCCCTTAGAAAGATGACTTGGTGCAGAGACTCCTGGTGGTGGGGGCAGAGTGAAGGCAGGGAGACCTATTAGGAAACACATTTTTTCTTCGTAATTGACTAATTCTAGACCTTGGTTTCCACAACTGTAAGATGGGGCAGTTGGGCAAAGTCAGTGATTTCTATGGTACTTCCAATACTTAAAAAAATAAAACATTATCTTTGTATACTTGTTTACCTTTAAAAGCATGTAAACTTCTCAGAGGGGCCAACTCTTATTCCTCTCTTTATTCTCACAACACTGCCTTCCACCTCATAGATCCAAATAAACGGATCTATGCCATACATTGGCATATGTTTGGGAGTGCTATTCGTCCTCTGTGTCAGTTTTCACTGTACTTCCTTTTGAACTCATCTGCTGAAACCTTTCTACTCAAGGTAGTGGCGGGGCACTGAAGGCTTTTTTAGCCAAGGCTGCCTGCTGCATTTTAGAAAGGTTATACAGACAGTAATGAAGGGGCCTTGGAGGGGGAGCAGGAGTGGAAGCCAGCAGACAGAGATGCATTGTTTTATTAGAGAATCCGCTGGGTCCTGATAGTCAAGAGAGTCCATCTTGGAAGGCAGAGATGTGCCAGTGAGGAAGGAGCCTTTGGTCTGCACAAAACCACCTCCACGGAGAGCCCTCCAACACTGGGAGATGAGAAAGTGCGAGACTCCACTTATTTATAGTTGGGGGAAATGAGGCACAAAGAGACAAAGTGACTCATGTGCCAAGGATTTATGACTTCAGGGCCTCCTCTCAGCTAATGTAAAAACCAGACTCCACTTGGGGAGGGATCTAGGGAGGGGGGAGGGTTTTTGCTTGGGCCAAAGCGGAAAGGCTCTCCAGGGAGGGTGGGGGCGGGGGAAGACAAGTATCCTTGACTGAAACCATGACAAACACCTTAATTTTGATACTCCCATAATCCAAGAAGGGCTAAAATTGGCTGTAGAGCTTGCGTTATGAAACCCGAGCGGGTCAAACAAAAGAAATAAGCAAAACTCGAGTCAGCCAGATAATCATCTGTGTGGAGAACATGCGAATTCAAACGAAAATAGATCAGAGACATTTTCCCAAGAGACAAAGAACTGGGAGATCCTGGAACCAAATCCTTTCCATGAAAGATGGGGAGACAAAGATGGAGATGGAAACAAGGGTCTCTCTTCAGTTTCACATCCACAGAGACAGAAAGCAAGCTTTGCCAGCAGAGTCAGGGTTGGGACTTGAATTTAGTTTTCCCCCATTCTGAATCAGTGGTCATCTCACTCCCTCACAACTAATTTTGGGTCTATTTGCCAAACGTTAGACAGGCACAAGAACAGGGAACAATCTAAGCGATGTCAAATCATCTTATCATTCTGTGTATTGCCACGCACGGGCACACATGTGTGTACCTGCCCGTGTGCGCACACACAAACACATTGTTTTAGGTTTGGTGTGATCTTTCCTTTGCTAATAATGGTGGGCCAATTGCATTGCTAAATATCTGTGTTTACCACCCAATTCAAAAGCACTGCTATGGGACCCAGAAGAAACCTGAATCCAGTCCCTTAACTTTATAGACAAGGACTGGAGTCCAGAATGGATGAAGCTGCAGAGTTACTTAAGGCAAGAGCTGAAGCAACTTGTCCCCATTCCACCCCCAGTTCCAGTGCTCTTTCTAGACAGCAGGAAGGAAACCTTTGTTCTTCAATACACGTGTGCTAGTTTCTGTTCTCAAGAATGTATTATCAGAAGGAAGATGGTCTAGACACTTTCCAGCTTGTTACTTTGTCAGGGGCCTGAAACCTTGGCACACTAATTAGTGGAATTCTAAAGAAGTCTTTCAATTTCTTTGGATGTTTGCTACTATAATGAAGGTAGCAAACACAGGCATACATTAAATAAGCATTTACTAAATATCCACTATGTACTGGGACCTCTGCAGAATCCTTGATGTCCTCTTAATCTCTTTTAATTTTCATAATACTATGATGCAGGTATCATCATCCCCACTCCCTGCTACCTTTTTTTTTTTCCCCCAGAGGGAAATAAAGTTCAGAAAGAAACTTTCTTCAGGTCACAGACTCTGGAAGGGGCAAGGTTAGGATTTGATTCTCTGTAGGATTCCATTATGCTGTGTGCCTCAAATGCCTGATGATCCTGTACTCTACCATGGATACTAAGTGGGGCAGTGCCACTAAGCTCTGCTGTGACCTCTAGGTTACCTCTGTAGTTTATGAGCCACTGCCAGAGGCTGAGGGTGGATGATCCAAGGTAGCTGGGCCAGGGTATAAAAGGGCCCTATCAGAACAAAGATCATTCATTTTTGAAGTCTAATCTCCTTGGGCTTTAGATTGGAAGGAAACATATTAAAGGTGGATGAAGAAAGGAGGTATTCAGACTGCAGAAGGGATATGGAACATGGGGCATACTTTTAAATAAAGTTTGCTGGTGGAGACCCCGTTCATGTTTTGTATGAAAGTGCTTTTCACAGCAGACCCAGAGAACTTTCTACACAGCAAGAATTCCTTCCAGTGTCCCTAACAGTATTCTGTTTCTGCTTGTATGTCTCCAGGAACAGGGAGCGCATTACCTTTCAAACTATTCTAATTGTTAGAAAACTCTAGTCTTCATACTGAACCAAATCTATCTCCCAGATGTGTCCATGACTTAGGTCTACATCTACCCTTTGGTTTACCAGACCAAGTCCACTTCCTCCCTAACCAGCAACACTTTAAATATATATATTTTTTATTATTATGCTTTAAGTTCTAGGGTACATGTGCAGACCGTGCAGGTTTGTTACATAGGTATACATGTGCCATGACGGTGGTTTGCTGCATTCATTGCCCCACCATCTACATTAGGTATTTCTCCTAATGCTATCCCTCCCCCAATGCCCCTACCCACTGCTATTCCTCCCTTAGCCCCCCACCCCCTAGTGTGTGATGTTCCCCTTTGTGTCCATGTGTTCTGATTGCTCAGCACCCACTTATGAGTGAGAACATGTGAACACTCTAGATATTTGAAGGCATCTTTCATTTTTTATACTAGCATTTCCCGAAGTGTGCTGAGCAGAGCAGTAAGTTTGCACGATGTTACTAGATGTCCTTGTAAAACAAACATACCCAGACAAACAGACAAAAATCCATAAATAGAATTCTGTGGGCAAGCCAGGTTAAATCAGGTCAACCAGGTATGCTTCCTGCAAAACTTCTCAGAAGTTTTAGGATGCTGCTGCCTAAAATGAACTGCAAAAATTCATTTGTTTTCCAAACTTTTGTCCTCTCAATCTTTTCACCTCAATTTTTACTTTCCTCCCACTGTACCTTTTACTATTTTCCATATATACTATGAGGAACAATGCTCAGAAAATGCTTTCCTACATAAATCTAGGTTCTTAATATCACTGTTTCTAATCTAAAATGCCAGGCTTCTCCAACTATTCATTTTGAGACATAGAGTTGAGGTTTTCTCACTGTCTTCTCTATAGTTCTCTTTAGGGCTGTCAGATTAAAATATAAGATCACCAGTTACATTTAAATTTCAGATAAACAAAGAATATTTTTTTTTTCTATAGATGTGTTCCATGCAATATTTGGGACATACTTATATGAAAAATACATTCACTGCTTATCTGAAATTCAAATTTAACTGAGTGTCCTGTATTTTTATTTGCTAAACCTGACAACCTTAGAAATGAGCTATATGCATTCTTCTCTTGAAAAATGTAACCCTCAGAATTGGACATGATATTCTGGAAGCAGACCACAACTGAGACATTGAAAATCCTGGGAGCCACCTTCCACTCTACTTTTTCCTGAGGCATTTTTAAAGAGAAAGTAATCATGTTTTTATGCAATAATTAGAGACCAGTTCGAGATTGACAGATATCAGATATCTTTCTGAATCTACTGGCAAAATCTGGAAGCCAATTTCCCATCCCTCACCCCGTTGATAAGTATACTTAAGTTTCCCTGAATATTAGGATGAGAAAATAAATCCACATTTTCTTTATAATTCCCCTTTCTTTGTCATCTTCTCCATAAGACCATAAGAAATTTAAAGGCAGGAATTAACCGTTTCTATTTTGATGACTGTAATATCCCCAGAAGTTAGCACAGGTTCCGGCATATGTAAGGGTTCAAAATTTCTAAACGAATGAATGAAAGAATTAGTCACAACACTGCATGGAAAGCTAAGTAAAACAGATAAGCTGACACTCAGAGGAGAAGAGATTGTCTGCAGAATCTTTTCTTACGGTTGGGATATGTCATTCACCCCAAGCTTTCCCAAACCCATTATAGGCTGTTCACCTATGCAGAAGGCAATTCTTTTGGAAGATGTGTGTGCAAAACAAGAACATCTAATTGCTATGACTAAAATAAAACATTTCAGCCAAACACTAGTGGTTTTCAAAAAGTTGAATAACTTCCCAGAGGAGCCTGCAATTTTTACTGAAGTGTGGAACTTGGCCCTTAAAACTGGCTGGGCTGTTTCGAATGGGTGTGGGATTGGGTCAGATCACACTGGGTCTTCCCACAGAAACACCCTGACCCAAGAGGAATTAGGCAAAGTATACAAAAACAGCCTCAGAAGAGCTTAAGCTGCCAGGAGGATAGGTATGGGAAGAGCACATGGTCCACAGGTTGGACTTGGTGATAGCGCATTTGGTGGCTACCACAAGGACCGTGAAAGGCTCAGAGCTTTTGTTCTAAGCCACAGTTGATAGAGTCACTGTTGCTTTACCAACCATGTGAGTTCACCCAAGCTTGGGGCTTGTCAACAGAAAAAGCATCCTAGGGCTGTCCCTGGAGCAGGCAATTGCCTACCTGCAACTTGGCAGCTGTAGCTTCAGTGCTGGGAAGAGTTAACCCCTGACTTTATAAGACAAAAATATACCAGGAAGTAGAGGAATAAATTGAGAAGAACCCTAAGTCTTAGGAGGGTAGCAGAGTGTAGTAAAGCTTGTGTTACTTTCTGAGCCTGAACATGAAGAACTGAATTCAGGTTCTCACGCTGCCACGTATTATAATTGCTCCATGTCCTGCAGCAGGTCTTCTAACTTCAGTCTTTGTATCTGTGAAATGGGAACAACCACGCTGACCTCAGAGTTGCGAGGATTAAACAAGACGGCAGATATAAAAGCCCTTTACAAACTGCCCCCTGTAAATTCTGGGTCACTATGGGGAAATGTTATCATACAGTGTCCCCTTGAGTGTTATGACCTTCAGCAGTGTGATGGATCTGGTCCCTTGCTAGCATAAAAGGGCAGCAAACAAAGGGAAAAGAAGTATGTCCCCCCACATACCCTAAATCAAAATGAAAAGAACTTCGACTTACATTGTCAGATTTCTTTTAATTTTTGAAGAAAACGTTTTCTAAGCTCACGTTGGAAAACATAAAATCTCAGTGGGTAGAAATCTTTAGAATATAAAAAAATTGCCTGGGGCCAGGTGCAGTGGTTCAGGCCTATAATTTCTAACAAATTGGGAGGTGAAGGCAGGAGGATCGCTTGAGGCCAGGAATTTGAAACCAGCCTGAGCAACATAGATAGACCCTGTCTCTACAAAAAATAAAAATTAAACTGAAAAAAAAAAAAACTAGCTGGGTATGATGATGTGAGCCTGTAGTCCCAGCCACTCAGGAGGCTGAGGTAGGCGGACTGTTTGAGCCCACGAGTTTGGGGCTACAGTAAGCTATGATTGTGCAACTGTGCTCCAGCCTGGGTGAGACAATGAGCTGTCTATAAAAATAAATAAATTAATTAATTAAAGAACAAATCATTTGAGACCATCTTTATGGCCTGTAAAGCTTTAGGTGAGCCTTTGCTTCTGCATGAATGTTTCTATTGATCTCCCTGGAGACTATCACTGGCTCTGGTTAAAGCCCTTGCTGACTCTGCTAGTAAACAGGAGCAAAATGTACGCAAATATAGTTCTATTTCATTGGATGGAAAATAATTCAGAGTGTTGTGGCTCACAAATTACTTGCTGCTTCCTCTGCTGTGAGATGCTACACCCACTGAAGGAAAATTTGCTAATGTGTAAATATGTGTGTACATGTGTTTATTGTGCCAAGGAGATGAGGAAAACAGACAGATATCTTGCCTGGAATAGGCTTTCCTACCGGGCTTTGTCTGTGTCTTCCTCCAGTGAAACATTTCATACAGTGGTTGCCTATGGGATGCAGTATTTCTAGTCCCACCACAGTCCCCACCAGGACCTGAAGACCTCTATTTTCCGCCATTGTTACTTGTGTTTACTTCTCGGTATTATCAACTCTATGCAAAAAGTACTCTAGACTTGGAGCTGGGCAGAGGCTTTGCTTACAACTCTGAGAGGGCACCAGGCAATCTTAATGTAACCCAGCCTGCTCACCCTCCCCTCCTTGCCCTGGCCAAGAATAGTTAATGATCATGTTCTGGAAGAAACCCCACCTTGTCCCTGGATACTCTGAGCCAAGAGGAAGGGGAGCAGAGCTGGTGGCACGTGCATGAGGCCAAGCAGCAAAGCCCAGAGAAGCTACAAAGGCAGAGTGTTGAGGCTGGATAGATCATTTCTCTAGTCTCCCCACCACCCCACCCCAAAGACTGGCTTAGGCCTAATGATACCCCATGAGGACAGTGTTCCTTGTCTCCCAGCACCTAGTAGGTTTATATACATTGTGCATGTAAATACAGAGAGATGTGTTCTAAGAGGCAGAGCTTGTGAGTGAACACTTACATGCATTTCTCAGAAAACACACACACGTGCACACAAGGACCCATCTGTGTGCACTTACCTATATGAAAATGCTTTCGTATGGGTAAGCATATTTTCAGAGATGTTCTCTCAAAATACTAATCTGAACTCTGCTGCATATACATCAATAGCTTTTAAATACTCTAAGGCTAAAGATCCAAATTCTTAACGAAGCTTAAAAGGCCCTTCTCAGTGTGACCCTGTCTGCCTCCTGCAGGCTCACCCCTTGCCCCAGTATGCCCTTCCTGTCTGCACAGCAGCTACACTGACCTTTGCTAAGTCTTTCTTATCCAGAGGTCTCCTTTCACCACAGGACATTTGCACATGCTTTTCTCCCCTAAGTGATATGTTCTTGTCTCTTCTGTTTTTCTAGGAATTAGACAGTCATTTTTCAGATATTTGTTGATACTTTACTTCTTTGGGAGAACATTTATTGACCTCCCAGAATTATCTTGATTCCCTCAAAACATCCTATATTTTATTCATAGCACCTAATATAGTTGCCATTTGGTATGTATTTTTAAAATGTACCTCTTCCATTATATGCAGACATAGTAAGGGCAAGGATCCACTGCTTTTGCTCAACCACTGATCTTCAGCACCAAACAGTTCCTGGCATACAATGAGAAACTCAATACACATGTGTATTAGTCCATTTTCACGCTGCTGATACAGGCATACCTGAGACTGGGTAATTTATAGAGAAAAGGAGGTTTAATGGACACACAGTTCCAAATGGCTGGGGGAGGCCTCACAATCTTGTTGGAATGTAAAAGGCGTATCTTACTTGGCGGCAGACAAGAGTAAGAACCAAGTGAAAGGAGTTTCCCCTTATAAAACCATCAGATCTCCTGTGACTTACTCACTACCATGAGAACAGTATGAAGGAAACTGCCCCCATGTTCAATTACCTCCCACCAGGTCCCTTCCACATATGTGGGAATTATGTGAGCTATGATTGGAGATGAGGTTTGGGTGGAGACACAGCCTAACCTTACTGACATGTATTGAATCAAAGGTGTATATACTTACACAGGGAGAGGGGTCAGCATATGAATCTGTGTGTACTTAGGTATTAGCATGACCATGATAACATGACACAGCATATTTGCTTACCCTGGAGCACACAGAAGTCTGCTTAGGGATCCCTATGCCAATATATATCTAAGGAAGAGCATTCTGTCTAAGGAAGATATATACTGAGAATGTTACAGCCTACATTTATGTATGCATTCATATGGAAGTATACACAAAATAACCTAGATTTATATAATATCTGTATGAAAATGCATGTGTGTGCATTTGTGTTGATATGGGCATAGGCATCAATGTAAAAGTCTATGTGTGTGTTTATTTGGGTGTGTGCATCTGTGGAAGTATATATATATGTGTGAGTCATATTTTTCTTTGCAATTGGGTGGGTCCCCTTTCAGGTTTCTAAGAAGGAGAGTTTATGTGCATTAGGTGAACTGATCCATATGTACCTTAGTATGATTTGGCTTAACCCAAGCAGGGTGTTGTGGAGGAAAGAGCACTGGACTAGGAACCTATCACTGGAAGAAAATTCTTTTCTCTTCCTGGGCTGCTATCTCCCCATTTACATGCAAAGGGCCAGGGTCTCGGTGACAGTGATTCTGTTGGGAGATTGGACTGTTTAGATGCCATGTAGGTGACAAAACACAATTTTAATTAAGTGCCTAGTTGCTCAAGGCGTTTTATGATCACCTTCCTCTTTTATGTTAATTTACAAATTGTTTTCATCTTCTTTTTTAAATTTGATAACACAGGAAAATCTGGATTCTGCTTATTTGACCAAATGTTTATTTGCGTGCATGCATACAGCCATATAGGAACAGCTTTTATATGCCTACTTTTCATGCTGTAGAGCAGGGAGGGGAAGAGGAAGACAGTGTGATCTCCAGGGCTCCAAACTGCGATCCTTGGACCACCTGCTTTACAATCCTCTGGGAAAGTTTTGGCAAATGCAGATTCCTGGCCCCCAACTACAATCCTATTAGCTCAGAATCTCAGAATGGGTGTCAGGAATGTGCATTTTCTCAGAAGTTCCCCCAAATCATTTCTGTGCTCTGTAAGGTTAGGGACCCACTGCCATAAAATAAAATAATATCAAGAAACTTATACCTAAACTGACACCGCTAGCCCTTTCACAATTCTGTAAAAAGATGTTTCTAAGGCTGGCACCACTCTGTGCTTCAGGTTGACCCTCTCTTCTTTTGAATTGCAGATGCTGGGTGAACGTTTGGATTTATAGATGATGTGGAAAATGAAACAAGAAACCCACTTTGAATGTCTGTGAGCAACATTGTGAGCAGAACAGACTTATTTTTGCAATACGTATCACAAGAACTGTGAGGACCTCTCAGACAAACAAACCAAAATAAAACAACAGCAACGAAAATCAACCAACAGACCATCAGCGTTGTCTGTGATATTTAGAAATAATCTAAATGGATTTTTATAAAAAGGAAAACGAGGCATTCGTTTTAGACACAGAACTGAAGAAATGAAGAAAAATTCCCAGACAGAGTTGTGGCTTTGGAACACAAGCCTTAGGTTACCAAATCAGTACAGTGTGGTTGAAAAAAAAGCAAGCATTCCCTAGAATTCCACTTTTGCTTTGTTATGGGTGTTGCTGTTATGATTTTAACGCTGTTTTCTTTTCCTGGGTATATAAACACATTTAAAAACTCCCGTCTTCCCCTCACAGCACTGGAAAAAAATTAATAAACCAAGCCACAGCATGCTCCCTCGGGCCCTGTACTACCTTGCTCAGTGACCCCAGCCACCTTGAGCCCAGGTTTTGCAGCCAGTGCACTAAGGAATAAGGAGTTACAAGCTCTGTCATGGCCCATCTCACCCTGATATTCTCTAATGAGAAACCTCAGATGCTGACACAGACCTTGTCAGGGACATGGGAAGGGCACCCAATTTCCAGATGTCAAGAGCTTTCTGGCCTGAAAGTGGTGATTTGACTCAGTGCAAACCAATGTGCTGTTACCAGGTGCCTCCTGCCCTCCTATCTGGTGGGGGAAGCTCACTGAAACTGTGTCTGAATAATGGTGAAAGACAGAGATGCTGACTCCAAGTACAATCTTGTTTCCTAGTTTATGCTTAATCACAACCTGCCTAGACAGTGGTCTCAAGGGGCATAAATTAATCAGGCCCCTCTGAGAAGATTCCATGGAGAATTAGAACAAAATGGACCCAATAAAAATATCCTCTCATAATCTTCTCCTTCCTTCTTTCCTACCTGATTCCCAACCGAGAAAAGACAGCCTATTCTAGTGGCAAAACACACACATAAACTCTGGTTCAGAATACCTTGGTTTCACTCCAATGGGTTATGTGATCTTGGACAACTGAGTTACCGCTGATAGTCTCAGTTTCCCTATTTATAAAATGATGACAAGCATAATAGCACTATTTCCTAGAGTTGGTGTGAATACTAAATGAGAGCATGCACAAGAATTGCCAATTATAATGCTTGGCTCATAAGAAGCACTCCGTAGCTATTAGCAGTTACTATTATCACAAGAGGCTCTCTATGAGAATAGAAACCTACTGTTGCACATTTCCAAACAGAAGTTATTGGTCACTATGTGACCTGAATAGACTTATTTTTACACAAATCAACAGGCTGGGTGGGAGGCATTCAACAATGTTGAAAGAACTCTGTCCTGGGTGTTCAGTGGTTAGTTTCCTCTGCTCTGAAAGCAGATTAAAGCCCAGATGCAGAAGTGTGCTTTCAACAAGGTAAGTATAGAAACATCTTTTTCATCCACTAGCAAGGGACAGGGGTAGGGATTCTATCTGGTTTGCACAAAGCTTGTATCTTTGTAGACTTGTTCCTCAAAATGTGATCCATGGACAATCTGTGTTGGAAAACCTGGAGGAACTTGCTAAAATACAGATTCTTAGACCCCAACTCAGACCTTGTGATTCAATCTCTCCGGGAGTGATGGTTCTTTTGCACCTGAATACTCTATAAAATCAGGCCAATGGGCAAACAGGAATTATAATATCTGTATCACAGTATATATAAAAATAAGTTCAGAGGGAGCATTTGTAAAAGTATCAGCAGTGGATCCAAAAGAGTATAAATAATATAATTCTATTTTCATTTAAAAATGTATTTATGTACATTTGTATAGCTAGGCTTAGAACAAAGACTGGATGCATATACACCATCAAATTTATGAACAATTGTCTTCAGGTGGTGACATTAAGTGTGATTTGTCTCATTTTGTACTTTCATATACTTTTAAATGTCCTATAATAAATACCTACTGCCCTCTTAGAAAGAAAAAAAAATGCGCTTTTAAAAATAAAAGCAATGCAGTCAGATGTGCGGTACTAAAGACTTCCTAAATCTTACAGAATTTTAGAGAAGAAGGAAACAGAGGACCCATATAAACCAAAGTATCTCTCTTTAGTGATGATGATATGCGTCTAGAGAAGGGAAGTGGCCTGCCTGAGGTTACCCAGACTCTTAGTGGCTGGGCTATGACCTACCCCAGGTCTCCAGGCTTTGGGGCTAGAAGCTTAAGTGTTCCAGTGCTAGCCAGGAACCTGCTTCTACTCCTTCCTGCCCTGTAAGGGCGACGAAAGGACCACAGGAAGTGCAATAATTCCGAGGGTAGAGAGGATGTAATAGTCTTTGCAGAGAGGACTTTGCAGCTCTCATTATTCTCGCTCTGGGAGTTAGTAGGTCATTTGCAAAAGGCATGGGAAGAGCAGCTGATGAAAACGTCTAATAGTTTGGAAAACTGCTTAACCTTATTGCTCTATTTCTGGATTTCTCCTCATGGCCAAAGGCTGTTGAGATCCTGATTTCCCCCGGAGGTTTCTCATTTAGGAATGCAGTGAAACCTCTGAAATCCAGAGGAGTTGGGGGAGAAGGTCAGCTGGAATTAGGGAACAGTTTGAATAAGTTTTAAGAACATTCACGTCTATTGTTTTCAAGGACATAAGATCACAGATTTGGAAAGAGCCTAGCTCAGCCTCCTGCTCAGTGCAGCAGGCCTGTGCTTCATCCTGAACAGAGCTTCATCTGGGATTCTCTTGAATGCTTCCAAAAATGGGAAGTTCACTATTCTGATAGATCATCTATTTCCTCTTTGGAAAGTTTTCCTATACCTGAGCTGGAATCTGCCTTTTTGTAAGGTCCTGTTTGCCTTCTTGTATTCATGCAGAATAGGGATTTTTTTTTTTTTTTTGCCCAGATCATACTCAAAAGCAATTATTGTGCACCAAATAGTAGTACTTCACAGCATTCTCTTCTGCAGGCTGACCACCTTCAGAATATTCAACCATTGTTTATACGGCAAATGTCATCAACTCTGATTAGAAATAGAAATGGTTACCTCTAGTCTCGAGTCTCTAAATGAACTGTATACATTCAGAGTGGAACAGAGCTTAGATACTACCTGTACTGGCCTCAAATTACAGATGAGCAAACGGAATTCTGCTGAGGAAAACGGCCTTACCCAACTTCAGAGAAGGAGAGTACAGGTGGGTGGAAGGTTGGGGGCTCTTTTCACCTCACCCTGCCTCCTATTATTCATAACACAGCAGAATTTCTCAAGTTCTTGAAAGTGCTTAAGAAGTTTGTTCTCTTACGCATTTAGAAAAATCCCTCCTTCAAATTATATTTGCACTGTCAGTGAAGTATGGATTAGCACAGACTGAATTTAGTAGAGGTTATACTGTCAATGAAAAGTGTCATTCAAACTGTATTAACCTTCCTTGCTCTCTGCTGTCAGAAAATTATCTCCCTTGCTCTAGAATCCTAGCTGAAGATGGACAACATACCTATATAGCTACCCAGGCCTATCAAATTTCCATAAGAGTCTAGCTACCTACTCAATTTAGGAGACCTTTCTAACTTTAGGGCTGAGAGTTTGCCAGGACATGGGGCATCCTGTGTTTCTGCTTTACTCTCCTGTGTTCGTTTTAGAGTTTCATATCCTCTTTCCATTTTAGTCTGATTCTCTGATAAGACAAAAGAAAGACTCAGAGAAGCAAACTAGGCACTCAGTCATTGGTTACTTGTCACAGTCCCCAGCAACCCTGCAGTCACATGCTTGGAAGGGAACATTCCTCCCTGCCTCAACCCACAGCAATCTCCCTCTTCTCTCAACAAGGTATTGCATTTCCAGTTCTTACACTTGTTCTGGCACGGATTCTAAGCTACCTCATGCTGCTTCCTGGTTTGCCTGGGTGCTAGGCTCGATGGATCCCGGAATCACAGAGACCTGGGTTCTAGTCCTCACTCTGCAATTAGTTGGTTTTATGGCTTTGGAAAGTTACTGAAACTTTCTGAACCTCAGCTCCCTCATTTGTTAGATGAGGACAATTATGCTACTTATATCATACAGTTGTGAAAAGGACATAATGCCTAAAGGTGTCTAATATAGTCATTAACATTTAGTAAGATTCCATAAAAGGTATCTGCATAGTATCATTAATATCATACTCCAAAAGGCAGAAACTGAAACCTATACTTTTCTAATGCTGCACTCAGTAGGTGCTCCATACATACTTTGATGGATTCTGGTTTAGTCTCCACTTGGCAGTAGGTTCACCATCAGAAACATTCTAAGAATCATGTAAAGACAATTCCTATTCCCAAGCTCCCTTTTCTCCAGATTCTTTCTCCCATTAATTATTGCAGTGGGGGAGGCTCACCCTGTCCTGCCACTGTTCACACCTGTCAGCTCACATCTTAGAAAAAAGTTCTCACTTGACAGACTCTGAGAACTTGCTGTCCAGGCAAAGAAAACTTTATGATGATGAATACAACACAAACCTTAGGTAGCCAGTATGTCAGCAAACAGAGAGAGAGGAAGGGACACTGACAAATCCAATCCCCCCAAAAGAAACAAAGCAACACACCAAAGAGGTAGAAAGCAAAAGATTAAGACATGCCTAGAATACGCTGCTTGTCAAGACCCTTAAAACTAACCAAAGCTTTTGTGCTTACAGTATTCCTACAGGAACCTGAATATGGTTAAACTCTCCTTTTAGCTGGGAATCTGAATTAACATTAATACCTAAGTTTTTTTATATACCTAAATTTTTAACAGCAATTACATCAGATATTCCCTTAGGCAAAAGAGTATATATACAACACCAACATCCAGTTATAAAGAGCTAAGGAATCTCCCAGCTTCCCTACAAGCAGAAAATATCCTAGTGGAATCTTGTTGCGTTAAATGAGTAATTCTTTTTTTTTGTCTCCCTATTGCATATTATTTGTTTATGCTCTTAATTTTGTGTTAAGGACCCAAAAGAAAAATATTTTGGCTGAAATGAATGTGTTCTGTTATAGCCACAATTGAGAGTGAGGAAAGAACTCAGTGCCAACGTGTTGGAGAGAATGCAGCAGTTCCTGGAATAGCAGTCGGGTTCCCTGGCTTGAATCCCACTCCGACATCCTTGGCTGCTTACCTTGGGCAAGTCCTTCGCCTCACAGGGTTTCAGTCCCTTCACATGCTTTCTACATGCTTTTCCATGTCTGAGATCTTATGAGGCTACTGGGAGGATAAAGATTAGCAAAAGAAGCTGCCCAAATCTCTGAGGGTGGGGGACCAGAGCAGCAGAAGGAGAATGTGATCATAGGTATGAAAACACTTGGAGAAAAGTAAAAGCACTGAATGACACACACTCTCCAATCTGCCATGGCATGTTCCAAAATCACAGGCAACTAACATTCTCCTGAGACCTCAGTGCTCACCCAAACGCCCCATCACTGAGCCGACAGGAAGCAGAGAAGGACAATGCTTTTCTGGTTGGGGACCTTGGCTGGGACAGAAAGGAAGAGGGGAGTGGAGTCAGCTTCATAAGCCAGCAAAATGGCAATGAACCTTGCAGGCTGATCCGCTCCAGCCTGGCTTTGCCAAGGAGGACGATCCACTTCATCAAACCTGGGCCAAGCTCTGGCTCAGACACCCAGGCAAAAATAGAAAGGGGCTGGGAGAAGAAATGTGTTTACTTTTGTGATTTCCCCTAACGTGCCTCTTAACAGTATTATAATCTCTTCACAAACAGAATGGCCCACAGGCCTCCCCCTCCATTGATAAACCCTCCCAAACAACTCATATAGAGACTTTAAGGCTTCTTAACATTTCATGGTCACTATTTGGGCAGCCAGAAAGCAAGTTTTGAAGGCAGCACGATGGAATGGAAAGAGTGCTGGCCTAGGTGAACTGTGAAAATCCTTCTCTGAAGTTCTGCACCATCAAGCGCTTGCTTTAGAAAGAATGTATGTATCTGCTAAGATTTTTATAGTTTCTACCAGTGACTCTCAATCAGGGGTGAATTCACACCTCAGGGGCTCTTTTGCAATGTCTGGAGACATTTTTGCTTGTTATAACCAGGGGGTGCTATTGGCATCTAATGAATAGAGACCAGAGGTGCTAAACATCCAGTGATGCAGACCCCACATCAAAGAGTTATCCGGTTCAAAATGCTAATAGTGCCAAGGCTCAGAACCTTGGTTTAGACTGAAGTGAGGAGAGTCAATGGGAGAAGAAAACAAGGACCAAAGGAAGGAAGAAAAAGGGGTTAAAATTCTGTTTTGAGGTCATAAGGTATCCAACAGTTACATGTTCTCCAGCTTTTCTCCCCCATGTCCAATGCCTTTTTAATTATTCTGTGGAATTACAGTAGCTTTTGAGTTTGAGTAGCTTTTTCATAAGAACATCTTCCTTATCCCTAAAATTCCAAGCCCTGATGCAGTACAAAGAGCTCCACTATAAGACATGGCCAGAACATAAATATAGCAGTTATGAAACAAGTAGAACTGGAAGGTGGGTGGTGGGGGTGCGTGAAGGGAAGAAAACATATGCCTATAACTCCGTTTCTATGAGTCAGTGTTATTGAGGTAACAACACCGAACAATAACCATAGGGAGAGCTGAGCTATACTAAGAGCAGGCAGAGCTCATTTGGGGCACAAGTGTCAGGAGAGATGCAGCTTTGCAGCAGCAGATTCAAAAGCAAATGAAAGGGTTAAGCAATCTGTGCATGTCATTCTTGTATCATTCCACATTAAGTCATGGGCAGTTATTATAAGTAGTTACCTGTGGTTTCCAGTGGGGGAGGCAACTGCACTCCAGTCTAGGGGTTTTGGAGAAACAGGTGCAATGAAGGCATGGTCAAACAATTTATTTACTGTAAACTTTAGACTTTGCTCAGGAAAACAACTGAAGCTGCCCCTCAAATCCCTGCCTAAAATACCCCGTGTGAGCAAATAAGAGGAGCGGGGAAGAGTCCATGTTCACAGCTAAAAGGTCCAAGATACTCAAAATCCTCAAGTCCAAGGGTGTAGGAAGGAAAATCTCCTTCGGATACAAATTACCAGCAGCAATATATTACCCCTAATACTTAAATAATGAGGTAGATATACGGAAAAGTCATTAAAACATAGCAGACCCAGGTCCTCTAGGACTAAAGCCCTTCAGACATAAACTTATAAGTTCCATGCAAAGAGGAACTGAACTGTACAAATAACAAATAATCAAATAAATTTTCTCTCTTTTACAGCTTAAAAAAATAAAAAAGGCAGAATGGTGCCCCTCCTCCTGCATATCTCTATACAATTTTATTCTAAGTTTATTACACTCAAGTTAAATAGTCTGTTTAGTGTTCTGTTGGTTGCGGGGGGGGTCTTATAAAGTAGAAAAACTGCTTTACAGCAGTGAGTCATTTGTACTACAATTCCTCCCTTGTGAATCAATGTTATCGCTAGGCACAGTACCTTGATGGCCCACAAAGTCTTCCGTGCCTGGGAGGTCCTCACACAGCAGTTTATTTTCTTTCTCCTGTTCCAGGTGATATCCACTCTGCTCCCCTGTGTTGCCGTTGCTGTTGCTGGAGTAGCCATTCCCATAGGCCTTCAAAGAAGACCTGCGCAGGCACAGAAGTTCCTGGAAGGCAATCCTGAAATCTGGGCTCCGACAGTAGATAAGGGGGTTGAAAGCAGAGTTGACATAGCCCACCCAGTTTAGGAGGATGTAAACTTCCTTGGGGATGAGGTTATCCCGGATCACATGCACAATGTTGACGATGAAGAAGGGCAGCCAGCAGAGGGTGAAAGTGCCCATGATGATGCCTAACGTCTTGAGGGCTTTGTGCTCCTTCAAGCAGAACTTGGAAGACCTGCGAAGTCCATGCCCCGTCCGCCCGTCCTGCTCCACCTGGCTAAGGTTCTGGGCATGGAAGCGGCCCTCAGATTTGTCAATCTTTTGGAGCTGTCTTTTGGCCACCTGAAAGACCCTGGAGTAGACAAAGACCATGACCACCAGGGGCACGTAGAAGGACACGATGGAGGAGGCAATGGCATAGGCTTGGTTCGTGAAGAAGTCACAGCAGGTCTCCTTGGCATAGCAGTTAATGGCTTTCTGGTGGGTGGCCCGGTACCAGTGCATCTGAATGGGCAAGAAGGAGGTAAGGCCTGACACGATCCACACCATCAGAATGATCACGCGGGCCTTATTCTTGGTCAGCAGGCTCTGGTACTTGAAGGGTGAAGTAATGGCAAAGTAGCGATCCACTGCGATCACGCACAGGGTCTCAATGCTGGCCGTGACGCAAAGCACATCAATGGAAGTCCAAAACTCACACCAGAAGTTGCCAAAAGTCCACATTTTCATGAGAATATGGCTGGCCCCAAAGGGCACCACTGCCAGACCCATGACCAGGTCAGCACAGGCCAGTGAAGTGATAAAGTAGTTGGTGACAGTCTGCAGACGCTCGAACTTGGCGATGGCTGTGATGACCAGCACATTGCCAAACACGATGGCCAGGACGATGAGCGACATGACGATGCCCATACCCACCACCCACGCTTCGTCCCGTTCCTGCGTGACGTCGTGGTCCGGCGCGTGGCTTCCATTGGGCGGTAGCAAGAAGGCGCTGCTGTTCCCGGGTTGCCCCATGGCGCGCAGTCTGGCAGGTGAGCGCACTGGCTGCCGGCGCCTCAGCGGGCGGATCCCCGGCGGGGCTCTGCGGGCCGCGGACGGACGCCTAGAAGCCTCATTCAGCGGCCGTGCGGTGGGTGTGGTGGGGGCACGTCCTGCACACTTAGCTTGTCGGGTGCTAGGGGCTCGCGGTGCCAGCCAGTTCCAGCCCGCGCTCTGGAGAAGCCGCCTTGGAGTGCGCACTGCCCGTTATGTGCACAGGACTTTAGGGGAACTGCCCTCGCCGTGACGTACGGGAACTTTCGGCCAATGGCATGCCGGCAGCCCCGAAGGGGCGAGGCACCCTCTGCTTTCCTCCCCCTCCCCTCACCCTCCCTCTCCTGGGGCTGGCCCGGGCGGGGCCCAGCTGCTCTCTGGCGGGCGGGCCACAGCTCCTTCCCGGCTACCCAGGCTGGCCCCAGAGGGCTAAAGCTGGAGCTGGCGTGCTTACTAGCCAACTCGGGGAGTTTTGGCTCTTCTGTGGCGGCTACCTGCCTGCCCTGGGCGCCTGTGCAGCCTGAGGTCTCAGGGCAAAGGGCAGCACACTGGCATTGCCCCACATACGGAGGGAAAACGAGAGTGCCCACCGAGGCACGCACGTACAGGCACAAGTACACCCCGGCAGACATGCTCAGACTTATACGGAACCACAGCCATAGACACTGAGACACATCCTCTCAGGGCACCCGCAGCCACATTCGCGAGCGCGCTCACACAGAAGACGTCAGGCACAAAGTCACCCCCGTCCAACACAGAAACGCGGCCAGAAACAAACACAGAAGCACCCAAAGCACAAAGGCATGGTGACACACACAAAAAGGAAACACACACGCTGGCTTGGAGGCATGCAGAGCGACACAGACACGGATGTCTCCATCTGGGTACTCACAAACTTCCCCTCACCTAAGCACTGATAATGCCCCTCTCTCAACATACACTCGGTAACCCACTATATTCCCTTTAAGACATTTGGCAAGACCGCAGGAGGTGACTTCAACAGCTGCCCATTTCCTCAACACACTCGCTGTCAAGTACTTTCGGTGCTCTCCTTGGGAATTTGCAGGCATCAAGACAGTTTTACCCTTTGGATTTCATTCGGAGAGGGGGTATGCATGTACGTATTTTGGGACGGAGAGAGAAAGTTGTGTGTTCTCGTTTTAATTTTGTTTTGTTTTTAACTCTTAATAAGAGTGTGGCATCACTCACTCATCTGCTGAACCGGAGATGCACTGAGAACCCAAACAATTTCTTCAGTAATCCCAATGCAACTAAAAAAAAATCCTTTCATCTGCTGGATAGTTTGTTAATCTTTCAGGTTGAGCCATATGAAACTGCCACCATTTGGTGTCTGTGTCTTACCAAAATGGCAAATTCATATGATTCAGAGTATTAAGAATGTCTTAACATTAAGAACATTGGAACTATAGAAAGCAAAAGATAATTCTCCCTTAAAAAAAAAATAAAGTAAGACCAAATCTCAAAACTAAGATCTTTGTTCACGAAATACTATCCTTCGCATCTGGCATGTGACTTTACCTCTAAAGTTAAATTAATTTTCAGAGTTTGATTTCCCATGTATTAGCGGTGCCTTTGAAAAACTGAAAGTATTTCATGAAGTGTAACTAAACATACTTTGTAGATTACATGATAACTAACAATGGCTAACACTTATGGTCCATTCTGCTATGTGCTTTTCATGCATTATTCTATTTAATTCTTCCCACAGTCCCATGAGGGTGGGGGTTATTTTTAGCTTAATTCACAAATGGGGCTCAAAGAGGAAAATGGCTTGCCCAGGGGCAATGGCCGGGCAGTGCCAGAATCTGGATTTGACCCAGGTCTGCCTGAGTCCATGACCCATCTTTTAATCTTTTCAATGTACTGCATAATTACATGTAGACAGGAGTGGTGGATAGGGAGGAAGCACTACAACTGGAATTGGAATACCCAGGTTCCAGATTGACCTAACTTGGTGCTTTCTAGTTCACTTTTTTTTTTTTTTTTTTTAAGAAAAATCACAAAGTACCTAATTTCCTTTATCCGTAAAGGGGCATAAAGTCACTTCCATTGGGGTGAACGAGAATTGAATGATATAGTAGTAAATATGAAAGTGCTTTTGCACATATATATGTCACACGAATATAGGTTGTAAGTGAAGTTTATATGAATTACTTAGTGGTTTAGAATATATTGTTAGTTTTTTCTACTAGAACAATAAAAAACTTTAGGGCAAAAGTAACGTGGGTGTTTACTCTGGAAGTAAAGCTAAGAAACAGAATTTAACCTACATGTCCTCGTTAACTTTCTTCATAGCAGAGACTGACTTTTGCAAGACAGATGCCTTAGAAAACAAGTATTTCCCATAAAAGCCACAAATATTAATTAAGGTTCTATTATATTCACATAATTTTCAAAGTGTACTCACCTCATATTTGTGTTTTCCAAAATTGCCTCTGGTAGGATGCATTTTAGGAAGAGGCAGTGTTTGTTATGCAACAACGTTTCTTTAAATACACATCTACCCAAATTGTGGAACTAAAAACCTCCTTCCTGTTTGTGAAGCTATGTCATAAATAAGCATATTGTTTAACCATCTTATAATACGAAAAGAACAAAGAAAACTCTTTTAAAACAGATATTAATTGATCATGTATTTAGATATACACATAAGTCACTTAAAAGTTTAATTGAATATTTTGGGAAACTCCTTTTTCAAAACCCACAAATACTAAATCAGGAGGCACTGGCTAGCCATAAGCAGAAAACTGAAACTGGACCCCTTCCTTACACCTTATACAAAAATTAACTCAAGACGGATTAAAGACTTAAACATAAGACCTAAAACCATAAAAATACCAGAAGAAAACCTAGGCAATGCCATTCAGGACACAGGCATGGGGAAAGACTTCATGACTAAAACACCAAAAGCAATGGCAACAAAAGCTAAAATTGACAAATGGGATCTACTTAAACTAAAGAGCTTCTGCACAGCAAAAGAAAGTATCATCAGTGTGAACAGGCAGCCTACAGAATGGTAGAACATTTTTGCAATCTATCCATTTGACAAAGGGCTAATATCCAAAATCTACAAAGAACTTAAACAAATTTACAAGAAAAAAGCAAACAATCCCATCAAAAAGTGGGCAAAGGATATGAACAGACATTTCTCAAAAGAAGACATTTATGCGGCCAACAAACATATGAAAAAAAGCTCATCATCATTGGTCATTAGAGAAATGCAAATCAAAGCCACAATTAGATACCATCTCATGCTAGTTAGAATGGCGATCATTAAAAAATCAGGAAACAGATGCTGGAGAGAATGTGGAGAAATAGGAACACTTTTACACTGTTGGTGGGAGTGTAAATTAGTTCAACCATTGTGGAAGACAGTGTGGCGATTCCTCAAGGATCTAGAAGCAGAAATACCTTTTCACCCAGCAATCCCATTACTGGGTGTATACCCAAAGGATTATAAATCATTCTACCATAAAGACACATGCACATGCACTTGTATGCTTATTACAGAACTGCTCACAATAGCAAAGACTTGGAACCAACCCAAATGCCCATCAATGATACACTGGATAAAGAAAATGTGGCACATATACACCATGGAATATTATGCAGCCATAAAAAGGATGAGTTTATGTCCTTTGCAGGGATATGGATGAAGCTGGGAACCATCATTCTCAGCAAACTAACACAAGAACAGAAAACCAAACACCATGTGTTCTCACTCATAAGTGGGAGTTGAACAATGAGAACACATGGACACAGGGAGGGGAACATCACACACCGGGACCTCTGTGTATTGGGGGGCAGAGGGCTAGGAGAGGGATAGCATTAGGAGAAATACCTAATGTAGATGACAGGTTTATGGGTGCAGCAAATCACCATAGCATGTGTATACCTATGTAACAAATCTGCATGTTCTGCACATGTAACCCAGAACTTAAAGTATAATAATAAAAAAAAAAGAAAGAGAAATTGCTTATGTCAACTAGGAAGTTCTGGGCCTTTTCCCTCCAGCCTTTATGAGTGGATGTTCTCTCTCTCTTCTGCTACTTCACCAAGCTGGTAGAAATGTCAAGATGTTGTCTGCTAATTAAGAGTTTTCTCCTGACCCCCTTTGTAATTATAGGGTTAGAGAAAGTTAGAATGGGAAAGAGCTTAATACATCATTTAGTTTATTCCCCCCCCAGTTTGCAAATGAGGATACTGAAGTGAAAAAACAAGAAGTGTCCAGCTCAAAGCGGTAAGGAAAATTAGGAGTCCAGATATGCTCCTGACCTCACAAGTTTTCCCTGTGTAATGCTGTTGTTTTATTTACCAGCAGAGGATTTCGAGTAGCACTGCTTACTGTTCATATGGCCTTAGAGAGTTAATGCTTCATTTGAACTGGAAAGTTCTTAGTAGACTAAATGCACCTTTATCTGATGTAAGAAAAGCAGGCTCTTTTACAGTGATTGATAGCATCTAATTACATATTTTGTCAATCCCTTAAGACACTAATTTGTCATTTCCTGCCTGTCAAACAGGAATACAACCCCATATTTGGATTTACCTAATGAATGTTTGAATAGGAGTAAGGTTCCATGGTGCCAGAGCATGCCTTCAAACCAACAGCTAGATGGGTTAGGAAAATCTTATACTAGCTCTTGGTTTAGACGACAGTCCTTTCTTGTTTATGATCCTGGAGAACAGAAACATCTGTAGATTTCTTTTCAAGCAATGGTTTAAAATGCTTGTCTTTAATAATGTCTCCGTACAGCGTTATCTCATTAAATTTACATTAAATGAGATTAAATGCACGTCAAGTGCTTAGCATGCTGCTGTAGAAGAAAAATCTTACTGTTACTTTCTTATTTTTGAATCAAAAATATATATAAATGCATATTGGTCCTATCTAATCATACATATGAAAGGACCCTTTGAACATGGATAATTGTTAATTTATTTTTAATTTGAAATTCTGTGAAAAATAATTGAAAAAGAAACAAAACTTGGTTCTTTAGAAAGAAGAATGATTCGAAAATTATTATCATCATTGAGTAATACAGCTAGATGGGATGTCAGCGTTTTTTGAATGAAGCGTCTCACAATCTAGTCAGCTCTTTACACAATGTACCCACCAAAACTCAGAGCTATCTCTAGTGAGGGCAAGCTCACCAGCCCCTTTCGTAGGTGCATATTTCTCTAGCTTTCCGGAACTGAAATCCGTCTCGCTTCTACTCATGGATCTTAAGTCTGCCCCCTTGAGGCCACTAAAAACAAGTCTTTTCTCTGTCCTAGCTTTTGGGAGAATCCCTTCAAGTTCTCCTTAGAAAACAAAACCTCTTCAGGTTTAACAGTCCTTGTTCCCTTGGTTCTAGAGTCCCTTTTACCATCATGGTAGGCCTCTTTTATTCATGCTTAGGTTTGTCTATATCTAAACTTAACATCAATACCTGGAAAGATGCTAGAACAACTCACCAAACAATCAATTTGCAATCACCTTGGCAACCGTAACTTAGAGCAGAGCAACCAGCAAAGCTTTCCAAACAGCTGATTATACCAGATGAATTTAATTTCCTGCTACGCTAGAGTTTTATGAGACATGCTAATAAATTCTCCACATCTTAGAAGCACTACACAAAAGGAGATGGCATTAAATTAAAGCAAGAGGAGACTTCAGTTGGCCATACAAAAACTCCCTGGCCTGAAGAGAATCAGAATTCAAAGGGGTTAAACTCTAGCAGCTTTTCTCAAATTGGGATTTTTGCAAGATAATTAAACCCTACAGAAAATTATTTTTCCTGAAGCTGGGACGTATCTATTACCCTCCTAGGGACATAAGAGAGAAATTAAATCATTACATACAATGCAATGGATACCTTAGGGTACAGTGCTTAACTGAATCTTCTTTTGCTGAATCTGAGAGGGATTGCTTGAGTCTCCTTCAGGTATAGGAATGAACAGTATGTGATGGTGAATGTGTGTATGTATATATACACACACGCACACCCACATTCATATATACATATATGTGATAGAAGCAGTTTGATTCAGTGGAGAGTGGATGGATGGGAGATTAAGAGGCCTAGATGCTCGTCCCAAACCAGCTATCATGTTCTATGCAACCTTTAG
This sequence comes from Ateles fusciceps, assembly GCA_036589455.1. NCBI lineage: Eukaryota > Metazoa > Chordata > Mammalia > Primates > Atelidae > Ateles > Ateles fusciceps. The sequence goes on along the minus strand of JAZHEH010001005.1, from coordinate 11,446,366 downwards.
CAAGTTGCCTTCTTTCTTTGAGCCTGTCTTCATTTATGAATTGGGAGGTGGGGGCTTGGTGACATCTAACGGCCTTTCTACTCTGAACTGAATAAGCAGGAAGAAAGTGCTTTGAGAGCCATTGAGGAGATAAGTTTTTGATTCTGAAGAGGTACCATGGAGTTGACAAGCAAAAATTGCCAATATCCTACACAACACCTTGATTGTGTTTTTTTATATTCAATATTTCAGCTATTTACATTTCATCTTTGTGATTTCTGCTATTCTGAAGAGCAAGTGTTCTATAATTTGCTAAATTATTGACCTACTTTTAAAACTTCTATGATTTTCTAAATTATTGACTCATTTTTAAAACTTAATACATTTATTTTTAAAGAAAATTTTATGTGACCTGCCATTACCACACATGGAAAACTGGTGTCGTTTGCCATAAATAGAAAGTAACCATGAAGACAAAACAATGTTAGTAAATGCTAGCTAGGTTTTGTTGCTTGCCAAAGTTCTGAGCCTCAGGCCTCTCTATTGTTATTGAAAAGGAAGATTCACACGTGCTAGGATATTAATGGTATTCTAGCATCAAATGGGACTTCTCCATTTGTTTGAAAAGATTGAAAGAAAATTGAAAAGGGAATAACTCCTAAGTAGTACACTGTTATTTAAAGTGCTGTTACTAAATTATTTAAAATAATTTCTGATTACACCTGCAGGTATCTAAGCCCTGGACTTGTGCTAATGGGATACACTACAGTGTGATAGAAAGAGCATGGGCTTTGGAGCCAGAGGAAGGAATCTGGTTTGCAATCACGACTCTGTCCTTGACCAGCTGTGTGCTTCAGGCAATATGCTTTAGGCTTCTGGGCCTCAGAGGGCTTATGTGTAAAATGAGGATAAAATGTCTTGGATGGTTATGGAAGAAATAAATGGAATACATAAAAAACTAGATTTGAAAAGGAAGGTAGGGAACCAAGAGACATGACAACAAACAAACCAGCATAACTTCAATTGGTTGGGGGGTCAGGGGGATGAGTCAAGAGAGTGGTGGAGGCCATTAAGCAGGGTGCAAGGAGAGCAGTGGACTGAGTGTGGCTGTAGGACAAGAAGGGGTGATGAATTCAGATATGACCACACCTGAATTTGAGGTTTTGGTGTGACATCAAAATAGAAGCTAAAAATATCATAATGATTAGGAGTTGAGAAATTGAAATGATGTGTCTGTGGGTGGTCATGATCATGGTGGAAGCATTCCCTGAATAGCAGTACTCTCCGAGGATGTTTTGGATTGCTAAATGAAATAATGCATTTAAGGAACTTGGCATGTTGTTTCAAAAAAAAAGGTTTATTGTTATTACCATCATCATCATTATCATCATCTTGGATTTCCTGGGACAACCCCAATTTCTGAAAATTATACTAGTTTCTCTAAGGGCAGTCCTTCAGATGAATAAATAAATTCATCTAAGAGGGAAAAAATTCTTTGTCTGCATCAACCTACAAACAGTGGTAACATTTGGGGTGGATTTGGAGGGATGTCCACGTGTTGGATTCCCTGGCAGCTGCCTCTGAGATGAAGATTTGTATGCAAGTGATTGAGGAAGGAAAGCTCCCAAAAGAAAACAGTCAGGGAGTGGGAGCAGCAGCTCAGAGAGGGGAAGAAGCAAAGGCAGAGACCCAGTGTAGCCTTATCCTGGGAGCAGCTCTGGAGCCTACTGCTTGCTTCTAAGTCCTTCTTTCTCCAAGTCTTAGTTATAAAGCTCTAAACAAGTTACTTAATCTTTCTGTGTCACACTTTCCTTGTCTGTAAATTGGGGCTGTTGATATTATCTCACAACCTCATGAGGTTGTTATGAAGATCAAATGGGTTAAGGTCTATAAAGTGGTAAGAACTGACGTGGCACATAGTTAGTGCTGAATTAATTATTGATATTAAGCCCATGGGAGCTCTGTTGACTATGGCACTGAGGAAACTTTCCACAGGGAAGAGATAGTGCATACAACTTCTTCAATTGAAGAACCCCTAAGTGCAAACTGCCCAGTGCCAGAGCTTAAGAAAGGGAATTACACAGCATTTTTTAGGCCTTGGAGGAAAGAAGAAGTAGAATGGTTGTGGAGATCACGTGGCATCTGCCACAGAAGAGGAGGTCAAGGAGCAGGGCTGAAGGGGAAACAATGGGAGGTGATAAAATAGATGATGGTTGAAGGACAGAGGAAGGAAAGGAAACAGGGTGGCCTCTCTCTGAAGCAGTGCCTTCTTCTGGGAGGCACAGAGGGAGAGATCTCACTGGGTCAAGGAGAGAAGGTCAAGGTGCCCCAGCTAACTTTAATCGCTATGAGGTGGTGGAACATGCCCTGGACCTGGAGAAGGGAGAGTCTTGTCCTGGCCTTCTCACCTACTGTGTGACTGCCTCTCTCTGGGACTCAGTCTCCTCCTTTGTAAAGTGATAAAGTCAAATCAATTGATCTTTAAGATCCATGCCTGGCACTTCATAGTTGATTGGTGGTGGTTAAGGGGTCTGAAAAACAAAAAGCATGTTTTTTGTTTATTATGCGTGTATTATATACCAGAAGCTGGGCTTGGCCCCTTAAGTACATATTCCCTTCTTCTGTACAACTTTACAAAGTAGACACCGTTATTCCTATTTTACAGATGAAACACTGAAGTGATTAGGCAGCTTGCTTCGGGTTACACAGTAGGTAACAGGAAGAGAAGGAACCTAGCTCTGTCTAAACAAAAGTCTCACTCTGCACCACTAACACAGGATTCAGATGCAACAGTCCAGGCTCAATCAAGCCTGCATGCTCAGGCTGCTGAAAAGGAAATTCCCTGATTGTCAGGGTCTCACAGCTGAGTTTTACCAGACTACTGGGGCAAAGAGGCAGCAGTTTCCTATCACTTATGGGAAAAATGCCAAATGACCAAGATGTAGGGCCAACTACCCTGGTCACAATTTCTAAAAAGAGAGGGAGGATGTTAGGGCTTGGAAGTCATTGGCTGTGAGCTCTGGGCTTTGCTTGGGCCCCTTCCTCCATTCACAACACTTCTTTCCTTATTTCCTCATCTCCTGCATAAATCCCCACTCCCAATACACACACACACACACACAATGCACTCACACACACAATAACTTAAGCTTTCTAAAGTACTGTGTAAGGAGTTATAACATATAAAGACATGAACAAGGAGGCAGGGTCCTTACGTGTAAGAAACTCACAGGCTAGTAGTAGAGATTAGCACATAAACTTGACTTCCACGTAATAGAGTAAATACTACGACTGAGCTGGGAACTTGAGTTTCTTAGCTCCTTAAATGTCAGGTATGTATGTAAAGATGTTGTTTCAGGCCAGGTGCAGTAGCTCACACCTGTAATCCCAGTACTTTGGGAGGCTGAGGAGGGCAGATCACGAATTCAGGAGATCAAGACCATCCTGGCCAACATGGTGAAACCCCGTCTCTACTAAAAATACCAAAAAAATTAGCAGGGCGTGGTGGTGTGCGCCTGTAGTCCCAGCTACTCGGGAAGCTGAGGCAGGAGAATTGGTTGAACCCGGGAGGCAGAGGTTGCAGTGAGCCAAGATCGCACCACTGCACTCCAGCCTGGCGACAGAGTCAGACTCCATCTCAAAAAAAAAAAAAAAAAAAAGATGTTGTTTCAATTTTAGTTGTAAGAAAGATTAAGGAAAATTAATTGTTCAGAAAGAGGAAATGGCTAGGAACTTGAGTTTATGGGCAACAGAGGACTGATTCAGTACTCCATCGCCTCACGTAAACACTGAGGAGGAGGCATGGAGAAGCCTTCCAAGAAGAGCAGGTGAACATCGGATAACAAGGAATCTTCAGCCAAGAGATGAATGGGGTTGCATAAAAATAAAAAATAAATTGGCACAGTTGTTTGGACAGTGATTTGGCAAAACTTCTTAAAGTGTAAAAATATATGTATCTTTTTACCTAGACATGTCATTGCTGGAAATTAGTTCCTTAAATGTCAGGTGTGTATGTAAAGATATTGTTTCAATTTTGTTTGTAATAGAGAAAGATTATGGAAAATTAATTGTTCAGAAAGAGGAAATGGCTAATATCTTGGTAGAAAATCATATATTGTGATGCATAGTTATTAAAAAGAATTAAATAGATCTAAATGCACTGACTCAGGAAGTTGTCCTTGCTTTATAATTAAAATTAAAAAACAAATTGCATATAAGATTATAGAAAATAAATCAATTTTTGTTATGCTGGAAAAATATATGTATGAGAGTTTTGAAACACCACTAAGCCACTATATCCAGGTCCTCCTATAAGCTCAAGGGGGCATACCTAGCAGTTCGTGTGGTACTACTTTTCAAAGATTTACAGTAACATGGGGAAGTAAAAAGGGTAGTTATGATGTGACAGGATGTGTAATAAAGGCTATAAAAGAGGTATAAAAAACGGATTTGCACTCAATTGAGAGCTAGTCTTGTTAGTGTTGTCAAGGAAGATCAAGAGACATCATAAAAAGTTTCACTCAGCTGGTAGCTGTTGAGCAGAGCTTGAAGGATGCCTGTGATGCTGGTAGTAGGGCATGAAAGGAGGGAATGCCAGGGAGAAGGAACAGCGTGAACTGAGGCATGGAAGTGAGAAAATTTGAACTATGCTTGAGAAACAGCAAGTATTCCAGGAGACCTGGGGCACGAGGCATATGAGGAAGAAAACAGTAAATTAATAGTAATAGTGAGTTGGGCCAGATATTTTTAAAGCCCATGAATGCTGAGGTGAGGAGTTGAGGCTCAAGACAAATCATGGAGGGAGATGGAAGAGGCCTTGGAAACCCTTAATCTGTAAAACAGCCAACAATTAGATGAACGAGGCTATTTCACAGAGATGTTCTCAGTAGTCCTGTGCCAAGCAAGCGGAAGAGAAGAAGCAAATTTGACATGGTGCTGCACCCATGGGTCTGTGCTGTGTGCCAGGCCTTTGTTTTCTCATTTGCAAAGCAAATTTTTCCTCCTCTCCTGCCAGCTCCCAGACTGGTGGTGAGAATCAAATGAACAAATGTGTATAAGACTTCGGAACTGACTGCAGGAGAAGAGCTGTGTTCCTACAGGGTTTTGTGATCGTTATTACTAGAAAATACAGGACTGACCTCAGACAAGTGGAGCATTCAGGGGATACAGGGGAGGGTGTGTGACAAGCTGTGGGAGTACATGGAGTGGTTGGGCAATGAAGGATGAAAAGAAGTGAATAGATCAACATGCAAAATTCACAAACAACAAGAAACTTTTCTTTTTTTAAATATACCACACTGGAAAAATTTAATGTATTACAAAAACTTAAAGTTGGAAACAGACACTGGTAGACCTCATTAGTGTTCCATCAAAACTTAAAGCGCACATACCCTTTGACTCAGCAATTCCAGTGCTAGGAATTTCTCTTTCACGTGCAAGCACACAAATACATAAACAATAAACATAAAGGATGTTCATTGCAGTATTGTTTGACATAACAACAACAAAAACCAAAACTGGAACTAACCTAAATGTATGTCAAAGGAGAGTGCCTAAATAAATTACTGTATTGACATACTATAGATTATTATGCCAAAATGGATGTTTATAGAAGTTTTATTCATACTTGCCAAAACTTAGAAGCAACCAAGGCGCCCTTCACTAGGTGAATAGATTAATAAACTGTGGTACAGCCAGACAATAGAATTCTACTCAGCACTAAAACGAAATATGCTATCAAGACATGAAAAGATATGGAGGAATCTTAGTGCACATCACAAAGTGAATGAAACCAATGTGAAATGGTGGTAAACTGTACGATTCCAGCAACTGTCATGCCACGGCATAATGATGTTTCAGTCAGCTGAACCTCATATACTATAGTGGTCCCATAAGATTATAATGGAGCTAAAAAAATCCCTATCACCTAGTGACATCATAGCCATCATACTGTCATAGCACAATGCCCTACTCACCCATTTATGGTGATGCTGGTGTAAAACCAACTGTGCTAGAAGTTTATAAAAGTATAGCACGTAAAATTACGTACCATGCATAATACTTGATAATAAAAACTCAAGTTACTACACTATATTTTTAATCATTATTTTAGAGTGTACTCGCTATAAAGGAAACATTTCTTGCAGAACAATATGTTGTGTTACATCAGCAGCAGCCTTATACATGTCTTATTGTACGTGTCTCTTAATTGCTTAATTTTCTCATGTTCTTGATTTAATCTCATGTTGTTTTGTTCATCATGGCCCCTAAGTGTACAAAACCCACTGTTAATGTTGTCAGGGAGTGGCCACGTTGAACGATTGACCTGGAAACAAAATTAAAAGTGACTAAGGGCCATAGAGGTGGAAAATCAGTCTTGATTATTGCTTGCCAGTCAGGCATGTCCCATTCCACCATTGCTACATGCTTTTTTTTTTTTTTTTTTTTTTTTTTTGAGACAGAATCTTGCACTGTCACCTGGGCTGGAGTGCAATGGTCCCATCTAGGCAGGCTGACTGCAATCGCCACCTCCCAGGTTCACGTGATTCTCCTGCCTCAGCCTCCCGAGTAGCTGGGATTACAGGTGCACACTGCCACACACAGCTAATTTTTTGTATTTTTAGTTGAGAGATGTCACTTGTTAGCCAGATTGGTCTCCAACTCCTGACTTCATGATCCATCCAGCTCGGGCTCCCAAAGTGCTGGGATTACAGGCGTGAGCCACCACGCCCAGCCATTGCTACAATCTTATTTGAGATATAGAAATAAAAGGCTAACCCCAATCATGGTGTTCAATTTATTGTTGGCTATGGATGGCTTAAATGAGGGGGTGTCCAATCTTTTGCCTTCCTGGACCACATTGGAAGAAGAATTGCCTTGCCCACACATAAAATACGCTAACACTAACAATAGCTGATGAATTAAAAAAAAATAGCAAAAAAACCTCATAATGTTTTAAGAAAGTTTACAAATTTGTGTTGGGCCATGTTCAAAGCCTTTCTGAGTTGCATGCGGTCTTCGAGGAGTGGGTTGGACAAGCTTGGCTTAAACAGTTCAAGAATTCTTACTTATTACCTAATGTGAAAGCTAGTGGTGAATCTGCGAGTGCTGATATAAAAGCAGCTGAATAATTTTTGGAAATTCTAGATAAGATGATTGTGGAGCAAAATTACTTTCCAGAGCAAATATGGATGAAACCTCTCTATTCTGGAAACATGCCTGAAAGGACCTTTATCCAAAAGGATGCCAAGTCAATACCAAGTTTCAAGGCTTTTCCTTAAAAGGAATGTCCCTACTTGGGGGCCATGTTTCAGGCTACAAATTGAAATCCTCTGTAATCTGGCACAGTGAAAACCCCAGGGCCTTCAAGCATATCGGTAAGCACACACTGCAGTTTACCGTAGGAACAGTAAGAAGTCATGAATGACCCAGCTCTTCTTCCAAGATGTCCTCCTTAAATTATGCCAGTGAAATGGAGAAGTACTGTTTGGGGAATAATACACCTTTCAAGGTTTTGCTTATTTTTGATAATGCTCCTGCACATCCTTCTTTTTTTGATTATCTTCATCCAATGTCACCCTGGTGTCTCTCTCTCCAAGCACCACCTCTGTTCCAACTAATGGATCAAAGGATTATAGCAGTTTTTAAGGCCTACTTACTGCCTGAGGAGGACCTTTGCCTAGGCTATTGCTGCAAATAAGGAAGATTCTTTTTAAAGACATTGATGCAATTCTGGAAGGATTACAACATTTATGACTGCATCAACAACCTTGGTTAAGCTTGGGGGTGAGGTCACCAAGGAGTGTATAAATGGTATCTGGAAAGAGACATGCAAGAGATTCGTCCATGACTTCAAAACTTTGCTAAGGATGAGGAGGTTGCAAAAAATTCACAAGGCTTTAGTTGAAATGGTAAACAACTTTAACCTGGGTGTGGAGAAGGATGACATTGAGGAGGTCCTAGCTGTGGTCACTGAGGAATTGACTATTGAGGAGCTACTGGAATCGGAACAGAAGCGCATAGCTGAAGAAGAGGCAAGAGAAAAGGAAACTACAGGAAATAAAGGAAAATTCCCCAAGGATATTGACAGTGATGGGCCTAGGCAGAAGCTTTTGCAGACCTCAACAAACTCCTTAAAATGTTTGAAAATGTTGACCCCAACATAAAATGATTTTCATTAGTAGAGAGGTATGTTCATGGTGCATTATCTGTTTACCAGCAAATCTATGATGAATGAAAGAAACAAACCAAGCAGACCACCGTGAACACATTTCTGAAAAGAGTGACATCTCAACAGGAGCCTCAGCAGGTCCTTCAGGAGGTATCCCAGAAGAAGGCATTGTTATTATAAGAGATGACAGCTCCATGGGTATTATTGCCCCTAAAGACCTTCCAGTAGGACAAGGTGTGGAGATGGACGGTGTTGATTTTTTTGATTCTGACCCTATGGTCTAAGGTAATGGCTAATGGTGTGTTTGTTTCTTGGTTTTTAACAAAATAAATGTAAAAAGTAAAAAATTAAAACATCGTTAAAATAGGTAAAGCTCATAGAATAAGGATATAAGGAGAGAAAAAATTTTCTTCGACTGTATTTGTGTTTCAAGCTGTTACCACAAAAAGAGTAAAAAAGTTAAAAGAAATTAAGTTTTTAAAGTAAAAACGTTACAATAATCTAAGTTTACTGTTGAAGAGAGGAAAATTACTTTATTTATAAATTCAGTATAGCCTAAGCATACATTATTTAGACTGTCTATAGTAGTGTATGATAATGTCCTAGGTCTTTACATTCACTAACCACTTAGTCATTGACTCACCCAGAGCAACTTCCACTCCTGCCAGTGCCATTGATGCTATGCGCTCTATAAAGATGTTCCATTTGTTATATTTCATATAATATTTTTACTGTACCTTTTCTATGTTTAGCTACACAAATACCACTGTGTTGCAGTTGCCTACAGTATTCAGGACAGTAACAAGCTGTATAGGTTTATAGCCTAGAGCAACAGGCAATGGCATACAGCCTAGGTGTGCAGTAGGCTATACCATCATACCATCTAGGTTTATTTAAGTACACTGTATGATGTTTGCACAATGATGAAATCGACTAATTATGCATTTCCCAGAATGTATCCAAGTCACTAATTGGCACATGAGTGTATATGACATTCTGGAAGAGGCAAAACTATGGATACAGTAAAAAGATCAGTGGTTGCCTGGGCCTGGGGAGAGGGAGAGATGAGTACATGGAGCACAGAAGGGCAGCAAAACTATTTTTAGGGCAGTGAAACTATTCTGTAGGATACCATAATGTTAGACATAAGATGTGTCCCTATGCATTTGTCAAAACCCTTGGCATGTACATCAAGAATGAACCTTAACATAAACTGTGGAGTTTGGGTGATTATTATTTGTCTGCATAAGTTCATCAGTTCTAACAAATGTACCTCTCTGGTGTGGAACGTTGATAGTGGGGGAAGGCTGTGTGTGTGTGAGAGCAGTGAGTGTATGGAAAATCTCTGTACTTTCTACTTAATTTTGCTGTGAACCTGTGCTTTAAAAAATAAGTCTATTATTATCATTATTATTATTTATTATTTGAGACAGGGTCTCATTCTGTCACCAGGTTGGAGTGCAGTGGCACGATCCTGACTCATTACAACTTTGCCTCCCAGCTTAAGCGATCCTCCCACCTCAGCCTCCAGAATAACTGGGACCACCGCACCCAGCTAATTCTGTATTTTTTGTAGAGATGTGTTTTCACCATACTGTCCAGGCTGGAAGCCTATTATTTTTTAGAAAGGTAGCTCTGTACCAGCTCATCTGAAGCAATATCTAAAATACATCAAGAAGTAAAAAAGCGAATTGTACAAGTGTGAGTAGCATGTTTCCATTTGTGTAAACAAACCATTGTACATGGCATCTCCCCCAACATAAATGCTCATCATAGGAATATATGTATATAAATTCAATAAATTAGTCTGATGTACAGTGAAATTTTATGCTGTAGTTCAAAGAATGAGCCAGATATATGTGCTGATACATAAAGATCTCCCAGATATGAAGTAAAAAAGGTTTAAACAAAACTACATAAAATATCACCTTTTTTTTTTTTAAATTGAAGCAGAGTCTCGCTGTGTCACCAGGCTGAAGTGCAGTGGCGCGATCCTGGCTCACTGCAACTCACCTTTTAATATAAGTAACACATGTGTCTATATTCACAAACATATTTTTGAAAGTAGAAGCAATTAACAATGTATATACAACATAGGGGACCAGGGACTGGGACATGGGACCTGTGCAGTGGCCCCAGACAATCTACTTTTACTTTCCTTTTGGTACTCACCTGTTTTGTTTGAGTTTTTACCATAACTACTATTAAAAAGTGCAATTTAGTAAAAACAAAACCGAAAACCAAAACTAATCTCCACAGATTTCAAGAATATAGTGTCATGGCCACAAGAGTCCTTTCCTTTGCCTCCTCTTTTTTGGGTGGAGAAATTGAGAAGGAACTGAAGTAAAAGTGAACAAGCTCAATAATAATTCTGTGACTACAGCAACCAAGATTGGGGGTGGGGCAGGGATGTGCAACAGATAACAGCAAAGAAGTAAAAGTAGAAATTGTTAGAATTTTTTAGTAACCTGGAGGGGGAAAGAGGAAGGATGTGAGAAGAAACCAGAAAATGAAAGTAAAGATGGCAAAAACTTGAACAAATGAGGAAGCTGGTAGAGAAAAGCCCAAGCTTGCTTAAGCAGTTTCTGGGGCTTATTTTTTGTCCTGAGTGTGTGTGAGTGCATGTCTCTGTGTATGTCTGCTGATGTGGCCCTTTTTGACAGTCCAGTGGATTAACAGGGCTATAAATCATTCTGTCTCAGAGTTGGAGTGCCTCGAGGGATTACCTTGCTCGGCAGAGCCCCACTTTGGCAGAGGGGCCCCAAAGGCAGCCAGATACCAAGCAGGGTGGGAGGCCTTGGTCCCCCACTCCAGCCAGCGCTGCTCCACTTCTGGCTGCTTTCTGTATCCTGCTTCTGCTTAAATTTGTATTTGTGCAAATCTTCCACTGCTGAAAAATATCCACTGACATAACAACCCTTTCTCAATACAAACAGGGAAACAGGTCCTTAGTCAGGAAAGAATTTGAGAAGTATCACAGAAGTAGTAGGAGAAACAGGTCTAGAATTTATGATTTCTGATTCTCAATCTCTGTTACTGATTTATTTTTATTTATTTATTTATTTATTTATTTATTTACCTTTTAGCTGAGCCAGAGAAGAAGAGGAGAAGGCCTAAAGGCAAGTTTAAATTTCAGTGGCTTAAGTGGAAAGGGGATATTCCTAAGGAAAAACAATATTAGATTCACAAAAACCAGTAAGGAGAAAAATTATCAGTAACTATAATAGAATAGACAAAAGATGAAAATTGTGCTCAAATATTTTCATGGGTGAATTGAACCATAAAATTGGTATTTAAGGACTCAAATGTCAGGGATTTAAATAAATTTTGCTGATGCAACCAAAAAGTGTAACGGTTTGATTACCTCTTCTGGGTTAGTGACGTTGCAAGGTGCTGTTGATACAATGGTGAATAATTCAGACACAATTGCTGTCCTCAGTGATTTGCAGTCGTGTGTATAGTTTGTTGGTTTGAACAAAACAAGAACATGGCTTTGCTTATATGAATGTTCCTTCAATGCGCTCTTGAGCTACCAATTATTTGCAAAGCTCAGAAAATACTGATATGAACTGTCTCATAAAAAGATGTTGGTCTCAGCCTCTGTGAGGTTCAGAGTCAAGATTAAAATCAGCAACTCAGGGGAGCCTGTTGACGGGGGAGAGACCTCAGCTGCTGCTTACTGGTTACTGGAAAGTGGAGGAGAGTCTGGGTAAACAGAGCAGCCACAGGAGCAAAGCAGAGCGTTGCTAAGAGGGAAGGGAAAGAAGAAGAGCAGACGCCCCTGCCCTTGGCAGGGAGCTGACATGCTGATGTGCTTCACTCAGCTGACATGTTGGGTGAAGTAGCCGGTCAGTGACCAACAAGCCCTGAGGATGCAGCACAGACCCTCAAAACCCCAGAATCCTAAAGCTGGGGCTGCCATGCAAGACCAAGGGTCCCAATTCTCCCTGCACAGATGAGAAGCCTGAGGCCCACAGGTGGGAAGTGGCTTATAATTGTCACACACAAATTGGAGGCAGTGCAGGGATCAGAACCCAGGACTCTCAGCTGAGGACTTTTCTCATGGCCCCATCCTATCCTGTGAAAGGAACATGACAGTAACTAAAGACAGGATGTATTGGAGTCAAATAGACCTGGATTTGCATCCCAGTTCTGCCACTTGCTGCTGACTTTATAATCTTGGGAAAGTTTGTCTATTAGCCTTGATCCCTTCATCTGTAGAATGAGGATAGTATAAAGGCTTATCTCCAAGATAGCCATCCTGGATTCCTTCTATCCTGTTGCACATGCCATTGCCTCATCAAGAAGTGAAGTTTATTCTTCCACCTCCTTGAACCTGGTCTGATGTGTTACTGCTATGTCCAGTGAATTCAGTGAAAGTGATGCCACCAGTTACAGAGCTAGACTTTTAGGGGACTGGCAACTTCTGCCTGTCTCACCAGAACTGCTTTCTTTGGGGAAAGACCTCCACTATGTACAAAGTATGCTATCCAGAGACCTCCATGCTATGAAGAAGCACAAACTAGCCATGCATGGAGAGAGACCTCCCACCCAACCTACTCCAGCCTCCAGCTCTTCCAAGATTGTTTGTTACATAGCAGTAGATAAGGGGAGCACTTACCACCTGAGACTATTGTGTGGATTCATGAAACAACTATTTAGACAGGGCCTGGCACACGGTGAAAATGAATAAATGCTAGCTTCTTATTTTCATGAAGTAAAAATAAAGAAACTCCAAGCACCTCCATCATAAGTCTCTTGGAATAACTATGTCTGCAGCACCCCTAACGGATGCATTTGCGGACCACACAGAACAAGCTCCATCCCTCCTCTGTCGCACAGCCCATGGACCTCTGGAGACAGCCCTGCATGTCCCTCACAGTGTGCTGCAGCCATGCTGGCCTTCTCAGCCCTTCCTGTGATTCAGGTATTTGCACATGCTGTTCCTAATGTCTAAAAGTCTTTCCTTCCCCCTCTGTTTATCTCATACATGCTTGCTCATCTCTTAACTCTCAGTGTTATTGTCATTTCCTCTGGAAGTCTATGTCCCCACCCTCTGGGACGTGCTCTCAGAACACTGAGCCCTTCTTCTTCCCAGCACTTATCTCTGCCTTGCACCTTTGCCTTTATTTGTGAGATCATTCTATTAATATATTTTTCAAAACACTCCCTTGGGGCAGAAACAACATAGACTTTATTTGCTGTTGTTTATCATTCTGTCCCCCCAAATCTAATACCAGCTTGAACTCCTGAATATGTTGATGCTCAATAAGTAATCTCCGCAAGCAAGCTCCATTTTCCTTGTTTTTTATTCCTCAGACTAAGCATCAGCAGTCCCTTCAAGGCACAGGACTTGACCTCATATTTGTTCCCCTTCTGTTGCATCGACTTCTGGTTGAGGCTGCTCAGCCCACATTTCCTTCTGTGTTCACCACCTCCAGGGCCCTGCCTTCAAGCTCTATAATCAGTGGCTTGTTTCATGGTTTTGCTATTTTGGGAGAAGCCTCCCCAATACTAAGCAATTTCTCCTTTCTGGTTGTCTGTTATAAAACAAGTTTGTTCCTCAAACTTGAATTGTGGATCCCCAGGGCTATAGGGAAAACTGCTGCATGGGCACCCCCTTGGGCTCCTAGCTGCTCCCTGAGTCATCTCTCCAACACCACATTCCTTCCTCTTTCACTCCAGGTTCTTTCTTTCGCCCTAGTTGAGGCACCAATCATCACTCACTCAGAGAATTATATTTACATCACCTCCAGTCTCTCCCTGCTCTAGTCCTCCTTCATACCAGCTATTCCAGGAATTTTCTGAACTACAAACCTGCTCATGTGGCTTCCCAGCCCAAGACCTTCAATGAACTCCGCCTGCCCTGCCACACTGCCTTTGTCATTAGCAGTGCTTGCAAACTGGCATTCACAGCCCACATCTGGCCTCGTGCTTTGGTGTGGCCTGCAGAGTGTAAAAAATTAATTAGGCTTTAACATTTAAAATTTGAGTATTTTTACATAGCATTCCAGATTGCCAGTTTCTCTCAATAATGCCAATGACCCAGCCATACTGGAAATATGAAAAGAGTAGGTTGAAGCTGAGAAAAGTCTGCTCCCCTGGGGCACATGGCTTGGAGTTTGCCAGTCTCCACCTCTCCCTAAAGTCCCCCCGGCTTTCAGGCTGAGTGGGCAGCTGTCATTTATCATTGCATTTGCGGTGACTCATCCCATGGCTCCATTTGTTTGTGCTACCCTCCTGCCTTCTGCAGGCCCCTGCGTGGCTGCCCCATCTGGCTTATAAGAATTCTCAACTTCTGAGCATGTCAAGAAGTAGAGGAGGAGGAAACGAACAAAGAAATAACATTTTCCTCGGCTAGTTGAGCAGCCCTTACAATTCACAGATTACTTTATTTTTGTATGTGGGCTGAAATTATGGTTATTTTTTACTTTCCTCATTGTGTTTTCCTATAGTTCCCAAATTTTCTACTATAACCATAGGTTTATTTTGCAAAGCTAGAATTTAAATAAAGGCTATACCTACAGAATTTTAGCTATGGACGTAAAATACGGAGCACTTTGCTCCCCCTTATATATTTACTCTTACTATTGTCTCTGTTATCCAAGTCAGTCACTTGTCACATGTTACTACCATTAGTTCATAAGTTAAATAAATTTAAATTGCCGTTTACTTCTTCTTATAGTTTTACCTTTTTTGTAACTATTTTGTTGAAGTATAACATACAAATAAGTGCAAAAATCATAACTATGCTCATTTTTATAAGTGTATTTTAATGCCTAATACATTTTCAAAAAATGGCTACACTTTTATAAATAGCACCTAGATTGAGGAAGCACTTCCACACATATTAGCTCATTTAATCTTCATGATCTTTAGAGGCAGGCAGAATTGCAAGGGAGGAAATTGAGGCTGACAGGAGGCAAAAATAAATGCCTGTTTTAGGTCTCCCAGCTTGAGTATGGCTGAATTGAGATTTGAACCCCGTCTCTGTGAATTATAACGAACTTTCAAAGGAGCCATGCCTGTTGAAAGGCAGAGAGGCAACGCCAGGAAAAGAGAACTGGAGAATACAATGCTGCTGTGAATCAGATGCACGGCAAATTTAGGATCTGGGTGTGTAAAAATCACATGCTCTCTCTACTTGCCTCCCAGCTTTCTCCTCTTCCCCTCACCCCTCCTCCCTCTGTCATTTTGGTTATTTTTCCATTTACTGCTCCAAGTTCAGTGAAGCATTCCTCTTAATGGCACATTTTAGAATCAGTTTGGCCAAGAGAGTTACCACATTGAAGAAATTCATCCCTGGCTTCCTTCCTCTGCCTTTATTGGAGCACGTAAACAGTAGCTGCAGAACTGGAAACAGGAAATGCCCTATTTGTACAATGGCTAAAGCCTGAGATAGGAGCCTCTAGAGTAACATCATTCAGAAATCCCCAGCAACTCCCTGGTGCTGCTTCTGTCAAATCCCAGCTCCTACTTGGAAAGGCCCTTCGATCATCTAGCTCTTTCCCTCTTCCATGGATGGAGAATCTGAAGCTCAGAGAAAGAAAGATGTTTGCCCAAGGACATGGTCAACCAGTGACATAGATAAAGTTAGAAAGAAGCGGCAACACTGTTTCCTAATTATGTGAAATCGGTATACCTTTATATCAGGTTCTTTACTTGTGCTGGTTATGTACCTGTTGCATCTCAGCTTCAATACCACCTTCCTATCTCTGTTCTATGATGCTAGTGCTGGAAGTCTACTAACTACATTTCGTAGATTTTCTTGCTGGATATCTTGATGTTTCCTTCTGGCAGCAAAGGAGAGTTAGTGTTCTATCTTTAGCTCCTTTGGCATCCCCCACTATAAGCTGTGGGTATTTCCCAACTAAGAAGTCTGAGCTCCGGCCACATGGTTTCTCCTCTCCCTGAGGTGTAAGCATCAGACAGGCATGGGACCCTCCTATAAATTCTAGTTTTGGGTAGCCTTTCCATTTCCTTTCTGTTATCTCAATGCTGTAGGTGGTAGCTACTTTCTGCAGTTACTCATATCTAAATTTCCTCATCATTTTATTTTTGTTTGTATAAACTTCCAACAACTGTGCAATGAATTCCCTGTACTTAATACCTTTTATTTGAAATACCTAGCATGGTTTTTTATCTTCAAAGTAAACTCTATTGATGTGTTACTTAAAATCTTTAACTCTCTAATTTTTGTAGTTTTCTACTTCTAAACATTCATAGAATCAAAATAAGTGATGTCTAGAATATGGGAAGGGACATTAACATTTATTTATTCAACAAATATTTACTTGGGATGCATCTGGGTTATGGAACACAATATTAAACAGTTCTTAGGTACAAGGTGTTTGAAGTCTTGTGGGTAGACAGGTTAGTAAACAGGCAAGTATAGAGCAAAGTAAAAAGTGTTAGGAGGGGGTGTAAGTACATGGGGGCATTGGGAGAATATGAGACCCAAATCTAAAATGGTAAAGTGGCAAAATACTAAGGAGGACTTCCCTGAGAAAGTAAGATCTAACTTAAACCTGAGAGACAAGTAGGAATTACTTTGCCAAACAAATTGGTGGGTACGTGAGGTTGATGGAAGAGATATTATGGGCAGAGATGATAAAGAACCTGTCAGGGCATATTACAGGTTGAATTAGATACCCCCCTGCCCCACCAAATTTACATGTTAAAATCCGAGCCCCTAGTACCTCAGAAAGTGACCTTACATGGAAATAAAGTTGTTGTAGATATGATTGGTTAAAATGAGGTCATATCGGGAATAGGGTGGGCTCCTGGACCCAGTGTAACTTTTGTCCTTATAAAAAGGGGGAAATTTGGAGATAGATACACACAGGGAGAAGATCATGAGAAGACAAAGACAAAGGTCAGAGTGACATACTACAAACTAAGGAACACTAGATATTACTTGCAAATTATACCATAAGCTAGAAGAAAGACATGGAACAGATTAGATTCTTCCTAGCAGCCCTCAGAAGGAACCAATCCTTATGACACCTTGAATCTCAGACTTCTAGCCTCCAGAACTGTCAAGCCATCAACTCGTCATTGAAGTCACCTAGTTTGCCGTACTTTATTATGACAGCAATGAATATGAACTAGCAAACTAATATGGGGACCAATCATGAAGGATATTATTATTATAAGCTTTGCTAGTGACACTGTCCATATGTGAAAGTCGGCTTTGAATCCAGGCTGAGAATAAATATCAGTTACATAATACCACTGCCCCATGAAAGGTTAGATTTTTATCTCTAGATCAATGCCTATCATTGGAAATTTTCTGGAAGTCAGGTTTATTGAGGTATAATTTGCAAACAGTAAAATGTACTTTTTAGTGTGAAGCTCTGTGGATTTTGACAAATGCATATGATTGTGTAACCACCACCATCATGAGTTGGGTAACCACCACCAACAGTTTTAAGAGTTTTAAGACAGCGGTGACACAGCACATTTTTCATTTTAGAACTATCCTCCTGACTGCATTATGGATAATGGATCAGAAGAGGCCAAGAATAAAGATGGGAATGGAAGATAGCAGTGGCATGGACGGGAGTAGTAGGATTGGACATGGAGGAAAGTGAATACCTGTGAGAAAAACAGGAGTAGTAAAATCTACGGACCTTAGAAACCATTGCTTCTTGAGGCTTCTAACATGTAAACAGGGGTCAAATCTGAGTGACCCTCTGATCATCTGAGATTTTTAGCAAAGACTTAAAAGCCTAATTAGGTGGAACACAATATTAAATATCACCAATAACGTGTACTCCCTGAGTGTAGCTCTTTTTGTGACCTGCTCTGGCTAGGAGTCACTCCATTAGTCTTACAACAGTGATTAGTTATAACTGAACCTGAGAGAGTTATATAATTTTGAGGCTATATCATGAAGTTGGGCTCATGATGAAAGATTTCTTGAAAAAAAGTGGTGAAGATGGGTGTGCTTAAACAAACCTTCTGTGTGCATTTGAGAAATTTGGATCATTTTCAATAGTTATTTACCAACTGTGGGCCCTCTTGAGGAATTAGTGCCATTAGTACTGATTCCACATAGCCTGTGTATGTTCATTTCTTAAGCCTTCCTTCTCATCATTTTGTTCTTTGCTCAAAGGTCCTCTCTCCAGAGTGACTTTTCCTGACCATCTTGTATAAAATAGTAACCATCTTATACCTGTCATTCTCAATCTTTTATCTTGCTTTTTTTGAATGAGGTTTATCTGATTTTGAAACTTTTAATCTGTGTATTCTGTGTTCTTTACTTCCACTACCCCTAAATACAAGCTCCATGGGTGCAGGGACTTTATTTGTATTGGTTATCACTCTGTTATCAGTGTCTGGAATGATACTTGGCACATAATGGGCACTCAATAAACATCTGTGGAATGAATGAATGAAGCTATGGTCCACCATTATTAAATCTTCAATATCCATGATCTAATCTCTAATCCAGCCACTTCAATTTGCAGATAAGGAAAGGTCAAGGTAGATGAAGAAATATGCTTAAAGTCCCAGAGCAGGTTGGTGGCTAAGGCCAGATGAGTACCCAAGTTCCCTGGTTTATAGTTCAGACCTCTTTCCCCTGCTTCATGTGGCCCTCAAACTTGTCCAATCCCAGCACAGCACAGTGGATGAAGAACATGGACTTCAGAAGCCATTATACCAGGGTTTAAATCTGAACTCCACCACTTGTGCAGATTGTGCTACTTCTCTAAGTCTGTTTTGTTCATTTATAAACAAGGATAAAACCTACATTAAGTACCATTTCTGTGAGTCTTAAATGAGATAGTTCAGTTGAAGTGCTTTGTGTATGGGGCCCAGCAAAAAATAAAATTTTCCCAAATACTAGATATTGCTATTCCTCGGTGAGAACCACCAGTGGGTTTCATATCTTTTTTGACTTCTGGTAGGCTTGTATAATTTCTCATTTGCTTTTTAAGCTGTGGGTGACAGCAAAATACTAGGGGTATGTTAATACATGATGGAAAAAGGAGGAAAGGGTTCTCCTGTATGAGAGGGAAACACACATATGGAAAAAAAACCTGTCCCATTTCTTATTAAGTCCCATTTTTCTCATCTGCAGATGGGATGACTGAATTTATAATCTCTATGCTGCTGTCTATACCAGACATCTTGTGATCCATCACTTGAAAATAGAATGAGGTTAAAATGGCTCATGCTTAGTGTAAGGGAGAAGTTGAAGGAACATAATCTAGCATGTCAACCTCTTTTTTGTTTCCCTGACGGCTCAAAGCAATTCATTTATTTCTTAAATGAGTAGTCAGCTGGGTGTGGTGGCTCACGCCTGCAATCCCAGTACTCTGGGAGGTCGAGACAGGAGGATTACTTGAGGTCAGAAGTTCAAGACCAGCCTGGCCAACATGGTGAACTCCGCCTCTAGTAAAAACACAAAAATTAGCCGGATGTGGTGGTGGGTGCCTGTAATTCCAGCTGCTTGGGAGGCTGGGACAAGAGAATCTCTTGAACCCAGGAGGTGAAGGTTTCAGTGAGCCAACATCGCACCACTGCACTCCAGCCTGGATGGCAGAGCATGACTCCATCTCAAAAAAAAAAAAAAAAAAAGAGTAGTCACTGCATGTCTGCTATTTGCCAGGCCTCATGATGGGAATGGGGATGGTTTTGTCTGAGAATCTGAGTATTAGATGGGTCATCTGTGCTTCTTTTAGGCGCAGATGCTGGGCCAAATGCTCTCTGCACTACTGTGTTAGATCCAAAATCAAGGTGTCAGCAGGGTTGGTTCCTTCCGAGGGCTGTAAAAGATCATCTGTTCTATGCCTCTCTCCTAGCTTCTGGTGATTTGCTGGCAATCTTTGGTGTTTCTTGGCTTACAGATGCATCACCATGATCTCTTCCTTTATCTTCACACGGCATCCTATCTGTGTGTGTGCTGTCCCTATGTCTACATTTCCACTTTTTATAAGGGCACCAGTCATACTGGATACAAATGACTTCACTTTATCTCGGATATCTGCAAAGGCCTTGTTTCCAAATAATGTCGTATTTACAGGTCCTGGGGGTTTGAACTTCAACATCGTTTTGGAGGACACAATTCAATTTATCCTTTCAACAAGCATCCTTCTCATCCTCAAATAGCAACCTTGAGTTTTCCCTACAGACAGGAGCAACTATATTTGCCTGGTCCTGGCTTCCCACGGAATTAGGCTCACAGCTCCTAAATACCACAAGCCCGTAGGTGCAGCCCAAGATTCCATTTGTATTTCTGAGTCACTTCCCAAATGGGCTCATATTAAGTTTGTTTTAAGTTAAAAGAACCAGATTTTTCCTTTTAATTGACAAACCAGTTCATCTATCCAGTGCTTAAACATCTGACTTTATGAAACTAAGTACTAAACAATATGAATTCCTAAATGATTAATCTTTGAAGGGCTCAAGTTAGTATCATGAGAACTTGAGTTATTAACTTTAGGTCCATATACAGTTGACTTTGTTGCCATTTCTTCACAGCCTCTGGACCCAGTTGGAGGACTCTTTTGTCCAAATGGTCAGCCTCATTAGTGATAAGCATGACCAGGTCTCTTGCCTGTAACTCCTTGTGAGCAACCTGTCCCATCCCTGGCACCTTACTGATAAGGTCTCCCCAGGCTCAGACACTGGAGGCCCCTGGGCAAGGCTGGACTTAGGGTGAGGTAAGTAAAGCACTTGCCTCAGGAATATAAAAGTTAATGCAAAAATATCCATTATGAATAAAATATCAAAAATTTAAATAAGTATAGAATATGACAGGGCCAGATTTAGGGTGAGGAGGGTGAGTTGAGTCATATAATAAGTACAGAGTTGGATTTCATGACATGTGAACTCTTCAGTTTAAATTGCACTTTCACTTATACCTTGATTTCCACAGTAACTCCATGAGCAGCCCTCCTTGTCCCTATTTCACAGGTGAAAAGGAATCCAAAGTAGTTATGAGCCTTTTTCAAGTTTACAGCACACTAACACTGAGCTACCATGAGGCTCTTTCCAGGTCACTAGATGGATTGCCAACATGTTAATGAAAAACACCAGTCCTCTGATCCACACTTTTTTTCAAGAGAGAAGTACATAAGCTGAAGTTTCTAATGGGGGGGTCCCAAAATTAAACAATAGTTAGATATTGCCTGTTTGACACTGAATTTTCTTTCCTTGGAAAGAAGTTTGCCTGATGTCTTACCCAATTATTAACTGTCCTCTTAAGTCCCTTTGTTAAAATCTGGTTGCTTATAATAGACACTTGTTTTCCAGGACTGTTTATGGTATTGGGATATTCTTCTTTGCCTTCAAGTAGGAAAAGAATCAGAGACATACAGAGCTCAGAAACACCTTGTAAGCTATTTTGATTTCACCCCAGCAAGTGGAGATAAAGAAGCCTGTCTGTGTCTAATTGGGAAGTGATTTGCCCAGGGTCACATAGTCAGTAAATGGCAGAGGTAGCATCAGAAAGGAAGTCTCCTGATCTCTAGCTACAACTCTAATTACCATAATGGAATTTGTGCAATCAATTTGTGCTTTAAAATCATAGAGTTCATCCACATAATTTTACATTTGGGGAACTGAGGCCCCGAAAGGGGAAATAACTGAAAAATGCATAGTTAATTAACAGTAGAGCTTAGATGAGGGTTCAGGTGTCCTAACTCCCAGCCATGAAGCTGATCCCATACTCCACTCTGAGCCACCAAAATCCACACTAAAAGGCCTAGAATAGCGTGGGGTTAGTTTATAGCCAAGTGCAAAATTTAAGGGATGGCAAAGATAAATAATATCTTAATGCAATATTTTAAAAACCCTAAGTAATACAAAACCTCCATAATGAATAAAATTTTGAATAAAGACAGGATCCAACTCTGCACTTACCATGTGACCTACTCACTCTCTTCACCCTAATCCTGGCCCTGTCAGGTCCTATATTTATTTAAAACTTGGAGAGTTTGCTCATCATGGATATTTTTGCATTAATTTTTGTCCCTGAGACAGGTAATTAACTTACTTCACCCTAACTTCAGCCTTGATAGGAACCTCCAGTGTCTGGGCCTGGAGAGGCCTTATTAGTAAGTTGCCATGGATGGACAGATTGCTCACAAGAAGCTACAGGCGGGAGACCTGGCCCTGCTTATGACTGATGGGGCTGACCACTTGGACACAAGAGTTCTCCAACTGGATCCCTAGGCCATGGAGAAATGGCAACTAAAAAAACGAATTTAACTGAGTAATAGTTATAAAATAGTACTTAAAATACAAGCTCATTTTCATAAATATATACCTGTGTTATCTCTGTATTATAAATTTTGCACCCCTCTTTTTTGTTTATTTGCATTTTCTGATTTTTCTGTAATGTACAATGTACATGTATGACATACTTTTTTCTTTTTTTTTTTTTTAAAACAGAGTCTTGCTCTGTCACCCAGGCTGGAGTGCAGCAGTGAGGTTTCCACTCACTTCAACCTCTGCCTCTTGGGCTCAAGCCATGTTCCCACTTCAGCCTCCCAAGTAGCTGGGACTACAGGTGTGTGCCACCACATCTAGATAATTTTTGTATTTTTTGTAGAGATGGGGTTTCACCATGTTGCCCAGGCTGTTCTTGAACTTCTGGGCTCAAACAATCCACCCGCCTCAGCCTCCCAAAGTGCTGGGATTATAGATGTGAGCCACTGTGCCCAGCTGACATAACATTTTTAAAAAGTCTATCATAAAAATATGTATGGATATATCCAATAAATTCTCTTTTGAAAATGTTATTGGTCTCATGTCAAAAACAAACATGTCAGGGGTTGTTACAGTTTTTCTTTATTCTTAGGAAATAACATTTTGTGGAATCTTGGTTAGAAGGTCATTTTCATTTTGCCCAAATTTTCTTACTCCACATTGCTTTGCTAAGCCCTGTGCATTTATTTATTCATTATTTTATTCACTTACTCATTTTTTCTTCTTAAAAACATTTATTGAATACGCATTATGTCCTAGATACAAGGCTACATTAGTGCTGCAATGTGAATCCATTATAACTCCTTGGGCCCCCTTATTCTATTCATTCTCAATTTCTACAGCAAACTTAAACCCATCTCCAGAGCTCCTAGCCTCATCTTTCATTCCACTCCATAGTTGCTGCTGATGATACCTCCACCTTCCCAACACTCTTTTCTCTAATCCCACTCCATCAGGTTCTTGATCTTATTCCTTCCTCTACCTTTCCCCAACCACAGCCTTGGTGCATGCACTAGACACTTCCTTCTATGGGTTATCTAATCCAACAATCTCCAGGCTTGTCTTCATCATGCATCCCTTCTTATAACATTTTTTATATATATATATATATATATTTTTTTTATTGCATTTTTGAACATCCAAACCAAATATATATTTATAAATCATATTAATATGTCGCTTTTAATCCATGTAATCCATGCAAATATTAGAATATTAATTTCTTTATGATTTTTGAAACAATGTATATATCATAGTATTTCCATTCTACACTGCAAATGAATCATCTTACAAAATCCCTAGAATGTTTGGAGACCTCTATTTTATCCTACAGTTCTAAACGGGTCAGCAAAAGTGACCTTCTCAGGTAATTATCTGTTATGAATTTTATCAAACTGGTAAGTTTACATTGGCCTCATAATAACAAAAAATGCCCCATCCCTGGCTTCAAGGTCTGTTACTCATTACGTCCCTGTTTTCATCTCTGAACAGTCTTAACTGGTTTTAGGATTAAATCCTTATACTGGGATTTCCCAATGTGTCTTTTATGTGAAAAGGGTCCTATGGTCAAATAAGGTTGGAGAACTTTGCCAACTTCAGTCTTGTCTTAAGGAGAATCATCCCGAAGACTCTGAGAAGTCCTCCGGTAAAGAGATCTGGTTACCTTTGTTGAACAGAGCATTTCCCAAGCTGAGTCAACCTTTTATTGTGTAACATTTATTCACACACCTTGAAATAAATGTTAATAGAATAAGCTTTGGGAATGATACCTTACACAACTTCCTGACTTCTGCATTCATCATCACACATGTATTTACCATCATCAAGAATGGCTTCCCCCTTCCTGGGAGCTAAACTGTCTTCTTTTCCCTCAGAACCACATTTGCTCCTTAATGAAATCACCCCAGATAAACCATGACTAGCCACATAACTTTAGTTATTTCAGAAACCACTTGGTCTATTATGGATAGCTCTGTGTAACAATTGGTTAGACAGTAATATTTTAAAAGCACAAGTTATATATACCATTTCTCTGCTCAGAACTCTCCAAGGGCTTCCCGAAATATGCGAAAAGAAGACAGATCCTTAGGGTCCAGTGAGCCGCCCCTTCTACCTCCTCAACATAATTTTCTGCTGCTCCACCCCTTGGTAACCTTTCTGCCTTCCTGACAGATGCCAAGCTGATACCTGCTGCAGGGTCTTTTCACGTGCTCTCTCTTTCACAGGGGATGCTCTTTGCCCAGATCCTCCCATGTTTCACCTCTCTCCTCACTCAGGTCTTTCACTTATCACCTGCCCAGTGAGATCTTCCTGGACCTCTGGACCTAAGCCCTCACTTCCGCCACTACCTACTTTCTGATCCCACATACTGCTGCTTTTATTTCATAGTCTTTGCCCTACCCACATTATGTTGTATATTCATTAGATTACTTATTTCTTGTTTGCCTCCCTCACCAGAATGTAAGACCCAAGAGGGAAGGGAACGTGCTTATCTTTTTCACTATTGTATCTCCGGAACTTGGAAGAGTGCCTGGCACATGGCAGGAATTCAAGAAATATTTATTGCATAAATGAAAAATAGATGTTTCATCAAGGTTCAAATTCTGGTTGTTTGCATGACTTAGTGGAGTAAATGAGCCTCTGTTTATGTTCTTCTCCCACAGAGCTAATTGCTTTGATAACTGACACTACAAAATGGGCATAATGGTAGTACTTCGTGCATATAGCTATGGTGAAGATTAAATGAACAACGCATGTAAAATGTTTGACACAATGGTAGATACTATTCTTTCATTTTATTTTCTCCTTACTGAGTCCATTGCCTAGGACATAGCAAGAACTGAGCGGCTGTTAGCTAACATAATTCTTAACACAGATATCTTCTTTTTTCTAAAGCTTGCAGACTGGTTTTTTAATCAATTGATCAATGCATGTTTTCAGAGGCTTTTTCTGTATCTGGCATTCTATTAGGACCTGTAAGGAGATACACAGACATGTGAGATACGCCCTTGAGATGCTTGAAATTTCATTAGGGGCAAACCATAAACATATAATAATATAATTTGAAAACTGGGCAGACAATGAAAATTGAAAACTGACTGGAAATGATGAGAGGCACTTGGATAAGTTGTGTTTTGAAGGATAAGCACTCCTTTCCCTGCAGAAAGAGAAAGACGTCTTCCATGGATGGGGAACAGAAGAACCAAGGGGCAAGGTTGGGAAGGGAGTGGTGTGGGGAAGAAGGCTGTGGGGTGAACAATAGGGAGGACAATGACATATGGCAAGGAAAGGTGAAGCCAGGGAGGCCGTTTAGGCAGAGTCCAAAGACCACGGTGACTGTAACGGGGTGGCATAGAGGCATAGGAAAAGACAGACTGATAGATGTCCTGCCTTGGCTGCCAGGGGTGGAGGTGTCTGCAACAAAGATGGCGGGTCTACAAGGAGGTGGGTGGGGTGGAAGAGGAATTAGATTATGCCATAGACAGGAAGAAGAGTCCTGGGACTAGGTTCCTGGGGGAGGTTGAAATGGATGAATAAGAGGAAAACTTGGCTGAAGAAAAGATGTCTTCCCAGAGATTGGAGGTGGGGTGGTAGAAGGGTAAAATCAATGATGGAACCAGTCATGCAAGCAAATCCACCAATAATAGCTGCTCTGTAACATGCCCTTGTCAAAGCATAATCTCTTAACTCCCATGGTGGTTCCTCAACACGTGTCTCTCTGAAGCTTATATAAAGGCCAACGTGTTTGCTCATGGTCACACAGCCCTAAGAACAGAGCCTGGATTTGGACCCAGAGAATTGACCTAGAAGGCCCACTCCCTAAGCCTTTATGCTGCCTCCTTGTCCAAGGCTGGGGAGGGCAACCACAGGAGAGAGGTTAGGGCCATCCTCTCCAGCTACCTCACAGAAGGAATCACAGGCTTAGAGGAAAATTGGGAACTGAGGTTAGGGAGAAAGGAGGTGGCAGGGTCCTTTAGAATGAGGTGGGAATTTCAGGAAAGAAGAAGTTCAGAAAAAGCCCTGTGGGAAAATAGGTTAGGAAGAAAAATGAGAAACAAGAAGCCTGACTCAGAGCAGTGTGAGGAGCTACTCACAGAGGCCAGAGAAAGCCGTGTGAGGTGAACCCTGGAGACCCATGGCAAGGCTCATGTCCTCCTCGCCAGGGCAGCTCTTTCAAGTTCTGGGAAGGAGGTTTCATGTCCCATGCCGCAGGATGCATGTGGCTGTTTCCTGAGTGGGTAACACTGTGCTCTGGGGCCTGTTAAGGATGCAGTGAGTTGTGGTGTTCTGAGAAAGTGGTGTGCATCGTGGGTTCCTGAGAGTCAGGCCAGGCCTAGGTTCAAAGCTCAGCTTCTCCTCTCACTAGCTGTGAAGCAGTACCTATTTCAGAATTTTGTTAGAATTACATATAATTTCTAACCGAGGTTGCCACAACTTACCTAGCACATGCAGTATAGCTTCACAATGTAAATGGCTGTGCCAAATACATCTTTTAGAAAAGATTCAAATCATGGCTATTGGCTATTGATTTGAAGAGAATTGGGTTCTAAAAAACTCTATATAAGCCATAAAGCTGTAGGCATTATGTAGATATAATATGTCACTATTATTTCTTGCTGTGAGGCAAGCAATGATTTTATACTAGACCCAGTTCATTTGGTCAGCATTTTGTTTGTCCTTTTGCCATCTCTCTCATTCTCTTTCGCCAAAGGACACTTAGCAGTTTATACAAAGTGCTTTTCACTTACATTATCTCACTTCATCCTTAGAGCAAACCTATAAGGTAGATGCTCTTATTATCCCCCATATTACAGATGAGGAAGACTGAGGCTCCTACGCAGAGTGTGGTTGGCTCACATGGGATTTCTACTTCTGAAATCTGTTGGTTTTTGCTGTCGTTGTTGTTTATCTGACACATTCTCTGCCAACCCTCCACAGAGCTGTTGTGGTGATTAAATAACAGAGGTTGCTGGGCCTTTGAGATAGGAGAGTGACAGCTCACCTCTGCTGCGTCACCTTGGCCATGTGAAAAAGCTGCAGAGGGGTGTGGGTTTGGGAAGCAAGGGTATGGGGCAGAGGAAATCAGGACAACTTGGCTTCAGATCCTGACTCTGCCCACTCAGACAAGTCACCTAACCTCTTCCAAACTTCATTTCCAGTTACTTATCACCTCTGACCCTTTGCTTCTAGATACATTGAATAATCGTCTTTACCAGTGTGGTTGTTATGAGGATATAAGAGGATAGTATGTCTGGCATTGATCCTAGTTGAATGTGTACTGAATTTAAAAATTACATTGTCTTTTATTTCATACTACTTATCACTGATGGATAAATCGCCTATTTATCTTTTATGCAAGGGGATCCCTTCTCATTCAGCTTGTTGATAGATGAGTGAAACCTCCTTAAGTCATGAGGCGCTCAGTCTAGTGTTTGGAGAGCAGAATTGAGTCACAAAGTCTGTTTCCCAAAGTGAGTCATTTTATAGCTAGCGTTTTGCTTTAGTACGAGTCAGAGATGGAAAAAGTGAGACCCATTGGTGGATTAGGGCTACAGATGTAGGTGGGAGATGGAATCTCTCCTTCCTTTGGTGAGCAGCTCTGGAGCCCAACTTGACCACCTCTCTTCCTTCAAGACCAGGTGGTGTTTCACTGAATGAATTATTTCAGTTTATTATTGCTCCTGATGTTTATATGTTTTCAGTTTCTTTTTACTCCTGCAATAATCTACTTTTGGAAACATCAGTCATATTTGCTGTGTGACCTTGGCTGGGTCTCTTCCCTCTCTGGTCCTCATTCTAGTAATCTATTAAGTGGTGTGATTGTGTCTGGTGTTTCTAAAGTTCATTTTGCTTTGGCATTCAGACCCTCTAGGATGGAGGCTGGAGTTCCAGGTGTGTTCTCTTGTGCCAAGGAGAAAGAATGATCCACTTGTCACATTCATCATTTCCTGGATCCTGACACATCATCCTGTAATTTCGGACTGGCTCCTAGGGTACCTCATGCTAGCTGATTGTTTTCCATCCCAACTATAGTGCTGCCATCCTCTAACCACAAAAGAATTGTGCTGGCACTGGAGAGGGTTAGCATTTTTAAAGGAGCCTAAATAGCCTTAGGGCCACTTGTTTCTTCCAGGGCCCAGGTGACAGTTCAGGAGCTAGTGGGATGGTCTTAACTTCACAAAAAATCATTTGTCAGGGAGTCACTTCTCATCTGTGGCTGGTTGTTGTGGTTACCAAATAGATAGACATACATGGAATTGTATTTCTCCCTTTCTCTCATGTTTTTAATACTGAGGTGTGGCTATTGTGGGATTAGCTTAGAGCCATGAGTCATTGGGTGCAGGGCATGTTTTTATTTGTCATAGCATTTTATTATTATTCCTGAAGCATCTACAACCCCATGGTTACTGGAGCCCAGCTTGACCACCTCTCTTCCTTCAGGTGGCCTCTATGCTCCTACATCTGTCATAAGCAGCATAAGCAATAGCTATACTCATATGGTAATGGAGGACAAGCTGGTTGAAGTTGGGTCAAGAATTCTGCATACCTGACCAGTCTGTGGGCATATAATGGTTGAAATTACTGGATAAATTTCAATGAAGGGCAAAAAAGAAAGAGCACTGATTTGGGAATCAGGAGTTTAAGCTTGATTAATAAGCATTATATAAATTTAGGTCAATGATTTCACCCCTTTAGGAGAGTAGGGTGATTGGGGCAAAAAAGGTAATAAAGCTGTCTAGTTTTCCAGACCAATTAATTGGTAAATAGTTGTCTGATGCGGAACATCATTTGGATCCTTGGGAAGAAGACCCTTGGAAAAGGAGCGGCACTAGAGGTCTATAAGAAGAATGCTGGGTTCCATAGCAATGTCTGCCAAGGGCTCTGGAGGAGGGGAAGCACCAGGGGACTGGGGGAGTGTTGTCATTCTGGCACTAGCTGATCTTCAAAGTCCCATACAGATCCACACATTTTATGGTTAGAAATTAAAGAAAATAAACTTGCTCAAATTTGTTACCACTTCAATTTTTCTCATTGGAACTTAGTCACCAGAGCATATAACATAACTTTCAGACCTAGCTGCATTACTGGCAATAGGAATATCTCTGGAACTTTTGTTATGTGCCCTACACATATTAGCTCTGCTTAAAAGTTCTAAATAAGAACTATAAGAACTCCAAGCTGTCATAAAAGAGATATCTTCTACAATTTTTAAGGGGGTTGAACATAGGATGGTTGAACAGTGTGTGCAGTTTTGGAAAAATTGGGTTCCATATAATTTACTGTTTTTATACTATAAACTGCAAAAAACAACCTCCTCCCTCCCCATCCCTTCAGCTTCTTCCAGATCTTTGCTCATATTTGGTACATGTGTTTAAAAGGCTAAGAAATACTGCCAGCCATAAAGTGTAGGCAGTTCTTTAAGAAAGAGTAAATGATGTTCGGATGCAGGGAGAGGTAGCTGGCTCAACAGAAGGAAATGTAGGAGTCTTTGTTGAACAGGCTCCAATAAACCAACAGGATTTGGGGGCTTTTAAAAAAACTCATCTAATGTCCAGCTAAATTAAGAAGTTCAATGAGTATAAAATCTCCCCATACTCTAGTAGTCCAGCCTTGGACAACTATATTCAGGTCTGAGCATCACATTATCAGGGTGGTGAGTTATTTAGAACTGTATAATTATGCACAATCAGAAGACTTAAGAGAGGAGGAGAACTGGCCCTAGATCATTAGTGGCCCTCTATTACTTAAACAAGAAAAGATGTATATTCCGGCTATAATCTTTAAAACTCCTGGAGGAGTACTCTGATTGAATCAGTTTGGGTCAAAAACTCTAACCAGAAGTTGGGGAATTACGATTGAATGACTTTGAATCTTGTTGACTCTTATGGCAAGGTGGATGAAGCTGGGTAACAGAAAAGAGGTGAAGCTCTCTGGTGAGGGAGCAGCCACCCAGACGAAATCCCCCCTCATCTATCCTGGGAATGAGGGAGGTCACTGGGACTAGGTAGCATAAGAGGGCAGAAAGAGCTTGCTCAGTTCCATGGACAGGGTGTTCTCTCTTGGTAAGTATAAATGCCTCTGTGGGGCAGAAGCTCCCATAATAAGAAACATTTCAGCAGAGGTCATATGTCTCTTTCTTTCCAGTACTCTTTAGAAAGGTTTTCCTTATTTGGATTGCATCAGAATTAAATGAGAAGCTTTAAACTGATACCGATCGTTGGGCTCCATTATTAGAGATGCCGATTCAGTAGGTCTGGTGTGCAGCCCAGTACTCAATGTTTTAAAGGCTCTTTGTTTGACTTTTATATGCTCCCATGTTTGGAAACACAAGCCTATGAAGCCAATATTTTACCAAAACTGCTCTGGTTGAATTGCTTGTGCATTTGGAGCTCCAGGGGGAGTGTGGGAGAAGAGACAAAGGAATCGTGCTTATTTGCCCACCTTGTCACCCCTTTATCCCAAAAATGATCCCCTGAGCCATCTCTGTAGAACAGAATTGAAGATTACTAGTCCAGATTTCTAGATTATCTTTCAACTGCAAAAACTTGTTGATGCCATGGTTATACCAGGTTATGCATTATTCTTTGCTGTTTCAGGCATCTGCTGACATTTCTGAACTGGGACTTATTTGGTGAAAAGAAGAGGTTTATTAAACTTGTCTTTTATTTATAAATGCTTTCTCAGTTCAGCATAAGGACATAACTAATTGTGAGTCCAAGAGTAAAGAAAGAAAAGTAAGTAACTGTGGAATCTCTAGAGTCCTGACAGGTGTTTTCTGATTCAGCAAAGGAGATAATAAGGGAGTAACTGAAGGTATTCTTCCTTTTAAAGAAAGTACATGCATATAGAACTGCTATAGTTTGAACATGTTCCCTCCAAAGTTCAGGCATTGCCAGTGTTACAGTTAAGAGGTGGAGTCTTCATGAGATGATTAGGTCCTGGGGGCTGCTCCCTCACTAATGGGATGACGACTTTTTTTGTAGAGGCTTTGCATGGCATTTAGCCGGCTAGTTTGTCTGCCCTTCTGCCTCTGCCCTGTGAAGACTCAGCAACAAGGCCCTCATTGGCCATCAGAAGCCAGAGCTTTAATCTTAGACTTTATAGCCTCCAGAACTGTGAGAAATAAATTTCTGTTGTTTATAAATTACCTAGTCTCAGATATTTTCATTATAGCAGCAGGAATGAACTAAGACAAGAACACTACGAAGAAACAAAAATATAATTTTTTTGAAGCTATTAACCCTGAATATAATTTCTTTTTGTTTCTGTCAAGGTGCAAGCAGAGAATTTGTTCAGCTCTAATACTTGAGTTTATTTTTTCCACTTAGCATAATTTATATATACATCTTTATGTATCCTTATGGCCTTCATAGTTTTAAAGTTTTATGGCGACACAATAGTCCATTGCTTTAAGGGTAACATCGTTGGCTTTATCTCACTCTAAGTTGGGGCATTTGGGTGATTTCCATTTTGCTATTAGGCATTACATTGTTGTTTGGTACCTATTCCCCTGTAACTTCACTTCCAGAATCCTCAATGTCAAATTTCTTTCCCTGAGTACAAGCTTCACTCTCAGTTTCCTCAATTCCCTCACATGTGATCCAATGGCCTGCCAGTCTGGCTCAACCCCCTACTGCTTTTGCTATTTCAGCTGAGGAGCTACTGGTCACTATTACTATGTAAAGTTTCCAGCTTTATCACATAAGTGCTCAAGAAATGTCATCTATTATGATAATGCCTGATCAGGACATGATTATCCTTAAATTCATGTCAGTCTCTTACTCATCTTATCCAACCCTTACCCAAGAGTGTCTGGCTCACAAACATTCCACAGATATTTGCTCAAACAGTGGATGATTTTAAGTCATTATTTTTGACAAATGTTCTTTTGCATGCTAAATAATAATCTCTTCTTCTTCTTTTTATTATCAATAAGAATCTCTTCTCCTTTTATTACACTGTGAATTCTTGGAGGACATAACACATATTTTATCTTTTACTGTATTTCCAGTATTAGTCTGGTTTCTGTCAAAGATTTATAATTTTATTAAAGTCTTTTTGATGGTTTTTGCTTTGAGTTATTTTTAAGTAATTTTCTTTGAATTTTTCTGGTTTTTCAATGATAGTATAAACAGTGTTTAGTCACAAAGAATATATCTTAGCATATGGATAAATTCTATTTGCTTAGATTCTGTTTAGAATAATTTCATAATAAAATAAATTACTTACCATATAAAAATTTTCTTTTTATTTTAAAACACAGATTTTGGGGGTAAATATTCAAAAAGGATTACCTGTAATACTAATTGTATTTGTTGTGGTAGTAATAAGACTTATTTTTAAAATTTTCTAATTTCTTTCTTGGTTCATTAGTGAGTTTACATCTCTATTTCTTTTGGGGTCAATTTTGGTCATTTATATTGTTGCTAAGGTTAATCTATGCCACTGAAAATTCAAGTATATTAGCATGACATTTAATAATAATAACTTTTAAAGGCATTTTTCAAAGCAATAATGTATATAGTTAAAGATGTTGAACTATAGTACACAATAAAAAATGGCAATCCTCTATCCACTTCTCTCTATTTTAGCTCCAATTCCGAGGCAACCACTGTCAACTTTTTAAGCTGTATCCTCTATTACTTATCTCAGTATTTCTGAACAACTTATCTACACTGTCATTACTTTTTAAAGCAGCATATCCCCGTGTTTTGGCTCCACTCTTTATCCCACTCTCAGAAATCCTGGAGCCCTAGTTCCTGGGTAAGTGATTCTATATCTCCCCCCCCCTTCCAAGATTTTGTTGGTATTAAGTCTTATGATGTTTTTGAAAAATATTCTTTACTGTCTGTTTGGTGGGTTTCAGAAAGAAGTAGAGATAAATCATATTTACAACCAGCCATGATTAACTGGTAGTCCCTAATAACTTTTCAAAGAATTTAAAAAATGAATACATGAATCATGATAGGTAAAATATTTTCAGTGTTCAAAATCCAAAAGGTACACAATGTTTTAGAGTGAAAACATTCTCTTCTACCATGGTCCCTGGCCAAATAGTTATCTGCAAATAATGTCAACAGTTTCTTAGTAGCCTTCTGCAGATATATTAGGCATGTATGTACAAATTCATATGCATTGAGTTCTGCACACTTTCTCTATTCTCACACAATAATGTGTCTTGGAGAATGTTCCTTATCTTTATATACAATGCTTTTCTTTTTCCATTTTCTTAGTGGTTGTATAATATACCATGGTTTATTTAGACATTTCTGTGTTAATGACCACTCATACATTTTCTAATATTTTATAAGTAAGCTTTCTCTTTGCTATTTTGTATGTCTATTAATTGACCTATAGGATAAATTCACAGAAGTGCAATTGCTGTGTCAAAGAGTGCATGAATTTCTACTTTTGCTAGATACTATCAAATGCCTTCTAAGTAAAGTGATCCAACTTACACTATTCCTCTTAGAATATTTTAATATGTATTTCTCTCATTTCAAGTGCTGTTTGATATTTAAAAGCCATATGATTTTTTTTCTAAAAATATTTCATCTACACCTTACCCATTTTTCTAATGGCTGTTGGTCTTATTTGATCATGCTTCAGAGGCTCCTTATATTTTAAGGAAACAATGTGTAGTTTATTCTATGAGTTGCATTTTTCCTAATATGTCATTTGTCTTTTAATTTTGCTCATGGTTTATTTGCTATGCATTCTTGTTTTTATGTAGCCAAATTTCTCAAACTTTAAGCCACAGAAGATTAATCCCCAGGTCTTGAAACTCAATAGAATTTGCCCCCCAGGGTTTCAGGCTTGCGTGGGATCAGAGATCCCTTTACTTCTTTCTATTTCTCACTATGGGAATGAGAATGTCTCTCCTATACCTTTGCCTGCATTACGGAAGCAGATAACTTGTTTTTTAGTGTCGCAGGGCCACAGATGGAAAGGAATTTTGCCCCCAGAAAGGAGAAAACCCAGAATCTTACACATATCTGTTTAGATCATTTAGGTGATGAGATTTGAGAGTATTTGAGTTGATGCTATTTAGATGAGATTGGAGACTTAGAGTTGATGCTGGAATGAATTGAGACTTTAGGAAATGTTGGGATGGGGTGAATATATTTTGCATGTAGGATGGATATGAATGTTGAGGGGCCAAGATGTAGACTGTGGTGGGTTGAATAGTGGCCCCTCCAAATTTATTTCTGTCTAGAAGCTCAGAATATGACTTTATTAGGAATAAGGAGTTTTGCAGATATAATTAAGATGAGGATTGAGATGAAATTATACTGGATTAAGGGCAGCCCTAAATCCAATGAGAGTTATAGAAGACAGAAAAGGAGACAGAGACACGGACAAGTTAAAGTGAAGATGTAGGCAGAGATTTGAGTGATGCATCTGTAAGCCAAGAAATACAAAAGATTGTTGGCAACCACCAGAAGGAAAGCGACAAGGGATTGTTTCTGTCCCCAGAGCCGCTAAAAGAAACCAACTCTGCTAACATCTTTATTTTGCACTTCTGGCCTCCTGAATGTTGACAGAATAAATTTCTGTTATTTAAGCCACCTAATTGGTGATAATTTATCATGGTAGCTCTAGAAAACTAATAAATGTATCAATTTGGAGTATAGAAGAGGCAGAGACTAGCAGTACAGATGGGAGTATTAAGAGGTAACGGCTGCAGCCATTGATATTTATAGGATTACCCATTCAACAAATATTTACCTGCCAAACATCTGAACTCCCTTTGGGATTAAGTAGATATATTTGTTGCAATATACTGATGGTCTAGGATGCCAAGCTTGAGAAAGGCAAAAAGATGAGTCCTAGGAAAATTGTATATAGGGGAAGCCTGAGGAGGAGTTGAGAAGGAAAACAAAGAAGTGGTTAGGGATACAGGGAAAGGATTAAGAAAGGGCTTTATCACCAAGGCCAAGAAGAGAAAGTCCAACAGGTAAGTGGGGGTCAGCAGGGAAACTGCAGGGGGAACAAAAAGAATCAAGATTGACATTTGAGTTTGGAAGCTTTTTGAATTAGCCTGTTGAAGTCATGGATGAAATGCAAGAACGGTGAGAGCACTGCAAATTATGGTAACCGTGTTAAAATGTCATTTTGCAAAATCTCAGAACTAATGCTGTACTTTCCTCGCAGATTATTGTCTTTTATTATCTATTCTTTATTCAAAAAGCATTAGTTCAGTTAGTATGAGCCAGGTGCAGAGGTACAATGAGGAACAGGAAAGGCACAGTTCCTATCCTCCTGGAGCTTAAAATGTTTTGAAAGAAACAAATATTAACCAACAAAAACAAAGAAAAGATTGTCTTATAAAAGCAGATGGCATATCATATACTTATAAGGTAACAGCTGACACTAAAGGAAATCTAACTTCTTTTTTTGCCTTAAAGCTGAGCAAACTGAGGTTCAAAAAGTTTGATGACTTGCAGTGTACTATTAGAAAAGCCAGGATTATACTCTAATTCTGAATCTTAGGTCGGTGCTCTTTTCTAAACTGTGCTATCATAACACATGCAGACACACACATGCACACACACACCTGTTTATACAGTCATCCCTTGATAGTCTTGAGGGATAAGTTCCAAGACCCCCAAGGATATCAAAATCCATAGATGCTCAAGTTCCTGATATAGAATGATGTATTATTTAATATTTACATATAACCTATGCACTTTCTCCCATATACTTTAAATCATTTCTACATTACTTATAATATCTACTACAGTATAAATCCTGTATAAATAGCTGTTACATGGCATTTTAAAATTTTAATTTAATTTTTAAAAATTGACAAATAATAATTGTATATATTCATGGGGTACATGGTGATGTTTTGATATATGTAATGAATAGTGATTAGATCAGAGTAATCAGTATATCCATCATCTCAAACATTTATCATTTCTTTGTGTTGGGAATATTGTTTTTTAAAAATCATATTATTTTTATTGTTGTATTATTTTTTGTCAGTTTTTAAAAAACTTTTAGGTTCAGGGTTACATAAGAGGCTTTGTTACACAGATAACCTCATGTTTCAGGGGTTTGTTTTACACATTATTTAAAATTAAACCCAGTACTCAATAGTCATCTTTTCTGCTCTGTTCCCTCCTCCCACCCTCCACCCTCCACCCTCAAGTAGACCCCAGTGTCTGTTGTTTCCATCTTTGTGTTTGTAAGTTCTCATCATTCAGCTCCCACTTATAAGTGAGAAGCTTTGGGATGTGATCCAGTAGGTGGCACTTAGGCTTACTGGTTAGACAGCAGACTCTTGCTCAGTTGTGTGGCTCCCCTGTGTTTCTTCACAGTTGCAGCTGTGTTCCCTCTCAATCCTCTTGAAAGTGTGGGTTCCTCACCTCCTTGAGTGCTGGCTGTGGACTGTGGCCATCATCACAAGGCTTGGCACTTCTTGGCTGCCCATGGCTGCTCTGGAATATCTCAGTGTTTATGTTTCTTCCCCGTTTTTGAGGCAGCAGAGGAAGGGACCTTAGCAGTGGTTGTGGCCAAGGATCTTCGCTTGCCACCTGGGGCTTCACCCTAGAGAGATGCAGATCAGCAATCACTCAGGGCAATCATCCAAGGATGGAGGGTCTGTGTTGTGGTCCTAAGCCAGGGGCTCCCTGTCTGGTGATGAGCACTGGGGGGATGTGTGGGACCTGTGGGAGATGGACTGGCTTTCTCTCCTTGGGTTGACTGCAGCTTGTTGGAGGTATGGATAAAGCTCTCAGGGTCTTTGCTCCTTTGTTAGCCTGAGGGTAGCAAGGGCAGTTCCACTGCAGAGAGACTTTCAGTTGCCCATGGAGGCTCTGTTCAGGGAGTTGCCAAGTTGCTACTGACTGCTCTGGCAGGGGTTGGCTGGAGGCCTAGGTCTGGAGGACCTGCCTGGTGAGGAGATACGGGAAAGGACGCCTACGTAACAGTTTGGCCACTTTTCCATAGGGCTGCTGTGGTACGCTGAAGGCCAGCTCCAGTCTCCAGTCACCTTAGATTTTCTAGTACATGGAGCTATCACCAGTGAAAGCTAAAAAACAGGAAAGATAGCAACCTGCTCTCTCCTCTGAGGGCCTCATCCTGGGGAGTTACAGACTTTGTTGCCAGCCAAATGCACTTGCGGGAGGTGGTTGGAGACCCTGGTTGGGAGCTCCTGCCCATTGAAGAGGAACGGAAACAAGAACCTGCCTTAAAAAGCAGTCTGGCCATGTTTTTGAAGGGCAGATGTGCTGGAGGCCTGCTTCAGCCTCTGGTCTCCTTGCACACTCCTCAGCCCTAAAGACAGAATAGCTAAGTCACAAAAGCAGTAAAGATAGTGGCCTGCCTTTCCTTCTGGAGGTCCTTCTTAGGGAGGTTTGAAACCTGTGTCAGCCAGAGAACTCTGTCTAGGGTAGCTGGAGACCCCAGTTGGGAGTCCCCACCTGGTGGTAAGGGATGGGGTCGGAGACCAACTTAAAAAAGCAGTCTGGTCACATTTTCGTAGGGCAGCTGTGCTGTGCTGGGGGTCCACTTCAGCCCCTGGTTGCCTTGGACTCTCCACAGTTCAAAGGCCAGAATAGCTAATTCGCCCAAACAGCAAGGACGGCGGCCTGCCCCTCCCTCTGGGAGCTTCATCCCAGGGAAGTTTCAAATCTCTGTTCACCATAGAGCACTGGCAGGGGTGGCTGGAGACCCTGGTTGGAAGATCCCAACCAGTGAGGAGGAATGGGATCGGGACCCACTTTAAAAATCAGTCTGACCATGCTTTCACAAAAGCAGCTGTGCTGTGCTGTGCTGTGCTGGGCAACCACCTTTGCCCCCAGTTGGCTTGAACTCTCAAAAGCCCAAAGGCTGCAGTGGCTAAGTAGCCCAAACACCAAAGATGGTGGCCCATCCCTCTCTTCAGGAGCTCCATCCCAGGCAGGTTTTAAATCTCTGTCAGCCAGAGAACACAGGAGGGGGTAGCTGGAGGCCCCAGATGGGAGATCCTACCCAGTGACAGGAATGGAATCAGGGACCCACTTAATAAAGCAGTCTGGCCATGTTTTTGCAGAGCAGCTGTGCTGTGCTGGGGGAATCCTTTCCACCCCTGGTAAGCTTGGACTCTATGAAGCTTAAAGGCCACAATGGCTAAATAGTCCAAACAGCAAAGATGGTGGCCTGCCCCTCCTCCCGGGGTGCTCTTTCCTAGGAAGGTACAATGTGGCTACCAGTGGCTGGCTGGAATTCCAAATCAGTTCATCTTATTCTGTGAGGTGCTGTGGAAATGAGACATACAGACTGTCGCTGCTCAGCCTCCTGCATTCAGCCTCTTTCCTAGGGGCATGTTCCAGGGTCTGACCTCCCACTTTGCCACAGTTGCAGCTACTTTTGCTGGGAAACCCAGACAGCCTGAGTATCTAAGGCTCCCAGATCGTCACATGTGCCTGAGCAGTTGCTCTGCTGAGACTCCACGCAGCTCTGAAGGTCCTGGTGGAGTGGGTTCATGAGGGGATCTCCTGACATGAGGGTGGCAAAGATTCATGGGAGAAGTGTAGGTTTCCAGGATTGCACATTCACTCACTGCTTGTCTGAGCGGGGAAGGTTCCCTTGACTCTCTGTGGCTCCCAGGTGGGCCATAGTCCTTCCTTGCTTTTCACAGTCTCCATAAGTTAGGTTGTTTTCTTGATTAATCCCAGTGCAAGTAGCTGAATGTTCCAGTTGAAGATGCTGTATTTACTCACCTTTCTGTTTTTCTCGGTGAGAACCAGGCACATTACCTTCTTCTAGTCAGCCATCTTGGCCAAACTACCCCCTGGATTTTACTTTTTAAAATATTTTTGATCTGCTGCTGGATGAATCCACAAATCTGGAACTTGTGAATATAGAAGGCTGATATGCACATACATTTATCTATATCAACATCTCTATCTATACATATGTAATATATAACATTATTAAAATAACATTTTATAAAATATGAATCAATTAAAATTTGATGTTACATATATGTATTAAGAACACATTGTATATTATCTGTTTTTTTACTTTTATTGTCATGAGTCACACAAATCCTTTTTTGGAAATGAAAGAATTGTACATCAATTCTGGATTGATTATTTCATTTATAGTCTGGGGAGTCTCAGCTCCCGAGTCTTTAGGAAATGCTTCAATGATGCTGTTACCTTTCTTGGTAGAATCCCTGTCACAGACTTCCCTGAAGGGCCTGAGAGAATTTTCATGGTGAGAAAATTATATTTACTTGCAGAACCTGGGGACTGTCATGGCTCAGTTGCCAGGATCCCAGTGATGACTCTTTTCTGCATATGACATTGAGGCCGCTTCCTGCTCAGCCATGAGCTCTGCTCTTTATGGGACTTAGCAGCCTCTCTTCTGAGTTGGGGCCACTCAGGAAATCTGTATTTATGTATAAATTTCTCTTTTCACTAGAATGCTCTCCTGGAAACTGTGTTAAGAAGCAGATTATCAAACAGCAGGTTTAATTTTCCCAATAACGTTATCACTGGTTCTTTGTTGGTAACCAAGGATTCCACATTAAACCAGTGAAGATAGTAACAACAATAGGTGTGGAAATCAAAGGTTCAGTTATCAACCACCACTAATGTTGAAGGTTAGTACATCAAGCTTACTTAAAAACTAGAAAAACAGTTATACATGAATAGATCCATTGATTTTTTTTTGTAAAGGACATCATATGCTGTAAATAACGCACAGGACATGAAACTTAATTATGTTGTTAGGCTGACATTTGATGGCTTATGTTTTGCTGATTGTGGAAAGGAGAAAGCAAACGAGTTTTGGGACCAAGTACATCTGGGTGTGAATTCTGGCTTCATCGCTTCTAGACAGATCATTTGGGAAAGTGGAGAAAGTTAAATATCTCTTCTGAGACTTAGTTTCCTTCTCTGTAAGACGGGAGTGATATCTACATGAAGGGTATGTTATGAGGGTGAAAGAAAGTGAAGAATGTAAAACACCTACTATGTGCTTGATGTTGTTGACACTCAGTAAATGTTAACTCAGTAAATGTTATCGCTGCCTTTTTCTTTAATTTATCAAATGTAGACAGGCTGAAAGATGGTTTGAATGATTCAGCTCTCTAAGAAAAATTCCCTTGATAATATTGGATGTTTTGTAGGAGTAGTATTTAGAAACATAGTACACCAGTTGTTTAACTCCTGATAGTTCCTAGAGTTTGTATTGCCTGTAAACAATACATAATCTGATAGGAAATGTTGCCAATTTGCAAAAGAAAAAAAAGAGAACACCAAAAGAGGGGGGGGGGGGGATATAAATAGATTTCTCAAATCTTGGCTTTATAGGCTTTATCTATAAAGAGCTGAGCCAGCAAAGCCAGAACACAAATTTTACATTGACCATGATTGACCATGGATTGAGAAAGGGTGAGGATATAAAAATAAGGGCAACTCCTACATGACAGGGTGGTACATCAAAACCTGGGATGAGGGTGGGGCATGTGGTGGTACCTCCAAAGGTTAAAGATACTCCAGAGCAGGAAGTAAATCCTAGGAAGTAACACCAACAAGTTGTAAGGCTCATATTTGGTGTGGCTCATGCCAACAGGACAGGAGAGCAGTGGAAGAGTAATGCCTCACTGAGGGGGGATGCCTGAGTGGGTTGGAGTAGAAGTGGGGAAAACCTAATAACTCCAGCATGGTGAGAATTCCCTGGGCCCAAAAAGATGTGGTTGGACCAAGAAGGTCCTAGAGCATAGACAACTTGTCCCCAGTCAGTGGGCTTCAATAGTGGATGCTAGTGTCATGCTCCAAAGCCCAGGGGAAAGTCACATACAGCTGATACCCATGGAGGGTGTCCAGGGTCTGTGGAGCCCAAAGGTCAGTGAGGTTCTGGAGTCCAGTCCATGGATTTGACCCTCCTCATTCCCAACTCCATGACACCATGCTTGTTGTGCCCTGCCCAGATGCCACTGCAGGGCAGGATTGGAGTGGAGAACGCTGAGTGGGACAGAAGGGCCCTGCTATGGAGTTTGAATTATATATCATTTCAGCTTATACCTTGGAGGGAGGAGCCTAAGTTTTAACCAAAATTAGCTGCATTTCTGTATCTATTCTTAGGGGATAGTGGGGAGAGGAGCACTCAAAGAAAAAAATGGGAATTCTGTTAGAAAAATAAAGAAATGACCATTTCTGCCCATCTGATTTGTTGAGTACAACAGGTCCTTGAATAATGTCCTTTTATTCAATGTTGTTTTGTTATTCCACTGATGAGAAAAAAGTAGCTTCTAGCCAGGCTGGCTGTCTGTGTAGCGTTAGAATGTTCTACCCATGTCTGCCTGGGTTTTCTCTGGCTATTCTGGTTTCCTCCCATATCTCAAAGATGTGCACGTTAGGTGAACTGGTGTGTCTGCATGGCCCTGGTGTGAGCGACTGTGGGTGTGTGTGAATCATCCTGCAGTGGGCTGACGTCTGGTACAGGGGATGGTGCCTGCCTGGTTCCCTGAGCTGCAGGACAGGTTCTGGCCACCCAAATCCTGAACTGGAATAAGCAAGTAAGTAATTCTCTTATTAGTCTTTATTAATCTTTCTTAAATGTACATTTGGCTCATAATTACTTCAGTATTTAATATTAGAAGTGTTTTAGTCCTATTTAGAAGTTTGGTGATGTTTTTGCCACCAGAAATATGCTATAGGAACTAACTTTTGTTTATATCAATTAGCTTAGGGTAGGCCAGGCACAGCGTCTCACACCCATAATCCCAACACTTTGGGAGGGTGAAGAGGGAGAATCGCTTGAAGTATGGAGTTCAAGATCAGCCTGGGCAATATAATGAGTTTCTGTATCTACCAAAAATAAAAAATTAGTGGGTCATGGTAGCACATTCCTGTGGTACCAGCTGCTTGGGAGGCTGATAAGAGAGAATCCACTTGAGCTCAGGAGGTTGAGGCTGCAGTGAATCATGATCATACCACTGCATTCCAGCCGGGGTGACAGAGCAAGACATTATCTCAAAAAAAATTAGCCTATGGTAAAATTGGTTTTCTTATACCATCTCGTTTTGCTTATAGTTGCAGTTTCCAAGAACCTATTGAGGATGTTGAGCGGGAACTTACTGTATAATGTTTATACCTGCTCCTAACAAGAGGCTTTCCTTCCCATAACTGATCAGCAAAAAGAGACATGCTAAACCAGTCCTTCATACAGCACTTAGCACCTTGTATTTTGAGTGTCCATTTACTTGTCTTTCCCCCCCCCACTAAAACTAAGGAACCTGAGGCCAAGACTCTATGCCTCTCACTTTCCTTAGCTTAGATAGAATTTGGCATGTGGCAGGTACTCTATAAATATTTATATGATCATTTAATGCCAGTGACTTTATTTCTGACATATGAGATATGCCTTTTCAAAGACAACTGGCAAAAATTTTTTGCACAACCAAATGTTATACAAATGCATCTATCAACAAATAGATAAAAGAGAGAAGACAGTGTGAAAATATAAGCAGATGCCCACAATTAGGAAGGCTGAATTGAATGGAGAACAGTGACCATCTTGCTTAGGCAATGAAGTTCCTAGAAATCATAATGTACCTCATAAAACAGAATTGCTATTACTTTAAATTGTAAAAAAACAAGCTGTGTT
The DNA here is from genome assembly GCA_036589455.1 of Ateles fusciceps. Classification (NCBI taxonomy): domain Eukaryota; kingdom Metazoa; phylum Chordata; class Mammalia; order Primates; family Atelidae; genus Ateles; species Ateles fusciceps. The sequence goes on along the minus strand of JAZHEH010001005.1, from coordinate 11,403,390 downwards.
GAATCATATGTCAACTTATACGCAATTTTAGTAGAGACTAGAATTGCAGGAACTGACAGTTTAAATTAATTGGTTCTTAATATTCAGTAAGGTCTGTTCAATAAATGAGTGCTTTCAAAATATAGTAGGCATATTGTAGGTGGAATATTGATAATTTTAGCAGTACATATATAAGTTAATGTTATTCGTGTATTTTAATGAATTTTAGAGAAAATATAACTAACATACAAGCTCTGTGACATCACAAATCTTACTGCTTTGGGTAAGGCTAAAATAGAGATATCTGAGAGTAAAAAATGAATTGATTTGAAGAACACTGAGATAAAATAATAGTACAGATAGTACATTGTTATGGAAAAAAGCATAAAGGTAAAACTGGGATAAATGAGGTTAGGGAAGCCCAACACCAATTCAATTTCTAGAAAAATATTCAGTCATTTGATGGTTTGTTTATTTTGGGGTGGAACATCTGGGTCCAGATCCAGTGGATTAGACAGAAGTGATGGATTATCTGCTATAGAGTTTTCTGGCTCTCATCAAGTCTTGATTTTCCTACTGGAGCAAGTCATGGGGGCTAACCCAGTTGTCAAGTTAGTAGAGAGGCCACATGAACTGTTGTCCTCCAGCTCAGGAGCCCTGAGTCTGGCCCCAGCGTTGGCACTGAGTCATTATGTGATTTTGGGCCAGTTCTTTCTCTTAGAACCCTCATTCCTTATGTGCAGAGTTTGGACTGAGCCAACAGTTTTCATACTATATTCCTTAAAACTAGGGTTCCATGCTTTCTGATTTATTTAGGATAGTCCCAGTTTACACCTGTTGTTGCAGCATAATTGTTAACAGGGTCTCCTTATATGCTCAAAGCTGTCAGTTTTAACAATAGATTATATGACTCCTTCATCTGGAGCCATCTCAAAACACCACAAGGCACAGATGCAAGGGTTGGGCATTAGGGAACATGAGCAGGCACTGCCTAGGAGGCCCCCATTTAATCCAGAGCAGTTATCTTTTATCTGCTTTATGTGGTGAAATTCTACATAAGATCTCATTTTGAAAAAGAAAAGAAGGGGAATTCTGATCCTTAGAAAGATGACAAAAGAAAGAAAACCTCTGAAGTAGATAAACTTCAAATTCCTTTCTAGCTCCAATTTAGACAGTTTGACATTCAATGTATTCACTCTCTGTGGGGCTCAGTCTTAAGATCCATAAGTAAATGAAAGTACAGCCATTTGCATAGCTATTTGCAAAGTCTCAGGGACAGGAAGCTAACTTTCCATTCCACCATCAAAGAGGAGAAGTTGTAGAGCCTTAGGATATAGGCTATCTTCTCTTAACCCCACTTCTGATTCTCGGTGGCACCAGCACCAACGGGCTGAGAACTTTTGCAGGAAATGAGTTTTTCTCCTTTCATAGTTAAACTTCAGGTAATTCTGCTTTGTAGGAATTGAGATGATCCTATTCTTGTGACTTGGGGGGAGGGAGCCCCTGCTTTGACATTTCTTATTTCCTTTAAACATTATTATGTAAAACTATTTCCCAGGCCACTGGGAGTAAAAATAGTATCATGGTAATAACCACAATACAGCATTTCTCTGGCTCTGCCCCACTGTTCTCTCAGTTACTCTCAATTCCTTCCACATAGTTTTGAGACTTCCAAAAGTATCTCACATGTAGTCCAAAAACTGGCTCTCCAGGTGGCCAAGTAGAATCTGCCATTTTTCCTGCAGGACAGATGTCGGATTGCTGCTGTCCTGCCAGAGGTAGTTATGTTATCAAGACAGCTGGGGTTGAAAGAAAATCTCCATATCAGATAGGGTGCCCCAGTCACATGGAGTTGGAACACACAAGTAAAGAATTGGGGCTCTGGCTTTAGGTTGCCTGGAATTAAATTTCATCTTTGCCATTTGCTAGTTATTCAAACTCTCAGAGCCTCAATTTCCACAGGAATAATAATGTCACCTGCTTCAATGGACTATTTAAATGAGATGATCCATGGAAAGAATCTATTATTTTGCCTTCACTAAATGTTACTTATTTCTATTATTACCACTATTATTCTGAATCACTCCCTCCAACCTTCTCTCATTCACTTGTCAGGACTCTTCTTAGTGTTCCATGCAAATAAACTTCTGGTAGACATGCCCCACAATTCCTCCTCTAGAATCCTAAAGAAAACACATCTGGGAGCTCAAGCTGGGTCTCTACATAGAATTGATTCCAATTCCAATCATTTAAAATTTGTGCCAAATATTTAAAAATATTTTTTCATTACATCTGTTATATAAATTTTTATTTATATTATTATACAAATAATACATACACATGAGGTAACATTTAAGCATTATAAAAACATTTCCAGTGAAAAACACACCTCCCCTTCCTCATAGATCCTTGATTCTACTACCTTGAGGCAACCACCTTCAGCAGTTTATTGAATGTTCTCCCAGAAAGTTTTCATGCACATACACTGATAGACATATGTAGTCACAACAGGTACAGATCTGCCTCATGATTTTGGCATAATAAAATTCTCAGTCTCCGTATATGAAAATTGATAGCAAGTGAATAGGTCATGCTTGAAGGATTCATTTCTTAGGAGCTTGAAGAGTATGGACAATGGGGAAGGCTGGGTCCTGACTAAAGCCCATGATGCTCATCACCATCATTTCTGCTGTTCCCAGTACATGATGCTGCTGGGCATCACTGGTCCTCCAGATGGGCTCGGAGATGGTCCTCCCTCTGCACTGAACCCAAGCTCAGCTACAGAGACCCTCCATGCCTTTCTTTCTTTCTTTTTCTTTCTTCTTTCTTTCTTCTTTCCTTCTTTGTTTCTTTCTTTCTTCCTTCCTTTCTTCCTTCCTTCCTTCCTTTCTTTCTCTTTCTTTCCTTCCTTCCTTCTTTCTCCTCTCTTCCTTCCTTTCCTTCTTCTTTCCTTCCTTACTTTCCCCTTCCTTCTCTTCCTTCCTTCTTTCTTTCTTTCTTTCTTCTTTTCTTTCAACAGTGTCTCACTCTGTTGCCAGGCTGGAGTGCAGTGGCGTGATCTCGACTCACTGCAACCTCTGCCTGCTGGTTTCAAGCGATTCTCCTGCTTCAGCCTCTCCAGTAGCAGGCATGCACCACCACGCCCAGCTAATTTTGTATTTTTAGTAGAGACGAGGTTTCATTATGTTGGTCAGGATGGTCAGGGCAGATCTCTTGACCTCATGATCTGCCCACCTCAGCCTCCCAAAGTGCTGGGATTACAGGCATGAGCCAGTGTGCCCGGCCCCTCCATGCTTTTCTTAAGAATATATGGTTTCAGGTCCATGGTCCAATGACATTTAGCAGTTAGTACTCAGAAAGTTTTCTATAAAAATTCTGAAACACCACAACACTATTTCATATCAGGGGAGCTGCCTCTTTGGTTGTACCGTTCCTTCTCCTTAATGTAGCATCTGAGTTTCTATCTCTTCTGGGAACACCCAGAGGAATTAATTCTCTCAATTCCTAGAAAGGGCTGGGTGGGGTTTGCCATCTCTTCATCCAGCAATTTTTGATTTTGGTCATAAATCCAAGAGCTACTGACAATCCTCTGGAGCAAGAGTGTCTTAAACGCTTATCTTTGAGAACGATGTGCTAGGAGAAAGGCATGTGAGCATAGACACAGTCCTTGCCTTCAAGTAGCCTACAGACTAGAGTGAAAGAAAGACAAATGGAAGATTTTAAACAGTGTGCTAAACATTAGCATAAAACCATGCATGGGATATAAGGAAACACAATGAAGAGCTCTAAATCAGATGTATAGGACATCCCAGAGGGCTTCAGGGAAGCAGTGATTAACAGACGCAAAAATTCAAAAACATAATTTTAAAAATAAGGCAATATTGTATAGTGTGAAGAGCTCAGGCATTAGTGTTTGACAACTTTCGGCTGGGACTTGGGCTCTCCATTGATCAGTGTGTGACACTGGACCAGTGATCCATGTATCCAAGTTTACTTTCATTAAGTACAAAAAGGTGATGAAAATAATACCAACCACTTAGTGTTATTGTGAAATGTAAATAAGATAAAATACGTATAGCTCTTAGTCTAGTGTTAGAACATATTTACTATTAAACAACTATTTGTTATTATTTTTTATTGTTGTTATTGTTTCACACACTGGTCAATGTGTATGGATCTATACAAACTTTCTAAACATTTGGTCCTCTCTATATTTTCATAAATATTGCAGAAAAGCTGTACGCCTTCAGCAGAGAATAATGTGGAGGAGAGGTCACAGATACACTTGGGCATGTGAGGCATCTATGAGAAGGTGCCAGAGAGGAGGCTGTGTGTGACCTGGGGTGAATGCCAGTCAATCAGGATTTTTATCTGGAAAACACCCTGTAATTTGGAATTGCAGTTGGAAGCCAAGGTGGGAAAGCGTAGGACTGCTTTGAGCCTTCAGCATCCCTGACCACTTTAAATCTCTTCCTAGCCTGAGTGCATGGCAGCGTCAACAATGAAGCAGGCACCCATCCACCTTCTCTGGACTATCTTCTCCATCTCCAGAAAAACACAAACAAAATGAAAGGAAGGAGAAGACACAATGAGCAAAATGTTAGGGAACATTTGCCTTTTAGCATTCCTGGCAGCAAGCAAGCATTTCTGTTTTGGGGTACAATTATTTGAACATCTATTAATAGAATACTATAGGATCATAGGATGAAAGCTTTACAGAGGTCACGTGAGACCAGTCCATCTATCCATTTTGTAAATGAGGAAGCTGAGACCCAGACAATACCACAGAAAGAGAGAAAGAATCAAAGATGAGAACTGAAATAAATTATCTGAGAGAAGAGGCAAAAGGCTGAGCTAGGATCAATGAGTGGTAATGCCAGGAGGAAGATTTCACTCAATAAAGGAAGGTTATTAAGTTTCATATTAACTTCAAAGCTGCTCAGGGGTAAGGTGGGCTACTGTATTAGTTAGGGTTCTCCAGAGAAACAGAATCAATAGAATACATGTACGTGTGTGTGTGTGTGTGTGTGTGTGTGTCTATATATCTATATCTATATCTATATGTATGTATACATAATGAGGTTTATTATAAGATTTTTATTATAATATAATATAGGTATAATTGAATTATAATATAGTGTGTCATATTATAATATATATTATAAATATTATAAGATACTTATAACATAGTGGCCCACATAAGTATGGAGGCTGATAAGTTCCATGTTTTGCTGCCTGCAAACTGGAGACTCAGGAAATGCAAAGGTGTAGTTCACAGGCCTGAGAGCCAGACAGCCAGTGATATAGATTCTAATTGGGTCTGAAGGTCTGAGAGGCAGGAGCACCGAAGGCAGAGAAGACTGATATCCCAGCTCAGGCAATCAGACAGAGGGTATTCACCTTCTCCTGCCTTTTTGTTCTATTCAGGCTGTCCATGGATTGGGTGATGCACATGCACATTGTACATTGGGGAGGGCCATCTTCTTTACTAGTGTGCTAATCCAAATGCTAATTTCTTCCAGAATCACCACAGTCACATCCGATGTTTAGCCAGCTACTTGGGCATGCTGTGGCCCAGACGAGTTGACACATAAAATTAACCATCACAGCTACCTTTGGAGGCTGAACTACCACCTATAAAGGTACTCCAAGGCCGAGTGCAGTGGCTAACGCCTGTAATCCCAGCACTTTGGGAGGCCAAGGTGAGTGGATCACCTGCAGTCAGGAATTCAAGACCAGCCTGACCAACATGGAGAAACTCATCTCTACTAAAAATACAAAGTTAGCCTGGCATGGTGGTGCATGCCTGTAATCCCAGCTACTCAGGAGGCTGAGGCAGGAGAATTGCTTGAACCTGGGAGGTGGAGGTTGGGGTAAGCTGAGATGTCACCATTGCACTCCAGCTTGGGCAACAAGATTTAAACTCCATCTCAAAAAAAAAAAAAAAAAAAAGTTACTCCAAACAGTGGAGGATGAAACTGTGAAGTGAGAGGAGGAATGGTGAATTCAATGATCTAAACTTTGCAACCTAAGCTTCTAAAGTGCAGCAAAGTAGTCAGTCTAAGGAAGCTGGAATCCTTATTATTTGATGATTCACATAAACTTACCTGTACCTGTGGCCAACCACATTCTGAAGATGAGACGATTTTGAAGTTCAAACACCAACGCAACCACTTATTATCTGTGTGCTTTTGAGAAAATCACTGAATAAGTCTGTCTTTTCATCTAAAACAGGCAATTGCATTGACTATGAAAGAAATATATGTGAAAGTGCTTTGCTAACTTGCTCATATGATTAATAATAAAGATAAAAATAGCAGTGAAATATAGAATCATGCAGATAAGACCTCTATGTACTGAATCTATTTTTAAAAATAATGATTTACCATCACAGCCAATTGAGAATCTCAAATGATCCATGTGTTTTGTGTGTGCAAACCAGAGATAATCGCTAGGCTTCCCAGGTGAGAAATTCTCCGCCGCTGGGAGGAAGCTGGGTGCATAGGTTACTTTAAAAGAGAGAAGGTTACTCTTGTAATAAGCCCTAGGATGTCCGGGTGGCAGAAACTCCTTTAAAGTCCTTATAGCTAAATTGGAATTTGGATTGTTTAGTCCAACATCCTGGGGGCAAGATTTCTAGCTTCATCACTGACTAATTATGTAAGCTTGGCCAAGTTACTTCAACTCTTTGAAAGTAGGTATCCTCATCTATAAAACATAAATGTTTTAGAAAGTAGGTATCTTAATCTATAAAACATAAAGGTTCTAGAAAATATTAATAATTTTTTTTTTGAGACAGAGTCTCGCTCCGTTGCCAGACACCAGACTGGAGTGCAGTGGCATGATCTCGGCTCACTGCAACCTCCGCCTCCTGGGTTCAAGCAATTCAATTCTCCTGCCTCAGCCTCCCGAGTAGCTGGGATTATAGGTGCATGCCACCATGCCCAGCTAATTTTTGTATTTTTAGTAGAGACGGGGTTTCACCATGTTGGCCAGATGGTCTCAATTTCCTGACCTTGTGATCTACCCACCTCGGCCTCCCAAAGTGCTGGGATTACAGGCGTGAGCCACCGCGCCCGGCCAAAAATATTAATGATTTAATAAATATAAGTGGTTATTATTGATAATGTTGTGTATCTTATTATTAGAATTGCTACCCAGAAAAAAGACAGGACTTTTCGAAGACCACACAGTGAGGTGTGCACTAGGAATACAATTTAGGGTTTTGCCCTTGCACGTTAGTACTCGTTCCCTACAGCCCTTTGCTTTTTATCTAGTAATGTGTGTTCATAGATTCATCTGACAGAGGTCATTAAACTACTGAACAAATTCCTCAGTCCCAGTTCAACTTCTACCAGCTTCCACTTGTATATCCACAATCCCAAATCCCGCTCAAACTTGTCAGCTCATCCTAAGTCCTGTCACTTCCATGAAACCTTCCAGTACATTACTCAGAGAAATATTGGCAACCCCCTACTTAGAAACAGTGATCTTAAAATAACTCCAAAAACCTTTCACAAGATTTGTCACTTCCCCTCTCGGCGTTTTTATTTCCCCATTTGTAGAATAAGAAAGCTTTAAAAGAGTCAGTAAACAATTGATCATTGAGTGGGGTTGGGCAATATTGCAGATGACAGAACAACAACAACAAAATGAACAGATCAGCTTCCTGCTCTCAAAGATTTTGCTGGTTACTGTAAGAGACAGGAGGAGAAATGGTTAAATGTCAAGTCTTAAGTACAGTTACAAAAGTATCTGCTCACCAAGCAGTAAATTCGTGATAGAAATTTGAATGAATAAGTAAAAAAAAAAATGATGTACCATGTGGGGTTAGAAAAAAGTGGTATTAAAATTGTGTCTTCTTAACAAGAAGAGAAGGAGGGAAGAAGAGTAAACAGCACGTGCAAAGGCTCAGAGATATCAAGGAAAAGAAAAAATGCTTAATGATGACAAAAATTCTATGTGCTGAAGAAAATTTAAGAAGAGCAGTGTAGGTAGAGAAGGAAATAGAGGAAGATGAATTTGAAACTGGTCTCCGTCTCCCGCATTAGACTAATGACATGAGCATAAGCATCTCTGTCAACATTTGCTCCTTTTTCTCCAGCAAATAGAAGGTGCATAAAAATATTTGTTGAAAGAGGGAAAGGAAAGATCCGTGTGTCATGAGCATCATATATCATGCTAGGGAATTTGAACTTTCTCGTATACCAAATAGGGGTCCTGAAAGATTGTTAAGCACAGATAACATATGAGATTGGGTCTTTAGAAAAGACGATATGGGATCAGGTTGGAGGACAAATAAGAAAATGTTAGGACTGGAAATAGGGATATCTGTTAGGAAGCTGTTTCAGTCACTTGGGTGAGTAAGGGCAAGGCTCTGCAATCAGTTCGAGTAGATAAATGTAGGAAGGCTTAGGGGAAGAATTGCTACAACTTGGGACCCAGTTCAACTTGGGGAGTAACAAAGCAAGAAGCATCAGGAATTACTGAAATTTCTCTCACTGAAAGTTGGCAAATAGTATTCTGTTTTGGCCTGTTGAGTTAAAGATGCCTATGGATCCTCTCGGAGAATGTGACCCCATAGGCAGCCTGCGTCTAGGTCCCTTCTGGGTCTTTCTTCCAACATTTGCATTGCCGCGCTTACACCCCTTGCCTAGACTCCTGCAGCAGCCTTCCATCATTCCACCCACATCCTCTTCATTCTTCACACAGTGGCCAGAAACTTTTTTTCTGAAACAGAAATATAATCATTTTACCTCTTTTCTTAAAGCACATCCATGGCTCCTCATGACTCCTGAGATGAAAACTCAACTATTTAACATAGCCTACAATCTCCAAAAGGTCTGACCTCTACCCACTCCAGCCTTCTTTACCATGCTCCCCTCACTCTCTCCATGCCAATCCTGATGGCCTTTACTGCCTCCTTTGCCGTCTGTTCTCAGCTACTGTGAGGTTTCTGCATGTGCTTTTCTCTACATCAAGAAAACTCTTTTCTCCTTCCTTTACCACACTGACTCCTACTCCTCTTTAGATCTAAGTCAGATACTCCTTTCTCAAAGAAGCCTTCCCCTGATCACCCAAATAATAATAAAAATAATATAATAGCTAACATTTATTGAGTGCTAACTGTGTCCCAGGTACTTTAAAGGACCTTACATGTATGTATTCGTATCATCATCCAAGTCACTCAGTGAAGAATTGACTAACTCTATCAGTGAACCAAAATATAAACTGTTATCAACACCATGTACCTCTCTTTCTTAGCACTTTAGCATAATTGCAATTTTATCTTTATCTGAATAGCTATTTGATTTATGTTTGTCTTATCCACTAGAATGAGGCTTCAACTAGCTTCGAATAATTGAGAAGTAATTTCTATCAGCCCAAACCTCTTGTAGATAACATTTCCAAATTCCAGACAAAATATAAAAGGTATGCACCTGAAAACACTGAAAAGTGAACAAAAGCAAGCAGAAACTGAGCAGCAGTCTACACTGGGAGAGGGAATGGCACTGGATGAACTACCTACTTTTTAAGACTTTTTCCTAAGGGCAGGCTCCAACAGGCGAGACTGGATGCTAAAACTCAGAAAAAAACTTTTCAATCTTGGTGGTTTCAGGAGCTAAAGGACACAGAGATTGGTGTTACCACAGGTGTAAGAAGGGAGAGAGAAAATATGGAAAGGGGGAGAGCCACAGAGAACCTTATGTTCTGCATAAAACCATTGTATTAACCTCAGGGGTTGACTCTGAAATATGCCCATGCAAGACTAAATGTAAGTTAAGAGATTGGAAATTGAAACTTCTGCCTAATACTGGAAGGACAGAATTTAGAGTCTGAGCTTAAACAAGTTTATTGCCTATTAAAATTAAAAATGAATACTAACAGAGGTTCATAACAGAATCAAGATTCACTAATGTGTCATTCATAATATTCTAGATTCAATACCAATTACTAGACTATAAAGAAACAGGAAACTGTGACCCACACTTGAAAGAAAAGCAGACTGACTCTGAGATGACTCAAATGTTGGAATTAGTAGACAAAAAGTTTAGAGCTACTATTGTAACCATACTCAGGGATATAAGGAAAAATAATGGTCTCTGCCAGACATGGTTGCTCAGGCCTGTAATCCCAGCACTTTGGGATGTCAAGGTGGGAGGGTTTCTTCAGACCGCGAAGTCAAAACCAAGACTAGCCTGACCAACACAGCAAGACTCTTTTCCTACAAAATTTTTTTTTAAATAGCCAGATGTGTTGGTATGTATCTGTAGTCCCAACCACTTGGGAGGCTGAGACAGGAGGATTTCTTGAACCTGGGAGGTCAAGGCTACAGTGAGCCATGATTGTGCCAAATTTGAATCCCAGAAAGAAAGGACTGATAGCTTGGAAGAGAAAAAATCTTGGAAGAAATAAATTTACAGATTAAAAACTTGCATTTAGCCTGAGAAAAAATGGCAGATTGCATTGGAGAACATTATAAATTTTCTCTGACCTCTCATTAGAAATAATAGATGCCAGAAGAGAATGGAACTATGACTTGGATGTGCCAAAAGTAAAATGAGAGAGGAGAGGAAAGAGTGGAAGGGGAGGGGAGGGAACAGGAAGAAAGGAACAAAGAAAGAAAAGAAAATAAGGAAAGAAAGAAGGAAGGAGAGAAAGAAAGAAATAGGAGGGGATGGAAGAGAAAAAAAGAAAGAAAATAAGGAAAGAAAGAAAGGAGGGGAGGGAAGAGAAAGAAAGAAAGAAACTTTTAAATTTAGAATTCTGTATCCAGTAAGATCATCCTTTAAGAATTAAGATGAAATAGCGATATTATCAGATGAAATAAAGCTAGATAATTCATCACCAGCAGACAATACCATAAGAAATTCTAAAGATGTTCTCTAGGCTGAAGATAAATCACACCAGATTGAAACGTGGCTCTTCTGTAAGAAATGAAGAATACCAGAAATGATAAATGTGTAAGTAAATATTTTTAACGCCATTTTTCTCTTAATTTTCTTAGAAGACATGGCTATGTAATTCAACTGTTTTAAGATGAAATTGTGGAATTTATAACATTTCTATACATAAAAAATGACAACTATAGCATAAAGACAAGTGTTGGAAGGTAAATGAGCTTACATGGTTGCAAGTTTTGTTCATTTAACTTTAAGTGGCACACTAATAACTTTAAGGAGATTAAAACATTAAAAACGTATGTTGAAACTCCCTATACTATGACTTGAATAACAACAAGAGCGACAATAATAACACAAAAGAGATACAGCTGAAAAGGCAATAGAAAAAGTAAAATGGAATTCTAAAAAATATCGAACTCAAAGCAGGAAAGGAAAAACACAAAAACAAAAAATGAATGTAACAAACAGAAAATTAATTGTAAAATGGTAAGCCTAAATCTCCATCAGAATGTAGTAGGCTCCATATACGCAGAGATCATATTCATTTTTGTTCATGATTTATCTGGTATCTCAAATGAATGAATGAATGTTGAATGAATGAATGAATGAATAAAAGAATGCTTTCTGCACACTGACTCCTAAAGGTCCTGGGTGTCTTCTTAATGACTTCTGGTGGTAAATATTATTATATTTTACATTGTTGTTATTCTACTTGCTAGAGAGTTTTCAACATTCTTTGTAACTCTCTGAACTGTGTTGACTTAGGTCAAAAGTGGAATTGGATAATTCTTCATGTTGAAATTGTACAAATCCACTTGTCAAGAAAATAAGCTCTGGCGGGGCACAGTGGCTCACACTTGCAATCCCAGCATGTTGGGAGGCCAAGGCAGGTGGATCACGAGGTCAGGAGATTGAGGCCAACACGGTGAAACCCCGTCTCTACTAAAAACATAGAATTTAGCTAGGTGTGGTGGCGTGTGCCTATAATCCCAGCTACTCGGGAGGCTGAGGCAGGAGAATCTCTTGAATCGGGGGAGGCGGACATGGCAGTGAGCCGAGATCACGCCACTGGACTCCAGCCCAGAAACAGAGTGAGATTCTGTCTCAATCAATCAATCAATCAATCAATAAGTTCTGCTTCTTCCCATGCCAGCCAAGGCAAAACCTGAGAGTTGCCTCAGGAGATCTCACAGGATTTGGTGGGTTACTTTGGCTTTTGCTGTGAGATATGGCTGTTGAAAAACTAATAAGAAATACTTTTGATCACAATCAATTTTGAATCTCAGTGGATTTCAACTGTAAGAAAAAGTACAAAATCTCCAACCACGTTCTAAAGTTTGAAGCCTTAAGAAAGAGAGCAGGGGATCCTTTTAAGAATCAAAATTCTCTATTTTTTGAAATAATATTTAAATATTAATGTTTGTGGACCTATATAGTAACCCAAGGGACTCTTCTTTTGAAAACAAATTCTAATTGCTAAGTTCCTACTGAAGATACAATTTTTCCATAAAAAGTCGGAGGAGGACTGAAGAGCTAATTCATTTAGCAGCTATTTATTGAATATTGACTGTGACAATCTAAGATTTATACTTTCTCAGGTGAAAAATGATGCCCAATTGAGGATCTTGTAAGGAAACACTTTAATAGAAGCCAGGTATACTAGAAAGTGGAATAGATTGGGAGACTGTCATTCATGAGTAATTTATATGATGGCTGCTTTCTAAAAGAAATCTTGGAATTCAACAAGAGAAAAGTCAGAAAGTCTGATTTTAACTCCCAGCTCTGCCACTTACCATCAGGATTCCTCAAACAAACCCCAGGGCCTCTCTGGGACCCATTTTCCTCATCTGTAAGATAGAGAAGTAACAGCACATTTTCTACAGACCTAAGATGAAATGAGAAAATAGATGTGAAACATTGTAGTGTTCGAAAAGTAAGAGAGTGATCAGAACCAAGAAGAAATATATAAAGAAAAAACATACATTTGAAAATTTGTTTGCCTTTCTACTTTTATGGCACTTGAAGCAATACTGAATTGCTTGTAGGTTTTACTTTCATGTTTTCTACACTGCCTTTGTTAAAGATAGGACCATATTAAACAGCAAACCACTAAGTAATATACCCAAATACATTAGGAATTAAATATACAGTAAACATAGTATTTACAATCAGTGGAAAAGGAAGGATTATACAATGAACAGTTTGAGGAGAAATAAAGAATTTCAATTTTTTCTTATCCACATAAATTCCATTATAATAAAAATTTTAAATACACAAATAAAATAATAAAAGTACTAAAAGAAAATGTCGATATACTGTATATATTTTAAGTCTTGCTTGGAATGAGGAAGTTCTTTCAAAGCAAGACACAAAACTGCAGCTATGAAAAGAGTGATAAATTTACAGATTTCAAAATTAAGAACTAGCCAAGTGTGGCAACTAATGCCTGTAATCCCGGTATTTTGGGAGGCCGAGGCAGGCAAATCACATAAGCCCCAGAGTTCAAGACAAGCCTGGGCAACATGGCAAAATCCCAACTCTACTAAAAATACAAAAAATTAGCTAGGTGTGGTGATATGCACCTGTAGTCACAGCCACCCAGAAGGCTGAGGTGGAAGGATCATCTGAGCCTCAGAGGTCACCCCACTGCACTTCAGCCTGGGCGACCAGAGTGAGATCCTGTCTCTTCTTCTTCTTTTTGTTTTTTTATAATGGAGTTTAGCTCTCATTGCCCAAGGTGGAGTGCAATGGTGCAATCTCGGCTCACTGCAACTTCTGCTTCCCAGGTTGAAGCAATTCTCCTGCCTCAGCCTCCTGAGTAGCTGAGATTATAGGCATGTGCCACCATACCCAGCTAATTTTTTTGTATTTTTAGTAGAGACGGGGTTTCTCCATGTTTATCAGGCTGGTCTCAAACTCCCAATCTCAGATAATCCACCCACCTCGGCCTCCCAAAGTGCTGGAATTACAGGCGTGAGCTACTGCAACTGGCCAACCCTGCATCAAAAATAAAAATAAAAACTGCTGTGTAGAAAATTACACCATACACGTAGTAAATAAATAAAGCAAGAACATATTGCAACACATAAAAATGAACAGAGGCAATTTGTTTTCAATGTTAAAGAGCTATGACAAGTTTGGAAGAAAAACAATGAAATTACATAAATAATATGAGCAAGCAATTCCCAGAAAAACAATGAAATGGCTTCCAAATTTGTAAAAATAATCAAGCTCATGAATAATTTTTAAAATGTAAATGAGAACATTGAAATATGTTTTTTCATCCATAAGACGGATGATGATGTTAAAAAATGACAATATAGTATAGCCAAGGGTTCAGAGATTCACTTTCATACACTATGGGTGTGCATACAATTTGGTAAAACTTTGAGTAAGAATTGAACAAAATCTCCTCAACTTCTAAATGCCCAACTCTTTGGACAGCAAAGATATACATACATGATTATTTATTATAATTACTTTTGTGTAGTAGCAAGAAACTAAAATAATAGTTTTCCATTCATAAACAATTATTAAAATCTAAAACATTTATTTAGTAGTAACGTATAAAGCCATAAAGGAAGAACGAAGTAGAGTTTTGCTCTAAAATATACCGTTAGTATATAACGGTAGCTCTAAAATATACCGTTAAGTAACTAGAAAAAAATATGTAGCTCTAAAATATACCATTAAGTAACTAAAAAATATCCTAAATATTACCTATGGTATGTGCCTTTTATGTAAAAAAAAAAAATCTTAAGTTGTCACAGTTAATATTCAGTAAATAGCTGCTGAATGAATTAGTCCTTCAGTCCACCTCCCACTTTTTATGGAAAAACTATATCTTCAGTGGGAACTTATCAATTAGGGCAAAGGTGAAATGGGACTCAAACAGTGCCTGTCATGTCATTGATCAAACCAAGTGAGTTAATTCACTTGAAGAACACTTATTGAGCAGTTATCTTTTAATTCTTTTAAATCTACTAAAACAAATATGCCTTTTTTATTTAAAAAAAGGTTTGCTAATTTCAAATGACATAAGGTTAAACCCTAACTTACAAAAAATAAGGCATTTATTACATTTGGCTGCTATAAGCACAGCCATATTGAGGGGCTCAGATGATGTCATAGAGACACATAAAAAAAGGCATGTTTCTTTTAGTAGATTCAAAAGAATGAAAAGATAACAGCACCATAAATGTTCTTCAAGTGGATTAACTCACTTGCTTCAATCAATGACATGACAGGCCCTGTTTACCTATGATTAAGCTATACTTTTCAAGGCTTAAACCTCCCCTTAGAATCCCTCTTCACCGCTTCTAATGTGCCCGGAAGAAAGTACATACATACACTTATACATGTATACATATATATAGACACACGTTTTCTTGTTTTGTTTTTTTTTTTAATTATACTTTAAATTCTGGGGTACATGTGCAGATCGTGCAGGATTGTTACCTAGGTATATACATGCCATGGTGGTTTGCTGCATCCAACCCCCTGTAACCTACATTAGGTGTTTCTCCTAATGTTACCCCTCCTCAATCTCCCCACCTGCTGCCATCCCTCCCCTAGCCCCCAACCCTCAACAGATCCCAGTGTGTGATGTTCCCCTCCCTGTGTCCATGTGTTCTCATTGTTCAACACCCACTTATGAGTGAGAACATGCCATGTTTGGTTTTCTGTTCTTGTGTCAGTTTGCTGAGAATGATGATTTCCAGCTTCATCCATGTCCCTGCAAAGGACATGAACTCATCCTTTTTTATGGCTGCATAGTATTCCATGGTGTATATGTGCCACATTTTCTTTACCCAGTCTATCATTCATGGGCATTTGAGTTGGTTCCAAGTCTTTGCTATTGTAAACAGTGCTGCAATGAACATATGCGTGCATATGTCTTTACAATAGAATGATTTATAATCCTTTGGGTATATACCCAGTAATGGGATTGCTGAGTCAAATAGCATTTCTATTTCTAGATCCTTGAGGAATTGCCACACTGTCTTCCACAATGGTTGAACTGATTTACACTCCCACCAACAGTGTAAAAGCATTCCTATTTCTTCACATCCTCTCCAGTATCTGCTGTCTCTTGATTTTTTTAATGATCTCCATTCTAACTAATGCGAGATGGTATCTTAATGTGGTTTTGATGTGCACTTCTCTAATGACCAATTATGATGAGCATTTTTTGTATGTTTGTTGGCTGCATACATGTCTTCTTTTGAAAAGGGTCTCTTCATATCCTTCACCCACTTTTCGATGGGTTTGTTTGTTTTTCTTGTAAAACTAATCAGTTAGTATCAAAATGGCAGGATCAAATTCACACATAACAATATTAACCCTAAATGTAAATGGGCTAAATGCTCCAATCAAAAGACACAGACTGGCAAATTGGATAAAGAGTCAAGACCCATTGGTGTGCTGTATTCAGGAGACCCATGTCACCAGCAAAGACACACATAGGCTCAAAATAAAGAGATAGAGGAAGATTTACCAAGCAAACGGAGAGCAAAAAAAAAAAAAAAAAAAGCAGGGGTTGCAATCCTAGTCTCTGATAAAATAGACTTTAAACCAACGAAGATCAAAAAAGACAAGATCATTACATAATAGTAAAGGGATCAATGCAACAAGAAGAGCTAAATGTCCTAAATATATATGCACGCAATACAGGAGCACCCAGATATATAAAGCAAGTTCTTAATGACCTACAAAGATACTTAGACTCCCACACAATAATAATGGGAGACTTTAACACTCCACTGTCAATATTTGACAGATCAATAAGACAGAAAATCAACAAGCATATCCAGGACTTGAATGCAGATCTGGACCAAGTGGACTTAATAGACATCTACAGAACTCTCCACTCCAAATCCACAGAATATACATTCTTCTCAGTACCACATCACACTTACTCTAAAATTGACCACCTAATTGGAAGTAAATCACTCCCTCAGCAAATGCAAAAGAAGAGAATCATAACAAATAGTCTCTCAGGCCACAGTGCAATGAAATTAGAACTCACGATTAAGAAACTCACTCAAAACCTACACAACTACATGGAAACTAAACATCCTGCTCCTAAATGACTACTGGATAAATAATGAAATGAAGGCAGAAATAAAGATGTCCTTTGAAACCAATAAGAATGAAGACACAATGTACCAGAATCTCTGGAACACGTTTAAAGCAGTGTCTAGAGGGAAATTTATAGCACTAAATGCCCACATGAGAAGCAAGGAAAGATCTAAAATCGACAACCTATTGTCACAATTAGAGTTAAAGGAGCAAGAGCAAACAAATTCAAAAGCTAGCAAAAGACAAGAAATAACTAAGATCAAAGTAGAACTGAAGGAGGTAGAGACACAAAAAGCCTTTCAAAAAACCCTGTGATGAAGCTATACTTTTAAAGGTTTAAACCTCCCCTTCAAAAAATCAATAAATCCAGGAGGTGGTTTTTTGAAAAGATCAACAAAATAGATAGACTGCTAGCCAGACTAGTAAAAAATAAAAGAGAGAAGAATCGAATAGATGCAATAAAAAATGATAAAGGGGATATCACCAACAATTCCACAGAAATACAAACTACCATCAGAGATTACTAGAAACATCTCTATGCACATAAACCAGTAAATCTAGAAGAAATGGACAAATTCCTGGACACTTACATGCTCCCAAGACTAAACCAGGAAGAAGTCGAAACCCTGAATAGACCAATAACAAGGGCTGAAGTTGAGACAGCAATTAATAGCCTACCAACCAAAAGAAGTCCGGGTCCAGATGGGTTCACAGCCAAATTCTACCAGACATACAAAGAGGAGCTGGTACCATTCCTTCTGAAACTATTCCAAACAATACAAAAATAAGGAATCCTCTCTAACTCATTTTGAGACCAACATCATCCTGATACCAAAACCTGGCAGAGACTCAACTAAAAAAGACAATTTTAGGCCAATATCCATGATGAACATCGTTGCAAAATCTTCAATAAAATACTGGCAAACCAATTGCAACAGCACATCAAAAAACTTATCCATCATGATCAAGTAGGCTTCATCCCAGGGACGCAAGGCTGGTTCAACATACACAAGTCTATAATCGTGATTCACCACATAAACAGAACCAAAGACAAAAACCATATGATTATCTCAATAGATGCAGAGGCCTTCGACAAAATTCAACAGGCCTTTATGCTAGAAACTCTCAATAAACTAGATATCAATGGAGTGTATCTCAAAATAATAAAAGCTATTTATGACAAACCCACAGCCAATACTATACTGAATGGGCAAAAACTGGAAGCATTCCCTTTGAAAACTGGCACTAGACAAGGGTGCCCTCTCTCACCTTTTCTACTCAACATAGTATTGGAAGTTCCAGCCAGAGCAATCAGGCAAGAAAAAGAAATAAAGGCTATTCAATTAGGAAAGGAGGAAGTCAAATTGTCTCTATTTGCAGACCGACATGATTGTATATTTAGAAGACCCTATCGTCTCAGCCCAAAATCTCATTAAGATGATAAGCAACTTCAGCAAAGTCTTAGGATACAAAATCAATGTGTAAAAATCACAAGCATTCCTATACACCAATAATAGACAGAGAGCCAAATCATGAGCGAACTCCAATTCACAATTGCTACAAAGACAATAAAATACCTAGGAATGTAGCTAATAAGGGAGGTAAAAGAACTCAAGGACAGCCACAAACCACTGCTCAATGAAATAAGAGAGGACACAAACAGATGGAGAAACATTCCATGTTCATGGTTAGGAAGAATCGATATCGTGAAAATGACCATACTGCCCAAAGTAATTTATAGATTCAATGCTATCCCCATCAAGCTACCATTGACCTTCTTCACAGAACTGGAAAAAAAAAAAAACACCTTAAACTTCATATGGAACCAAAAAGAGCCTGGATAGCCAAGACAATCCTAAGCAAAAGGAACAAAGATGGAGGCATCATGCTACTTAACTTCAAACTATACTACAAGGCTACAACAATCAAAACAGCATGGTACTAGTATCAAAACAGAGATATAGACCAATGGAACAGAACAGAGGCCTCAGAAGTAATGCCACACATCTACAACCATCTGATCTTTGACAAACCTGACAAAAAAAGCAATGGGAAAAGGATTCCCTGTTTAATAAATGGTGTTGAGAAAACTGGCTAGCCATGTGCAGAAAGTTGAAACTGGATCCCTTCCTTACACATTATACAAAAATTAACTCCAGGTGGATTAAAGATGTAAACATAACACCTAACACCACAAAAACCCTAGAAGAAAATCTAGGCAAAACCATTCTGGACATAGGCATAGGCAATAACTTCATGACTAAAACGTCAAAAGCAATGAAAACAAAAGCCAAAATAAACAAATGGGGTCTAAGTAAACTTAAGAGCTTCTGCACAGCAAAAGAAACAATCATTAGAGTGAAATGACAACCAACAAAATGGAAAAAAATTTTTGCAAGCTACCCATCTGACCAAGGGCTAATATCCATAATCTACAAAGAACTAAAGCATGTTTTCTTTTAAATAATAAGTAAACATTAGGAAAAATATCCTTTAATAAACTTTCACAAGCAACAATTAGTAATCCACAGAAGCTGCTAAAAATTGAGAGTTTATTAATTGCAAATGACATAAGGTCAAACCCAAACTAGCTTATACAAAATATGGCATTTTTTAGGTTTGGCCTTAAGCACAGGTATATTGAGGGGCTCAGATGATGTCATAGAGATGTTTCTTTTCTTCTCTTCTTTCAAGTCTCTTTTTCCCCCTGAGGGTTGATTTCATTCTTTCCAAATGTAGTGGATATCTTTCATCTCTTGGTCAATAAGACAGCAAGCAAATTTAAGCTCGCATTTTTTCTGTTCCTTGAACCTAGAGGGTGAAGTAAAAACTCTCATTCTGCTCCCAAGCAGAAAATCTCAAAGAAGAGCTCTGATTGGCTCAGAAGAGGTTACAGGCACTCCTGTGAAACCAACACTGTGGTCAAGAACACTACATGGGGTTAGAGCCTGGGTTACCCACTGACCATTGTGCTGGCATTAAAGAAGGTGGAAGGACAACTGTGACTGGGAGGCTAACCAGAATCAGGTGATTCAAATCACAGAATTACTTTCTTACAGTGTTTCCATTTGAGAGAGAATCACTGCACATCTTTCAGCATTGCTGATTAGGGTACTGCCCACTTCTTATAGATGCATGATAAACACTGACCCACAATTCTTTCTTTTTTTGAAGGTCAAGAGTTAAAGAAACAAATTGCTATGAGTTGAGAGATAAATAGGAGACATTATTATTTTCTCTCTTTTAACAGTCTTTTTCTTATATTAGCTGAAAATCAAAGACATTGAGGTTTTGATTGGTCAACGTATGCAGCTGGGTTTTTCAACAGGAGTGCTTATTTGACTATGAATTTATTAAGACAGGGATTCAGGGATTATGTCCAACAGGGTTGCTGTTATATCAGCAATACCTAGCACCTAGCTTGAAATATGTCTATTGCTCAATAAATATTTGTTGAGAGAAGGAAGGAAGGAAGGAAAGAAAGCAGAAGGGAGGGAGGGAGAGAGGGAAGCGGGGGAAAGGAGGGAGGGAGTGAGGAAAGCAGGGGGAAGGGGGAAGGGGGAGGGGAAGGGAGAAGGGGAAGGGAAGGGGGAGGGAGAAGGGGGAAGAGAGGTAGGGGGAAGGGAGAAAGGGAGTAGGGGGGAGGAGGGGGGGAGGGGAGAGGGGGGGAGGGGGAGGGGAGGAGGGGGAAGGGGAGGGAGGAGGGGGAGGGGGAAGGAGGGGGGAGGGGGAGGGGAGGGGGAGGGAGGGGGAGGGGGAGGGAGGGAAGGGAGTTGGTTTAGCCATATACTGTCAGATCCTTAAGGCACCAGGATTCCCAAGAATTTGTGGATATCTGAGGCTGCCTTGAGAAGCACTAGTGCTATAGAAAGGTTTACTGTGCCTACAGCCTCCTTCTAAGGGAGCTGACCTTTCTAAGCTTCTGCTGCTCAAGTGGCTATATCCTGTGCCTTATCACCCATTGGCCTCTCCCCCATCTCTGCACTCTGGCCTCCCATTCTGACCACTGTGGGTTGGAGCAGGAAGGGAGAGTGCATTTGAATCATGAGCATGCAATCTACTGGCTGGCTAGTGGCCAGAAACTTTTAGGTGCAAAAAAGAAGTTGGCAACATTTTTACCCTCTCACTTTTCTCCCCCAAAATATGGAGGAAAGTTACCAATTGACAACACACAGAAAGGTGATGCCAAATAAGAGCTAGAGAGCTATGTCACCCATGAACAAATTGAAGTTATGGGGCCGTAGACACCATAACCATTTTGAATCACTCTTCAGTTTTAGGTGCCAATAAACCCAGCTCAAGTTAATGCCAGCCAAGAAAAAAGGAAATGTAGGTTGGGTGCAGTGCCTCATGCCTGCAATCCCAGCATTTTGGGAGGCCAAGGTGGGTGGATCACTGGAGGTCAGGAGTTCGAAGCCAGCCTGGCCAACATGAAGAAACCCCGTCTCTACTAATAATACAAAAATTAGCCGGGCATGGTAGTGGACGCCTGTAATCCCAGCTACTTGAGAGGCTGAGGCAGGAGAATTGTTTGAACCTGGGAGGTGGAGATTGCAGTGAGCTGAGATGGTGCCATTGCACTCCATCCTGGGCCACAAGAGCAAAACTCCATCTCCATAAATAAATAAGGAAATGTAATTGCTCCAAGTTGAAAAGATCAATGATTTCATCTGAACCGAGCCTTTCTCTTTCTGCTGGTTTTATTCTCCTCTATGTTTACTTTATTCCAAGATATCACATGAGGGTAAGAAGGAAAGTGAACACATCACTCTACCAACAAATAGAAGTCTTGCATCTCGTTAACTCTAACCAAGTCTATGCACCCATCCCTGAAGAATTTGTGAGCCCTAAAGAGTTTAAGGGTCTGATTCACATGCCCCATCCTTAGACTAATAAATTGTGTTGTTATATCTTCTGCAAGCACATGAACTCAAAACAAGGGCAGGCGTTCCCCTACAGGAGAACTTGGAGAATGGTAAAGGGGCATTTGGCAGCAATAGCATTACGTATTCACTACACATCCCTGTAGGCCCCAGTTTCTTTGTAGATTGATTATAATAATAATCCTTCTCTGCCTCTTGCTTAAGACTGCTGTGAGAATCAAATAGTGCAGTGGATGTAAAAATGCTTCTAAACTATAAAATGCATACAACATAAGGTATTATTGCTGAAAGGGCTTGCTATCTCCCCCTTCTCAAGAGCACAAGCTCATAATCGAGCTGAATGGCAAGTTTCCACCCTACTGACTGTAACAAGTTTCCTGTGTTCAGTTCCTCTTGCAGAATTCAAGAGTACATCCCTAATTTTATTTTGGGCCGCACATGTAGTTCACAAAATGCAAATATTTCTCATTTTAATTACCTCCACTGAAGCTTTATGGAGTCATTAATTTTAGTGATACTAAGGCTTTCCCATTATCCACCTCTTCTTTTACTTCTTAAACTTAGAAGTTATGAATGACTTGCATTTTTACTGGAACATAGAATGGAAGAGAATGGTTGTAGCTCAAAAGAGGAAGGGGCCAAGAAAGCTAACAATTTCTGCACACTGAAGGCTTCCTTGATTTTGAAATACATATGTTTCAACATCCAGAGAACACTGCATTCCTTGCGTGTCTTCTTTGGGACAGTGTACAGTTTGGAGTAAGATTTGTTAGGTTAGATTGGTGTTTAGGTAAGCAACCCTTCAGGAGGGATGGCCAGTGGTGAGAGAGGTGGCAGATTTGGAGCCCAGAAAAATCTCTCATGTGGCAACAATAATAGTGAAACAATAGGGCCTTTTTCTTGGGTTTCTTTGATGTAAGACTGAGCCTGGGTATTCCTGAAAGAAGCTGAAACCTAAGGCACATGTGGAAAGGTTCTGATGAGAATTTTGAGTAATAAATTGGAAAAATATAGGTGAATTGACCTTTTATAAGTGTATTGGATATCAATCCCATCCTTAGTTCTCAACAAATTAGATATATACTCATGTCAATTTTTTATATACAACTTGTGTCAACATAAGGGTTATACTTTTTTTTTAGATAATCTTTGGAGAAGAGGGCTTGGAAATCTATCAATTTCCTGGTAATCTGCAGGCTGCTGTAGCATAGAGTGCTTTTTTGGGAATAACAAAATGACACCTGCTCCAAATGGATAAGTACAAGAAGCTGTGCTCTCCTCCAGGCTAAGGCAGTGCTGTACCAAGGCTCATGCCTGGCCCTGGGTTGGATCCCAGGTACAGGCACACATGATACACTCACAAAGTGAAAACTTGACAACCTGTGCATCCTAGTTTGTTTGAATTTGGGGATAAGAAAGGACAATAGAAACAGACCTGTTGTTTTAGGCAGTGTTTTAGCGGGCAGCTCCTTAGGAGCGGAAGTTCTTAAGGATGAGCCTGAATGAGAATTAACTAAAAAGACATTTTAAAACTTGGGTGCATGATCTTCAGCTCAAGGAATTTCTACTTAGGATGTCTGGGGTAAGGGCTAGACATGTGCATCTTGAAAATGCTCCCTGTGATAGGCTGATGCCCAGTCCCGACTGCATTAGTTATTTCCCTGGCCAGCTTACTGAGATCATTTGATATCTCTCTTTCCCTCCTTCCTTGAGTTTATTGGGTTCCTCAGTATGAGGTCAGAAATACCTTTCTGAGACACCCCTTCTTTCTCCTTAGGAACCCACTCTTCAGTAATCCCTCCCTCCTCTGAATTCTTTTAGCACTTTATCTTGCTCATGCAACACTTATCACCATATTCTGTGTAGCAATTACTTATGAACATGTCTTATCTTCCAACACATATGCCCCAAAAAGGCTGAGACACTGCGACATCCAGAGGTCACCCACCGGAGCCCTTGGATTGCCCTCTGCCTGCGTGTGCAGGCATATTTTACTTGGCTTTGCAGCATGTTTGAAACTTTTCTGATACTTGCCAGCATTTAAAAATCAGGAGATATTCCCCCTACTCTCCAATTCTCCCCTAAATATAACGACCATGGTGTGATGATGTTTCAGTTAAAATATTTGAAGACCTGTCAACATGGGCCCCACATTCCTGAGATTGCTACTATTGAGTGGAGCTGGTCAGCAGTTTCCCCTTTCATTCCGGGGTGGTGTTCTTCAGTTCACAGTAGCCTCCACCACTCTCTGTTGTCTTACTGGGCTGCTGTGTCATTAACATTTTCCTCCTGGCACTTGTTGGGCATTTGAATTTATAACCCCATTAAGTACTTTTGACTTCTACACAGTATCTGACTTTTTCTAGGGGTTCATAAATATTTTTCAAATGGCAAAACCAAAGTTTAAATACTCCAGGGGATGGGTATTTAAGTTCACGGCTTTCTCTAAACTGCCAGATATGAGTTCATATGAACAAAAAAGTCTATTAGATTTTGTATTGCAGCTTTCCCGAGTTGAGAATTATGAGCTAGTTCCTCATTTTCAAGAGCTTTATCTAAATCTCTTTACTCCCCAGCTGCCAAGTAGCTAAGCCATCCTCCTCAAGCTGGAGGAAATGATACTAAACTTGGGAATTTCAGTAAGCAGGTTGTCCTTAACCAGACTCTCTGAATTTTTGTGTTATAGCTTGTTATTCACCAAGGCTTTCAAAGTTGGCTTCACGTAACTCGCCACTGGAAAGTCCCTTGGGAAAAAAGTTTTTGTCTGGAAATACTCCTTTTTTTTGACTGCCAGGATAATCATCAATTTTTAGTAGGAGATATAAATAGAAGAGTGCTTTCAGCACTGATTTCTGAAATTTAAACTCATCTCCTCAGTTGTCTAATTAAAATCCCTCAATGTCCTCCATCCCTATATCCTCAAGTGTAGAATGTACCAGTCACAAAAATTTTAGGAGACATGTGAGATAGTTTTAAATTTTATTTGTCTTTATATTTGGTGGTTATTTGCTATTAATGATAATTATTACGTTTTTTTCCTCTGTATAGTACAGTGAGAATACTTCCCTTAGAAATATTTTAAGTATAACATTAAATTTATTGTAAGAAAAATAAGGAAATAATAGACTTGTTAGAACCAAGATAGGGTAGAAGTGGTAAAGTTCCTCCAAGTGTGACACTTGTTTGGAAAACACTGAACTTTAAGGTAAAGTCTCAGGCCCTCCCTTCACAGGGCACCACCCTCTCTTTGACCTCAGCTCTCCCTTTCCAGTGTACATCCTAATGTAACAGGAACTTTTTATAGTTCCTCAAATATACTGGGTGATTTCCCAGCTTTTCACAGACGGTTTCACAAATGCTAAGACTTCTTCCTGCAGAGCATTTGCTATGCCTTCCTCTGAGTATCCCCGCTTCCACTGCCCACCTCAGCCCTTTCTTCCCCCCACCTGGCTATGTGACTGGCTCCCTCTCATCCTTCAGCTGCAGCTGCAATGCTGCCTCTTCAGAGAGGATCGCCTGGACCACCCTATAGGTGATGGGTCTTGTCTCCTGTTTCCTATTACAGCATCCTGCCTCCTTCTTCTACAAGATTGTGTTCTTACCACAATCTGTTAATCTTTTAAATGTACTTATTCTCACCATGTACCCATAAAAAGGAACAAGATCATGTCCTTTGCAGGGACATGGATGGGGCTGGAAGCCATTATCCTCAGAAAAGAAATGCAGGAACAAAAACCAAACACCCCATGTTCTCACTTACAAGTGGGAGCTGAACAATTCGAACACGTAGACACAGGGAGAGAAACTACAAACTGGAGTCAGTCTGGGTGGGGTGCATGGGGAGGGAATCAGGAAAAATAGCTAATGCATGATGGGCTTGATATTATACTTAGGTGATGGGTTGATAGGTGCAGCAAACGACCATGGCACATGGTTTACCTGTGTAACAAACCTGCACATCCTGCACATGTACCTCAAAACTGAAAATAAAATTTTTAAAAAATGTATTTATTCTCTTTATTATTTTATGTATGTCTCACTGCATTGTGAGTTCCTTGAGAACAGAGCCCTTGTGTCCTGTTCATTGCTATATTTTCAATGATCAGGAGAGTGCTGGGCAACATGTGTGCTCAGTAGATATCTGATGAATGAGTGAATGTTCTTCCTGGCCTTGTACCTTGGTGGGTTCATATCCTTACTACTGTGAATAGCCCTACTGTATCTAGGTTTATTAAAGATACTTTCCATAAACAATCATAGTATTTCAGGCAGGACGTGGGCAGACAATCATTAACAGTTTACCACAACTTTCAAACTCCCTTCTTTGATGGACTACCACAAATCAGAAAGCCACTATAAAACCCAAGGCAGTCTTCATGTGATGCTCTGAACAGGGAAAGTTTAGAGTGAGGGTTGACATTTTGCATTTAGCATGTTGTTTAACAACTTTTCGTAAGCCGACCCTGACTTTCAGGAAGTGAAATGAAAACTGCAGAATTTATCTGAAGATCCACAATCTAGAAATGGAACCACTGCTCTTTGCCAGGTGCCAGCTCAGTGAGATCACCAGAAAGTCCACATTGCCTGACACACTGGTAACCAATGACTGGGGGTCAGGTCCCAGCAGATGTCTGGGCTTAAGGGATTTAAGTCTATGCTGAAAGACGGAAAGGGAGAAAAGGACACAAAAATGAATTTGTTTCTCCATACCACAAGGCTTCTGTGTGCCAAAGTGGCCATGTGTGTCAAAGTCAGGGAATCTCTCCTCCTGGGAGCCAAGAGGAAGTCTCTCAAAACAAGAAGGAAAGGGTGTTTTCCCCACATCAATCCAGCTTTAGAGGCATTCTATTAGTCACATATGCTCCTTCCCCCACAACAACAGTGAAGTGTTCTGTGTGCTGACAACATAACTTAAAAAAAAAGTAAAACAAAATTCTGCATTTTTATAAAACTTGATAAAAAAAATAGTATTTTAAACTGTACAGTCACCAGAGGTACACAGTTATCAAAAATGCACATACTTTACTTGGCATCTCCAGCACCTTTGGCTTTCTGTGTGCGGTCTGTTTTGGCATCTCCATTTTCTGCAGGGTTATTCCCCTGCTTGCCAGGATTAGCTTTTCCCTTTTTCCCTTTGGGTACCTTCTCTTCCTTCTTTGCAGGGGCCTTTACAGACTTGGGCTCTGGCTTTGGAGGAGCAGGTTGAGCAGACAACCTCGAAGAGCTTCTCTGTGGTTCGTCCTTCACCTTGGCTGTATCTCTTTTAGCATCCCCTTCAGCCTTTCTCTTGGGCATGGTGGCGGCGGGATGTAGGCGCTGGGCGTGGGATGCAGTGGTGCGTGGGCTTTGGTCAGTCTAGGGGTCATTCTTGCTCTTCTTCACACTGTTAACATGAATGTCTTTATGGTGGAATAATTTATGTTCCTTTGGGTATATATACAATAATAGGATTGCTGGGTCAAATGGTAATTCTGTTTTTATTTAATAGTTCTTTGAGGAATGACCACACTGCTTTCCACAATGGCTGAACTAATTTACACTCCCATCAGCAGTGTGTAAGTATTCCCTTCTCTCTGCAGTCTCACCAACATATTCTTTCTCTATTTTTAATGATGGCCATTCTGGTTGGTGTTAGACAGTATATCTCATTGCAGTTTTGATTTGCATTTCTCAAATGATTAGTGATGTAGAGCATTTTTCCATATGCTTGTTGGTCATGTGTATGTCTTCTTTGAAAAAATATCTGTTAATGTCCTTCACCCTTATTAATGGGGTTGTTTATTTTTTGCTTATTAATTTGAGTGTTTTATAGATACTGGATATTAGAACTTTGCAGATGCATAGCTTCCACATATTTTCTGACATTCCGTGGGCTGTTAAGTCTTTGATAGTTTCTCTTGCTGTGCAGAAGTTCTTAGTTTAATTAGGTTCCATTTGTCAATTTTTGTTTTGATTGCAATTGCTTTTGGCATCTTCATCATAAAATCTTTGTCAGGGCCTATGTCTAGAATGGTATTTCCTAGGTTTTCTTCAAGAGTTTTTATAGTTTTAGGTTTTACATGTAAGTATTTAATCTGTCTTGAGTTTAATTTTTATATGGTGTAAGGAAAGTGTCTAGTTTCAATCTTCTGCACATGTCTAGCCAATTATCCCAGCACCATTTATTGAATAGGGAGTCCTTTCCCCCATTGCTTGTTTTTGTCAGTTTTGTCAAAGATCAGATGACTGTACGTGTGTGTATTTATTTCTGGGCTCTCTATTTTATTCTATTTGTCTATGTGTCTGTATTCAAACCAGTTCCATGTTGTTTTGGTTACTGGAGCCTTGTAGTATAGTTTGAAGTCAGGTAATGTGATGCCTCCAACTTTCTTCTTTTGCCTAAGGATTGTTTGTCTATTTGGGCTCTTCTTTGTTGCCATATGAATTTTAGAATATTTTTTTCTAGTTGTGTGAAGAATGTTATTGATAGTTTGAGAGGAACAGCATTTAATCTGTACATTGCTCTGGGTAGTATGGACATTTTGGCAATATTGATTCTTCCTATCCATGAACATGGAATGCTTTTCCATTTGTTTATGTTATCTCTGATTTCTTTTAGTAGTGTTTTGTAATTCTTGTTGGAGATGTCTTTCCACCACCCTGGTTAGCTGTATTCCTAGGTATTTTATCTTTTTGTGACTATTGTGAATTCAATTGCGTTCTTGATTTGGCACTCAGCTTGTGAATTATTGGTGTATGAAAATGTGACTAATTTTTGTACTTTATCTTGAAATTTTGCTGAAGTTAGTTATCAGATCTAGGAGCTTTTGGGCAGAGACTATGGGGTTTTCTAAGGATAAAGTCATATTGTTTGCAAACAGAGATCAATGGACTTTCTCTCTTCCGATTTGGAAGCCTCTTATTTCCTTCTCTTGCCTGATTATGCTGGCTGAGACTTCTAGTACTATATTGAATAGGAGTGACGAGAGAGGGCATCCTTGTCTTGTTCTGGTTCTCAAGGGAAATGCTCCCAGCTTTTGCCCATTCAGTGTGATGTTGGCTGTGGGTTTGTAATTGATGGCTCTTATTATTTTGAGGTATATTCCTTCAGTGCTTAGTTTGCTGAGGATTTTTAGTATGAAGGCACACCGAATCTTATCAAAAGCCTTTTTGGCATCTATTGAGATTATCTATTGTTTTTGTTTTTAGTTCTGTTTATGTGTTGAATCACATTTATTAATTTGTGTATGTTGAACCAACCTTGCATCCCAGGGATAAAGTCTGCTTGATCATGGTGAATTGGCTTTTAGATGTGCAGCTGAATTTGGTTTGCTAGTATTTTGTTGAGGATATTTGCATAAATATTTATCAAGGATATTGGCTTGAAGTTTCCTTTTTTTGTTGTTGAGTCTTTGCCAGGTTTTGGTATCAGAATGATGCTGGCATTGTAGAATGAGTTAGAGTGAAGTCCCTCTCATCAATTTTTTGTAGCAGTTTCAATAGGAATAGTACTGGCTCTTCTTTATATGTCTGGCAGAATTTGGCCATGAATCAATCTGGTCCTGGTTTTTTACTTGTTGGTAGGATTTTTATTACTTATTCAATTTAAGAACTCATAATTTCTCTGTTCAGAGTTTGATTTTTCTCCTGGTTCAGTTTTGGGAGGTTGTATAATTCTAGTATCCTCTATTTCTAACATGATCTTACTCATGTTAAGGAAAGCCATCTACTTCTAATGACTTTATTTGTATCCGGAGCTGACTGGAGTTGGAAGTGAGGAAGAATAGCGAAGACGATGTGAAAACAGCTGTGAGCATTTGTGAGATGTCCAAGCTATGTATTCATGGCTTGTAGATGTGCCCATAAAACTATCTTAGTATTTTATTTCTCTACGCTTACATCTGCAGAAAAAAACAAACTTCACCATCTGGTGGTAGAAACCTTGAACTGCAGCCATACATTCACCATTCCCTTATTCTTTATCCCACTTAATAGCTATTTATTGACCGATCACCCACTTAGTATGTGCCAATAATTGACCCAGACAAATCTCTGTTCTTCTTTAGTCCCTCATGTATTGATCACTTTCTATGGATTGATCGTGTTGTTTGGAGCTTTGACGCTTGCAGTTTGGTGTTGACAGTTTTAGGTAAACAGACCCATGGGAGGTCAGGTTTTTTTGGTGCAAAGGGCAAACGCTGGCGTCTCTGGGCCTCATACAACTTGCTGTTTTGGCCCGATTACTAACTATTAAAAATGTAAGCAAGCTGGGGGAGATTTAGAACTTAGAGGATTTCACACATGCATACATACACACCCCACAAGGACTTGAGGCTTCTCTGGGACAGTCACGAGATCTGGCTGCTGCTGCTGGTATTCTTACATTTTGGCAATTGGCTGGAACTGAAGAACAGCTGCCTCTTGACACGGCTACTCTGTCAGACCCACATTGGCTGTTCCGTCCACTCACTTATTTTAGTGTGATGTCTTTTTTGAGATATCCAGACATTTGGTGGATTTTGATTCTCCATGTTTATTCCTAAGGAAATATATCACCAAATCTCTCCAATCTTTCTTCCAACAAAGCCTAGTTTCCAGAAGAAGTAATTATAACAGCACAATTATCAAAGGGATAATATACTTTAACCCTGAGATAGATTAAGGGCCATTTATTTGTCTGGGTTTCTGTTACTGTGAAAAATAATCTTTTTGCTCAATGTCCTACACTTGGTTACTTCCCCTTTCTCCTTGGTTGGTGAAACAGAAGGCTCTTTTAGAGATTTTGACTGTTTCTCCTTATTATTTATCCAACAGATATTTAATGAGCACTTCCTAAGTGCCCAGACCTCTGCTTCATGCAGGACATGTATCTGAGAGGGGACGGACATGGCCCTAATGGTGCTAGAAATGTGGCCGTTATGAAAGATGGTGATATCGTGGGAGCATACAGAAGGAACACTGCAGCGAACATGGGGATGAGAATAGGATCAAGGGGATGTTCCTGGAGAAATTTAATGTTGAAGCTTAGACCTTGAGATCAGTAGTAATTTGCCAAGGGGGGAGAATCCTGCACAAACGCCCAGCCCAGATTCAAGAGAGTTGTGTGGCATGGAGAGGAACTGAATAATGTCCTTGAGTTCTGCTGAGGAGCACAGACTTTATCTGGAGGGTCAAGATGAGCAAAGAGCTTAGGAGCAAGGGAGTGAATAGTTAGGTCTGTGTTTTTAGAACATCACTCCATCTCTTAAAACTTATTTTAAGAGACTTGGCTGAGAGCTAGGGCTCTGGCTCCTTTAGATGCTTTCTAGTTCAGTTTTATAAGGGACAAGTTTGTTATGAAGGATGCCAGGAGAGGCACTGTCAACATCCTCACGGTGCCACTCTGCTGGCTGTTGCCCCGCCCCTGGGGCCTCTCTTGTTTTGCCCTTTAGATTCTTGTTATTTTTGCTCTACTTTCCTTGTAAATGTCTCTGTTTTCTCTGTAGTTCCCTCATGGCTTTCCACGTAATTCAGGCATCTTCCTGGAGCTGCTGAGAGTTTCTGGTTGCCTGGAGAACCACAGCAACAATGTCATGAACTCCCCCACCCATCCCAGGGAGCCCTTCGATCAAAAAGTCAGCTTCAAAGCCTAGTTGGAAGCAGTCAATGCAAAGCCAAAGTCAACAAACATTTCTCCAGAGTCTTGGCACCAGAAGGTCTTTCTCTTGTTCCTTTTGCTCAATTCCCAGCTGGTTAGCAGCTTGAACTTCTGCCTACCCATCCCCTTTCATGGCAGGTCCCAAATGTGCCATAAGATTATTGAAGAGACCAGGAATAGAGACTTAATACTGAGAAGACACTTAAGCAATTGATCCTATCCCCTATTTTATCAAGAGTCTCTTCCTGCTTCCTGACTTCCTGACTTTTGAAATGAGCTAGTATAGGTGCCTGACACTCCTGGTTCTGGTTTGAGCACCTACAGTCACAGTCACTGGCTATGTGAACTTGGAAAACTTATTTCACTTCTTTGGGTCCCGGTTTCCTTTTCTGCAGAGTGAGAATAATAATCCCTGCTCTGCCTACTTCACAGGGTTATTTTGAGGAAGAGAAAACGACTCTATAGTTGCATTCAATCATTTACGAAAACATATATTGATTACTCAGCCATGTGCCAGCTAACGGGGGATGAAAGCTCTTGTTAAACTGTAACATGTTATACAAATATCACATTCTCAGATGTAGAAAACTCATCACCAACTGGGTCAGACCGGGTGTGTTTGTCCTGCTTCCCTCACCTGTCCTGCCTCCAGTTAGGTTCCTGGGTATTGCTCATGCATAACATTCAAGGCAAAGCTTTAGCAAGAGCCATAATACATAAATGTGTTGGCTAGCACTAGAAAGAGCTATGATGACAAGGCCTCTGTGTATTTGAAAGCTTCCTTAAGTCCTGCTGCAGAATGCCGTATGTGATAGATGGTCCATCACAGTTTTCCTGATATTCCCGTATTGACAAGTAGCACCTGAAACAATGAACAAAGAGGAGCTAGTGCTACGTTCTAAAGATTGCCAGCAATAGCTGGAGCCAGAACACTGCTCCCCCAACAAATCCCCAGGGCTTCTTAAAAGTCAAAACTGGCCCTGCTACCGTGAGCCTTTCTGCTTTCTCCTCCCTCCTTCTTTCTAGGCTATGTAAGCAGAAGTCTAGGAAAGGAGGAAAGAGAGGGAGAAGGAGTCACTACAGGAGTGAGACTGGAGGGAGGAAAGTGTTCATGGAAGTATCTATAGGGTTTAGAGTCCCAGTGGGAAACAGATGGGATCCTCAAATCAGAACAATTCAGAGAAGGTTTGCTTATAAGGAGGGGCCACAGAGGCTGATGGTGTCACCCAGGGGTAGTGGCAGCAGAGCTGTTTCTACTTCCAGGCCCAAAGGGATGAAAGGAGGGAATTGCATTAAGAACCAGAAGGAGAGAGCCATCTCCAGATCTTTTAGAAATTTTTTCCAGTGGTTAGGCAAGAAATAATGGTGGCCCTAATATAGAAGTGTCAGGAGAGTCAGAGACAAAAGTGAAAATATGAGAGTTATTTTGAAAACAGACTTACCAAGACTTGCTGATGGAATGAATTAAGAAGAAGAGAGAGAGGAGAAAAGGGCAACTTGTAGGTTTCAGGCTTGGGCAGCTGGGTTTTGCTTGGGAACATGATAGGTGGGTGGGGTTGGGCTGGAGGATCCACACCCAGTTTTGGATCTGCCAGGTTGAGATGAAAACATCTAGGTGGAGGTGTCTAGCATTCCGTTGGATATGACATCTGAGGCTCAGAAGAGAGACCTCAGCTGGGGATGCAGAGTTGTATGTGAACAATAATAATTACATGTATTAAAGGCTGTCATGTAAGATGTCCAAGATGCTGAAAATCTGATGCTTAGTGAATGAAGAAACCGGCTCTTGGCATTTTGAAAACTCTTTGCCAGCTAGAATGGTGATCATTAAAAAATCAGGAGACAACAGATGCTGGCGGGATGTGGAGAAATAGGAAAGCTTTTACACTGTTGGTGGGAGTGTAAATTGATTCAACCATTGTGGAAGACAGTGTGGTGATTCTTCAAGGATCTAGAAATAGAAATTCCATTTGACCCAGCAATCCCATTACTGGGTGTATACCCAAAGGATTATAAATCATTCTATTATAAAGACACATGCACACGTACGTTTATTGTGGCAATGTTCACAATAGCAAAGACTTGGAACCAACCCAAATGCCCATCAATGATAGACTGGATAAAGAAAATGTAGCACATATACACCATAGAATACTATGCAGACATGAAAAGGAATTAATTCATGTCCTTTGTAGGGACATGTATGAAGCTGGGAACCGTCATCCTCAGCAAACTGACACAAGAACAGAAAACCAAACAGTGCATATTCTCAGTCATAAGTGGGTGTTGAACAATGAGAACACACAGACACAGGGAGGGGAACATCACACATTGGGGCCGGAGGGGTGGGGGCTAGGGGAGGAATAGCAGGGGGTGGGGGGTTTGGGGAAGGATAGCATTAGGATAAATACTTAATGTAGATGACGGGGCAATGGATGCAGCAAACCACCACCAAGGCAGGTGTATACCTATGTAACAAACCTGCACGATCTACACATGTACCCAGAACTTAAAGTATAAAAAAAATTTTGAAAAAAAAGAAAGAAAAATTGTCTTTGCTACCTTGGAATTACGGCCACTCTTAAAAGAGATAATACCATTATGCTCTCTTATGCTAATTACTATCCACAAAATAGCTGTTTTGCAGTAGAGGGAATTGAGGTTCAGAGATGTGAAGCATAGTAGCTAGGATTATTATCTTTGCAAGTGACCAAAAGTGCTGTTTAAACCAGTTTAAATGAGCAAAACAATTCATTGGCTTAAATCCAGGGGTGGCTTGTGGTTTGGGGCACAGTTTGATCTAGAAGTTCACAAAATGTCATGGAGACATAGTGTGTCTACTTTTATATTTGCTCTGCTTTTCTACATTCGTGTATTGACTTTACTTCAAGGCTGGCTGTTTCATGACAGCAAGATGGTTACAGAAGCTCCAAGCCTCATATGTTCATGATCTCGAATCTATTAAACAAATAACCTTTCTCCCTCTGAAGTACAGTTACAGGTCTCAGGTCTTTTCATTGGCTCTAACTGGGTCCTCTTCTCAGCGTTGGCCCATCACTGTGGCCAGAGGGATAGGATCTGCCAACTGGGGAAAGAGTCAGTCCCACCTAAACATCATGATTTCATAATAACGGAGGGGTGTATCCACAAGCAAAACACAGGGCTTCGCTCAGGTGAAGGAAAATTAAAATCCAGTGATCCAGGAAGAAAAGGATCTGTTTGAAGTCACCCAGTTTGTTAGTATCAGGCCAAAGCTAGATATCAGGAGTTCACCCCATTTACTTTCTTCCACACTCTATTGCCACTTGTTTGCTATGTTTCCACCGGTGTTCCCAGAGACTTTAGGTAGTTAGAGGCCAGGAATGGGTTAACAGCAAGAAGAGTAGTGATAAAAACATCTAAGAGATCCCAGGTCATTCAGGATCTTTCTCTGGCCCAGGGTCACCAGTTGGCCCAAGTTGAACTAGGGAATGACAGGGGAAAGGCACTGCCCAAGCTGGTGGGCAGGAGGACCGGTGGGCAGGAGGATAGGAGAGCTGGAGAAGCTGCTGGAGACCCTGCCCAGCCCGCACTCTCCTGGCCTGGCAGAAGTCAGACCTCAACAGCCAGGGGACTTAGAAGACCTGCAAAGGGAACCCACCTACAGAGGTTTCTAAAAGCATCTTCATCAGTTCATTATTCTGCCAAGTTGTTCCACGTGACTTTGTCATTTTTTTTCTGCCTTCTCTGTCACAAAGTTTTTTTGGTTTTGGTTATTTTAAGCCCAATGTTGGCCCTTGGGGACTATCAAATCCAACTTTCTTGTTTCACAAAAGAGAGAAATGAGACTCTGTGTTTGAAAGCGAGTTGATTAACTTCACACACTTCCTGTCAGAGTCATCCTCCCACCCGTGTCTCCCGACTTCCAGCCCAGGGATCCCACTGTACCTGGTTGCCTCCACCTACCTCTTAATAATCTCAGTAAGGTGTCTGACTGGCCTCCGCCTTGTTAAAGATCAAACGGTCTCCCAGGACTCTCACGTGCAAATAACTTTTACCTTAGAAATAGAGTGGGTTCCCAAAGAAGATTTGCAAGTTGGTCTTTGGAAACTCAGAAACACAGTTTCCCTAGGAAGATGGGTTTATGTGTGTATAGGTTCTCAGACTCACTTGCAAATCCCACAGAACCTGAGATAATACATGCCAACGTGAAAATCAGTAGCACATGACTGTTAATTCTTGTGTCTCCTCTTAAGGATTGAGGACTGAACCACACTATGGCACTTCTCTATAGAAAGGCTTTAGGGACCTCTGAGGGATATATATTCTTTGGGAATTAGCTTGCAATCAGTCTGAGACCCACTTATTTTCTTTGTTCTTTGAAGGATGGCTTCACTTTTCTTCAGGGCTGGCTTCAAGAGCTCATGATTTGTGTTACACAGGGACCCA
Source organism: Ateles fusciceps (assembly GCA_036589455.1). NCBI lineage: Eukaryota > Metazoa > Chordata > Mammalia > Primates > Atelidae > Ateles > Ateles fusciceps. The sequence goes on along the minus strand of JAZHEH010001005.1, from coordinate 11,367,499 downwards.
CATTCAGAAGGTCCTGCATGTGGTTTAATGCTCTGCTGTAGCCATCTTGAAATCCTGAATAATTTTTTCTTTGAACGTGTGTTCTATAGGTAAAGTCCAATGAGGCAATGGAGCATGCATGGGACCAGAGGAAACACACGTAATCTGTGTGTCCACTGCCATTCCTTGCCTCCCACTCACATATAACATTTAGGATGCCCTGGACACAGAAGTCAACTGTACCCAGGACACATGGAGTGGAGTGAGAATCACAGTGAATATGGAGTAAGTGTGTTACATCTACTGAGTAAATGGGGACACTGACAGCACCCAGAGGTCATGCTTTCTGTTCAGTGGCATTCTGAGAAACACAAATGGCCAAGTATCCCTTTCATATCCTTTCTGATTCAACTTACTTCCATGTGTTAGCCACCTGCTGAAGCTGAAAATGGTGACATAGAAGGAAAGGAAAATGTAGACCACCCATAGTGTCTTCTCATTCAGGTCTTTCCTTCTTGTCAGTAAGCAGAAGATAGATAGTGTTGGTAGAATATGCACATGTCTAGAAGTAAAATAAAAACAGTTTGTTTTTCTTGGAAGCATTTCCACAGTTCTGATGAGGAGGAGATACCTGTGCATGTCTGAGCTACAAAACACAGATGATGTAATTTCAGTGATTCTACATCAAGCTAAATGCTCCAACATTTAACCTAATATTTAAATGTTATATTTTAAAACGAATATTCTACAATATAAAGATGAGTGGTAACATTGATGCTGATAATTTTAAATTGTTCTTAGAGCTACATCGAATAGCAAAGTAAAGACACCGGGATGAATAGAGAATGAAGCCAAGGAAGAAAGAGAAAGCTTTATATTTTGTATCTTTAAGAGCAGTTTTCCCCTACTGTTAGAACAAGGGACTCCACATTTCGATTTTGCCCTGTACTCTGCAACACATGTAGTCATCCCTGCCTCTCTAGCTTCAGTATTTACCTTCTCAAATTCTGTTCCTTCAGTGGAAGACCTGGAACATAACTTGCCATTTCAATCCACCATCAGTGCCTCTTTTAAATACTAAGCCGTCGCTTTCACTTACTACTATTCGATTTATAAAGGTCTGTATTAGTTTGATTGGGCTGCCATAACCAAGTACCACAGAGTGGGTGGCTTAAACAACAGAAATGGATTTTCACACAGCGGTGGAGGCTGGACGTCTAAAAGCAAGGTGTGGCCAGGTTTGGCTTTTTTTGAGAATTATTTTCTTGGCTTGAAGACAGTAGCCTCATGCTCTGTGCTTGTGCACCCCTAGTGTCTCTCTGCATGTCCACATTTGCTCTTCTTATAAAAACACCAGTTAAAGGGATACTTGGCCGCTTGTGTTTCTCAGAATGCCACTGAACAGAAAGCATGAGGGGTTTCTGTTCTGGGGGCTGACATCTGGGGGCTGTCAGTATCCCCCATTTACTCAGTAGACCATATTGGATTAGGGTGCACAAATATGACCTCATTTTACCTTAATTGCCACTTTAAAGGCCCCATTTCCAAATACAGTCACATTCTGAAGTACTGGGGGTTAGGCCTGCAGCATATAAATTTGGAGAGAAATACAATTTGACCCACCACAAGGACCTTCTCACTTCTTTTTATAATAGCCTTGAGAGAGCAGCCAGGACACACATTTTGCAAGCCCATTCATTCATTCAACAAATATTTACTGAGTACTTACTAAGTGCTAATGCTGAAGATTTAACAATGAAGAGGACAGGCAGCTTCCTGCTCTTGTGGAAATTAGGTTCTAGTGAGAGAGACAGACAAAACATAATAACAAATAAACAATCACAGACTGTGAGAAGTACAAGTAAGATAATAAAAATAGTGCTATGATGGAAAATAAAGTGGGTGAGATTTTTGGTAGGGTCATCAGGGAGGGCCTTTCTGAGAAGGTGACAAACATAGCTGATTTAAACATTGAGAAAGATTCCTTAATGCAAAGAGCTTGGGAGAGGAAATCGTTCAGCAGAGGAAATAGCAAATGCAAAGGCCCAGAGATGGGAAAGAGCTCAATATGGTCTAGACAGTGTGCAAATGCCAGGGTAGTTGGGGTATCAAGTATAATGTGGATCATGGAGTGAGCAGGATCGGGTGGAGGCCTCCTCTGCCTTAGTTAAGGAGTTGAGAATTTATTGAGTGCAAAGGGAAGTCACAGAAGGGTTGCTGTCAGAAGGGTGACATGATCCGTTCTGCAGTGTGGGGGGATGGCTTGGCAGAAGGAAGGAGTGGGAGATGGGGAAACTGAGTCTTACAGGCACTCAAATACCGGCTGTCATTCACACAAGTTCCAGGTGGCAGCACTGGGCAGGTACTTGCATTACATTCCTATAAACGTGGAGCAGGGCGCCCTCTGCTGTTCCATGTAATGCTTAACCCACGTTGATGACAAACCTGGGAAATGAGGAAAGAAAACTTCCCAACTCTTAATTATGTAATATACAGGAATTCTAATCACATTTTCAAAATACGTACCAAAATTTTGAGGTGAAGAGAAGGGGGCATGAGGAAGCTCCCAAATAACAGGTTGACTGTTCTTAGGAAAAGCTGGATTGAAGATGAAATAGACTGGCCTTTTTATTTTTAAGAGTAATTAATCATTTTAATTACTCTTGCTGTTTTCTAAGGAAGTATACACACTCATTATTAAAAAAATCAGACAATATGCCAACAAAAAAGCAACACATTATTCCATATTTTACCATTCAGAAGTAAAAAGTATATCCAATGAATATTACTTTAGACATCTTTCTGTGCCCGTGTATGCACACATACGCTGGAAAAAAATGTCCTCAGTAGAGATCCCTCTAAAGTTAGAAACATTACTACGGCAATTTAAAAAAACAGACTCATTATTTTAGACGCATATTTCAATTTTACATATTACAGATTGTGTCAGTGTTGTAAAACAGTGTTATAAAACATTTATAACTCATTGCTTTGCTTTGCAATTTTTCTTAGCTCTGCAATGTCTTCTTTCATCTTCTTTATTTTATAATTTATCTTAGAGGTTTTGTTTTACAGAAATTATATTCTTAATGAACTCTTCTCTGTTGGCAAATGTTTTCTGCACAGGGTCAGGTAGTATATATTTTAGGCTTTGTAGGCTAAAAGAACTTGGTCACAACTGCACAGTTCTGCTATTACAGTGTGAAAGCAGCCAGAGACAATATGTAAATGAATGAAAGTGGTTGTGTTTCAATAAATGTTTATTTACAAAAACAGGAAGCGGGCCACATTTGGCCCACAGGTTGTAGTTTGCTGACCCCCTCTTACAAAAGAGGAGATAATCATTGTTGACTCTTCCTTCCCCCTCACTCTTTTCCAGGTTTCGCTTATATTATTTTCACTTTGTTAGGACTTAATGATAAATTCCCTTATACTACCTTCAAGGCCACACAGGATTAGCCTTAGCTGTGAAATTAAATAAACATGGTGTTCCACATGAGTTCTTTTTGTCACAGCTTTTTCACTCAAGTTCTTATTATTTTTCATCTCTTGTTCAATTGGATTACTTTCCAGTTTTGTTTAGTTTGGTTTAGTTTCAAAAAGACCTCATGCGTATTAAATTTCCCGAGCTGTTCCATGTCAAAAAATATCTGCCTTTTACCTCCGCGCTCGATGACACCCTAGCTTGGTATAATACTTTTGAATCACACTGTTTCTCTCAGAAGTGTGTGGTCATTAATTCATGCCCCTTGGCACTGAAGTTGCCATGGCAAAGCCTTGAGACCACCTGACTTTTTTCCGCCTCTAGTGACTGACTTGCCTTTTTCTGCCTAAATGTCTAATGTTTTTCTTTATTCTTAACATTTAACAATTTAACCAGGAAATTTCCCAATTTAGGCCATTCTGCATCATTTTTCTTGACATAAGTTGTCCTCTTTTTTAACCATGAATACCATTCTTCTTTTCAGGAAATGTTTAGGTTATATCTTTGAATTCATTTTTTTCCCCTTATACACTAAGGATGTCAGTTGTCTTCATGTTGGATAATTTTTTCTCTCTGTATCTATCTTTATTGTAATTGCTTTGTCTTTTCACCCTGCATTGCCTGTGAATATCCCCAGCCATCTCTCCATGACATTTTCAGCTCTATTTTCTCTACTTTACAATATGTAACTTATTACACTTGTAACTCATTGTTTTGGTTTTCTATTTTTCTTAGCTCCACAATGTCTTCTTTCATCTTCTTTATTTTATAATTGATCTTAGAGGTATCATTTTCTTAAGGAACTCTTCTCTGTAATTAAGCATTCAAAAGAACTTGCACTTCACCTTTGAGTTTTATTTTCTTCCTGAGGGTTTTTGGTTTTGGTTTTGGTTTGCCTTTTTCTTGCTTACTACTTATTTTTGTAGTAGTAGATTTGCATAATTTTGTACTGTTTCTTTTCAATGTGCTCATGCTTAAGAGGGAGCAGTTTTGTTCGTAGTTTCTGTAAAATTACATGGATGGATTCTCCTTGATGACTTTCTCAAGTTATCTGGAACTATTTTGTCTTCTCCTCATCAAAGAATCAATTTCAGAGGTAGATGTAGCTTTCTATTTATTTTTTAATTAAAGCATATTATTTTGAATTCTCAGTATTTTGTTGACCACCTTTGCTCGTGGAGAAGGGCTGGCCTTAGAAGTTGTAGCACTCATATCAGAATCCTTCTTTTTGTGGATGCCAAACCTTATGGTTCAAACAATGTCCTTTCCTCTCTTGCTGCTGATGTATTATTTGCCTTAAGAAATAACCATTTTATCAGGCGATGAAAGAAGTTTCTGTGATCTTGTTTTGCTCCGCTATCTTTACGTGGAATTGGGTGTTAAAAAGCAAGAGCCAGTGCATTTTTGCAGGGAATTAGTTATGAAAGAAACAGACCAGATGGTTTTCGGTTTCTTTTAGCTCCACATACTGAGATACGACTATTATGACAACAGGGGTCGCCCAACCATTGAAAATTACCAAGTTCAACAATTTAATAGTAAGAGGCGTTGGAATTTTCATACCACTAGAGGGCAGATCTTGGCCACAATTGCAAGTAGTCACAGTAAATAACTATTGTCAAATGAATTGTACTGGAATGCCTTTAAACTTTTACAAAAATGTGTGAAAAGGACAAACTCTAGGGGAAACGGAGCTCAAATTATCTGGCAGTTGGGGGCTACTCATCTGTAAGAAGGGTCCCATGATTCTCTATCTTGCTGTCTGTATCCATCTCCCGTTAGGTGTTCACTTTTGCCAATCCCCATAAGTCATCCGTGCTTGAAAATTGATAAAGCATACCCAGATCCTCCATTTGCTGTGCTATTTTCCAGCTGGCGTGTAGAAATTTGAAACGACTTGCCCAGAGTTACAGCTACTCAGTTCATAAATGGTGAAGACCTGAAATGGAGCCCACCTTGCTGGCTCTTGTGCCTTCTGAACACCTCTCCAGGACAGCAAGCTTTTGTCACTGATACTTCACTTCTAGCATTGAAGCCACAAGAGAAGCAATGCCAGGAAGAGATGAATTAAAGTCCTCCCTTCAGCCTTCGCTGTTGGTAGCTCCCTGTGGCACTCTGAATCATTACTCAGGAGAGACTTTTGTGACCCAAGGATAAGCCTCCTTACGACAAAGATAATAAAAATCTGCCTTTGCTGCCAAGGATGTTCCATTTGTCTCTCAGACTGGGTCTTGCTGCTGAAGGTAACATTAGCCAGCATAAACTCTCAGCCTGCTTCTTACCAAATTCCTTCTTACATCACTCATTATCCTTCACCAGGGAATTTGAGGCTTATTTTTCTCTCCTGGACTACTTTCCTAGCCTTACGTCTCTGGTGAGACATTACATCACATACATGTAAGACAGATGCCTGCATTTCCCTCTACTGAGGGAAGCTCTGAACGCACGATGCCAGTAAAACCCTGCTAAAGGTTTCAGATAGAGAAGTAAGTTATGTACGCTATTAGTAACACAAATTGGGAGTATCATTAATATGACTGTCCTTACAAGAAGAAACATTTTATTTTCTTCATGTAGATTTTGTTTGGGCTATCGCAGAAATCACTATTTTCTCTTGGGAAATATGTTGACTTAAATATTATTTGATCTTCCAAGACCTGACCCCTCCCAAAAGGCAGCAGGCAGGTCTGATGTTTTGTTTCAGCTGAGCCATAAACATGATCTGCAGCTGGTGGGATTTAGTTCACTGTGGATTAAAGTGTTCAGTGTCCCCCAGTCAGATAAATATATGTAGAGAACTATACTTTCCGGTGACCTTGTCTGGAGCCCAGAATAGTGGAAAGGAAATGTTATACTGTGATTTATTCTATCACAGAAATAAATTGGGCCTTAAATTAGGGAAGGGGGTAGTTTGCTTGTTAATTTCTCTGGGGCTGAAGTGGGTAAGAGTTTGGACTCAATGGGCAAAAAAGAAAATAAAGTTCTTATAGGGGAGGTGAGCCAGTCCTTGAAAGGAAGGGAGGAGGAAAAACCCTCAGATCTATGGATCATAGGAGTGGTGCTATCTCATATCAGTTTAAAGTTTTCCTTTTCCTTGCATTATTATCAATATTTCAGTAGACATCAGACCTCACAGCTTAGCATGTGCTGGGCTAAGGAGAATTAGGACATGGGCTCTGTTCTTCTGGTATGAGCTGTGCCAAGACAGGGGCCATATCCCTTGGGCCGTGTTCTTTGGGAACGTCTTGCAAAAAGATCCTAAGAAACAGTTGTGAGAGGTGACCAGCAGAGGGGCCCAGAGCAGTGGTTCAGAGTAAGAGACAGCCAGTGATAATCAAGGTGGATTCGTTACTGTGTGGAACTATTTCCTGAGAATTTTGGGGAATAAGAAGGAGGATAAAATATAGCTCTTATACAATAAATGGATACAATATTGAATGGGGGCTTAGATAAAATTATTTGGCTATTAAGCAGAAAGCCTCCCTTGAATGCTAAGAAAAACCTTGAGAAATGATGGGTACATATTGCTAGAGCTTTTCTCTTTGGTTTTCTGTGGCTTTATATCTCCTAAAATAAACTCATGTGAAGAAGATTGGGACCACAGTTGTTGAGAATTTCAAAGAAGAAAATTTTTAATTGTCTAATTGATTTCTGCCAAGAGAAAAAAAAGCAGAGTGAGTTTCATTGCTAAACAAACATACTTTTAGTCCTAGAGGGAAATGCAAGATGCTTGCAATTCAAAGAATAAGATTATTAAAACTAGAAGCATATTTGCAGAAAATGAAACCAAGTAGGTGGCACAAGGAGCAGCCTATTTAATCTCTTTATGGTTTCTAAAAGGTAATCGGAAAACCTGGTGTCTTAAATGAAGTGAATTTAATATTATTAACCTCAAGTTCCAGGTGTATGGAATAAAATGCAAATCTCAATGTAGGTGTAACTGGGTGTTGCCATGTAACCCATGTTAAGTAAAGTGCTCAATATAAGAATACTGGAAAAATTGATGAATAAATAAGCGATTTGGGGAATAATTGGCAAACCATTTGTGAAAAAATTATGTAAGAGCCATATTTTATACCATGATACATTAGATAATTGTTTTTAATCCGCTGAAAATGTTTCTCTCTTCTTGTGGTGATAAATTTAGTTTCCTTTTGGGAGATAACCTCTTCTGTATATGTTGGGTGGGGCTATAAATCAAGGTTCCCTGTCCTTTTCTGGTCACAGCATGGTCGTTGCTCAATTCAGGACAATTGGAGACAGTCTCAAGGGGCTGTGAACGGAGCAACAACAAGAGGAAACACTCACTGAGCACCTGCTATGCACCAGGCAGACATCCCTGTTCCCATGGAGCTTACATTCTGAGGAGTGGGGGTGGAGGTGGGTTGAGGACAGTGAGTGTTCCTTCATTTTGCTGCGCTATATTCTTTACAGGTCTGCCAGAGCTGCCTAATCTTTTCACCTCAGAGCCAAGCTCTTCAGGTTTTACTTCAATTACATCCACTCTCCCAATTTTTCCAATAAATATTATTTTTGCTTAAGTTATCTCAAGTCAACTTATTGCTTGAAAACAAAGATGTATAATAAATTTCATATGGCTTCAAGAAGTGATTTTCAAGCTTCAGATGCAGAAGAATCACCTAGAAGTTGGTTAAAAATACATGTTTTCATGGTCCTCTAGAGCAACTTTGATTAATAAGGTCTGTCAAGGGTAATGGGGATGGGCATTAAAATAAACAAACAAACAAAAAAAACAGGTAATCTGGTGCAGGTGATGCGCAAACCACTCTTTGAGAATCCCTAGATTAAAGAGTTAATTGATATTTCTTAAGCATCGTAAGACAAGTAGAAAATAAAACTTTTATCAGATGAATACAGGGATGGCAAATTTCTATTGCTTTGAAGTAACCCGAAACAACTACAAAGGAAATAATATTGATAGAATGTGAATAAACATTAAACCATCTGTAAATTAAAAATTAAAATTAAGGGATAAGAAGCAAGACAGAAAATGTTCTTCATCAAATATGACAGATAATCTAATATCTATGATAATCTGTGATGAGCTCATTTAAAATTAAACATAAGTGGATAAAAAGGTTTATTTTTTATATGAAAGGGAATGTAAATAGTAGAAACACAGAAGAGAATGTTAGCTCATAAAATAAGAAAAAATGAAATGTAAAGTAAAATTAATCCTTTTGCACCTGCTAAATTAATGGCAACAAACAATTCAAAGAAATGGCAACACTGTAGTAGCTAGGTTAGGCTACAGTTGCCATGCTCAAGCCCTTTTGTAACAGTTTAATTGGGGCTGAGAAAACTCTCAAAAAGCTATATTTCCAGAAATAATGAAGGTGGTCTTCTCTTTTCTTCTTCTTTTTTTTTTTTTTTTTTTTTGAGACAGAGTCTTGCTCTGTCGCCTAGGCTGGAGTGCAGTGGCGCAATCTCACTTCACTGCAATCTCCACCTCCCAGGTTCAAGCTATTCTCCTGCCTCAGCTTCCTGAGTAGCTGGGATTATAGGCGCGCGTCACCATGCTCAGTTAATTTCGTACTTTTAGTAAAGATCAGGTTTTGCATTGTTGGTCAGGCTGATCTCGAACTCCTGACCTCATTATCCATCCGCCTCAGCCTCCCAAAGTGTTGGGATTACAGGCATGAGCCACCGTGCCCAGCCTTCTCTTCTTAAGGTTTATGAAACCTAGAAGTCGAGACTTCTATTTCAGCACTTATTAATGTAAAGGGTTAGGTCCCAATTTATCCAAAACTTCAGGAACCCATCACCCCCTCAGATCTAAGGCCAGCTGTCCCTTAGAGGACTAAGGCCCATGTTCAGCACCTCCCTATGCTGGGGCTGTCAGATTTAGCTAAGTATCATCATCGTCATCATCATCATCAAACACATTTAAATGTTTTGCAAGGCACACTTATAATAAAAACTCGCTATTTATCTGAAATTCAAATTTAACTGGATACCCGGTATTTTATCTGACAACCTTACCCCAAGCACATATATCTCAGCCTTTCTTTCTAGGAAGCTTGCATAAAGACACCCATTGAATGGTTCATGAAAACCTCCAGCTTTAGGCATTAGTGGTGCAAAAGCTTAGATCCTTGAGTTCTTAGCACCACAGGAAAGGGGAATGGCATTTTTCAGGCTTTCCAATTTGCTAACTCAAGCGGAAACTCTGAATTCAGAATCTACGTGACTCTCAGCTGTGGCCCTTCATCCCTGATCTTAAGGTTGGATTCTGTTGCCAGCAGCAACTCCAAGAGTAGGAGGAGTCTTCAACAGCCAAAGACCAGCCCAGAGGAAGAACCAATTAATTTATCTGAACTTCAGTTTCCCTGTGTGTACAGAGCATGGGTAATATGACCTCTCCTGGGTGAAAATAAGACTATATAATTTCATTTGTTTGTATCTACAAAAAAAAAACAAACAAAATTTTAAAAAATCAGAGGGACAAATGAGGAACAAATAAAAATGGCTCCTGTTAAGGGCTAAGCCTGGGAATGGGGTTAGACAGGGACAAAGACAGGAAAGATACTTTTCAGTATATAGCCGTTGTGTCATTTTTATTTAGGAGCCACTCTGGCAGTGCTCTTGTGAGGATGACATGAGGTGATGCATGCCCAGCACCCTGCACACTCTGGGCTACTTGCAAAATGCTGGTACTTCCACTGCAGCACCTTCAGCCTCCCACAGGGATCTGCTCCTTATCTGCACCTACTGGTCTATGTACTGAGAAATGACAGAAGTCATCACCCGTGTCCTTAGGAAGCTGCTCTAATATTTATTCACATAAGGACTGTGGTGACTCTTCCTTCCTGTGCTTTCTACCCTCTTTCCTTCCTGTCTTCTTCCAGCCATGCCAAGTTCAATTTGGAGCTTGGTAACAGCGCCGACTCACTACTGCCTGCCCCTTTTTCTCTCCACTAGTTAAATGCTACCTCTTTTTCTACAGCAGACCAGGAACTTATTGTACTTAGATTAAACAACTCTAAGTCTATCAGGCGTCAAGCATTGTGCTAAGGAAAGGAGCTGGCTCTGAGCAGATGTGATCATGTGGGAAAACAATGAAGTGAGGAAATTTAAGAGGAATTTGATTAATACCAGTAATTTAGAGATTCATTTGTCCTTACTGTCTTTCTGAAACCTCCCAGGCTGACTTAATTGAGTTTCAGGGAGTATCTCTCTGGATTAAGATTTATATGTGATGTGATTCACTTGCTAGAAATGAAGCGAGAGAAGAAAGGATGACAGAAAAATGTTGTATTCCAGATTTTGTGAAATGGCCAGAAAATGGAATAGGTAACCAGAGGCAAAAACTGAGGGACTTGGGCAGTAGATGAGGAAACTGTTCAGTGTAGGTAGCCCATCCTTAGTTTTGAGACGGGAACACCCAATTTCACTGTGCCTTTGGCACTTTTCTAATGTTTGACACAAGGCAAGGTCTTTCTGGGTTGATAACATGAGGACACCAAGAAAGTCCTGGATGTCCTTGGCAAATCATGCAGCCTCAGTGAGTCTATTTCATCAACTGTAAATTGCACATAACAAGAACTACTCCTAAGAGTTCAATGAGATCATGAGGTAGTGATTGGGTCTCTAGATTCAGAACGCCTGGATTAAAATTTCAGCTCTGCCACTTACTCATCTGTGTGATCTGGGAGCAAGATATTGAATCAGGGGCAAGTTAGTTATTTATCTGAATTTCTTTATATAAGAATTGAAATACAAAATATTTAGCACATACAGTTGTTGTAAGGACTAAATTAGATAATACATGTAAAATACATCGAGTAATATCTGGCACATAATATATGTTCAGTAAACGTTTTATAGTTAGTGGTGGTACTGTTAATAGTAAAAGGTAATTCATATAAAGATCCATTGCAAAGTCTGGCCACATAGTAGGCCCTCAGTAGATGTTAGCTATTATTACTCTGGCTTTCCCTGCTTTTAGGACTCACAACTAAATCTATCTCCAATGCCTGCCTCAGTTCTAGCCTCTCAGGGTAACAGGAACTCCATCCTCATCAGCTGTGTGGGCTCTAAGTAGTTTTGCTACCTTGTGTCAAAGTGAATAAAGTCAACGGGCATTTCTTGTTCACATGGGTCATGATTTTGAAGTCGTCAGACTGCATTTGTGTCTTGATTTTCTGACCTTGTTACTGCAACCCTACCAGATACAGGGCCTGGCAGTGAGTTCCAATCTGTTGTGACCCTGATTCCTCCTATCTTTGGCTCCTTTGATCCTACTGGAGTCATGCTTCAAACTTAATAGATCGACTAGGGACTGTGAGGCTACCATTCTCATGACACAGAATAGCTGCTGTGTACAGACCCCTGCAATAGTCCCCTACCTGCTGCATCAGCCACCTTGGCTATCTGAGCCTGCCAAGACTGGATTGAATTAGCTGCAAGCCTTCTGCCCAATTCTGGGAGAACGACTGCTCACCTGGCCACCTGGCCTAGGATGTTCCTCTTTATTGGCCATTCTTGCCTTCATTTCCTATCCTCCAGGTCCCAGTTCAAATTGTTCATGATATTTTCAACTATGAGATTCAGTTATCTCTTATTGAACTACAGAAGTGTTTTATAACTTCAAAAATACATTTCTGTTTTCCAGAGAAGGAGCTAATGTCAAAGATACTTCAGGAGTGGTCTTGAGCCAGAATTCCTTTGTGGCTCCATGATGTAGAGGTATCTGGAGGCATAGACCTACTTTTCTATTCATTTTACTTTTCTTTTAAAAGACATTCTTGAGTATGTCCTGGCAGTCTGGGTGCTTCTCTCTGTCAGATTTTCTTGGGAAAAAAATGCAGGGAGCTCAGCTATCATAATGAAAAGCCTCAGAATATGGCATTTTTGAAACAAATGCTGAACACTAGTGCAAATTATATTTCTGATACTGATGTATTATGCTTCAGCAAGAAGTGTTATCTTACTAATTTCATTCTTCAAGTGACAATTTGAGAGGTTTAATTGACTCTATCCATTAAATTAGGACATGAACTTGAAAACATTGAAAGTTTTTAGCTTTTAAGTGAGGGATTAACACTCAGGATACAAATTTTATTTTATATCATGAGATCACTCTATCTTTGGTTCATGCATAAATGCATTTTTGAATTGCTCAAAATTTTTATTGTTGAATATGAAAAAGCCAGTCGAAATAGAAACTGGGTTATTTGAGCTGTAGCCATTATCTCTACTAGAGATATGTTTGAAAACTATCAGCATAAAAAGCTAAACATACATGTTGTGCAATACCATCAGAGATTCTGATGGACACTGTTCTTGTCTGTTTCCAATAAGCATTCGGTCTAGTGAGGAGAGAAGCTAGAAATAAGATAATTACACTAATTCTTGCAATTTGCATTTCCTGCTAACACAAAAACACTTTCAAATAAGTAATGTACATACAGACATGAACAAAATAAACTGCAGGCTTGTATTGAATTTACATTCTTACTTTATATGATTCAGAGTTGTAGGGTTTAGTGGTATGGACCAGAGAACTTATTTTTCCATCTAGGAGTTGGTAGTTGAGAAGGATTTTGACCTGTGGTAGGGAAAGGGTTCAAGACTTAAGGAAGAGTCTGAATAAAGGCACAGTAATGTAGCTGTGCAATATGTGCCCAGGCACTGTCACAATAGTAAAGAAGATTTATCACTGAAATACTGGGTAGGAGTATGGTTAGAATATGGAAAAGTCACATGTGAAATTTTTCTTTTTATAGTCTAAACCAAATATTTTAATTAAATTCCTGAGTAGAGGCAACACCTACATATGAGTTTTAAAGAACTCAAGAATTAAATTTTATAACCATTGGCCAACACATCTAGTTTCACTGGAAATTTTGTAAGTATAGAAGAAAGCGGAAATGTTAATGAAGACAAAGAAGCCAGTTGGCTGTCCTCCACTTGATTAACTCATTCTTAATTGAAAATGAGCTTGGCAAACACAATGACACTGACTACATTTCCCAAAAAACTGACTTGTAGACCAGAATTCTTTCCTTGCCAGGTTCAATGGGAATTCTACCAGTCAGGACCAATAATATGTGTCATGACACGAGGTTTCGCTTATTGATGAAAGAAAATCCAGACAGAAGATAGCTGGGTCAGTACAGGATTAAAATAAAAGGAACCTGGTATTGTTAAGCACCAAACTGGAACATTGGGATGTATGGCCATCTTCTGCCTGAGCAAAATTCTGCCTCACTCTCTGACAAGGGTGAAAGTCACACCGATCATTTTAAATCAGAATTTTCCATTTTTCTAGACCCATTTTTGTTGGGCTATCACAAAACTACATATCATATATTGCTTAGTTGTATTTTAATCTCTTCTATCATATGTGAGAGGCATCCTAGTCTAATCAGCAACATATTCTTAGAACTAATTACTTCTGCAGTTGGTAATCTCATCTGTTTCACTTGGCTTTAGGAGGGTGCTCATTAAAAAAAGAAAATTTTATTGTTTATTTTCTTGGTATAAAAGTCATACACATTTGATGTAGAAAATTTGAGTATAAACATAAACAAAAATTTTAAAAACCCAAATCTTCTATTATTACATATATATAAAAGGAAACATATTGAATATACCATTTAATAACTTACATTTGCCAGAACAATTTTGAAAAATCTTTCTATGTAATTAAATATCCAGGCATGAAGTTCTTTTTTAATAACTATATAGTCCTTTGTTGAATGAGTATTTCTTGGTTTACTTAACAAATTTCAGGGTTTTGGATATTTAGATTGTTTAAATTTTTGTTTCATTGAACACCTTTGTAGTTTATTTTTATTATTTTTTTCCTACTCATCCATGGTTAGTTGCATGAGCTAAATTCTTAGATGTTGAATTACTGGATAAATCTACGAGCACATTTAAAGGCTTTTGCTTTGAGTGACACAGTGATCGATCTTAAGGAAGTTCATACGATATACATTCTGTACTGCATTGTATGAGAATGCCTGTTTTCCTAGATGAAATATGCCCTTTTCTGATTTTTTCTCCAATTTATGTACTAAACTAAATATTTTAATTAAATTAATTAAATGTGCCTTTTTAAATTTGAGATCCATATTTTAAAGATGGTGATTGTCCAAGAATAATAGTAAATTTCCAACATGATCTCTATCTATGTTAGTTAAATTTGTTGGTCAAATGAGGAGATTGTTTTTAGATATAGTAGTACCAACTTCAAAGTCTTTAGTACAATGGAAAGAATTAGATATCAATTTAAATGACCTGGCTTTAAATTCTGGCTCTGAAGTCTCAAGCAGGTAAAATCCTTTAAGTTCCAGTTTGCTCATGTTTAAAAGGTGTATACAATATGCCCTATCTACTGGTAGGTAAATTAGACCAGGTGGTTTAGGTACGATTCATCCCATTCTCTCTTAGAGAAGCAGGCCTCGACTGACATAAACCCAAAGGAATAATGCCATCTCCCTCACCTGGTAATTGGTTTAGGGACGAGCAACCGAGTTTAAGGCAATCAACCTATAGCATTTGCAGTAGATTGCATTATGTTCAAAATATTTTAAACTCTCCCTATCTGGATTTTCTTCCAGAAAGATTTTACTTTTCATGTCACTGGCAAAATCTTAGGCAATGATTTTCTTTGTCTTACAAAATGTGAGTGGAAGTTAACTGTGTCATTTTCAAGCAGAAGTTTTAAGAGTCACCATATAATTCTGCTATTACTGCTTTACCTCTGCTACAAGATTAATATGTCCTTGACAGTGACTTCATCTTCAATTTTGGTTTCAAAATAAAGAGGATGTGGATCAAGTCGCAGCTGATCTGCAGCTGCCAACATGCAAGTTGAATGAGAATAGACCTTTGTTGCTTTGCAAGCCACTGGCAGTTGGGGGCATTTGTTATACCAGTACTGCTTACTCTAATCTGACTTATTCACCATTCTTAGGTCAGAGTAAACATTTTCCAAGAGTGGTTGCATAACCTAATTTTATCTATTAGGGATGAAGCTCAAAGCATTGGTTCAACATCTAGCAAAGAGACTCTTTCTTTGGATATATGGTAGTGTCACCAGACACCTCACCAAATGCAGTAGCGTTATGTTACTGATAGAAATCAGCCAAAGGAAAAAGCAAATAGGCGAGAATAGCACAAAGAGAAATGCAGGGAAATGGAGCGAGTACCCTAATCTTAAATCAGTGCCTGAAGTTGACATACTTTTGAACTCATCAGTTAAGTGAACCAGAAACAATAAATTCCCTTTATAGTTTAAGCCACTTTGAGTTGAACTTCCTTTTACTTGCAGCCAAAAGTACTGTGGCTGATTCAAATGTCTCCTGTAACATGATTCAGCAGAACACAATTTGGGAAGCATGAAAACAGAACAATATCATGAGATGATAATTTCTCTCAAGTGTACATGTTGTTAATGAGCAATTGAAAGAACACAAAGGTGAAACTTGGAAGAGTTCATGAAAACAAAGAATTCTCAGATTAGGGTGCAATGTGGTTATTTTAGCTTGAAGTACAAGTTGAAAACTGCACGGAGGAGAGGGCAAAGAAGTCACTGCTTGTTTCACGTGTTGCTCCAAGTTCTCAATTCTATACTCTTCTTCGGTTAGTCCTTCTCACTGTCTTAACCGACCTCACAGGACTTCAACAACCGCTTGCTTAACTGCGTGTCTATTACTAGCCCCCTGTGTTCCCTTACAGTCCATACCTGTAGCACAGAGGCATCTTCCTAGAGTCATCATTTGACTGGTAGGGGGCTTAATTAATTAGCCTTTGTAAGATGTTTCCAGCTCCTCAGTGGATTAGAGGTATTAGGAAAGCAGTGCCAAGAGCTTTTTATTACCTTCTCTGCTGGTCTCTTTTCCTGCTTCTGGAGTAACTGGCATTGATGTTGACTTGAATAAACTTAAACTTGTTACCTTGTCTCATTTGATTTTTCATTAAATAGAGTCCAAAATATCTCAGAAACACTTTACAAGAATCAGTCATTTCTCTTATAGACTAAACAAACTCGATGTTAATAAACAATGCAGTTTTATAATTGCCACAAAGGGCAAAGTGTTTGAAACCACAAATGAAAACTCTTGGATTCTTAGAACTTTCTTTTATAAAAAATCTTTCTCTCATAGCCATCTTGGACATCGTAGCTCTCCATGACCACCACCTAGTAATCCCTTCCCCCACATTTAATGAACCCTTCTTTGGTAGTCATGGAATTTAAACTTTATGTTCTTGTTTTCATACCTTGATTGAATATTTTTTGTCTTGTTCTTATTTAGCCACACAGAGAGTGATTCAGTTAAGAAATACATTTGGGGGCTAATAAGGAAAACTTGAAACAACATGGTTAAACAAGATGAAGATTTGTTTTCTCTTATATGTAGGCAGTCCGTAGGTTGACTTTCTATAGTTGTTGCAGTGGTTCTAGGATACTGCCTATGTCCTAGACTGCTATCCTTTTATTCTGTCATTAACATGTGACTTCCAATTTCAAGGAGCAAGAAAGCCAAGGTAGCTCCAGACATCAAGTCTTTATGCCCTACAAGAAAAGGGAGGAAATATGGAATAGGGAAAAAGAGCCTCTCACCCTTCCTGAAAGCCTTATTCAGAACTTAGTTACCTGGCCAGCTATCTTAAAGTGAGGCTAAAAAAAGTAGTTTTGTATCAGTGCACTTCAATACCCCTGACAAAACTAGATTTCCATTAAGGATGAAGGAATGGGTAGGAAATAGGTAATTATCAGCTTCTGCCACACAGCATTTTTTGAACAGATGTCTTAATAATCCTTAAGTCAGTAATAATTACAAGTTACAAAAATAAGTCAAATACCCACCTACCCCAGTGGTCATGGAGTAGCGGATGACTTAAGAGTACTGGATGACTTAAGAGATCACAGAGATCATTTTATCTGGAAGAATATTAATAGATCTTTATTTGCCACATGGTACCTAGCAATGACCAAAAGTAGATGCAGGGGTAGAAAACTTTTTAAAAACTTTATTAGCAGAAACACTAACTTTCTTAAACTTATTCCTATAGGTTCACCTGCAATTACTCTGAAGCAAAAGGGACTGGTGCTCCCTGTTCAAGAGCCCTGTCTAATCTCTTGCTCTTCTAGTTGGATTATTGTTACTTACAATATGTTCTGTAGCATACTTTTAAAGGTAAGTGGCTTCATGAGTTAAATAGAAACAGGACGGCACCCCAACAGGGGGAGGCAGGAGACCACAGTGGGATCTAAATTTGGGTCAACAACAATAACAAAACAAATGATATTTATTGTGTAACTGTCTGGCCATTGGCCATTTTCCAAATCTTTCTGCCTTAGGGAGATAATGACAGATTATTTGAAGTTGGGGGCAGTTTAGGGAAGAGATGGGTAGGAAAAGACTGGACAGTTTTCTGAGTTCAGTGTAAGGAAAATGTCCAGTAGATAGAACCTAGCAAGTATTCAGTCAATGTTAGTTTCCTGTGCCCTTTGTGATTCTGAAGCTAAGAAGTTTAGAAACTACCAGGGAGTTAAATTCACAAAAGCATTTCATTTCCACTAAATTGTGTCCTATCATCAGGAAATAATGAAACAAAATTGCTGAGATTCTTTTCACACCAAGGATTAGAAAACCTTTCTTCTGCCGTACTTTGGTGTCTGACCATTTCGTATTTCTGGGTTAGATCTTATCCAGAAACTACTTCCATCAGCAAAACACAGTGTCCTGCTCTTCTCTCACCCACTTTTTGCCTTCTCTTGGCTCTAACAGGTGCTGTTTTCAGGGAGCCCAAACCAGAACCAATGTCTCCTTTGATTCACTTCTGGTGTCTACTTAAAGATTGTAGTTCAAGTTTGAGGAGACACCTTACTTGAATATAAATTTTCTCAGCAAGGCAATTTACTTCTATAGAAGGTGCATCTAGTGGATGGAGCAGTGGAGACAGCACACCTGAACAAGGGAGGGAAAAATGTTCTTATCCCTGACACAGGTAGCCCCTACTGCTGTGTTGTTCCCCTATTGGCTAGGTTTGTACTGTGACACTTGCATTTCAGATTGACACCTGCAGATGGGCAATTTTCCCTAGTCATGATTAGGGAGGTCCATCACTGTCACCTACGCAATCTTATGGGTCAATGCTGCTTGCTAGAATGCAAAAATAAATGGCAGAAGGGAAGCCAACAGCTCACTAAATTACACATCTTGATGGATACCCTCTATGCAGCCTGTTTTTGAGCTTTCATTGGATGAGAACAAATATGTATGTGTATAAAGAATGCTGCAATGAATTCATTATATGTAGTGTACCATAATGATTTATATGTATATGCAGTATATTTTAATAAAAATATCTCACAAACTTTATAGCAAAGCAGCATCTTTAAATAGGGTATAGCTGTACATACATTTTCTCATTTAGTTCTCACAAAAATCTTGTGATTTATATAAATTAAGTTAAATAATGTTACTATTGTACATAAAGAAAGTAAGGCTTTAAGATTACTTAAATAATTTATTTAAGGTAATATATGGTCAAGGAACTCAACCACTATATCAGGAATACAAAACGGATAGCTTTGGCTTTGAAACTAGTTACAGATTTGTTGTTGTTGGGGTGAGGGGGGGGAGAATGCATAGGTTTAATTTTTATAATTTTAAAATATTTGAATTAACCAATAATTTCATACATATAAACCTCAGTACAAATCTGGATTTCCATTGAAAAATTAAAAGATATGAGACACTAGGTCCTGCCTACCATCGATCACAGAAGCTATGGAGAGGTTGCCCCTTCCAGTGGGGCATGTTCTACTCAATTAACCATAGTCTAAGTTACTCTCTCTTGTCTTTTCCAGGATTCAACCCACTTCACTCATTCACATAACTTGCCTGACTCCTGTGGCCATTTGAAGTTAAGACCATTGAATAACTCTCTGTCTGTCCATCTCTC
The DNA here is from genome assembly GCA_036589455.1 of Ateles fusciceps. Lineage (NCBI taxonomy): Eukaryota > Metazoa > Chordata > Mammalia > Primates > Atelidae > Ateles > Ateles fusciceps. The sequence continues at coordinate 11,348,088 of JAZHEH010001005.1, read as the reverse complement.
TCTCTGTATTTCTTCCAAACCACTATACTGCGGCATTTTCCCTTTTTTCAGTTGCTCAACAGTCCATTCTATTATTTATATTTAACCAATACAATCCACCTCCTTTCCTGCCTCTCTAGCACTCCCTCTCTCCATCACTTTCCACCCCTGCTAACTCTGGGTCTGCCTCTACTAGCAAATCTTTAGGCAAACTTCTCTCTTAGTCCTTCCTGCAGTATACTCTAACTGTCCTCTAAATTTATTACTCACACAGCCTACTGATAGCATCTCCATTGCTCAGCCTACTCTAACTCACTAAGAATTCGAATGAATGGATGAATAAATGCGTGGGTGGACAAATGGGCAAATGCATGATTTGTTGACTTGAACTTAGGTGGAAATCACTTTCTACTCCCCCTTTCCAGACTAGAAGGAAATGAATATTAAAAGCTATTTCTAGTGACCTGCCCTTGACTTTTGACCAGAGCATAGCACATGCCTGAACTGTTGGTCTGCTCGGCAAATGTTTCTAAACCAAAAATATCTAGGATGAAAGGATACAACATTTTTTTCCTTACCAAAGGATCTCAAAGCAATAATATTATAATAATTTATTACTAAAATAATATTTAAAAATACAGACGAAAGGTCATTTAGTTTTTCAGAATTAAAAAGAGCAAGCTCTAGGATATTAATCACTATGTACAGTTGAGTGCCAAATTTAGAACTGAACTTTTAGTAGTGAAGACAATTTTATTGCACTGAAGAGAAACATTTTTAAACAAGACATTATACTAACCAGTAGGTTAAGAAATGCCTCTTTATCTGAAATATTTTCAGTGACTCTTGTTTTAACTAGGCATTCTGCCATCTGCAAATAATGATATTTTACATACACTTTCACAACAGTTAGACTTGTTTCTTCCTTTTTAACTTCTTGCAATTGCACAATTCCCCCAACTCAGTATTGATTATCAAGTTAAATGCCGCTCTTTTTTGTCTTGTCCTTTATAAAAATAATTATCAAAGCAATTAATTCATATGATTAATAAAATGAAGTGAAAGGCTTTTAACAGAAAATAGCTCTCTTGTGCCTCTTCCTGTTTCTCCCTCTAATGGCAATTGTTTTAAATGATTTTAGCTATCTGTTCTTTTATTAATTGCATATTTCTAAATGCTATGATTTTACTGCTTTTTCTTTACTTATTAATTTTAAATATTACCTACTTGACACATTATTATGGTAGGTGGTAGTTCAACTCTCTTATACTATCCCTACTTCCTTTTTTTCCCTCACCTTCTCATATTTACAATATTTTTCACTATTTTTAAAATAAAGTTTGAGTCTAGTCTTTTTAAGTTTTGCATACAATATCCCCTAAAAGTCACCTTGCTTCTACCCTTGCCTGTCAACATTCTAGTCTCAACACAGCAGCCACAGGGCTTCTTCTAAAATGCAAGAAAGATCTTGTATTTCTCTAATCATAACCTTGCAATGGTTCTTTATCTTAGAGTGAACATCCATGTCCTTACAGTGTCTTTCAGGGCCTGTTCTGCCTCTCAATGCAATCTAATATAGTCTCCCACTACTCTCTCCTTTGCCCACGTCCTTTCAGTCCTGTTTGTTTTCTTGCTATTTGTTAGGCAGTTCAGTCATACGCTTTCCCTAGGGCCTCTACAGAGGCTGTTGCATCAGAAGGAAATGCTCTTCTCCCAGATATCTATAAGGCCAATACTCTTGCTCTCTCTCAGCCTGTCCTCCTGCCTCTTAGTCTGTTAAATCTTTTATTTTTTCAATAGCACTTGTCAGTTTTTGTATTAGTCCATTTTCACACTGCTACAAAGATACTGTACTACCCAAGACTGGGTAATTTATTAACAAAGGAGATTTAATTGACTCAGAGTTCCTCATGGCTGAGAAGGCCTCAGGAAACTTATAATCATGGAGGAAGGGGAAGCAGGCGCCTTCTTCCCAAGGTGGCCAGAGAGGAAAAAAAAAGGAAGAAGGAACTTCCAAACCCTTATAAAGGCAACAGATCTCATGAGAACTAATTCACTATCATGAGAACAGCATGGAGGAAACCATCCCCATGATCCAATCATTTTCCTCCCTTGACACATGAGGATTACAATTCGAGATGAGATTTGGGTGGGGACACAGAGCCAAACCATACCACCTTCTAACATACTGAATTCACTTAACTATGTCTTCAGTTTATTGTCTGTATCCCTACTCTTAGTGGAATACAAGCTCCATGAAAGCAGGATCTTCATTTTGTTTACCAAAATATGCCACACATCTGCCTAGTATATAGTAGCTGCTCAAAAAACCGGATATATGAATGGATCAATATAATGATTTAATGTGGCACTCTGTAGGGTCCACTGTAATATAATGGCAATTTCATCTCCTTTCTTGCAGTTTTCTTTTTCTCCAAGAGATTGTAATTACCTCTTTCTTCTATTGTATCTGTCTGCTATCCACATATGCTTCATTATAAATGTTTTATAATATCAGGGTTTTGTTTTTAAGGAGAATGATGCATCTCTAAGTTTAATTTAGGCTTTTAGTAAAAGATTGTTATTGTGTTAAGAGAACATTCTTATACTATTTTTAAACAGCTTTATTGAGATAGAGATCATACAATTCTCTCATTTAAAGTGTACGAGTCAATGGTGTTATGAGTTGAATCATAACCCCCCTAAATTCTTGTGTTGAAGTTCCAGCCCCTAGTACCATGGAATGTAACCATATTTGGAGATAAAGTTTAGAAAGAGGTGATTAGGTTTAAGGAATATCAGTACTGTGGGGCCCTGATCCAATATGACTTGTGTCTTTCTAAAGAGAAAGTGACACCAGAGACTCATGTGCACAAGGGGATGACAAAGTGTCAAGAAGGTGGCTAGCTGCAAGTCCAGAAGAGAGCCCTCAGAGGAGCCCAACCTTGCCAGCACCTTGATCTTGGACTTCCAGCCTTCAGAACTCTGAAAAGATAAATTTCTGTTGATTCAGCCACCCAGTCTGTGGTATTTTGTTACAGCAGCCTTAGCACAGTAATACAGATGGTTTTTAGTGTGTTTACAGATACATGTTACCATCACTAACGTTAATTTTAGAACAATTTTATTACCTCAAAAAGAAGCCCAACCCTTAAGCTATCACCACCTCCCATCCTCCCTAACTACCTTAACTCTGAACTACCACTGCTCTACTTTCTGTCTCTATGGATTTGCCTATTCTGGACATTTCATGTAAATATAAAATGTGGTATTTTGTGACTGACTTCCTTTACCTTCGTGTGTTTTCAAGATTCATTCATGTTGTAGCATGTATAGTACTTCATTCTTTTTCATGGCCTAATGATATCCTTTGTATGAACATACCACATTTTGTTTATCCATTCATCATTTGATGAATATTTGAATTGTTTCCACCTTTTGGCTATTATGAATCATTCAGCTACAAACTATATAAGCTTTTGTGTGGACATATGTTTTCACTCTCCTATTCAATCATGCTTCACTTAATGATGGGCACAGGTTCTGAGGAATGCATCTTTAGGCGATTTTGTTATTGTGGAAACATAGAATACACTTACAGAAACCTAGATGGTATAGCTGACTACACCCTTAGGCTCTATGGAGCCTATTGCTCCTACGCTACAAAACTGTACAGCATGTTATAGTACTGAATACTGTAGACGATTTAACACCATGGTAACCATTTGTGTATCTAAATGTATCTAAACATAGAAATGGTATAGTAAAAATATGGTATTATAATCTTATGGGACAACCATTGTGTATGTGGTCCATCATTGACCAAAACATTATTATGTGACATATGACTGTACACTAAGAGTGAAATTGCTGGGTCATAAGGTAACTCTATGATAAATTGTTTTAGGGACTCCCACACTATTTTTCACAGTGCCTGCACCACTGGCAGTGTATGAGGGTTCCACTTCTCCCCCACTTGTTATGATCTGACATTTTGATTGTAGCCATCTTAGTGAGTGTAAAGTGTGATTTCACTGTGGTTTTGATTCACATTTCCTTGATGACTAACGTCAACTGTCTTTTCATGTGCTCATGAAACATTTGTAAATATCCCTTGAAGAAGTGTCTGTTCAAGTCATTTGTTTATTTTTATTTTTATTTTTTATTGTACTTTAAGTTCTGGGGTACATGTGCAGATCATGCAGGGTTTTTGCATAGGTACTTACATGGCAAGGTGGTTTGCTGCCTCCTTCACCCCGGTCACCTACATCTGGGATTTCTTCCCATGTTATCCCTCCCCCAACCTCCCCAACCCCTGCTGTCCCTCCCCTAGCCCCACCAACAGACCCCAGTGTGTGATGCTCCCCTCCCTGTGTCCATGTATTCTCATTGTTCAACATCTGCCTATGAGTGAGAACATGCAGTGTTTGATTTTCTGTTCTGGTATCAGTTTGCTGAGAATTATTGTTTCCAGATTCATCCAAGTCCCTACAAGGACATGAACTCATGGATTTTTATGGCTGCATAGTATTCCATGGTGTATATGTGCCACATTTTCCTTGTCCAGTCTATCATTGATGGACATTTGGGTTGGTTCCAGGCCTTTGCTATTGTAAACAATGCTGCAATGAACGTATGTGTGCATGTGTCTTTATAACAGAATTTATGATCCTTTGGGTATATACCCAGTAATGGGATTGCTGGGTCAAATGGAATTTCTATTTCTAGGTCCCTGAGGAATCGCCATGCTGTCTTCCATAATGGTTGAACTAATTTACACTCCCACCAACAGTGTAAAAGTCCTTTTTCTCAACATCCTTTTTGCAATTTTTTAAAGCTCATGAGTTATCATTAGTGTTAGTGTTTTGTATATGTGTCCCAAGACAAATCTTATTCCAGTGTGGCCCGGGGAAGCAAAAAGATTAGACACCCTCAATTTATAGCTTTTATTATATTAACCTTCTTATTTATCATTTCTGCTTCTCTTCAACTGTTCTTGTGGATTCAAGTTAACATGTGCAGTCATTCCCTTAACTCAATACAGCTTTGATTCCATCTACTTCCTTTGTGGTGTTTATTGGCAAATGTATCACATTTCTATAAGTTATAGGCCAAACAATACACACTGCCCATATTGTTTAAATTGCTTTCTCAAATTTTTAATTTTTTTATTTCAGAAAGTTTTTGGGGAAAAGGTGGTATTTGGTTACATGAACAAGTTCTTCAGTGATGATTTCTGAGATTTTGGTACACCCATCACCCAAGCAGTGTACCCTGTACCCAATGTGCAGTCTTTTATCCCTTGCCACACCCCATCCTTTCTTCTGAACCTCAAAGTCCAATGTGTCATTCTTAGGCCTTTGCACCCTCTTAGCTTAGCTCCCACTTATGAGTGAGAACATATGACGTTTGGTTTTCCATTCCTGAGTTACTTCATTTAGAATAATAGTTTCCAATTACATCTCGGTTGCTGCACACACCATTATTTCATTCCTTTTTATGGCTGAGTAGTAGTCCATGGTAAATACATATAGCAAATTTTATTTATCCATTTGTTGATTGATAAACATTTGGGCTGGGTCCGTATTTTTGCAATTGCGCTACTATAAACATGCATGTGCAGGTATCTTTTTTTGTATAATGATTTCTTTTCCTCTGGGTAGATAACTCTTAGTGGAAAAGCTGGGTTAAATGGTAGGTCTACTTTTAGTTTTTAAAGAATCTCCACACTGTATTCCATAGTGGTTATACTGGTTTACAGTCCCACCACCAGTGTAAAAGTGTTCCCCTTTCACCACATCCATACTAACTTCTTCTTCTTATTATTATTATCATGGCCTTTCTTGCAGGAGTGAGGAGTATTGCATTGTGGTTTTCATTTGCAATTTCCTGATAAATAGTGATGCTGAGCATCTTTACATACACTTGTTGGCCATTTGTATATCTTCTTTTAAGAATTGCCTGTTCCTGTTCCTTAGCCCAGTTTTTCATGGGATTGTTTGTTTTTTTCTTGCTGATTTGTTTGAGTCCTTTGTAGATTCTGGATATTGGTCATTTGTCAGATGTATAGATTGTGAAGATTTTCTCCCACTCTGTGGATATTCTGTTAACTCTGCTGACTATTTATTTTGCAGTGCAGAAACTTTTTAGTTTAATTAAGTCCCATCTATTTACCTTTGTTTTTGTTACATTTCCTTTTGGGCTATTGGTCAAGAAGTCTTAGCCTAAGCCAATGTCTAGAAGGATTTTTTTCAATGTTATCTTCTAGTGGTTTCAGGTCTTAGGTTTAAGTCTTTGATTCATCTTGAATTGATTTTTGTAAAAGGTGAGAGATGAGGATCCAGTTTTATTGTTCTACATGTGGCTTGCCAATTATCCCAGCACCATGTGTTAAATAGGGTGTCCTTTCCACACTTTATGTTTTTATTTGCTGTGTTGGAGGTAAGTTGGCTGTAAGTATTTGGCTTTATTTCCGGGTTCTCTATTCTGTTCCGTTGGTCTATGTGCCTATTTTAATACCAGTACCATGCTACTTTGGTGACTATGGCCTTATAGTATGGTTTGAAGATGAGTAATGTGATGCCTCCAGATTTGTTCGTTTTACTTAATCTTGCTTTAGCTATGTGGGCCCTTTTTTGGTTCCATATGAATTTTAGGATTTTTTTTCTAGTTCTGTGAAGAATGATGGTGGTATTTTGATGAAAATTGCATTAAATTTGAAGATTACTTTTGTTTGTATGGCCATTTTTCACAATAGTGATTCTATCCATACAAGAGGAAAGTTCACGGCATTAAATGCCTACATTAAAAGTCTGAAAGAGCACAAATAGACAAATTAAGGTCACACCTCATGGAACTGGAGAAACAAGGACAATCCAAACCAAACCCAGCAGAAAGAAATAACAAAGATTAGAGCATAACTAAATGAAATTGACACACACACACAACAACAAGAATAAATTAAACAAAAAGCTGGTTCTTTGAAAAGATAAATAAAATTGATAGATAAATCAATAAAAGAAGAGAGATCTAAATAAACTCAATTAGAAATGAAATGGGAGATATTACAACTGATACTACAGAAATACAGAAGATTATTCAACGCTACTATGAACACCTTTATGTGCATAAACTAGAAAACCTAGAGGAGATATATACATTCCTGACAATATACAACCCTCTAGATTAAACCAGGAAGATATAGGTTTATCTTCATGTAGGCTGTCTTTCTTCTGCCAGTTCAAATCTACTATTGAGCTCCTCTAGTGAATTTTTTATTTCTGTTGTTGTATCTTCAGCTCCAGAATTTTGATTTGTTTCTTTTAAAAAAATTTCTATGACCTTATCAATACTGATATTTTTATATTTGATAAACTGTTGTCATTATATCCTTCTTTTTTTCTATAATTATAATTGTCTTTAGTTCTTGGGATGTATTTCTAATAGCTACTTTGAATACTTTGTAAAATCTGATATCTGGTTGTGATCACAGGTAGTTTTTTCTGCCCTCTTTCTTCCTCCAATGTATGTTTTATTTTCCTGTTTCTTTGAATGGTTTTGCAGGTTGGGTTGCAGTTGGGTTGGAAACTAAATGTTTTAGATAAAATATTGTAGCACCTATAGATTCTAATCTTCCTCCCTTTTGGCTTTTTATTCCTATTTGCTTAGTGAGCAGCTGGATTATTTTAGTGAGGTCTATTTCTCTTCCCCTACAGTGCATAGCTTCTGATGCTGCAGGTCTGTGAAGCTCCTCATGCTGTCATGTTGCTCACTATTTTTAAATGTTCAAAACATTAGAAATGGGTCACAGATTCTTTCAAGTGACTTAATTGCTTTTGTTGATGAGATTTTGTCATGAATAAGCTTTTGAAATAAAAAGATTAAATGGAATATGTTTTTCTTTTAGAAAGAAATAGAATATGTTGTATTCTTATAGCATGCCCGTATCCTTTTAGCATGGAATAACTTTCATTTGATTTCTTTATTACATGTTTTATTTATATTAAAAACTTGTATCTATAAGAGGAAAGCCTACTGTAGTTGTGTGTGCATTCATACTTTAATCACAATTAGGATTAAGACCACTTTTTTTCTTTTATAGTAGGAAATTTGCTATTATTTTCTCTTTTGAGAAATGAAATGAGTAGTTGGTTACTATTTGCTATTTGAAAGTTGAAAGAAATTTTGATCTAACAAGCATGTCTGAGTCTTATTTTAATAATGGTGTATGAACACTTTTTGGAACTGTATTTTCAAATTTCCTCTTTCTTTTATGACCATTTTGTTGTTTTATATTTTTAGTGTAAAAACTTGGAAAAATAAAAATAGCATAGGCCTTGTAGATCTGAATTTAAATTCTAGTTGGATCTCTTAGTAGTTGGGTGACCTTGGTCATATACCTTCATCTCTGTAGGCTTCAGTTTCTGCTGTAAAAGGAGGATATAGTTATAAAATTGGCTTTTCGTATCAACAAAAAAAGGATGTGCATAAGAAACTCAGCACTATGATAAACTCAGTACCCAGTAAGTGTTAATTCCTGTGCTTTGAGAGAATAATTTATTTCACACAGAATTTAAAATATATTAGCATTTAATCATGCCAAATGTTTCTTGATACAGTTTTTTCTTTTTTGCCTTTTAATTATTATTATTTTTATTATACTTTAAGTTCTGGGGTACATGTGCAGAATGTGCAGGATTGATACATAGGTATACACATGCCATGGTGGTTTGCTGCATCCATCCCCCATCATCTACATTAGGTATTTCTCTTAATGTTATCCCTCCCAAATCCCCCTACCCCCTGCTATCCCTCCCCTGGCCCCAGTCCAACAGGTCCTGGTGTGTGATCTTCCCTTCTCTGTGTCCATGTGTTCTCATTGTTCAACACCCATTTGTGAGTGATAACATACGGTGTTTGGTTTTCTGTCCTTGTGTCAGTTTGCTGAGAATTATGTTTCCATATTCATCCATGTCCCCGCAAAGGACATGAACTCATCATTTTTTATGGCTGCATAGTATTCCATGGTGTATATGTAGCACATTTTCTTTATCCAGTCTATCATTGATGGGTATTTGGGTTGGTTCCAAGTCTTTGCTATTGTAAATAGTGCTGCAATAAACATACATGTGCATGTGTCTTTATAATAGAATAATTTATAATCCTTTGGATATATACCCAGAAATGGGATTGCTGTGTCAAATGGTATTCCTACTTCTAGATCCTTGAGGAATCGCCACACTGTCTTCCACAATGGTTGAACTATTTTAGACTCCCGCCAACAGTGTAAAAGTGTTCCTATTTCTCCACATCCTCTCCAGCAACTGTTGTCTCCTGACGTGTGCTCTATTTTCTGTCTTATTTATATTTTTATTAGTTTTTTAAAATTATATTTTGCTGTTTGTTGGGTATTTCTTAATCTTTTTCTAGTAGTAATCTTTGGTTATAGAAATCACTTGTTTTAGTTTTCTTTGTTACATGATCAACTTGTTTATTTTATCATGTTTATAGTTTCCTATTCTATAGTTTTTCAAAAACTCATTTTCTCATTTTATATGATGTTGGAACATAGTGAATATTCTTTTAATTCATTAAGAATAAAGAGAAGTAAATCTATAAACTTTTTTCAAATGTTGTTTTGACCATTTCCTATAGATTTTGACACATAATTATTATTCTCTTAATATTCTTCTCTTACCTTCTGAGCATGTGATCTTCAGGGATGGACTGGAAGCAGAGGGACCAGTTGAAGAAGCCATCATAACCATCATCTGAAAGGCTACAGCCAACTATCTCAGCTGAAAATACTAACTGAGTGTCAGAATGTCTGGGGCCTAGAAATAAAATCAACCAGTACTAATTGAATGCCTATGTGTGCTGAACACTGTCCTTCTCATAGTATTTTTGCATATCTCCTTAACTGTCACAATAGTGTTGTGACAATTGTCTCATTTCCTTCTTTCTGCAATTGAACATATTGAAGCAGTCAAATGATTTACCAAAGAGCACAGAACAAGTAAAATCTATTTCTCAGAAATCCTCATTGAGTACTCGCTCCATCGCTATGCTATGCCACCTCTTTAAGTCTCTTACAGGCTTATTTAGAGCCCACATCTTACCATCTAAAATATCAGTGGTGGACATTGTTACCTTTTAATTAACTTTGTGGGGAAAAGAGTGGATTGTCTTGTTGATATGGTTTGACTGTGCCCCACCCAAATCTCAGCTTGACTTGTATCTCCCAGAATTCCCACATGGTTTGGGAGGGGCCCAGGGAGAGGTAAGTGTATCATGGGGGTCTGTCTTTCCCATGCTATTCTCATGATAGTGAATAAGTCTCATGAGATCTGATTGGTTTATCAGGGGTTTCCGCTTTTGCTTCCTCCTCATTTTTCTCTTGATGTTGCCATATAACAAGTGCCTTTCTGAGGCCTCCCCAGCCATTAAACCTCTTTCTTCCCAGTCTTGGGTATGTCTTTATCAACAGTTGAAAACGGACTAGTACACTTGCCTTTAAAATATTACTTGTGATTAGTTAACTTAAGAGAAGACATGGATGTCAATGAGAGCAGTTTTCCAATATAGGAAAAGGCTCACATGTGAAAGGGCTCACCGATCTATTTCACATTACTCCATAAGACCATGTCTGATAAGATCAGTGTATAGAACATCAGTAGAAGTTACAGTTAAATATATAACTGCTATGTGACAAACACTGTGCCATAAGAACATTTTATATGTTATTTCAGGGAATCCTTATCACAGTCAGAAGTCGTAGGTATTATATTATTTTTTCCCTTGGTTATAGATTGGGATGCTGACACCTCGAAATGTTAAGTAACTCATCTAAAGTTGCAGAAACAGGAAGTAGCACAGATGGTATTTAAATTAAGCAATCTGACTTCAAAACCCGACATCCTATCAATCATTTTTGCTTAATTGTCTCTTCTGAAAGCTATAATAAGGCAGAATGTTAATCGATATAAAGGAAAATACTAAGAATGTGGAGCTTCAGGAGGTACCGGATGGACTGATCCATATAGAGGCTTTGCCCACAAAAGAAAGAGGGACTCTGTGAACTGAAGCCCATTCATACTAATCCTGAATAAGACTCTAGAACAATATTTTTAGAAATAGAGTGAGTAGTGTGTGATAGAAAAGTCAGACTGCCCTGTGTCAATGGGTCAAGTGGAGTAGGTGAAATATCTTCTTACAGATAGAATCTACATTTAGATGGACAGTCTAACTCTATGCCCTTTTAATTCTTTTTCAGTGGCCTTTAAAAAACTTTTTCAAATTAAATACTAATTTTTGTTTTTCCAGAAATAAAAATTAAAACAAAAGATCTCAGGTTTTTCAGTGTGTAGTTCACATTCATACTCCAGAAATTTAGAGTTCCCCTCAAGATAATAAGAGATTCAAGAGAACACAAAAATATAATTACAATACAAATACTAATCTCATACACAGGTGTCTTGAAGATTCTGTAGACACATCTATATTTGTACATGATAAAAATTTATCACCCATCAGCACAGTAGGGCTCCTGGAGGAAAGCCCTGATTGCCCTGTGCAGCCCCTGTTATACATACATATGGCCATGTGCAGGAGATGTGCACACTTTCTTAGATGCCAGGTTGATATTAATCTATACCAATTATTCAAAATAAGTTATACCAACTCTACAGCATTTTGATAATCCACCCAACTCAATGCTATACCTAACAAACTTTGCCATAACAGTGTTTTATAGTGAATACCATGGAACAGTTGTATGTATCAACAGTTAAGACAAAATTAATTTTATACATTCATCAATCATAGGGCACACCTGTGATGAATCCATAGTACAACTATTATTTGATAAGCACTATGAAAGCTATTGTATTTTAATCACTAATGCTCCCTGGGATAAGCTAGTGGCTGAATTAAGAATCATTTTATTATCACTGTTCTTGAACTGAACTTTATGTCAATACATCTCAAGCATATCGTAATTTACAGGGAAGGTCTGCCCCCTGTTTCATCATTGGATGGAATAACCCCTAACTGAAGTCTTCAGACTGCATGGGAAAGTCTCACTGTGACTCAGTGGCCACTGTTGCCAGAGGAATAAACTCCATGAGCCCCTGTTTCTGATTATTGACTTATTGCCATGAAACTCAGGCAAGTTATGAAACTTTTGTTAGTTTCAATTTATTTGCCTATAAAATGCTGATATTGATAATATCTTCTCTGTGAGATCATGCTGTAAAAATAAAATGAAATAAAGACTTAAAAGATTGTCATACACTGTAAAGCACCATGAAGGAAAAAAGTTATTACTGTTTAAACAGTGATGATCTGGCAGAGCCTGGACTATAGCCGAAACAGGCTGACTCAGAAGGAGGTTTGTAGGGGAGCTGGAGGCTTGCTGAGGCATTGCTAAGGAAACCAGTAGAGAAATATACGTCACTCAGCCCCATCCTTATCTGCCTACTGCAGAGTATCTACCAAGAGCACAAACAGTGCAAGGGATCAGTCATGGATAATTTGAGAAAAAACACATCAGATTCCATTTAAGGAAAGAGAGAAAGTGGGAGCAAACTCCAAAAACGGAAAATGTTTCTCTTGGTTGCACAGAGAAAGCACTTCCTGAACATTTCTAATCGACATGTGTAATGCCATCTGGAAGGCAGAGGGAGAAAGCTGGCTCTTAGGTTTCCTTTCAGAAGGGGGAAGCCTTTGTCCCTGGCATCATTTGAATATTAGTAAGGAGCTGAAGTTTAGTAGCATAAGCCCTGGGAGTCCCTCTGGGCTTAGCTAGTGGATTTCACTGTCAGCTTCTTTGCTGAGTATAATAAACAAGTTGGGGTAAAAATGAGTCTTGTGACCGTGGGAACTAAAATTGTGGAGAGTCCCCTATGTTCCTTTATATCTCAGCAACATCTTTCATATAATCTCATGCTTTGCCATTATGCTTTTCCTCCCATAGTCCTGATTGCTGCGAGGGGTTATTCTTTTTGTTCCCTTTGTTCTTGAAATGGTGAATACCAAGTAAACATGACAGCCTCACCTTTCCTGAATGGAAGTCCTTACTGCCCATTCTCACCCTCAAGAGTACTCCTCACCCTGCATCAGAACTTCATTCCTAGGTGTCTCTATTTATGTTATCTCTATTTATGCTATCACTAAAAGCCGCAAACGCTGACTTTGTTTTTGACCCTTCTTTTTCTCTTACCTAGCATAATGTCAATAAATCCTACTGATTTTATCTCCCTGGATCTATGCAGTCCTCTTCGTCCCAGGGGGGACCTCTCTGATTTGAACTTTTATTATGTATTGTCTGGACCATGGGTTTGGACATCATCTCTAGCTTTCAGTCACTTTAATATCTCTTCCTAAACCATCTAAAAACATCTTTCCAAAGGGCAGACCAATGTGTGACATTTTCTTGCTTGAAAGTTTCTAACTCCCTGTTACCTACAGAAGTGCATACTCCTCTGTGTCATTTGAGTGAGTTCCCCTTTTAGGGGAAATACCACATGACCAAACAAATAATTGTAGTGTTAAATGGGGCTTAATGGAGTGTGGTTTTGAGCTAAGCCCTTGACATGATCAAGATTCCTCAACAGACAAGGAATGGTTGTAGAGAATACAGAGAAGACTAGATATGTAATCAAAGTTGTGTTTAAAATATTCATCTCATAATTCCATTGGTCATTAGCAGCTATTTAGGTTTCTGAATTACATTTGGCTTGGATAACTGGGACTAGCAGAGATGCCATGTGATAAATGAGGGGTGTGTTAAATAAACAGGCTAGAAAATCTGTTCCTTTGCAGGTTTGGAAGCATGAAAATTGGACTTGGGATCATCACTGAGAATAGGTAGGTGGGGTTTGTTGAAGAAAGCTGTTTATGGCCCATTTTTAAAACTGGATAACACTCAAAAATATTTGTTTTTTGCTTAGTAGCCTGTATGTTCTCGTTTTAAGCACTGTTACTTGTAGCTTTAAAAATCACTTAAAAGACAAAAAGTCTGACTCTTTAAGAACTAGAAATCTTTTGCTGAAATCTCTATTTCTATCATTCTTTTACATAGGGAATGGCTTAGAAATCAAACTAGAGGATCTGTGGTTGATAGTTCAGATAACCACATGGGGAGAGGAAAGAGAAGAAATTGAGACCACAATAACTGATCTTGGTTAAGGCTAATTAAAAGTAGAAATAAGATATGCTCTCATATGCTTAAAACATTCAAAGGGATACAGTAGTTAGTTCTGGGAATGTATTTCTGCAACAGTATGAGACATTTTCACTTTTAATTTAATATCTTTATATATGAAATTTGTTTAACCATGAGGATATACTACTTTTATTAAAAAGTAATCAGACAGGCTTATACATACTGCCATGGAAAGAATCCTGACTATATTGTTAACTGAAGAAAAGTGATAAATGTTACATATTGCATAATTTTACCTTGTAAGTAAATGTTTACATATATTCACATACATGTATTTCTATTATAAATTTGTTACCAGGAGTACATGTATGGAGAAAAAGTATATTGAGGAGTAGATGCACTAAATTGTTAGCTATATTTGTGTTTCCTGTGTGAGAGATTTCAGAGACATTAAATTTTTGGGAAATGTAGGCCTATTATGTTTTAATTTTAAATAATGGGCTAACCTTATATAGTGAGAAAAAATAATAAAAAGCATATTTCTTATCAATTTCCAAGAAACACCCCCACATTTGATATGGTTTATCACAACAAATTTTTAAAAAATAGTATTAAAAGGAAGGCAGAAAAGTACCATGGAAAGGTTTAGTTCCATAAAGTGACATAAAAAATAGGGACTTACAAAAACTTGGTGATAGCCTATGTTGACCCTATGGATTAGGTAATCACTGGTCAGTGGCATATGAGCTGTAATCCTATCATTTAGAATTTAATTGTTTGTTTTTCACATTTGCTTTAAGGTCTTATTACATATATATTGGTGTGTTACATTTTGTTCTGAATTAAACATATTTTTCATAAGAATATATTTAAATATGTGATGATGGCATTTTATGAGGTCTAGTGATCCACATTAGTGAAAGCTGCTCTGCCACTTAACTTTGCAAGTTACTTATTCTTACTGCATTTGGTTGTTTTATCTGTAGAATGGGGATAATAAAAGGAGCTTGTTCCGAGGGTTGTTGTGTGGAACAAATAAGATAATACATTTAAGTGCTTAGAATAGTGTCTGCAATAAATCACTAGCTGTTAGGATGATGACAACAACAATGATGATGGTGACCATGTTGATAACAGAGACACAATGACAGTAAGGATGGTAATGAGGATAGTAAGATGATCCTAAAGGATCTTTGCACAAGGCAGTCCTGCAGGGAGGGTTCAAAATGCATCCTGAAGACAAGGCCTCTTCTTTTCTCAACAGTTTCCACAGGAAACAATGGCCAAGTCTCCACCTTGGGAGATAACCAGCAAATATGATACCAGTCTACACTTTCCCAGCTCACTAACACTTTCCACTTCTATGGAAGTAGTATGTCTTTAGCCTGAAATCATTTCACTTGAAACTTGCAAAGTATGAGAAACATGAATTGTCTGTCTAATGTAGCTAGTCCTTACAAATCTCATTCCACACACCTGAGTGTGAAAGAAATGTCAGTTTATTTCTGTGAATCATATGAAATTTGACTCCAAGTCGTCGACAGAAGGACAACAAATTTAATTCTCGTCATTTTGGGAGAGCTTTTTCCTTATCTAGAACAAATCATCATTTTGGGGGAGGTTTTCCCTTCTCTACATAACAAATCCTCTTGCCCCAGTCTTCCATAATGGCCACTGATACTCATTCTGTTCACACTTGTCTGGTTCCTTAGCTGGGCAGCAAGGTGCCTAACATGCTAAGCCTAAAGGTAGAATCTATTGAGACTAAACTTTCTCTCCAAGACATCCCTCCAAGGTCCTGGCTCTTCCTTACGGGTGGCTCTGGGAATCAGAGCCCAAGTTCCTATTTGTGGAATTCACAGACCCATACTCTCTTGCCCATATTGAGAATTCTTCTTTTAGTATCACCCTCTCCGGGAACAAATGACCCCAGGAGCTCAGAGTGTGAGAAAACAAGGCCTAGAAGAGGTTTTGTCTTCAGGGCAAAAGTCCTGGCTATGTTTTCAAAATCTGTGTGTGCATAAATAGAACTGAAAAGAAAAACAATAGAATTATCTCAATAGATATAGAAAAGGCCTTCAATAAAATTTAACATCCCTTTGTGTTAAAAACCCTCAACAAACTAGGAATTGAAGGAACATACCTGAAAGTAATAAGAACCATCTATGACAAAACCATAGCCAACATCATACTGAATGGGCAACAAAACAAAATTGCCCACTGTCCCCACTCCTGTTCCACATAGTACTGGAAGTCCTAATCAAAACAGTAAGGCAAGAGAAAGATATAAAAGGGATCCAAATAGGAAGAAAGGAAGTCAAACTATCTCCACTTGCAGATAACTTGATTCTATACCTAGCAAACACCATAGTCTCTGCCCCAGATCTCCTAGATCTGATAAACAGCGTACAAATGTGGTGTTTTCTTTTCTGTTTCTTAGTTATTTTATATAGGATAATGGCCTCCAGCTTTATCTATATTGCTGCAAAATGCATGATTTTATTATTTTTATATCTGATAATATTCCATTATGTATATGTGCCACATTTTCTTTTCTTTTCTTTCTTATTTTTTTTTCCCCAAGCTGGAGTGCAGTGGTGCGATCTTGGCTCACTGCAACCTCCGCCTGCCAGGTTCAAGCAATTCTCCTGCCTCAGCCTCCTGAGTAGCTGGGACTACAGGTGTGCACCACCACGCCAGGCTAATTTTTGCAGTTTCAGTAGAGACCATGTTAGCCAGGCTGGTCTCGAACTCTTGACCTCAAGTGATCCCCCTGCCTTGGCCTCCCAAAGTGCTGGAAATTACAGGCATGAGCCACCATGACTGAACCTGTACCCATTTTCCTTATCCGATCACCTGTTGATGGACACGTAGCTTTATGCCATGACTGCTGTTGTGAATAGTGCTGTGATGAACATACAAGTGCAGGCAGCTTTTTGATATGATTATTTCTTTTCCCTTGGGTAGATACCCAGTAGTGGGACTGCTAGGTTGAATGGTAGTTTTATTGATTGATTGATTGATTGAGACAGGGTCTTCCTCTGTCATTGAGGCTGGACTGCAGTGGCATGGTCAAGGCTCACTGCAGCCTCAACCTCTTGGGCTAAAGTGATCCTCCCACCTCACCGCCCCCTGCCCGAGAAGCTGGGAGCACAGGCATGTGCTACCATGCCTGGTTATTTATTATTTTTTTAATTTTAATAGAGATGAGGTCTCACTGTGTTGCCCAGGCTGGTCTTGAACTCCTGAATTTAAGCAATCCTACCATCTTGGCCTCCTAATGTGTTAGGATTATAGGCATGAGCCACTGCGCCCAGCAGAATGGTAGTTTTATTTTTAGTTCATTGAGAAATCTCCATACTATTTTGCATAAAGGTTGTACTAATTTACATTACCATCAATAGTTTATAAGAGCTCTCCTTCTTCACATCCTCACAAACATCTGTTGTTCTTTTACTTTTTAAATAATAGCCATTCTGACTGGTGTAAGATGGTATCTCATTGCGATTTTGACTTGCATTTCTCTGATTAGTGATGTTCAGTAATTTATATGTTTCTTGGTCACCTGCATGTCTTCTTTTGAAAAATTTCTGTTGATGTCTTTGCCCACTTTTTATTGGGGTTATTGTTTATTTTCTTGTTGACTTGAGTTCCTTGCAGATTCTGGATATTAGTCCTTTGTTGTCTGCATAGTTTGCAAATATTTCTCCCATTCTGTAGGTTACTTTGTTGATTATTTCTTTTGTTGTGCAGAAGGTTTTTAGTTTAATTAAGTACCATTTGTTTATTTTTATATTTGTTGCATTAGCTTTTGAGGCCTTAGTCATAAATTCTTTGCCTAGGCTAACATCCAGAAGAGTTTTTACTAGGTTATCTTCTAGGATTTTTATTGTTTTTTGTATCTGATGAGAGATAGGGGTCCAGTTTCATTCTTTAGCATACAGCTATCCAATTTTTCCAGAACCATTTACTGAATAGAGGGTTCTTTCCCAATTTCATGTTTTTGTCAACTTTGTTGATGATAGTTGCTTGTAGGTCTTTTCTTAATATATATATATTTATATATCTATCATCCATCCCAGTCTAATTGAATGATCTGAGATGTTACTAACCTGCATCCATCCCAGATGCAGATAGAGTCACATCTCAGATCCTTCACATTTTGAACTTAACACTCATATTTCTAGGTTCTCTGTGCTGTTCTATTGCTCTATGCATCTATTTTTGTACAAGCACCATATTCTCTTGGTTACTACAGTCTTGTAGCATAATTTGAAGTTAGGCAATATAATTCCTCTAGCTTTGTTTGTTTTGTTTAGAAGTGCTTTGGCTATTCAGGCTTTTTTTTTTTGGTTTCATATACATTTTAGATTTTTTTTTTAAATTCTGTGAAAAATAACATTGGTAATTTGATAGGAATTGCATTGAATCTGTATATGGCTTCAGGCTGTATGGTCATTTTAATGATATTAATTCTTTTAATTCCATAAATATAGATATTTTTCCATTTGTTTCTATCACCTCTGATTTTTTAAATCAGTGTTTTATAGTTCTTCTTGTAGAGATCTTGTACCTCTTTGGTTAAATGTCTTCCTAGGTAGTTCATTTTTTGTGTGGCTTTTGTAAGTGGCTCTTGATTTGGTTCTCAGATCAAACATAATTGGTGCATAGAAATGCTGCTGATTTTTGTATGTTGACTTTGTATTCTAAAACCTTACTGAAGTAATTTAACAAATCTTGGAGACTTGGAGGAGTGTTTAGGGTTTTCTAGGTATAAAATTATGTCATTAGTAAAAAGAGATAATTTGACTTTCTCTTTTACAATTCAATTTCCTTCTATTTCTTTTTCTTGCCTGATTGCCCTGGCTAGGACTTCCAGTATTATGTTGAATAGAAGTGGTGAGAGTGGGAAACTTTATTTTGTTCCAGTTCTTAAAGGAAATGCACTCAGTGTTTCTTCATTGAGTATAATATTGGTTATGGATTTGTTGTATATGGCTTTTATCATTTTGAGGTATGTTCCTTCAGTGTCTGGTTTGCTGAGGAGTTTTATCATGAAGGGATGTTGGATTTTATTGAATGCTTTTTCTGCATTTCTATTGTGACAATTGTATGGTTTTTGTTTTGTGGCAAATCACATGTATTGATTTATGTATGTTTACCCATCCTTGCATCCTTGGAATAAAACCCACTTGATCATGGGTCACTTTTTGATGTGCTGTTGCATTCAGTTTGCTAGTATTTTGTTGAAGATTTTTGCATCTATATTCATTAGGAATATTGGCTTGTATCCTCACTTGATTCTGGTGTGTTCACCTGAGTCTGATATGACCTCATTCTGTGATACTTGTTTCATAGAATGAGTTAAGGAGGAATCTCTCCTCCTCAATTTTTTGGGAATAATTTCCATAAGTTTGGTACCAGCTCTTCTTTGTATGCAAGTAAAATTTCACTATGAATCCATCTGGTCCTGGGCTTTTTTTAAAGGGGATTTTTATTACTGATTCAATTTCACTACTCATTATTGGTTTGTTCAAGATTTCTACTTCTTCTTGGTTTAATTTTGGGAAGTTGTGTGTTTCCAGGAATTCATCCATTTCCTCTAGCTTTTCTACTTTGTGTGTGTAGAGATGCTCATAGTAGTCTCTGATGATATTTTGCATTTCTGTGGTATCAACTGTAATGTTGCATTTATCATTTCTGATTGCACTTATTTGAATCTCCTCTTTATTCCTTGATTAATCTATGTAGCATGTATAAATTTTACATTTTGAAAGAAGTAATTTTTTATTTTGTTGTCCTTTGTATCATTGTTTTTTCTCAATATCATTTGTTTCTTCTCTGGTCTTTGTTATTTCTTTTCTTCTGCTAGCTTTGGGTTTGATTTATTCTTGCTTTTCTAGTTTTTTGCAGTGTGACATTAAGATGCTAATTTGAGACCTGTCTTTCTGAAGTAGGCATTTAACACTATAAACTTCCTTCTTAGCACTGCTTTTGTTGTATTTCGGAGGTATTGGTATATTGCATTTCTATATTAATTTATTTCAGAAAACATTTTAACTTCTACCTCAATTTCATTGTTTACCCAAAGATCATTCAGGAGCAAGTTGTTTAATTGCAATATATTTGTATAGTTGTGAGAATTCCTTTTGGTGTGAATTTCTAATTTTATTTCACTGTGGTCCAAGAAGATACTTGATATAATTTTGATTTTTTAAAAATTTATTGAGATTTGCTTTCATGGCCAAGTATATGGTCTATTTTGGAGAATGTTCCATTCTCAGATGAGACAATTGTATATTCTGCAGTCGGTGGGTAGAATGTTCTGTAAATGTCAACTAGGTTCATTTGGTCTGGAGTCTAGTTTAAGTTCAAAGTTTCTTTGTTGATTTTCTACCTCAGTGATCTGTCTAGTCCTGTCAATGGAGTGTTGAAGACCCTCACTATTATTGTGTTGCTGTTGATCTTTTTTCTTAGGATTAGTAGTATTTTTCAAAATGAATCTGTGTGCTCCAGAGATGGGTGCTTACATATTTAGAATAGTTATAACTTGTTGTTCGATTGAACCCTTTATTATTATATAATGACTTTTGTGTGTGTTTTTTTAATATTGCTATTCATTTAAAGTCTATTTTATTTGATATAAGTATATCAAGTATATAGCTACTCCTGCTTGTTTGTGTTTCCTGTGTGTGCGGCACATCTTTTTCTACCCCTTTACTTTGAGTCTGTGAATATCTTTACCAGTTAGGTGGATTTCTTGTAGTCAGAAAATGGCTGGGACTTATTTTTAAATCCAACTTGCCAGTCTATCTACATTAAATGGGTCATTTAGGCCATTTAAATTCAAAATTATACTGGTATGTGAGGTTTTTGTTCCTGTCATAATGTTGTTACCTAATTGCTTTGTAGTTTCAATTGTGTAATTGCTTTGTAGGGTTTATGAGCTTTGTACTTTTGTGTGCTTTTATGATAGTATTTTTCTTTTGTTTTCATGTTCAGAACCCTTTTGAGCATTTCTTTTAGAACTGGTTTAGTGGTGAGAGATTCCTTTAGCACATGTTTGTATGAGAAGACCTTTGTTTCCTCTTCATATATAAAGCTTAGATTGCTAGATATAAGATTCTTGGCTGGCACTTTTTTCTTTAAGAAGACTAAAAATAGACCCAAATCTCTTCTGGCTTATAAGGTTTCTGCTGAGAAGTCCACTATTAGTCTGATGGAATTTCCTTTATAAGTAATTAGATGCTTCTCTTTTGCTGCTTTTAGGATTTTTTCCTTGGTGTTGAAGACTATATGCCTTGGTGGTGTTTATCTAGCAGACTATTCCTCAGGTGGTGTCTGAGCTTCTTGTACCTGGCTGTCTAGATTTCTAGCAAGACCAGTGAAATTTTCCTGAATGATTTCCTCAGATAGGTTTTCCAAGCTCTTTACCTTGTCTTCTTCTCCCTCAGGAATGTCTACATCTCATAGTTTTGGTCACTTTACATAATTCCATTGTTTTCCTTAGAGGCTTGGTTCTTTTTTTAAAATTGTTTTTTATTTATTTTTGTCTGACTGTATTAATTTAAAAGGCCTATCTTCAGCCTCTGAAATTCTTTTTTTTCTGCTTGTTCTATAGTATCTTTAAAGCTTTCAATTGTATGTTGTAGCACTTTTAGTGAGATTTTTATTTCCAGAAGTTCTGTTTGTTTGTTTGTTTTAGATGTCTATCTCTTTCCTATCCCAAACTGTTTTTCTGATTTGTGTTGGTTTTCATCTTTCTCTTCGGATCTCACTGAGCTTATTTACAATCTATATTTTGAATTCTTTATCTGTCATTTCAGAGTTTTCGATGTGGTTAGGATCCACTGCTAGAGGGCTAGTGTGATTCTGTGGGGGGGTATTGCCACACTGTTTTTTATAGTATTAGGGTCCTTGTGTTGATTCTTTTACATCTGGAGACGCTGCCACTTCTTATTTTGGAATTTACTTTCATGGGAATGTTATTTTTCCTCCTTGAGGGAGTGACCATTGTGTATATTGGTTAGGGTTCTTTGGATTTATTTCTATATGCTTTTAGGAGCCAAGGCTCTGTACGAACTCATTGGTATAGACAGCCTTAGTGTAGTAATTTTCTCAAATGCTAGTTGTTTCTAGATTTTAGTGGTGATTATTGTGTGAACAGGCTTATTGTCTCCTGCAGAGATTGGAGGTGATCTTGGAAGGCTTACCTTGTTCCCTAGACTGTGTACTTCTGTCTGCAGAAATTATGTTGGGTTGTGCAGTTCACCCTACAGTCCAGTATGCGGTGCTTGTGGGTAAGAGCTATTCAAGCACTATACATTGGTGTCTGCAGAAGTTATAATGGACCATGTGGGCTGACCTCACAGCCAGGAGGTGGTGTGATTTATTCATTTATTTTGTTTCATTTGGAAACTATAGAGGACTCTGGAAGCACAGCTGAAAGAGAAGGTGAATGGAGTGGAGTCACAAGAATAGTGGCATGACTTAGTCCAAGATTCTCCCGCTCAATACACTCTACATATTAGAGCTTCACAGACACAGAATTCAACCCAGCAGTGGCAGGAGAGCCCCTTACAATCACATTGTTATAGTAAATATAAGTGAAAAATTCAGTCAAAATTCTCCTGATTTTCAACCACTTAGTATTTAAAAACTTGTAGAATAAATGCCAAATTACTTGAATTTTTTTCCTTCTTTTCAACCTAAATATGAAGGTTTGCTACGGTAGACAAATATCTTTAAATCCTTGGATGACTGTAATACAAAAACCATGAAGTTCTAGGATTGGAGGAGATTTTAACATCTGTCTACTTTGCAGTTTTGAATTTTTTTTCTCCTTAAAAGCACTGTGCTAGGCTATTTGGTTTTAAGCAACAAAAATCCACCATTTATAATGTATGCCAACGAGGATATTGAGGAGATCTAGGTTAACTCACAGATCCCAAAGACAGTTGATATAACAGGCAATAGAGAAGACTTGCCTCGACATCTGGGGAGCAAAACTAGGCTGTTTTAGTCATCTTGGGCTGACATACCAGAATACCACACACTGGGAGGCTTAAACAACAGAAATGTATTTTCTCATAGTCTGGAGGCCAGAAGTCCAAGATCAAGGAGCTCACAGGTTTGATTTGTGGTGAGGCCTCTTTTCTTACATTGCAGATGGCCACTTTCTCATTGTATCGTTATATGGCCTTTTCTCCGTGTGCTCACTTCCAGTGTCCCTTTCTCTTCCTATAAGGACACCCATCCTATTGGATTAGGGCTCCTATTTATGGTGTTGTTGGACGTTAATTACCCACTTAAAGGCTTTATCACAAAATATAGTCACATTAGGTGTTATTACTTCAACATATGAATAGGGGTTGGGCAGGGATACAGTTCAGTCTTTCATATGTATCTTCTCAAGAGCCTTTGGGGGGGATGAATCTGCTCCAATTTTGTTCTGTTTTTGGCTTCCACACTTTAAACTTGTGTTCTCAAATCAGAGGATTTGTTTGCTCTGATCTGAGCCATGGAACCACCTGTAGGTCCAGAGTGTTTATGTCCCTTGACTGACATCCCCCACTGGTCCATGAAATGTGGGAATGAAGGTAGTTTCTTAAAGGAAAATTATGAGAAGAAGAAGAGTATGCAGAGGAGGGAATGGAAGGTGGTTAGGCCAAAGCAACATTTGGCTATTTTTTCAATTAACAATGTAATTAGGGCCCAATTGTATAAAATAATTGTGGATGTGTTCTGTTTTCTGTGGGAACAGGTAAACCTGAATCTGGCTTATTCTTCCTCTGTCTACCTCCTAGAGGTGACCCTATAACCATCTATGAGGTATAAAGCATAAAAGCCATTATCCTAGTACCATTCACTCATTTCACAAATGGGGAAAGCAGGGTCCAGAGTGGAAAGGAGTTTTGCTCAAAGCTGCCCAATGGATCCAGGCAGAGTAACAATCATGACCTAGTCTTTCCAGCTCTAGTCCTCATCAGCCCCTACTTTTGATAGTGTGATCACTGTGCATTCCATTCTAAGCAAGTTCAAATTAGAAACTACATTACATAGCTTGCTGGGGTATTTTTAGGCACTAAGCACTTTTTCAAGGGTTTTTAAAAACAACAATATCCAGACAGTCAAAAAGAGAAATTGCAAACATTGTGGGCAGTGCTTATCATTCATCAACAGGGATCAGATATCCTTCAAAACTGTATTGTGTGTGGCTAATCTGCTGCATGATTAGAACTGAATGAAGCCATCACTTCTCAAGCTTGGCTTCACATCAGAGTCAAGCGTGTGTTCTAGCAAGTGCTGGATCTGAAGCTGTTTAACATGGATTGGATCCCAGCAACACTGCCCAGCTGTATGACCCCATGAAAATTGCTAAAGGTCTCCAAGCCTCAGTTTCTGCCTCTGTAAAAGGGGGAACAAGTTTATTTTCAAACTTATAAAATTGGGAGCATTAAACAAACAACTGTCTGTGAACAGTGTAGCATAGTAGCCTGGCCCTGATGAATGCTCAAAAATGTTAGTGGTACAGAGTCAACAAGATTCTTCTTCCCTTAACGTGTTTTTTAGGCTTTCCAAAACCCTTTCACTTATATCCGTCACCAAACTACAACAGTTCATTAGGTCCACTACAATCCCATAAGACACAAAATTAGTTATTTCATGGAAGCAGAATTTCAGAAGTAAATTGGAATTGATCTGCTCTTAGAAATGAAAAGTATTCAATCTGGAAGGCTTGCTGTTATATTTAAATCAAACAGTGCTTAAAAGAGCAGAGGATCCTGTCCAAAGCAGAGCAAAGTGCTTTCCCCTTTGAGGGTGACCATTCCTTTCCAATGGGAAAAGGCAGTCACCAGGGCTCACACTATCTACTTGTTCCTATTTGCGAATGAAGAATCTTCAAGCTGGAGGCCAAGAATCAGAGCAGGGAGACAATTTGTTGCCTTCTTCTTGCCTTCTCTTAACAGCTTCCTAATGGTCTCAGGACAAAAAGATAGATAAGGTGGTGGGCAAGGAAATCTGTGACTTGTAGGAGGTACCCACAGAACAACTCCTTGCCAGTACTTGGGGAAACCTTAAAATTGACGTCAAACTTCCTGCTCTCCCAGGAGGGATCTGTTTCCAAGAAAACAGGTTATGATGAGTAAGAAAGCAGTGTTCTGATCAAATTTGCATGCAGATTGAATTGTGAATCATGCTGCAGTTTGTGAGAAAGGTGACAATTTGTGAACAGGTTTTCGTATCTCCCAAGTTTTTCTGCAACCAAGTAAAACGAGATTTGCATGTGATATTCCTTTCTTTTTTAATCTTCTGTAGCTACTAACAGTGACTTTGGCTTGCCAGGGTTTTCCCCCTTCCCTTAAAGGACCTATACCTCGATGAGAAGGAAGATAAAATTACAAATTCTGTTAAAATGCCTTATTCGAATGCCTGATAAGATTATTCTCTGAGTTTATTGCTCCTGTAAAAGAATTGAACATGTGAGCTGAGGCCATTGCAGCAGAATTGGTTGAGGGGTTGGACAGCAGAGAGGGGGACTGGTAAGGTCTGGAAAGAGTTCTATATGGAGTTAGGTTAAATAACAAAGGGAAATATTGCCAGTAGAGTATTCTAAAAATTTTTTTAAAAAGGAAGGGAATAGGTAAGAATGGGATTTAGTAAACCTAGATTTTGGAGCTGTGAGCCTCTTGTTCTGGTTACCTGTTTCTATGTACCCTAATTCTCTGACCTTTGCAAACTAGTGGCATAAAACACCACCAATAATTTTGTTATACTCATGGACTCTGGGTTGGGAAACTGGTGGAAGCTTGCCTGTGCTTCAGTGCTTTGGACTTCAGGCTGGGAACGCTGGAAGTCTTGGGGTGACTCAACAGCTGGGGGCTAGAATTATCTCAACATTTGTTCATTTATATGTCTGGAGGTTAATGCCCTCTGTCCAGTGGGGCCTCAGTGGGGGCTGTTGGCTGGAACTTGTCATGTGGCCTTTTTACATGATCTGTCTGCTTCCTCCCAGTATGATGATTGAGTTCCAAGAATAAACATCTTAAAAGGACAATGTGGAAGCTGCATCTCTTCTTAAGACATAGCTTAGGAAGTTGTGAGTGTCACTTGTCATCACAGTCCTTCCAATTCAAGGAGAGGGGAACACAGACCCTGTATCTCAATGGAGTTTCTATTTCACATTGAAAGAAGAGCACATGGCATGGGATATTTGGTGTGAACAGTTTTGGAAAACATGATGGGCCACATCTCCCAACAACATCTATGCAGAGCTTAAATTTTCTGCAGTTTCTGATGGCAACATCTTAACGTGTTTAATATCCTACCATGGCCCAGCATGATCTGATTCCAGCCTCTCTCTGACCCCACCACTCCTATGCTCTCTGAGCTTCAGCCATACCAGTCTTCCTTCTGTTCTTGAACACAACCTTTCTCTCACTTTGAAACCTTCAAGCACACTGCTTTCTCTGCCTGTAATACTCTTTCCCTCTTTGTATTATTCCTCCCAAAAGGAAGATCAAAGAAGGTGATATGGTTTGGCTTTGTGTCCCCACCCAAATCTCATCACAAATTGTAATCTCCACATGTCAAGAGAGGGACCTGGTGGGAGGTAATTGGGTCATGGGGGGCACATTTCCTCCTTGCTATTCTCATGATAGTGAGTGAGTTCTCATGAGATCTGATGATTTGAAAGTGTTTGGCAGATCCCCCCTCATTCTCCCTCTCTCTCCTGCCACCATGTGAGACATCCCTTGCTTCCCCTTTGCCTTCTGCCATGATTGTAAGTTTTCTGAGGCCTCCACAGCCATGTGGAACTGTGAGCCAGTTCAGCGACTTTTCTTTATATTACCCAGTCTCAGGTAGTTCCTCATAGCAGTGTGAAAACAGATTAATACAGTGGGTATATTTTTTGTTTTAAATTCCTTGACCTTGTTTCTACAAGCTGTTGTATTAGCATGGAGAAAGCAGGCAACCAAGCACATATACTGTTTTTTGCTTACACCCTACCTTTGTGAGCCACTGACCCTAAGAGAGTGGCATGAATTATTTTAGCAGGCCAAACCATACAACCTCGTTTTTAATCTTCCTATGTCTGTGCATCAGGAGAAGAGAAATGAGTATCACAGGCCCTGGCAGCCTTGATGACATCAAGGCTGCTAATTCAGAAGATGACAAGTCCCATAGGCTGTTTTTGGTTTTTTGTTTTCCCTCTCTCTCTCTCTCTCTCTTTTTTTTAATAAATGGGCCACTGCAACTGCAACTAAAATCCTCCCACTCTTGAAAGTGACTGCCTCATAATAGCAGGGGCAACGTGGCTGTATTCTGTAGAAAAGAAGCCATCCACTAAAGCCTCAGTTATCTCTTAGGGATGCTTGGGGTCAAAGAGCAGACCAATCACTTTTACAAACGTTGAAAGAGTGTTTCCCGGAACCGATATAATTCCACTACTGTAAACATTTAAACCCTTCCCTCAAGCAGCAACCTCAACACTGACAATTTTATCTTCTGAAAAGAAACACTTTCTTATAATACAGAGGTTGGTAAACTTTTTCTGCAAAGGGGCAGATAGCAAATATTTTAGGCTTTGCAGAGCCATGTTGCAGCAATTCAATTCTGCAGCTGTAGCGCAAACGGAGCCATAGTACATAAAGAAGTGGCTGCGTCTGTGTTGCAATGAAACTTTATTTATGGGCACTGAAATTTTCCCATATTTCACATAATTTTCATAAGTCATGAAATATTATTCTGCTTTTGATCTTTTTTTCAGCCATTTACAAAATAAAAACCAATCTTATCTCATGAGCTGTACAAAAATGGGCAGCAGGGCTGGATTTGGCTGGCTAGTCCTAGCAATTTAATTCATTACTCTGGAATACTCAATTCCCTCCAATTCACAGTTTAAATCATCAGGTCACACAATTTCCCAGGAACAACTTGGCCAGTGGCAGTGGTTTCCTACTATCTATACTGGGACATCACCCCTCTCTGCTTTGTTAATTATTACATATTCTTTAAATATCAGTGTGAATTTCAATCCTTAGAAAAGCCTTTTAAGAACTTTAATTGGAATTACATTATGTTTCTTCATAGTTTCCTGTACATTTTGGTACTTATCATTTGTGTTTACATCTTTAATTTGTGCAATCATGGGATTACTGTCTGTCTTTCTTGCAAGACCGTAAGCCCCAGGAGAGCAGAAACCAGGTTCATTTCTCTATCTACTACATTCTTAGCTCTAGTGAAATCCCTGACACATAGAAGGGACCTCAAAAATCTTTAATGAATGAAAGAAATCTAGTTTTCTCTTGTTTGTTTTTGTTCTTGTTCTGAAGAGAAGCAGAGCATGTGAGAAAATGGCATTTAAAAAAAATCAGACAAACTGTGGAGGTAGTAGGAGAATTTCTTGCTAGGGGTTTAAAATGGAGGCAGCCAGAACAGAGCTCTGAACTCAGACCTGGAGAAGAGTGTGAGTTGTGGCAGACCATCGCCTTCCATGTTCTGAAAACTAGACCTCTATGCCTCTATTAATTATGCCATTTTTGCTCACAATTCTCCTATTTCATTCTACTCACCACAGTTATAATTATAGGTTTGTTTGTGTAATCATTTGATTATTCTCTTCCCTTCATGACTAGAGTGGTTATGTATATTTTGCTTAAAAATTGCCAAAATAAGAAGACTTTTAAGACAGATACAGAATTTGAAAATGATGTTAGATAAGATAAATAAGCTGGAAAATAAATCCATTAGATTCATTTACTTGAAGCAGTTTTTGGTCAAGTTAATTTTTCAGCTCTTAATTTTGGTCTTGCATTATTCAGATTAATCTAACTGTATCTGATGTTCTGACAGGCTTTAGACTCTCTCTATATATTTAACATATTATTTAAGGGTAATGCCAGAGAAAGGCTGAGAATGTATTCATTTATTCAACAAATTTGTATTAGGAAATGCAAGATTACAAAAATACAACCCTTGCCTAAAGAAGCCAAATATGGGATACTCATATGACTTCCCTTCTCCATTCCTATCTCATCCTTTGCTTGCTCTTGATTCTTCAAATTGGCATTTGGTTTATGTCAAATCTGGACTAATCCGGGAAGCCAAAGGCTTATGAACACATTTGCACTGGTTTCTAGCTCTTTCTCTCTGTGTCCTGAGAAGTTAGCATGAGTGAGGGGTTGTATTCATCAGGGTTCTTTAAAAGGACAGAACTAATAGGATAGATGTGTATATAAAGGGGAGCTTATTGAGGAGTATTGACTCACACAATCACAAGGTGAAGTCTTACAATAGGTCATCTGCAAGCTGAGGAGCAAGGAAGCCAGTCCAAGTCCCCAGACCTCAAAAGTAGGAAAGCCAACTGTGCAGCCTTCAGTCTGTGGTCAAAGGCTCAAGAGCCCGTGGCAAACCACTGGTGCAAGTTCGAGAGTCCAAAAGCTAAAGAACTTGAAGTCTGATATTCGAGCGCAGAAAGCATCCTGCATGGGAGAAAAATGAAATCCGGAAGACTCAGCAAGTCTGCTCTTTCCGCTTTCTTCTGCCTGCTTTATTCTAGCCACAGTGGCATTTGATTAGAGTATTCCTACCTAGATCCAGGTTGGGTCTGCCTCTCCAAGTCCACTAACTCAAATGTTAATCGCCTTTGGCAACACTCTCACATACACATGCAGGAACAATGCTTTGCATTCTTCAATCCAGTCAAGTTGACACTCAATATTAATAATCACAGGGATATTGTCTGTGCCTTGTGTTTTTCCATAGCCTGAGGATCTCCCCTTCTCTGTTCCTATATGGAAAGAGACCTAAGCAATAGGATTTGGCTCCAAGTCCATACAAGGAATCTGTTGCTAATAAGGGAAAGAAATCCAGAGAACGCTGTGCTGGCAGTTGGAAACCCTGGTGCCTTCCCAGCTCAGCCACAAACTCTCTGTGTAGCCCTAGGCAAGTTGATTTTCTCTCTCTGGATCTTAATTTCCTATTAAAAAAGAAAGAAAGAAAATGAAAAAACTAGAAAAATTATCTCTAAGATTTTTCTGAGGGCTCATATTCTCATATTCAACTTGTCACTGTATGCCCGTAGTGGGGGAAACAATAATGAACATTAAAATCCACAATTCTTAGTCTAATGATCATTCTGTTTTGTGAAACTTAATTTTTCAATATTTAAACAAGATCAACCCCTGTTAAAGAGTCTTTGACTGAAAACTGCTGAAGGTTAAGAGGGTCTAAGACGTGCAATGGCAATGATAATCTTTTAAAGGGGAAGAATCCTTTTGGGGGGATATTTTTCTTTGAGTCAGTTCCAATCAGATAACAGATAGAGGGAGAGGACTTTTTAATTCAGGACAGCTACCATTTATTGAGCATCTATTAGATGCTAGGCACTGTCCTAATTGCTTCATATGCATTACCCCATTTAATCCTCTCTACAACAGTATCGTATTCAAACAGACAATTAAGAATTTGTTTCTAACAGGCAAGCACATAGCAGGATGCTTAGCATCAGGAAGAAAGTGTTAAGGAAACAATTAAAAATGAATTCTTGGCTGGACGTGGTGGCTCATGCCTGTGGTCCCAGCACTTTAGAAGACAGAGGCAGGAGGATCACTTGAGGTCAGGATGACGTTCGAGGCCACCCTGGCCAATATAGAGAAACCCTGTCTCTACTAAAAATACAAAAATTAGCCAGCCGTGGTGGCTTGTGCCTGTAGTCCCAGCTTCTTAAGAGGCTGAGGCAGGAGAATCACTTGAACTCGGGAGGCAGAGGTTGCAGTGACCCAAGATCGCACCACTGCACTCAAGCCTGGGCGACAGAGTGAGGCTAGGTCTCAAAAAAAAAAATGCATTCTTATTAGTTCATGACTATGTAATGAAATGCTAGTGTTTATTTTATTCACCAACAACTTTCTAGCAGCCTTTCTAGTCTAAAAATAAGCCACTCACTATTCTATGTCACTGTAGCTTAAATCTCATGTTTAACAAACATGAGATTTAAAGGAGAGGGGAGAAGAATGATGTGGGAAAGGCCGACTAAGGAGGGTAAGGCCTTAGTAAGTATGTGGAAAGGGGTATGTGTTTGGCCTCAACTTATTAGCCCAGGGAATGGTTCATGTAGTTATAACCACATGAATAGTTTGGAAGGGTGCATTGAAGGAAATCTGTAGGAGGACTTTATTTTATGATAAAGTCACTCTTTTTGTTTGCAGGAGAGGCAGAAGCCAGATATATAGTGACATCTATAAGCAAAGGCAAGAGACATTGGTAGACTACATGGGAAAGAGACAGGATGAAGACAGAGCTCACCATGGAGCAAGGTGGAGGTTTCCTCAGAATGAGGAAGCCCCAAGGATGTGTGCAGGAGAGAAAGCAAGTGGTGGAGGGAGGAAAGAAGGACAAAGGAGAGGGGAGAGAGCAAGCGAGCATCCAACTCTCTCTTTAGGTATTCTGCTTAGGTCTCTCACAGTTTCCTAATAATCAATATTTCTTACCTTCTTGAAAAAGCATGTTCAACTTTATTTTATTTGAAACACTGATTTTATCACAGAATAAAATACGGTTGATATTGTTTTTATTCTGTCATAGAATTCTAGAATTCAAATTGTCAAATAGATTTTGGTTTCTCTTTTCAAAATATTTCTCAAGCACATTTATGTCGTCCAGTCTCTACTACCACCTCCTTATTTAAACCACTATCATTTCTTGCTCAACTCCTTGAAAATCTTATAGTTAGCTTTCACATTTTTTATTCGCCTTCCAAAACTGTGATCTTGGAGTAACTTCAGTGGTCTTTTGAGATGGGATTATAACACACTCCTCCTTAAAATGCTTCGGTGAGTTTCCATTGCCCTTTGAGCAAAATCTAAATTTTCTCCATCATACACAGTCAGTCTCTTCCTGTTCAGCTCTGCTGCAGCCACATGAGACTTCTTTCCATTCTTCAAGCTCCTGACTCCCTTTTCTTGGACTCTTTGCACCTGCACTTCCTTTGGCCTGGAACAGTTTACCTGCAGCTCTTTGTACACCAGTCCCTTCTCTTCCACTTGGTCTCATGTTAGGTGCTTCTTCCTGAATGATGTCCAACCCAGCAACCTCTCAATTACTCTCCGTGATAGCACCTTGCTAGTTCCTGCATGTGACTTGCACAGTTTGTAAGACTGCATTTATTTGTTTGCTTGCTTTTTAAGTTGTCTATGTCTCCTTTTAGACTGTGTACTCCATGAAGAAAGACTATCTTGGCTCTTTTAGTCACTGTTGTGTCCCTGAGGCTTAGCATGGTGTCTAGCACATTATTGTTGGCATGCAGTAAAGGCTGGCTGAATGAATAAATAAAAGGAAGGAAGAAGATCATAGATCTAGACATCTTAGATATCTTATATATGTATAAATGTGTAAATGTAAAATGTATAAATGTATGTATATATATACATGCACATACATAGATGTATATATAGTATTATTAGGATTGATGAATAAGCTTTTTAATTAACAAAGAACCATAATTTTATAAGCTGTTTTAAACATTCTCCTACAGGAAAGAAAGGGCAGCAGGTATAATGTGAATACTTCAAATAGTGACATTCCTTTACTTTGTAAAATGATATTTTTAGTGCCTTCATTTCTCTTCTAATTGTTGCTGCATTTATTTCAGTTCCCATGGGAACCTAGAGAAGGACTTTCCCTGCATTCCCCACCTCTCTGGGCTTCAGCAAAGGAAAATGGACCTCAATGCAGTCTTCAAGAGCTGCTGCAAAATTTACTGTTCATCAAAGCACTGGCTGAAGACTGGCTTCATGTCAGGGGCTGTGCTGGGTGTTGTGGAGAAGGAGGTGAAGGAGATATGGTGCTTACCATAAAGGAGAGCTGTATGAATGAATTTCAGTATATTTAAATAAATGTGGTGGTGAGCTTTGCAGAGATTCTATGGAATTAAGGGAAGAGGTCAGGAAAGCTTTTAGAAACTGTAGAGGCAGTGCCTAAATTGTGTTTGAAATTTGTCCTGAGTCAGCAGATGAGAGAGGGGAGGGAAGAGTGGAAAGAAATCTAGGTTAATTATCTCCTATTTCAACTCAAAAGCGTAAAAGAGATTTAAAACACAAAAGGAAAAAAAATGAGAGGAACTAAACTTCAGAAAAGTAAATTACACAGTCGTCCATTACTTATGTCCATGTGGGAAGGAGGGTCTAGCTAAAGAAAACTGAACTATGGAAGAAAAAATTTCCACACATTTGTCATTCTGGTTTTTTCCAAGTAAAAGGGGTCAAGTCATCACCTTTGGGATACATTCAATAGTCCCATGTAAAAGATTTTCTTAGGTTGCAGGTGAGGATGATAGAGGAAGACATACCAATCTGAAAGGGAGTAAGATTGACCACATGGCTGAGTGGCATCTCTGAAACCAGTACGGTTAATGATAATGCTGTCATCCACTTGGTTGGTCTAGCAATGGTGTTTTCATCAAAAGAACACAGTCCAGCAATCTACAGCCATTTCAAAATAACCCAAATCTTTTGTAAGTATGTCTCAGCAACAGGAAAGTTAAGCACAATTTCCAGGAACATTCAAAATCCCTCATTTCCTGGTTTTTTCCCACCTGCCTCTCCATCTTCAGGTGCTGCCTTCAGTTTCTCTGCCCTTTAGCTCTCTCCTCAAATCCTCACGTCCTTTTCATTACCCCATCATTTCCTCTTGACCTCGAATCCTGCAATCTCATAAATTATAAGGAGGAACTCCCCATTTAGTTGGGGGGAGGAGGCTCAAAAACTAATTATTTTAATTTAGTCATGTTCTCATTAATAGAATCACTGGGACCCAATTCTGCTACAGACATAGAATCCTATAGTGTGAAAAGCAGAAGGAAAACAGATATCTTAGAACAATGTTCTCACTTTACAGATTAGAGATCTAAGGTCTAGAGAAAGGGGGCCAGAGCAGCTTCTCAGTGCCAGGACCATCTAATAAGTAAGGCAGTGTATTCCCACTTTAATAGCTAAATGCTCTTAAATGAGGCTCAGAACTTAATTTCCTACTATGTAATTCTCATCCCAGAAGATTCTAGTGTGTCACAGTGGGATCACAATGCTACCTTAAAAATTTTCCTCGTGAAACTGGAATAGAATTTTTGCCTTCTATTTTTATGTTTGAAACATGTTAACAACATTTTTTAAAATTGCCTTTCTTGGCATTTTTATTGATGTTTTCCCCAACTACTCAAAATAATTAAATGCATAATAAGGAGCAAAATGTATGGAATCATCCAAATGCTTGCTCTTGGTTATGATCTGCCAAATTAAAAACTTGTTTTTGCATAACTAAATCTGCCGGGAGAGAGTTTACAACAAATGGTCATAATGATGAGGTGCCTGCCACTGAGCCTGGCAGTTTGCATGCATCCTCTTTCTTAAGCCTTGCAACATTTCTGTGAGTGAGGTCGCTCTGTTTTTACTTCACAGGAAACTGGAGATTGGAAGAGGTTAGGCTTCAGGTCACATGGTAAATGGGGAGGCCAGTATCCAAGCCCAGGTATGGCAGAATTAAAATCTGAGCCCTTAATCTCTGCATTACACTCATGAACTACATTGATTCAAAGGTGCGGTTATTTTACATCCTTATTGCCACAGACTAGGCGTCATAGATGAACACAGTGAGAAGGAATGGTTTTCACGGTTGTGCTCAGCTCTGAAAAGGATTTGATTTTGGTGAACCATTGCAAGTCTGTGAGGAAGTTTTTTGGAAAGCACGTCTGGGGTAGATCAGCCTAAATTACCACCTGTGATGGTTTTAGTATCTTATCAATTATTACCCTGCAATTCTAGCTACTCATTCTCCCTTTCCTCCAGGGTGTGTATGCTCAGAATCTTTTTGAGTTCTTGGAGCAACAGTTAAACTATTCCTTCCTTATCAGGTTACATGCTTCACTGTTTATACACACACACACACACACACACACACACACACACACACACACACACACAATTCACCTCCTTTGCATCACAATTCATTTCTAATGTGTTTCAGGTTTAACTACTAGCATAAAACTGTCTTTACATTCTTTATTATTTTAATGATTGTGACAACTCTGATTGCCCATTAACTTTAAGTTACTGCTACAAATAAGACTAGAGTCACTATTAATTAACTGGGATTTAGTCAGGAGCACAAGTATAATGTAATTTCTCTTGCTCTCTC
Organism: Ateles fusciceps; assembly: GCA_036589455.1. Taxonomy (NCBI): domain Eukaryota; kingdom Metazoa; phylum Chordata; class Mammalia; order Primates; family Atelidae; genus Ateles; species Ateles fusciceps. The sequence continues at coordinate 11,312,753 of JAZHEH010001005.1, read as the reverse complement.
ATAGGTCCATAGAGAGACCCAAGTGGTGATAGCGACCAACCATTCAAGGCAATATATTTCTATAACTCCTTGAAGGACAATAATGCCTTAACCCAAAGATGGCTCCCTAGGGAAGGTATCAGGCTTGGTGGTGGCCCCACCCATTCTCATGTCCTTAACAATAAAAATGGCTCCTTCATCTCCATTTCTAGCCCAGCTGTCTCACCCAAGGTCTCAGCACTAAACTTTCAAGTTCCTGTAGGCATTATTTTTAAATGTTCTTCAGCTGAAGCAAATTGAATGTTTTAAACTAAACTGCTTATTCTAGAACTTTGCTGTTCAATGTGGTAGCCAACAACCACGTGTGGGTACTGAGCACAAAAAAAGCAGCTAGTCTGAATTTGAAATGTACTGTATGTGTGGCCACACTCAACTTCAAAGACAGTACAAGAGAAAGAGCACAAAATACCTCATTAGTGACTTTTATTGATTATGTGCTAAAATAATATTTTCTCTGTATAGAATTAAATAAAATACATTATTCTCCCTTGTTTCTTTTTTACTTTATGTGCTTATTAGAAAATTTAAAATTACATATGTGGCATGCATATTTCTATTGACTAGAATATCAAAACTGGGAGAAACTGTCTAATCCCATACCTTATATTATGAATGAATAAGTGTTAATAACTAGTGTTTATTGAGTGTTCATGCCTAATCATGTGCCCTATCACCTTACCTCTACTATCTCATTTAATCTTTACTACAATCCTATGAGGTAGGTATCCTGGTTATGCCCACGTTAGAGAGGAAGCCTGTAGAGGGGAAGTAGTTTGTCCAGTGCTACATAGCTTGTAACTCAGACGCTTGGCACAGCATCAATTCCTGTGAATGATGGAATATACAAGTACTTCCCAAGACTTAGATGCCTGTGTATGGCTCCCTGGTTGTCTCTGACTTAATCCACCTATCTCTGGTAGCCACAGTACCACGGACTTACTCTTCAACTATCCTACCCGTCAATTCAGATTTCATTTTCTCTTTGAAATAAATGTGTGTACAATTTAATGGAAAAGTGATTTCCCTGGAGCAGGGGCCTCTAAAATTATAGCAAAATCTATTGTCTTAGCTACAGAGGCAGAGAAAAGTGGCAAAATGTGAAGTTCCATGATGGAAGGTAAGTTTTCATTCTGCCTAGAGCTGTATTTCTGTCATGTCAACACATGCAGTACAAACATACACAAACACACACACACACACACACCCCACAGAGCAAATCCCTCTTCCCAAACTCTTCAGATATTTACAGTGTAGTTACATCTTAGACTTGATTTTTAAAATTAGTTGAAAGGTTAAAATACCATATATACAAAAATGATAACATTAACATATTTCCTTATAAAGGACAACATTGGAAACCATTATGTCATTTCAGAATCAATCCAACCCAGCTAACTTCCTTTTCATCTTAGAATGGATTGTTGCTTCTTTAGTTGAATACCACATGATATTGCTTGTTTGTATTTATGGAGAATGTTATATAAAAAGTATATTACCTGAGACACTAAAATCACAGCACAGTGAGAGGCTTGCTTTGGGAGGAGTACATGAAAACTGGGAAATAAAATTTGCTCCTCTCATATGCTAACTCTAGGGCATATAGTTACTGAATGATATAGATAATAGAATTTCTCCTAGTATTTGAATTATTTTCTCTATGTTTTGACAAACATGTAAGATCAAACTTACGTAACTTAAGTGAAAATGCATGTTACTCCACTCTGTATTCATAGTGCCTCTGGTAAACAATATTAGGTTCTTGTGGATCTATCATTTATGAGGGTTCTTAAGAAAGGAATATTAGTGACAGCAGGGTGTGAGCATTTGTCTTTAGTGAGCTTGAAGAATTCATGAATTTATTCATCACTTATTCTTAGAACAGTAACAGGGGTACCTTCTGTGTGTCAGACGCTGTCCCAGGTGCTGAGACATTTGAGAGAAATGAAGAGATCAACCCTGTCTTTAAGCCACTCAGAAATGTTAGATGGTTTACTCATTTTTTAAAAAATAAATGCTCAGGAGCGTATGGGTATTGTCCCAGTGAGTCAGGTAAATATTTTACATGTTATCTTATTGTTATCATTATTACTGTTATTATTAGAAAAAGAAGGAGAAATAGGCTTGAAGGAAACAGAAAGTTGAAAAAAGATTTCAGAACCTCTTGATCTGGTGGGTCCTACTGCAGTACACAATGTAGGAGAGTCGAAATAAGTCTGAGCTTTGAAGAAAGTGTGAAATAGGTACTTGAATGGAAAAGAGCTGAGGCTAGAATGGCAATTATTGCTTTTTGTTTCGTAAAGTATCTCTATTTTAAACTGCAGACAAAAAGATCTAGTCTGTTAATAAACTAGTGTGAATCTGTTACTGCAATTCTACACTTTTGGCAGTTTCAGTGTATATCTCTCCAAAGTTTTAAGACCATTAATCTTGTCCTGCTACCTCATTTTTTTAAGGCTATAAGCTCAGGAGCATCAAATTTCCAGTTAATTTACAATATAAATATTTACCTTTCTGATTGCTTTTTGCTTTGTTTTTTTCCTCCTAAGTTCATGACTTTTTCTTCCTTTGTTTTTAAAAGCTAATTGGCTAACTCATTTCAAAGACATCTCCTTGACTTTATATTCTTAATCTGCAATTTATTATACTTACTGTTGCTACAATGAGAGACACTATCTACATCAACTTTGTACTTTCTTCTATTTTCTCTCTTCAAGGTACTTTATGACCCAGGCTGCCTTCAGGATCAGAAAGATACTCAAAGCTGTAAAGCTCACACAAAGCCAGGCTTTGTTATCACCTGAGTGTGCAGAAGGGCACTAGCCCTGAGTGTGTGCCACCTCATACCCCTCTCACATGCTTCTCTGTTTTCCCCCGCTTCACTTTCCTGGGTTCATTCCAAGATACAGAATGGAAGCAACCAGAGCTAAACTTGTGTACCTGCAGTCCAGCTGTTATGCCTGGAGGTGAGTTGTTGTGAACGTATGCACGCATAAGTTTAGAATGTGTGGGATGCAGTCTCCTGCTTTAGCAGATTTGGTCTCGGGCCACACCTGCAGCTCTGAACTCTGAGAATGTGGTGTTGGAAGACTGTGAGGTCTTCCAATTTGCTCTTGGGAACAACAGCCTGCTCCATTTTCCTTTGCTTTGAGCCCTGTGTGGTCACATCCTCTACTGTGGTCTCTCCTCAACACAGCTGATGCCAACTGCTATTCCCAAGCAGCTGTGTTATCGAGGTCCAGGATTCTTTTTTCGATTAGAAACTATTTTGCAAACATTTTATGGAATGCATATTGTGCCTTTTCTTATTAAAAGTAAGACATATTTAATGTAGAGAATTTGGCAAATACTGAAAATTATAAATTTTAAAAAGCAGCATGAACTCTGATTTTACCCCTCAGGGACAACCGGTGTTAATATTTTGTGAACTTTCTCATAGGTTTGTAATCTAGAAGCAGAGGACTTTCTACAGTAGGATGCTATTAAATGTGCTGCTAGGCATTCCACTTTTTCTCTTAGCAACATTTTGTGAACGTTTCTTCATTTTATTTAAGTAGCCTATGTGACCACATTTAGATATGCTTATGTGTGTGTACATATACAGAATGCAGTGATGTCTTCCATAATTTAGCATTGCATTAGGCAGAGACCCATCCAGTATTCCTACATAGCATTACTCTCCCATTTGTGGCACAGCTACAACAAACCGTGTAGTTTTATGTTTTACTCCTTAATCTTTATGCCTAATTGCATTTTCTTCATATTTTATTATTTACATCATTTTCTTTAAATCTAGTAATACAGTACTTGCAAGAAAAGACAAAAAGTAATCTGTCTATTTACCACCTAAGAATCAGTTATCTCCAGAAGAGAGATCTTTTTGTTTGAGTTCGTCTATCAGGAGTGTTTAATTTTGAAAAGTATAAAAAATTAGCTGTATTGGTTAGAAGGAGGTTTATTGTATATAATGGAAAATACAAATTAATAGTAGCTTAAACACTTTATTATTAGTTTTCTCAGGTATCAGAAGCCTGAAACTATATAGTCAATCTTTACGATTTAAGCTCTATCAGGGACAAAGGGCCTGGTAGTTTTCTTCTTCCTTATGACTTCCATTTTCAAGTTTTCGAAATGCCTGCTGTTGGAGCTCCTTATTCTACAGAGCAGTGATGAGTAAGGACTCAATATAAATATGGCATGCTCTAATCATATCAGGAACTTTGAAGGCGGCTTCTTGGAAGTTCCACACAGCACATCCGCTTAAATTTCGCTGGCCAGAGCTCAGCCAATGGCTGGGAAGTCACAAATGTAGTCATTTACCACTGAATAAAGTTGAGGTTTTACTATTCATGGAAAGACATCAAGAATATTGGGCAGGCAATCAGACAGCGTATTGCTTCACATAACTGAATAGTTTAAGGGTTGTTTATAGCTTCAGGTACAGTTTGATCCAATTTATGACAACATAATCAGGACTTTGATTTCATTGTCTCAGAGTCTCTGGCTAATTCTCCTCATGTTGTTTTTACCTCTAGACTGGCTCTCTCTTGGATGGCAGAGATGGCATTAACATTTCATGATACATCATTCTTGTACCTCACTGTCCAAAGAAGTGGAGAAACATTCTTTCTGAGACCTTTCACAGGAAGGCAAACATATTTTCTTCCCAGAATCCTAAGCATAGGCTCTTTGTGTATCAGTAGCAAAGCTGGATCACTTGCTTATGCCTGATTCAGTCATTATGACCAGGCAGATTGGATACACTGATTGGTTTAACCCAATTAAAATTATCCCTAGCACTGGCAACGAGTTTAGCTTCCCTACAATACAGGTTGTCTGGAGTCGGGAGATGTGATTATTGCACATGAACATGGGCATAGGTACCAAAAGAAACCAGTGTTCACTACAACTTTTCTGGAAATAACCTCCCTCTTTCTATGTAGTATGCTTACATAGATATGTCTTCATTCGTTGTTTAGCAAACTCCCAGTATTATTTCCTCTTCTGGTCACCTGTACAACTTTAAATAGCACAATTAAACTTTTATTTGAACGTTCATTACATTAAACACAGGGGGTGGACATCTCTTGCCTCTTATTTTGTACGATGAGGACATCAAAGTTTCTTTATCCACTCATCACACCTTCTCACCTCTACTTCTTAATTATTAGTGCCAGTTGTATCGTTATTTTTATAATGTTGAGACTGACAAATATTCATTCTATCCTGCTACATTCGTTAAGTCTTTTCAGATATCCAGGTTCATTCTAAAACTTTGAAATTAGAAAACAACATTTAAATTTGTATGACATTATAAATGCTGTTCCTCCAGGTGATTACACTTTCCTTCTGGGTCACCAAAGACATAAGCTTGTGCCACTGAAGTTTAAAATGGCTTCTGTTTCTAACCAACACAAATACCTTTACCATTTCTGTAAGTTTTTCAGGATCTCAGTTTAACTGATTTACCCTTTTTATTTATTTAATTTTCTTTCCTTTAGAGATCTCTCTTCCATGATCATCCAAGGTGAATTAGACCAGGTCCTCCTGAGACCAGCAGCATGGATATTTTATATCCAGAAGGTAGATCTGGGGCTTAGAAAAGAATTCTGGGCTGGAGCACAAAATTTGGGACTTGTTAGGATACAAATGATAATTAAGCAAGGCTTGTGGATGAAATAGTATAGGGGGTGCTGTAGAGAGTGAAAGGAGAAGGGGAAGGCTTTGATATTTAAGTTCTAACCAGAGAAGGAGCTGGCAAAGAGACTGAGCTTTTCAAATCTTAGCATCAGAGAATCAAGTTTGGGGGAGTAGCAGAAATGATGTTGAATCTCACACCTGGAACAGGGGTTCTTGCTTCAGCATTCCTGGCAGATGGCACCTAGCCTGTGCTTTGGTACCTGCAGTGCTAGACAGCCTCAAATGTTGAAACAGTTTTACACTAAGCTGAATTCTTTCTCTGTAATATCCTGGCCCCTATTCCACCTTCTCATGCATCAGAAATCTTGCCTGATTGTATTGTTTCACTCTGCATAATAGTGCTCCAAATAGTCTGAGATACTTAAGTGCTCAATACGTTTGATGCAATCAACCATTAATGTTGTTTTCACATTGTTGTTACTATTAACGACATTTTATTTCATAGTCGCTTGTAGCAAAAGCTTTAATGTTGGACAGCTTGAATTCCAATCTTGTCTCTGCTCCTTTCTAGCCATGTTTTCTCAATATCAAGTTTCTTAATCTTTCTGTGCTTTGTTTCGTTTTCCTTTGTAAAATGGTAATAGTAATAAAATCTCCTTCATAGACTTGCTGTGAGGCTTAACTGAGAAAACACATATAAAGTGCTTAGTACAGTGACTAGCAAATAGTATGTGCTTAATAAGTGTTTGTTATGTAATAATAAAATAATGACAGTAATAATAATAACATTAATAATGAGCTCCATTTGCTGCCTATGCTTACTTAATTAATGATCTCAGTGAGTTTAAATTGTCTGGGTCCAACTACATCTCCTCTACTTGGCTTGGAGTGCTTTGAAAAGTAGAGTCCTATCTTCTCATTCATCATATCCTGCAGGGTTACGCACAGGGGCTACCACGTAGAAAATGAGTAAAACATTTATGGAACAAATACTTGCCAACCCCCTAGACAACCTAGTTGCCCTTTATTTAACATTGAATGATAGTTCTGATTTTCCACTAACTATCTTATTATTATCTGTAGGAGACCCCAAAGAGATCCACCTATACCCACAAATGCAAATATATCAGCCACATTCACCTTGTCCCTCTTTTCCCTGACCATCTCCACTGCCTGCAATGCTGCCTGAAGATGAATCACTGTTGCCCTGCTCTTCATGAGAGCACCAGTGTCTGTGCCAAGGAGGCGAGCTAGGAATGACATGAAGACCTGTCTCTCTAGGCCAGAAGAAAGGGCCTCCTCCCTGAGTCTAGTCCTGCTTTATTAATTGGACCCAGAACATAGCATCTTGTCTTGTGCCCAAACCCCTCTTGAACACTCCTATTGATTGTTGCTTCTAACACCCTCTCTTTAGAGCTCAGTCCAGTCTAAGGGATCTTCTGGAGCCAGAGGCCATTACCTATCTCCTACTTCTCTTCCCACTGTAGCCCCTTCCTCCTCAGAGCTTCCTTTCCTAGTTACAAGACAAGAGCTTCTAGGTGTATGAATGGGACCATCTTATCTGTAGGAGACCCCAAATGGATCCACCTGTACCCACAAATGCAAATATGTCAGTCACACTCAACTTGTTTCTCTTTTCTCCAACGAGAAGGGGTGGGGCAATAGATGGTATGGAAGGGAAGGCATGATGGACAATATGAAGCAGAGACTCATTCAAAGATGCCCTATTAATACGTTATTTAAAATGTATCTCTAAGTACACTTGTCCGAGTTAAATTTTACTTTTGCTGCATTCTGAACACGGCAATGGTTTCACAACTCTGTAACTTTGTCAAAATTTACAGAACTATACACCAAAACCGCATATTTTACTACATATACATCTAAAAATAAATTGTAAAATGTTAGTGTTGTCAGGATTTTCCCAGTGCTTCATACTCTTGATGTCTGTTTCATTGTTTTGGTTGCCCTCGCCCGAAAGAGCTGACTCGGAAGACTTGTTTTCTAGATTTCCTTTCCAGTACCCTAAATGTTCATTTATTTGATTTTTATTGATAATAAAGCATGAATTAGTTAACTGCAATCTCAAACATAAATAGATCAAACCATACAATACCGGGAAGACTGGAGAACAAAGACCAGCTAGCACAGAAAGGGGCCAGGAGGCTCTTATCTGGACTGCGATAACTCTGCTTCATCACCCTTTATCTGCCTCTATTCTCTGCTGCTTCAACAGTCGGCTTTTCTGTGTTCAAACAGCAGGTTAATATGGACTTTGCTGGATAGTAAGTGATTAAGAATGCCCTATCTTGAATTGATGTGGTTTTGTGCTCTCTTGCTCAATTCTGTTAACTCTTTTTGAACTAGGCTGACTTCTGGACAGCTGTTTCCCAGTTAGAGGCAGGCTGAAGTCCCTCTCCTTCTTCTCTGGCTCCACATTCATTTTTAAGTTACAGACATATGATGTCACTGTGTCTGAACACCTGTTCTGCTTTACAACCCCTCTTGCACATGAGTCAACTTCTTCCCAAGCCAACTCCTCTCATAAAATTGAGTGATCATCCTTTACTCCACATGGAATTGGTTTCCTTTGACCTCCAAAGACCCTTGGTTCCTGGGTAACTGTGACCCCTCTGGAGAGGACAGATACTTAAGGGAAAATCCAACTGTCCCTGTGTTCATGTTTTCACCCATTCACCTCTTACCAAGTGAATGTCCACCCTAAGCCAGGTTTTCATGAAGTACATTATCTCTTACTTCCAGCAGATTACATTTTAGTGAGGGAGGCAGGGTGAGTGAAAAACACAATAATGAGTTAGTTTCAGAGTGAGATAAGGGCTATGAATGACATCAACAGAGGCTTGGGATGGAAAATAATGGGGTAAGCGATAAGTCGTTCAGAGAAACCTGGACCTGTAAAAACCCATAAAAAGAGATATTTATCAGCTGGGTGCAGTGGCTCATGCCTGTAATCTCAGCACTTTGGGAGGCTGAGGTGGATGGATCACAAGGTCTGGAGTTCGAGACCAGCCTGGCCAATCTGGTGAAATCCCGTCTCTACTAAAAATACAAAAAAATGGCTTGGTGTGGTGGCATGCACCTGTAGTCCCAGCTGCTTGGGAGGCTGAGGCAGGAAAATTGCTTGGACCCAGGAGGCGGAGGTTACAGTGAGTCGAGATCACACCACTGCACTCCAGCCTGGATGACAGAGCGAGACTCTGTCTCAAAAAAAAAACAAAAAAGATACCAAGATATTTATACTGAAACAGAGGAGAAAGCATTTCAGTTCTGGGAAACTGTAAATGCAAAGGTCCTGAGACAAGAAAGAGCTGTGTGAAAACCTAAAGCCCACTATAGTTTCAGCACAGCAGGTGAGGAGAGAGCTGTGAGCTGGGATGGGAAAGGAAGCAGTTTCCAGAACCTGAGTTTCCTGGAAGCCGAGTAGAAATGTTGGAGCCACAAGACTCGCTCATGAGTCTGATGGGGATTTAGGAGAGTGGGAGATAATCATACACTTCAGAACATACAGGAAAATAAGGATAAACATGGCCCTCTGCTGTAGATTTGACTCTTACAAACAACAAATTGCAAAGATTTCTCCATTTCCAACTTTATTTGGAGGAGGTCTTGTTAGAAGTTCCTTCCTGACATAGCATGATTGTCTATAAGGTAAACTGAGACGCCTGTGAATGACCCATGTGCCCCTCTATGACACAGTGTCTTGCTCTAGGATCTTATTTACTCTGTCGTGTTTATTAAAATAAAGCCGGTCACCCTGGCTTTATTGTGGGAAAGGTATTCACAGTTTGGTTTCCATGCCTTTGCAGCTGCATTAAAACTCTTTGTATAACTGTTTAAAGTTTTAAGCAGCTCTTAAGTGGATGGAAGGTATGCAGTTTCAAGTTTGTGAATTCAAGAGAAGCATTGATTTATTTTAGCAATTTAAATTTGGAATTTAATTTCCATCTTCCTTGTTCCTTTCTCTTTGTTCTCTACCTATTTTTTTCTCTCTCTCTCTTTTCTGTCTCTCACACACACATACACACACATACACCTCACACACACGACTTTTCTGTAGCTAAGGAACCCTAAATAAAATAGGTTTAAAACAAATTTTGAGACTTTTAAGATAATCTCTATAGTGTTGTGCTGATGACACACTCCAGGTCATTTGGCAAGCTGCTATGTAGTAAGTACATAGCAGGATATTTGTACCAGTTAAGCAAAGTATGGTGTGGACAACCAGAACAGAAACAAATAGAATTTATTTCTGTAGACTAGAAGAAATTAGCAATTGAAAACCTTAACATGTTCAAGTTTACAAGTGAAATAATAGAATCAAAGAACTCCATCTCTTTGAGTGGTGTTTTCCATCTCTTTGAGTGGTAGCTCCACTGAGCTGGTTGTAGTGGGGGGTCTCTGGGAGGGAAGCTGAGCCTGTGGCCTGAGCAGCACAGGTCTGGCACATTACAGGGACAGGGACTTGTAGCGGGCATTTAGGCTGCCAGCTTCCATGTTACCTTCCTAGCAGCATCCTCAATTTACTGGAAAAATATATTACCCATTGTGTATAGTCATAGTGGTGGGCCAGGGTCTCTCCCTCCTATGCTCTGATTCAGAACAAGGGAAAAAAGGACACAGAGCTAAACTTGGCCATCCAGTGTATTTTGCAGGGACTCTGAACTTGGGAGAGTGCCCCACCCCAGGATGGAAAACTCGTGGAAGCCATCCACTATGTCAGGAGTGATGCTGTGGTGTCTTGGTTAAGTTTATCTGTGAACCAGTTGCTGTGCTTTCTGCTTTTTGGTTCTCCGGAGCTCTCCTGGTGCCTGCTTCTCTGAGCCTGCTTCCTGGTATCTCAGTGGTTCTGTGAGTTTCTCATATTATTCCAATCATTTTCTTTTGTTTAAGGTAGCTAGACGCGGTTTCTGTTGTTTACTCTCAAAGGTCTTAATTGAGATGGCATAATAAATGTTCCTAGGGTGAATAAATTAACACAATAAAGATATGCCCAGATTATGTTTCAACTCTTTTATGACCTTTCCTTTCTTTCATCATAATCAGAGAATTGGACTGCATCTGTAGATGAATTTTCTTGAAGCTTGGATAAATATGAAAGTTTTATATGATGCCTTTTAGAGGAAAAACTGTTTTATAAAAATCATTGAAACTTTTAAACATACGGTTATTGTATGGTAGTTAGAAAATTCAGACAAGCATAAAAAGAATATAAGCATATATACAAACATCTTTTTATATAATATCAATTGAAAAAAATCATGTTTAATACCTAAGCGTATCTCATGGGAAAGATAATATAGTTTATGTGGTGAATCCCTCATGATTAAACATTTGAGTTCTCTCCAAGTATTCACTCTTATAAAAGGTCCTGCAATAAACATTCTTTTAGGTAAATCCTTGTATGTATAAGCTTATTACCCTTAGGATACATTTCAAGAAATAGAATTGTTGGCAAAGACTTTGCATGTTTATAATGCTTTTTCTCACAAAAATTGCCCTTAAAAAAGTTGATTAAAAAAATGAATAGCCCTTTTATTGTAGCTCTTCCTCAGCAAAAACAAAACAAACAAAAACAAAGAATGGTCTATGTTTCAAGGTATGCATCAAGGCAGCCCCATTTAAAAACACATTGCATTAAGTGAGATACTTCAATTGATCAGCCCAACTAAATAGACACAGATGGTGCAAAAAAAATGTATTAATATCCCCGTCTGTTCAATTCTACCAGACATTATACCTGCTCTCTTCATTCATCTATTTAAAGATCATTTATAGAGTCCCTACTGTGTGCCTGGCATGGTTTGAGGGGCTGGGAGCATGTGAAAGGAGGCAAGATCTAGTATCCAGCTTTGAGGCATTCACAATCCAGTGAACCATGCAGACCCAGAAATAACTCACAAACAACAGAGTGTGGTGGCCACTGTCACAGGGGGAGGCATAAACACAGCATTCTAAGAGCAGCAAGCCAGAAGCAGTTTCAACCTGTGTGTTTTAAGTCTTCTTGTTTCCTTCTCTCTCATTCGAAAGCACTATTTAAAATGAGAATGTGAGATACACTTTGAGAAATACTAACAGAGAGTTCTGCGGAAGTAAAGAAGGGAGAAATCAAGAGCAATTCCAGGGAGTCCAGGGGCATTGGGGAGTGGTAGGACTGGCTTCCTGTGGAGGGGCATTCCAGAATAGAGGGCATTGTGAGCACCAGTACAGAGCAAAAAAGAAAAGAATGTGTTTGGAGAACAGACTGCTTGAAATAGAAGGTTTGGGTATAGTAAGATGGCTGAAAGTCTGGGCTACCTGTATTGATGTTAATAACAAGATAAAGCATCTGTGTGTAACTCCATGTGTAAAAGAGAAGCATTGTGTTAGTTACCTGTTACTGCTGCAATGAATTACCACTTGGTGGCTTAAAACAACACAAATTCATCATCTTACAATTCTCTAGATTGGAAATCTGACATCTATCTCACTGTGCTAATATCATGGTGTCTGTGGAGCTGCCTTTCTTTTCCTGGAGGCTTTAGGGCAGACTGTGTTTCCTTGTCTTTCCCAGCTCCTAGAGACCATCTGCATTCCTTGGCTCATGGCCCCTTCTTCTGTCTTCAAAGCCAGTGACAGCTGGTTGAGTCCTTCTCTTGTCCCCTCACTCTGACCTCCTCTTTTACCTCTCTCTTTTACTTTTAAGAATATTTTTAAGGGCCACTTGTATAATACACAATAATCTTCCCATCTCAAAATCCTTAATCACATCTGCAAAGTCCCTTTGCCGTGCAAGGTAACATAACCACAGGTTCTAGGGATTAGGACATGGATATCTTTGGGGAGCTGCTTTCTACCTTCTATGGACATTAGGGTTTTAGAGTAATGAGTGACACTGTTGGGACTCTATCTGCCTGAGGAAGACCATGCTCACATCAATGAAGAGGTTAGACTGGAGGAGGAGAAGACCAGTTAGAAAATCTTTGATGATTACCAAAAAATATATAATTAGGCCCAGTGGAAATAAGAAGGAAGGGACAGATGCAAATAACAGAGTGAGAACAGACTCCCCAGGAACTGGCAACTGTAGAGAGTGGGGGAGAAGGGGGAACAGAGGTGGAGGTGTCAAAGATGATTCAGGCTTTGAGCATCCATGAGTGAGGATAATGGCGTCATTAACCGAGGTGTTTGGTTTAGGGAAGTGGAGTAGTGGTAAATTCAAGTTTAGATCTTACTGTCATTAGAGAAATAATCTACAGCTCCTCTACTTTTAAATTTTTCATAGGGGATATACGATAAATACATATTCAAGACATACATGCCAGGGAGAGAACTAATAGGTGGAAATGCCTGAGAGATATTGAGACAAAAACTCGGCACAAAGATGGTGAAGAAGAGATACATAGAATGGGGACACAGATGGGAGGAGAAGGAAAGAGGAGAGAAAAAAGTGTAAGAGTAAGATGGGGAAGAAATACAGACCATGAGGGTGATGGAAGGACCTAACAAAATAGAGGGAAAATGAGAGACAAGGAATATCAACAGAGAGAAACTAAGACAGGGATCAGCTCAGAGGTTTCTAGCATGAATAAGTTGGCCAATTTAAATTTCCAGTTCACTTGAGATGTGCTCACAATTGTAAGTTAATAATTTTTAAGTTTGTCTTGGCAGATTTATTTACTTTCACAAGTTAATCACTGTCCACAGCTTCTCTGTTTTGTTTAGGTTCCAGGACACCTCAGTGACCCTTGAGGGGGTGAATTATTCACCCAGTAGCCCCTTTGGCTCCCTGCCTGCCTTGGTGAAGGAAGGTTCTGCTCTCCCCTGTCCTTCCCAACATGCCTAGCCTAACTCTTGAATTATTTTATCCTTGGAATTTGAGGCCTTTGTCACATGTGTTAAGGAAAAATGTTTTTCACTCTGTCACAGTCCTTTACAGATGACGCGACTCACTAAGTGACACACCAGCACCACACAGGTGTGAGTTTACGCCCATGTTACAGATGGGAGCATTGAGGCTTGACTCTTGTTTAATTACATGCTCAAGGTCACAGATCGTGAAAGCTGGGAAGAACAGGCTAAGACAGCAAATAGTGGGCTAACAGTTTGGGCAGGATCATTCAGGAAGACGTCAGGCAAATGGAATCACTACCTCTGGAAAACTTGAGTATTATAGCCAAGGTGCTACGAAGCTCACTCTGAACCCTCCTCCCAAACTAACCCTGCGCTGCCAGAGACAGAGGCATAAGAAGGAAGTAAACTATACAGGGGTAGGATTTCCCCTGGCACAGACACCACAAACGCTTTCATATTTATTGTCTTTGAATAGAGGAAGTGGGCACTCAGAGAGGCTAACCAACTTGTCCAAGGTCACCCAGGAGCCTGCAGTGAGCCCAGGGCTCCCTCCTGCCCTCCATCAGATGGGCAGCGTTCCGGCCAGGGAGGGTGCGTGCTGGCCAGCCCGGAGAGGGTGAGATCGCTCCAGCGCGCCTCTGCGCCCACTCCCCTGTGCGCCCTGCTGCCAGAACTGCACCCCCGCTGTCCCTGGCGCCCAGTGGGGGGCGGCAGCGGGGACCGCCGGGGCTGGGGGCTTGTTGAGCCCGCGGAGTTCGGCTCGGTCGGGGAGAAGGACGATGCGCGACGAGCTCAGGTGATCCGGATCTAGGGTCCTGCGCCCGCAGCCCCTGGCCCGCGGCTCGCGCCCGCCGGCTCCCCAGCGCGGGGGCTGGAACCCGCACCTGAGGGGGCGGCGGGGAGGGCGCAGGCAGCGGCTGGGAGCGCAGCGGCGGCGGCGGCGGCAGAAGCTCGGCTCCGCGGCTGGGGGTGGCCGCTCGGATCTTCCAGGGCGCCTCGCTCCCTCGCCTCCGGCAGCGGGTATGTGCAGCAAGTGCGCCGGGGGTCGGGACCGCAGGAGCCCACAGGTGCCAGCGGGGACGCGGCGGGGGCGGGGCAGCCTGACAGGGTCGGGGGCTTGGGGGTTCTGGACTCAGCAGACCCGGCTTTGAGGCAGGGTGGGCTGCGTGCGTGGCGGCTCAGGGTGTAGGTGGGCTGGCTGGTTGTATACGACTTGTTTCCAGCGTGGGTCCACTGTAGCCTTGGGGCTGGTGCTTTGCACTTGTGTATTTAAGTACTTGTGAAACTGCATGTGTGCTCACTGACTATACAAGGAAGGTTGTGTATGGAAAGATTTGTGTTTGTGCCTGTGTGTAAGAAAGACAGAGCATAGGCTGTGCATCCATAGCCAAGTGTGTAACTGGATGTGTGTGTGAACTCTATGACCGGTCTTTCATGTACAGAGCAGAGAGTGTGCTCTGTGTGTGTGTGAAGAGAGAGAGAAAAAAAAGAGTGTGTCTTGAGCATCCACCTGGGTGTGTGTACATGGCGTGAGTATGTGCGTACGCTGTGCTGCATAAAACCTTGGCGGTCACTGCTGGTACTCACAACCATCCTGCAGTTGCCTTTCACAGAATCCCAATCCCAGTTTCAGATGCATTTCCTCACAGCTTGCTACCCTGTGTGGCCCTGTGCTGTTAGTTGCCTTTGGGAGAAGTGGCTGTTGATACAAGGAAGTGGCAGCTGGCAGAGGTAAAAAAGTGGTAGGCATGAGCTTGTCTTCCTAGAGTTCAATGTTAAGAGAAAATCTTGGCTTGATTTCCATTTGGTCCAATCAAATGAGGAAATGGAATGTTTGTTAGGGTACAGGTTTGGCGTGAACCAAAGGTGACTTTTGATGGAAAGACACTGATTCAAGTTTGCCCTCCCTGTCTTCTATTGCTGGAATGGATCCTGGGGGCCTTAAAGCTGTGGGTGACTGTGGCGGGCAGTAGTGGATATTTACCCTGTCCCCTGAGTGGAACTTCAGCATCAGTGACCAAGGGAGATGTTGCTACGTGCTCCTGGTAAGCCAGGTTGTGAAGGAAAAGGACGTGGGTGATGGATTCAGTGCCCTGAAAACAAGAAAAGTCAGGGTAGGGATGAGATCTGCAGAGTTCTGAAGAGCAGCTCTCACCTAGGAAATATACAAGTGTTAGGAAAAAAATTAGTAAAAAGTAAAGAGGTTTTGCCGCATTAGCAAGTGATTTCTTAATCATGTTTATTTTCCTCATGCATTTTCATCTTAAATTCTCTCTATGTTTGCATCATTCCCTCCTATGGGAAATAGCCTTATTATAATTATTATTATAGAGGAGAGTTACAATCATTATTTAAATGCCAGGAGAACTGTAGCCCACTGAAGCTAGCAGGAGCTTCAGGGAGTGTTTAGTCCAGCTCACATGGAGCAGAAGGAGGCCTGAGGTCCCAGAGGACAGTCGTGTCTCTGGTTCCTCTGAGTTACCTGGATTTCAGTCCTGATGCTGTTCCTTCTAGGGCCACCGCGTCCTTGTAGCCAACAAATCAAATGTGTAATATGTCACCCTGCTCTTCCGGGCCTCCCTGATTCTATTCATCTCCTCATCTCCTCTCCCAGCTTCACAGACTAAAGGACAGCACCTGAAACCCAACATAAGCATCCTGCTACCACAAACCGCCTCCTGATTTTTCTGCCTATTATAGAACACCACCATCCTCTACATCACCCAGTCTGGGAACTGAAGTCACCTTTTTATTCCTCCTCTTCCTTCATCAGTAGCTGCCATTGTTTTCATCAACAGGCAGGTTTTACCTGTTTTCTCTCAATACCTCTTAAATCTATCATGTTTTTCATTCCCACTGCCACCACCTTACCAAGTAAGACCTTTATTTGGGAGTTTCTGGAGATAGGAACAAATATAGACTGTGATCACTGAAAAAATGCAAAGCAAATACGTGAAGTCAACACCCTTGATATTATCACTGTCTGACTAACAAGTAAAATCAGGTTTTTGGAAGAATCTGGATGATGGCTGTGGCATCATTATGTGACATAGATCGTTTGTTTGCTTTTCTAAGTTTTGGTTTCTTCACCTGTGAAATGTGATTAATGATTTCAGCTAGAATCTAGTCACTAGATCATTTCCAAGTATTCTCTCAATGCTAGAATTCTCTGATTGCCATTAATATTCTTGGTTTTGGCAAGAAACATTTCATCTAATTTTTTATGGTTACCTTCTGATACTTAAGAGGTCAGTTTGTTGATATGAAAATTCGATTTGTTGTTAGGAAAAGCAAACTAGCAAAGAGGGAAAGTGAAATACACTCTTGACTTCAGTTTGAGGTTGAAGCTCAACTGCATACACCAAGCCTTAGAGCTGGAGGAGTTTTAGAGGTTACCCATTCTCACCTCCCATCAAGTGCCAGAATCTCCCATATCATTGCCTTTTGAATATTGAAAAGCATGTCCAGCCTTATTAAGGTAACTTCACACCATAAAGTAATTCAAGATTTCTTGGCACTACTGGAATTTTGAGGTAGATCATTCGTTGTTGTGAGGACTGTACTCTGCATCATAGAATGTTCAGTATCATCTCTGGCATTTATTAGATGCCAGTAACAGCCCCTACTTGTGACAATCAGTAATGTCTCTAGGCAATGCTAAATGTCCTGTGAGGGTGGGTGGGGAAAGTACCCTTCCTCCCACCAGTTCAGCTGAAAACCACTGCTGTAATTCAAGCACGAGTCTTGTAACCTTGTACAGAAAGATCTTACAACAAAGTTTTTAAATAAATAGATGAATTGCTGTGTTGCTAGCTGCCTTCCCACTCCCTTCCAACTTTATCACCCTCACACATTTACCTTTATCCCTCCCGGTTTTCACTGCCTTGTTGCTATGCCTGGAAATGCTCAACATGCTGCTGAAGGTTGAGGAGCATTTGGGAGGCAATATAATAATAATCTTAATAGCTCACATTAATCTAGACCTTGATATGTGCCAGACACTGTTCTAAATGCTTAATGAAAATGATCTTATTTAATCTTCATTAAGAATCCTATGAAAGAGATACTTCTGTTACTCTCATTTTAGCAATGAGGTAACTCAAACAGAGAGGTAAAATAACCAAGTTCTTTCAGCTATGGAGTAGTGAAGTTGGGGTGGGATTGTGTGTTGTCTGATTCCAGAGTCCATGCTCTGAACCTCCATACTGTAATGCCTTGCATGAATGGGATCTTGGTGTTACAGGGTGGAAAAGAGCTTAGATATCCCCAAGCACAGTTGTAGATCCAAGTCTGCCTTTAGAAAACAGGAGAGACTATGAGTTTGTGAGTTGTGTTCAGCTGAAATGTGATTTTCTCATTTTTATTTCTTCAAACCCTCTCTGTTATTCAGAAATAGCTCAAAGGCATACGTAGAGTGAGAGGGGTGGTGGCAGGGTTGGGTAATAGAAAAGTGGGAAGGTGCAGGGGAAAGGAAGGATGGAGAAAGGAACAATGTATGATACCTTTATTTCTCCGTTAACTTCTCCTTGCCATCAATCTAAACTTTAGATATTTCTTCTCTTGTCAAAATTAAACTTGCCATATTTTAAATCAACTCTCTCGTTACACTTCTTGGTTTGCCCTTTGATTCTTTCATTCTGCATGCTGTTGACTTTTTATTCTATTAAGGTAGTAGAAAGTGGTATACATTTGAACAATGGGAAATACAATGTAAATGGCTATCAAATAGACTTATTCATAGGGCTAGCCTTAAATATAGTCAGAGTAAGAATGACTGCCAATTACCAATTACTAATATGCTTGCAAATCTAAGGCATGTCTAAGAAGGCTATTTTTTTAAGACCCTGTATCAACAAATTCACCAGTTTGGTAACTGCCAGTGAATAAATGATAGAACACTGGCTTTACCAGCCTCATAGTTGGGTTAAGACAGTAGTTCTCAAACTTTCATGAGCAACAGAGTAATTGAATTATTTGTAACACAAAGGATAAATGCCTGGGCGGATGAATACCCCATTTTACATGATCATAAAGTGATTATTACACATTGCATACCTGTATCAAAACATCTCATGTACCCTATGTACCCACAAAAATTATATATTAAAAATTTTTTTTAAAAGCATAGATTGCTGGTAGGTTGAGGTCTGAGATTTTAAATTTCTAACAGGATCACAGGTGATAATGTTGCTGCTGGTCTTGAGACCACTATTTGAGAACCATTGGGTTAAGACCTAAAGAATGAAAATGAAACTCCAAATCCAGCCACCTGGATCTTTAGAATGAAAATATATTTGATTTTAATATAACTAAACATTTGGATTAATGAGAATCAATGAGTGGAACAAGACTGAAAGGTCAATAATTACTAGGGATGAATTGACATTTCTTGCTAAGCATCTAAACTTTCCCTCTTGTTTTGAGTTTCAGAAAAACCTTTGCTTTTTCTCAGCAATTGTACTTCTAGGTTGGATTAATTCTGGTTTTAGATCTTGTCATATTCCTTGTCTCCACCTACCCCCACCGCTGCCTTAATTTGGATGATAAAATTCGTCATTACTCACAGAGTAATCCAAATCAAAAGTCCTTTAATAACTTGTCTACTGCCAGATAAATTCTGAAGAGTCTCTTTAAGTTAAGAAAGCTATATTATCTGTCCATCCAGTTTGTATTTCTTCCCTTTCAAATCCACATTAGCACTATGGAGAAATCCAACAGAAATTTAAGTCTGCACATTTATGTATAACTAATTAAATTTTTGATATCTCAATCAGAAAGTTTCTTTTAAAACCAAATTTCAAACTCAATCAACTCCTTCCTTCTTCTTGAATATCAGCATCTATTTTTTTTTTTTTTGATGATTACACATTCCTCATCCAAGCAAGGTGTCTCTAAGTACTTGCTCAGAAAGATCTGTTCTGAAACTCAGATTCGACATAACGTTTATTGAATATTTTATATTCTGTGGAGTTTCATACATCTAGTCTTCCTTGATTTTTCTATCAATTCCTGAGAGAAGTATTGTTTCTCTCATTTACAGATGAGAAAACTAAGGCCTAGACACATTAAGAAAACTCTTGTATTAATTAGAAGGCCAGGTGTATTAGTAAATATATTTATTGGTTATACATAATAGAAGCCAACACTGGTTATTTAAACAAAAAAGTTGGAATGTTTTGAAAAGATAATAGTGCTTTTCCCTAGGAGTTAAGGAACTGAACTCCAGGAAGGATGGGAAACCAGCCAGCTCTGGAAAACACCGCTCCCAGTGTTCATGACCCTTTCCCCCATTGCTCTACCATTAGTGTGACATGTTCCCAGGAGTCTGTTCTCTTAGTTCAGATTCTCAAGAAAGAGATCTGATTGGCTCAATTGTTTATGGCCAAGAAGCCATAGCAGAAGCATAGTTGCCATAGGCTCATCTTTGTTGTTGTGGTAGATTTTTCCAATGACAAGTGGTCTTGTGGATGCCTGAATATGTCCTCTCCTATCACACAACTAGTATGGCAAAGACAGGATTTAAACTCAGGTTTGACTTCAAGGCCAGTATTTTTCTTCTCCAAAAGGGATGTTGGATGGAGAATCACATACTGTGGCTTGTAATAAAGACAATCTGCCTTTGTTTTCGAGGTTCCTCCACATTAGGCAACCCCAACACAACATCCTGATCCTTCCATTAGTGCGTCTGTCTTGAACTCTGATGCTACAGTGGGCACATACTTGCTCCTCTCTGTCCACCTGGTTTCTGTGTCATGTTGCCTGGCTTCTCATTCTGCTCATGTTTGTCACATCTGTTCACCTAGCATGACCTAACTCACAGACTATACCCCATCTTCTACCTGTACAGTAAGTAGATCATCATTGCTAATGCCAATCACTTACCATGAGCATTGCTGAGAGCTCTGTATCTCATTTAACTTTTCTAAAAACTCTGTTGTTGCCTTTTTGGGGGGCTTATTTTTCAATATTTTATTATGAAAATACATACTTAAGGGGGGAAGTTGAAAGAATTTTATAGTGAACACTCATATAGTCACCAAAAAGATTCTATAATTATCATTTTATCATAGTTGCTTTGTTATATTTCTATCTATTCACAATCCATTTGCATGATTGCAAAATTGTTGTTTCTTTTTCTTATTTTTTTTTTTTTAATAATAATTTATTTATTTTACTTTAGGTGCATACTATATCTGGCATTTCTCCCCATGTTATCCCCTCCACACCCACCCCTCCCTCCCCCACCCCCCCATTGTCTCTCCTCTACCGCCCCCAACTGTCCTCTGTGTGTGATGCTCCTCTCCCTGAGTTCACGTGTTCTCATTGTTCAACACCCACCTATGAGTGAGAACATACGGTTCTTGGCTTTTCTGTTCTTGGGTCAGTTAGCTGAGAATGATGGTTTCCAGATTCATCCAAGTCCTTACAAAGGACATGAACTCATCGTTTTTTATGGCTGTGTAGTATTCCATGATGTGTATGTACCACATTTTCTTTGTCCAGTCTATCATTGATGGGCATTTGGATTGGTCCCAGGTCTTTGCTATTGTACACAGGGCTGCAATGACCATACGTGTGCATGTGTCTTTATAGTAGAACGATTTATAGTTCTTTGGGTATATACCCAATAGTGGGATTGCTGGGTCAAATGGAATTTCTATTTCTAGATCCTTGAGAAATTGCCACACTGTCTTCCACAATGGTTGAACTAATTTACACTCCCACCAACTGTGTAAGAGTGTTCCTATTTCTCCACATCCTCTCCAGCATCTGTTGTCTCCAGATTTTTTAATGACCGCCATTCTAACTGGTGTGAGATGATATCTCAGTGTGGTTTTGATTTGCATTTCTCCAATGACCAGTGATGATGAGCATTTTTTCATATGTTTGTTGGTCTCATATATGTCCTCTTTTGAAAGAGTCTGTTCATATCCTTTGCCCACTTTTGAATGGGGTTGTTTGTTTTTTTCTTGTATATCTGTTTTAGTTCTTTGTAGATTCTGGATATTAGCACTTTGTCAGATGGGTAGATTGCAAAAATTTTTTTGCCAGTCTGTGTTTTTGGTTGGGGCATTTAGGCCATTTACATTCAATATTAATATTGTTATGTGTGAATTTGATCCTGCCATTTTGTTACTGGCTGGTTTTCTTTCCCATTAGTTGACTCATTTCTTCATTGCATTTTTGGTCTTTGCCAACTGGTTTGCTTTTGCAGTGACTGGTACTTGTTCCTTTCCATGCTTAGTGTTTCTTTCAGGAGCTCTTGTAGGGCAGGTCTGGTGGTGATAAAATCTCTCAGTAATTGCTTGTCCGTAAAGGATTTTATTTCTCCTTCATTTATGAAGCTTAGTTTGGCTGGATATGAGATTCTGGGTTGAAAGTTCTTTTCTTTAAGGATGTTGAATATTGACCCCCACTCTCTTCTGGCTTGTAGAGTTTCTGCCAAGAGATCTGCTGTGAGTCTGATTGGCTTCCCTCTGTGGGTGACCTGATCTTTCTCTCTGGCTGCCCTTAGCATTTTTTCCTTCATTTCGACCCTGGTGAATCTGACAATTATGTGCCTTGGGGTTGCTCTTCTGGAGGAATATCTTTGTGGAGTTCTCTGTATTTCTTGAATTTGAAATTTGGACTGCCTTGCTAGACTTGGGAAGTTCTCCTGGATAATATCCTGGAGTGTGTTTTCCAGCTTGGATTCATTCTCCCTGTCATATTCAGATACACCGATCAAGCGTAGATTAGGTTTTTTCACATAATCCCATATTTCTTGGAGGCTTTGTTCGTTTCTTTTCACTCTTTTTTCTCTTGAATTGCCTTCTCTTTTTACTTCATTGAGTTGATCTTCAATCTCTGATATCCTTTCTTCTGCTTGATCAATTCGGCTATTAAAACTTGTGTTTGCTTCACGTAGTTCTCGTGCTGTGTTCTTCAACTCCATCAAGTCGTTTATGTTCTTCTCTAAGCTGGTTATTCTAGTTAACATTTCGTCTAACCTTTTTTCAAGGTTTTTGGTTTCTTTGCATTGAGTTAGAACGTGTTCCTTTAGCTCTGAGAAGTTTGTTATTATCCACCTTCTGAATCCTGTTTCCGTCAACTCTTCCCACTCCTTCTCGGTCAAGTTGTGATCCTGTGTTGTTGAAGAGTTGTGATCCCTTGAAGGAGAAGAGATGTTCTCGTCTTTGATGGTTTCACCTTTTTTGTGCTGGTTTTTTCCCATCTTTGTGGATTTACCTGGCTGTGGTGTCAGAGAGCTGCTTGATGAGGTCGCTTGTCTGACTGTGGGGGCGCTACTGGGTTTCTAGGGACTCCTTCAGATTACTAGGGAAGCTTCCTGTGTCTTTTTTGTTTATGCTGGGAGATTAGGCCCGCCTCTTCTGCTGACCTGTAAGCGCTGCTGGGTTGTCCAGAACGCCGTCCTGCGTCTCTTTCACTGGGTGTTGTGCGCTGGAGTTGTGTCTAATCCACCATCTTGGATCCTCCCCCTCTCTTCTTATTTTTATGCTGAGGAAACAAACCAAGACAGGTGACATGACCTGCCCACGGTCACTCATGAGGAAGTGATTGGGCTGGGACTTAACACTGGCAGTCTGACTTCCCAAACCACCTTCTCTTTTTTGTTGGTTTTGCTTTTGAGACAAAGACTTGCTCTGTCACCCAGGCTGGAGTGCAATGGCACGATCTCAGCTCAGTGCAACCGTCACCTCCTGGGTTCAAGTGATTCTCCTGCCTCAGCCTCCCGAGTAGCTGGGACTGCAGGCATGCACCACCACACCCAGCTAATTTTCTTTTAGTAGAGACGGTGTTTTGCCATGTTGGCCAGGCTGGTCTCAAACTCCTGACCTCAGGTGATCCGCCTGCCTCAACCTCCCAAAGTGCTGGGATTATAGGTGTGAGTCACCGCTCCTGGCCCAAACCACCTTCTTAACCACCAAGCAGCTTTGTCTCCCCCTGGAAGGGGAGAAGGAAGACTTACTGAAGTTGAGGTAGTGGCAGAGCAATGTTTAGTGCCCAAGTCATCTGATTCTCAAGCTCGCATAATTTCCACTACATTGAGCCACAAAAAATAGTCCACCTTCCAAGTAGTAGTGTTTCGTTGCTCACCCCTAAAGCTCAACAGTTTTGGTATTTTACAATCTACCTCAGATCTCTGAAAAATTTGATTTTTGACACAGATGATTTCATAAAATGAATGAACTCTTTTTTCCTTCTCAATATTTAAAAATAATTTATGAAAATGACAGACTGAGAAATTACCATTTTGGATAACTTTTTGCAATGTTCAGAAGACTTTCACATATGTTATCTTATTTGAGCTTCACGAGTAGCAGCAGGTCTATAAGACAGGTGGGCTGGATATCTTAACCACGTTGAACAGCTGTGAACCTAGGGCAAAGCAAGGAGCTCAAAGTCACATGATGCCAAGAGCAAAGTTGGGCCTTAGTTAAAAACTTAATCTCTTTCAAGTGCTGATAGACATTCTGGAAGCTTTGAGAGGCTAAATAAATACTAGTTAGTAAATTAAGCTCGGCAAGCTGAGATGGGGACCATTGAGATCTGGATATTTTGTAGGATAACTTAGTGGTTAAAGATCTGGGCTCTGGAGTCACTGCCTGGAATGGCTTTAGGCAGCTCCTCTTTCCTATGTCTCGGTTTCTTCATCTGTGAAATGAGAATAATTGCAGAACCTCCTCATAGTGTGATGTGAAGGTGAATGAGGTAATGCACGGGAAGGGTTAGGTTCTTGGTCTGTTATAAAAATGTACCTTTGCTCTTCTTCCGCTTCCTCCCAGGAGCCCTTTCTTCTGTGTTAAATGGGCCTCTCTAAAATCTATGGGTATAGTTTTATTTTTTCTCTGGGGGTTGGTTTAGAAACTCTTGGTAGGAGATTGTAGACAGCAGCCTTTCAGGAGGTGACATTTTATTAGTCTAGGAAACATGCAGATTTTGCTCAGGAATTTTCATCTAAGAGGCTGTAAATAGCCTATGTCTTTTGAGATTGCACTGGCATGTTTAATTAGATATGATCATTAGCACATGATATCTGAAATAGAGAATTCTGTATAAATGGTTTCCTAGTTCATGAGGTTCAGAAGAAACAGAACAGAGTGAGGACAGCAGAGGTAAACATGCCTGCAGAAACCTTCCTCTTGGCACGCAAAGCAGATACTATAATCCTAGTCTCTCAGCCAATGAGGCATTTAAACAGATACAGAAAAATCATTAAAGAGGATTTCAGAAGGGTGTGTTCACCTGGACAGATTGCACTCTGTCCTGGCAGTGCAAGGTTTCTACCTGAACTGCTCTCCAGGAATCATCTTCATTGGAATCACTGGAGCATTTGTTAAAAGAAAGATTCCTGAACCTACTGATTCAAAAATGCTTTGAGTATGGTGATGTCTAAACCTACAGTTTTCCATGAGATTTTTAGATATACTAATGTTTGAGATCCACTTCTATCAACAGCATAATTCTGTAAGATTCAAAATGCTAGCTGTAAAGAGTTAATTTAGATCAAATGTAAATTTTGGTATGACCTGCTCACAATTCCAGGCCTCTGAAATCAATAATGACAAGAACCCTTGGGCATTTTCAAGCTCAGCCCTTAAGAGGCTTATCTTATAGAGAAGAGGAATAATTTCTCTCACCATATCCCAAAGTAGGCGAGATGGGCCCCTAGGTGCACAGCCGCCTTTTTGAAGAAGCAGAGTAGGAAACATGTACCCTCCAATGATTGGGACACAGAAAAGCTGGAGTCCACCTTATTACAACAGCTGGCTAATATCATACTGTGAACTCACTGAGCACCTGCTTTATAAGTGTTCATTTTCTATTTTTAATTTTTGCATCAACCTTGTGAGGTTGTTGGTATGTTTACCCCCATTATACAGATGAGGCTGTTGAGGCTAAGAAAAGTCAAGTATTTTGCCCAAGGTCATATTGCTAATTAATAGAAGTAGGACAGATTCCAGTGTTGTGCTTTGAATCAGGGGTTGATAAACTATCTGGCCCACTGTTTTTGTATGGCTTGCAAGCTAAAAGGAAGATATTTACATTTTTAAATTATTTGAAAAAAATCAAAAGGAGAATAATATTTTGTGACAAGTGTAAATTATATAAAATTCAAATTTCTAGGTCCATATATTTAGTTTTATTGGAACACAGCCATGTCCATCATTTATGTATTGTTTATGGCTGTTTTCATATGACATAGCAGAGTTGAGTAGTTGTGACAGTGACCTTATGCTCTGGAAAGCCTGAAATATTTGGTAAATAGCCATTTACAGGAAAAAAGTGCCAGCACCTGCTTTAAACCATTATGCCAGCATTTCTCAGACTTCATTCGTTTGAGTTCTACTTCGTGATTCTCGCCACCTTTTCATACCATCTGGAACATTAACTGTGTAACATTTTTCTTTAGATCAATTAATTTTCCTTAAATAAATTTATTTTATAAAGAAACAGAAATGAAAGCAAAAACCAGTACCAATTGCAAGAAATGGAAGACACCTGTAAAAATAAATACAATATACCAAGAACAATGTATTTATATTGGATTTCAGCAAAATAGCTGGAATGGACAATGCTGGTGTTGCTTCATTTTCCTGCAGATTCCCTGATCATTTCTGTGTAAGCCATCAGACTTCCAATGATGAACCTGCAACATTTTTGGAGGGCTGATGTCAGTCTACTGGAATCCCCTTTGCACACAAGCACAATAAATTGGAGGTGCCTAAGAATCCAAGTTCCACTGTGGAAAACTCTAACCAATAAATGGTGGGTATGGGAGTATCCATACTCCACCTTCCTACCCACTTGTCTGGGATGATTCTGAGGCATATGTTTTACACCATTTCCCAATGCTTCCCTGTGAGATTAAGTTTCAGTGGCTTAATAATACACATCTTATTGACTGTATCTCATTCTGTTTTTTATATTATTATTCTCCTATCAGTGTACTGGCACCTGCCAAATTAACTATGTGCATTTAGTCCTTATCATAAGATCTGCTTCTTGGGGTACCAACTAAGACAACAGTGTTTCTAGCCAAAAAAAAAAAAAAAAAAAAAATTGTGAGCTTGAGACCTATTCTTCTTTATTATAAAAGAGAGATTGGAAAATAACAAGAGGGTCTATAACTAGCACCTATCTGAGTCCTTTTCATCAACATAAGCAACAGTGACTAAAGTAGAAAATGAAAACCGAGCACATCACCATATGATCTGATGAGTACTTAACACTCTAGATACCTACTGCCTAATACCATATTCTTTCTCCGATGGGATGTGAACCACACTTGGAGAATTGCTGTTTTGCCATGGTGGTTTTCAAAGAGTGGTCCCTGAACCACCAGCAGCAGTCATATCTGTGAATTTGTTAAAATGCAGATTCTCCATTCTAAATCCACTGTATCAGATACTTGGGAGTAGGGTCCAGCATTTTTGTTTTTACAAGCCTCCAGGTGATTCTTATGCATGCCTAATCTTGAGAACCAAAATAGTTCTGTTCCTATTGCATTCCTGGATTTCATCAGAATTCATAATCATCTAAGATTTGTTTCTTTCCCTCAAACGTGACTGACTGCTGGCTTTCTGGCCTCTAAGCCCTCCACTGAGGTGGATCCTGTCGCTTGCCAAGGCACACAATAATTGGATAGCAGTGCTATCAATAATTGGATAGCACTGATGATTGAAATGATCTACCTCACAGTGAGTCTCAAACTCCTCCTGAGCCTTGCACCCGTTTCTCCTCTGGAGCCACAAAGACAAGGCTAATTCCTTCTCTAATTATTGAGCAGGACTTTCAGATTATGCCATGTCATTTATTCTCAGATGCTTGCTGATCATGTACTATATCTCTTTTCTCAGAATTTGTGGTCAAAAGCAGCTGAAATGTTAAGTGATACCAAAAGCACATAAACTGAATCTTCTCTTTTTTCCCCCCCTCACAAAATTCTCAGATTCACACTTAATTAGTTCTGGTTTCTTGGGATCTCATCATATTCTTTGGTGAAAAATAATCTCTGCCTTTGATAAAAAATAATAAACCTGATTTCTAGAAATACTCTAGATATATCCCATTCATCACTACATGAAATGAAAGTCCATGTTACCTCTTTATTTTCCCTGTACTCCATTTTTTTTTTTTTTTTTTTTTAGATGAAGTCTCGTTCTGTTTCACAGGCCAGAGTGTAGTGGTGTGATCTCAGCTCACTGCAACCTCCACCTCCCGGGTTCAAGTGATTCTCCTGCCTCAGCCTCCTGAGTAGTTGGGATAACAGGCGCCCTCCACCATGCACAGCTAATTTTTAGTAGAGATGGGGTATTTTTAGTAGAGACGGGGTTTCACCATGTTGGTCAGGCTGGTCTCAAACTCCCAACCTTTTGATCCTCCCTCCTTGGCCTCCCAAAGTACTGGGATTACAGGCGTGAGCCTCTGCACCCAGCCCATTTTTTTAACAAAGGTAGATTGGATATGCCTCTTGAATATCCTTTCATTGGTTAAGGGCTGTTTTATATATCAGTTTTTTGACATAGGTGCTAAACTTACCAGCTGTGATATGTTTATTTACCCAGCTGAGAAATGTGCATTTACTTTGAAAAAGTTAAAAACCCTTTGCATTCTAATTGTACATATCAGTATAGTTTTATTTCAATTATAACAGAATTGGCTTCCATATTGGATATTCAGTTATGGAAATGAAATGACTAGAAACTTTTTATTTAGGATTAAATCTTTCTAAATGACTTAGTTCAAATGCATTTTTACTACCAGCACTAAAATGATCCAACATGTGGAACACAGGCTTTTTTTTTTTTTTTTAATAGTTTGTACACATTTTCACCTGTACACTGCAATTTAGAGCTCCAGATAAACAATATAGTTTTTTGGTGAGGGACTAATTTATAGCCAGAAATTCTTTTAAAGAGAATGTATCAGCTGATTAAGGTTAAAAAATTGCCAAGACAGCATCCTATAAATTCTGAATGTTTCCCAGAAAACAAAATCCAAGTAAATAGTCAAGGAGAGGATTTTTCTTTCTTCCATTTGGTGAGAGTATTTTCTCTGTTGCAAGTTTTCAGATGATTCGATAATTTTTTTCATACTGAAGGTCAAGAGAGTTTGGGGTACTAGGAAATCACAATTATCATGGAATTTATAAGATTGTTTTAAGGTTGCTTGCTTGTCTGATCCTGGTGGGATTGTGTGTTTTAGTGCATATGGCGAGTAGTATGTTAGAGCAGTGAGGTGATAAAGCCAACAGCAAGCCTTTGGACAGGTAATTCTTATCCAATATCTAGTCTTACACATTTCTCTTACTTTTATTCTACCTGATCAGTGGATGGAAACTATTTGAGACATTCTACAAGTTTCCTGTAACTTTTGAGAAGTTCTAATTACTTGACATTTTTTCGTGGGGTTCATCCTCTGCCCCATTCCATTCTGCAATTGGGAAAATTGAGATCATGAATAGTGAACAGACTTGCCTAAGAATGGGATAATGAGTTAGTAGCAGGGTCAGGTGGAGGGCCTAGTTCCAGTGACTCCCCCTCCAGTGGGCCATAATCAATTATTCCATTGTGTCAGGCTCCCACCCTTGATTTGGCTGTTAACATAAATAATGTTTTACTTACTCCTGACACTTGTCCCAAAAAAAGGGTATTGGATATGTCCTTTGATGTAGAAATTTAACCCGTGTAGCCATACTCTATTTAAAAACGTGGTCAATCCAAGCATAGTTATGCATGAATATCCATCCATGCAACCAAAACCAGAGAAAACAAAACAAAGCACAGCAAAGCAAGCTGAGATTATGACATAGCTCCAGGTTGGCAGATGTTGGCACTGTACCAAACTACATCGATATTTCATTCCAATAGGTGGGGACTATTTACAGGTGAACCTTGTGCTCACACTTCTTATAATAGAGATGCAACTACACACCTTCTGTTAACCATTAACAACTGTTCCACAGCAATATTTCGGATAATTCTGAATCAAAAACAAGGGTAAAGACGGGATCCAGTTAACTTTTGGGTTTGCCCTTAAAACTTGTAAAGCCAGAAAACCTAGGATTAGATAGAATTGGTATTGAGTGGCGTAAATAAAATAAGCTCTTCTTCCTCCTCCTAGTCTTATAAGGAAAAATCAGAGTCTGAATATATCCATCAAGAAAAGAAGCTCAAGTGAATCTGATAGAGATTTTGTTGCTGCAGTTTTACTTTTATGATGGATAAAATGTTCTGAGTAATTCTGGTGGTTTAAGCTTGTCCTTCATGGTCATGAGAGACTATTGAAACATGGATTTTTACCGCACATGGTAAAAGTGTTTGTTTGACTCCTCGTCCATCCCTTATCCAGAACTTGCCATGCTTTTTCCGACGATCTAGGACTGTTTCTCTGAAGGGGATTACTATGGAGGATATCATTTCTTGTCCCTTAGCCCAGGTGACAGGGTACAGGGTGACTGTCATTAAAACACACTCACACCCCACATGCACACACACCAGGTATTAATGGATTTGAACTGGCAGAATTTTAAAGGTGACACAACTTGTACCTGAACATAGGAGATGTTCTGGGTTGATTGTGTTTTTAATTAGTAAGCCAGTGTTTTGTGAAGAAGCCAGAAATATAAGTATGCAAGATGAAAGCACTGGTTCCTTCCACATCCCCCTCACCCTATGCAATCTTCCCCAGCAAGAGATGTTCCTATAATCATGGCTCTGATTAGTTCTCCCTAGTGAGCCCTGCAGAAAATAGGGAAGCATAATCAATTAATCAAATTAGGATAGGTACTAATCATCAACTCCTCCTTCCTCTGTTCCTTTCTCTCTGACAAAATACATGCTATCTCACTGGTTTGTTAAAAGGCAATCACTTTAAATTTGCTCATTGGGTTTCAGTGCACAAAATCTAATAATGCATACGCTATGAATATATGATTTTCCTTGTGCTGTAACATTTTCATATGCAGTTTTAATGATATGAACTTTAGGTTTTAATGGCTTTTAAAGCTGAAACTATCCATCTTTTATTCCTTTTAATCTGTAAAACAATACAATATTGATTCCATTGTATATTCCTCAGGATTCATTTGCTTGCTGACTGGAACACAACTCAAACTGGTTTAAGGAGGAAAAAAGAATTTGTTGGCTCTAGTAATTAGGACATTCAAGTGTAAAATTATCTTAAGACACTGCTGGATCTTAAGCCTCAAATTATATAGGCAGGACAATGGCATTCCCTGTGTTACACCTCTGCTTTCCTTTGGGTTAGTTTTCTTCTCAGACAAGCTCCTCCCATAGGGTGACAATGATGGCCACCATCAGCTTCAAACTCTCTGACAACACCAGGGGAAAGAGAGATTCTTTCTAGCAAAAATTCTAGGCCTGGCTTTCCCTGGTCCAGCCAGTAAGCTAAGGGATTCTTGTTGCCGGGAATGGACCATTCTAATTGACCAGCCCTGCTTACGTGTTCATCACTGGAGCTAGGGATTGAAGTGGGGAAGGGGTGTTTCCAGTAAGGAAAAGCAAGACACTATTCTCAAGGAAAGATGAAATAGATGGATGGATAGCAGAAAATTATAGTAAATGTTCATTTTCATCAGGATACTCTCTTGCTCCAGTGAAAGGAAGTATAATAAGATGACAAGAATGATGTAAGCTAAACCTGGAGTTTTGGAATTCACAGCCCTGAATTCTTATCCCCAGATTAGTCAAGTGCTAGCTGTGTATGACTTTGGCAAGTCAATTAACCTCTCTGATCCTCATTCTCTTCATCTATAGGATGGAGGTTGGACTCGGAGGTTGGACTCAGAGTTTGGAGGAGGAGAAAAAGGGCAATGTCTGTCACTTATTAACACTTAGTAAAGGGTAACTAATTAAGATCTAATGCTTTTTCTATTCTTTAAATTACAATATTGTATTCTGGGATGATCCATGTATTACCTCCCAGTGTGAAAATAAAAAACTCCTAAGTCTCAGTTTTCTCATTTGCTAAAATAATGAACTACTTATTTGACTCAATAAATATCTATAATGAGGATACAATATACTAGGCATTTTTCTAGGGCACTGAGGATGTCACAATAACCAAGACAGTGTCCTATGCCCTTTTGAAATGTATATTCTAGTGAGAGAGACAGATCACAAATAAAAAAGCAATTGACTATATGTATATATAATATATATACTGGGAAGGAAAAATAGAACAGAGAAAGAGGATAGACATTTTTAGAAAATGGGGTGTGAAATTGTAGTTAGATGTTGAGAGAAGACCTGTAGTCTTCTATTCTATATAGAGGAAGTGATATTTGAGCAGCACCCCTAAGGAAGTGAGGGAGTAATCTACATGGTCACATTCTAGGGAAAAGAGGCAAAGTGAAAAGGTCCTGAGGTGGGAGTCTACAGTGATGGCCCCAAAAAGCAGCAAAACCAGTGAAATGGTGGGCAGGGAAGGGGAGGGACATGGCTACAGCTGAGTTTGGAGAAGAGCTGGGGCCAGATCATGTAAGGTCTGGTTAGCTATGATAAGGAATTTGGATTGTATTCTAAGTGTGATAGGAAGCCACTAGAATTTTATGCAAGCAAGAAATGACCTGATTTACATTTAAAAAATATCATTCTGGCAGAAGACAAATTGGGGGTGGGGGTGAGTATTTCAGAGAAAGAAATTGGTGGTTTGGACCCAGGTATTGGGTCCAGAGGTGATGAGAAAGGTCAAGTGAAGGAATAATTTTCTTTCTTTCTTTTCCTTTTTTGTTTTCTTTCTTTTTTCTTGAGACAGGGTCTCACTTTGTCACCCAGGCTGGAGTGCAGTAGCGTAATCATCGCTCACATCAACTTTGACCTCCTGGGCTCGGGAGATCCTCCTACCTCACATGCCCACCCACCAAGTGTCTGAGACTACAGGCATATGTCACCAGAGCCAGCTAATTTTTTGTAGAGATGGGGTTTTGCCATGTTTCCCGGGCTGGTCTCAAACTCCTGGGCTCAAGCAATCCACTCGCCTGGGCCTCCCAACCTGTTGGTTTTACAGCGTGAGCCACTTCCCCCGGCCAGGAATCATTTTCAAAATAGAAAGAATGAGTTTGCTGATGGTTTGGTCTTAGGGTATGAGAAGAAGTTTTTTTTTTGGTCTGAATCACTGGGTAAATGGTGGGCTATTTACTGAGATGGAGAACACTTGGGGAGAGCAGGCTTTTGTGCTGGAAATGAGAAAGGAAGAGTTTAGTTTGAAATGCTTTTTAATCATCCATCTTGAGATGCCGGATGGGCACTGTCTATGTCTAGGAAAGACTCAATGTAGGGATAAAATTTTGGGAGTCTACAGTGAATAGTATTGCAGTTGTACTGTATTTTCAGCCACCAGATGGATGTGATCATCTCTAGAAAAAAATTTAGATAGACGAGGAAAGAGGATTTAGCCCCATCACTTCAATAGTTAGGGCTTTGTACTTGTATATTTCCAACAAAATATTATTCTAGATTCAAAATGTAAAACAGATAGATGTGGACAGAACTTCTTTACTTCAGATTAAGAAATGGGGCTCGGAGTCCTGCAGGTGGAGCCTTCCCCATGTCTGCCCCAGGCCCGGAAAAGCCCATGGGAGCTCATATTGTCAGAGGCTCTAAGAAACAAACATTGAAAACCACAGAGAGTAGAGGTCTTTCCAGATCTAGTGATCGGTCATTCTCTTCCTGGCTGCCAGCCACATCTGTTTATCTCACCCTGGCCAAGGTATCTAAGGGCCCAGGCTGAGTTTCATGGTTCTGTTACGTAGATAAACAGATTTCAAGTTTCTTCTTGATAAGATTCAATTAGAAAACTAGCAGAAAGAACTATAGAATATCAGAGCTAGGAGTGAACTCAGAGATTATTTTTTTCCAATCTCTTCTCTTTACTGAGAAGTGAATGATGATGCTCAGAAGGAAAAGGACTTCCTCCTGGTGACCCTGGAAGAAACAGTCTGGCCCTGCCCCTACATTCTTCGATTCATCATGCTGTGGAACAGATGTGATGAAGACAAAGAAATTATTTGCAAAAATGGAACTGAACAATTAGTTAAGAAGGTTGATTTTGTGGAGATCAGTGACTGCCCATCCATTACGGACTGCAAGGTCTTCTGAGAATCTGTGATGGAGGAACTTTAGTAATTTGAAAGTTAACTCTCCTCAGTTGGGAATTCTTAGCCTGGGGTGCCTGGATGGGCCTGGAGTTCCTGGATTCCTGAGTTCAAGGAAGCATGGACTCTCTAGAAAGTGTGCATATGTGTGTGTGTATGTCTATTTTTAGGGGGGCAGACCGTTCTCAAGAGTTTACTAGATTCTGATTTCCTACCCTCAAAATGGTTTAAACATTTATTCCTTTTTTTTTTAATACTCATAGGAAACAAAATGACTGACCAGTTTAGGCAATGTACTGTTTTAATCATAATAAATGTAGCTACCTATTTTCACTAGTTGCTGTCCTAATGCAGATCATAAAAAAAGCCATGTTTCTGGGAAAAACAAAAATAACAATAAACAGAGCAAAAAGAAGCATCCCTATGTTTTAATCAACAAGCAATCAGTAGGATGTAAGTAAACCTTTTGTGACACTTGGCCATACCATACCTCAATATGCCAAAAGCTTTTTGCTATAGTATTGTTTATTAAATATTTCTACAAAACAAGTCATAATAGGAAGAAGCAATAATTATTTGACCTTTTTTATAAAAAAAGGACTTGTATTTTTCAATGTTATTTTCATTTTTAACATCTTTTTAATTCCACATTGCAGGACCCTGTGGGCACTGAAATCCAACTCACTCATGCTTATTTCCTGTAATGGACAAACTTGATGCTAATGTGAGGTATGTTACCTTTCTGTACATATTGTGCTGTAAACTGTGAACATTTCTGCTATGAAGCCTCTAAAAATCTGTTGTTACAGAGTTATAAAGTTAGTGGATGTGGATTTTCTTTGATGTTTCATACACAATCATGTCTGTGGTACTGTTGATTATTAGTGTTTTATCATTTTTGCTTAAGTGAAAAATGAAATATGGCTGTAAATGTTTGCAGTTTCCTATACTAAAAGTATGCATTATGGAGACGCTGTTTGAAAATAGATTATTCATCTCTGTAGTAGGAAGAAGATGTATTTAAATGGGGGTAAAAATAGCTTAAGAATATCTATGTGTACATCTAAACTTGAGACAAATTCACATTGCTTTTTATAGCAGGTTCTAGTTTGTCCACTTCTTTTCTTAACTAGATTATTATATTATGTGACATAATGGTTGCATGGTGTAGTTACACAAAGCTAAATGGTTTTTGTTTCATTTTGATTTGTTTTCCCATAATTTTCTGCAAACCTTGGAGATGAAATAATAGTCTGACTCCTAGGGAAGATTTTTTCTTTTTTTTCAAAAAGGCTTGCTTTATTTGGCACAATCAGATAGCACAAAGAAAAATGTATTCAATAAGGCTTAAATGTTATGAATTGTCATTTGAGGCTGAGAAATATCCATAGATACCAGTAGCTGGACTACATCCTAAAAAATGCATTGTTGTTGTAATCATAGAAACTGTTTTTCATTCACCTGAGACTTATAGAAAAGTATATTTCAGGTATAGATCACGGCCTTGTGCCTCTGTGTTTAATGTAGTAGAAAACTATGACAAAAGGAGCTGTCAAATATCTTGACAGAAACTCTAGTATAATATGACTTGAGTTGCCAAGATGTAGTATCACCCCAACCAGGGAATTCCTTGAGGGTAGGATATATCTTATGATCCCTAGCGAAATCCCTGGCACATGGTAGCTATTTAATAAAGAGATGTTGATCAGTTTGTCATTGCTGTACTATATATATTTCAAATAAGGTTGTTATTTCCCAGAAGTACTGACTTGGTGCAGAGTCTTAGAACTTTAACATAGATTATTTAGGCTGGTGTCAGGTCTTTAATTTTCCTCTAAATATTTGTGAAATTATTTGCCCAGAGAAAGCAGAGTGAAATGCACAGAATCTCAATTTTATTTTTATTAATTAAAAGACCAGAGTGAAGAATATCACGGTGACACATTATGAAATTGTTTTAAATTTCAGACACTGCATCAAACTGGATCAGTTGGTTAAAATGCACTTTTGGGGGAATAATTCAGGTGTTATGATCCCTAACATTTCTAGCTTTTAAACATTTGTTTATAGCAGCATTAGATTCTAACGGCAGAACACAATTTGATTAAATGGACATTAGCCATCCTCCTGGGTGCTGTGGAACAATAGTGCAGGATACAAGATGATATCACGCCCCAGAATCTTGTCTCTGGACCATCCTCTCTGTCAGTTTTCTAACCAAATCTCTTCAACATATGTTCCTTCTCATCTACTCCCCCCTCTCTATCCACAGTATTAATAACGGGCAAATCCCACAGACTTTCCACTCATGTCCTCTCAGTACAGCTTCTGAGTGTCCATAATAAAAGATGTTTGTAGCCTCACATATACCAACTTAGGATGTATGCATTGTTAAGAATACATAAGGAATTTAGATGGCATACCAACATCATTTTTATTTCAAAATTAAATGTTTGAGTTTACCTTCTTATGATGAATAATACTATTTTGACACTTATAATAGTGAAAAGTATTTCCTCGTATGATGAATTTATTTAAAATGTAAAAGTAACTTTATTTTTAAAAATATTATACATTTTTATATTGATTAATAGAGGATTGTTTTAAAAAATCACAAGGACATTATGCAAATGACTGAAGTCTAGAAACCTATGTCCTAGGTGTAATTAGCTAGAGTAAATTTTATCATTTTAAAAGCATTAACCAGAAATTCTTCTTCGGTAAGGAATGTCCCTACCTGCAGAAGTATCTACATAAGGTGAGAACTGAAAGGCCTGGGTTTCTAGCCCAGGAGAAGAATCCTTTCACTTGCTCTGAAGATAGAAAAAAATGAATGGAAAAGGGAGGAGTTTGGAGAAGAGACGATTCAGAGAAGGAGAATCTGGGCTCTGTTTGGAAAGGGGCAAAACATTAGTTGTAAGGGACTTTTAGAGTACACTCACATATCTTTTTGTTTTTTCTTTAATGTGATGTGTTTGCTGACCTCTCTGAGGACCCAGTCCTTCAGGAAAATTTCTTAGCTTGGCTGTGAATTGGTGTTGAATGTTTCATTTGTTGAATGTGTGAGTTCAGCATGGGCTAATAGCTGATATTATACCATTTAATTTTTAAAACAGTCCTACAAAATACATAACATTATTATCCCTATTTTACAATGTGTGGGAACTAAGACACAGAAGGCTAAATAACTTTTTCAAGGTCATAAAACTGCACCGCCTTTTCTTATATAATAAATATTTTATTTCAATACGTATGTGCATGTGTGTGTGCGTGTGTGGGTATATGTATACATTGCTGAGATGTCTGACGTTCCTGTCTTGATAAATGGTTTGGAAGAAAGGACCTTCGTGTGAGAATGAACACTCAAAGGAACAGGATGGCAGGAGACTATAAATGACCTAGGGAGATTTCAGAAATCTGAGAGAAGGCTTTAGACTTCCACAAGCTATAGAATTGAAGGGCTCCAGTCAATTTTCCCCAGATGTCAAGAGACAGAGAAGTCCTAGTTGACATTTTCTATTAAGTAAAATGTCTTACAGTTAAATATTTTGTTCGGCCATACTGATCACTTTATTTTTTGTTTGTTTGACGTCATTTAATTGAGTTTTCTAATTCAGCTTGGTCCTTGCTACTATGTGTCTGTCAGTATCCTTGGCAAAAAACATCAGAAACTAACTCCGGCTAACATAATCAAAGGTAATTTGGGAGTAGCTATAATGTACAAGCTCAAAAAATTGCTATGAAAAATGCTGGAGGACCAGGATTAGACATAAAAAAGAACTTTGGGAGTTCTAGAAAAGTTATAAAATGGAATAATGGCCAACCACAGGAAGAAGCTGTCAGAAGATTGTCTTTATGTATTTATTATACATTAATTAAGCACCTACAGTTTGTGTTAGAAAGAGGGAGACAATTTCCTGGGCTTAAGGATCTCACAGTGTAGCTAGATGACAATCATTGAAATAGAGTATTTAATATGATGATAAAAGCATTCTAATAGTAAGATACATACAATGAGCTATGTTCTCTGTGAACTATAAGGTAAGACTAAAGAGTAATCATACTAGATCTTGATTTTAGACATATGAGAAGCATTATAAGCATTTTCCTCTTAAGAGTCTCCATGGCAGAGAAAGCAGTCGACATAGGATGGATTGAATCGTGATGAAAAGCTGGTAGTGAATCAGGCCCTAGTTGGGGAGGCCAGTTCCTGATGAGTCCTGTCCCTTGGTAAATAGTGTCAGTCAACTTGGCAGTCAACAGGCAGCTCTTTCTAGACAATCTGACACCCACCTCGTCTGTTTTATTGTTCTGTTTTTTCCTCCTCAAGGCTCTGGAGGAGGCAGCTGCTTTTTTTTTTTTTTTTTTTTTTGGAGAGTTGAAGAAAGAAAAATGGAAACAGTGGCTTTGGTGATTTTGCAGCCGATACTCCGTAGAACATCTTTGGCTTGCATTTGGGGGAATGAGCCTTGCTGGTGCCTTACCATACTTAATACAGCCCTAAAACACTTAATGCCTGGCCGGGCGCGGTGGTTCACGCCTGTAATCCCAGCACTTTGGGAGGCCGAGGCTGGCGGATCACAAGGTGAAGAGATCGAGCCCATCCTGGCCAACATAGTGAAACCCCGTCTCTACTAAAAATACAAAAATTAGCTGGGTGGCACGCGCCTGTAGTACCAGCTGCTCGGGAGGCTGAGGCAGGAGAGGCTTGAACCCGGGAGGCGGAGGTTGCAGTGAGCCGAGCTCGCGCCACTGCACTCGAACCTGGCGACAGACGAAGACTCCGTCTCAAAAAAAAAAAAAACCACTTAATGCCTGACCTCAGAGACGGCCATACTTTTTGATTTTGTTTAACTGATTCTCCCACTGATAGGTGGTTTTCCTCAGTTGAAGCGTGATCCCTAAATGCAGCTCAGGTTTCTGTCTCCTTTTTCTTGCTGTTTATTACAATTTGAAAGTTTCTGCTTTCTAAGAAATTTTTTCAGTCAATTTTTATTTTAAGTTCCAGAGAGTACAAGTTTCAGGCAAAAGATAAACAGGTGAAGGAAAGTCCTTATGTATATAAATTTGCACTTAGAAGTATCTCAATGACTCCAGACATTGAGCAGAGGAAAAGTTTATTTTATATCTTGGTTCTTTTTAACTGTAGCTTCCTCCCACCCTTGACTCACCTGCCTGCCCATGTGCTCTCTACACTCTCGTGTCGCTGCCCCTGCAGTCCCTGGGGCTTCTCCTTCTTTAATAAGAACACCCTCATTTAAGAATCTGCTTCTCCTCTGCAAAATAACTGTTGCGATTTCTTATTGATGTTTCTCATTAGCAACCAAAAAAGCATCTTATAGAATTGTGAATCATATAAATGGTGGCATTTTCCACC
The DNA here is from genome assembly GCA_036589455.1 of Ateles fusciceps. Taxonomy (NCBI): domain Eukaryota; kingdom Metazoa; phylum Chordata; class Mammalia; order Primates; family Atelidae; genus Ateles; species Ateles fusciceps. Next base: position 11,273,727 of record JAZHEH010001005.1, on the reverse strand, counting down.
CTTGCTAAGGTTTCTAGGAAACTGAGAGCCAAATTTATAATCACCACTAATAAGTGTAGACGATCTCTAGGTATGTTCAACGGTTCTACATGCCTTTGTTATATTTTCCTACCCTTTTGATCTCTTCATATTGTTTCCTTTGCTTTTTAAATAACATATTGATCATTTTTTTGTAAACCACTTTAAGGATGTAAAGGAAGAAGGAGGAAAGGGAGAAAGAAATCCAAAAAGGAAGCATTTTCCAGGGAAAAAATCTTTTTGATTCCTTTGGTAGGCTTGATGCCAGGTACTAGGGAGCCACTAAATATTTTTTAACTGAAGATCAAACTGGCAAGCTTTTATATACAACATAGAAAATCTAAGTCAATACCAAAAGCTGAATAATTTAAATATAAAATACATAATCTTTATATAAAAGCAGTCACCTGCTATACACATGCGACAACATTAATTAAAAACCATAACAAAAGTGAGTAGTTGGCTTCAAATTAATTACCCAATTGCCTTAATTCTGTCATGGAACCAAGTTGGTATTCATTACTGTAGATCAAGAAATTACATTTATTGGATATCAATGTTAACTACAAGAATGAATTGAAATTTTCCAATCTTAGCAAATAAAAAAAGATAGAAATTTTTTAAATAGGAAAGTTGATTTTGGGTTTCATTAATACTGGTAAAAGTACATATTACGTTTTACTAAAGTCTGGAATGAAATGGTAATTTTAATGCTGAATATTCTAAAGCCTTGAAATAATTCATAGAATTTTAAAAATCAATATGTGTTAGTTGTTTGCCCTAAAGACTTATCGGTGTGAAATTGATGTGCAACTGGTTAATTCATGTTTGTAATCTGACAGTCTGAATTGTGAACTTGTGCAACTTTAAGGAAATTAGATGTTTTGCAGGAAATCTCTCTTCAGGCTCTGAAATTGTGACATTCATTAGCATATAAGGAGAAAGTGAGTGGGCACCATTTAAAAGGGGTTATTTTTATGTTGCTTTAGAAATGCAAATGAGAATAATACTCAAGTTTATTGCTTGACTGACAAAATGGTGATTATTCAGTTAGTACTTCGATTAGATCAGGAGCACAGTGAATATGAGCTGGAACTCATGCTGTGTTGGAAACCGCCGTGCCTCCTGGGGTCACAGGGGACTTCAAGCTAGAGACATCACAAACTACTGGAAGGAAGAAGACACATTTATATTTTGAAAGCAATGTTCTCTTGCAATGTGTGAAGTTTTCTGGTTGTGGAATTAAGCTAGCAATCTTCTATATGTGATCCTATACATCTTCTAAAGTGCTCCTAACACAACTTCAACTACCACCACCATGGGATGCTGGAAAATTAGGGTTTATGGAAAAAGTATGATGTGAGTTCAGCTCTTGGCTTTCTAACTTACTGGCTGTATGACCTTGAAGAATTTATGTAATCTCTCTGAGCTTTCAGTTTTGGCATCTGAAAATGGTATTTTTCTTAAGATTATAGGTAATCTTCAGAAAAACTAAGTAAAACTCTTAACATAGTATTTTGCACATGGTATGCATAGATAAAATGATAAATGTGTCTTTAGTCATCACAAGTATCATGAGAAGTAGGTATTTATTATCCAAAGGCTGATACTTAATTGCTATACTCCATAAGTTTCTTGATTGTTTAAATTTAACATCCATTTATTTACCGGGCTGACCTTAATAATCAGTAATTAAATTTGTTGAATATTTATCCCCTGATTGTGCCCATTCTCTGGTGAGGAAGCAAGCGTTCCCAAAGGTGATAGAAAATCTTCAATATTGGAGCTAATAAGTGGCTTAATTGGAATGAAACCACTGGTCTTCTATACCTTAGCACCATTTTCTCTCTGCTCTGCAGCTTCTGTGGACTTGGGCACAGTTTTGTTTGGTAATTGGAGAATCTGGGTTAAGATCCTGTGTCTCTTTGACTCTTGGTCTTGTGCTGGATTCCATACAGCCAGCTCTCCTTTATATGCAATCAATCCTTGATTGGTGACCCCGGTTTACAAGAAAATACCCCTGGCTTATTTCTTTCTGCTTTTATATCTGTCAATGTCCAGGCAGGAAAATGGAAACTGTTGTATATATTTCAAGCAAAGGGAGATTTAGTGCAGGTCACAGAGCTCCGTGGCAGAGCAGGGAGACAGAGATGTTAACCAGAGGTCAGGAAGCCTCATGATTCTCCTTGCTGTTATGGGTCTGCTGGAGGCACTGCCATTTCCGCACTTCTGGAACCATTTGCTCTTGCTCTCACTGCTTATAGCACCTCCAAATACAGAAGAAAAATACTCCTCTTTCTCCCCCTCATCTCCCAAATTTCCATCTTGAGTCTCTCATTTGGAAAACATAACCAGAAGCCAGTGGGAAATAAAGTCTGAAAAATATAGTTTTCAGGCTTCTGGCTCTCACTAATTGATATAAGTGCATGAAAACTGTGGCAAATAACAGATATATCTTCCCCACCATGTAAGCTTGGGTTCTTCGGGAACTTACTGCTGTGGAGCCTGATTCACCCGGCTTTAGAAACCTGAGGGTGCAGATGTGACTGCATTAATATAAGTATCTGAATCTCAATCTGCTTGACTGCAGGAAGCTCAGTCCTTTGTGCAGTTTACCTTGCCCACCTGTTTTGGAGAATTTGATCATTACTGAAAGGGGTGCTCCTAAGTGTCCTGACTTTGTTTTGCTTGCCAAGCTGAACCTCTGCAGTTTCCAGCTTTATCAGTTCCACTGAGGCATACTTTGAATTGCAGCCTGCTAAATGAGCAGTCTGTAGACCTCAAAGCTTGCCCCTGGACTTTGGTAAAGCAGAAGCTCCTTGATAATGAAAATTCACCTCATTTCACATGTGAAATGAGAAGAATATGTCTTCCGTGTCATACTTGATCAAAGTGGCTCCCATACTGAAATTGCTTGAGATAGAAGTATTTCAGATACAAGCATCGTAGCATTTCAAATTCTCAGACCTAATCTTCTTCCCTGGAACACACAGAGGGTTGGGTTATGATGAATTTTGGTATTAACAATTACATGTTCTCAGAATTATTATTGACCTGCATCATTCTGTGTCTGCTGCTCAGTCAACCCTGGTGTATCTGGCTTCTTTTCTTATGACACCTTATTATTCCTCCCTGCAGTTTGCTTCTTTTATTACCAATTTTTATTTAAATGTCACATTTTAACGAGTTTTTTTTAGAATGTTTCTTAGGACCTGTGCAAATCAGTGGATGCAAATAGCTTGGCAGGGGTAGAAGTATTGTCTAATTAAAAAAGAAAAAAAAATTACAAGATCTTTGTGACTTTCAGCTCAAGCCCAGTCAGAATTTCCTGTGTACCTAATGGATTACAGCATGGTCTAGATGGAAGGGTCACCTGGTTTCCTGTAAGACTGTGTCTTTTTGTCCTGCTTTCAAGCACAGGCTGTAATGAGATTCAAGAAATGTGATTGATGTTGTAAATTATTTACAATTTCTTAGAAGCTCTTTTCCATAAGCCTTGCCTATGACTTGTAGCTTCTTGCTGTCCTACAAAGCACAGTACACAAAAGAAATAAAAAGAGTTTCAGAGAGGTTAATTGATTTTTCCTCTGCTTATACAGCTAATAAGTAATTAACCTGAGATTATAATCCAAGTCTTTGCTTTCAAAATCACTGCCTTTTTCAAATTATCTCCCAGCTCCCCGAAGACAATCTATCTCCTAAGGTATATATAATTTAGATTAAAATGTTACTCAACCGTGACTAAATCAACCGTGAAAATAGATTTGGACAATACAAGGAAAATATTAAGTCACTGTTGTTTGACGCCTTGAATGTTTGACAGGAAGAACTCACTCTGGCTCAAATATCTCTCCAAACGAAACCTGTGTGATCTCACTGATAGTGGCCCCAACATTACCTATGATGCAACTGAGGCAGAGAAGAATCATTATTTTGCCCAAAGTCACATTTCTAGAAAGAGACAATGCTAGTATTTTCACCTAAATTTGTGTGATATCAGAGCCTATCCTTTGAACTTCAATGGTTTGCTTTTCTAAAGATTTCTTTGTGGCAGAAGGTCTATCATTTGACATTTTAGACTTAGGTTCTCAAACTGAAGGCCTAGCAGATAGGTTCATTTGGCCTGTCCAGGGTTTTAAAAATTGATTAAAATCCTTTTAGGGAAGCTGGGCACTCTCCAATTTACCAGAGTCATAACTGTGAGTCTCTATTGTCTGAAAGGAAGCCATCTTGAACTATCGTATTACCTTTCAGAGCCACAGCATACAGTTGTTCAGTGTGCAGTCTGCCTGCCTCGCCCTGGAGGGCTTTTCACCTTACCACTTCCATGTTGAAAACAGTAGTAAGAATTATCCTCAGCTTTGTAGAACCATATTATGACATTTAGTACCTGCTATTTTCTCCCTGGAATTCTGTTTTATTACCATTTAGCAAATAGGGTTGTGTTGAATTTCAGACATTTTTTTCAATTGGAACAAATTTCTAAATAAATACCTGCTAAATGATTACCATTTTATCAGTCAGGTAATAATGTTCAGGCAATGTTCTTATTTGCATTTCTAAAGAATGTAAGAAGAATATTTTTTCCCCCTTTTCTGCCCACTCACTTACTCTTTAGCTTATAATGACTTCGTTTAATTTCAAAAGGTTTTATACAACATACTTATCTTTGAATATTCAATACTATTATACCTTTGTGCATATCAGATATAGATGCATATTTATTTTGAGCTTTCTCTATCAATAGCGTAACTGACGTTTCTAGCCTCATCTTATCTCAAATGCCACCATTGTTCATTATATGTAATTACTGCATTTCAAATCCTCAAAAGATGAATTCCAGAAAAAGCGTATGTGCAAATAGATACATTAGAGTCATTTTTTAAATGTTAAAAAAAAATCGGCAAACTTCTTAGCATTAAAAAAATGTTGGTAATAGTAAGTACAGAGGCATTGTAGAAAACTAAATATGAAAGTTCAGAAATATGATCTATCAGTCTGCACAGAAGACAGAAAAGTGCTGTCAGGCATGTAGGAAGCGTGACGGAGGCTGAATGCAAGTAAGGTTACAGAGTTGACAGGAGGAGGGGGCTGAGGAAGCCATGAGAGTAGTCCAAGGGACGTAGGATAAGGACCAGAAGGAAGAAGAAGGGAATGAGGTAGAGGAAAGGGCACAGATCCTAGAGAAATTTATGAAGTAGCATTTCTGGTAGATTATGATGAATTGCATGAGGAGGAAGATATTTCTAAAGTGACCTTGGAGAGGAAGTGTGGTGCATAGGGAACGAGGACTTAGTTTGGTGTTGATTGACATGGAGAAAACTGAGATATTCAGGTAAAGCATGTCTATAGAAAGTTGGCTAACTTAGTGTGGCTTTCAGTTGGGAAATATTTTGGGGAGGATTCTAATTACATCTGCTGTATGCTCAATTAAATAGAAAAGAAATTGACTCCAAAAAGGGCTAATGATCTAGAGCAGTAAAAGGTAAACCTCTCTCCAAATATTAATATCCAGAAAACTGCCTTCATGTGGAACGTCTGCCTTCTCCGACTGAAGGGATCATTTTATTCTTTCATTTGCAAGGACTACAAACATTTTGCGTAATTAGGAAGTGTGCAAAAGTTAAAACTACGACCTTTCTGATCTGAACTCAGAAAGCTTATGAGAGAAAATCACCTATTGTGTATTCATTGGTAACATGGGAAATACTATTTTCTTTGTACTTTCACTTTTAGTCAATCTGATTGTGAGAATTGAGTCTAATATTTTTAATAATAAATACATTCTTTATGACTCATGAGGGTTACGGTGTGAGAAATGTGTAAATATTTGGAAAATAAATAGTGCATTGAGTTAGTGTGAGTTTTAGACAAGCTATGATAATTAAGAGTTTCAACTAATTTAATACTTTAGTAGAGGATAAGATAAAATCCCCTCCCTAAAAGGGAATGTTTTGATGGCTTGTCCTGGAATTGAACTGAATTTTATCATTGCACCACTGACAGACGTTTTGCAAAGCAAATTGAGTCATGCCATGGAGTCCTGAGAATCAGAAAAATTGTGACTGATTTCTATTTGTAACTTCGAGTATGTTATTTTCTAATTGCTGTTAGAATCACCCAGACTGACACCCCTAACTGAGGGCAAGGTGTATCGGCCAATCAATCTTCCATGATTGAGTGACTCAGACCACTTCTCTGGACAGTCAAGCCTGAGGGTTGTGACTTTCTACACTAGTGAGAGAGAAATTGGCTATGAGTAGAGACTGGTCTTGGAATTCATGAAGCACATTTGTGTGAACAAAATCAGAAAAGAAAAGGGTTCAATCCACTTCAAAAAAAAAAAAAAAAACTTTACTTCCAAAAATTTTTTTTTTTTTTGGAGGAGACATTGATGCTGCTAATTAAGAGTGGGGAAGTTGAAAAGTATTTAAAATATCTCATCTAGTCAAAAATTCCTAAGCTGTTACTCATGTATTTTTTAAAGCTATAAATCATATTTGATTAATTTTGACATGCTTCTATCCAATTATGTTGAACCGATGAGGTTTTACTCTGAAAATAATAACTAGTACCCTTTTTTATACCAGCTTAATTTTAGCAGTGTTTTATTTGGAATTACATAACCTTGACTCTGCCACCCTCTCTCTACCCTTCTTGTCATTGCTGTCTTAAGGCTGCCATCTCTTTCTGCGTGATTGGCATCATCTCCAAACTCCTTTTGACTGTAGTCCTCCCTACCTCCAATTCATTTTTTGACCAGATGACTGGCTGTCTTCTACAGCCTAAGTCCCAGCCTTTCTTTCATTCTCTTTCTCTGGTCAGTTTCCTACGCGCACCTCAATTATGAAGTCAGCTATCATCTCCTGACCCCCAAGCCTCCCTACCCCCTCCTCTATGCTCCCAGATCTGTCTCTACAAATTGCTGTTATCAATGATTTATAATTGTCATCATTGCTTGTAATTGTTTGTTTAACATGCCTACCTCCTCTGCTGACTTCATATACCTGGTATTTAGTCTGACATCTTATAATGTTGGAAGAATTTCACTAAAATTGAAAATGTCTTTGTTTTATTTTTTAACTTTTTAGGCAATATCTCCACATCATTAAAGTGCCATCATAGAAAGTTTTGTGCCCAGTGGATATTAATAACCATCACCCCCTCCACCCTATCCCCCCAAAACTTTCCTCACAACACACTGAATTTCACCTGCAGCCTGGAATCTGAGGCTATAGGATTTGGAGAGGAGATGGAAGGGTGAAAAGAACACAAGTTCTCTGAAGTTGAAAAGGCTTCTCCTGTGGTGCTGTTTGCAGATTTCATGGCAGGGGATCACTCATGACAGGGACAACATGCCCTTTATTTTGTATCCCTTCGGTGGGATCTATTCCTTTGCTCAGGTTGCCACCCTCACCACCATCCCTGCTGCTACTAGCTAACAGGCACTGAATGCTCAAAGAGTATAAGTGCTGTGCTCAACTCTTCACAAGTATTTTCTTGTGCACTCCATATGACCAGTCTATGAAGGAGTGCTCTTATTATCTGCATTTCATATTAAGGTGCACAAAAGTTAATTAGCTTGCCCAAATTTATACAACTAATAATAAGGGACAGAGCCAACCAGCCAAACCTGGGAGGTCTGATTGCAGAGCTCGGATCCCTGACTACCACATTGCAGCTATTTGTAGAATTTGCAGATACTAGTATTATTACACTAATTCCTAAGACCAGCATTACTCCTCTTACCTCAACAAGTGCTACTACTGCTACAGCTGTTACTGTTCATTTTATTTCTACTGTCTCTACTACCATAACCATAAACTCCTAAGACTTTCTTTGTTCCAGGGGCTGTGCTAAGGGCTTTACATACCATACCTTGTGTCACTGGGTCAGCAATATAAATAGTCCACTCTAAGAAGAAATGTCTGTACCATCCCAGACAGGTGAGGCCATGTGCTCTGTGATTCAGGACCCCCTCCAAGAAAATCGGGGAGGGGGAAATGCCCTTTCAATAACCTTTCTATTTCTCTTTGACTAACTCATTCTCTAGGAATTCTTTCTCATCTCTAATCAGAAATCCTTCAGCTGCTGTTACTTCTTTTATTTATTTTATTTCATTGGTTTTCCATCCTCAGAGGTGACTGACATCAGCTGAGGACCTAGAATGTTAGCACAGGAACACTCCTAAAGAGGGTTGAACTCCCTGCCACGTATCAGAATTCCATTCCCACTGCAGGATCCTAGAAAGCAGCAACTCTGCTTGGGCTTGAAAATTCCAGTTCTCTTTTTAAGTATGCTCAGGTAATTGGTTAAATTTGACTTAGCAGTCAACTAAACCCAGATTATTACATGCATCAGTTAAGAAAAGCAACAACAGTGAGATTGTGTCAAATTATGCAATATTTTAATAGTCAGGTCTGACAACAGGTTTTGTTTTACGGGATGTTAAGCTCATCCTCTGCTCCTTTGCTCCTCTCGTTTTCTGTGCTGTTGTTAAACATCCTAGTATTTCAGTCGTCCAGTTGCTGTCCCCATCTCTTGTCTCTTCCCACAGAACAGGTATTGTCTGTCTCTGCAGAGAGGTCTTGGCTACTGATTTTCCTCACTGGGCTTTCTAAGATTTCCTTAAGATAAGTTCAAATGGCCAGATTTTCCTGCCTAACTGAAAGCCCCTGGGGTCAAGGAGCTTGGTTCCATTTCAGTCTCTAAACATTTTCTAAGTGGGTAACTCTGGTTTAGGAGTGGCTGGTGCCTTTTCTGTTCTGTTGCCTTTTCTCATTCCCTCCTGTCTTTTCCACTCTGCTCAACACTCCTGTTCTCATTCACATTCAAAATTTATATTTTTCTACCTCTTTTTCCTCAACATCTCTGTCCCCCCACAGGTTCCTCCCTCACTTAGTTCATTGGACATACATTTCCCTTTTGCTTTACAAATAGATTTTTAGGAGTACTTGCATATGAAATGACAAATATTCACCAACTATCAATAATATGTATGATTGTTTGTGGTTAAAAAGGAGTATGAGATAACAATTCTGGCTGGTGATAAAACCTTATATTAATGATTTATTTATATAGTACTTCAAAGTTGCAATGTGCTTTCACATGCATTGTTATATAAGTCTCACAAAATGCAGTAAAATAAGGGCAAGTATAATTAACCCAACTTATAGATAAGGAAAATGAAAATTTGAGAGGTATGAAAGATATTTTCTTTTGCACTTAAAGACATGTTGCTAGTAAACAACAGACCAAGTTTTGAATCCGAATGTTTTGCTTGAGTTCAATGTTTTCTTACTATACATGTGTCAGTAAATAAACACAGGAGTATCAAAAGGATATCAACTTGACAACAATGGCATCACAATATGGTAAAGTATTGGTAGAGAGGCCTGTTAGTTTCATAGTGTTGTAGGTTGGAACATGTGGAAAGGTTAAGTAAAGTTTGGTGGGATGTGACTGGGATTTGAAGACAGAGTAAACCATCAGGATAGGGTTGGTTATAGGGAAACATAACAGGTACATGAGGAAAGATTAGTCCACGAAGCAGTGTTGTAATAAGCAGTTAGCATTAGGCAAATCCTGTAAATTAGACCATAGCAATGAATAATCTGGCAGCTGACAATTTTAAACCACAAAGAAATTTCTTAGTTTACTTAGAGAAGTTTCTCAAAATGTAGAGAAACTGTTGGAGTTCCTAGATTGGGAGGAATGATCAGGTAGACAGACTCCTGATCCTGAAGCCACTGGGGTTTGGAGAAATTATTACAAGAGGCAGTCAGAAACACCAGGATGCATTTGGATACCAGTCAAAGCTGGAATGCAAATTGACATCTGGGTCACAGGATCCATACAGAAGCCAAGAGCTCAGAGCTGGGATCCAAATAAGCATCAAGAATGACTTGATGTTGAATATTGTCAGTAATTCAGAATGAAGTATTGAAATGACCTTTGAGTTACCTTTATTGTGGATGGACCAGAGCTCCAGGGCAAGTTCTAATAATGATAAGCATGCCCTGTAGACCATTTTTTTTTAAAAAAAAAAAGACAAACGAAAAGGAAATTTCAGGGTGAACATACATCATCAGGAGAGACTTCACTAGAAGATATCCCTTGAAGTATAGAAAAAAAAGATTATCCATGGATTTACTAAATATTTGAAGAGCGCTGTTAGGATTCTTACAGTTTTAATCAAGAGAAACTAAATTTAAAATGACTTCAGCAACAGTGAGAATTTACTAGCTCACCTAATTGAAAAGTTCAAGAACACAACTTGCTGGACCACAACCTCAAAATTAGGTTATTTTGGCTCATAGGGTTTGGAAAGAGCAGAAGTTCAAAGAAGACAGCTAAGAGAGTAGAATCCAATTGTACTGGTTGGCTGATCACACTGGAGGTTTTCATGCCAAGGCCAAAGCTTACTTCTGACTCTCTGTCATGCATGGGCAGCTCTGAAATCTTGATTATAGATAGAAGCATTATGCTGGAATCCCCCCCCCTCAGTGAACTGGTTTCTTGTTAGGAATTGGAAAACATGAAGTTAAATACTCTTGAATTTAAAAGAACCTCTTCTTATGAACAAGCACTAATGAGTCTCCCTAATTCAAACAAATAATTACAGTTGAAATGTAATTTTCACTGTGACAAATGATTCTACTAATATTCCTTTCCTATTTATGGATATTTTTCTGACATATACAAATATGGTTGTATACATATGTGATGAATGGGTATACATGTGAGGAGGTGGCAGTGACTGTTCTTCTAAGTAAGTGTATATTCCCACGTGGTATGAGTTGCGTGGTTACAGCAGCTGTTGAGTCTCAGTGTGGTTTCCTTTTGGTTAGTCTGAGACAAGGCTCTGCTTGAGATGGAGAAGATAGTGAGGGCTAAGTCAAGGCTTCCTAAATATCATCATATCACAGAAACTTGGAGAGAGAGGAAAGGGACTTTACAGAGCAGGTTGTCCAATAGAAATATAATGCAGACCACAAATGCTAGCCACATATGTGATTTTAAATTTTCTTACAACTATTTTAAAAATAATCAAAAGAGACAGGTGAAGCCAATTTTGATAGTTTATTCAATTTAGCTTAACATATCCAAAGCATTATTTCTGCCTATGCTCAATGTATGAATTATTAAAATAGTATATATTTTTGTACTTAGTTTTCAAAACTCAGTGGTGCATTTTTCACTTACAGCTCAGCTGAATTCGGTCCAGCCACATTTTAAGTATTAAACATGGCTAGTGGCTACCATATCAGACAGTACAGTTCTAGAATATATATTCCAAGGTCAGCAAGTTACTCAAGTGGGTCACCAGCTTCCCTTCCTACTGCCATCCGCACTGGAAACACTGCCAATCTATCATTCTTTATTCCTGTACCTGGTTCTGTTGTGACTTCACCTTCCTTTTCAACACAATGTTTAGGGCTGCCATTACAAACTGATCAGTTTCTTGGCAAGCAACTTAAAACAATTTTGCCAGCACAGATGGTTCAGCTTCTGACTTTTCTTCCCTTTTCTTCCACCTTCTTTGTTGAGGCTGTGAAGCTCTCAGTGGATCTGGTGCAGTTGCTCTGCCCTTGCCTGACCTTGCCCCAGGTGAACATCCAGAACTTAAGGATGGAGTCTCTTTGCTCACATTGCCTCTTTTCCCCTAATATATCAACACATTTAGTTTCTCAAACTCAGCTTGTCTGTTGCTTGTTTCTTATACCCTGGCTATTTATAATGAATATTTTTAGCATGAAATACCTCAGAGTTTTTAATTTTTTTTGGTATCCTTTTTTTATATTATCAATTGCCTCATTTCAGAATAAACAGACTATATTTTCCAAGTTCCTTCTTTGGACCTGATATGTTTCATGCTTTTCTGTTTTCTTTTGTGACTCTGTCAAGTTACAGCTCATTTCCTGCTTTGGCCTTCTTTTTTGATCTTCCTCCTACAGCTTCTACAATCTTGGCTGGACCAGGCAAACCACACACAAAGAAGTGTGAGGATACCCTCCTCTGTGGATTTTCAGTCGTGTTTTCAACTTTGCATTGCGTCGATGGCTAGGCTGTGTGGGCTCCTGCTGGCTTCATTAGTGTTTTCCTTGGGCTTCACTGCAGATGCCTATTGATAGCCCCACGTTGTCTGTACATAAAATTTGGTCTGCAGCAAGAATCTGAACAAAAACAATTTTGTTTTGAATTGAGAGCAGGCAGTACCTTGGGTTTTCATTCCATAATTAACTTAAATGATTACCTAGTTTTCAAAAAAGATTTTGCTTTCTTTGTCAGAAAAAATATATTTATCTAATTTAGTTAAGTATCTTAATTTTCTTTGAACAGGCAGTGTTTGTAAGGACTTTTTTTCTTGCAAGCCTCGTTAATTGGAGTTCATTAGACTTCATAGATTATTAAAACTGGAAGGGACCTTAAAAATGATCTGGCCCAGTCCCAGTGTTTACAAATTGGAACAATGAGGTCCGGTGAAAAGGGGGAGATGTCCCAAGTTACCTACAATGGTCAAAACCAAAATTGGACTGAATTCTCAAGTCTCCTTACTCCAAAATCAAAACTCCTTATTCCTATGTCCTTTTCCTTTTTTCTCTCTCTTCCTTCTTTCCTCCTCCATTCTTTCCTTACTTTCTTCTTCTCTTTCTTCATTCACTTTCTTTTCAGTCTTACTAGAGAATCAAGATTATCTCCACTAAAATATAACCTTCACAGAGTATAGTCCAGATATACCCTATCTCAACCTAAATGAAAGCGGTTGGAATCAGCTGTATGTGTTATAATCCTCAGTATACTTGTGTGGTCACCAAAGCCTAGGTAATAGTAACTGGCAATTTGTATTAAATTGACAGTGGCCCTTAACTTTGAACTTTTAATATTCACATTCATTTCTTGAATGAAGACTTGAATGGTTAACCAAATTTGTGGTTGACATGAAGGAATAGTGACAGGTTGAGCAGCCTGATATGAGGTTCCAGAAGAAAGGGAAACAGGCACAAATAGGTTAAAGGTGTGTACAAGGTTAAAGTCAACAAAGCATGGTAGAATACCCTGGAGCTTAGCACAGCAGTGAGCTGTTATCATCCCTATGCCTGAAGGGGCGAGGGGAAAGAGTCATCACTAGACTCCCCAGAGAGATCAGTCACATAGCTGCTGCCAACCTGCAACCCACCAAGGTGGGAGATGAAGAAATACCATGACTTCACTCTCTTGGTAATCTGTCCTGTTAAGTAAACCCAACTGGAAGCCAGAGGAAAAGGAGCTGGTTGATATGGTCCATATGCTGAGCCTGGCTGGAGGAAAGTATAGAATGGATCAGAAAGAGCAGATGGAACACACAGGACAATGGTAGTGAAAGGTTGCTGCTTTTGACTGCATAGTATCTATTCCCTTTTTCCTTGCTGATAGCACCTTGATTTTGCTTTGGAGGAATGACTCCTCCTTGTCTCCTGAGTTTTGGGTGGGGTGAGCTGTGTCACCAGGCTTCAGAGTGGACATGTTCTGTAGGTCTGGCCCCACTTAGAGCACCTGATCCCTGGCTACAGTGATCGGTTCAAGAGAGTACAATCAGAGTGACTCCCAGGACTAAATCAGAGTACTGCTTTTTCCCCCTAGAGCTCCTGAGAATATAGAGGCCTAGAGATGCTGATGGCCATCTCCTCATATTTTGGAGAGTCTGCCCAATGATGAAGCAATCGCTGAAGACGGAATTGTTGAGAGACAGTGGGAGTGAGGCTAAGTCTTGCTGACTTATTTGAGTCTGTGACTTCCTTCCACCATGCATTCACCTAGACCCTCCTACTGCAACTTTTAGCAATGCAGCCACACTTTGCTTTTTACTTGAGTCACTTTGAGTTGAAGTTTCTGAAATTTGAAACCAGAGTCCTGATTAATTCATTACTGTTAAGAACCAGGTAAAGACTTGACTAGCGTAATACTGCAAGCACTGTGTGTTAGGTGCTTGCATAGCTATAAATACCTGAGACTGGGTAATATATAAACAGAAGAGGTTTAATTGGCTCATGGTTGGTTAGTCTGTACTGGCATCTGCTTGACTTCTGGGGAAGCCCCAGAGAGCCTTTGCTCATGGCAGAACGTGAAGCAGAAGCAGGAGCAGGCACCGAAGCAGGACCAAGAGAGAGGAAAGTGGGAGGGACTACACACTTGTAAACAACCAGATCTCATGAGAAATCACTCACTATTGTGAGAACAGCACAAAGGAGATGGCATCAAACCATTCATGAGAAATCCATCCCCCATGATCCAGTCACCTCCCACCAGGCCCCACCTCCAACAATGGGGATTACAATTCAATGTAAGATTTAGAGTGGACGAATATCCAAACCATATCAAAATGGAAAGGAAATAATGATATAAGATTCTGGAATTAATAAAACTAACTACGGTTGGGTTCAGGTGATTAACAGGAAAATGCAATAAGATTAGTAGAGTTATCTTGTAGCTGATCATTTATCCTGTTAATTACTCTTCCAATTTTCATTAAAATAGTTAAATGACCCTGGTGTAGTGCAGAAGTCATTAAAAACTATGTTGGCTATTGTGGAGTTTATAAGGTAAGTTGGAACCTTTTTATATGGGTGATAGAAGAAAAAAATCTGTCTGTATGTACAGAAAATAATCTAGAATGATATGCACCATTGCTTTAATTTACATTACATTATCCTTTCTGGTGAAGATGATCACGGACACTAAAGTTCATTCACCTGTTGATATTTTTCCGCTTTTTGTTAATGATCATGTATTGCTTTGTAATAAGAACAAAATAAAGCAGACTTATTATAGTCAGCAATATTATATTATCACAGCAACTGAAGAGGGTAAATGCTGATCACAAGGGAGAGGAGTTTCTCACTAGCAGATAGAACATGCCCTTGTAATTTATCAGCTAAGTGAATGGACTTGGTATGAGAAAGGGGAGAAAGCGCACCTATTAGGATCAGGAGGGAGGGTGTTAAAATAACTGAGCCTACAGGTAATGCAGCCCTGAACTAGAGAAATAGAAACAGGCCATTTTTACCTACTTTCCCGTCTTGAGATAATGATCATTATAACACACTGTGTCAACTTTCCATCAAGGAGAATTCCAAACACATTTTGGAAAAATAAACCACCAGAAACGTTTAAAATAAGTGTGCCTTTTCTTTCTTAGGCATCTCCAACAGCATGTGTGTCAAAAAGCAGTAACCCCTGCAGTTATCAAGACAGTTCACTTGCAAGCTCCTCATATTTCTCCTTCGTGCAGATGCCCAGAATCCATTCATTCAGCTAATACATGGCCCTTGTTGCCTAGCAACATTTGTGGAATTGCTATGTGTGCTTCTTAATCACTGTAAAGTCTTGTCCTTTATTTTATATTGAAAAATAGAAAAGGAGAGAAAGCTCGTGGAAAACAAAGGGAAAAAGAAAATGGCCAAACTATATCTTCCAGCTGCAAATTAAATCACAGCATCTGGTTAAATTTAGACAGGACAACATTTTTCAAAAAACTGGTTTGGGTCACACTGGAGAAATTGATTGACAAGTGAAAGTCCTGAATCAGCATTTTATCTGAGCAGTCTGCAAGAAGAGGATCCAGGAATTTAACCACTTAACATACCTTTAGGAGTTTTCTATCCACCAGGCTATGAGGGCTGAAGAAAGCCTCCACTCACTCTTTTTCTCAGATAGTTGTGATGAGCAATGTTTTATTGGAAGGACAACATCATATTAGAATTGTTTGGAAATGCCCTGGCTTCTGATGATCCTTCTGGAACTTATAAAATTTGTATTTTCAGGTTCTACAACTTCTGGGATAGTGTAAATTCCATTAATTTATTCTTCCCTGGAGTCAAATCTCACTCAAAAGTTTCTAAGATTAATATTTAAGATGAATTTTCACAGTAAAAAAAAAATACCCTTAAAAATTTCTTAAACTGTATACATAAAGTACGTTATACAAAAGTGGGCCCTAATATGTCCTTTCTCAATAAATCCACATTACCATTTTTCTAGTGTTGGAACAGATTCTCTTGAGAACTGTAATATTTTGGGGAGCCATAATGTTTGAAAATTCAAAAATTCATATCTTTGATCACCAGAATTATAAGCAGAGTGCCAGAGTTTGTCCCCAGTGAAGGACAGTGGGGACTGAGTTGACAGAAGGAAGAGAAGATACCCAGCTCTTGTCTCATGTTTATTTGAGGACATGTGATCATTGGAAAACTGAACAGAATTGCGTGTAATATTCAATTGGCTCCTCTCTTTCTCTCTCAGAGGAGGTTAGCTGTGTGTGCAGTGCAATGCCATTGTAAGTAGTGCTTTCTTTTTATTTCCAATATCTTACCAATTTTTAGGCAACAAGGGGGTCCCTACTCCTATCATTCAATAAATCATTTATTAAAAAATTATTCATTCTTATTCCCTATCTTCAGCACAGAACTAAAGTACTGCAAACTTAAAAAAGATCCTAACTGATATGAGCCAGTCTGTCCCTTGTCTGATGTAAGAATCTCTTCTGTATTAACACTCCTGATAGAATATGTAGCATTCTGACTGGCCATCTGGGAGTTAATGGCTGAAAATCAGGCAAGCTCCAGAACCAATAAAATATTAAATCCTACTGCTTCTACCTCCTTAATCCCTCTGAAATTCTTTTTTTTCTTTATTTTATTTTATTTATATATATATTTTTTTTATTGCATTTTGTGTTTGGGGGTACATGTGAAGAACATGCAAGATTGTTGCATAGGTACACACATGGCAGTGTGATTTGCTGCCTCCCTCCCCATCACCTATATCTGGCATTTCTCCCCCATGCTATCCCTCCCCAACTCCCCACCCCCCCGCTGTCCCTCCCCTTTTTCCCCCGACAGACCCCAGTGTGTGATGCTCCCCTCCCTGTGTCCATGTGTTAGCATTGTTCAACACCCGCCTATGAGTGAGAACATGCGGTGTTTGATTTTCTGTTCTTGTGTCAGTTTGCTGAGAATGATGGTTTCCAGGTTCATCCATGTCCCTACAAAGGACACGAAAATTCTTTTACATCTCTCTGACAATGGCTTGATTTAGAAGAGTATCATCTCCCACTTGGGTTACTGCACCATCCTCCTTGTTGGTCACGCTAAGGGGCTAATAGAAATGTTATTCTCTTGTCTCCCTCCATAATCCATTCTGCATAATACATTTGGGGTGATGCTTCTAAAATGTCAATCTTGTTATGCTTCTTTTTTGTTTAAAAGTCTTCAGTAGGCCGGGCATTGTGGCTCACGTCTGTAATCCCAGCACTTTGGGAGGTTGAGGTGGGTGGATCACGAGGTCAAGAGATTGAGATCAACCTGGCCAAATTGGTGAAACCCCATCTCTACTAAAAATACAAAAGTTAGCTGGGCGTGATGGCACGCGCCTGTAGTCCCAGCTACTCAGGAGGCTGAGGCAGAAGAATTGCTTGAACCTGGGAGGCGGAGGTTGCAGTGAGCCGAGATGGAGCCACTGCACTGCAGCCTGGCGCCTGGCGACGGACCGAGACAGTGTCTCAAAAAAAAAAAAAAAAAAGAAAGTCTTCAGTAGTTTCCCATTGTTTTCAATGGATTAAATCCAGACTTTTTAACATGGCTGTTAAAGACTTTTGTGAGTTGGCCCCTGGTCTGTCTGTATTGTATCATACCACTTTCTACTTTACTGCCTGTATTCCAGTTCTAATGCATTACTTTAGTTTTTCCGTAAATGGCATTCTCTGGCTGCTGAGAGCATTCTTCTTCGTGGCACAGTCTTTGGAAAGCTTTTGTGGACTACTGAAGCCTAGATTAGCTGCTTCTCTAAAATGTCCCCATAATATTTTATATACTCTTCTCATTATAATATTTATGATATTGTATGATAACTGCCTGTTTGTTTGTTTCTCCTGCAATACTTTAAGATACATGAAGGCAGGCACTGCTTATTTTACCCAGTTTCTTAGAACAGTATACACCTAATAAATATTTGTTGAATGAATGTGAAAGTAAGCTTGGTTAAAATGTTGTCTCCAAAATAGCCTTAGTTATCACTTGATAAACCAGCTCTTCATCCAGACAAGAATATATTTTTGGATAGATTACAGATTTGGGGTATAGTCCATTCTGCCTAAGTTTACAGTTGCAGTTAGACAGTCCAGAGCAAGGGTCTAAGCTCCTGCACCATTTCTCATCTTAGCTGTTGCCCTCCAGTGTTCCAATTGGGATTCACTAGGGATCAATGATTTGGCAGTATAGGACATTGCCAAATTAAATTTCAAAGTCTAAATAAATAACTTTCATGGTTTCTCCAATTTCACATTGACTCCTCTAAAAATTCTAATCAGTGAGTGATGTGGGGCTTATCCATGGGACATTTATGTTTTAGTCTCCAATTATTGAAATCCACTAAGACAGACAGAAAAATAGAATATTCTGATAGCTCCTACACATATCTCCTTATTCTTATGATTCGACCAAACTGGACCATGTTTCCTGTGATAAACTAATTACTATGGTCAGAGAAACTTGGTGCTCCAATTGGCTGGACCTGAGTCACGTGCTCCATCTCTGGAGGCACGTGGTGCCCACCCAGGGCACTTGAACTGTAAGTGGGAGTGGAGAAGTTCATCAAAGGTGAATTAGAGCCTTCTTAGGAAAAGCATGGGGAAATGACGCTGGGAGGACGGGTATAAAAACAACAAAGACCTATCAAAAAATGACTAATTTTATTTTTTTCAACTATCTTCAGTCAATTCATGAGCGCTGTACAGCACACATCATTGCTGCCTGAATCAGAGCATGCGCAGGCCAGGCCAACATTGGTCCAGTCTGTGCCCACTGCTTTTTTTTTCCCCCTCAACAGTATTTGTGCTGTGATCTCAGAACATGGAAAAGAAGTAATTATCATGTGCCTAAGCACTGTGTTAAGAATATAAATATCTTTATTTCATTTTACAAGTGAGGAATTGGATGCCTGGGAAGTTAAACAATTTCTCTGAAGACTAAGAGGAAGGAATAGAATTGAGGCTCTTATCTAGATCAAGCTAACGCCAAAGCCATGCTTCCCCCACAATACCTTTTTACTTCCACCATTATGATTAAGGTTTAACTGAAAAAAGAATTGCCTTTATCTCCATAAATGATCTACTGTAATATTGCTTAAGTTAGAGGGACATAAAACAATCCTTGTACCTACAGTGATTTGAAATAGTGCAGTTTAGGGAAAAGAATAAAAATCTTTTAAATGTTACAGAGAACTTCCAATAAACTGTTATTTTTGACAGGAGGCTAATTCATAGAAGTGACAAATCAGTTACGGACCTATTTTATATATCAAAGAACGATGGGACCTGTCACCAAATATTTTGCATGGATTTAAGCCACAGCATCATAAATGTAAATATAAATAAAATTTAAAATAACTCAGTAGCTGTTTTTTTTTATTTTTATTTTTTTAGGAGTTTTGGAGCAGAGGTTTAATAGGTAGAAGAGAAGAGAAAAAGAAACAGCTCTTTCTATAGAGAGAGGGGTCTCCTAGTGGAAAGGACCAGAAGCTGGCTTTTAACCATCACATAAAGTTGATTATGTCTCTCTCCTTCATAGAAACAACAACAATGGCAGCTGACATTTACGAAGCACATATTATATACTGGATATATAATAGTGCTAAATATTTTACATGCATTGTTACCTCATCTAAGGAGTCAGATTTGGGTGGAGTTAAGCAACTTGCCTAATGTCAGAGAGCTAGTAAATAAAATTTAAATATGCATATGGCTCCATTTTTTAAAAACCAGTGTGATACTGCATTAACATCCTCAGTTGTGTTCACATGAAAATTCAGATTTCTTACATTGGCATTCTGAGTGTGTCAGCCTATCTGCAGTCTTGTTATACCTCATATTTACACCTGCCTGTATGCCAGGTGCCCTAGCTGTATCATGTAAACTGCAGTTCCTCAAATCCTTCCTGCATTCTTTCAGCTCTAATTTTGTTCATTTTCTATCCTTTCCCAATAATGTCCTTATTCCCCATCACTGCCTTTCAAAGTACTGCTCATATTTCAAATTCATTTGAAAGGACACCTGCTTTTCATTCCTTTTTTCCTCCCATCTCTACAATTCGAAATTAATCTGTTATTCTCTTTCAGTTTGTATTTTCAATATTTTTTAAAATTCCATGTATATTAACATCATTTATCTGTTGAACTTCTCTTCTATCAGATTGTGAGACCCAGAGGGCAGTTGCCATGCCTTATTTATGGGACTATCCCCCACTAAGCATAGCACAGATCCTGACATATTGTAGGGTGTGTAGAACTGAGTTGTGCATCAAAGATTTGCATGCTTCTTGGTAGCAGTTAATACACCATGTGTTGTACAGGCCATTCAGAGAGAAGACTGCTATACTCTGTAGGGTTAAAGATCTCAGCTGCAACAGTCTGGGTTGATTTGTTTTCTAATTTTTTTTTTTTTTAAATCACAGAAACATTTAGTTTCTTCATCTATACAATGGTGATACAAATCTGTTATATGATCCTGACTTCAGGGCCATAGACAATTTGTCCTGAAGGGGACCCGTGGCCCACTCTGTCCTTCAGTGTAGCTAGTAACTGTGGAATGTGAAGATCCAGAGCATGCTTTCCTCATGAAAATGTAATCTGTGGTAACATAGAAAGAATTGAATATACTGAAAAAAGCAGAGACCCAAAAGACCAAGCGGTAGAATATCCTGGCTACAGCTGTGTCCCTGGTTCCAGCTGACCCTGGTGCCCCCGGAGCCAACACCAGCTGTATTGTGCTTTTGTGAGATATAGCAGTTAGTTCCTATACTGTCTGAGCCATCAAATGCAATAGTTACACAGAGATACCTTATTTTACATAGTGGTTTAGAGTTTACAAAATGTTTTCCCTTTGTCATCTCATTTAGTATACTAGGTAGCCAGCCATCTTCTCCACTGTGTTCCTACCCCACTGGTCCAGGTAAGTGGTGAAAAAAAATGTTTTTCTTGGAACAACTATGTCAAGAAATAATAACATTACCAATGCCTGAAGTGCCCAGTCCCTACCTCTACCTTGCAAAGATAAGTCTCTTACTCCTGAGCTCAAGATATCCACCTGTCTCAGCCTTCCAAAATACTGGGATTACAAGAGTGACCCACCACATCTGGCCCTCTTTTTAAAGGCTAAATGCTATTCCTCTGCATGTATTTATTATATTTTATTTATCCATCCATTAATAGACATTTTGGTTGTTTTTCTACATCTTTCCTTTTGTGGAAAATGCTGCAGTGAACAAGAGAGTGCAGGTATTTCTTCAAGACTCTGATTTCAATTCCTTGGATAAATACACAGAAGTAGGATTGCTGGATCACATGGTAGTTATATTTTTACTATTTTGAGGAACCTCTACACTGTCTCCCATAATGTTTGTGCCAATTTGCAGTTTCATCACCAGTGTAGTAGGGGTTCCTTTTCTCCATATATTTGCCAATATTTATCCTTTTTTTACAAAAATAATAGCCATTCTATGATGTGAGGTGTTATCTCATTGTGGTTTTGATTTGCATGTTCCTGATGATTAGTGATGCTGAACACCTTTTCATATGCTTGTTGACTAGTCATATGTCTTCTTTGGAAATACATCTATTTAAGTCCATTAGCCAATGTTTAATTGCATTATTTGTTTTTAGTTTTTGTTTTGTTTTCTTTGCTATTGAGTTGTGGGAGTTCCTCATATATTTTAAATATTAACCCTTTATCAAATATGTGGTTTGTATGTGTTTTCTCTTATTCTGTGGGTTGCTTTTTCATTTAATTTTACTGTTTATTTTGCTGTGGAGAAGCTTTTTAGTTTTATGCAATGCACCCTTGTTTATTTTTGCTTTGTCACCTCTGCTTTTGGTGTCATACCTAAAAAAAAATGTACCCAAAACCAAAAACGCAATAAGATATATATTTTAAAAAATTATTGCTAGAACTAAACTCAAAGATCTTTTCAATTTCTCCTTCTCAGATTTCTTTCATTGCTGTTTTTATTGTTGTTGTTGTCGTTGTCAGTATACAGAGCTTTTGCCTCATTGGTCAAATTTATTTATAAATCTTTTATTCCTTTGAAATTATTGTAAATGGGATTATTTTCTTAATTTTTTTTTATATTTCCTTACTAATGTATAAAGCTACAACTGATTTTTGTGTGTTGATCTTGTATCTTGAAACTTTCCTTTGTATCCTGAATTCCTTTTTTAGCTCCAACGTCTTTTTTTTTCTGGAGTCTTTAGGGGTTTCTACATATAGGAACATGTCATCTCTATTAGTCCTATTGAAATAAGCCTAGTGAAGAGACTCCTTTAGTGACTGGTGCTGATTAGGCCCCCAATAGTGTGTGAATAAGTATGTATATTAAAATAGATTCGTATTTTATTTGTCCTTATATTTAAACTAGCTGTCTTAAAGCAGCACATGTTTTTTGGAACCCAGTTAACAATGCTTTCCTTTTTATGAGTTTATTTAAAATATTTACATTCTAAAATATTTGGATGTATGTCTACTATAGTAATTTTTATTTTCTAGTTGTCCTTTGTTTTATAATTATTTTATATGCTTTCCCAACTTATTTTGGACTAAAAATTTGTCTCTTATTATTGCTTTTCTCCTTTATTGATTTCTTAGAAGTATATTCTTTAATGATTATTGTAGAGATTAAAATATGCAACTCTGTGTTATTAGCTTAATATAAATTTATACTTTTACCATTTCTCAGACAATGCTAAGCCCTGAAACACTCTGACTCTATTTATCTTTTTTTCTCTCTTATACGTTTTGCATATTAAATCTAGGTATGTTTAAACTGCACAAAACATAATATATTGTTTGTATAGTAAGAAATAATTTAAATATACTGACATATTTATCATTTCCATTGTTTTTCATTTCTGTTTGCATTCCCATGTTTTTCTCTGGGATCATTTTTCTTCACAAAGAGAACTCTTTTAACCTTTACCAGTACTAGATATGATGAAAAATTCTGTTTTTATTTGTCTTAAAGTGTTTTCATTTTTATTTCACTTTTGAAGGATAATTTTAATGGATATAAATGTCCAGGTTGACAGTATTGTTTTCTTTCAGCAATGTAGAGATTTCATTCATTTGTGTTTGATTTCCATACTTACTGTTGAGAAGTCAGATGTAAGTCTTATCTTTTCTTTAAAGGAATGTGTCTATTTCCTCCCCCAGCTCCCAAGCTCTTTTTAAAAAAAAAAAATTTTTTTATTATACTTTAGGTTCTATGGTACATGTGCAGATCATGCAAGATTGTTGCACAGGTACATACATGGCAATGTGCTTTGTTGCCTCCATCCCCGTCACCTATATCTGGCATTTCTCCCCATGTTATCCCTCCCCAACCTCCCCCACCCCCCACGCTGTCCCTCCCCTGCCACCCCCCAACAGATGCCAGTGTGTGATGCTTCCCTCCCTATGTCCATGTGTTCTCATTGTTCAACACCCACCTGTGAGTGAGAACATGTGGTGTTTGATTTTCTGTTCTTGTGTCAGTTTGCTGAGAATGATGGTTTCCAGATTCATCCATGTCCCTACAAAGGACACTAACTCATCATTTTTTATGGCTGCATAGTATTCCATGGTGTATATGTGTCACATTTTCCTTGTCTAGTCTATCATTGATGAGCATTTGGGTTGGTTCCAGTTCTTTGCTGTTGTAAACAGTGCCGCTATGAACATACCTGTGCATGTGTCTTTATAGTAGAACAATTTCGAATCCTTTGGGTATATACCCAGTAATGGGATTGCTGAGTCAAATGGAATTTCTATTTCTAGGTCCTTGAGTAATCACCACACTGTCTTCCACAATGGTTGAACTAGTTTACACTCCCCACCATCAGTGTAAATAGTAAAAGTGTTACTATTTCTCCACATCTTCTCCAGCATCTGTTGTCTCCAGATTTTTTAATGATCATCATCCCAAGCTCTTTTTAAAATTTTCTATTTACAATTGAGTTTTAAGCATCTTTTTTCTCTTTATTTTGTGCCTAGGTTTTCTTTTACTTTGTATTGCTCTTGGTTGGGTTCATAATATTTCTTGATTTGTGATTTGATGTGTTTCAGCAATCTTAGAAACTTCTTCAAATTCTGCTTTTGCCCCTTCCTTCTCTCCATCTTGGGGACTACCAATTGCATATACCTGATACCATTTCAATGTATCTCATCTATCAGCTATACTTTTCTTTTGGTGTATTCCATTCTTTCTTTCTTTCCTTTTTTATTAAGTTCTGGGGTACATGTGCAAGATCGTGCAGGATTGTTACATAGGTATACACATGCCATGGTGGTTTGCTGCATCCATCCCCCCATCATCTACATTAGGTATTTCTCCTAACGTCATCCCTCCCCCAATTCCCCCACCCCCTGCTACCCCTCCCCTAGCTCTCCCCACCCACCAACAGGCTCCGGTGTATCCCATTCTTTCTTATCCCTGTTATCCAGTCAGTGTTTTTCTCTACTTGCCTATCTTCCTGTTTTTTTTTAATGTTCTCTTTATCTATGTCCTATAATCCATATCCTGCTATTACATTTATCAACTAAATTAATTAATTTCAATAATTGTATTTTAAAATTCTAGAATTTACATTGATTTTAAAATATTTTAAAATCTACTTGTAAAATTCTGTTCATCTTATCATCTGTTTTCTTGGACACGTTAACTAGTTATTTTAAAGTCTGTGTCTTACAACTCCAATTAGCTCACCAGTCATTCTTTCAACATGAATTTTGTTAGCAGAGAGAAGGCTAGTGGTCAGGCAATTATAAATAAGTCTGACAATACTAAAGAGTAGATTTACTTTAAGTAGAAGGTGATTTGGTCAGAATTTATTCAATAAATATCTATTTAGTACCTACTGTGTTCCAAGACACTTTTTAAAATGCTAAACTTTATGGCTTGAAGGTCTTACTGACCGCTAACCTTCACTGATTTTACTTTTTCTGACCTCACTGCCCTTCCTTTTTTTTTTTCTTTTTTTTTTTAAGACAGTCTCGCTCTGTCACCTAGGCTGGAGTGCAGTGGCATGGTCTTGGTTCACTGCAACCTCCACCTCCTAAGTTCAAGTGATTCTCTGGCTTCAGCCTCCTTAGTACATGGGCCTACAGGTGTGCACAACCACACCTGGCTAATTTTTATATTTTTAGTAGAGATGGGGTTTTACCTTGTGGGCCATGCTGGTCTCCAACTCCTGATCTCAGGTGATCTGCCTATCTTGGCCTCCCAAAGTGCTGGGATTACAGGCGTGAGCCACTGTGCCTGGCCTCAACTACTGGCCTTTTGAGCATCACTTTTCTGTCTCATTTCTTTACCACCAACATCTCCCCCAAATCAGTCTGTCAAACTTCCCTCGGCTCCTCCTCATTTCTTCTGACTATTCTATGGTCCTACTCTTGCCTCTTAATCTCAGAATCTCCCCCTCAGAGTTTACTGAGGAAACTTAAGTCATCCCAGATAAACCTTTCTTTACCTCCAGCATTCTGGAATGAAGTTATTTTGCCTCCCTTGTTATAAATGTGCTCGAGAATGTTGATTGTTCAATTATGGACATCATCAGAATGTAACTACTTTTAAAAATCCATTTGCTCATCAACTTAACAAAATCTTTTATGGAACACTTTCTATGTGTCAGTCACTGTTATGAGTGTAGGAGGTCCTTGTTCTCACTCATCTTGTGATATAGTGAAGGAGATGAACCTTTATCAGTCATAGATGCAAGGATTTAATAGAGACTAAATAACTTACGCAGGAAACAAAATGGATTCTTTAACATGTTTCTGAAAAAATCACATGTTGGTTGAAGGGTCAGATCAGGCTACCTAGGAAAGTGACAGTTGAAAGGTCCAATGCAGAAGCTATACAGTGGCTGGGGGAGCAATGTAAAGAGAAGTGCAAATACCCTGCTTTAGGAGAGAGCATGGCACCTTGGAGCAATTGTAAAGGAGTGAATATAGCTAGAACACAGTGACGCGCACAGTGTTAAGAGGTAAGACCTAATAAGAAGCATGAGACAGGCATTAGGGACTTTTGGTAGCTACATTTAATGCATTGTTCTTAATTCTTAGAGTGATAAGAAACTGTTCCAAGTTGGGTTTTAAGGTGGTGTATGGCATGATTGGTCATACATTTTGAACATATTACCCTGGTACTTTGGAAAACAGCTTGGTTGAAGCCTAGAGTAGATGTGAATTTAGCTTTTCTTTTTGTGTAAAGAACTAAACTTGTGGATAAATAAAAAATGAATATCACATGCATCCTATACATAAGAGATTCATGTAGTCAGAGATGTATGCAATAATGGGGCCATGAATAATAACCAACACAGAGCAGGGTGCCAAGTACCATAGAGAATGTATGCTCTGGCTGTGCAGAGGACAGGAGATTGCTTCTGCATGAAACTATCAGAGAAGGCTGGATAAAGGCAGCATCCGAGCTGAGCTTCAGAGAGTGGGTAGAATTTGTATGCGCTGAGTCCTGGAAAGGATGTCCTAGTCAGGTGAGTGGCGGCTTCTTCTCTGAGAGCACTTCTCACTCTACCTCTTCATGGGCTGCTTACTCAATGCTCTGCCTTCTCAGCTTATTACATTTGATCTGGTTTATTTCATAAGGCTATCAGCTCTACAAAGTCAGGGCCATAGTCATCTTGTTCACTATTGAAGTTTTAGCACCTGGCGGAGTGCTTTTCAGAGTCAATGCTCAATAAATACAGGCAGAATGAATGAAAAATGGACATGGAGGCAGGAAAAATCAGAGTTCATTTAGGAAAAATGAGTCATTCAATTTTGTTAGAGCAGTACTTCTCAACGGGGGCAGCTCCCTCCCTCCTCCTTCCCCCACCAGGGACATTTAACAATATCTAGAGATGTTTCTGGTTGTTGCAACGGAAGGGGGTGGTGATGCTACTGACATTTAATGGTTGGAGGTCAGGATGCTGTGAAATGTTCTACAATGCACAGATCAGCTCTCCAAAAATACAAAACAAAACAAAACTCCAGCCCCCAAAATGCCAAGATTGGGAACCCTGAGTGAGAGACAACAGGAATGGGGATATACTAAATGAAAAAGTTGTTTGAGGTGAGTTAATAGAGAGTTTTGAATGCCTGGGTAAGAACTGTGAACTTTAAAGAAAAAACAAGAGTTGAAATTGGAGAGTAACCAAATTTGAGGTTTGCTTCTGGAAGATGAATCAGGATTACTTATTAATGAGGTGGTGATAATTGCACCATTTAAATTTTTAAAAATAGATTTCCTGGACACATTCAGAGACTAGTAGTAAGACATTATCGGCACATACTAAGATTTTTACAAGTGTATTTTCACACAGGTTGTGCTTGTCACTTAAAATGGGTGACAAGTAACTGTAATCCACACATTCATACATTTGTGGATTTTTTAGACTGCTCATTAGCATGTGCTTAATTACTATGTCCTCAGTTACTGCTCTGGGTAATAGAAGCACAAATGCCATATGCTGCAATTGATTTGCAGCCATAGTCTTTGATCAGAAGTCCGTGGGTTGCTAATGGGTGTCTGAAGCAACTGATCATCTATACTATACTTTCAACTAACTTGGAGAGATAAAAACATGATGTTGCAATAATTATTAGTCATTGGAGTAAATAAGTGTGTCACTACACTAACTCCTCATGCAGCCTACAATTTTATCCATTTTTGTCCTTATAAATGGTTTGCATCATTTTTATAATTTATATCACTTAATATTGGAAAAGATTTTTAAAATACTTTTTTGGAAGAGGAGAAATAGAAAAGGAAAAATTGAGTTATTCATTACATTTGGAATCAATACAAATTGCTTATGGCAAGATGATTTTCATATGATTGTCAATGTATCAATCTTGTCAGGCCAATAATTAATATAATATATAAATTAAAAGAACACAAATATAGGAAGACTTTTCCTGTTACAAATGTTATGTCATTGCATTGTGGGATCTTTGCACACCCTTCCCATGTTTGGAGCATGATTTGCTCCTAGTGGGTAGGTGTGTCCTGTGTCCTGGGTGCTATCAGTCTTGTCGAGAAGAAAAGAAAATGCAATGAAGCTGATGCCATGGGAAAATTTCTTTTGTAATTTTTTGGAAGCAGTGGAGAATCTCACTTTAAGCTGGTGTTGGATCTTGGGCCTACATCACAGCCTAGAGTGTGAGCTGTGGCATTTGTGCCCATTGGTCATGTTGGTACTAGAATTTTCTTTGGAGAAGTCCTATAATGTTTGAATTTTTTTTTCTGGTTGAATTGACTTCGACTCTGACTCTCTGATCTTGCTAGAGATTCTAGAACTGCCTAATATCCTCTAATACATGTTATTTCTGCCTACATTAGCTAAGGAGGATTTTGCTATTTACAGTTAGAAATGCTCACTGATACACCTTGTATAATCCCATTGGTTAAAAAAAAAACTGTTTTCAGAGAAAAAAGTATAACAATGGTTATTTCTGTCAGCAGCAATTTATGAAGATTTCTATCTTGTCTGTGTTTGCTTTTCTTTATTTTTGAAATTTTCTGCAATGAGCAACTATTTCTTATGTCAGAGTTTCTAGGGAGTAAATACATGGGAAAACTTGTTACAATATAACATAAATATATTTATGGATATGAGAAATGAGATATTCTATCAGCTTTCTGAGATTGGGTTGAGCCTATTGTAAAAAAATAAGAGTCATAACCAAAGAACTTCATGGAGGCTTACAAGATCAGGATTAAAGCCAGTCTTGCCCCCACAGGTAATTGTGTGACCTTGAATACATCATTGTATCTCTGGGCTTCCAGTTTTTTATTTGAACAATGATTGGGTTGAGGTAGTTCAAAATGACTTTTGAACTTAGTTCTGTGTAACCTGTGTTGTGGGTAGATAGGAGAAGGATTACCTGTGTGTAGGGATGCAGTATTATAGTCTTTAAATGAAGTCAGGGGAGATTCACACGTACCTGTCTCATATGTTGGATTTCAAAATTTTTTCTTTGAAAACAATTTTCTGGGTAGTAACACATTTCAGAAACCATTGAACTAAATTATCTTTGAGATTCCTTTCAGCAATAATATTTTATGATTTTATTGCTTTTCCCACTGAATTACACTGACTGTAATGCCAAGTAGGTAGCTTTATACACACACACACACACACACACACACATGCACACACGCACACACACATACACACACCAGAATTATAAAATTATGAACCAGAAAATAACTTATTGACCTCAACTTTTTACTCTTATAATTTCTAACCATACTATCTAACAACACTTTAAGAACTCACTTAGACATTTATCCATCCATGAGATTCTATTATTATATTTGTCATTGACAATATGTTTAAACACATACACTCTCATTTTATTATAAGGAACATATATTATACTGTTACTGAAATGTAAGCAAATGAATGTAATTCCTAAAAGAATATTGTTGCTGACTACAATTTAATATATTTTTTACAATTTAATACAATTTTCACCACTAAGCATACGCTTAGTATAATGAAGTGTAATAAAGAATAATAATTTCATCATTAGAAAAGATGTGACAATAATTCATGCTTAGAAGCTTTCACCTAGATTTTATGGATCAACACATTGATTTCTCTAGCATATAAAAATATTCTAGGAATTTGAGCAGATTGAAAATTTAGTATTTTTGCAGCATTGGTCATTTGTATAAAGGAATTCAGAAGAAATTGACAAGAGATAAAAGCCAAAAACAGAGCTCAGATTGCCAATAAACTTGAATTTCATCTTAGAATTTGAGGTTTTACTTTTATTTTGAAGGTGATCAAGGTACAGTAATGATTTTTAAGCCATAGAATGACAGGATTAGATTTGAATTTTAAAAATATCAGTTCCGCTGTGGTATAGATAATGAATCAGGGAAGGTTAAGTCTTGTGGCAGAAACAGTAATTAGAAGGTTTATTTCAGGTATGAGATCAAAGAATTAAGTTAATCACATTAAAGGTAGAGAAAAATTGAGGCATTTCAGAAAAAGTAATGAGATAGAAGTCACAGGATTCACATATTTGAATGAGGGAGTAAGTAAATACGAGACATTAATGATGATGCTGTGTTTCTTCCTTGGTTAGCTGACTGAAACAAAATCAGAGAAAGAGTAGTTTTGAGAACAAATGGTGCAAAGTTTCATTTTATAATGACTATGTGGAGTTCAAATGTATACTACCGTCATTGATCTGAGAACTCACAAGCCAAGAAAATGTCATGAAATTTGCCCTGGCAGGTCTCCTACCTGAAGAAACCTTGATACTCCTCTGGAGGGACACACTCTGAACCAAAGTTGTCCAGAATTCTCACAGGAAAAGTCCCACAAAAGAGAAGCTCACAATAAAAAATGGAAAAATGTATGAGCATAAAAGCTGTTTTGAGTGAGAATCAGAGGACCCAAAGGCAGAAAATTTTTAACTATAAAAACTTTATATTGCAGACCAATTTGATAGAGATTACAACATAATTGTTTAACTTAATAAAGAATAGAAGAAATTGAAACTATAAAACAGCCATGAGACATTATGATGAAGAATAAACCAATGTAGCCAAATATAACTTCTAAAGAGGAAAATATAGTAATCAAAATTTAAAATCATCAAAGGAAAATCAAACATTAGGTAAACTATAGTTAAAGGCAGAATTAGTGAACTAAACGACTGAAGTGAAATTAGCAAAGTTGTAGCACAGAGATAAATAATATCTGAAATTTTAAAGGACATAGGGACAGAGGAAAATAAATTAGTATACATTTAGTATGAGACACAAAAAATCAAATAGGATGAATGGGGGGAGAGGCAACATTTAAAAAATAATGGCTGAATTTTTTTCAGAATTGACGAAGGAGATGAATATTAATGTATAAGAATAACAATGAGGCTGGACAGGGTGGCTCACACCTGATATCCCAGCACTTTGGGAGGCTGAGGCGGGCAGATCACGAGGTCAGGAGTTGGAGACCAACCCGGACAACATGGTGAAACCCCGTCTCTACTAAAAATACAAAAATTAGCCAGGTGTGGTGGTGCATGTCTGTAGTCCCAGCTACTCGGGAGGCTGAGGCAGAAGAATTGCTTGAACCCAGGAGGTGGAGGTTGCAGTGAGCCAACATTGCACAAATGCACTCCAGCCTGGGTGACAGAGTGAGACGCCATCTCAGAAAAAAAATAAAGAAAGAAAGAATAACAATGAGTCCTAAGTAGAAAAGATGAACGTAAATCCATATATAAAACATATTGGCGAAGCTGCACGATATCACAGACATAGAAGACAAATGATTATTAAAGAGAAGAGTCTGCTTATTTGCAGAGCAACAAATTTTCAGCACCAGTAGAGACTAGAAAACATGGACTATTATCATTAGAGAGCTGAGATGATATAATTATTAATTTAGGCACCTATTCTCAGTAAAAAAGTATTTCTTTTTAAACTCTTATTTTAGGTTTGGGGGGTACATGTGAATGTTTGTTACATAGGTAAGCACATGACATGGGATTTTGTTGTACAGATTCTTTCATCACCTAGGAATTAAGCCCAGTACCCAATAGTTATCTTTTCTGTTTCTCTCCCTCCTCCCATCCTCTGCTCTCAAGTAGACTCCAGTGTCTGTTGTTTCCTTCTTTGTGTTCATAAGTTCTTATCATTTAGCTCAGATTTGTCAATGAGAACATGTTATTTGATTTTCTGTTCCTGTGTTAGTTTGCTAAGGATAATAGCCTCCAGCTTTATCCATGTCCCAACAAAATACATGATCTCATTCTTTTACATGGCTGCACAGTATTCCATGGAGTATATGTACCACATTTTCTTTATCTAATCTGTCATTGATGACATTTAGGTTGTTTCCATGTCTTTGCTATTGTGCATAGTGCTGCAATGAACATTTGCCTGCAGAGTCTTTATGGTAGAATGATTTATATTCATCTGAGTTTATACCCACTAATAGGATTACTGGGTCAAATGGCAGTTCTGCTTTTAGCTCTTTGAAGAATCACCATACTGCTTTCCACAATGGTAAAACTAATTTACACTCCCTCCAGCAGTTTATAAGTGTTCCCTTTTCTCTGCAACCTTGCTAGCATCTATTATTTTTTACTTTTTAGTAATAGCTATTGTGACTGGTGTGGGATGGTATCTCATTGTGGTTTTAATTTGCATTTCTCTAATGATCAGCAATACTGAGCTTTTGTTCATATGCTTGTTGGCAGCATGTATGCCTCCTTTTGAAAAGTGTCTGTTCACATTCTTTGCCCACTTTTTAATGAGGCAATCATTAAAAAATGGGCAAAAAATTGTAAAAGGCAATCTCATTTACAATTGCCACAAAAAGAATAAAATATCTAGATATATACAGATAACCATGGAGGTGAAAGATCTCTACAATGAGAATTACAAAACACTTCTCAAAGAAATCAGAGATGACACAAACAAATGGAAAACATCCCATGCTCATGGATAAGAAGAATCAATATCATTAAAATGGCTATACTGCCCAATGCAATTTGCAGAGTCAATGTTATTTCTATCAAACTACCAATGATATTCTTCACAGAACTAGAACAAATTTATTTTAAAATTCATATGGAACCAAAAAAGAGCCCTAATAGCCAAGGAAATTCTTAGCAAAAAGAACAAAGCATCATGTTATTCAACTTCAAACTATACTATGAGACTACAGGAACTAAAACAGTATGGTACTAGTACAAAAACATGCACATAGACCAATGGAACAGAACAGAGAGCCCAGAAATAAGGCTGCACATCCATGACCATCTGATCTTTGACAAAGCTAGTGAAAACAAGCAATGGGGAAAAGACTCCTTGTTCAATAAATAGTGCTGGAATAACTGGCTAGCCATATGCAGAAGATTGAAGCTGGACCCCTTCCTTACACCATATACAAAAATCAACTCAAGATGGATTAAAAACTTAAATATAAAACCCAAAACTATAAAAAACATGGAAGACAAGCCAGACAATACTATCCTGGACATAGAACAGGCAAAGACTTCATGACGAAGACACCAAAAGCAAATGCAACAAAACCAAAAATTGACAAGTGGTATGTAATTAAACTTAAGAGTTTCTTCACAGCAAAAGAAACTATCCACAGAATAAACAGATAACCTACAGAATGGGAGAAAATATTTGCACACTATGCATCTGACAAAGGTTTAATATCCAGCATCTATAAGGAAAAATATTTCAATATCAATGTCAAAACAAAAATTTTCAAACAAGACTGAGAGCATTTACATAGAGTCTCTCACTTAAGTATGCAGGACGGAGTTTAGGAAAAAGGAAATTAAACCAAAAAGTAGAAATACAATTCAAGAAGTGATATACCCCCAAAATTTAATGAACATGTGGGTAGCACTGAGAAAATATTTTGCTGTTCTGTAAAAATAAAATAAAAATAATACCAACCCCATCTCTACAGAAAATGCAAGATTAGCCAGGTGTGGCGGTGCATGCCTATAATCCCAGCTACTTGGGAAGCAGAGGCAGGGAATCTCTTGAACCCTGGAGGCAGAGGTTGCAGTGAGCCAAGATTGTGCCATTGCACTCCAGCCTGGGCAAGAAGAATGAAATTCTGACTCAAAAAATGAAAGAAAATAATAATAATAATGCCAATCATTTAGGATAATAAAAACGAGATTGAACTAAAATCCTGGGGTTGGGGGAGAAAGAATACCATTTTTAATTAGAGAGGTGTTAGAAGTTTCTAGTATGGTATTATGGTAGGCAAAACATCTTCAACAAAACAGAAAAATTGTAACCAACAATAAAAGATTGTTATGTTTGACTGTATGAAAATTAAAGCTTCTGAAATTTAAAATCACAGAAGCAGAGAGTGAAGTGGTGGTTGCCAGGGATTGGGGATTGCTGGGGAAAGGAGAGATGTTGGTCAAAGGCTACCAAGTTTGTTAGACAGGATAAATAAATACTTCTGGAGATCTACTAGACAGCATGGTGACTATAATTAATAATAGTGGATTGTACACGTGAAAATTGCTAAAAAGGTAGATCTCGTATGTTCCCAATACCAAAAGATGATGTTTGTGAGGTGACAGACATATTAATTAGATTGATTTAATTATTTAAAAATTCATATGTATATTAAAATATCACATTGTATACCATAAACACATTTTTTTTTTGTAAACTGTATCTTCATAAAGCTGGAGGAAAATAAAATTAAAACTTCTGTATGGCAAAATATGCCCAAAACAAGGTGAAAAAAGCCAAACTAATTATTTGTAAACCGTATAATCAATAAAGTATTACAACCCAAGATATAAAAAGTTCTTACAAAACACTAAGAGAAAAAAACCAAACAACCCAACCAGAAAATGAGAAACAACGCAATTCCTAGAGGAAAAAAACTGAATGGACAATATAATAAATGAGAAAAGCTTTGTGATCTCACGAGAAAATAGAGAAATGCTAGCTGTCACACAGTGAGATACCATTTGACACTCATCATATTGACAAAAATTGATAAATCAATGACAGCAAAGGCTGGCAGAATGTGAGGAAACAGAAACTCTTATTCATGGGAGAATTCAATGGTATAATTATTCTGAAGAGCAATTTGGCAAAATTTTCATCTAGGTATTTAGCAAAATTTTGGTATAACTATTTTGAAGAACCTTAAAATGAATACATATCCAATAACTTAGCAACCCCCCCTTCTAGATTTTTGCCCTAGAAAAACTCTTGAACTTGTGCACAGGGATGTTGACTGCAGACTGGTTATGGTAGCAAAATAGTGGAAACAAATTATCTCTCTCTCACAGGAGAAAAAAATAGATTGTTGGTTATTCATATATTGAAGTACCAATTAAGATGGACTCAGTCTATATGTATACTATAGACAATCTCAAAAGAATGGCATTGAATAAAAAAGCAGCTTTCAAAAGGATACCATTAGCATGATACCATTATTCACATAAACATAAAAGTACAGAAAACATTTTAAAAACTAAAAATACTATATTTTGACTGTATTTGTATTTTATTTTGACTGTATTTATTTATAGATTATATATTAAATATATTTGTATATTTATTATACATTTATGATAAGAGAACTAAAACGTACTGTGAATGATAGACACTGACTTTTAGTGTAGTGATAACTTCTGGGGGAGAGGGAGTGAAGCAACAGAGGCTTTTTCTTTCCCCTGGTTCTTCCCCCATTCCCCAAGTCTAAGACCCTCTCAGATTTTAACCTTGGCCAGCTGAGCTTTTTCTTATAACCATTGCTCAGGTCTGATTGTACTGTTTGTTTGCTCCACAAAATGTCATGTTTTCTGTACTTTTTGGAATGTTTCAGAATTAGAAATTGTTTTAAAAATTGTTAAAGAAGAGGTTGGTCAACAATGCAAGTGTTGCAGAGATTAAATGAACCAATGCTGAGAAAAGTCTATTGGTCCTGCAATCGCAGAGCTGACTGATGGTTCAGCAGGGGAGACTTAGCTGGTTGGTGGCAGAGCAGGACTAGATCTCAATCTTATGAGCCTTGGTGTTTTCATTTCTTCCACTTGATAACGTCGCTTTCCTATGTGGTTAAAATTCCCAAATCTAGCAACAAATCTAGTAGCAGGGTGAGGAAAACTGAGGACAGTCAGTTATCCCCCTGTTGAGGCAGGCACAGCCAGGAGAGGAAGTATGAGGGTGCAGAGGCTATGCCAGAGGCAACTGTGGTATCTGCTGAGAGATGCTAAGGTACTGACTCTCACTTTTAAATAGGGTTTTCCCTGGAGCCAGGTGGGAGGATGGGGCCACAGCAAGAAAAGAGAAGAAAATTCTGCAGCTGGAGTTTCCCTTTGTTCCAGACTGTCTTGTTTCTGTAAAGACTTCCCCAAAGTAACACCATTCTCTCCCACAGTTTGGATCCCCCACACACTCTGCTTGGAAAGAGTAAACAGTAATTAGTTATATAAAGTGACAGAAAAGATACAATACAAATTAGTGAAGGAGGATGAAGCACAAATGTATCATTACATGGGAGGAGCAAGCATCCTACCTTCCAGAGTTGTGCTGAGAAGAAAAGCCTGAGAAAAGTGGGCTCGCCCCAGGCAGAATCTTGAAGCTGTTCTGAAATTCCACCACCTGCCATCCCAGCTTCATTTCAACTCCCAGTACTTCAAAGCATCCTTGCTCTATCCCAGACCACAGTGGTCCCAAGTCTAAATTTCATTACCAGATATGCCACTAACTTGTTCTGTGATCTTAAGCAAGTCACCTACCTTTCCTAAGCCTGTTTCTTCATTCTCAAGTAAAAAAGTGAGAAAATACTGTGTCTAAATTTCTTCTCCCCTTGATATCCTATGCAACTGTAAATATCTTCAAGATATCATCCTCCATGCAACAAAATTAGCTCTGGATCATTTACTCATGGTCAAATGTAATCTATTGATAGCAGCTGGAGAAATTGCACTTTAGCCCTAAAACGAAGATGGTTCCAGGGACCCAGCAGTTCAGATAAGTTTCTAAAGCAGCCAGAGATGAGACAATAGGGAGTAGTGGGTGTTCAGGGTGGCTGCAGAGTGTCTGCCTCACCAAAAGCATCCACATGCCAATGTTTCAGAAACACTGTGCTGCCCAGGGCCATCAGAGTGCAGCCCCAGATTAAAAAAAAAAAAAAAAAAAAAAAAAAGGAAAAGAAAATCTGTGATGGAATTTCAGGCATCCATCTTATGAGGTTTAAGAGGATTAGGGCAGCAGAGAGTAAAGGAGTAGGTGAGAGAAGTTGGAGCATCTCATAGTCGAATCATCAGTTGCTGTCTCATTCACTGTTTTTCTAGCTCTTTAGAGAAGTAGCCATGGATAGATTTCCCAACCTCACCCTGCATACACATCAATTAATTCAGTCAATTAGATCTTGAGGCAAGTACTCAGTTTCACTTTTCTCCTTGATATGATTTGACTGTTTGGCTCTGTGTCCCCACCCAAATCTCATTTCTAATTGTAATTCTCAAATGTGGAGGGAAGGCCCTGATGGGAGGTGATGAGATCATGGAGGCGGTTCTCCCCATGCTATTCTCATGAGAGTCAGGGAATTCTCACAAGATCTGATGGTTTAAAAGTGACAGTTTCCCCTTTGCTGTCTCTCTCTCCTGCCACCATGTAAGATGTACCTTGTGTGAAAATGGACTAATGTACTCCTGTTTCACATTAAAGGATTGGAGTAACTTTGCCTCAGGATCTAATCTTATAAAGCTTAATACAAAATGGTCCGGTATTTATACATTCATTTGTTCAACATAGGTTGCCAGGTATAGCTAACAAATATTTATCAGACAAAGATTGTCTCAGGAGCCTAGAATTCTAGAGCTAACAGCATCACCCAATGTTCTTTTGACAAATATTTATTAGGTACCAGCTCTGGTTGCAGGCATTGTTCTGGCCTCTGGAATGCAGCAGTGAGCAAGACAGATAAGGTGTCTGCCTTCATGCAGTCCAGCAACAGGCATGAGAAAAAAAAATTAGTAAGATAATTTCAGCTGGTTATATATATGAGCTGAAAGAAACGGTAGCGAGATAGAGAATGATAATGACACATTTTAAGGGGCAGTCAGGACAAATGGCCCTCAAACTGAGGCTTAAATGGTGAATTAATGTCATACAAATAAAACTAGGGATGCAGGACGACCAGAAAGAGGGGGATAACAGCGTAAAAGTCCTGTAAAAGGAGGAAGTTTGGTATGTTGAGGAAATCAAACCAAGACTATACTTTTTGGAGCATAGGGAAATGGGAGAGTGGTAGGAAATGAAGGAAACTCAGGGATCAAATTTTTTATTTCAGTCATCCTGGTGAACAGCAACGAATACTTTGTGATGGTATTCCAACAAAAATATAAATCAGGAGTTTCAGGATATAGAGAAAGACCAACCCGGTAAGAGTCAGGAGGCTTGAATTTTACTCCAATATCTGCCATTAACTGCTGTGGATCTAGGTACAACAGCAAGTCATTTAACATCTCAGGGCTTCAGTTTCCCCAACTGTGATTGAGATGATCATATTAGATATACTTTAGGAAATGCCCCCACTATAAGATAAACCCTGTAAGAACAGGAATCTTATGTCACTGATGTATTCACATACCCACAGTGACTAGCATGGTTCTGAACATATATTTGGCACTCAGTAAATATTTGTTGGATGAAGGTTATCTTTCTAGCTTTAGCATTCAAGGATTCTAAAGCAATCTTTGATGAATATTCATTAGCTGTATTTGGTAATTTGTGCCCTTCCATGACCAATCTACATATAAAGTTCTGAGTGTAATACATGTTGTTTGCTGAGCAATGAGATCGATTCTGCATACATTCCCTGAATAAACAATGGATAATGATAAGATAATTGCAGAAATAGATTCCTACATTTAACCAGGCTACCATATACTGAGGGCTTGCAATGTGCCATTATAAGCACTTTATATGCATTCTTTTATTTAATTTTTAAATCAATCTTGTGAGTTGGGAAAACTGGCACTCAATAAAGGTAGGTAACAATGTCAGGCAGCTAGCCAGGACTCACTCCTGTAATTCTGTCATACCCAGGCAGTGCTTTTAGGTTCTCTACCATGTTGCTTTCTGAGTTATTTTTTCTTTTACTGAATAAGATACTGAGTTAATAGTTCAGGGCTGGTGCAGCTGGCCAGTGATATCAATGATCCGTACCTCTAGCTTTCCATTTTGCTGTCCCTATGTATGGCTTCCAGGTGGCTGCTGTTGCTCTAGACATCAAATTTAGGTTCAAAGAGAAAAAAAGGGAAGATGTGATGCCAGCAATATTTATTCATTTACTCAGAAAAACAAGTCTTCCCTGAATGCTTACTCAGCTTCTGCCTGTAACTCCTTGGCCCAAACTACATCTTGTTGCTCCTGGCAACAGGAGAGGTTGAAAAAGAGAGTAGCTTGATGGAGTTGGGTATATTGGTGCCCCCAAACAAAACTGGGGTTCTGTCACCTAGGCAGAAGGAGAGAATGGCTATTGGGAAGGTAGTTATCAGCGTCTGCAATACCTAATAGGACAGGCTGGCCATTGAATTGTTACAGAATGTCTGATTGCTCAGGAGTACTGTTGAGTTATGATGAACTATTTCCACTTTGTAATTTCTCCTTTGAGTTTTTTATATATAAATACACACACACAGAGAATGAAAATAGTCACTAAGCAGCGCTTTGGAGGTCATAAACTAGGCACCAAATGGAGTGATGTAATTGGAAACTGTGTGGCATTGGGTGATTGGACTCCTGATGTCCATCTGTCTAGTCCTGGCTCTGCCACCAGCTCATGACTTTAACTCAGAAAATCCTTTTGTTGGGGTGACCCCCAATTTTCCATAGTAAAATGAAGTGTTTGTATTAGATAAAGTTTAAAATCTCTTAGAATACCACCCTTTGCTAACCTTATTTATGTCACTTAAGTATTGACATTAGAAAAGAATGAAAGAATGAAGGGTGTTAGTTTAATGAGCACAAAATGTTTTATATGCTGTTATAAGAATTGAAAGAGCTTCTGAGTATTACCTTTCTCCACTAAAAGTTGAGTAATATGGAGTGAAAAGCTTTAAAACAAATAACAGATAAAATTAGATAAAGTAATCTGTATAACCAGAAGATAAAGATCAAATGTAAATGTTAAATGGGCTGCATTTTGCACTAGACAATGCCAGTTTTTCAAAGCCTAGTATCTAAATCCCAAAGACAATTGTTAAAATTATAAATAAAACAATTCTTAAATTTTAAGAAACTGGGAGATTCTGGATCCTGGTGTTGTCAGTTCCAGGACTAGAGCTTCCACCACAGCCCTTCTTGGGGTATTAAAAAGCAGCTGGGAAGCCAATGACCAGGCAGCTTTCCATTGAGCAGTGGCTCTCCAGAAATACCTGGGAAAGGACTCATCATCTCCACAGGTTTTACATGACCCAGATTAGGAGTGGGTGTGTGTGTGGTAGGTACTACAGGAGACTTTTGCATTTCTTCTATTTAATATAAAATGATGATGATGATGATGATGATGATGATGGCGGCAACTGGTATTAGTGACTGTTTCCTTTTTGCCAGAGGCTATAACTATGATAACCGCTTTTAGACATTGTCTCTAAGTCTCAGTTTCTTCGTCTGTAAAATATGAATATTATTAGTCTTTGCATCATTCTTTTATATAGTGAATAATTATTGGGAACCTAATCAGCATCAGTCACCAAAGGAGACTCCATATTGGGCTCATTTCAAAAGGGCTGCTGTGCTGGAGGCCATAATCCAAAGCAAATTAACACAGGAACAGAAATCTGCATGTTCTCACATCTAAGTAGGAGTTAAATATTGGGTACTTGTGAACATGAAGATGCCAACAGACACTGGGGACTACTAGAGGAGGAAGGGGTGAAGGAAGACAAGGGTTGAAAAACTAATTATTGGGTACTATGCTCAATATCTGGAAATAAGATCAATTATACCCCAAACCTCAGCATCACACAATATACCCAGGTAACAAACCCACACATGTACCCCTTGAATCTAAAATCAAATTTAAAATTATAAAAAAAGACTGCTGGAATAACATAATCTTTTTTTTATTTATTTTTTATTTTTTATTTTATGTATATATATTTTTTTTAATCGCATTTTAGGTTTTAGGGTACATGTGAAGAACATGCAAGATTGTTGCATAGGTACACACACGGCAGTGTGATTTGCTGCCTTCCTCCCCCATCACCTATATCTGGCATTTCTCCCCCATGCTATCTCTCCGCAACTCCCCCACCCCTCACTGTCCCTCCCCTTTTCCCCCGACAGACCCCAGTGTGTGATGCTCCCCCTCCCTGTGTCTATGTGTTCTCATTGTTCAACACCCACCTATGAGTGAGAACATGCGGTGTTTGATTTTCTGTTCTTGTGTCAGTTTGCTGAGAATGATGGTTTCCAGGTTCATCCATGTTCCTACAAAGGACACGAACTCATCGTTTTTGATGGATGCATAATATTCCATGGTGTATATTTGCCCCATTTTCCCTGTTCAGTCTATCATTGATGGGCATTTTGGTTGGTTCTAGGTCTTATATGTGGAAAGCCCTAAAGACTCTACAAATAAACAAAATGGTTAGAACTTACAAATGAATTCAGGCTACAAAGTATAGCTGAAGAATATCAAATCAACAACAAAAGTGAGTTGCATATTTATTCATTAACAATGAACTATCCACAAAGAAAATCAAGAAAACAATCTCATTTACAATAGGATCAAAAAGAATAAAATACCTAGGAATAAACCTAGCTAAGGAGATGAAAGACTCTTTTGTATACTGAAAAGTATAAAACACTGATGAAAGAAATTAGATAAAAATGTATGATTTAGTGTGCTTTTCCCAAAAAGACATTAGATGTTAAAATGTCTATACTACCCATAGTAATTCATAGATTCAATATAATCCCTATCTATATCCCAAAGGCAATTGTTATAAATAAAACAATTCTTAAATTTTTATGCAACTACAAAAGACCTTAAATAGCCAAAACAATTTTGAGCAGTAAGAACAAAGCTGGAGTTACCAAAATTTATGATTTGAGAATATATTACAAAGCTACAGTAATGTACACAGTTTGGGACTGGCATAAAATAGACATATAGATCAATGAAATAGAATAGTAGGCTCATAAGTAAAACCACACATATATGTTCAATTAATATTCAAGAAGAATACCAATAATACATAATAAGGAAAGATTTTCTTCCACAATTTTTTGGGAGGAAACTGTATATCCATATCCAAAATAATAAAATTATATCATTCATCATACACAA
This sequence comes from Ateles fusciceps, assembly GCA_036589455.1. NCBI lineage: Eukaryota > Metazoa > Chordata > Mammalia > Primates > Atelidae > Ateles > Ateles fusciceps. The sequence goes on along the minus strand of JAZHEH010001005.1, from coordinate 11,231,811 downwards.
AAATTAACTGAAAATGAATTACAGATTTGAACATAAGACCTGAATCCATAAATGCCTGGAAGAAAACAGGGAAAACTTCCTGTCATTGATTTCAGTAGTGATTTCTTGAATATGGTGCCAAAAGCACTGGCAAAAAAGCAAAAATTACAAGTAGGGCTACATTAAACGAAACACTTCTGAGCAGCAAAGGAGACATCAGAGTGAAAAGGCAACCTATGAAATGGGAGAAAATAGTTGCTAGCCATGTATCTGATAATGCATTAATTTCCAAAACATATAAAGAACTCCTACAACTCAATGGCAAAAAAAATAAATAAGTAACTTGATTTAAAAATGACAAAGGATCCAAACAGACACTTCTCCAAAGAAAACATGCAAATGACCAACAAAAGAGATGCTCACCATCACTAATCTCAGGGTAATACAAATGAAAAACATTGAGATATCACCTCACACCTGATATAATGGCTATTATATTTTTTAAAAACATAACAAACATTGATGAGATTAAGGAGAAATAGAAATCCTTTAAAATGTAAAGCAGTACTGCCACTATGGAAAACAGTATGGAGGTTCCTCAAGAAATTAAAAATAAAGTGAATCCCAGCACTTTGGGAGGCTGAGGCAGGCAGATCACAAGGTCAGGAAATTGAGACCATCCCCATCCATATGGTGAAACCCCGTCTCTAGTAAAAAATACAAAAATTAGCTGGGCATGGTGGCGTGTGCTTGTAGTCTCAGCTACTCAGGAGGCTGAGGATGGAGAATTGCTTGAACCTGGGAGGTGGAGGTTGTGGTGAGCGGAGATCACACCACTGCACTCCAGCCTGGGAAACAAGAGCGAAACTACATCTCAAAAAAATAAATAAATACATAAAAATAAAGAATTAGCACATGATCTAGCAATCTCAATTCTGGCTGTATATTCCAAAGAATCAAAACCAGGATCTCAGAGAGACATCTGCACTTCCATGTTCATAGCAACAATATTCACAGTAGCCAAACTATGGAAATAACACCAATGTTTATCAACAGGTAAATGAATCGGCAAAGAAAAGGTGTTAAGCACATAAAGTTGAATATTATTTAGCCCTGAAAAGAAAAAAACCTAACATTTGTGACAACATGTTTAAACCTGGAAGACATTGTGTTAAGTGGCATGGGTCAGTCACAGAAAGACAAATATTGTATGATTCCTTTTAAGTGAGGCATCTCAAACAGTCAAAGTTATAGAAATAGACAATAAAATGATGGTTACCACAGGAGTTTTATTCAATAGATATAATGTTACTTGTACAAGATGAGTAAGCTCTAAAGGTCTATACAAAATAGTACCTGCAGTTAACAATATGATATAGTGCACTTACTCATTGGTTGATAGGATAGCTCTCATTAGAGTAAAAAGGATGAATTTTGGGGTGGTGGATATGTTTATTGCCAGGATTATAGTGATGGCAACATGAGTGTGAACATGTTCTAACTCACCAAGTTGTATATATTAATTATGTAGAGTTTTTGCATATCAGTTGTATCTCAGTAAAGATGGGGAAGAAAGATTACTGGGAAGATGAAATAATGAAAGCAGGCAACCTAATCCTGAGCATAATCAGTACTTGGAAGTTTTTTTTTGTTTCACTGTATCTAATTGACTTTTTCTCTGCATTGAGAACCATTGTTCCCATTTCATAGCTGAGGCTTGCGAAGCCAATATGACTTGCTGTGAGTGGCAATAATGTAAGCTGTACCCCAAGATATCCTGCTCCCTGGGGTACGTACATAGTCCTTCTCCTTGGTATTCAATAAAACACTTATCTAGGTACTGATGTAAAGGAATTTGGCATGTAATATGAAGGTTCCCAAATCAGCTGATCTTAAAATAGGAAAATTATCCAGGAAGACCAGATACAATCAGATAAGCCCTTTAAATCTGAGTTCAGAGGAAAGAGATACAGAAATCATAGATGTGAACTATGAGAGTGATTTGATATGAGGGAAATTCTATTGCTGGCTTTGAAGATGGAGGAGACCATGTGTTAAGGAATGCAAGCTGCTTCTTGAGCTGTAAGTTACCTCAGCTGACAGCAGCGAAAGAATGGGGTCTTTAGTCCTACAACTGCAAGACAGTGAATTATGCCCACAATCATGTGAGCTGAAAAGGGAACCCTGAGCTCCAGATGAGATCAGCAGTGATCTCTACCTATATCTTGATTTTAGACTTGAGCAGAGAACCCAGTCACCATGCCCAGACTGTGAGATAATAAATGTTATGTTAAACTGCTAACTTTGCAGTAATTTGTTATCTAGCTATAGAAAACTAATACATTTACTCAGGGCACATGCCTAACCCATGACAGAGTTAGGATTTGAACTCAGGTCTGGTTGTCTCTAAAGTGTTTGTTCTGAATCTCAATGTAGGGAATTATGCAAACCCAAAATTTGGTATTAGGTGAGAAATAGACTAACTGCAAGTATAACATAGGTGATGTGATAAATTTGAAGTAAACTCTGAGACTATGAGAAAAATAATTTGCCAAAAAGTTACATATGCTATGTGCAACTCAACCAAAGTATTATTAGCATGAATGTGAAAAAGGAAGAAGATTGGCTGTGCCCCCAGGCTCAACTTAAAGAAAGAACAGTGACATATAAACACTTATGTACAGTTCTTTATATAAACACTTATGTACAGTTCTTTAATTGCCAGACTAACTTGGCAGAAGCTGATAGCTATAAGTGACTTGAAGAAATTCTCCTGTAAGAAAAGATCTGGAATTTGGACAAATAGAATTTAGTGTGCAGAAGTCAAAAGACTGAACATTGCTACAGGTTATAATCCTTTGGGTAGCGATTGTTAGTTTGCTGAGTATAATAGCCTCCAGCTCCATCCATGTTCCTGCAAAACACATGATCTCGTTATTTATTTATGGCTGTATAGTATTCCATAGTGTATCTGTACCACATTTTCTTTACTCAGTCTGTCATTGATGGGTATTTAGGTTGATTCCATGTCTTTGATATTGTGAATGGTCAATGAACAGTCGCGTGCATGTGTCTTTATGGTAGAATGATTTATATTCATCTGGGTATATACCCACTAATGGGACTGCAGAGTTGAATGACAGTTCTGCTTTTAGCTCTTTGAGGAATCACTGTACTGCTTTCCACAATAATTGACCTAATTTACACTCCCACCAACAGTATACAAGTGTTCCCTTTTCTCTGCAACCTCGCCAGCATCTGTTATTTTTTAACTTTTTACTAATAGCCATCATGACTCATGTGAGATAGTATATCATTGTGGTTTTGATTTGCGTTTCTCTAATGATCAGTGATATCGAGCTTCTTTTTCATAAGCTTTTTGGCCACATGTATGTCTTTTTTTGGAAAGTGGATGTTCCTGTCTTTACCCACCTTTTAATAGGGTTGTTTTTCTCTTGTAAATTTGTTTGAGTTCCTTATAAATGCTGGATATTTGACCTCTGTCAGATGCATAGTTTTCAAATTATTTTCTCCCATTCTGTAGGTTGTCTCTTTACTCTGTTGATAGTTTTTTGTTGTCGTTGTGCAGAAGCTTTTAAGTTTAATTAGATCCCACTTGTCAATTTTTGCTTTTGTTGTGATTGCTATTGGTGTCTTCGTCGTGAAATCTTTACCTGTTCCTATGTCCAGGATAGTATTGTCTAGCTTTTTTCCACATTTTTTATAGTTTTGGGTTATATATTTAAGTCTTTAATCCATCTTGAGTTGATTTTTTTATGTGGTACAAGAAAGGGGTTCAGCTTCAATCTTCTGCATATGGCTAGCTAGTTATCCCAGTACCCTTTATTGAATAGGGAGTCTTTTCCCCCGCTGCTGGTTTTTGTCAGCCTTGTCAAAGATCAGATGGTCATAGATGTGCAGCCTTATTTCTGGGCTCTCTGTTCTGTTCCATTGGTCTATGTGCCTGTTTTTGTACCAGTACCATGCTGTTTTGGTTGCTATAGCCTTGTAAGCAGAGTTTGAAGTCAAGTAACATGATGACTTCAGCTTTGTTCTTTTTGCTTATGATTGCCTTGGCTATTAGGGCTCCTTTTTTGTTTCCTATGAATCTTAAAATAGTTTTTTTTCCTAGTTCTGTGAAGAATATTATTGGTAGTTTGATAGAAATGGCACTGAATCTGCAAATTGCTTTGGGCAGTATAGCCATTTTTATGCTGTTGATTTTTTTCTATTCATGAGCATGGGATATTTTTCCATTTGTTGTGTCTTCTCTGATTTCTTTTAGAAGCGTTTTTTAATTGTCATTGTAGAGATATTTTGCCTCCATGGTTAGTGATATTCCTGGCATTTTATTCTTTTGGTGGTAACTGTGAATGAGATTGCCTTTCTGATTTGGCTCTCAGCTTGTCTATTGTTGATGTATAATTATGGTAGTTTTGTACATTGATTTTGTATCCCGAAACTTTACTGAAGTTGTTTATCAGCTGAAGGAGCTGTTGGGCTGAGACTGTGGGGTTTTCTAGATACAGAATCATGTTGTCTACTAACAGAGATAGTTTGACTTTCTCTCTTCCTGTTTGGTTGCTCTTTATTTATTTGTCTTGCCCGATGATTGCTCTGGCTAGGACTTCCAATATATGTTGAATAGGAGTGGTGAGAGAGGGCGTCTTTGTCTTGCATAGGTTTTCAAGGGGAATGCTTGCTTTTCAGAAACTCATTATATGTGTGAAATATCAGTATTGATATGTTTGGCTTATTTAAACTTTTTTACTCCTATGTAGCAGTCAACTTTATAACTCTAGTTTATTTTCTGATTATCCTATTAATGAATATTTAGATAATTTCCAGTGTTTTGCAATTATAGAAAATGAGTCCATAAATAATCATGTCACCTTGTGTACATGTGTGAGTTTCTTTAGGTTCTGTGCCCAGGAGTGGGTTGCAGGTGTATACATCTCTACTTTACTAGTTAGTACCAAAATTTTGTCAGTGCAATGATGCTCCTACAGCGGTTCCTAATAGTTCCAGATCTGTCAACACATGGCCATGCCAGACAGTAATTATTCCTAATCAAATTTTGCTAACAATAAGAATGTGTTCATATTTTACTCATGTAATTTAAAAAAGAAAGGGAGAAAGCGGGGAAGTGAGGAGAAATAAGGAACAGGGATAGAAAAGAATCCAGTTTCTGAGCTGGTGTGCAACTTCAGTGTTTGGACAGGGTGACTAGAGTCACAGGAAGGCCATGTTGAGGTATAGACCTCTTGTAGTTGATCAGGGGATGCTTACTTCTCCTTTTATTAAGGTTTATACTGGCCTCAAAATTGGAGGTTGAGAAGAGCCTGTAATGGTTTCAACTTGGGGAGAAAAGGCAGGTAGAGGCAGGCAGAAAGTAAAGAGGCGATGTATTCAGAAGCCCTTCTCAATTGGACAATAAGCAATACATGGTTCAATCAGCCAGCCAGCCATTTTATCTACAGCTGGTTTGGCTGATTTTCTAGTGTGTTTGGAGGTTGACTCTCATATGGACATACTCAATAGTTATCCTATCATACTTGTTTCCTCTTGGGATATTATAATAAGCTCCACTATAAGGACATTTTAGCAGCAGAAACCAGAGAAAATTATTTAATGTCACTTGACAATATAAAAAATAAAACGAATCCTGTGGTGGATAGAAATTTCACTTACTGTAGAATGTCAATGATAAATGATTTCCCTGAGCATGTAAGAAGTACCATATATTACAGGAACTGTGGTCCCTCAAGCCCAACATTCCATCACCAGTGCCAGCAAATAGTGGTGGTGTCATGAAGTCAACTTTGAAAGATTAAGAAGTTAGTTTTTGTCACACATCCATTCAATGTGCTTTCCTATGCACTACAGATGTAGACCCATGTGGACATGAAGTGAATGAAGTTAATCTTTTTGAATCTGAGTTTCTTTATCTGAAAATATCAGTTATAATAGTAATTCTAACCTCCCTGAATTATGTGGATTAAACAGAAATCATTTAAAAAGCTTTAGATAATTGAAGGCTGCATTCAGATGTTGACTTTTAAAATTTGTCGTGTGTGTGTGTAAGAGAGACAGAGAGAGAGAACCTTTATAGTATATTTGCCCTTTTAACAGGTATTTTCAGATGTTTTCTCCATTGCTGATTAGTTTAACAGTCTTGGATGAATAGCAATGCATTTTCTCACCCAACCATTTGCTTTACTGTCTGTGGCTGAATAGGGAGACTGATAGTCAGGTTCTGATTTTTATAAAGAAATATTTAGCACCACAAACTTTGCTATAGCAGCTTTTTCAATAAAAATCCTTTCTCTCACTTTATGTTGATTTTTCTGATCATTGTCTCTTGTTGAGGAGAGAGTTAATATGCTCTGTCCTCCTGCGGGAAGAGGAGCAATGATGCAAATATAATGGTCAGCCTTTTTCTCTCTGTTTTAAATGAGCAAAATTCACCCCATTGCTTGGCTGCTTAGCTGGTCTGATAACCAGTTATTTTTCTTTAAATATCTGGTACACTTAGCGAAGTATTCCATAATTTCTAATTCTTTTTATTTCAGAGTGGCAAGAGACCCATGTAAACCCATGTAGAGCATTAGTCAACTAGATAATGACACCGTAACCTTGATGGTGTCATTAACCTGCACTCCTCTAACCTTTGCTTGCAACACTCTGGTGTTAGGGAGCTCACTACGTTATGAAGCTTTGCAGGGCAGCTCTGGTGATTAGGGCAGGGATGAAGAGTAGCAACATAAATGCCAGAATGCTTTGCCTAGACCCAGGAGGTCAACCACTGCTCATGCCACTGCTTGTGGTGCTCATTATGTTGTTCACTGTTCTCTCCTTCTGGACACACTGTATATTTGGACTCCCCATCCTCCTTATGGTTAGGTGAGTCTTCCTGACTAGCTCTGGCCAGTGAATTATTGAGTAGAAGTGGCATGAGTCACTTCCAGGCTGGAACATTTTATTACCACTTTGTTGACACACACACCTTAACCCTCCAAATTCTATTTCCCCTAGCATGGCAAACGGGAAGATTTGAGATGGTGACCACTCCATCTTTCTGGAGTAAATGAAATAAGCAGAGTCTCTCCGACAACACATACAGACATGTATAGTGAGTGAAAAATAAAACTTTGCTGTTTTACACTACTGAGGATTAGGGTTCTTTGTTCCCAGAGTATAATCTAGGCCAGTCTGACTGAGGCAATGGTGACTGACTGAGAACCCATTCTCAGAAACCTTTTCAGTACAGCATTTCAGCTATACAATTGGATTGTAGTTGTAGTATGAGAAGAAAAGTACCTTTCATTTTCTCTTAGTTTGAACTGAAGTCTACCTTCCAGTATCTTCCCTGATTGGGATTCAGCCAAACTCTTTAGAACTGCATGACAGTGTGAGACTGGAGTTAGCTACTCCAGAACTTCTGAGCTTTTTGGTCTCTCAAGTGAGATCTCCATTTTCTCAACTGCTCTACTTGCGCAGCAGGAAATAATTCTAAAACCTTCATTGTTCTGGTTAATTGTCTAGATATGTTTTAGTGTCGCTGCATTATCATTATCCATGACAATTCTCAGGGTATCCTTAACCTTCCAGCACTGTTAGCATTCATGCTATCTTTTAGAATCCATAGCCTGCCTGTGGCATGTCATGCTCTGGGATGAAGAGGATGAGGGACAGTGAAAACGAGTTAGAATTAATAGGTTGATTATCCTGAGACAGTCAAAGAATTACTGAAATCAAGAGTGCTAAAGAAAAAAATAATAATAATAATAAAAGAAAGAAAAGGGTTCTAGAGATAGGAAATGATGGCTCAAGAGTGGGATATTTTAAATAGATATTGTTGGGAGTTACAACTATTGGTAATGATGAACTCATGGATTGAACATTGGAGTGAGTAACTGAGGAAGTACAGAGCACAAACTCATTGAAGGAGAGCCGGTTTGGTTCCCAAAGGAGTTATCAGATGATTTTTTTAAGCAGCAGAACTTTCTATTCATCCATACTTCAGATTATGTATTTTACTCTTAGATTATCTTCATAATTATGCCACTGGTGGTTAAATTAAAATATTATTAAATTTGTCTATCATAGGGATTAAGATATCTGGTTCTGAACCATCTACCACCTGTGTGACTTTGGGCACATCAGTTCAAGTGTCTGAGTCTCATCTGTAAATTGGATGAGAATGTAAATTGGATATAGTAACGATATCTATATCTATATGCTGTTGTGACAATAAAAATAAGTTAATGCATAAAAAATAGTTATCACTCTTTCTGGCATATAGTAACACTCAGATAATAACAGTTCTTTATTCCATTATTTTTAAAGCAAAGAAACTGACAAGGCCTGAAGGCTTGAAAAGCTGCCACACTCAACCTTAAGGGGATACTTCATTATATTATATTATATTATATTACATTATATTATATTAATCATATTGCATATTAGAGCCCACAATTTATCTTCAAGCTAACCACAAAGTCAATTTTTTTGTCTCAGCAGTTTCTAGCACATAGAAACATTTCTACCTTAAGAATTATTCTGAGAAAGAACAAAACACACACTCACATAACCACAACAAAATTCCGCAAACTTGATTTGTAAATATTGTCAAATTAGATATTCATGAGATAATAAAATACAGCTTTTTACGGAAGATGTGTTAAAAATCCTTCAGGACTTCGAGAAAGGCTTGAAGCTGGAGCAGAGCTTTCTAATTTTCTTGATAGGGAAGTCGTGTGCCACATCTGCCCCTGTGCTGCTCTCTCCAACCTTTGACATTCACTGAGCTTCTTTAACTGCCCGTATCCAGGACTGATAAATCAGTAACCCTCTAGTGCATTCATTTAGACAAGACACCTGAAGTGTGTCTTGTCTATCAAAACAGCCTAGCTCTTGAAAGTCATATTTTTCTAGGCCAATAATTCTTAATCACCTTAGATCAACTGCCACTCTCTTTTTTTAAAACAAATATCTTGTAATACCCATTTACTATACTGAAATGAAATCCGTGAGTAATCTAACATATCTATACACAATGAGAAATTGTCAATATAATGCCTTGACTGAAATACAAAGAAGCAATAAAAGGAGTGATTTCAAGTAAAATAACATACATTTTGTTGTATAAAAGCTCAGGTTCATCTACAATAGAAAACATAATACAGCAGTCAGGTATGTGCATTTGTACATTAAGTTATCACCATGGATGTGACAAGTCTAACACAGACACGTTGTATTGTACGCAGGTGACACACAGTGAATATTTGTTCTGAACCAAATGAAAGCATGCTCTTCTCTTCATTCAGTGTGTGGAAATTACTGAGCAAAATTCTTTTTATTTATAAGTAAAAGGAGTTATGTTCTAGATTAGATAATTATAAATAAATTCTTTACTTACACAAGTGGCTGGTAGGATTTTCTAAAATTATGGAGAATGTGGCCTGTGGAATGATATTTTTCTTATGAGGGATTGTTCCTCATGTTGTAATGTGTCACCTGTCCTTCCTCTAGATTTGTGTTTGCTCCCCAGTCATAACTACAACCCAGTGTCCCAAAGATATCTCAAACATCCCCTAGGAGGTGGCACCATGTCCACCAAGAGCCAAGTTCTAGATAGGCTGACTGGTATTGATACAAGGAAAATGTTTTTAAATTACTAAAACCACCCTAAACAAAACAAAACAACACACACACTCACACACACACACACTCACACACACACACACACACACACACACACACACCACAAAATATACTGTTGTCCCTTATCATTGATACTCCAGACAGGCCAAAATGCAAATCTGATCATTTCACCCCCCAGTGCCAACCTTCTTAAAACAATCACTGACTTGATGATAATACCTAAATACTTAACACAACTCCCAACCCGCTCCTGATGTGACCCTTCCTGGCTGCATCTGACATGGGGAAATCCCCTCACTGTCTGCGCTCTAGTCATCTTCATCATCTTTCAGTTGCTGGACTAAGTTATGTAGTTCTCATGGGTGCACTTCCAACCTCCGTCCCCAATGTTTTCTGCCTTTTTCTGTCAACTTCTATTCCTCTTTAAGTTGCACCTCAACTATCATCTCCTCAAGAAAGTGTTTTCTGTTCTTCCATCAGGGTCAATGCTACCATGTGTACCTCCCCTTATAAAATCCACCATAGCTGTAATTTTATGTATATGCAGTTACTAGATTCATATCTGTCTCCTTCAGCAGCCTCTGAGCTCCCTGAGCGAAGGAACTATACCTGCTTCCTCTTCTCAGTACCTGAAATACAGTGAACTATCATGAGTTCATCTATATATGCTTGAGTTGATGAAGGAATGGTTGAATGAACAAATGGACAAACATATGCCTATATCTAACCTAACATTTTTTTTGCTAAGCCTCTTTTTGAATCAGTGAGTTTGTTTTATTCTGCTTGGAGCAGGGCTCACACCCAGCTGCTTGGAGAAATTAATACTCTTGTGTGTGATCTATTTGGCAAGAACAATACATGATCCTTCTAGTACAAAGTGAGAAGTCTTGTGAGTTGACCAGAGTGCAAAAGATGGGATTCACAGGTGAGGGAGAAGTCTTTCCTTATTCTTCAGTTAAACAAGTAACCCATAAGCATACAAATTCATGTAGTTTTAAGTTCTAGTAGTATTCCAAATGAAGAAGTCTCCCATCATCATCAATCCCTGCCCAAAATATTTGTGATTAACAATTGGATGTGCATTCTCATGGCCATGACCTCTGGATCTACTTATATTAAATGTGTACATATGTATGCATACATATGCATATCTTATCCTCCTCCTCTTCTCAGTTTTTATTTAATTCAAACTCCTATACCATGTTATGTATATTGATCTGTGATTTTTTTATCTACTCATGTGTCTTAGATACATTATAATACTTGATTGTAACTATAGCACAGCTTCTGTACAATAAAATAAGAAGTACGATACACATATATACAACAAAATGATAAAGTGTATTTTAAAATAAGTTTTTTAAACTTAAAAAGTCATTTAAAAATTATTTTAAATTCTGGGATACATGTGTAGGTAAACGTGTGTCATGGTCGTTTACTGCACCTATCAACCCATCACATAGGTATTAAGCCTCACATGGATTAGCTATTTATCCTCATACTCTCCTTCTCCCTGTTCCCCCAACAGCCCCAGTCTGTGTTGCTCCCCTCCCTGTGTCCATGTGTTCTCATTGTTCAGTTCTCACTTATGAATGAGTACATAAAATGTTTGGTTTTCTGTTCCTGTGTTAGTTTGCTGAGGATAATGGCTTCCAGCTCCATTTTGGATATAACAAAAAGTCTGGAGGAAAAAAACATGAAAGAACACCTGTGTGCCCATGACCCAACTTAAGATATAAAATATTACAATGTGACTGAACTTTCTGCTGATCAAATATCTTCCTGATGAAAATCAAATCTCCTTCTAATTAAAAAACCCTTTTTCTTCTGTCTGTCTCGACCCTACAACTACTTCCCTGGTTTCATTGTTTATGTATGTCTGTATACTTTTTGTTATATGTATATGAATCTCTTCTCATTCTTCTTAAGACTTGCATAGTATTTTTAAGGGTATCAATGTCCCATGATTTAATTAATCACTTACAGATTTGTGAAGATTTGTACCATTTCCAAGTGTTCATTTTTATAAAAAAATACAGCAACACATAACCTTCTACATGCATCTTTGGACACCTCAGCAAGTGTTGGGGCATTTCCCTAGAATAGATATGTGGAAAACGTGTATTCAAAAATTTCAAACATACTGCCAAATTAGCATCCAGAAAGCTTTACCAGTGTGTCCTTTCACAACCAGTTCTGGGAGTATGCTTTCAGCACATCCTCATCAATTCAAAAGATTAGCAATTTCATGTATTTTGAGTCTGATGGGTGGAACTTGTATCTCATTGTTTGAAGTTATATTTTCCAGGCTACTTATAAATGTCTGTATCTTTAGGTAAGCTCATGGACGTTTGTAAAAAGAAGAGTGATTTTACAATATATAATTTGTTACCACATGCTCTAAGAGGACAGGGGCCATATGTGGGCCACTGTCAACTATAGTTCCAAGGCCAAGCATGGTAAATAAGTAATAAATATTGATTGGTTGGTTAGTTGATTGATTTATAGATTAGTTAATTACCAGACCTATTTATACTTTAAAAAAATTCTCTAAAGAGACAAGATAATGTAAACTAAAAATAATCAGTGTAAAAAATGAATCTTGTAATGCTTATCGAAGAACAAAAAAACAGGGACTAGGGTGGCCAAAAACGCTAAACTTTGAAATAAAGACAATTCAACTGAGTTCTGAAAACAAAACAAACAAATAATGGAACCGGAGAGGACAGGCTTGTGAGCTCTATTGGATGCAACATATCTAAAGTCTTGAGGAAAAGATAGAGCATTTTATTTGCAAGTAGATGATTGAAGTATCTGAAGGCAGTACTTTGGATAAAGTGGATAAATAACCACATGTTATGGTAGCAGGTGATACAACCATATTTCAAAGATAGTCTACAATGGCACCATTCAATGCTTAACTTGTATCTGTTAAGTGTCTATTATAGGCCAAGAAAATGGATAAAGCCTCTGCTTTCATGGCACTGATATATTCAGGGAAGGCAGTTAATAGACCCTAAAAAACAAAGGAACATACAATATGTTAGAGAAAAATACATCAGGAAAAATACAGTAGCATAGTGAATCTGAGAATGACAGAGTATACTACATTCATTAGAATAGTCAGAAAAGTGCTCTTTAATGGGGCTACCTTTGAGCAGAGACCTAAGTGAAGACAAAAAGGGAACTTAGTGGATATTTGGAAGTGAATATTACAGGAAGAATGCACAGGTCAGAGTGCATTTGACATACTGGAAAAATACAGAGGAGGTGCTTGTGCCTGGAGCAGAGGGAGGAAAAGAACTGGTAGAAATTGAGATTAAAGGGGCAGGTGGTACCAAGTTCCTTATATCCTGGTATATTCTACCAAGTCATATTAGAAACTTGGGATATTCTGCATGAGTTGGGAAGCCATCGAATAATTTTCAGTGGAAAATATACATTGTCTGCCTTTGATTTCAGAGACATAACTCTAGCTTTTGTGTAGCGCGTAGGCTATAAGGGCTGGAAAATGAAGACAAAATTTTATTGCAAGAAATAAGCTTGTAAGAAGTAAGTTAGAGATAATAGTGGCTTACAATAACATTAGTGACACCAATGATAAGAAGTGGTTAGATTTAGGACAAAGTTGTAAGCTCCAAAACATCTACAAAAGGGGAGAAGACTTTGTTAAAAAGAAAATTCTTATTCTTTGTTTGTAGAAGCTTCAGGTGGATGGGCAAAAACCAAGAAAATTTGCTCCATTAAGCACTGCACCACAGTTTATAGCTTCATTTGCAATTAAAAGCTTCTTAAAATGAAGTGCACCAATTAGTAGGTTTAATAACTGGTTAGAGGAACAATATGTGCAGATTTCATGTAATTTTCAAGCAATTTTATGAGTAAAGCCAGACATAGGCAATGTATTTTGAAAAAAAACATCTTTTATGCATTAGCAATGTAAACACATTTGATGGGAAATATTGGGAAAAAAGTATGAAGAAATAATTCAAATTTGTTTAGATTAACATCACCTAGAGATAATTATTTTGGATGCAGACAATATTAATATATGAAGTCATATGTAATAAATATAGGTATGTTATATGTATGAATATTAGGTAGCATGTATATATCATTTACCTGTACATATATATGTTTGTATATGTTAGGATGTATGTGTATGTATATCACATACATATACCAGATTTGCATTTCAGTTTTACTCTACGATGTTCAGATGTCTGAAATGCCACATTTCTTTTAATCTCTAAATTAGTTAACTTTTCTGTGAGCTCTTGAAGCTGGGTCTCAATGGTAAATTCAATTTCAGACATTTTGTGGACCTCTTCCTCTTTCTGGGTTAAGCTGGACCTTTTCTTTTTCACTTCATGCTGGTCACCACCACCTCTAGAGATTCCTTGAAGGCAGGAGGTTCTGTTGTTTCCCTGTCAAGCTTGACACCTTGTAGTTGTGCAAATCTTAGTTATTTTCTGGAGATGGAGGAAGAATGTAACCACTCATTCCTTCTAGTATTTTTGTAATTTTTTTTAAAAAAGGTCAGAAGTTAATCTTTCGCTCTACTATCTGGGCCCATATATAAATACATATATTTTTGTAAGAATTGAGTGTGTGCTTTACTGTGTTATACCTGCTTTTAACTTTGGATGGTATTTCTAAGAAATGTCCCTGCCATTAAATATTTTAAACGTGGATTTCAATGGCTGTGTATTAAAAAATTGTTCATGTAACTGTTACCCAAATATAGACATTTAGCTATTTCATGTTTTCCAGTTATGAACAACATGGTTGTGAGTAATAATGTACAGAAATCTTTATCATCAGCTCTAATGATTTATTTCTTTTGGAATTTTTGGAGCATAAATGTTTTTAAGGCTTTTTAACATTTGTCACAAGCATCATCTGGATATGCATTTATGTGGTACTGCGATACAATTCTTAGGTTTGCCAGGTTGGAATGCAACAGCAAGCATTTCTAAATGAGCCTGCTTTACATGACTCTGCCTGTGGCTCTAGGGATGACTAGTAACCAGGTGCAGGGGAGAAATAGTGGGTAGAGGGTCTAATCCAGGTAGAGAATCTGAACTTCAATCTGTCTATCCTTGGGCAACCCTACCATTGTTCTCCACCTGTCTCTCCCATCTCCGTCACTCTCTCATCTTCTCTTATATATTGGGTACATGGTAGGGTGTGTAGGTGTGAGTGTATAGGTGTGGAATAGATGTAGAGCCTTTCTTTTCAAAATCCTTATGCCTCATCAAGACATTGGATACTCTCTGCTTCTCTTATGACTATGCCAGCTCCAAAAGCTCCCAAATTCTTACCCCTCACATTTGTTTACCACCTTCTAAACTCCATCTACACTCCTATGAACTTTCAGCAGCTTTATTTCTGTATTTCTTTATTGCTATAATTAAATTTTGTTTTCTACCAGTTATGTCTGGAAAAACTCCAGTACATTCTTACTCATTACCTCTTTTCTCTGGCCGCTATTTATACTTGTCATTTCAGCAGCCCCCAGCTGTTGAAATTACAACATGCTGTCATAATGATCAGTCATTGATCAGGCTGAGTTTCTTGCTACATGGTGAGCTAGAGGACCAGGACCAATGTCAATGTCATTTTTGTCTATTTGAAATGAACAGAAAAGATGAATATTAATAGCTAGGATTCAGAGAGCACACAATACATGCCAAACAATAGTGTTAAGTGTTTTACATTTATTAATCTTTTTAACAACTTCAGTGCCCAGAAGGTGACTAGAAAATAGATTTAAAGGTATGATTAGCCTACAGAGTACAATGTGGGAAAGGCTCCTGCTATTCTCTGGAGAAACTAGTTAACTCTTTAGAGGTTTCTATATTATGTTAACAGCTATAACTTGTAACTCAAAGAGAGGATTGGTGGCCCAAATGCACTTCTCTGGGGGAGTGGTTTAGACACAGAATTAGTGGAACTATTGAGCTGAATAAAGGGGAAAAATCCCTTTATGTTGATTACTACTTTAAAATTATTTCAAGTGAGGGCTACCTTGTGTATCTTTTTACTTGTCTAAAATGTATTTGTTGTGCTAAGTACTGTGGATACCAAAATCAGTAAGATAATGTGGTTGGGAGGCACAAATCTTTAAATAATAATTAAATATATGGTGATAAAAGCTATGATATGTAATTGTAGGGTACAATTGAAGTATATATGATAGGGACAATATTGAGGACAGGATGGCTTCCCAGACAATAAGAGGTTTAAGCCAAGTGCTGAAGGACATGGGAGAGCTTGCCAGGTAAAGAAGGGGAAGGAGAGAAAGGAGTTTAACAAGTGTTTCTTCTCACTGATTGGGAATTTGGGCACTTCTCCATTTAGTGTTGGTTATGGAACAATGTCAGAAATAAAGCTAGAGAGGTAAGTAGGCACCATTAAACCAGGTCAAGATTTGCTATTTTATCAAAACTGCAATGGAAAGACATTACAGGATTTTGAATAAGAGGGAGAAATTAGCTAATTCCTTTTGGGAAAAAACACTGTAGCTTCAGTGTTGAGAATGTTGGGAAAGAGTAATTGTCAGGGCAGAATAACTAATTAAGAAGTAGCTCTTAATTAGTTAAGAGCTAATTCATTTATTCAGTCATTCATTCCACAGATCCATTTGTCCCTTGGTATCCATAGGGGATTTGTTTCAGGATCTCTCTGGGGTATCAAAATCCAAGGATGCTCAAGTCCCTGATATAGAATAGCGTAGTATTTGCTTTTAACTTAAGCATATCCTCTCTTATACTTCAACAACGCCTAATGCAGTGGTAAATACTATGTAAATAGTATTTATATGGTATTGTTTATGTAATAATGACAAGAAAAAAGTATGTAGATGTTCAATACAGGCACCATTTTTTAAAGAAGATTTATGATTCACAGTTGGTCTAATCTATGGATATGGAACCCACAAACACAGAGGACCAACTGTACTTTCACAGCACTACTATGTGCTAGGTACTATAAAACAGTACCTTAAAGGTGCTGGAAAATACTGCAGATCGGACTAAGTTCTTGCTTTCAGTGATCTTACATGCAAGTTATTCTAGTGTGTGTGGGAGCATAAAAGACAACAGCTGTGAAAATCAATAATGCAAGTCAAGAGAACAGAGAGTGATAGGAGGTTCTTTTTAAAATAAGTCTTCTCTGAAGAGATGAATATGAGCAGATACCTGAATGAAGTAAAGGATGAGCTTCTCTTGTCACTTAGGATGGAGAGAGCCATATGGAGGCAGCATCAGGTGAGAGGTGGATGGTGGAGGTAGATGCATAATTGGCATCATCTGGGAACAATGTGAAAGTCAGGAAGTCTCCTTGGTGGGAAAAGCCTGGAAAAGAGAGAGAGTGGTGAGAGTTGAGATGATGGAAGCAGCCAGTGGCCAGCTTTGTAAATTCACGTAGGTCATGGTGAGGGCTCTGGGTGTTACTCTTAGTGGGATGACAAGCCATCTTAAGGACAATGAGTATGGAAGTGATACGTTCCAATCTCAATAGTTCACAAAGCTCATTCTGTCTAGAGGTTGAAGAGTGGATTGTATGTGAGAAACGATGGAAGCAGGAACACCAGTTGAGAGGCCTCTGCACTCACCCAGTGAAGCATGATGTAGTTGGAACTAGAATGGCATAACAATGAGAGGCTGGTAAAGGGTTGGGATCAGGAAACATTACGAAGGTAGAGCTAACAGGATTTGCTGATGCACTGGAGGTAGAAGAGACAGAGGATTGTTAAGAATGGCTTCCAAATTTTTAACCTGGGCAACTGGAAAAATAGATTTGATATGTATTTAGATGGGAAGCAGGTTTGAGGTTAGGGAAATCAAGAGTTCAATTTTGAACATGTTCAATTTAAGCTGTCGAATAGACTAAGAACTGAAGACAAAGACAGAGTAGTCAGTGGGATAAAAGTGGTTGTGATAGGCTAGGTATAGATGAAAGGAAGCCCTCTCCTAGGGTATTGACAGCAGATTGGAGAGAAGTGAAGGGATTTAAGAGATTCTCAAAGTAGATAATGACCTAGGTAAAGGAGAATTAAAAATTAGCAAGATGCTCAGTTTCTTCCGTGGTGAACAGGAAGGGTGTTGCTTTCCACTTAGTGAGAGAATCCAGAGGAATGAATGACTCCCAGTAAACAGGCTCCTTTTAGGCTTTTATAGGTCTTTTTGTCTCTATGCCATGTTCTTTAAACATCTCTGGTCACAAAAGAGCAAGGGTCATGAGACTTTTTCATAAAGGGTCTTTGGGCCACATAATCTCTGTCATAATTACTCATCTCTACTCTTGTAGTGTAAACTCAGCCAGAGGAACTACATAAATGATTGAGTGTGGCTGTGTTCCACTAGAACTTTATTTATAAAAACAGACAATAGGCTGGATTTGGCCCCCTGGCCACTGTTTGACTACTCCTGCAATAGCATAAAATTAAGCTGTTTCATCTCTCCTTTGGGCAAAGGATTTTTTTGCATTGTCAGAAGCAGAAGTGAGAGGAGAAACCATAGTACTTTGCAACAGCAAAACAAGATCCTGGTAAAATATGCAGAGCTATATCCGTTGGCAGTTGGGCCCAGTGACAGAGGGAGCAGTTGCAAAGGAATGGAGAGCAGGTTACTATCAGATTATGGGAAATTCCACTTTTCCTTGAGTGCTTATGCTTGGGGTAAATGACTGACCAAAGTGGAGAGGGCATATGTGGTCCACATTTTTTTCCGTGTGTTGAATTTCTCATAATCACAGGAATAATTTCGAGGAAATGATCAGCCAAATGCTGAAAATGTGTCATGTGTTTTCCCAAGGGAAGACATTTCTGTGCCTGGGGAGTGTATTCCTGAACAATTGTGTGTAAAAAGATGTTTTCAATACAAACCAGAGATCCTATACTGTGCACGTATAAAGAAAAAATGATACTGTAAAGAAAAGGAATCTATCTCTGTAACTGCTTGCTCAGTTCCACTTTTGGAAAATGGGTTTTTTAAAGACAGACTACCTCTGAGGTCTAATTTACTAGCACTGTTATTTGGCATTTCATTCTCAAGAAAAATGGAATCCTTGGTGGTTAACATGCTGTGAAGCAGTGGGAAACTCCCCAGATGTAGATCTCACCTTGTCTATCTGTTCTGCCTTGGCTTTACATTCAGAAATGCCCTCAGAAAACTGTCTTTCGTCCTGAAATCCTTTGTATTCCTCACAGCTTTTAACTCTATTATACTCTATACAGACAGATCCTCTTGGGCTTTGAAGTTTGTTTCCTGCCCAGTATGTGTGATATTTGAGGTTCCTGAAAAGTCTATTAAGAGTTTGCCTCAAGAATT
Source organism: Ateles fusciceps (assembly GCA_036589455.1). NCBI lineage: Eukaryota > Metazoa > Chordata > Mammalia > Primates > Atelidae > Ateles > Ateles fusciceps. The sequence continues at coordinate 11,212,831 of JAZHEH010001005.1, read as the reverse complement.
TTACTCTGCATGTTTGCAGTTCAAAACTCCCTAATCTTCACCAGCTGTGCATCAACCACCTCTCTATGCTTCTGTCCTTGTCTATAGGGTTTTCAAAAAAATCAAACAGAATTATTTTAGAATTGCATAAAAACTCCATTATACATAATTTCCATTCTATAAGATTTATTCCTTTTTTTCTCACCATTTTCTACAGCCAGCACATTTTACAAGGCACATTAAGCAGTCACCATCAGTATTTTGAGTCTTAAGTTTCTAGACAAAGAGCAAAACTTTGCATTGTTTTTTAAAGGAAATGTATTCACTTCTAAGTGAGCATATTTAAAATTTAGTGGGAGAAATACTGGACTTGCAATCAAAATGCATGGGTTTAAATGCCAGCTTCGCCACTTAATAGTTACAAAATATTATGTCTCTTAACCATGCTGAGCTCCAACCTCTTGAAAAAGAGGCATTATGATATATGATATTACATCACATGATAATTGTGAAGACTGAATTAGCCAACATGAAAAATCTTCCAGGTGCATTGTTTGCCATATGGTAGGTGCTCAGTACATCAATGTCAAAATCAACCCACTACCAAGGAAGACATTTCAAAGTGAGGTACAGAAGAAGGGAATTTGCAAAGGCAGAATATGAAGGTTAGGATTAAGGGCATCCCTTATAAGGTTCTAGGTCAGTGGTCCTCAAAGTATTGTCCCAAGATCAGCATCAACATTAGCATTGCCTAGAAAATTGCTAAAAATGCAAAATTTTGTTTTTCACCCCAGATGCACTAAATTAGAAACTGTGAGTGGGTTCAGCAGCCTGTGTTTTAGCCAAGCCCTCCAGATGATCCTAGTGTTTGCCTGTGATTTTGAAGCACCACTCCTCTGATACTTCACATTATGGAACAATAACTATTCAAACTGTCTTATTTAATCCTCCTCAAAAAAAAAAAAAAAAAAGAAAAAGAAAAAACATTAACTGGGAGACCTGAAAACTTACTTTTTAAGAACCCAAAGTAATATAAGCCAAATCATAAGAATTATTTTCTCCCTCAGAAAGGATTTCTACCTAATTCAAAAATACAGGATTTCAAATAAGTGTCATCTAGAATACATCTAGAATGTGGACAAATACGAAGACCACACAGATGAGAACAAACAGAAGCAATTTATTCAGAGCATGATAAAGCAAGAGGATCAGCCACCATCCTTGGAATTTAGCAACTTCTCAAAGACAGACAGGGGAATAAAAAAGCGTTATAAGCAGGGAAAAGAAGGCTTCTGGTATCCTCGGATTGGAGGTTGTTGGCACAATGAAGCAGCGGGTGCACTAACAAGCAGTGGGGCACCTTATGCAATTGCTTTGGGAGCAGCATATTTGGCATTCTGTTGTTAGTTTTGAGTTAGAAGCAGGCAGGAGGGGTTAAAAAAGGGGGAAGCTAGCTTGCAGTCGTTGAGCAAGTGTTGATCATTCTGGGCTGGCTGCCAGAGGTTGTCCATGGGAGGTTTATTGTTACACGTGTTCTGACCATTGTCCATTTCTGTGTTTAGTCTCTCAAGAATTCTAGGGGGAAAGAGTGCATATATTTGAAGGAAATGATATATACTTTAAAATGGTTACATAGTATAGCTCAGGTTACTTTTAATAAGGAAAAACAACATGTTCGTGGATTCTATTGTTTCCATTTTAAATAAAGAGGTATTTGAAAAATTAATTTACATAAGTCATATTAGCAACACGATTATTATCTGACTTTAGCTCTCTTCTATATTAAACTCTGATTTTGTTGATGGTCAGTAATAAAGGTAATAAAGAAAGTACACACATATAATTACAGATGGTCCCCGACATGATGGTTTGACTTAAGAATTTTTTTACTTTACCGTGGTGTAAAAACAATATGCATTCCGTGGAAACCGTACTTCTAATACTGAATTTTGATCTTTTCCCAGGATAGCAATATGCTGTGTAATACCATCTTATACCATGTCTGGCAGCAGCAGTGAGCTACAGCTCTCAATCAGTCAGGTGATCATGAAGGTAAACAACCTATACCCTAGAGTAGTCTGCTGCCAGATGACTTTGCCCAACTCTAGGCCCATGTAAGCTTTCTGAACACATTTAAGATAGGCTAGGCTGTTACGATGTCCTGTAGTTTAGGTGTATTAAATGCATTTTCCGTTTAAAATGTTTTTAATTTACAATGGGTTTACTGGAAGATAACCCCATCGTAAGTCTAGGAGCATCTGTACTTGTAATAAATGATGTATACTGTCAAAACAAAAATTGCACTGGATGAAGTTAAACAGTTAAAGATGACTTTTTCTTTTCCAAGGCTATGGCAATAGGGACAGACCATAGTGCAATCTGACCTCAACTTCACTAAAACAAAGGGTAGGAGAGTTTTTAAGAAATGGAGTCTGGGGAAGGGATTACCTAATGTGTTACCTAATTAGCCTTACCCAAAGGTAAGGTAAACTTTCTCCTATCTTTATGACAAGAGATAGTTTTACAACTTGAAACAAGGTGTCCCCCTTAAATTAGGCTCCTACCCTCCCACGCAGAAGAGATAGAGCACTATATTTCTTGAAGATTTCTTTTCAAAGGGATGACTCCCAGGTTCTTGAGAATGACAGTCCTAGCTTGTAAAACTGGTGAGTGTCTTTCATTTACATCTCAAGGCGTTAAAGAAAGAATTTGCAATTACAAATTTTTTAAAGTAAATGCTCTAAGAAAAGGGAGTTCAGAGCCTGGAGTCAGGAAGAAGGCGATCTAAGTTTAGTCAAGCTGAGTGGAACATTAAGGCCCTCTTGGTTAATATTCAATCTTTTATCAGTATAGAAACCACCAGGGACCTTACATTTAAGGTTAATAAAATTCTAGAAAAAATAATTCAATTTTAGGCAGGCTCTCTTTTAAGTCAGAATGCCCTTGTACTCTTCTCCTAACTGTTGATTGGTAAGAAAGTGAAACATTATTTTCTCTAATTTAAATGTAATTCCTTTACAAAAGATTGTGCAGTGCTGGGTGGGATGGGTGAAAAAGATACTTGGATAGGCAGTAATGGAATCTTTTGAGGATATGCATGTGAATTTTCAATCATGTTTCTTGTGTACCTGACACTCCTCACAGGTGGGAGAGGAGGCACTTGCTACAGAGATCACTGGTGCAATGGTGGAGCCCTCTGGTCTAACATAATTTTATTGCAAAGTTTGATACATAAAAGGATAAAAAGAAAAAGTACTCTAGTTTCCCTGCCTCCTTGTTTCGTGTCATTCTCAGAAGTAGTCTTGCTGTAGTTACAGGGAAGTATCAAGAATATATATATATTCTTGTCTATATATACATATATATATATATACACACACACACAAAGGTAATAAAGATAATGAAGAAAGTACACACATATAATTATAGATGGTCCCCGATGTGATAGTTTGACTTAAGAATTTTTTACTTTACCGTGATGTAAAAGCAATATGCATTCAGTGGAAACTGTACTTCTAATATTGAATTTTGATCAATATTGGAAACTGTACTTCTAATATTGACCAGTATTGAATTTGATCTTGTGTGTGTATATATATATGTATGTATATGTGAATATATATGTATATATATTGAATTTAATCTTGTATATATATGTATATGTGAATATATGTATGTGTGTGTGTATGTATATATATGTATGTATATAACACACACACACACACACACACACACACACATATATATATATTCCTCTTGGCTTCCAAAATACCATTCTCATCTGATGTTCCCAAAACATCCTGGATAGTCTTTCTCCATCTCCTCTGCTGGTTCTACCTTCTCTACTGCACGTCTCAGTATTGCCATTCATCAAGACCCTGACCCTCTTCTTGGGTAATTGCATCCCTCTTCAGTTCTCTAAATCCCATAGAAGTGCTGGCAATTCCAAGTGTGTGTCTCCTGCCTAGTCATCCCTTCTGAGCTCCAGACACACACACATCCAATTGCCTATTTGATGTATTCACTTGACTGTCTTATAGGTATCTCACACTTAATGTGTTTCATCCATCTCATTAAATTGTATCAACATTTATTCAGATATGCAATTCTGAAATATGGCTTTTATTTGTGCTTCTTCCCACCCACTCATGGAATCTGTTTTTCTTATCTATCTCTTTATTTCCCAAATAAACCTTTAATCCACCCATGTATCTCCATGTCCCCAGCCACCATACTACTTTTACCTACCATCTTCTTTTACCTAGACTCCTGCAGGAACCCCTGGCATATTTTCACCACCCCGCCCCCATGTTGTTACTCTGCTTACATCACTTCTGTGTCTTCTCATTTATCTTCCAATAGAACATAACCTTCCCCCCCAGAGCAAAACAAAACCCTAAGGGTCTGGCTTCTGACTACTTTCCTGAGCTCATCTCAGATGCTTAATCCCTTGCTCATTCTACCGTGATAATGAATATGAAAAGTCTTTCCTGTCTCAGGTCCTTTGCACTTGCTCTTCCCTTCGAATGCAATGCAATTCTGGTTTTCCTGACTCCCAAATTCTCTGCATACATCAGAACTCAGCTGAATATCACCTCCAGTGTTCCCCAACCACCTAACATTTCCTTTAACCCAGCATGTCCTCTATCATAATATCATGTTTATACCTTTTATACTTTGCTATTCCACCTGTGACTCAGGAACCTGCAGCATCAGCAATGCTTAGGGGCCTGTGAGAAATGCAGAATCCCAGACCCTGCCTCAGACCTAAAAAAGTCAGAATCTGCATTTTACCAAGATCCTCAGTGGATTACTATGAACATTAAAATTTGGGAAATGCAACTCTGAAGCCCTGATCGCAAACTATATTTATTTATTTAATTATGCATTTGCTTATGTCTGTTTCCATCCATACTGTGAATGCCATGAGGTCAGGGACTTTGTCCATTTTCTTTACTACTGAATCTAGTACTCAGAACAGTGCTTGGTATATGGTTGGCACTCAATACATACTTGATGAATGAGAAATTTAAACTAACTTTCTCAATTGATCCATGAAGAACTGAGGCTTGAAAAGTCAAGTGAATTTTTTGAAGTCATACAGCTGTTAATGAACAAAGCCAGTGCAAAAAAGCCCACAAAAAATAACAACAAAAACATTCTTGATTCTCCAGAAAGTATAAGGCGGTGTGTGTGTGTGTATGTGCGTGTGTGTGTGTGTGTGTGTGTGTGTGTGTGAGACAAAGTATAACCTAAGATTTCCTTTGCTATTTTCTCTGTATAACTATCACTGTTAATAGCAATAATCACTTATTTATCATACTTTATCATTCAGAGTCCATTTTCACATATACTAACCTATGTGGAAATTTACCAAGAATTTGTGTTTTTATATTTTCTTTCATTAAGAGCAGAGAAAATGGCAAACACGGCCCACAAGTTTGTGGAGTTTACTAATGGATCAAAAGATCACTGAGAAAGCAAAAAAGAAGAGAAAGTAAAATTTCTCATAAGAATAGCTGTCAAAGAACCAATTTAGTGGAGTGGACAGCTCTTCAGCCAGATGAGAACCATCCAGTTGTGGTTGACAAGATTCCTTGAGGGTGTCAGAGGCAACCCAAGGACCTAACATGAATTTCACAGAAGTGGTTTTGAATTTATTTTGTCATTACTGGACTTACTTTTAGTTCAATGGACAGTTCTCCCTAATTAAAAAAGCTTATTCTATGCTTAAATTTTACTCATCACTCCTAGTTTAAAGTTAAGCTATTTCTAGCTCCTAATTGGCATGCCACAAATGGACCATTACGTTGAGCTTGGTGCTCTCTAACTCTGACTTTCCCACTTGGTTCAAAATATACCCTCACTGGAACCAGAGATGTTCATCACAGACACTCTGAATCTGTTTTCTTCTTTTACAAGAGGAAAGACAGTACAAGAGAGATGATTCTAATGGTGGTGGTGGGGTTGATGGATAATTCATGTTCTAAGGATATGTTTAAATCATAGACCATAAACAAAAAAGCGACCTAAAACAGCCAGGCCAGCCTGCCCCCCAATACAGGAGCCTTGTACAGTATCTTGATATGTGGTCATCCAGGAATTCTCTTTTTATATCATACTAAAATATAAGTAACAAAATTTATTAACATATTAAATATGCATTTTAAGCATATAATTTAGTGATATTAAGTCCCCAAAGAGAATGAGATCATGTACTTTGCAGCAACATCGATGGAGCTGAAGGCCATTATCCTAAGAAAATTAACGGAGGAACAGAAAATCAAATACAGCATGTTATCACTTACGAGTGGGAGCTAAACACTGAGTACATCATGGACACAAAGAAGGGAACAACAGACACTGGAACCTACTTGAGGGTGGAAGGTGGGAGGAGAGTGAGGATCACTACCTATCAAACTATGCTTATTACATGGGTAATGAAATAATCTGTACACCACACCCCCTGTATAACAAACCTGCACATGTACCCCTGAACCTAAAATAAAAGCTAAAAAAGAGCATTCACAGTGGGGGTGCAACGATTACTACTCACCACTTCCAGAATTTTTTAAATCATTTTAAACACTCTATAGTTCTTAAATAATAACTCCCCATTCCCCTGAGTTCCCAGTCCCTGATAACGACTTTTCTATTTTCTTTCCCCACGAATTTGCCGATCTAGAATCCTCATGTAAGTGGAATCACAATATTTTTCCTTTTGTGTGTGGTTTATTTCACTTATTTACTTGTTTCATTTATTTTTAAGGTTCATCCATGTGGTAGCATGTATGAAAACTTCATTCCTTTTTATAGAGAAATAACATTTTCTAGTATATGTATACCACATTCTGTTTATTCGCTTATCTGTTAGTGGAAACTTGAGCTGTGTTCACCTTTGAGCTATTGTGAATAACGCTGCTGTAGACATTGGTATACAAGTGTTTGTTGGTATCCCTGCTTTCAGTTCTTTTGGGTGTACGCCTGGGATTGAATTGTGGGATCACATAGGCATTCTATATTTAACCTTTAGAGAAACCATCAAACTTGTTTTTCCACAGTGGCTGTATCATTTTACATTCCCACCAGCAATCCACAAGTGTTTCAATTTCCCCACATTCACACTGACACTTTTTATTTTTTGTTTGTTGCTTTGTTTTTTATAACTGCCATCCTAATGAGTGCAAATTAGTATCTCATTGCCATTCAGGTATGATGGCACTTAAACACTTTGTGTGCCAGGGAGCACAAAACAACACCAGGAAGCTATTGCAGATCATCTTTAGTTGTTGGAAGGCTCTTATTATCTAGTACTAAATCTTGCCTCCCTCTGTCAGTGACTCTAATCCTTCACTGCACATCAGAGTCACTTGGGAGCTTTTAAAAATTTCTCCATCCAAGCTGCAATCCAGACCAATTAAATCAGCACCTTTGAGGGTGGATTCCCAGAATCAGCATTTTTTAAGGCTCCTCATGTAACTTAAATATGCAGCTAAGGCTGTGAACCACTGCTTAAAGCCCACCCACTGGTCCTAGTTAGCCTCACAACCTTATCATTGAGCTTTCTCTGACATCCTTTATTAAACAGCCAGCCTGCAATCCCCCACTGGCCATCCAGTCCTCCTTACCCTCCCAGATTTTTTTTTTTTTGCCGTGGAGTATATCATCAGCTGACACCTTACACACTGTTTTGTGCATCTGTTTATTGTCTGTTTTGCTCTCTGTTTTGATGGTTGCTGTCTCCCTAGGACATACAACAATGCCTAACACAGAGTAGGTGCTCAGAAATTATTGAATGAATGTGTATGTAAATCTCTTATTTAAAATGGCAGCCCTCGGGCAGTTAAAAGTAGCTTTTTCATTTCATCCATGGACCTTGTTTTCTCTAGGTAAAATTTCTATACTTTCAACCAGTCTTCAAAGACGTTGAATAATAAATATTACCATTATGAACACAATATAGCTCTCTTTCACTCAATCAGCAAGTAATTGAGCACTTATTATGTAATGCATAGTCTACATATGTAATATTAATAGATAATAATACATACTCTAGACTAGACACTGTGCCAGACACTGGAGATTATAGTGAAAAAGATAACCAAAGTCAATCTGTGGAACTGGGGGGACAGACAACAATCAGTAACAAATCATTTCAGATAACAGTAAATGCTATAAAGAAAATGAAAAATGTTTGTTGGCTGTGATACATTAAGTGGGGGGTTAAATTTAATCTGAGACCTGAATGACAAGAAGAAGTCAGTCACTGAAGAAACATTCCAGGAAGAAGTCACCTCAAATACAGAGGCATTGGGGGGTGGAGGAGACGAGTTTCAGAGGGGCTGTGAGTCAGTCTCTGAGAAGGACAGGGAAAAGAACCACCATCACTTCATTTGTTACTTCTTTAACTCAACTAACATGACCTAAGATCCAATGAGTTTTTGGTGGCCACATCAGCCTATGAAGGTCTTTTTCCTAAGTGTACAATTTTCCTCATTGAATTAAATCTTCCCTATCTAATGTTTGTGCTGTTGATAGTTAGAACTTAAGTGTGGAAGAGTGATTGAGATGAGCATATCTGGAATTTCTTTTCAACTAAACCCCAGCCACAAACAATCAATCTGTCTATAAAAACACTTCTCAGCAGAATGGAGGGACTTTCTCATTCTCCAACCACTGCCAGACTGGTTCCTCAATCCCTTTGGCACCTTGTCTTCTGTGCTATCTTAACAGAAGTTCTGGACAACGCCAAAGCCAGGACTTTGCAGGCTGCTGCCATTCGGAGAGAGCACGACATCTTAATTTTCAGTCAAAGAGCTCAGGAAAGACAGAGAATTCTTGATTTTTGGAACCCTGTGTTCTCAGTGGTGGGCTCACAGGGCAGCAGCTCTCCCAGACCAGCCACTAACATGCTGTAACAAGTCAGTTCTTCTTTCTGGGCCCAGTTTTCCCATATTCAAATGTGGAGTTTGGGTCTAGGATAAACTTGTTCAATCCGTGGCCTGTGGGGGCACATGCAGCAGCCCAGGACAGCTTTTTATGCAGCCCAACACAATTTATAAACTTTCTTAACACACTGAGTGTTTTTTTTTTTTGCAAAAAAAAAAAATTTTTAGCTCATCAGCTATCATTAGTGTATTTTATGTGTGGCCCAAGACAATTCTTCTTCCAATGTGGACCAGGGAAACCAAAAGATTGAACAGCCCTGGTCTAGGAGTTTTAAGATTCTTTGAAACTTCATTAAAAAGAACATTTTATTATACTATAAAAGTTATTAAAATCCCTATAACTTCTGAATATTAATCTGCAGATATCGTGCTTTCATTGAAAAGGGATCTTCATTTTCAAGTTAATAAAACAAAATGCTGAGTCTACATGGGGAAGGCGACATTTGTAGACTTAAATCAGATGCTGAAATTGACAAGAACACAAATTTGAACTGTGAAAACAATGACATATTGTGTTCACTAAAAGAAATTATCAGGGTGGTAAAAGGAGCCACTGAGCTTATTTATTGGTTGCTATCTTTCCAGCAATCTTCACAGAATCTGAATTCAATTTGTCCAGGTGAACTGATGTAAGAACAACCATCAGACCTCTCCCACAATCTTTTTTTCTCTGGGACAGCCTACCTGTAACCAGAAGCTTCTGCATGGGCTGGAATGAGACACTGTAACAAGATGGCTTTGCATTCAGGCAAAGTAACTGCTTGAACGCAAAGTAACTTGCTCAGTAACAACTGGTTCAAGTTGTTACTGAGCAAGCAGTGGGCTCCTTGCTGATGTTCATAGAAGCCAATACTTATGGCCCTGGATTTTGAGAAAAGAAAGGCTTTATTATAAGTTGACTGGCAAGGAAGCAAGAGGCAGAGCTCAAGTCTGTCTCCCGGAGCTGGGGACTGTGGCAGGTTTTATAGGGAAAGGGTAATAAGGCATGATCTGATTGGATCTTTGTGATAAGGTGATGCCAGGAGGTATGATCTGACTGGGTTATGCCATAAGGTGATACTAGGGCTCTACATGATTGGATCATGGATCATGCCATGAGATGTCCACTTCTTTATTTGGTCCCCATGCCTTGGTCCAAGCACTTAGGTTCCACCCTGGGGTTGCATGCTTGGTTCATCTGGGCTTGGTCAGTTCAACTTGCAACCTGAGATTCCATGGCAACTAAAACACAGCTCTCCATTTTATACACAAAGTTGAACCAGATTGGGCTGCTCCTGCAATTACAAAGTTACTGTCATTCATTCACTCAACTTTTGCAATCTAGTTGAGTAGGTGCACAAAACAGGAATCAACCATATATGTCTGAATGCGAGTTGAACTAAGTGCCCTAAAGGAAAGCCAAAAGTTCTTGGATGGAAAATAACTGTGCAATCCCAGGCTTGTTAATTCAGCTCTCTAAGTCTCATACTCCTCTTATGTAGGAGCTAACCAGGTTAACATGTCAAGTGGCAGGATCAGATTCTGGTGTATATTAAATGCATGATGTGTCATCAGCTGATGGTGAAGTTACCTTTCTGAAGGTCAATGATGAAAAGATGAATTTTCTTTCCTGTGTCCCATAGTTTAATTCAATTCTTTGTGCTCATGTGTGTCTTTCAGTTCCAAGGAGGGTTTCGGGTCAGTGGAGAAAGTTGTGCTGCTCACGTTTCTCTCGGTGGTTATCCTGATGGCCATCTTGGGGAACTTGCTGGTGATGGTGGCTGTGTGCTGGGACCGGCAGCTCAGGTGAGCAGCAGGAGAAAACCTTTTCAGGAAATATAGGTGGAGTTCTGAGCTCTCTCTGGAGAGCTGGGTGTGAACATTTTCACTATAATTTGTAATTAAGAAAGAAAACATTTATGGGAACTATATTTTTAAAATGAAAGAAGAGAAAAAGGGATTGCAATTAATCCTACAACTCTAATACAACCAGTGTAAACACTTCAGTATATTTCCATCCTGTCATTTTTTTTCCTTTGTCAAATGTGTTTATAGTTGTGATCATTATATACACAATTGTTGAGAGCACATATAATCTAACCTCCCCCATTTTATCAATGGTTTAGGGAAGATGTGGCTGACAAGGGACAGATCTAGAAATTAAATGTGTGTTTTTCGCAATTCTACTTCGTCAGTCTCAACCCTGGCTGCAATTAGAAGTATCTGACGCATTGTTAAAAACTATCATCCTGTGGTACTAGTGTGTCTCACATAGTATTTTGGACGTAGTTATATTTAAAAAGTTATTCATTGTTAAAGTTCAAGTCTAATCAGGCATCCTGTATTTTATCTGGTAATCTTTGAGGGGAGAGGTGTTAACTCCCAGGGTGCCTGAACTAAATGATCTGGGGTGAGATCTCAGCATCAGTATTTATTAAAATGCATCAGGTGATTCTAATGTATAGCCTGGGATGAAAGCCTCTGGGCCATAAAAAGGTATGATGAAGGCATTCCTCTCTAAGTAAGACATCCACACGTCTAATGATGATGCAATTAAAGTGTAAAAGTGCAATTTTGACCAGTGTTATAAATGTGAGGTGTACAGTAGCCAGTCTACTAGTGTAAAATGAAGGACTGTGACTACAGTCACAGGGCATACCTTGGGAGGGTTTCCTGAGAATTCCTGACCATGGACTGATGGGTAGGTGGGATGTAACTAGACAAACGTTGGAAGAAGAGCATCTGTGTTGGCCCTCAAAAAGGAGCTGTATGTGCAGGGGAATTCAGATTAGAGCAGGGTGACCAGAAAGGAGAGGAAAAAAGAGCTTTTGGTACAGGGTAGGTCTGGAGAAGTCAGAAGAGGCTGGCCCATGCTGGGTCTTCTCAGCCATGTTACAGAAATGGAAATTGAATCTCACAGAATACGCTAAGCATGTGACTTTTTCTTTTCCCCTTTCCCCCCTCCCTTCTTTTCTTCTTCCTTTGCTTTCCTTTATCCTGTTTTCTCTCTTGATCTTTTCTCCCTCCCCTTTTTCCCTTATCCCTCCCCCTGCCTCCTCTGTTACACTTTTTCACTCACAGGAAAATAAAAACCAATTATTTCATTGTATCTCTTGCTTTTGCGGATCTGCTGGTTTCGGTACTGGTGATGCCCTTTGGTGCCATTGAGCTGGTTCAAGACATCTGGATTTATGGGGAGATGTTTTGTCTTGTTCGGACATCTCTGGACGTTCTGCTCACAACAGCATCGATTTTTCACCTGTGCTGCATTTCCCTGGATAGGTAAGGACAGAGCAATGTGTATAGTGGAGCTCCATGCTGGAGACAATGACCTGATGGATATTGGGCAGTGTCTGCCTTTCTTTATTCATTAGAAGAAATGGATCTCAGAGAGGTAAATTTGGTCATTCAGTTACACAGTCACTCTCCAGCTTTTGTGGAGTGCCCCTTTTTAGTCAGGTCCTCTCTGAGGTGCTGCAGATGCACAGATTAGAAAGACCTAGAACCTGTCTGCAAGGAGTTTGCAATCTAAATAGCAATAGATGTCAGCAATCAAGTTTACTGTAGAGCTCTAAATTTTATACTGATAGCATGAACAAAATTCTGAAGAAGCTGAGTGTCAAGAATGAGTACATCTTCCCAGAGGGAAGCAGGGGGTGGCACAGAATGAAAATGCCCTATGTTTGAACATTACCTTTTCCTGAAAATATGTTTCTGTAATAATTTTATGTACATATTTATGTATGTGCATGTAATTGTGAAGACTCCTTTCCAGAAAGTTACAGATGATAATAAACTTCCCAATAATTTTATGTTTTTTGGACCCAGGTCTAGGATTTCATTCTTGTTGCATAATTTTATTCTTTTTCTATATATTTGACTTCAAGAGACCTAGTGATTTCCATCTTTGCCTCATTTGTTGCAGATTTATGTATTTATCACTTGTATCATCATATTTATTTTCCAATTTCTACTAATGTACATTTTATCGTAAATGTAGAATGCAATCTAGTCAGGTGATTACACAAACATATGCTGTTCTCAATGTAGTCATATCGTAGGGGTTAACACTCAGAAAAATGTAGGAGTGTAAATCACATATTGTCAGAATTGCCAGCAACAATGATTTCTTACTGTCTCTTGAGCAGCCCAACAAACCCAAGTTTTCCTCCAGTCTTGGGATAGATGACAACTCATACCTACTTAGGAAAAATTTCCTCATTTGAAAAGCACATAAGAATAAATCTGAAGCTGAACCTTTCTAGGAAACCTCTAGACCTTCTCTCACGTCTGCCCAAAGAAAACTCTCCACATCAGGCAGTTGATTCTACACTTTCTCCCATTTTTTTCCTGGCTGACTGGCTCAGCCTTTTTAAATTTTATTTATTTTTATTTATTTATTTTACAGGAGCAAGTCTCACTATGTCGCCCAGGCTGGTCTCGAACTACTGGGCTCAAGTGATCCTCAGGCTTCAGCCTCCCAAAGTGCTGGGATTAGAGATGTGAGCCATCATGCCCAGACAATTACTGTTTTTTAAAATTGAGGACTAGGAAAAGTAGTTGATTGAAACTAGGGATTTTGGTATATCTAAAATATATAGATATATACTTTAAAACACTAACATCATAGTCTTCCCAGAGAATTAATCACACTGGGAGAGGTAGTTAGAGACTGAAACCAGCTGAGAGGACAGCAGGTTCATCTCCTTTTTCATGGGACATATGTGCACTGATTGGAATGACAGGCATAATGGCCTGCTCTATTTAAATTGCTTTCTCTTTGCTCTGCCAAGAACATATAGTTGAATATGCTTAAGTTAAATGCATGTATAATGAGACTCCACTATATAGCTAGAGATAATGACTCTGATAAAATCGATCTGCTGGCAAGCAACCATACCCAATGCATGTCATAGTTGAAAATTTGTGTTTATTAGCTTGTTTACAACAATCTGACTTCAGTATATGAAAGACTTTTAAAGACAGTCAGGATACACTGTATGAAAGTTGACATTATAGGAAATAAAATGTAAAAAGTAGAAAATCTATGGAAGTCCTGCTGGGTAACCTGCATATAATCATTGCTAAAATGAGTAGCAAGACTGTGGGAATTTGGAGAAAGCCAGGCTGGGGAGATGGAGGCAGCTGAGGTAACCTCGAGGCCTAGGTAAAAGCAAGGGTAAGAAAAAGAGCCAGTCGGCCAGGAAAAAGATGGGAGAAAGTGTAGAGTCAACTGTCTGATGTGGAGAGCTCGCTTTGGGCAGCCCTGAAAGAAGGTCTAGAGGTTTCCTAGAAAGGTTTGGCTTCAGATTTATTCTTATGTACTTTTCAAATGAGGAAACTTTTCCTGAGTAGGTATGAGTTGTCATGAGACAGGATAAATTGGTCATTAAGAAACACCTGCTTTAGAATTAAAGAGATTTGGGTTCACATCCCAGCTTTTAACATTTTTAGTTCTGAGAATGGCAATAAGTGATTGAGACTGAGTCTCTGTGGTCTTGTCTCTAAAAATTGAGGAGCTAGCACCTATTTTATATGACTGCAGTTAGGTATAAATTAGACAATCCATTTAAGGCATCATTTTGGCCCAGCGTGTCACAGTACTCCATTTTAGTGGATGTTGTTAATGTCAGTTTCTTGTAACTATCCATACAACTCATGATCTTTCTCACCAAACTTGCACCTCCTCAGTGAATAGCTGCTCCAATAGCTGCATCATCTAGAAACCAGGTAGTTATTCTAATAGCAATCTTTCCGCATCCCCCTACATTTAAATAACAACATGTCCTGTTCATTATCTTTCCTAAAGAGATCCTAGTCTATTTCTCTCTAACTCTATAATTTGTCCAAATAACATTTCTTGAATAAATCACTCAACACTTTCCTAATTACTCCCTCCAAATATGTTTTATTCCCTTCCCATTCACTTGTCACTCACAAGATCAAATAGCCATCTTTTTAAAATGCCACTCTGATACTGTTGCTCCTTTGCTTAAAACCCTTCAGCGGCTATTCATTGTACTGAAGATCAAGACCAGACTTGTACAGGGTTTTTCAGCCTCTGTTTCCTGTCCATGTCCCCAGCTTCCCTTCACACCCTTCCTAACCTCACCTCCAGGCCTGTTTCCTTGGCCTTCTTTCTAGTTCTCCAGGATTCTGTGCTCAGCCATCTGAGGCCTTGGCTTTTCCCTCTGCCCCTCCTTTCCTGCATGTCTTTCAGATTTTAGTTAAATCCTCTCCTTGCAGAAGTCTTTGCTGACTCCATCAAACCTATTTTTCTCCTTTGTAGAACTCAGTGTAGTTATAGTTAAAATCAATTCTATACTTTCTTCTTAAATGTCTTTCTATTCCAATGGGAGGAAGTTCAAGGCTACAAACAAGTGCAAGGTCCCTGTCCTCAAAGAACTTGCATTGTTGTGGGAAGGTTGGCAATTAATCAGTCATTTCATAAATACTTATTTAGGTATTAGGCAAACACGATTGAACAAATGAAATGCCAGCACGTTCTCTTTGTGAGAGTCATGCCAATAATTCCATTTCTTTCTCTGACGGTGGATGTCAAAAACTCCAAGACCATAACTAAGATGTCAGATGGGGTTTCTCTTATTTTATTTTCCTTGGGGAGCTTGGGGATCTTGCCTCCAACTTGTATCCAGCTTTCCCTGTCCCAAGAGTGGGCCTCTCATAGTGCTGGAGTCACCCATCCTGAACATAGCAGGGCAATGTTTTAGCCTGGAACAATATGGTTTTATTTATCATCTAGCATCTGTTTTTCTGTATCCTTCCCGTCCTAACAGTTTGGTTTAGTTGGGCTGGGCCAAAGCACAGAGTGAATGTCTCAATGAAGTGTGATGTCCTTGTTAGCCATGTTATTCCTGGCAGTATGCCATGTCCTTCTCTCTAGAGCTGCTACAAGTCTTCTGGGATCAATGATAAGGGGTAGTGCCTTTGAGCAAGAGAGCTCACTTTGATTTGTTACTTCTCTCAGATGGCAGACTCCTGGATAAAAGCAAAATGTAGGACTTTTCAATATTACAAAACGCAGTTTCCCAGCTCTCATTCTCAGCTCACTGTGCTTCTTGATGCTTTCAGAATTGAATTCTGTTAACAAAAATTTATTGTCTTCCTAAATATAATTTCCAAAGCATAATTAAAATAAATGCACCATATAGTATGGTCATGGGAGATCAAAAACTGCTTTAAAAGCTTTACAGTACAGTTGATTTTTTTAAGATCTAAAGTTCTGTGGTGAATAAAAACTAACCAAGTAGTCATAATAGAGTACTAGTTTTAAAAGTGAAATATGTGGCAGCCATTTAATGATAAATAGTTATGTGTGTTGTCCCAAAAAGATATCACTGGTGTATTATGTTGGGGGAAAAAAAGCAAGTGGCAGACTCTAATCTTTAGTGTAATTTCACTTTTATAAAATAAATATGCAGATGTATGTATCTGGATTTACATGAGTGTGTGGAGAGAGAGATTGAGAATGAAAAAGAAAGAACATGAATGAATTTTCACCAAAACATTAACAGTTGGTTATATGAGGGGTAGGGCATAGGGTGTAGTGCTGGCCAGAGTGGACGGTCAGTTGAATTGGCATTGGGACCCTTCACTTTTACTAATTTCTATAATGTACATTTTAAACTTCAATTTTCTCTTTGCTAGAAGGCTCAAATGCAAACCCATCCACAAAAGCCTTTTAGCTGAAAATGTTGCTGGAATGGCACATTCCTCAGTTCTCTGAGAACATTCTACTTCAGTGCTGGGAATTCCCTCTGAGGTCAGAACAAGCCGGAGACCATGGAAATCTTCCTGACCAGTGTGTTCTCTCTGCTTTCTCAGCAAACACCCTTGCTTCTACCTCTAAGGGGCCCTCGCAATCTCTTATGGGTACATCACTCCCACATTGATCTTGGTTAACCTCCTCCCTGTTCACAAGCTTGTATTTGATTTATTCTAACAGTCCCTTGTCTAATTCTCACAGGTATTTTAAATCACAATATTAATAATACCTGAGCATTATAAAAAATGCCATCAGTTCACAAGTAGAACATAAAAATGTCCCCAGTTCTTTCAATAGCCACTTCCACAGCTGCACGTCCTGAGGTAACCACTGTAAATAGCAACTGCCTGTAAATGCCAGTGATTTCATATGCAATAAGCAGACCTATCTGAATATATTTTGAGTTTATGATTTAAGTAAGCCTTTTGAAGAGCGCCTGTATTGTGTATATGTCAATGAATTGCCTGAATGCAATGTTTTTACCAACTTGTTTATTGGATAATCTATTAGCAAGGTTTCTTTCAGCAGCATGTGACAGATAATAATAATTGATTGTTCAATTAACTGAAAAGTGTGGCTTCAGACATGGCTCTCTACAAGGATTTGAACAATATTATCTAGTTTAACTTTGCCCCTCTCTAACTCTGTTTTCCTCTCCTCTTTGTCTCCATCTTGTCTTCTCATTCTCCCTGTTTACTTCCCTGTTTCCCTATGTCTGTTCCTCTCTTTCTATCTGTCCCTCTTTGTCCCTATGCTGTCCACCAGCTCTGGTTTGTTGTTAGAATTTTTTCTTAGGCTGGGTTCTTCCACCAGGAAAAATAAATAGTCACAGGCAACAAGTCTTAAACCATTCTTAACACGTGAGTCCATAGGAAGAGAAACCTAAGTGCTGTTTCTCACAGAAGAACTTTGGTTGGCTTTGCTTGAGTCAAATACTCTTCACTTAGTGAGTCACTGTGGTGTGGAGATGACACATCCTGGTTACTGGGCAGAGGTCAGGCACTGTGACTCTCAGCTTTACCGAAAGCATATGGTGTGAAGGAATGGCAGTTCCCACTGAAAGATGGGTGTTGGACAGACAAGAAGAGGCGATATCAACTCCCCTTTGGCCGGCCAGAGCTGACACATATCCTTATGGAGCCTCCACAACAAGACAGAGGTATGTCATCTCCAAGTCTTCCATATATTAGGCAAAATATTTCTAGATCCTTCTGCTGGCCTCATAAGCCATACTTTCAGACTTTTAACCATTTTGATCCCCTTTCTGTGAACATGCTGACTTTGTCCTTTACTTAGCATCAAATAATTTCCTTTAAAAACAAGTCAATTTCACTTCATTGAAGACAGCATTCTCTATATATTGCAAAATTCTCTTTTGGATACATCCAGCTGAATTGTCACCCTTCCTCTGCACAGCTCAAAAACTTGATGTGTTTTATGTGCAAAATTCTCCAACAGTTCCTTAGTCTCAGATCCTCTTTTAAACCAGTTTACTTGTAAAACATACAATTCTTACTTCAAGGTTACATGTTTAATCCTGTGCTGGAGATAAATGTGTCTGCATTTTTTAATGATCCCCCTGGAGTATAACTCAATTTCATAATGTATAAATGAAAAGTGCCTGTCATTGTGAACTGTGTCACACAATTACATTTGTTTTCCCAATAGGATTGAAATGCATTTCACAAGGAAAATATATTAAAAGTTTCTCCTCCTCACATACCCTGTAAGGGCAGGTTCAGGCTTTGTGCATAATAATAATATTTGTCAAGTCAAATTTCATGCCAGAGGTACGAACTGTTATTTTTATATTCATTTCAGCAAACATTTATGAAGTGCTTACTAATTACTAGGAGTCGTTCTGGACATTGCAAATGCAATGGTGAATGATCAGAAAAAGCTTTGAATCATGGAACTTTTTGTCTAGTTGAGAATATAGATAGTAAACAGGTAATTATAGTAAAATTGGTGACCATTTAATACTATAAGGAGAAGTAAAAAAAATAAAAATAAAAAAATAAAACAAAAAAACAGCTATTGGAGTCTGCTAAGTTGCAATCTCCAAAGCATGCCAGGCTCCTGAGGAAGTGATGCTGACGCTGGGATCTGCAGGTGCTGTGGATATCAGTAAGGGACAGGGAAAGGGGTGAGGCCTGGGGAGTGGCTGCTCCTGAAAACACATGTGAAAACCCCCAGGAAAGCCCTTGTTAACCAAAATCTAAATTCTGAACTTGGCTTTCACTTCTTTTCCAATGTGTTCTCAGTCTGATTTTCCTACCTCAACGCCTACCCATGAGTGATCTGTTATTATTCCCTGAATAGGCTATGTTTCTTCATAACTGCATGTTGCTACCTGTGCCTTGAGTTTCTTTTATTTTTCTGGCAAATAGCCACCTTTCTTCCATATTCAGATAAAATGTGTCACCTTTTCCAGTG
Organism: Ateles fusciceps; assembly: GCA_036589455.1. Lineage (NCBI taxonomy): Eukaryota > Metazoa > Chordata > Mammalia > Primates > Atelidae > Ateles > Ateles fusciceps. Next base: position 11,193,703 of record JAZHEH010001005.1, on the reverse strand, counting down.
ACTGACTGGGATTCATTCATAAAAATTTGTCATTTCTTCCTCTAAGCTCCCATGGAGCATTGAATGTAAGCATCATGATTAATAAAAGGGTCTTAGTATGCGTGTCTCAATAATTGTTGAATTTGTCTGCCTTGCTGTAGAATATAAACTTCTTGAGAGTACGCCTTATCTCATCTATTAGTGTATTTTTCTTACTGGAACATAATAGCTGCTCCATGCATATTTGGCTGAGCATAGAATGTTGAGATGTGACTTGTGGGTGTTTGATATGACTCTGGGATTAGTTTCTCTGTCCTCACAAAATTCTCAATATAGAAAGTGTTTAAGAATGAGATTTGGGGTGCTAGACTGCTTAGATTCAGTCACAGCTTGACTGGTCGTCAAGTGTGTAATCTTGGAGAAGCTACAAAATCCATTGTTGTTTTGATTTGCATTTCTTTAATGATCAGTGACAAAGGTTTCTGGCCTTTGTCTTATCTGTAAAAATTGTGTTAATAATAGAAAATCCATTCCCTTCTCTTTTAATACTTGTAAGGAGTAAATAATTGAGTGTTATTATTCAGTTAATATACTGAACAATACATAGACCAGTGCATGGTACTTGGTGAGCATTCAATTAATGTTAACCACAAGGACTATTCCATTATTGTTTTCCTCTTTAAATGCAAATTCCTAGTGGCCATAGTGAGGCCCTTCCCAGACATTAATAGTCATCTTGTTCTTTCTGACTCAAAGCTGAGTGCCCTTGAAGGTTAGTTAGATCCTTAGCTTTCCAGCCCTGAGTATGTCCCCTCTTTCCTTTGGAAATTTCATTCATCCCGTGGCTACGCCTGCACCTCTGCTCTTGTCTCTTCCCTCACCCCTGTTGCACACTGGGCCTTGGGGTTTTTTTTTATACTTTAAATTCTGGGGTACATGTGCAGAATGTGCAGGTTTGTTACAAAGGTATACACGTGCCATGATGGTTTGCTGCAGCCATCCCCCCGTCATCTACATTAGGTATTTCTCCTAATGTTAGCCCTCCCCAATTCCCCCATCCCCGGCTATCCCGCCCCTAGCCTCCCACCTACCAATAGGCCCCCATGTGTGATGTTCCCCTCCCTGTGTCCATGTGTTCTCATTGTTCAACACCCACTTATGAGTGAGAACATGTGTTGTTTGGTTTTCTGTTCTTGTGTCAGTTTGCTGAGGATGATGGTTTCCAGCTTCATCCATGTCCCTGCAAAGGACATGAACTCATTTTTTTTATGGCTAGATAGTATTCCATGGTGTATATATGCCACATTTTCTTTATCCAGTCTATCACTGATGGGCATTTGGGTTGGTTCCAAGTCTTTGCTATTTTAAATAGTGCTGCAATAAATATACGTGTGCACGTGTTTTTATAACTGAATGTTTTATAATCCTTTGGGTAAATACCCAGTAATGGGATTGCTGGGTCAAATGATATTTCTATTTCTAGATCCTTGAGGAATTTCCACACTGTCTTCCACAATGGTTAAACTAATTTACACTCCCACCAACAGTGTTAAAGCGTTCCTATTTCTCCACATCCTCTCCAGCATTTGTCTCCTGATTTTTTAATGATCACCATTCTAACTGGCATGAGATGGTATCTCAGTGTGGTTTTGATTTGCATTTCTCTAATGACCAGTGATGATGAGCTTTTTTTCCTATGTTTGTTGACTGCATAAATGTTCTTCTTTTGAGAAATGTCTGTTCACTTTTTGTTGGGGTTGGTTTTTTCTTAGTAAATTTGTTTAAGTTCTTTGTAGATTCTGGTTACTAGCCCTTTGTCAGATGGGTAGGTTGTGAAATTTTTTTCCCCATTCTGTTGGTTGCTGGTTTACTCTAATGATAATTTCTTTTGCTCTGCAGAAGCTCTTAAGTTTATTTAGATTCCATTTGCCTATTTTGGCTTTTGTTGCCATTGTTTTTGGTGTTTTAGTCATGAAATCCTTTCCTATGCCTATGTCCTGAATGGTACTGCCTAGGTTTTCTTCTAGGGTTTTTATGGTGTTAGGGCTTACGTTTAAATCTGTAATCCATCTGGAGTTAATTTTTGTATAACGTGTAAGGAAGGAATCCAGTTTCAGCTTTCTGCATATGGCTAGCCAGTTTTCCCAACACCATTTATTAAATAGGGAATCCTTTCCCCCATTGCTTGGTTGTGGTTCTATCTCTATCTGCTTGCTCAACATCTTGTCTTAAACATCTTTTTGTTTTCTCTAACTCAGTGTGCTCAAAATAGACATTTTTATGTTAAACTAACACTATATCATCTTCCATGTTGTACACTGAAGGTGAATCTATTAGCTATGTTTTAGTCATTGAAACATAATATTTTTGAGGTCATCTTTTACTTATCTACCATGATCAGCTGGATGCCAAATTGCACCTATATCTTTTTAAAAAAGCTTTTATTTTAGGTTTGGGGGTATATTTGAAGGTTTGTTACATAGGCCACCACCAATGTATAAATGTTCCCTTTTTCCACAAATTCGCCAGCATGTGTTATTGACTTTTTAATAGTAGCCATTGTGACCAGTGTGAGATGGTATCCCATTGTGGCTTTGATTTCCATTTCTTTAATGATCAGTGAATTGAGATTTTCTTTTATATGATTGTTGGCTGCATATATGTCTTCTTTTGAAAAGTGTTTGTTCATGTCCTTTGACCACTTTTTAATGGGGTTGTTTGTATTTTTTTTCTTGTAAATTTATTTAAGTTCCTTATAAATGCTGAATATTAGACTTTTGTCAGAGGCATAGTTTGAAGGTACTTTCTCCCATTCTGTAGAGCTGTTTGCTCTGTTGATAGTTTCTTTTGCTGGGCATAAGCTCTTAAGTTTAGATCCCATTTGTCAATTTTTGCTTTTGTTGTGATTGCTTTTGGTGTCTTCATCGTGAAATCTTTGCATGTTCCTATGTCCAGGATGGTATTGCCTAGCTTGTCTTCCAGGGTTTTTATAGTTTTGGGTTTCACATGTAAGTCTTTAATCTATCTTGAGTTGACTTTTGTGTATTGTGTAAGAAAGGGGTCCAGCTTCAATCTTCTGCATATGGCTAGCCAGTTATCCCAGCACCATTTATTGAATGGGGAATGTTTTCCCAATTGCCTGTTGTTGTCATATTTGTCAAAGATTAGATGATTGTAGGTGTGTGGCCTTATTTCTGACTCTCTATTCTGTTCCACTGGTCTATGCTTCTGTTTTTGTACTAGTACCATGCTGTTCTGGTTACTATAGCCCTGTAGTATAGTTTGAAGTCAGGTGAGGTGATGCCTCCAGCTTTGTTCTTTTTGCTTAGGATTGCCTTGGCTATTTGGACTCTTTTTTGGTTCCACATGAATTTTAAAATAATTTTTTTCTAATTCTGTGAAGAATGTTTTTGGTAGTTTGACAGAAATAGCACTGAATCTGTAAATTGCTTTGGACAGTACAGCCATTTCAACAATATTTATTCTTCCCAGCTATAAACATGCAGTGTCTTTCCATTTGTTTGTGTTATGTCTGATTTCTTTGAGCAATGTTTTGTAATTCTCATTGTAGAGATCTTTCTCCACCCTGGTTAGCTGTATTCCTGGTATTTTTTTTTTTTTTTTTTTTTTGGCAATTGTGAATGGGATTGCCTTCCTGATTTGGCTGTTAGCTTGGCTGTGATAGGTATATAGGAATGCTAGTGATTTTTGCACATTAATTTTGTATTCTGAAACTCAGCTGAAGGGGATTTTTGGGTAATACTATGAGATTTTATAGATATAGAATTATGTTGCCTGCAAAAAAGGATATTTGGACTTCCTCTCCTCCTACTTGGGTGCTCCTTATTTCTTCCTTTTGCCTGGTTGGTCTGACTAGGACTTCCAATACTAGAAGAGAGAAGACATCCTTGTCTTGTGCCAGTTTTCAAGGGGAAAGCTTTCAGCTTTTGCCATTTCATTATGATGTTGGCTGTGGGTTTGTCATAGATGGCTCTTATTATTTTGAGGTATGTTTCCTCAATACCTAGCTTTTTGAGAGTTTTTAACATAAAGTGCTGTTGAATTTTATTGAAAGCATTTTTTCTGCTTCTATTGAGATTACCATGTGTTTTTTGTCTTTAGTTTTTGTTTATGTGATGAATCACATTTATTGATTTGTGTATGTTGAACTAACCTTGCATCCTGAGGATGAAGTCTACTTGATTGCAGTGGGTTTGCTATTTGATGTGCTGCTGGATTCAGTTTACAAGTAATTTTTTGAGGATTTTTGCATTGATATTCATGTAAGGATACTGGCCTGACTTTGTTGTTATTGTTGTTTCTCTGTCAGGTTTTGGTATCAAGATGATGCTGGCCTCCTACAATGAGTTGGGGGAGGAGTTTCTTCTCCTCAATTTTTTGGAATAGTTTTAATAGGAATGGTACTAGGTATTCTTTGTACACCTGGTGGAATTAGACTGTGAACCCATCAGGCATGGGCTTTTGTTGGTTTTTGGGCTATTACTGATTTAATTTCAGAGCTAATTATTGGTTTGTTCAAGGAATCAATTTCTTCCTGGTTCTTCAGTCTTGGGAGGGTGTATATGTCCAGGAATTTGTCCATCTCTTCTAGATTTTGTGGTTTGTGTGCATAGAGATGTTTGTAGAGATTTCTGATTAGTTACTTTTATTTCTGTGGGGTCAGTGGTAGCATCCTATTTGTCATTTCTAATTGTTTATTTGGATCGTCTCTCTTTTTTTCTGTATTACTTTAGCTAGCATCCTATCTCCTTCATGTTTTCAAAAACCTAACCTCTGGGTTCATTGATCTTTTGAATGGTTTCTTGTGTCTTAATTTTCTTCAATTCAGCTCTGATTTTGTGTTTTTTCTTGTCTTATGCTACGTTTGGGTTTGATTTGTTCTTGCTCTCTAATTTTTTCAGTTGTGATGTTAGGTTGTTCATTTGAGATGTTTATAACTTTTTGATGTAGGCATTTAGTGCTATGAATTTCCTCTCAACACTGCCTTTGCTGTGTCCCAGAGATCCTGGTATGTTATATCTTTCTTCTCATTGGTTTCAGAGAACTTCTTGATTTCTGCCTTAATTTCATTATCTACCCAAAAATCATTCAGAAGCATGTTGTTTAATTCCCATGTAATTGCATGGCTTTGAGTGATTTTCTTAACCTTGACTTCTATTTTTATTGCACTGTAGTGTGAAAGTGCATTTGGTATGATTTTGGTTTTTTTGCATTTGTCGAGGATTGTTTTATGTCCAATTATGTGATTGATTTAAGAGCTGATGTCATGTGGTGATGTGGTGCCATGTGGTGAATATGGTGATGAGAAGAATGTGTCATGTGGTGAGGAGAAAAATGTATATTCTGTTGTTTTGGGATAGAGAGTTCTGCAGAAGACCATCAGATCCGTTTGGTCAATGTTGAGTTCAGGTCCTGAATATTTTTGTTAATTTTCTGCCTTAGTGATCTGTCTAATGCTGTCAGTGGAGTGTTGAAGTCTTCCACTATTATTGTGTGGGCATCTATGTATCTTTGTAGGTCTCTAAGAACTTGTTTTATAAATCTGGCTGCTTCTGTGTTGGGTGCATATTTAGGAAAGCTACGTCTTGTTGAATTGAACCCTTTGTCCTCTTTGATCTTTGTTAGCTTGAAGTCTGTTTTGCCCAAAATTAGATTTGCAATCCCTGCTTTTTCTGTTTTCTATTTGCTTGGTAGATTTTCCTCCATTCCTTTATTTTAAACCTATAGGTGCCATTACATGTGAGATGGGTCTCTTTAAAACACATACCATTGGGTTATGCTTTTTTTTTTTTAATCCTGCTTGCCACTCTGTGACTTTTAAATGAGGCATTCAACCCATTTACATTCGTGGGTAATGTTGATATGATTCATACATGTCAGCATATCTCAAAGGCCTGAGAATATTTCCTCAGCTTGGTTTATTCTGCTCTTAATATTTGTGATTGCATTGTGAAATTCTTGTATTGTGTTAGCTCTGTCAAATTCATTATGTTCTTTTTTTGGACTGGCTATTTCATCCTTCAGCTTCTGTATCATTTTATTGTGGTTCTTAGTTTCCTTGACTTGGGTTTTCCCATTCTGCTGAATCTTTATTTTCATTCCTATTCATATTCTGAATTCTATTTCTATAATTTCAGCCAGCTCAGCTTGGTTAAGAATTCTCCTTGGAGAACTGGTGCAGTCATTTGAAAACACAACACTCTGGTCATTTGAGTTACTGGAGTTTTTGCATTGGTTGTTTCTCATCTCTGCATGTGGGTATTCCTTTAACTGCAGTGTAGATTGAATACAGTCAATAGACTCCTTCTCTGCATGTTTTCACAGGGCTAAGGCATTGTGTAAGGTCTTTATTTGAAGATGACTTCTTGTCTTTGGTTTCAGAAATAAGGTATTTTTGGTGTTTAAGCTTTGAGATGTGATCCTGTGGGTGGCACTTAGGCATATGGTCAGTTGGTAGACTCTTGCTCAGTTGTGTGCCTTCCCTGTCTCCTCACAGTTGCAGCAGTGTTCCCTCTAAATGCTCTGAAAGTGTTGGTTCCTCTCCTCCTTGCATGCTGGCTGTAGATCATGGATTGGAACTACTAGGCTTCCCACTGCAGCTCTAGGGCAATTTCGGTATTCATGTTCCTTCCTCCACTTTGAGGTGGCAGAATAAGGGACCTTAGTAGTGGTTGTGGCCAAGGGTCTTTTGCTTGTATCTTGGAGGCTCCACCCCAGAGAGATTGAGGTCAGGAATTGCTCAGTGCAATCAGCCTAGGATGGAGGGTATGTGCTATGGGCCCAAGTCAGGGGTTCCTTGCCTGGTGCAACCAGAAGGAGTAGGTGGGACCCATGAGAGATGGTCTGGCCCTCTTTCCTTGGGTCAATTGTAGCTTGTTGGAGGTGTAGAGAAGATACTGAGGGTCTTTGCTGCTCCATTAGTCCAAGGGTAGCAAGGCCAGTTCCACTGCAGAGGCAATGGCAGAGAGGCTTTCAGTTGCCCCTGGAGTCTCTGTCCAAGGAGGCTCTGAGTCACTACTGGCTGGATACCTCTGGCAGGGGATGGCTTGAGGCCCATACCTTGAGGACCTGCCTTTTGAGAAGATATGGGAACAGGTACCCACTTAAGTCTGGCCACTTTAACTTGACTGCTGCAGTATGCTGGGGGCCTTCTCCAGTTACTAGTCACCTTGGATTTCCCAGTACCTGGAGGTATCAACAGTGAAAAGTGCAAAACAGCAAACATGGCAGCCTGCCTCTCCCTCTAGGAGCCCCATTCCAGGAAGGTACATAGCTGTTACCAGCCCAAATGCACCTGTAAGAGGTGGCCAGGGACCCCACTTGGAAGGTTTTGCCTAGTGAGGAGGAATGGGTTTGGGAATTCACTTTAAAAAGCAGTCTGGCTATGTTTTTGTAGAGTGGCTGTGCTATGCTGGAGTTCTGCTTTAGCCACCAGTCACCTCAGACTCTCTAAAACCCAAAGGCTGAACAGCTAAGTTACTCAAACAGCAAAGATGGCATCCCACACCTCCCTCTGGAAGCTCTATCCCAGGGATGTTCTGTCGGCCAGAAAGCAACAGCAGGGGATGGAGACCCCAGTTGGAAGGTCCTGCCCAGTGAAGAGGAACAGGATCAAGGACCCTCTTAAAAAAGCAGTCTGGTCACATTTTCATAGAGCAGCTGTGCTGTGCTATGGGACAGCTTCTGCCCCCAGTCAACTTGGACTCTCCAAAGCCCAAAGGCTGGAATGGCTAAGTCACCCAACAGCAAAGATGGCATCCCACAACTCCCACTGGGAGCTCTGTCTCAGGGAGGTGCAATGCTGCTACCAGTGGCTGGCTGGGAATTCCTAGCCAGTTGCGCTTATCCTGTGAGGTATTGTGGAAGTGGGGCCTGCAGACTGTCACTGCTCAGCCCGCTGGATTCATCCCCTTTTCTAAGGGTATGTACAGGGATCTAACCTTTTGCTTGGTCAGGGTTGCAGCTACTTTTGCCAGGAAGCACAGGAAGCCCAGATATCTAGGGCTCCCAGGTCTCTGCATGTCCCTGCATGGCTGCTCTGACAAGACTCCATGTAGCTCTATGAGTCAAATTGAAGGCTCTTGTGGAGTGGGTTCACAGGGGAATCTCCTGATCCAAGGGCTGAAAAGATCTATGGCAGCATCATGGGTTCTAGGGTTTGCACATTCACTCACTACTTCCCTGGGAAGGGGGTGTTCCCCCTGGCTCCATGTCACTCTGGGTTGGGCCAATGTCCTGCCTTGCTTATCTTCATTCTCTGTGGGTCGAGTTATTTCCTTGAGTAGTCCGAATATGTGTATGTGAATGTACCAGTTGAAGGTGCTGCATTTACTCACTTCTTTCATTCCTCTCCATGAGAGCTGTGCACACTAGCTATTTCTACTCTGCAATCTTGGCCATCCCCTATAAATAACTTTGAAATACATCTTCTTCTTTATTCCTTCTTCCCATCCCATTTCTGGATTACTGTAATAGCTCATGAGTTGTTCTTCCTGTATATTATCTTATCTGTCAGTTTCATAATTAAATATGTATTCTTTCTGTGTGACCTCAGGCCATATAGCTTCTAGGGCACTGCATAGTCTTCTCCTCTTTATAGATAGGGTTACTTTTGTCCAGCTTTACACCACTTACCAGGCATATACTTCAGTAGATGTGGGTTTAAGACCCAGTTTTACTGTAACCTAGTTGTATGATCTTGAGTAAGTGGATTCAGCTCTCCAAGCCTCAGTTCTCATATTTGAAATGAGGATGAGCGCTGCCTTGCAGAGTTCCTTTAGAAATTAGATATAACAGAATACAATTCCTGCTATATAGTGTGCCCTCAATAAATGAATGTCGTATATAGCAGGAATAGTAGTAGTTGTAGCAGGAGAAAACAATATGGACAATTGCAATATAGTTAGGAAAATGCTGTGTTGTAGAAATATACAAGGTACTATAAAAAAAGAAAACCAGAGCAGAGATGGAGAACCATTCACTAATTTCAAGAGCCAGAGAGGACTTTACAGGGAATGTAACCCCTGAGCTGAATCTCGTTGAGTCAGTGAAATAGTCAGTATGATGCTTTTAGATGTCATTTTTAGCAGGTTATTCTTTTTCCTGTAGTCTGTTATAAAATACCTTTCTAGACAGATGACACTCCCTTTCTTACAAATTTTATTATCATGAAGGTACAGAATAATTTTTTCTTTTGAGATGGAGTCTTGCTCTGTCACCCAGGCTGGAGTGCAGTGGCAGGATCTCAACTCACTGCAACCTCTGCCTACTGGGTTTAAGTGATTCTACTGCCCCAGCCTCCCAAGTAGCTGGGATTACAGGTGCTTGCCACGACGCCTGGCTAATTTTTGCATTTTTAGTAGAGACAGGTTTCACTATGTTCGCCAGGCTGGTCTTGAACTCCTGGCATCAAATGATCCACCCGTCTTAGCCTCCCAAAGTTCTGGGATTACAGGCATGAGCCACCGCACCCACCCACAGAAGAATATTTAAGAGAGGAACATAATAAACATTAAATGTGAAGATTACTCATGGGATCATAATTCCTTCAAGGGCCCAATCTGATGTCCTCCACATCTCTGACAGAAAGGAGTCTCTCTTTGTCCCCCTACCCCTACAGCTTTTCTTTCCTGGAACCCACAGTTCTGTCTCCCCCTCTTGGCTACTTTCTCAGCACTGCTTCCTGTCTCCAGCTCCTGGTGAATAACTTTGCTGGGTCTTCCTTCCTCACTGATCCTCCAGGTGCCTGGAAGCTTGCCAAGCCTGAGGACCACAGGGAAGAGGCCTTTACTTCTACCTTAAAGCTACTGCTGCTTTTCTCTCTTCTCCACCTCCTCAAAGGGGGAACAAGGGGAACTAAAATATAGCAAAAAGAATTACTGAGAGCAGAAACACATGTCTGTTCATCCAGAGCGCTGCTACAAAATTGTATTGAATCACCTTCTGCTAGGAGGACTGCTATCCAACCAGTGAACCCCACAACTACCCCAAACTATAAATGACCTGTTTACCTGTTGTTATCTATTGGCATGTAACATCTATTTCAAAACTCAGCAGCTTAAGCAACAATGTATGATTACTAGATCTTACATGTAACCAACTCCATTGCACATAGCAAATATAATCTTAATGCTTTCATTTACCTTTAGAGACTGATTCATTCACCTTTATATTTCTGAGAATAAACTGCTAGGGAGAAATGCAGAACCAAGCGACTTTTGTATTATTTGTTAAATAATGTAGAGCTCACAGTTCCAAAATATATTCAAGTCTCTTTATAATAATATGTATTAAACAGATATTTATGTGCCAAGAACTTTCTATGTTTTAAACATATTATTTCATCAATTCTCACAGTGAAGGAGAGGCATAATTGGGAGTAGACATAATTATTCCCATTTTAAAGATGAGGAAACTTGTTGAGGTTAGTAACTGATTCTAAGACCACAAAGCTACTAAGTAGTTAAGGCAGGGAAAGTTGGTACCCAATTGTGAAGACAGAAATTTGACTGGTACTATCTCCCCAGTTCTGACAGTCTAGAATTCCAAATTATTATCACTGCTTCTTGTGCCTTTTCTGTGGTTGGGAGGGCATGAAGTGAGGAGGTAGAATTTTCCTTAATTGCAAAAGGAGCACGGAAGGGATTAGCATGGAGCTTAAAATACATGGCTGTCTACTAAGTTGTCAAAGTAAATTGTGTCCTCAGAGACATTTAAAAGCAATTTGATCACACATTTGCACATGGCTGCAGTGGGAGAAGCGGGTGGCTGGTCTACAAAAGTGTATTTTAATGGAGTTTTATGAGCAATATTTTTGAAATGTTTTGCATAAGAAATTACTTTGTAAATATCCTTGTTTCATTTTAGTTAATCCTGGCCATCTGGAACCTCACTCATCATTTGAACATTTCATTTAACTACTTTGTAAAAGTTTTGTAGTTAAGGAAGAATGGGAAATAACCAATGGAAGGCTGGAGAACAAATGTTGCTGATTCATGTATTTCTGAGATGAGATAATCACTTTACCTATTGAACACTGTCCATCTAGCATATGAATCAACAGCCTCTTCTCTTGACTTTGTTTTAATTCAGCTTTTTAGTAAAGTATGCAGCAATGTTGATTATGATGGACATTTTTCAGCTTAAAAAACTTTTTTTTTTTTTTTTTTTCTTTTTTTTTTTTTTTTTATTGCATTTTAGGTTTGGGGGTACATGTGAAGAACATGGAAGATTGTTGCATAGGTACACACATGGCAGTTCCTCCTAGCCTAACATTCAAAATCGCTAAGTCAATGGTTCTCAAAGCATGGTCTCCAATCCACTGGCAACAGCGTTACCTGGAAGCCTATCAGATATGCAAATTACTGGGCGCCACTCCAGACCTACCAGCAATCTGTGTTTCAACAGGTCTTCTAAGTAATTCGGATGGATGATATAATTTGAGAACCACGGCTCTGAGACGTGCTCCAGTCAGCCTTTTTAGGCTGATTTTTGTCTACTTCCCTGTGAACACCCTACAATTCCATTAAATTTACTCTTATTTTTATAGAGATATATGGATATAGGAATATACATTTATGGGTATGTATTTCATATATGTATGATTTCTCTCTTCAGGCCTTGGCCCTGCTGTCTACAGCACCTAGATTATACTTTCTCCTCCACCATCCTGAACCAGTCTCTAACATTTAACTTAAAAACCACTATTGAAGAAAACTTCTCATCCCTCACTAGATATGCCTGTTCACATCTCCAAAACTTGGTAATATATTTTAATGGAATTTATTGTACTTAGTAGTGATTGAGAGTTTATTATTTTTTAAAAATCCAGTTTGTCAGTATCCACAAATATATCTGGCATTGTACTAGCCATCATGGACACAATGCAGAACAAGGCAAACATTGCTACCCTCATGGAACTTATACATCAGTTGGGGGACACTTTAACTTTTTCCAACCTCCTGTCGAGAACATTTTATCTTTGAGGGGCACAGGTGTCCTATGCTTCTGGGTGTCTCCTAGGCTATATAAGTTATGGTGAGCAGAGTGGAAGGCAATGCAGTGGTTTTTGGTCTGTCTACGATGCACCAGAACACAGTGCTGTCCTTGTGGCACCGCACTCTTAAGATATAATGACACATGATAGCATATATAGAGGACAAAGAGCCCCTGCTATTGGTGAAAAGTCCCTCATCTAAACCAGGCATCCTGAATCTCAGCACTACTGACATTATATACCAGTATTGTTATTGGGGGCTGCTCTATGCACTGTAGGATGCTGAGCAGCATTCCTGACCTCTACCCACTGGATGACAGTAGCATCTACTTCGCAATTGTGACAACAACAACAACAAAGTCTCTAGACATTGTCAAATGTCCCGTGGTGAGCAAATTCACCCCCAGTTAAGAGCAATAGGAAATTTTTTATCTGCAAAAAATAAGACTTCAGAGAAATGTAAAAGCTCTCTTCAGATGTCTCTAGAACCACTATGCAGAAAAAAGAATTAGATGGAAATTTCATTAAGCAGAGAAAAAAACTGGAAGTGATCGAAAACTGATTTTTAGAGAAAACTTTTTTAACTTTAGGATTCCCTTAATTTGGAATGTACTGCAGTAGGACAGGGTGAATTCCAAGTCCCTAGCAAAATTAAGCATGTTTGGATACACACTTCATTTTGGAGGGGATGTATTAGTCCATTTTCACACTGCTGACAAAGAGATACCCAAAATTGGGCAATTTGCAAAAGAAAGAGGTTTAATGGACTCTCCATGTGACTGGGGAGGCCTCACAATCATGGCAGGTTAAAGGAACATCTCATATGGTGGCAGACAAGAGAGGAGAGCTTGCACAGGGTAACTCCCCTTTATAAAACCATCAGACCTTGTGATGTGAGACCCATTCACCATCATGAGAACAGCATGGGGAACACCTGCCCCCATGATTCAACCACCTTCTACTGGGTCACTCCCCACAACACATGGGAATTGTGGGAGCCACAATACAAGATCTGGTTTGGGTGGGGACACAGCCAAACCATATCCTTCCACCCCTGGCTTCTCCCAAATCTCATGTCCTCACATTTTAAAACCAATACTGCCTTCCCAACAGTCCCTCAAAGTCTTAACTCATTTCAGCATTAACTCAAAAGTCCACAGCCCAATGTCTCATCTGAGACAAGGCAAGTCCCTTCTGCCTATGAGCCTATAAAATCAAAAGCAATTTAATTACTTCCTAGATATGATGAAGGTACAGGCATTGGATAAATACAACCATTCCAAATGGGATAAATTGACCAAAACAAAGGGGCTTCAGGCTCCATGCAAGTCTCAAATCCAGCAGGGCAGTAAAATCTTAAAGCTACAAAATGATTTCTTTTGAATCCATGCCTCACATCCAGGTCATGTTGATGCAAGAGATAGGTTCCCATGGTCTTCAGCAGCTCTGCCCCTGTGGCTTTTCAAGGTACAGATTCTCTCCCATCTGCTTTCACAGGCTGGCATTGAGTGTCTGTCACTTTTCCAGGTGCATGGTGCAAGCTGTCAGTGGATCTACAATTCTGGGGTCTGGGGATGGTGGCCCTCTTTTCACAGCTCTACTAGGCAGTGCCCCAGTAGGGACTTTGTGTAAGGGCTCCAACACCACTTTTCCCATCTGCATTGCTCTGGCAGAGGTTCTCCATGAGGGCCCCACCTTTGCAGCAGACTTCTGCCTGAGCATCCAGGCACTTCAATACATCCTCTGTAACCTAGGCAGAGGTTCTCAAACCTTAATTCTTGACTTCTGTCCACTTGCAGGCTCAACACCACGTGGAAGCTGCCAAGGCTTGGGCTTGCACCCTGTGAAGCCATGGCCCAGGCTCTATGTTGGCCCCTTTTAGCTATGCCTAGAGTGGCTGAGACGCAGGGTGTCAAGTACCTAGGCTGCACACAGCACAGGGACCCTGGGCCCAGCTCATGAGATCATTTTTTTTCCTACTAGGCCTCTGGGTCTGTGATAGGAGGAGCTGCCGGGAAGACTTCTAACATGGGCTGGAGACATTTTTCCCTTTGTCTTAGGGATTAACATTCAGCTTCTCGTTACTTATGCAAATTTCTGCAGTCATCTTGAATTTGTCCTCAGGAAATGGGATTTTTTTTCTATTGCATTGTCAGGCTGCACATTTTCCAAACTTTTATGCTCTACTTCCCTTATAAAACTAAATGCCTTTAACAGCACCAAAGTCACATCTTGAATGCTTTGCTGCTTAGAAATTTCTTCCACCAGTTACCCTAAATCATCTCTCTCAAGTTCAAAGTTCCACAAATCTCTAGGGCAGGGGCAAAATGCCACCAGTCTCTTTGCTAAATCATAACAAGAGTCACCTTTGCTTCAGTTCCCAACAAATTTCTAATCTCTGAGACCACCTCAGCCTGGATTTTATTGTCCATATCATTATTAGCATTTTAGTCAAAGCTGTTTAACAAGTCTCAAGCAAGTTCCAAATTTTCCCACATCTTCCTGTTTTCTTCTGAGCCCTCCAAACTCTTCCAACCTCTGCCTGTTACCCAGTTCCAAAGTCACTTCTATATGTTTAGGGGTATCTTTTCAGCAGAACCCCACTCCTAGGATTAATCTTCTGCATTAGTCCACTTTCACACTGCTGATAAAGACATACCCTAGGCAGGGCAATTTACAAAAAAAAAAAGGAGATTCAATAGACTCACAGTTCCATGTGGCTGGGGAAGCCACACAATCGTGGTGAAGGTAAAAGCCATTTCTCACATGGCAGCAGGCAAAAGAAGAGAGATTGTGCAGGGAAACTCCCCTTTATAAAACCATCAGATCTTGTGAGACCCAGTCAGCATCATGAGAATAACACAGGAAAGACCCACCCCCATGATTCAACCACCTCCCACCAGGTTCCTCCCACAACATATGGGAATTGTGGGAGCCACAATCCAAGATGAGATTTGCGTGGGGGACACAGCCAAACCATATCAGAGGACTTGGAGATTTCATGATTCTCAGCATCCTTCAAGTTCTGAGATTCAGTATTTGTATATTTTGATTGTTTCCAAAGTGGCTTTTCAATGAGAGAGGCAGCTGAGTGAAGTGGTAAGAGATTTATGTCCTGGCTCTTGAGTCAGGCTGCCTGGTCTAGATGCCAGGTCAGTCCTTACCACCTGTGAGACTGAGCAAATTTCCAACACTCCTGTGCCTCCCTTTCCTCATCTGTGAAATGGATACATTTATTGTTCCTGTCTCAAAAGTATTAGGTTGGTGCAAAAATAATCATGGATTTTGCCATTATTTTTAATGAGAGCCCTTGGTAAGTAAATAAGTACTACCTATTATTATAAAATCAGCCAGTGCATTTTGCCTTACCTCCCTCCAAAGAACTTGCAAATTTAATTAGCTAATTCTGTCTAGTGGTGGTGTATGTGTGCTGCAGGAGCAGTTCATGATAGGTCAGTTTTCTTTTTATTAGCAGTGCATTACAGTCCAGATATAGGAATTGAAAATCAACCACATATATAAAAGTCAAGTTATCAAATTTCCATCTAGTCTTATCTACAGACAAATATTAAACTTTTAAGGAAGCACCATTAGTTAACACTAGAACTCAATTTTTATTAATCACTTTATTCAGTGATGTTTATTTTCACCTACCTAATTTAGATTCTTGAGTCCAACCTTCAGAGGATGTTTACTTTTTTAGATTTTTTGCTTGAAAGAAAAGATCAGAAAGACATTGGAAGGATATGAGGTGACTTATTTAGGTCTGCTTTTGCAAGGGTGCCAGGCCTTGGTATTGAATCTTGAGCACATAAAGTTAAGTAGATGTTGGAATTTGAGCTTCAGATAAGAACCTTATATTCTATACTCAATGCCACTTACAAATCAAATCATGTTTACCATAAGACAGAGGCCAAGATCAAAGAAGATGTAGAGGACAAAATGCAAATAAAACATACACCTAGACATAATTCAATATTTCTCTTATTCATATTCTTACCTATCACTAACAATTTACCTAATCTAATTTAAATTGAAGTAAAATAAAATCCTTTTCCCCCTTTACTTATTGATAATTAAAAAAATAGATAAAGGATTTTTTCTAGGCTTGCCTAACCACCCCAGATCCTGCAACAGTAACTTTCTACATCTGTGTTTGGGTGTGTTTCGATGTATTCCACCTTAGCCCACTACAGGATGGGCTCACTGTTCAGGCACTTTATTTCTGGCATGCACTTTCCAGGGAACTGACTGTATATGTAAAATGTGTAAGGGGGCTGGGTGTGGTGGCTCATGCCTATAATCACAGCACTTTGAGAGTCTGAGGCAGGTGGATCTCTTGAGGCCAAGAGTTTGAGACCAGCCTAGCCAATATAGTGAAATCCTGTGCCTACTAAAAATACAAAAATTATCTGGGTGTGGTAATGCATTCCTGTAGTCCCAACTACTCAGAAGGCTGAGGCAGGACAATCAATTGAGCCTGGGAGGCCAAGGTTGCAGTGAGCCAAGATCACACAAGCACTACAGAGCAAGATTCTGTCTCAAAAAAAAAAGTGTAAGAGACTGGTAAAATGTGTACTACATTCATAGTATCCTCTTTTAAGTTGCATTTTAAAAGGAAACCGGTTGCCTCTATTTAATTCTATGTAGCAGCAGCTCCTAGAAATCTAGGGTAAAGCAAATTAAAGCATAGAACATTTGGACAGCAGAATGTAGGGCAATATTGTTCATGGTATGTTCATTATGTCAAGGCAAACTGGCAATATCCTGGGCCATGAAAGACTTAAAAATAAAGGCTTTCATAAAAATGTTATGAGCACCAAGATAACCATACATTCTAAAGCCCTTTTTTGCAAATTCTATTATTTTCCTAACATGACCCTCTAAACATCCACATCCATTTATGGAAATCAAAGAATCTTCTCAGGTAAGAGGTCCTGCTTTCTCAAATGTACTTTTTATCCTGCAAGATATTATTTACCTATTTAAAAAATTTTAAATTTTATGGGTCCATAATAGTTGTACATACTTATGGGGTACATGTGATATTTTGATATGAGCATGCAATGTGTAGTGATCAAATCAGGGTAGTTGGGATATCCATCACCTCAAACATTTATCATTTCTTTGTGTTGGGAACATTCCAAATCTACTCCTCTAGCTATTCTGAAAGATACAATAAATTATTGTTAACTATAGTCATTCTGTTGTACTGCGCAAACATCTTATTTCCACTATCTAATTGTATTTTTGTATACATTTGCTGACCCTTCTTCATATCCCCCCCTACATATTACCCCTCCCAGCCTGTGGTAACCATCATTCTACGTTTTATCTCAATGAGATAAATTTTCTTAACACTGCCACATTGAGTGAGAACATGCAGTATTTATCCTTCTGTACCTGGCTAATTCACTTAGCATAATGTCCTCCAGTTCCATCCATGCTACTGCAAATGACAGGATTTTAGATTTTGATGGCAGAATAATATCCCATTGTGTATATATACCACATTTTCTATATTTATTTATCCACTGATAGATGCTTAGGTTGGTTCCTACCTTGGTTGTGGTGAATAGTGCCCTGAAGGATACTTAATTTGGCCTTGTCTTTTTGAACTTTTGGATTTTTGGAACATTGGAGATCCAACCAAAATTTCTGAAATCTGCTCTTTATTTGGCAACATCTCAGCACCTGGTTATGGACCTTGACAATTATATTGATTACACCACAAAGATAGGGCAGAATTCATTCTTCATTTATTCCTCTATTGCATTTTTGGGATGATAGAAAAAAGGATGTCAAAACTTGAGCTATGATCTGAAAGTATACTGAATAAAATAAAAAGATATTTTCCTTAGAAAAAAAGTATACTATGAAAGATACATCTGGCATTCAAGCCAGTTTTACTGTTCTGTGTGAGGCAGGATACTTTGCTTGCAAGCAACAGAGATTGCCTTTAACCAACTGTATTGGTTTGCTAAAGCTGTCATAACAGATACCACAAACTGGATGGCTTAGAAAAATACAAACTTACTGTCTTACAGTTCTAAAGACTGAAAGTTTGAAATAAAGGTGTCAAAATAGGGCCATGATCCCTCTGGAACCTGTAGGGGAAGGACTATTTCTTGCCTCTTCCTGACCTTTGGTGGTTGCTGGTAACTTTAACTGTTCCTTTGCTTATGGACGCATCACTCCAATCTTCCATCTTCTCATGGCCACCTTCCCACTGTGCATATCAGTTTCTGTGTCAAAATTTTCCTTTTCATAAGGACATCAGTCACATTGGATTCAGGATCACCCTGAAGACCTTATTTTACTTTGAATGCCTCTTTTTACAACCTTATTTCTAAATAAGATCACATTCCAAGGTTACTGGGAGTTGGGACTTCAATGTATCTTTTGGAAGAGGGAGGACACAGTTCAACACATGACACCAGCTTAAGCAAAAAGATAATTTATTGGAAAGATATGAGGTGGTTTATTTAAAGAGGGAGCTAAGGAGTGAGGACTTGATGGGTAAGAGCATGCTGCAAAAGATCCAAGGAGCAGGAATGAATTCCCAGCCCTGCCATGGGGCTGCTGCTGGGATAAAGCGCCCTCTGTCGACTTGCCCATTTTGCATCCCTCTGCAGGACATTTAGTCCCAGGAGAAAGTCTGATCAGGTCACTCCTTGGCTAGAAAGTCAGAACCCCATCATTTGTTTTCCCGATAACACCATAGCAACAACAAAGAGATAACTCTTGAAGGATTTGGAGTGCTATTAACAAGAGAAAGGAGGGCCAGGCGCGGTGGCTCACACCTATAATCCCAGTACTTTGGGAGGCTGAGGCGGGTGGATCACGAGGTCAAGAGATCAAGAGATCGAGACCATCCTGGTCAATATGGTGAAACCTCTTCTCTACTAAAAATACAAAAATTAGCTGGGCATGGTAGTGCACGCCTGTAGTGCCAGCTACTCAGGAGGCTGAAGCAGGAGAATTGCTTGAACCCGGGAGGCGTAGGTGGCGGTGAGCCGAGATCACACCATTGCACTCCAGCCCGGTGCCTGGTGATGGAGTGAGACTCTGTCTCAAAAAAAAAAAAAAAAAAAAAAAAAAAAAAAACAAGAGAAAGGAGGAAGGATGTTAAATGGAAAAAGACTTGCCCCTCAACAGGAAATCAAGAAGGAAACAAAATTTGAAAAAAAAAAAAAGAGTATATTTCATTCACTTCAAATTCATCATTAACTCCACGTTAATAATAAACCTTTGATGAGTATGAATATCACCATTCAGAAAAATTTGCTACTCATATAATTTGCCTTCCTTGTAAGCCAACAGTATGGAGGGAATCCAGCTAATCATGATTCTTTCAATAACTGAGTTATCTTTAGTTTGATTTTGCAGCCATGTCAGAATTATAATAGAGACAATGGTTTTTCTGAGCAAGCCACTCTCCCATTCTTTGATCTGTTGTTTCTTGCACTCTGGCCCGGATCAGGATGCCCCATCAAGCTTCCAGCTACAAGGAGCTCTTGGCACAATGTGGTCAGCTGCTTCTCAATGCCTTGTAGGAGAGGGAGTATTTCTCCTCTCCCTGCTTTTGAGGCACCTGTTCCTCATGCTCCAACAGTGGGCCCTCCTCATTCCACCCTCTATCTTAGCCCATCCTACTACCACCTCTTCAAAGAATGTAGCCATTGTTATGTTAGTTATGCTTTGAATTAAGAAAAGAAGAGGTGGGAAAAATTAGCAAAGTGAACTGCATAAAATGAGGGGTGTACGGGGGTGGTTTATCATTAAATGATATAAAACCTTAGAGAATAGACTTAGCTTCCAAGCTCTTTTGCATTTATATTTTTTACTCTCCCAAAGAGAAATAGATGGTAGATCTACTGCAGCATTCTGCCTCTTGCGAAATTCCATGCCATGCCTGCACATGGAAGAGGTGATTTCCAAGGCCATAATAATATGCAGGAATGGTATTACAGGCCAGACTGTTAAATGGGCAGATTGTAACTCTTTCTGGAGGCAGGAAAAAAAATAGTATCATAGGCAGAACATGGAGTCAAAAAGTGTGAGCACTGAGTCCCATGAGAGAGGTCAGACTCTAATAAATAGAAGTGGAGTGTCTCATCCAGTAGACAGGAAATGATGGAGCAGAAGATATTCAAAATTTTACATTCTTAATATCCCAGAAATAGTTAAATGGTTTGTCCCAGGAGTGATGCATGTTAATTCTGTTCATGATTCATTGGTCAGGACCAGTCGCTTGGTCCTACCCAACCATAAGGAGGCCAGGAGGTATACACGTTTGGAAGGTGGAAATTGGGTATCCTTAGCACACAGCAGTAATGACTCACACTTGTCAAAATGCAAGCTCCATGTTGTTCACCAACAGGCTCTGATTCAGGAGATCCTTGGGATCTGCATTTTAAAAAGGCTTCCTCAGGTGAGTTTGATACAGCATGGCAGGGATGGGGAATGGAGGAGAATCCGTGAACTACAATAAAAAAAAAAAACACTGACTTAGAGCTCCATTTCCATGTAGGCAGGTGATCAAGGGGAAAAGGACAAATCTGAGATACAGTGGTTAGAGCTCAGATGTAGGGGTATGCCTGAGTCACCTCAAGTAGTAATCAAATCGGCTACGGGTGCCTGGACACTGAGGCCCAGAGGGATAAACAGAAGCTCCTCAATGCACAGGCATCAGGATAGTGTTGGAACAGTGCCTGAGATAGAAAAGAAATTCTGGTATGTGTGGAGCTCCTCCAGATATTGGGAGATGGAGAGGACTGTGGGGCCAACTGCAGGCAATGATTCTCAGATGTGATCCAAAGTATATGTTAATATTTATATTAACAGAAACTCACAGGCCAGTATCTTATATTGTATTATATAATCATTTTTTCCTCTGTTCTTTTCTCCCTTCTCTCTTCCTTCTTTTCCTCTTCCTCTACCACTTGCTCTCCTCTTTCACCATTTATTATTTCTTTTCTTCTTTTCTTTTTATTGTTTCCCCCTCCAACTCTTCTCCTCAATGTTTGTTCCTCTATCACTTGCTCCATCCCCTCTTCCTGCCCTCTTCTCTCTCATACATTCTTCTTCTCTACCTCCCATTCCTCCTTGTCCATGCCTATGCTCTGCCCTCTATTCTCTCTCTCCAGGTATTACGCCATCTGCTGCCAGCCTTTGGTCTATAGGAACAAGATGACCCCTCTGCGCATCGCACTAATGCTGGGAGGCTGCTGGGTCATCCCCCACGTTTATTTCTTTTCTCCCTATAATGCAAGGCTGGAATAACATTGGCATAATTGATTTGGTGAGTATACACACAGAACCCACTGGCTTACTGTCTGATCACCTTTACGTAGGATTCCTAAATGAATAAATAATATTAGATTGGGTATTCTAAGAATCTGATAGTGGTCTGAATGATAGCTTTTTTAAAAAAAAAAGCTAACACTTTTGAATGCTTATTGACAAAGATCCTCTCCTTAACCCAACTATAGTCAGACTTTTCTAAATCCTTATCCCAACTAGGTCTTGACTTTTGGTCTTCTATGTCTGTTTTGCATCACCCAATTTTAGCAAAAGTCTTGCTAACTTGGCTCAGAATCCCCCACCCTTGATATTCGATTGAGTTCTTGATCCTCCACCATCTCCCAGGTGATGTCTGATCACCTTGGCCTGTCTTCAGCAAGAGCCCTGCTAGGTTTGTTTAGCCATAATCGTCTGTTACTCCTGATGTTTCCTATTGGTAATTTTCCATTCACTGACCCCCACTCACCATGCTGTTTGGCTATAAATTTCTACTTTTCCTTGTTGTGTTTCAATTCTCTCTTCTACTGCAAAACCCCATCACAGTAGTCCCTATAACCTATCTTGATAGTCCTGAATAAAGTCTGCTTTACTGTTTTAACAAATGTCATGAATAATTTTTTCTCTAGCATAGTTGTATACCAAAGAATATGCTAAATACTTTATATATAATCTTAAAAATCTCCTTGTAGGGAAAGTATAGTCCTCCCCCCATTTCTCAGATGAGAAAACCCAGGCTCACAAGCTTATGTAGGTTAAGGTTAAGTAACATGCCCAATGTCACACAGCTTGTAGATAACTGGACAAGTATTCAAAGCTTAGACTCCAGGGCCTGAGGCATGTCATTTGTCCCAGAAGGTGTTTATTCCATTTTATGTTGAGAGTCTGTAAGGCTGATGTATTAGTTCGTTTTCACACTGCTGATAAAGACATACCCCAAATTGGGTAATTTATAAAGAAAAAGAGGCTTAATGGACTCACAGTTCCACATGGCTGGAGAGGCTTCACAATCATGGCAGAAGGTGAAAGGCTTGTCCTACGTGGCAGCAGACAAGGGAGAATTAGAGCCAAGGGAAACGGGTTTCTCAATATAAAACAATCAGATCTTGTGACGTGTATTCACTACCACAAGAACAGTATGGGAGAAACCACCCCCATAATTCAATTATCTCCCACCAGGTCCCTCCCACAACACATGAGAATTATGGGAGCTGCAATTCAAGATGAGATTTGGATGGGGGCACAGCCAAACCATGTCAGCCGACATGGACCTGAAGAAAATATGTCATGTACGTAGGAGCTGCCAGGGAATGAAGAGAGCCCCATGCTGGAAGTTGAGAGAACTAAGCCCTGAGCCCAGCTCTGAACTGTATTCCAATCCCTGTGTATTGATTCTCCAGATAAACATAACTAATGAGTGTGTGTGTGTGTGTGTGTGTGTGTGTGTGTGTGTGTGTGGAGAGAGAGAGAGAGAGAGAGAAACATATTATAAGTTATTGGTTCATGTGGTTATGGAGGTTTACCCATATCAAGAACTACATTCAGCAAGCTAGAGCCCCAGAAGAGCCAATAGTGTAGTTCCTGTCCAAATGCAGGCACACTAGAACCCCAGGAAAGCCAATGTTTTAGTTTGAGTCCAAAGGCAGGAAAAAAACTGATACCACAGCTGGAAGGCAGTAAGGCAACAAGAGTTCCCTGCTATTCAAGCTTTCAATGGATTGCATGAGGTTCACCTGCATTGAGAAAGGCAGTCTACTGATTTAAATGTTAATTTCATGTAAAAACGTCCTCATAGGCACACCCAGAATAATGCTTGACTAAATGTGTAGGTACCTATGGCCCGGTCAAGTTAACACGTAAAATTAACTGCCTCACTCTGTCTAGATACAAACTTTTAAGAGTCCTTCAGCTTTGACATACTAAACTTATAATGAAGATCAAAATCTATGGTCTGGATTCATTAGCAGGAACCTATATTCTATAAGGAAATTGTCAGGCACTCGCTTTAAAATTGGTCCCAGGATACATGGAGATGTGGGAAGGGGAGTGAAGAGGAGAGATCGAGAGCAACAGAACCCTCAAGAGAGGGAGCTGCCCTTTCCTCTTTCCACCCCATTCTTAGCTCTTAGTCCTGCCTTGCTTTTTTTCAAGGATAAGACTCTAAACCAAGCCCTGAGCCAGGATTTGCATGTGGTATGTCAGAACAAGTATTCCTTGGGATTATGAAAGATATGCTGGAGGCAAGAGAGTGAAATCGAAGGGTGACTGCGTGGATATTTGTTGAATCCTATCCAATTTATTTTAAACTGTCATTTTTATCATTCTTGGAAGAAATGAAATCCAAATTTTCAACAATTGTTATTACTCCAAGAATAATAATGGCCAGTAACTGTTGAACACTTAGTATGTATGTATGAAGTCCCCTGTTAATCATTATTCCTGCGAATCTCACTTAGGCCTTACAACAACACTGTGAAGTAGATCCTATTATAATCCTCATTTTATACATCATCAAACCTTGGATCAGGGAGATTATTCACTAAAGTCATTGGCAGGAAATCGTAGGGACTATATCTGAGTCCAGGCTTTGGATTCCAGAGTCTATTCTCTTAATTTTTATGCTAAACTTATTCCCTAATGGAGACTATCTTTGGTAGAATATGCTTCTGTGCATTGGGAACTTCTAATGAGGGATCAGCACTTTTACCTCCTGGCATAGAACTTCTAAAAGAAGTAACCCAAAAAGTTTGTATTCATTTAGAGTGAGACAAAGGCATTGCCTATTTAATTTTAATCATGGTTTAAAATGGAACCTAATTCACCTAAATGGGAAATGGAGCATCTGTTTACTGTTAACATTCCTAATATTCATATTTGTTCACTCATTTGTGCACCAAACCTGCCTAGAGAGATACTAGCACAACCCACGTGGTCACAATATACATACGGCTGATTCTTGTTGTTGGCAGCAATTAAATTTTATAAAGTCACTGCAAACACTGAATTGGCAAATATTGAATCTTTGCGTCCAGGGGAAGATACAGGATTAGGTTTCTGTGGGTCTGTGGTCACAACATTTTCATTAGCCAATCAATGCATAACCTTATTTTATGTGTGTTTCTGCTTAACAACTCCTATTTAATTTATACTGTTGACTCATTAGAGTTGCTCTCATGGATGGACAAGGCACTATAACTCATGCCTGAATGAAGCTTGTCTAAAACATGTATTTTCTCTTTAAAGCACCTCACAGGCTTCTTGTAATTATGAACACAAGATAGCACTTCAGCACTACACTTGGTGTCCATTTTAAACCATGAAATCACCATCAAAAAGCATAAAAAGGCAAAATATGTGCCTGCAAATAAGCAAAAGGGACACTTGTTGAAGTGAAACAAGATGGTAGAGCGTCACCTTGTTTGACTTCAGCTGGAAACACATCTGTCAGGAAACAAATTTTCCACTGCTTTGTGCACATGCATGTCTACAAATGACCACAAAGGCACTGTGAAAGCACCTCAAGTATTGATTTGAGGGATGGGAGGGTTACAAATAAATTTTAGTGAGTAGATGAATTCACAGATATGGAATCCATGCATAATGATGACCAACTGTATACTCACACGTATAAACCCGCACATACATGCAAGTACAGATGCCCAAGGCAGGAACTGACTCCAGGGACTTTCTTCCTTTGCTTAATGGAATCAGCTGTGCTTTTAAAGCTAAGTTTGCTAGAAATGTCCTATTCCACCCCTAAATTTTACAAATTGGTAACCACACCAACCCAGTGTAGGGTTGTTAACATAACAGGAAAGAAACCGCCTAAAAATTCAAAGCGTTCACATAATAGTTTTCTCAATTATGTTCCTAAACCTAGACCCTGCTTTCTCTTTCCATCATCACTATTTATTAAACATTTATAGGTAATATACTGAATTCTTCAGATGTTTTAATATCATCTAACCAATACAATATTACTATGTTTAATAGTCATTTTATAAAGGAAATCTTATGACTTCAAAGCCTAAGCTCATAACAGCTGCATTATTTCTTTATTTACTCATTCAAGAAATAATTGAATGCCCACTATGTTCCATAGGTAACTGAGAAATTAGTGGCAAAAAAAAATTTCAGTTCATATGGCATTTAAAATCTAGTGAGGAGAAAGTGCAATATATTTCAGGTGTTACATTTTGTTTTTTTAAAAAAACACAAAAACAAGTAAAAACTGAATGATGGGAAGATATTATTTTACATGTAACGTTCACCTTCCTTAATAAAATATTCCTGGAGCAGAGTCCTGCAGAAAGAGAGAAAGCAAGGCATGTAAGCATCAAGAAAAAAAGTGTTTTGGAACAAAATTACAATAATCATAAAGTCCCTGGAGCAGGAGCATGCTTGGGTAGTTCAGGGAATGGCCTAGAAGATTACAGACAGCAGTGAGCAAGGAGGAAATTGGTAAGAAAAGTAGAGGTCAGAGAGGTAGCCTGGAGTCAGATTATGCTACTCAGAGCAATAGAAGAAGCTTTCAAGGGTTTAGATGAGAGGAATGACATTATTTGCCCTATGTTTTAAAAGAATCATTTTGGCTACTCTGTAGAGAATGACTGTGGAATGGCAGAAAATAGTGACAACATTTGGGAAGGAATTACAATTATCATGGTAAGTGATGATGCCAACATGGACCAGGATGATAGCAATTTGAGGTGGTGAGAAATTGTCAGATTTTACATATTCTTTTGCTCTATAAGTATTTATTGAGCCCCAACCATATTTGAGTATCTAATTCAGGTGCTTAGGGTACGTTATTAAACAGTATAGACAATGACCCACTTCCTTGTAAAGTTTATATTCTAACAAAGAGAGGCAGACAATAAGTGATGAGATGAAAATAAAGGAGATTAAAAACAAGCAGATATCTAGGATATTAAAAGATGATAAGTAGTATGAAAAAGCAGGTGAATGGGATAGCAGATTGTAATATTAAATAAGGCGTTAGACCAGGCTTTATTGAGAAGGTGATATTTGAGTTAAACCTTTAAGGAGGTGGGGGAGTTGTACTTGTGGATATCTCAGGGAATATACCAGGCCAGAAAAATGGCTAATGCAAAGGTGCTGTGGCAGAACATTCCTAACATATCAAGGTTAGTGTAGCTGTTGCAGAGTAAATGAAGGAGGGAAATGTAGGAGAGGAAGTAAAAAAATATATAGGGGAAAGATAGTGTAGGACCTTTCAGGTTACTTTCAGAGCATTAACTTTTACTATGAGAAAAATGGGGAGGCATTGCAGAGTATTGAGCAATGCTCTGACATGACCTGAATTATATCGTTAAAGATTCTTTCTGTTTTTTTCTGTTAAAAAACAGTCAGTAAGGGAGTCTGTTGAAATAATCTGACAGGTGAGTCACAGTCGTGCTCCAACCTCCATGATAACAATCGAGACTGTGATTTAGAATCTGGATATATTTTGAGAATTTAACCAACAGGATTTAAAAAAAAAATTAGAAGAATGTGAAAGAAAAACCTAAGTCCCCCCGACAGACCCCAGTGTGTGATGCTCCCTCCCTGTGTCCATGTGTTCGCATTGTTCAACACCCGCCTATGAGTGAGAACATGCGGTGTTTGATTTTCTGTTCTTGTGTCAGTTTGCTGAGAATAATGGTTTCCAGGTTCATCCACCTAAAATGCAATAAAAATATATATTAAAAAAAAAAAAGAAAAGAAAAACCTAAGTCAAACATCAACCAAGATTTTGGACAAAACAACTAGAAAATTAGAGTGAGTGACCATCAATCCAGGTGGGAATATTGTGTGTAAATTAGGGTTTATGGGGTGGGGAGAGTTAAATGCTTGGCTTCCACAACATACATTTGAGATATCTACTAGATATGCAAGTGGAGATGTCAAGTAAGCAGCTTGATATCAAATTCTGCAGTTCATACGGGGTCCTGACAAGAAAGAGAAAAAAGTGGAGCATTCTTAAAGATTAAATACCATCTAAATCCATATGACTAGATGAGATCGCCTGAGGAATGCATGTAGATAGAGAATAGAAGTGGTCTAAGGAATGCAGAGCAGTAAAGGACAGTTGGAAGGAACAGCCAGTGTGGAAGAAAACAAAGAAAGAGGAAATTGTCTTGGAAACAAATATGCCTTAAAACATATTGTAAGGAAGGACAGAGAATTGTGTTTCTATATAAGGTGGGAACTGTCATAAGCATGACTGTCAAAGCTAAATAAAACACACTGAATTAAATAGAAAATATGAAGATTAAATAAAATACTGTTTGAAAGATTGGAAAGTAACTGAGGCAAATAAGACTTGAGTAGCCAGATTCTCAAAGAGAAAAAGGAGACCTCTACTATTGCCACTGGGGCCTTTACTGAGTCATATAAGGCTTGTGCAAAAGTAATTGTGGTTTTTGCCATTGAAAGTAATGCATGAAACACAACCTAAACATGATTGAGGTGTGCTTTTTATATTCTATCTGCTTGCCAGAAGAAAATTAAATTCTTCTGCCTACAGTTAACATGCCTAATGTTAACTGTACTTTTTAATACATAACATGTTTCCTTTAATTAAGTCACCAGGCCTTGTAAGAAGCAAGACTAAACGACCAAAAACCAAGAACATAGAAAGACAACAGAAACAGTCTCACAGGCAATCTGGATAACGGAGTCATTAGATAAGGAGCATCTACAAAAAAAAAAAAAAAAAAAAAGGAATTGAATGGAAATACTACAACTAATAAATACAGGAAAATAAATAAGTATAATGATAAATTTAATAGTAGATTTGACATATCTGAGAATACCTGTAGTAAACCGGAATTTAAGTGATATCATGTTTTCGTAATGACAAAAATATCAATTTAAGATGATATTATACTATAACCTTGTAAAAAAAATCCAGATTGAAGTACATAGAGACAAATGGGTAAGATTTTATTACAGATCATTCTGGTATACAGGTATCATATCAGAATATATATAGTGTGTGTGTGTCCATATATACACTTTTACTTATAGTGTGTGTGTGTATATATATATATGTGTGTGTGTGAGTTTTATATATACATATATAAAATACAGAAAAGTTCTGACATTCATATAATTAGTATTCTATTTGAAGAGACAGAGAATGGGACAGATGCAATATTTGTAGAAATAGTGCCTAGAATTTTCCAAAACAGGTAAAAGCCATTAGTCACAGATTCAAGAAACTCTCTCTACAAAGCCCCAGCAGGTTAAACAAAGAAGAAAACTATATCTAGACAATTCATTTTTAAAATCTGCTGAAAATAAAAGTTGATAAATCTCAAAAGTAATTAGAGAAAAATGATAAATTTAATTTAACTGGAAAAATAAAACTTACAGCTGACCAGGCAATAAAATGAAAGAAGTGAGAAGACAATGGAATGACATGGTGAAAATCTACAACTTAGAATTCTATACCCAGTGAAAATATGCTTTAAAAATTAAGATTATATTAATACATTTTTAGGCAAACAAAAATGGAGGGAATTTTTCCACTCCGGGTTTTATACTGACTTTTATAGGAATTTTTCAGTCAAAAAGAAAATAATTCCAGATAGAAGCACCATAATTCAGAACAGAGTGCAGAGCACTGGAAATGATGAATATGTGGGCAGTGTAAGAGAACATTGACTATTAAAATAGCAATAACACAAATGTCTTGTGGGTTTTCAAATGTATGTAGAATTAAAATGCATGAAAACAATAGCATAAAAGGCAGGCATGGGGCAGGTAAATGGAGACAGGCTGTTTGGGATCTTTGCATTGCCCAGAAAATGGTAAATGTATGAAATAGACTGTAATTAGTTTTTGCCCCTAAAATAAAGATAATAAAAGAATGTATATCCAATAAGCTAATACAGAGACAGGATGTGTTAATATAAAAAAATATTATTCCAAAATGAAAGATGGAAACAAGAGACCAAAAAACAGAATAGATTAATAGATATCAGTAAGATCATAGACAAACCTAAATCAATCTGTAATTTTAGTAAATACTAAATTATTAAAAGAATAGATGCTAAAAGACAAAGTTAGACTGTATCAAAACAAAATATGAATATATGCTACTTGTAAGAGAACATATATTCTGTCACTAAATATAAAGTGACAGAAAAATTGAAAATGAAATAATAAAAATACATACATTATGCAAGTGATAATTCAAAGAAAGCTGGTATTACTCTACTATTGTGATAGAATAAATTTAAGGCAAGCAATATTACTTGAGGTAGAAATATAGAAATATTTCTTGAACTGATAAAAATATCAATTAAAGAGGATGATACATGATAGCCTTATAATAGTCTATAAAACAAGATACTGAATATGTAGCTGAATAAAATAGTGTGTTTGCGAGTATATCATATAGGTGTATATTCTTCGTAGCTTATGCATGTATATAGTCACACTGGGTGCAGATTGATCCCAAGAAGAGTAAGTGACATTGTGTTAAGCAGTTCTCTTCAATCAAGAGCTATTTCTAGAGAAGGTTGATGACTTAGACCTGTCAGCAGGCAGTGTTCATAGTTGGTAGAAAAGTCCTTCAATCTTTAAAAAAAAATTAGTGTGTCACAGGGTCCAGCACAAATAAGACTTATTCCAGGAATTTTAATGCAGTCATTGTAATTCATTGCATTGAGAAAAGAAAAGAGAGAAAATTCACATGTTCATCTCATTACTGCCAAAAATGTTTTGACAAAATTCAATACCCATACATGATTTTTTTAAAATCTCATCAAATCAGGAATAGAAGGTAATTTCCTTAATCAAGTAGAGAGCCCGTTGACATACAATTTGTAGCAAATATCATACTTAGTAAATTGTTGAAGGCTCACTCCCTAAAACTGGGAGTGAAACAATGTGTCAACTACGCTCACTTCTATTCAAAATGAGACAGGAGGTCCTATCAAATTCAATAAAGCAACAGAAAGTGGTATTAAGATTGAAAAGAGAAAAAAAAAATGTAGCTGCCTTTATTTGCAGACCACTTGAGTATTTCCTGGAGAAAATTCAAAAGAATGTAAAGGTGAAATATTAGTTGATATCTAACTTAGCAAAGTGGCTGAATACATAGTCAACTTGCAATAAAAATCCTCACCAAGTTCTACATATTAGCAACCATTAGCAATAGGAATTTTAACATGGTACCATTTACAATAGAACAAAGACATATAATACTTAGAAATAAATCTAATAAAAGATGTGCAAGACACAAAGAAAATTATAAAATAAAGTATTATTGAAATAAAAAGACAAAGGGAAGGAATTACCATGTTAGTTAATTCAAAGACTTAACATTGTAAAGATGTCAGTTTTCCTTAATCATTTTACTCTCATTCCAATCAAAATTCTAGGAGATTTTTATAGACACTGAGACATTAATTTAAATTTTATATGGAAATATTGAGATATAAGATTATCCAAGAGTCTTCAAGAAGAGAAACCACAGTTCAAAGACTTTTATAACCAGATATCTAAGATGTATGAAGTTATAAAAGTTAAAACAGTATATGCAGAGAGAGACAACTCAAGAGAACCAACAGGAAATCCAAACATGGAGCCACGCATATGCAGCCCCCTGATTTATGACCAGGTTTACACTGCAATGCAACTAGGAAAAGATAGTCCTTTCAATACATGCTGTAGGGTCAATTGAATATCCACGTCTTGTGCATAAAACCATACAGAAAAACTAAATTCAGGTGGGTAGAAGAGTTAAACATAAAACCTGGCCAGGCACAGTGGCTCATGCCTATAATCCCAGCACTTTGGGAGGCTGAGATGGGCTGATAGCTTGAGCCCAGAGTTTGAGACCAGCCTGGGCGACACAATGAAATCCTTTCTCTACAAAAAATATAAAAAATTAGCTGGGCGTGGTGGCCCATGCCTGTAGTCCCAGCTACTAGGTAGGCTGAGGTGAGAGAATTGCTTGAGCCTAAGAGTCAGAGGTTGTAGTGAGCACAACTGCACTCCAACCTGGGCAACTCTGTCAAAAAAAAAAAAAAAAGGAGAAGAAAATAAAAAACAAAACCAAAAAAGCCATAAAAACTAGCACAATAAAGACATGCTAAGTGATCCCGTAGGAGAATGTCTTTAAATCTTTTGACAATATTTTGTTTTTCTTCCAAGTCTTACTCTGCCACCCAGGCTGGAGTGCAGCTGTGCTCACTACAGCCTCTGACTCCCATGCTCAAGCAATTCTCCCACCTCAGCTTCCCTAGTAGCTGGAATTACATGTGCCTGCCACCACACCTGGCTAATTTTTTATTTTTAGTAGAGACAGGGTTTTGCCATGTTGGCCAGGCTGGTCTTAAACTCCTGGCCTCAAGCAATTTGCCTACCTCAGCCTCACAAGGTGCTAGGATTACAGGTGTAAGCCACTGCACCTGGCCAGTATCTTTATACTTAGAGGTAAACAAAGATTTCATAAACAAGATACAAAAAGTATTAACCAAAAGTATAAGTTCTTTCAGAACCTTTTTCTATCACAAGATAGCAAAGTGAAAAGTCATGCTACAGAGTGATACATTTACAACACATAAATCTGACAAAAGACATCTAGAATATAAAAGAACTATTATATTAAAAATCAATAAGAAAGAGAGTCACAACTCAATTTTTAAAATGAGAAAATACCTGAATAATCAATTCACAAGAGAGGATATTGAAAGGGCGAAACAGTGATTAACATGATTAGTTCTCAGGAAATGCACAGTAAAACTGCAATAAGAAACTGAAGGGTTGTAATGAACTTAGATTTGATTCAAGTTTATTGGATTTAAATCAAAATTATAGTAAAATAGCCATGACATAGTAAACAGGGAACAAAGATGCAGAGAGCAGGGCACACTGAGAGTTTGAGGTGACTTACTTGGATTGAAACTGAAGATACAGCTGCAAGAACTGGGACTGGCAAGATCTAGGCAATATTTCATCATTCTGAAGGCAATGCTCTGGTTCATTGAAGGAACCAGAGTGCTAATCAGGAAACAGATGCAGAAACTCAGTCTCACATGCTCTCCAAAGGGAGTGATGTCAATGCACTATAATTATGTGGATATGGATGCCCGGGACACTTTCCAGTAATAAAATATAAGACAAATTGTAATCTAAACTAGTGGAAAGAGTAAAAAACACATGGAATATTTTACTTATGTAATCAAATAAGCTTTACGAACATCATCAATAAATCCACAATGAGATACCACTACATACTGACAATAAATTCCAAGTGTTTGTGAGAATGTGGAGTAACTGGAACTCTCCTGCTCTCACGATGGGAATATAAATTGATGCAGTCCCTTTCAGAACCATTTGGCTGTGTATACCCAAGCTATGGGACAGCAATTTCAGTCCTGGGTATATACCTAAGAGAAATGAAAATATATGTACACACACACACAAACTTGTACAAGAATATTCATAACAGTTTTATGCAAAATAGCGCAAACCCAAAAGTGACTCAAATTCTGTCAATATTGGAATATGTAACATTATAGTTTATTCCTATAATGCAATATTATACTACAATGAAAAAGAATAAATTACATGTACATGGAATAATGTGAGTGATACAATATTAAGTTAAAGAAGATACAGATTGTGTGTGTTTTATTATTATATTGACACTTAGTTGGAAAACAAACAAAATTACATTATGATGATAAAGATTAGTGGCTATGTTTGAGCATATTAATGACTAGGAGAAGGCATTTGGGAGGCTGCTGGGTTGTGATAATATTCTATAGTTTGATTTGAACAGTAATTATACAGGCATATTTACTATGTAATAACTTATTCATCCATACATACACTTAATATTTATGCACTTTATACGTATTTTGGTTCACTAAAATATTTGAAAAAAGAAGAAGGATGGAGGGTTCAGCTGTGTCCAAGGTGTAGATGACTCATTTAATAGGAGGAACGGCAACATAGAGGTCACTGATAGCCTTGACCAGAGCAGTTTCAATGCAGTGATTAGGATGAACACATAAATGGAGTGGGTTCAGGAGAGACTGGGAGGAGAGTAAGTTGAAGCAGTGAGTATTTTCTGGGTTCTAACTCTGGTTGGGATCCAAGGTCCCTCATGATCTTGCCCTACCCAATCTATATATTCTTTTCTTCCATTAAAATATCTATGTTTTTTTCCCCCAAAGCCCTAAGGTCCTTCTTGGCTATTACTCTATAACACAGGCTGTTACTCTGTGTTATCTAAATGAGACAAACATTCATCAGGGAACTGAATAAGTAGAGAAATAAGTCTAGAAAAGTGCTCCTTGGCATCCCCCAAAGAGCTAAGTTTAGAATGGTACAGAGCAATGGTTCTCAAATATTAATGAGCTTTAGAATTATTTGAAAAATCTTGCTAAAAATGTGTATATTTGAGCTTCATTGTCCAGAGATTTAGAATTAGTAGATCTATCAGCAGTGAGAATGGAGAAGTGGCAGTGGGGGAGTATGCAGGAATTTGCACCTATAATACGTACTGTGAGTAACTCTAATGTTACTCATGTACAGACATCCTGTTAAGAGACACTAGTCTGTTATGTGCAAGCAGACAGGAAAGAGAGAATAGAGGCAGAATTTCACTACTGGTAGGGTAAATGGAATAAACAATGATTCTGTCTTTATTTTATTTCTCTTCTGTCCTGGAGCCTTCGGCTCCTCTTGTACAGATAAGCTCTCTGAGCCCTGGGATATGATCATGTTCCTTTTCTGTCATCAAGATTCTTTGTGTTGTAGGCTTATAAGAAAACCAAAGCTTTGCTGATAAACTTTCTTTCTTTCCTTTCCCCTTTACTCTTTTATTCTCCCTTTTTTCTTTCCCTGTTCTCTTCCCCTTCCTTTTATCTTCAATCCTCCTTTTCTTCTTTTTCCCTTTTTCTTTCCTTATACTCTTCCCTATTTTTCCCACTTTTTCACTTTTTCTTTCCATTTTACCTCCCTTCCTCATTTTCTCTCTCCCTCCAACTCTCAGATAGAAAAGAGGAAGTTCAACCAGAACTCTAATTCTACGTACTGTATCTTCATGGTCAACAAGCCCTACGCCATTACCTGCTCTGTGGTGGCATTCTACATCCCATTTCTTCTCATGGTGCTGGCCTATTACCGCATCTATGTCACAGCTAAGGAGCATGCCCGCCAGATCCAGATGTTACAACGGGCAGGAGCCTCCTCCGAGGGCAGGCCTCCGTCGGCAGACCAGCATAGCACTCACCGCATGAGGACAGAGACCAAAGCAGCCAAGACCCTGTGCATCATAATGGGTTGCTTCTGCCTCTGCTGGGCACCATTCTTTGTTACCAATATTGTGGATCCTTTCATAGACTACACTGTCCCTGGGCAGGTGTGGACCGCTTTCCTCTGGCTCGGCTATATCAATTCCGGGTTGAACCCTTTTCTCTACGCCTTCTTGAATAAGTCTTTTAGACGTGCCTTTCTCATCATCCTCTGCTGTGATGGTGAGCGCTACCGAAGACCTTCCATTCTGGGCCAGACTGTCCCTTGTTCAACCACAACCATTAACGGATCCACACATGTGCTAAGGTGAGTATACTAAGGGAGTTCACCAATTTGGCGGATTTGTATTACTCGGAAGAGGTAATGCTCCAGTTTTCTGTTTCCAGTGGGGTTATCCCTGAAACCTGCATATAATTTGCAAAGATTAAAAAAGATTCTACCATCTGGTCAATGAATAGAGTAGTGATTAACAGCTCAGGCTCTGGAGGGAGACTGACTTGCATTAGAATCTAGTCTCCATAGTTCTGTGACCTTGGGCGTGTCATTTAAACATTATTAATCTTAATTTCATTTTTTAAAAACAAGATAATAATCACTGTATCTACATCACAATGTTTTTATGAGAAATTAGCTAGTGTATGTGGAGCACACAGTATACCCTGACACTTAATAAGTATTTGGTAAATGTTAGCTATTATTATTTAAAGGTGGTTTAGTGGTTAAAAGCATGGGTTTTAAAGTAAAATAGATTTTGTCTTGACTCTCAGTGCTCCTACTAGCCATCTGAATACTCTCTCTTGGTTTTACTTTCCTTATCTTTAAAGAAAGATAATAATGTTAATTCTCATCTCATGCGGGTTTTGTGATGAGTAGAGATAATATATCATATAGGACCTGACATACAGTAAGCACTCACAATAGTACTAAAAATGTTATTAATATTATTAGGACCAGTAGTAATAGTGTAGTGCCTGAAAACCTAAGGTGGCCATAAATAACATGATAAACTAAAAATAAATACAATAATAAATATAAAACAGTAATACTATGTGATATAATGGTGTATGGGCAATCTAGAATTGGGGTAGAAATAAAAGGAAGTTGATTTGGCTAAAGAAGCTCAGTGAAGGCTTCACAGAACATAGAACAGTATTTGATAAGAATTTGAGACATGGAGGAGAAAGCAGAGAAGCCATTTCAGGCAAATAGAACAGTATAAGGAAGGAAATGAAATATAAGAGAATATGGAAAGGTCCAGTGATTTTTTTTTTTCCCAAGGTCACATAAGTGGATGGAGGTGGGAGTGATTTTGGAGTCGAATGTTCAGTGTCTAGTTATGACACCTCTTTCTAAACCCTGAGAAATTTCTGGTCACCCTGGGTTAGAATTGTTCTCAGCTATGAAAAGCCATTTGTGATGAGTGCATTCATCCTGTAGCAAAACTAGATTGTCAATGACATTTTTTTTCTTTGCCCTGAGATGCACAGGAATTTCTAAAGAATAGTTCCTTCTTTGAGACAAGCATTTAATTTTTCTGATGATGATTAGTATTCAGCTGTTCTGGCAGCTGAAAATTGGGGGATATTTTCATTTGCATGTGTAAGAAAAGAAGAAAAGAAAAATAAGAATTGCTTTAAAATATAAATGCTGTGCCTCCGAGGCTGCTCAGAGCATGAATTCCATTTTTTGCTACAAGTGTAGGCAGATTTGTAGCTAAAGCCTAGCATGATGTTGTGGTTTCAGCTGGTGGAAAGGCCCCAAAGGATACTCCTAGAAGCTGACATTCTCTCTTAATTATTATGCCTTCATGAGTGTCATAGAAAGAATTCAACCGTAAAGTGTGTGTACAAGAACTTCTGTGTGGGTGCCAAATAGGTTTTAGCTATTGAAGCTAGCAGTTGCCTAAGTACGGGCTATTCACAACTTACAGACAGCGTATGCTCCAGCACTTCATTTGCTAAGGCAGTTGTTTAGCAGTTGATGGCTTTTTTTCCCATAGAAACTGTCATAGAGAGTTTGGGAGTTTGTAGGGCAGCCCAAGAAAGCCTATTTTACTAAATAGGATGTATTGTTAAATCCTGCTGTGTCTGGTAATCTGCAGGATGATCGTAAAGCAAAGAGACAATTTAGAGATGGCGTATGGATGTACACTCCATATTTTCTTCCGTAGATTTCTTCATGAGGTCTATGATGTTTTCCTGTGGGAGTGGAGAATCTTATAAGAGTAAGGGTGGCCTACACAGAATAGTTGAAACCTGCATCCACTAGAGGGTAAATCTCACAAAGGACAGGAATTCTGCCTATTTTATTCAATGCTGTATACCAGATATCCAACATGTTGTCTGATATGTAATAGGAACTTAATTTTATGATTTGTTAATTCTTCAAGAATTAACAAATCATAAAATTAATTATTCTGATAAATTGTTTTAACTTAGCACAACTAAGAAAATTTTGCATATTTCTTAAAAATCCCACAAGTAGAGCATCAGCAAATTCAGATGAATTCAAGAAATATAAAACCAAAACAATGAAAATTAGTGTCAACTTTTATCCTGCTAATCCCACCCCTGTCTCCCAGAGAAACAGTCAACATTAGTCTGCTGATCTTTTCAATGTATTTACAAACATTCATAAAACTTCCAAAGACGTAAGTGATGTTTTTCTGTGGGGGTGAAGAATGTTTGACTTAGAAAATGGAATCCTTCTATATGTACTTATCTACATTTTGTTTTTTATCCTTTAACAAAACATTTTGAAGATCTTTTCGCTGGGGAAAATATAGCTCTAACTCATTCATTTTAGCTGTTCCATAATCTTCTGTATTAAAAATACGTATTCAAATTTAATTTTTTGCTATTAGTGGTCATGTAGGTGTTTCCAATTACTCGTCTTGTCATTGCAAACCGTACTGTTTTTAATGCCCTTGAACACATTTATTGGTGCATAGGCTAGTGTTTCTTTCAGATAGCTACCAAAAATGAAGTTGCTCTACTGACAGGTATGGTCATTTAAAATTTTTACGTTTACTATAATATTGGCGTCCTAGCAAACTGTAATAATTTGCATTTTCATCTGCAAGTGTGAGAGTATCCTGTACTCCTTCTCCTCACCGATGTTGAATATTATTAATCTTTAATATTTTCTTAATTAAAAAATATTAGGTTGGTGCAGAAGTAATTGCCATATCATTTAATTTGCATTACCCAGTGATTTGTCAGATTGAACTTCTTCTAAATTAGTTATTTACTATTTATATTTATTATTATATAAACTGCATCTTTATGTGTTTGACCCTTTTGTGACAACTTTGTTGTCTTTTTCTTATTAATTTCTGGGTGTTCTTTATTATATTCTGTGTCATAGACTTGGCAAATACACCTCCCCATCTCTTGCTTATTTTTTAACTTTGGTTAACTTTTGACATATAAAAGCTTCAAATTTTGAAAAGGTATTCTTACTTGACCTCTTAGAGTTGGCCCAGCTTCCTTCTTAAAATACTTCCCACATTAATTTTCCTTAACACCATACTGTCCTGGTTTTCCTGCTAACTCACCAGCAACTTTTTCCCAATGTCTTTTACAGGCTCTTCCTTCTCTCCTTGGCCTCTAACTGTTGGAGTTCTTCAGGACTTGGCTCTTGATACTCTTCTCAGACTATGCTCTTACTTTACACATTCACTATCTATAACTTTAAATGCAATCTTCACGCTGTCAACTCTCTCTTTAATCAGTATCTCTAGGACGTAACACTCCTCTGAGGTCCAGAGAGAAGATCCAATTTGCTTCCTTAACAACCCCGTATAGGTATCTCTTAGAAATCTCAAAAGTAATGCAACCAAAACAGAATTCTTAGTTCTATACTCTTACCCCCTGTATTGGCCCATTGTGTTGCTATAAATGAATACCTGAGGCTGGGTAATTTGTAAAGAAAAGAGGTTTATTTGTCTAATCATTCTACAGGCTGTATGTGCATGGCATCAGCATTGGCTCAGCTTCTGGTAAGTCCTCAGGAAGCTTTTACTCATGGCAGAAGATGAAGGGGGGGGTTCATACATGTCTCATGGCAAAACGGGGAGCAAGAGAGAGAAAGAGAAGAGGGAGGTGCTAGACTCTTTTAACATCCAGATCTCACAATAACTAATACAGTGACAATTCGCTCATCACTGCAAGGAGGTTATCAAGCCATTCATGTGTCCTCCAAGCCCATGACCCAGACACCTCCCACTAAACCCAACCTCCAACTCTGGGGATCACATTTCAACATGAGATTTGAAGGGGACGAACATCCAAATTATCTCACCCTCCAACCACAAGTTTTCTGAGTCATCCCTGTCTCCATAAATGGAATAATCTTGTATCATGTTACTAAATCAAGACACTTTTCTGTGGCTCTGAGGGAGAATTAACATATTAGAGGGCAGGCTAAAAGATTTAAAAAAGAAACCAATCAGCTGGTATTGAAGAGATGGAGCTAAATAAAAATAACTCTAAAATTCAACCATGGGGGCAAAATATAAATCATAAAAATGTAAGGTAAATACATATCTAGCTGCATGTATAAAATTTAGAATTTTATAGGTGTGCCTTCATTTACCTCACCAAAGGCAAACATTTAAAAAGTACTGGACAAGTCACTAGAGACCTCCTTCTATTTAATTAATAATAATGATTATGATACCTAACATTATTCCAGAAAATAATGTTTGTTACTATATTTAAGAGCTCTAAATGCATCATCGCATCTAATTTTTATAACTCAAAGAGGTAAGGTATTATTATAGTTGTCATTTTAAAGATGAGAAAATTGAGTGTTAGGGTAAGTAACGAGCCCAGAGTCACACAAATAGTAAACAATGAAGCTGGAATGCAGACCCAACTCTTTCTGACTTCAAAACTCAGTCTTGTCCAGCCACTTAGAGTCAGAGTTAAGATTACAACTTTCCACGTTCACCTTGACGTTTTGGATAAAGTTAATGAGTCATTTTTTAATCTATCAACTCTACCATATTTCTCTAGTTTGCCTACAAACCATGGAAGACTAATAACCTGTTCAAATGAAAGCATTTTCATACTCATTTTTTTTAAAAAAAGGAAGTAAGTTTCGATCAAATAGGCCGATTCTTAGTAACCACTTGTTGACTTCAATCTTTGGGTACTCATTGACTATTTAAATAAATAATCAATTTAAAATAAGTTCATCTCAGGATTGGAATCAAACTCTTCTTCCTGTGGTTTTCAGAACATACCTTTTCAACATTTTTTCAACTTGGTCATTTGTTCTTCTCTACTTCTGCTGGATGGCAGTGACCTGTTTGCAGCACCATTTCTCATGACGTTCATACTGCCTTAGAGTAGAGAATTCCTTTATTTAATTCCTATCACATCAAATATTCCTTGAGGGGAGAAACTATGGCTTTCTCTTCTCTAGTATCTCACATAGTATCTGTATAACAGTAGAAGATCAACTGATTAATACATTTTTGCTGATGAAAGGTCTTCCTGATTCTCTTCAGATATATGAAGGATTAAAATAATCAAAACTGAAAATTATGTTTTGTTTTTTAAATCTTCCCTGAGATCCTAAAGGTGTAGAGAACTTAGTCTACAAGATTCACATTGGCAAGACCCAGTTCATGACAACACTCTGATATTGTGGGGCCTCTTTCCTTTAAAGTCTTTTTGACAGAATGAAATTTTATTTCTCCAAGCTGAATTAGAAGCAGCCCAGTCTGGCCTCAATGGTTTAGAATCACAGGTCTCCCAAGCTTGGCCTATCCTTATGGCTCTTTGATTGACATAAAATTTTATTATTAAATATGCAGACGGGTAGCCAATGAAATAAAATACGCTTTTGCAAGACATTCTTAGAGGATTTTGGTTACTAAAATTGTACTAACTAGTGTACACAGTAGCAGAGATGTCTGCAATTGTGTTTGACTCTTTTCTGTTGAACAAGTGTCTTTGGAAATATGCAACCCATGATCAAAATAGACATGAAGATGGCATTTGGTTGGATGATGACACCGTTTGTCTAGACATATAGGTTACATAGTCTTCTAAATATAGCTTCTATAAATTATTGTCATATAACTGTTTTGGGGAAATTTTTAATTTGTCTGCATGAATATATCAGAAAGAGGCATAATGCCAGTGTATGGAATTCTAAGAGGTTCATCAAGTGCACAAACTCAGATTGTCAGTGAATTTGGAGCCAGCCTCTTTCTCCTTGTTTCATCCTTAATCTTGTTCTGCAGCTGTGTTTCCCCACCCACCAATACCTGTCCTACTCTTATAGAAATCACTTTTCCCATTCTAGGAAACCCACACTGAACACAGTATCGGAGAAGAAGAGAAATAACTTAATGATAAAACACTAGCAGCATTCCTACTAAATTCAGGAATAAAACAATGATGTCTTATTATCTCTTGTGGACAACATTGTACATACAAAATTCAAATGACGGGAAAAAGAAATATGATATACAAAAATTGGAAAAAATAGCAAAGTTGCCATTATTTATTAATCATCTATATAAGCTATTATGATCATATTCCAGGAAAATCCACTATAAACTGTGAAAAATAATAAGATATTTCATAAGGATGGCCAATAAGAGATAACACTCAACCCTCAATGACTTTCCTACACACGAGAAGTAACCAATTAGAATGCGAATTAAGAAAACCGCTGCGGTACCAGTGCACTCCACTCTAGCTCAGGTGACTGAGCCAGACCCTGTCTCAAAAAACAAAAAACAAAACAAAACAAAAACATCATCCACAGAAGAAATAACTACTAAAATTCCTTAAAATTGTAACACCTTTATTGAAGAAAACTTAAACTTTAAAACTGTACTGAAGGAGAAGAGCAGAAAAATTGCTAAAGGTTCATTGTGGATAGCAGAAGAGATGGCTATAAAACAGATTTTGCTTCTGAGGTTGTAGGCCTATTAGAATTCCAGGTTTGCAGATTCTGGAACTCAATGTATGAGGTTCTGAAGTTTGATTTACAGGAACCATGTACTGAGCACTTAATGCAGCAGGCAGCATGCAGCAGATATAAACAGGAACCACTGAAGCCAGGGATACACAAGCAAGGAATTACAGTAAGGTGGACATCACTGCAGGTGTGCACAAGGTTTATCAGGAGCTGAGGGAATTGCTAACACATCAACAGTTTCCTTGTCATTACTGGCAATGGGCATCCAGTCTCTACTTGAACTCCTGCAGTGAAAGAAGCTTGCCACCTGAGGAGCCTGCTCAAACGTTGGGCAGCTCTAGAGCTTAAAAGGTTTTCCTTACATTGAGCTGAAGTTTCCATTCCTGTGGCTTCTACTCACTGACCGTCGTTCTGCCTTGAGAAAGAGAAAACCAGGTTATATCTCTTACGTTAGGACAGCCCTTTATGTATATTTTCCCCATAGGTTCTTTCTGAGGCTTTTCTTTTTCAGAATAAATATCCCAATTTCTTTTATTGCTCTCCATGTATATTATTGTTGGAAATTTGGGGAGTGCAATTATCTTCCCTTAATTTTTATTTTTATTGATTGTTTTTCCTTCAAAGCATGATCAGCAGACCATTCACATTAGAATCAACTGGCAGCTTAGTGAAAACACAGATTCCTGGGTCCCACTCGTTGAATCAGGACAGGGCTTATTTAGAGCCACAGTCCTAGACTTTTGTGGATCAGAATGGCCCAAGGTGTGCTGGCACTGATTGTGATTCAGGGCTTCAAGTTATGACACATATTACAATTCTTAGGTTCTTATAGAATCTCTCTTTATTTTTTTTTTGAAATGGAGTCTCACACTGTCATCCAGTTGCAGTGTTCAGAGATCAAGTGTAGTGGTTTGATCTCTGCTCACTGCAACTTCTGCTTCCTGAGTTCAAGCAATTCTCCTGCCTCAGCCTCCCAAGTAGCTGGGATTACAGGTGCCTGCCACCAAGCCTGGCTATTTTTTTGTATTTTTGGTAGAGATGGGGTTTCACCATGGTGGCCAGGCTGGTCTCAAACTCCTGACCTTGTGATTCACCCACCTCGGCCTCCCAAAGTGCTGGGATTACGGGAGTGAGCTATCATGCCCAGCCCAGAATCTCTTAAACGATAATAACTTTATCTAAGCTAACTGGTAAACTATAATTAGTAAAAAATGCCTTTTGGAAGTCTGCTTCAGTTCATCATGCTTTAAGCCAAGTGACTCTCCCCACTTGGGAGACACGGTATGACTACATAGTCTTGTGACCATGACATGGTGGCAGGTGGTAGGAACAAGTCATGTTGATTTGATTTGAGGTTCTTTGGGGATTTGATTATGGGGTTCTTTGTCCATTGAATAAATACCAAGGACCTTGCCAGTGTTGCTGCCTGTTGTATCCTCAGAGTCTAGTAAAGTGCCTGGAACATTGCAGGACTTGACGAGGGGATGAGTGAGTGCTTTGTCCCTACTCCATTGGCCTACTCTCTTTCCGTTTACCTGTCTTCATGATTATTAGCCCAGATAACGGAGGGCAGAAAAGGAACTAGGGGTGCTGTCACCTTAGAACAGAGATTTTCCCTGGACAAAATCTGCCAAATACTCCAGTTTTGGCTTTTTTGGAAAATAATCCCCATCCTCCTATTTCACTACTTCACTGTGAAAATAAAACAAAATAATTGATGTGAAATTGCTTTGCTAACTGCAAAGCTCTGTCCACATGGGAGTGATAATTTAAAGAACAGACTATTCATAAATTAGGCAACACAGCAGAGATTGCATGAAAAGTTTAGCTTTGGAGATGGGTTTCTCTGCTCTCTTACCAGGCTTAGATTCTTCCCTGGTTTCCCAGGTTCAGACCTTACTCAAACCAGGACACTTACCCCATTCCTAAGAAGTCTAAGAACTTTTGCAAGCACTTTCCAAAGAACTTATTGCCTATCTAACTCGGTTCTTGGCTGTCATCCTCCATTATTCACTGTCAATCCTCATGATAAACAGGCTGTCCATTGACTTGAGATCTCTAGATCTGTGTTGTACAATAGGGTAACCACTAGCCACATGTGACTATTTAAATTTTAATTTAACCAAAATGAAATACAATTAACAACTCAGTTTTTTAGTCACACTAGTTATATTCCAAGTGTTCATTAGTCACATGCGGTGAATGGCTATTGGCTTAGATATCATAAATGTAGAAAATTCTCATGATTGTAAAACGTTTTGTTGACCAAGCAGCTCCAAAGCTATATGTGCCTTGTCTCTGGAAGGAGGCAATACAACTTTCTCTCAGACTCAACAACTCTTGTTACCAGCCAATGTTCAACAACTAATCAACTAATTCTAGAGGATGTGCTATATAAATCTTGAACATTTCCATGCACAATATTAATGTATTCAGATTTCCATATGCAATCAATAGAGGAAGAAAATGTAAACATAGAAAAAAGTGAAAATGAATAAAAGGCAAACTGAATGAGGTCCCCCCCCCAAAACACAGCAGAATAAAAAAAATCTGGGTTATCCCTTGTTATCTCCTTTATAAATAACAGCCATGATAACTTACAATATATTTTTTTGTTGTTGTTGACTTCTTGTCTACCTCTCCAGCCAGACTGCCAGTCTCTAAGGGCAGGTACCATGTCACTTTTATTCCCTAAAATTTCCCCATAGTGCAGAAATTGCTCAATTAATATATTTGTTAAATAAACAGATGTTCTTATACTTCATGGTTCATCTGGACTGTGCATGCCAGAATAAGTTTTCACCACTTTAAAAAATATGTATTAATTTCATAACTGAAATACTTGTTTTTCACTGTGAAACCACTTTTCAACTTTTAACTTCAACACATTAGAATATCCCATGTAAATATAGGTTTTCACACTGTGAATTGGAAGATTTTTACCCATGGATGAGGAAATGATTTAGATTTTATTTACTTTAAATCCTTGGAGGTTTCTGCTAACATTGGGAAGTCGTTTGACATTTAAGAGCCATCTTATGGCCTTTGCCTTGAACTTTGGAGGTTACAATTGTATTCAACGTTTACTTTTTTGTTGTGAGCCAAAACAGACTTAATCTGGGACAATCAAAGATGGATGAGGATGACCTTCTTTGTCTCCATTAACCCCTACCATGGCAGGCTACATAC
Source organism: Ateles fusciceps (assembly GCA_036589455.1). Lineage (NCBI taxonomy): Eukaryota > Metazoa > Chordata > Mammalia > Primates > Atelidae > Ateles > Ateles fusciceps. The sequence continues at coordinate 11,148,990 of JAZHEH010001005.1, read as the reverse complement.
TTTGCTGTCCAAATGCAAAATAAAAATACAAGCCACTTGTTCAAAAGGCAGGAAAAAGTCTTCTTAAAGATATTAAAATGTAAAGCCTTTTTTTTTTTCCATTCACTCCCTCCCAACTTGTCTGGGTGTTTTTTATTTGCTAATTACGTTTGTTCTAGTAAAGACATTTTTTAAATTATTAGTACCAATTTATCATTCATTCATCATTGATACATAAATCAATTTATCATTCACTTTTACATTGTGCAATGCCAATTTCAAATACAAATAAAAGAGTATTTAACTTGTATGTGGAATTATCAAAATTATACAAATCATGGTAGGTAGTTCATACATCCTTACATATTTTGTTTTCACCAGAATAGTGCAGAAAACTAACTCAATTGTTTTTATTTCACTTTTTGGTACACACACATTCTACTAACATTCACAAATTTAAGAATAACGTTATTAAGAATTTCAAGATGGCAATAGCAGAGCATTAGGTCTAGATCTGGGTTCCTGTATATGCACTGGTCACATACCCATAAAGCCGGCCTTGGTCCCCATTACAACATGAAGTAACCTCTCAGAAAACACCGTTCTTGTTGAGATCACACCAGGAAAACAGTGAGAATAACAACCGCAAAAGAACCCCAATGGTCTCATCAAGTACTCAGGATTAGAAAAGTTAGTACTATTTGCAAAATGTACCTGCTCTTTAGAAATGTGTTAATCAGGTGGCCTAAGCTTCTTTCCTGCTTCTCTTCTGGGCTAATGTGTTGAGGCTGAAACATTATCCCCTCCATTGAGACTTACTTTTCCGGAAAAGTTCCTGCTTCTGGCTTAGTGGAAGGCAATCGTTGACATGTAATCAAAGGGCCATCTCACTCAGTACAGTGTCATCGCTGCAGGTGCTGGAACCTGGCCTACCTGGGTTTCAGTCCTGTCTGAGATCTACCATTTAGTGTCAATATGACCTTAATCATTTGACCAAACATCTCCAAGTTTTTTTCTTCATCTGTCAAAAGGAGATAATATTATAACACATTTCATAAGGCTTTTGTTAAGGTTAAGTATGATAACATCTGTTCAGGGATATGCCAGTTCCTATTACACAGAGAGCACTCAATGAATGGAAACTGCTACATTGTTATCATAAGCATTTGTATACCATCAGTATCTTGGAAGAACATCTTCCTCCAGGTCTCCAGTTATTTTCTCAGCTTCCTGATAAGTATTTCTTAGGAAATGAGTCAATAGAAATCTCCATGTTCTAAACACTCTTCCTGAAACAAGGGAGGTAGAGCTCCTCAACTAGAAGAAAAGCCAGAAACAAATTAATCACATTGTTTATAAATAATTGTTTAAGCAACATGAAACAAGACTTGTTTCCTGGATACGTCATGCCCTGTGCTGAATAGTTGGGACTGTATTTTGAATATTCCTTCTGGATTTTGAATTACCTGTAGGCATTTCTTTAACCCAACATAAAATATACCAGCCATGTCAAACAAGTCAAGCACATTCTATGTGTGTTTGTTTTCCCCCTTTTGCTCCATAGGTGCACCCGCTGTCAGGGTGTCAGGATTCTATGTACCAGCCCTCTGAGATCAGGGCTCACAAGCAAGAGGGATCGTGCATGCCACCCTGCAAGGCAAGGTCCCAAACAACACTCAGCTCCAGAAGTGCCCAACGTGGTTTATTGAGGTCAAAGACAGAGGCAGTGTGATGTGTGCCCTGGCCCTCATCCCTGGCTACACATTGCAGCCCCCTGGGGCGCCTTAAGCAATACCTGAGCTGTAGAGATTCTGTTTTAATTGGTTTGATTGGGAACCAGAAATCCATTTATTTTAGGAGGTTGAGTGCACAGCAGAGTTGACAACCACTGATGTCCTGGAAAGAGCAGGAGACCTGTCTTCTAATCCCTTGGTGATCATCATGAAATCATTATCTTTCAACACCAGTAAAAGGAGGAAGTTAAATTAGATAAATTAGATCATGATTTAAGTTTAGATCTAACTGCATGTCTTAGACCACTGAGATTGTGTGGGTTTAAACCAGTTACTCTCTATCGGGAATGATCTTGTCTACCAAAGAACATTTGGCAATGTCTGGAAGCATTTTTGGTTGTCACAATGGGGGGAATGCTATTGGTATATGGTGGGTGGAGGCCGCGGATGCTGCTAAACATCTGACAATGCATGGAACAGCCCCACAGCAAAGAACTATCTGGCCCTAGGTTTCCAGATACTGCCAAGGTTAGGAAATCCTGCTTTAAACTAGTCCTCTGAGCTTTACAACAGAGAACCTGCTTGCCACTGCCAATGACAACAGGAGAGATCTTTTAAGAATGCCAGGAGGTTCAACTCCTGCACCATTTGGCTCCTTTTAATCCTCATACATTCTTAGGGTGTGACCAAAAAAAAAAAAGCCTTGTAAAAGTCAACTGATATGGTTTCTAGGAGGAAGGGTCCTGAACTTCTGTGGTTAGAGTGCCGGCAGTAACCTTGCAGATAAGCCCTTTCTACGAGGCAGGCTCTAGGAACTTGTTCTCTTACAGAATGTACTGAGCGAGGACACAGCCCTCCTAATTTAGTCAGAGCAGCTGTTCAGGAAGAAAACTCCTCCAAAGCACACTGAGATACCCACTGGAAAACCATATTCCCATGTAAATGTGTGTTTAGTCTATGGTACAATGGTGCAGGTACCTGGTCCATAGAAATGATAAAAGCTTCATCTTACACTGGGAATTGACAAGCTGAAGTATATTCAGAAAAGGGTAAATGCCATGATTTTCTCTGCAGAATTTATGGCGTATAAACAACAATGTAAGAAATTGGGAATGCTGAGCTCAGAGCAAAGAAGTTTTAGGTCATAATTATTGTTTTTATATATTTAAAGAGTTAGGGGAAAGAGGAATTCTACTTCTTCTGCATAGTGTGAGGGAGAGAGGTAAGAAAGAATTGAGGTTATAAGAACATGAATTTCAGCACAAAATGGAATGGATTGCCTTAATAGGGAGTTGCTAGTAAAGTTGAAGGAGGAAATTGGATGACCATCAGTCAATTAAAACTGTTGATTGACTGAATATCAGTAACTAGAAGAACTGAATGATCATTAGTAAACATTTCTGGGGAAGAGGTGAGTAGACTGAATAACAGCCCCTTTTTTGTGATTCTGTTAGTTACAAAATCATGAGCACCTTCCCACAGTGCAGTTCAGTGTGGGGGAGAGCAAACCCTACTTCAGCCAGTGTAACATTTTGTTTGGTTGAAGTTGGAGAACTTCTGGAAATATTGATAGTGAGAAGAGATATGTCACAGATGATATTGTCAATTTCAGGAGACCATTCTGTTTTCCTTTACTGAATCTTTGGCAATCTGGAGTTGGTAGAAAATGTAGACACTTTCAAAGGAGAAATATCTCTAGATGCCCAGGGATAAACAGATGATTTGATGCCTGACATTGCATTTGGAAAAAAAAATTGGATGTATTTGCTGATCAGGATAAATATATGTTCTTTGAATCTTTAATATGAAACAAATTGCCATTCAAAGATTTGCAAGAAGGGGCTCTGGGCTGGAATTCGGGATACATCCTCTCATTCAGTTTTTATGATACTTCCTTTTTCATACAGAGGCAATTAAGATCAGGACATCAGGCTCTGGAAAGAAAAAGACAATCTCAATGTAGGAGGAACCAGGTTACTGATGAAGTGGCTTAGTGTTACGGTTAACAGCATAGGAATTGGTATTTGATGAGCCTTAGTTTGATTTTTGGTCCTGCCACTTTGAAGCTGTGTGATCTTGTCTAAGTTACTTGATCTCTTGGTGCCTTGGTTTCTTCCTGTGCAAAATGGGAGCACAAGTGGTTCTTGCCTGGTAAGACTGTTGCAAGACTTGTGTGAGATACTGTACCTATACCTAAAACACAGTAAATTATCAATAAATGATATTCTTGTTATAATCACTGCCATCTTATTAGGCAAAAAGGCAGGAACAGTGGTTAGTAGGATAAGACTCTTATTTCTGGAACTCTGGTTCATTATTGGAACAGGGTTTGAAGGGAAATGGTGTGGTGTCAAAATCACCATAAAGCCCTCTGATAAGAAACCGGGTTGTTCCTGAGCAGTAGGTTCAGGAGGAGGAGGAAAGGCACTTCAACTGCAAGGATAGGTGAAACAGTGGGAAAAGGAGTGTTGCAGAGTTCCAGCTGCTGTCCTGCTGGAAATGTTGTGAGGTCATCTACAAGCCCTGAGCAAGGAGACCCACTGAATGTCTCTGGTTATGTAAACAAACAGCTGGGGACATTCTGCTTATATTCAACCAAAGAGCCAAGAATCTACTTTTCGAAAAATGATTTCTGAATTGTCTTTATTTCCATGCCTGTTTCAGGTTATTTTTAACAAGATTCTTAGAAACATTTCACAGTTAGAATTGCATTTGGAGAGTTTTTATTATTTTCAAAGAAATGAGTGAATTCGTATTTTGGTAAACCTGACAAACAAATACATTTGACATCTGCTGAAGTTCCTTTTATCCTTTTCTGACTTTTGTTTTCTCTGCTGGCTGATAAAATTTAATTGCTTCATCCATGTGTAAATTGGGATTGCCTGCTTTGAGTTTCTGACTTTAAGGAAAGGAGCATCTGTATATGTTTATACACACATGTACACACACATATGTGTGAATATATACACATATACATATACAGATATGAATGATTGTCATATATAATAACTAGTTGCTTTAGGAGTACTTTGGCTTTTTGGTTCACTTTTCACCGTCTTTGTAACCATCAGTACCTTATCTTAGGAGCTACCATTTATTGAGCACCAGTTTATATGCCAGGTATTGAGCTAAGTGCATTGTGTATGACATCTCATTGAGTCATCTCATTTACTCTATGGAGCACGTATTATCGTCCTCATTTTACTGATGGAGAAACTGTGACTCAGAGAGATTAAATAACTTGGCTAAGGTCCCACAACTGGTGATTGTAGGGCCAGGATTCTAGTAATTTCCACATCCCTTTGTTGTTAACCACTAAAAACTGTACTCCTTGATAGTTAACTCAAAACTCTTGTAAAAATTCAGAATTGCTGATTCTTAGACACAGAGAGGGCTTCAGAAGTGATCTGGCCAAATGTCCCACCCAATACAGTGATATTTTTTCTCACTTGTCTGTAAGCAGCTGTCTGTCTCTTCTCCCAATGAAGGACAGCTCATTATTATTCAAGGTAAGGTGTTATATTATTTGACAGTCCTAGTTGTTGCAAAGTTTCGTCAAAGTTTACTTTTCTTTGCCTTCATCATAAAAGCTTAGAATCATCTAGCTGGAAGTGATATGAGAGCTGAAACAGTCCAGTGGTTATCTAATACTTTTGGAGAGTGTAGCAATCTTTTCTTCAAACAAAATCTCACTTGGAATTGCAAACAACAAAAATAGAATTGCTTTGAACAAAACAGGTCTTGGTATGGAGACATATGTGAGAATCATGACCATTGCTCCATCCCTCCAAAGTCTCCTATGACTACTCCATGAGGTTATTTGTTAAAAGTCTTCTTAAAAATAACCTGAAGTAGATTGCTGACCTCAATATCTTTCAGACAAGAAAAGAGCGGCTCAGAGAACTTAAGAAGTTCGCTAAGCTAATGCAGCCGCATCATCAGAGGAGCAAACACCAGAACACAGATCTCAGAACTCCGTCAATTTCTCAATTACTCATTAATTCTTCCATTCATCCATTGTCTTTTATTACATGCCTAATAGGATGCAGACACTATTCTAGGCAGTGGGGCTACAGCAAAGATCTAGACAGGCAAGTTTCCTGCCGTTAAGGAGCTTACGGTTGAGCTTTCACCTTCACACTTTTTCTTGACCGTACAATTTCTTCCCTTGGAAGATACACACAGACAAACACAATCAAAAATTAACCACACCATCCCAGGAAACTTCTGCATTCAGTCCATTTTTTGCACGACTTTTCAAAATGGTGAGCTCTGGAATTGAACTGAAAGATCATTCACATATTTTGGTGATTTTAGGTGCTCTTTTCTTGACAGGGTTGCGAATTACAAATTATTTTCTCTGCCTCTGGTTTTCTTTTGGGACCATGTATATAATATAGCCATAAAGAGAGAAGCTGCTTCGTGTTTATCACATAGGAAGATGGAAAGGCCATTTAGACACGTGGGATTTTAAACTGCAAATAGCAGCTGGATTTGGTTAGAATAGGGTAACCTTGAGCAGTATAGTGGGACTTGCAGTGGGCAGAGAGGGAAGAGCATATGAAGCCCTTCTTGGCCTGACCCAGTCTGTTTTTCCAGCTCATTTCCCTCAGCTCTCCCCACCCCTGCAGCCCAGCTAACTCTTTGTGCAATAAACATACAGGATTGGTCAGCTTTGCCCAAACAAATAGTGAATTATCTTGTCTCTGGATCATCTCTGCTGCCTCAAATGCTGTCTCACTTCCCAGCCTGGCACAAGCCTACTCATTCCTTTAGGCACGGTTCCAATAGGAGCTCTCTAAACTTTCCTGCCCCACTTTCCCCTCAGTCTCTGGGCTCTCTTACCACCTGCTTGCCCTTCTCCTGGAAGCTCAGCTTATCCCTCAGTATCTTAAGCATTCTTTATGTACCTGACTGACTGCCACTCACCTGGGCAGCTTCTCACAAGCACTGTTTAGGGGTTGAGAATGTGTGTTCCATGAAGGTGCACATTTAGTTGTTTCAGCGAGGCTTTGAGTTCAGATCCTGACTCCACCACTCTCTAGATACTCTACCTGAGGAAAGTTACTAGGCTTCGTTCCACTCAGCCAGAACCTGCAAATAATAAAACCCATGTGATAGGATTATTGTGAAATTTATCTGAAATAATTCATGAATTTCTTAGCATAGTAGTTGACACATAATAAACACTCAGTAAATATTGGCTGTTTTCACAACCTACTTTTCAGGTATTTTCTCCTAGATATTTTTAGGTTCTTTTATATTGGAATACTATAGGAAAAGCAGGTAGATAATCCGACTCCCAAAGATTCAGAGTTTCAATTCTTTTATTTTTCATTTAGTAACTGTGGTAGACAATGAAAGAGAGTCTCGAAAGGATATTGATTTGACCTCTTAGTTCTGTGTGCATATTGGGAAACAGGGAAAGAAGTATTTTGGGATTAGAATCAGCCACACCTGATTTGATCTCACACTTTGGCATATTGAAACGTGGACATATCTGAGGCTGGTGATGGAATCAAAGGACCCTTGAAAATACATGCTGTCCAGAGACCACAATGTTAGGCATCCCAAACTGAAAGTTCAGCTTTCTGCAAGCTTCACAAAACAGTAGAAAGATCCTAGAGCTCATGCCCTGTGGCTGCATTGCTTTATGTCCTTGCCAAGACACTATGCTTTCTGCAATTCAGTTTTCTCATCTGTCTGATAGGGGCTTTTGTCACTTGCAAGCTATTTTCATGATTTGTTAAGTCATATCACCACTCCACCCATTCCGTGCTATTATTTACTATTTTTCTTTAAATACATTTTAAATCTAAGTAAGTATATTTGTATAGGAAACTCTGTATCTTAACCTTAAATGCAAAACTATATACAGAAGATAATTTTTTTAGTATATATGCTGCCGAAGCGAGCACTACGGAAGATAATTTTTTAAAATAAATGCGATGAAAATGAAACAAAGTTATTAAAATATAACTTTATCCTTTTTTTTTTTTTGGTCAACGGCTTTGAGCCTGAAGCCTGCAATGCATTTTTTAGGTGTTAGAGACTTGTTAAAGCAGAGTGGGACCACACTGAGTCAGAATGACTGAATGAAATAATTTGAATCCCCTTGCTCTTATGCAGATTATTTAATGCTGTGCCCATCGTCTGGGATATCACTCACAGAACACATCCCGTGTTTAGGAAACATTTGATCTTTTAGGCTCTGTAAAATTCTAGTTGATAGTTAATCTGAAGACAAATGAAGAAATGGACTTTTAATAAGCGAACTTGCTAGTAACTTGTTACAAATCTATGTGCCTTGCGGTTTACAGACAACTCGGTTTTTATCAGCTAACGATACCCAAGAATTCTATTTCTCATCACATGAAGAGCACCTAAAAAAACACTGCTTTGTGCATATCTCTTAACATTTTTTGCTTTCTCGTTTTCATGATCATCAAGTCTTTTCTCATCTGTTCACCTATCAATGTGATGAAAACCAACAAATACCCGCTTATCCAATAAATAAATACAAGCGGGTATTTATTGGTTTTCATACTTTGCTGAAATGTATGTCTCATTTCATTATTTCCATTCCTTTCCCTTTGGGATCATTGCTGAATGCCTCAGACTTCTAGCTCTGGCCCCCTGTGACCTGTCGGTGCTTTCTCTCTACTGCCCCCTAAGTCTCTATCTCTAAGCTCTCTCTCCTGTGTGTGTAGAATATCTGGAGGGAAATCTCATACACCTGTGTGCATAAGAATCAGCTGAGAGCAGTTTTTAAAAATGTAGATTACTGCTCTCTCCACCTCACCCCTGCCCTCCTGCCCTCATTGTCAAAGGTCTGGTGTGGATCCTGGGAATCTGTATTTTATACAAATACCCAATATAATTCTCATGCACATAGCCTCTGGACCTTTGAGAAAGATGACTTAGCAAGTGATTCTCCTTCTCCTCCTCCCTCTTTTCTTCTTCCTCCTCCTCCTATTCTTTCTTCTAGAGAACAGGCAATTGTAAATCTGTTTCATTAACTGCTAATAAATATTAAACTTCATTATAACACTTCCCACCACAGAAATGATTTCCATGTTTCCCAATGGGCAGAATTACTCATTTGGGAGGCAGAATACCTGAGTTATAGCACTAGATCCACCATTACCCATCGATCAGTCCATGCCCCTGTATCACACTTTCCTCTTCCTTTCAAGTGGAAATAAGACTCTGTACCTTCTTGCCTTACAGATTTGCATTGAGGATTAAATGTGAAGAAAACTATGAAAACACTTTGTAAATTGTCAAGGATTTTACCAAAACTATTACAACAAGAAACTGCATTTTAAAAACTCATCCGTTAAAATACTGGAGAAAGATTCTTTTAAATGATGTTTTGCATCAGGGATTTTGAGTGGCTCTGCCAATGTTTTTGATCAAACATATGTTTGAGGAGAGACAGTTGTGATCTCGCTGCATTTTAAGTTGTAGCATCTCAGCCCCACCCTATCCTATCCTACCCAGATACGTTTAACAGCTTTGCAATGTAATTTCACAGATTCCAAAATTGAGGTCTTTCAGATTCTTTAATACAGATCCAAAAATTACCCTCCCTGTGTTTCCAGTGAAACCTCTTCCCTCCACATGGAATATAAAGTATCAGATACTAACAATAGAATATTAAAAGCCAAATTTGAAGCAATTACCCACAGCTTTGGAGAACAGTCCCACACACAGCTGGTGCCCAATCAGAAGGCCTGTCTCTGTCACCCACCATCCCTGCCACTCATAGAATCAGAATGTCAGAGCTGCAAAGGATCTTATAGAGTATCCTTCCCCTCATTTAACAAATGGGAAAAGTGAGGCACAGGAAAGGGACGAAGTCATCCAGAGTCATTCAGCTGGAGGCTCTGAAGGCATTAGAACCCAGGTCCCAGTCTTCTGGTTTACTGCTCACATTGCTACACTCTGCTGCTTTCTTCTCTGAATTAGTAGGGTGACCTGGTACCTGGGAGTGAAATGGGCTTTCTGAGAGTTAAAGCCCTATGCACTGAGCATGATTTATTGCACAGGAGGGAGGTCTCTTGTGGTGCAGCAGAATGTGCCATGTAATTTTTTTAATCACACATGAAGACCTACAAGACAGATGACATTAAACTGTTAACCGTGAACAATTATGTAAGTGTAACAATAAACACTGTGCCTATGAGCCAACTGTCTGTAAAATCACTCTATCATTAGTCTCAAGTTCCCATTTGTCCTGCTGAGAGAGAGATGGTTGTAAGTCCTTCACGGAGTTAGAGGCTGGGCCATTGTCCTTTCTCCATGGCCAGAGCTATATTGATGTAACTGGGCATTAGGCATCAAATAGCAATTTTAGAGTATTTTCAATCTTTATTTAAATCTCTAGAAGAATTGTACAAGAGAGCCAATATATTGAAGCTGAGTTTGCCAGTGTATAAGAGAGAACAAGAGAGAGAGCACACCAATATAACTCTTTGGAAAACACTTCTCAAAGAACTTCTTCCTCTCTCCAACTGCTCTGGAGCCTTGCACATGCCCAGCCACATGGCTTTTTTTTAGCTCTGATCTTTTGGCCTTGTCTTTTATCCTCACCCATCATTGTTATGTTCATTCATGTAGCCCCCTCCCTTTGTCTTCCCTGCTTTCCTCCTACCTTTGCAGGGATTTTTTTCCCCTTTACACCTAATCTCCCTAGTTCTACTGCACAGAAAATATTGGCTCCACTTGGCAGTGACTCTTTAATGGTCAGATGGAGTTGGCAGGAAGAGTCCCATGTTAGTGTCACAGTCATATTGTGTTGCAATGAACGAAGAAGCCACATCGCAATGTAGGTTTCTCACAGGTGGAACATTTATAACATGCACCCCTGTACATATTCATTTCACCCAGGAGTCTGCCATAGTGGGACAAAAAATGCTAGAGACAGTGAGACCTTAATATTGTATCTAGTGGTAGCTGTCAAAATGATGAGTAATAATACAGTAGAACAATGAATAGCACAGACGCTTGTGTCAAAAATGACTTAAATGTAAGGTCTGACCCTGTCATTTGTTAACTGTGTGCCCTTGGGGAAATTACTATACTCCCTGAAGCTCAGTTTCCTTGTCTGCTAAATGGGTATAATACATGAATTAAGGCAAATAGTGCACTTAGTCCAATGCCTGGCACACCATTACTGCACTAATGGGTGGTTATTTTCATTGTTGCTAATGATGACAATAATAACAAATATGATACAAAGGGAATTTGGCCAATGAGAGATGAGAAATTCTTATTTTCTTTCTTCCCTCTCTCCCTCTTTCCCTTCCTTTTTTCCTTCTTCTCCTTCTTTTCTTCCTCCTCCCCTTCTTCCTTCTCTCCTACCTTCCTTTTTTACCTTCATTCCTTCTTTTTCATTCATTCTTTTTTCTCTCAATAGATATATTCAAAGAATAAGACAGATACAAATGTCAGGGAGCATGTAAAGGCCTGAGGGCACGTTTTGAGTTATCTAGAGAGCTTACACTTTAAAATGGCATGTGGAAAATCTGGAGATAGGAACATATAACCAAGGATGAACAAAAGCTATGTTCAGAGCTATGTTCAGATCTAACCCAGAAATAGTTAGATCTCATTATTTAGGGAAGAAATCTTGCATATTCTGCTATAATAAGAATAGACTTCCAACTGGAAAGAAGAGAACATTTTAGGGAGAAAAGTTGCTGTCCAGGATTGATGGAAAGCATTTAACCCTCTGTGAGCCAAGATGTGTCATATCTCAGGGGCTTAAAGGAACTTGTTGCTAACAAGTCTGAATGATTTTCTTCTAGGACTAGGGAATAGGTGAAAGCGTGGAGATAGTAAATATTGCCCCAATTTTTCAAGAAACACAAAAGCTACACTCCAGAAACCAGAGACTCATAGCTTGAGAAATGATTTGTAATCAAGATTCAGTGTTGTATAATGATCCATGCCAAAAAATTTCTTTATCTGTTAGAACAGATTTTCTGTTTGGCAGAGACATTTTAGCAAGGCATTGAACAAAGCCTGTCAGCGTGGGTCCATTCTCAGGCACACTGAGGGTTAGATGTTTGACTGCAAGGAAGCCTGTCTTGGGATAACCATGATTCTCTGTTTTATCTTGCTCAACGTTTTTTACCTTGCCTGAATAACTAAAAGGCAGATGACACTAAACTGAAATATCTACCATTGTAGATTATTTGATCTTCCAATGTGCTTGCAAAAACCTTAAAATCTAGTTTGAGTAGATGCTAAATAATCATATCTTGCATGTTCAAATTGCTATGATTTAAAATGATCTCAGCTGACTAAAGTGATACCAAACCAATATAACAAAGTTTAACTGAGAAAAATGTGGTGGTTTATATTTTGGCTCAAATAAATAAATAAATAAAATCAATTATGCAGCAATGTAATAAAGAACCTCAGGAATTGACAGTTGTTCTATCAAAAAAGATCAAAGTTGGCAGGAAGCTCAATATAAGCCAATAACATATTACCATTGTTAGAAATGAACTGAATTTGACTACATTCATAGGAGTAAACCCAATTGATGATGCAAAGTATGTGATGTAAATCTGGCTCACTGCAAAGGTTTGTGCACTTTCCTGCTACCATAATTCAAGAGAGGTATTCAAAGGACAGAGCCCATTATGGGGAACAATCTGGAAACCATAATATATAATGAACTGTTAAAGAAAATGGGAATGTTTAGCCTGAAGTAGAGAAAATTTGGTGGATATAATCGGTAGAGGGCACAATGTTGAGTGGACCTGCTAGGCTCAATAGGTCCACCAGGTAGAAGTTGTATGGAGGCTGATTTTGGCTGAATTTTAATGGGCTATTTCTAATAGCTATTGTTGCCCCAAATTAATATGGACTGGCCTGTCACTGGAAATTCCTAAGTAGACGCCAATTAGCCACCCCATCTGCATGGCACAGAGGGTTCCTGCCATGCAGCTGGGCTCTTTCAGGAGATGATCTGCAACATTCATTCCAACTCTGAGGTTCTGTAATCTTCTCCTCTCTCTTAGGGATGCAGTGGAGTGTGGTGGCCAATGGGAGAGTCAGTGTCACCCGCCAGCAACTTCTCCTTTGGTGGCTGCTCAGCCCAGTGACACTTAGGCCCCTGGGACAATGATCCAGAAGACAGCCATGCCTCCAAAGAGGGCCAGGTCCTAAGCTGCTGCTTGTGCGAGACTGCACCCAGTATTCTCTTCACCTGAGGCCTTCAGTCCGCTGGTGCAGGAACCTGGCGCACCCTGGGCTTTTCCTCCGAGATTCCAGCAGGTGGCGCTGGAAGGAGTCAGGGGACATAATGGCCTCCCTGTTCAGTTTTTATTTCCCAGCACTCCCCTCTTCCCAGAGTATCTGCTCTTGTTGCATGGTCTCTGGTGTCTGACATGTTCCCGTCACTCACTGTACCTGGTCTGTCTCACGTTCTAACCATGATCTTATCTCGGTCACTGATGTCTTGCTGCGTCCTGTCTTGGTCACTGATGTCTCCAAATATGCCTTCTTTGCTATGTGGGCTCACAGATATTGACAAAATACTCCCTCTCTGCTCCTGTCTGAGCCAGAGTCGTTGCTCCTGTCTTGCTTACTTGCTTGGTCACATCCATCACAGCCATGCTCAAGCTACCCTGTGTCTCTTCTTCACCCTGTTCTATGCCAGAAGCTAACACACTTTTCTCCCTGTATCTGGGTCCAAGCGTGCATCCTCTTGGCCTGCCTCCGTGTCAATCCCAGACATCCACTTGCTGTTCCTTATGTCCAATATCTGTCCTCCTCTTCAGGACATGCTCCATTTATTTTCCCTGGAAGACACGGGGTCAGAGATCTGTCAGAGGAAAATGGTCTCCACAGCAACTCTGGAGGGAAGCTGAAGACAGATAGCTTCCCCCTGGTGTCCTGGCCGCTGGCATGTCTGCCCTGAGATGCTCGCTCTTCCTGCTGGGCTAGAACGGGACATCTCCTAAAGAGTCTTGGGCAGGGCTGGCAACATCATAGGTGTTTTTTAGGCTTCAGGATCTTTCCCATGAACTTGTGATATTATTTTAAGACTCTTCAATCTGGCTTTGTTGCTCCCAAAGGAGAGAACTGTTGGAAGTTCACACTGAATAGACTCATTTTCCTCTGCAGCCCCCCCAGGTGAAGGAGGGCAGGATGCAACAGTACTGGGGATGGTAAACAATGCTGGGCTTGAAGCCAGAGAACTCAAGTTGCAGCCCTGGCTGTGCTCCTAACAAGCTGTGAGATCTTGAATAATGTTCTTTCATCTCTGGACCCCACTTTGCACATCTGTGCACTCAAGTTTGGACTAGAGGATCTTTAAGTTTTCCTTTTGTTTCTAGGACAACAGCATGCTGCTATAGCCGTCTGCTACCTCGAGAAGCCATGACCTGCCTGCCTTTTGGCTCTATTTCAAAGGAACGACCCTCCTCATTTGGACCTTTTAGACCCCTGACCTTGCCAGCTTTGTCCTTCATATTAACCTGGATGTCTTTTGTTCAAAGCTGAGTCAGTGGCTCTTGCTAGTACCCCAGAGCAAAAGCCCCAGGAAGGTAAATGCCAAATCCAGAGCCATGTGAGGTTCTGACTCTGATCTTGGCTGTGGTTTGATAGTATCTCAGGACTGTTTATCAGACTCTCTGTTTTTCTTGTTGCTTATGAAGTGTCAGTTATCATTTCCATTATTGTGTACTTTAGTTCTGGAACTGAAACCGACAGGAAGAAACTTTGGAATAAGGAAGAGAAGATTGACCAAACCATCCAAATGCCAAAAAGAAAAAATAATAATAATAAAGCCTCTCTGTCCTATGAAGGCTTAATTCTGTTGGGGATAAAGTCATGTTTTAGGGAAGGGAAATAGCCTCTGAAAGAGAAATGCTATTCAGAATTCCTGAGAAATATCTGTCCATGCTGAAATGCTCTTTGTGTAGATGGGGATTCTCCCTGATCAATGGAGCAGATTGAAACAGGGACCCATTATTGTCAGGTATGAAGAAAGTTTATTTAAGTTCTAATTTGCACCCTGACTCTGTGGCTGGACCACTCCCTTGGATTTTTCCAGTCATTTTTCCCCTGTCATCACTACGCTCAGCGACCACCATTAGGAGGCAAGCACCATTTTGAGGATGGTCCTTTTCTAATACGAAGAAGGGAGCAGCCAGCTTCTGGGCCCCATGGCTCTGGACCCGATGATGAGGCCCAACCAACGTGCTGTGGATGCCCACACGCCCACCCACTGCCTGCATGAGCAAGTTGGTGGGAGGCGTACAGCACAGAGGCAGTGCATGCACTGGGTCCATTGCTGACTTATTAAGCCAATTGACCTGATTGCTGAATGTCTCAGACCTCAGAAAGAATTTCTCTTACTTACTACACTAAGTTGTTGTGGAGATAAATAAGATAATTTTTTGTGTGAAAACATTCTGTAAATCATAAAATGCCATTCCACATATTTATCATTACTTTGGGTGTTTTGGATTACTGTGGATGCACCTGAGCACTCAAGGACTAAGAATTTATTCACCAGGAGGTGACCCAACTTAGAGAGTAAATTTCTATGTTGATAAAGAAACAGAGAAAGAAATGCCCCAGGGCAACGGTCACAGAAA
This sequence comes from Ateles fusciceps, assembly GCA_036589455.1. NCBI lineage: Eukaryota > Metazoa > Chordata > Mammalia > Primates > Atelidae > Ateles > Ateles fusciceps. The sequence goes on along the minus strand of JAZHEH010001005.1, from coordinate 11,133,656 downwards.
GGTAAATGTCAAACCCAGAGCCTTGTTAAAAAATAATATTCTAGGAACAACCTTTGGGTATAATTCTTCCTGTATTCCCAGCACTTTGGGAAGCAGAGGTAGGCGAATCACTTGAGGTCAGGAGTTCGAGCCGGGCCAACATGGCGAAACCTGATCTCTACTAAAACTACAAAAATTAGTTGGATATGGTGGCATCTGCTTGTAGTCCAAACTACTTGTGATGCTGAGGCAGGAGAACTGCTTAAACCCATGAGGCAGAGGCTGCATTGAACCTAGACTGCACCACTTCACTTGAGCCTAGCCAACAGAGTGAGACTCTATCTCACAAAATCAATAAATCACTAATAATAATAATAATATTCTAGAAATTGTGGAAGCACCCTTTAGGTATTAATTCTTCTAAATCCACCTGTCCTAATTTGGTCATTTTAGGTTGCCCAACACACAAATTTATATGTCACAAAAACTCATTTAAAGGGATTTTGCTATTCACAAAATAGGGGACTACAGGCTGATTTTGATAATAATGAGTGTAACTTCTCATATAACTTCAAAATCACATGGAATAAGATTCAAATGTCTGTTCAGTATGAAAAGTGTATTTGGAGAAGAAAATACATGGGCCATCAGAATTGTCCCACACTATAAATTATATATATATAAATCCTATGAAAAAAATCAAACTTGGACCAGACTATGATCAGCTAATATGAATACTACATAAAGAGTCAACTAAGATACTGAACATGATAACTTTTGAGAATTTTCCTGATCTGATAGTCTATGTATATGATTGTTAATTTTGGTTTAATGTTATTTTAGCTAACACCTTAATTTTATTTACATTTAGTAGAATTACAAAGGGGCCACTCATACAGTTTATAATGCACTGAGTTCCCTTGTGTAATCAACATACAAAGTACATGTGTGCCCACCACATAGAACCTAAAACTTAATTTTATAATTTCAAAGGATTGTAAATTGTAATGATGGTTGTGTTTTTGATTTATGAGGCTGTTAGTTATACCTATGATTTATTGGAAGCTAAGGCTTTGAAGGTCCTAGAATCCCTGATTCTAACTTTGTTTACATGGAAAGCATCTTTGGCTTTATGATTATCTACTTTTTGATGCAGTTCCCTGGAATGTGTTATGGAAAAAATTGGAGCCAGCATAGGTTTTTTAATTGATAAATTCTATTTATTGATAAATTATACATATGTTTATATGAGTACATTCTGTACATGTTTATATAAATTATATATTCAAGGAAAAACTGAGTCTGAAAACTAATAACTGAATTTTGGATATGCAATAAAATGCCAAAGTCAACTCTCATGCCTCAATTTTGTGGAGCTTCTCCATAATCTCCAGGATCCTAGAGCATCCTCCAGTAGCTATGTCTTTTGAAGCTGGAGAATTTTCTGACTCCAGTACCAGGTTCCCCCTAAAGGAAAGCTAGAAGCCATGGGCCCCTGGATAATGTGACTTTTACCAGATTCTACCTGTCTATCACCTTCATCAAGGCCTCCAGCAATAGGACAGATCTCTATGACATGGTCACCTCATGAGCAGAGGTTGGGGATCCCATCCAGCCACTCAGGGCACAAACCACGAGGAGCCATTTAAGGCAGTGTGACAGTGTATATCTGGAGGTCTTGGATTGAGGTTAAGCATGTGCATCCCTGCTGAAGCCTTTAGAAAAAAAATTGGGGGGTGTTATGAGCCGTCCAAGAGCCTGGAGTTCGTCTCTCCCCTTAGGCCTAGGTTATATGTCAATGAAATCTAGGTCCCATCTCTTCTGCACATAGAACAATGGAATGAACCCTGTCAGCATTGAGGAGACAGAGTAATGTCCAGAGTAAAATAGACTTAGCTCTTTTTTTTTTTTCCCCCTCTTGGGACCTCTATCTTCTCACACATAAAATACTGGGCTGAACAAAAATAAGGTTTTCATATCAGAATCTTTTCTTCATACACAAATTTATCTGGAATTCCATCACATAAAAAGTTCAAGCAGGATGGGGAATAGGTAGGTCTGGATCCCCCATTATAATCTACGTCCTGGAAGGAATCTCTTGGGAGCCTAAAGCCCAATAGCCGGACCAGGAAATACCCTCTGTGCCAGTGCTTGTTTTCCCCCATCTTTAGTTTTTTGAGGCAGTGTTCATAATACTGCTATGAACTGCTTTTTCCAGATGACAATCATTTCCTCAGAATCACACCTCCCCGTTACAAAATCTCTTCCTCCATTCAGAAAGCACACCCTCTCCTGAAACTTCCTTTCTAGAATAAAGACCTGAGCCTTCACTGGCTGTAAAGCACCTGCTACTAGACTCCAGAAACTACCTGCAGAATCCACTTCCAAATTAACCTACCCTTGGAAGAATGCCCTCTTTCTTGATTTCTTTCCAAATTGTCTATTTTCATGTTGGAGCATCTCTAGATTCATTCAAGAGGAAAAGGCTAGTATTGATTTAATGCTTACTGTGTGCTAGGTGGTTTCTATTTGTTGTGATTTAATTCTCTCAATAGCACCATGACATTCAGAGAAATAGAGATTTTCTGAACATTGACTATGAGGCAGGGTCTCCTGCCAGAGGTGTATTAATAAAGGAGCCTGACAAGGTCTCTACTTTCTCTTGTCAAGAACCAGAAAATAAACAAGGAGACATATGTACATGAATAAGACGAATTTGGATACTGACATGGGCCATAAAGAGAATAAAAAATAGAGATGGGCAAGGGGGTGTTTTAGCTGAAGTGGTTAAGGAAGGTTTGAAGGAGGAGGTATGCTCTGTGAGGGGGCACAAGAATGCTAAGTAGTCAGCCGTATATTTAATCTGAGGGAATATCATGTCAGGCAAAGGGAAAGGCAAATACAAATGCACTGGGGCAGAAAGGTGCTTGACATAGCCAGCCACAGCCTAATGAATGTGAAAAAAAGTGGTAGGAAATGGGATCAGAGAAGTAAGTAAAGTCTGATCATAATTCGGTAACTTTAGATGTCATTTACCAGTTACTCACTACATGTCAGGCTTGGTAAAAGCATTTTACATGAGACACCTCATTTAATCCTGGAAGGTAAGTACCATTTTCCCATCATACAGACAAAGAAACCAGGCTGAACATCAGAGAGGTTAATCCAGAATTTTTCCAAAGATGCAGAAATTACCTGCAGCTGGAAATGGAGCCCAGGTTCTGCCAAATCTAAGGGGACTTGATCCACCTGAGGGCTGTTCTTGTTAGCAGCAAGAACCATCCTTGAAATGGATGGATTCTTTTTTGTGCACCTTTCCCCTTTGCTTCCTTGTTTCTCCGTGGAGTTTTGGCTGTCTGCAAACAAAAATATAAGTATGCATTTATATGGTAGGTCTTCATTGATTTCAAGTTAGCTAGTTCCAAATAGCATCTAATTGGAAAGAAAAGCCAATTATTGGCCAGCCAGAAAGTGATTCTTGATAAAAATTGTTTTATCAGAAAAGAGTGCAAATCAATCTAATTATGTAATCAGTAGACTTTCTCATGCATTTCCTTATCTCTATCCTTACTGACATCATCCGTTCTACAACTGACATCTTTCATCTGGACTGGGGCATTAGGCTCTAAAACATAACTTTCAGCATGCCATTTCCCCAGTCAAATTCCCTCAAGCACTCCTCATTGCCTACCAATACTTTCTCTAAGTCTGCTGTTACAGTTTTTCTTCCAGTTATTCCCCTTCATCTCTGCAAAGCAAACAATATGCTCAACTCTTTGGATTTTCCCATTCAGATACTGGTCCTGCTGTTCTTTCCACTGGGCATGCTTCCCCTGGCATCTCTTACATAGTGTATTTCAAATACCACCTCCTACCCAAAGTCTTTTCCAGCCTCCAGGTCAGCATGACGTTTTTGACCTATTCCAATCCCCAAACACTTTATTTGTTCTTCTCCTGTGACATTTTGATATGCTTTTCAGTGTGGTTTATTAATTATGTCCTTTTTGATCTCTCCTACCAGACTTTGAGCTCCTTGAGGACTGTGGCCAATTCTTATTACTCATCTTTTTCTTTCCTAGGGTACAGCACAGGTTTTTGTGCACTAGAGTTATCAGATAAATTCATTGGATGTATTTGTTTGGAAGAATGTGAAGCTTTTAATTGTTATGGCATCTCCACTGTACCAGCAGACAACTTTGCCCCTTCAGTGCCAAATCTCAGTGCTGCTCTGCCATTACTACTCCACCCACTGCAAAAGCTGCAGCTTTATGATAAGAGAAAAATAATTCCATGACAGTTTTGAATAAAATCAAGATGTTTATCATACATACCTCTTGCAGGTGGCAGAAAGATTAGAGTTTTAAAATACTGTTATATCCCTAGTTACGGCAAGTTTATTTTCTCTTTTGGTTCTGTCTATTGAAAAAGAACTTAGGCTTAAAGTTTTGTATTTACAGAATGCTGTGATGAAGGAGACTGAAGTTTTGTGAGTTACTTGACATTGTATAATCCTAGAGGACATTGGCCTCCATTTCACCAATAATGGCATTTATTGAGACAACATAGAGTGCAGGAAGCGTGCACTGATCCATGGATGTAGAACGGACCCAGCGAAAGTTATTCAGCCTAGACTGTAATACAGCATATTCGAAAGATGTCAGAAAATGTCTCATTTGTCCACAGCATCCTTTCAAATTTGCTATATGGTTGGGCATGTCTCTGCCCCTTTCTGCTTAAAGTTTTGCCATTTGTAAATTGAGAAACTGTCTTTGGTTAGGAGCTTGGGTTTTGACATTAGATGGACATAAGTTGAGACTGAGACACTACCAGTTACTGAACGTGTGACATAGGCAAATGCCTCAACTCTCTGAGCCTCAGTTTCTTCTTTGCAAGGGGATAATGATAGCACATTCCCCACCCAGTGTGATGAGGCTTCAGTGGGTTAAAGCATATAAATAGTGGCACACAGTCTCTGGCATACAGTAAGCTCTCACTGAAGTGTAGCTGTTACTATTATTACTCTGAATTTCATGACATTTGAAATTCAGAAGCAGTATGTGAAATCATATGGAAAGAGTGTTGAGAAACCAGGAGTGGGGAAGTGGTGGAAGTGGCAGGCAGTGATTGTTTCTGTGCCAGTTTTCTAATCTGAAAAGGGAAAGGCTAAGAAGACTATTCAGGAGAAGATGGAGATGGTAAAGGATTTGGCTGTGGAGTCAGAGAATAAACATAATCTTCATGGATGGGAAATGGCATCTACTTGTCATTCAGTGTCTTGTTATGATGCTCTTAATATGTCTCTTAATCCTCTTCAATTAATGTGTCTCACAAGCAAGAGTCTCACTTCACCTTCTAAGACAGTAAAAGGATGCAACTGTATTGAGCATATGAGATATGTCAGGACTACCTAAACACTTTACATATTTGGTAACATTTAATTCTCATACAAAGTGTGGACTGGAGTGAATCCCTGTTTAACCCAATTTGCCGAATTTGTTTCTTTGGACACCTTAGTTACTTTCTCTGCGCTTCAGTTTCTGCATTGGTAAAAATAGAGGTATTAACATTATCTAACTCATGAGGTTATATAATTTAAATAAAATTATAATAGCAATTTATACTCTGCCAGGGAGATAATTTGTAGTTTCTATTATTATTTTTTTTTATTATTGTATATAATGCCCATTTTATGGATAAGTAAAATGAGGCTTAAGGAGACTACATTTCTATCCGAAGGTTGTGCAGGTCATTATGAGCAGAGTCAGGCTACAAACCTAAATCTGTCTATGTTGAGAAACCATACTCTATTTTTCTCTCTGCCTAGAAGGTGAGAGACAGAAGTAATGCCATCAAACTTTGAAGAGACAGTCCCTCTGAAATTAGAAGACATTTTATAATATGTGAGAGTAGCCTAGTAGCCTGGATGAATAGTCATTTAAATTGGTCTGGAGCCTTGAATGAAAGGGCAGGCATTATCTGTACTTTTAGAAACTTGGTTGAGATCAGAAGATTTAATTTCAATTTAGTTTTTCTCCATATTGAATGCCATTAGGTAGTTATGTCACTTCATTCTGGTCTTGGTCCCCTGAATCAGCAAGGCAATCAACAGTCAATAGGGTACAAATAGGGACCCATATGCCACTCCTTAATGAGGAAATTCTTGAACAGGATAAAGATCAGCCCTCCCACCCCACCCCACCCCCACATTCTTCCTCCAAAGCCTTATAGCAATCTCTGTTTTATCATCCTCGGGAATTCGCCACTGGGGAGATTATGAGTCATTAACTACTAAGGCTTTGTGAAGAGAACCCAAATCAGGCTTCTGTAATTTCAAGTACTTGGCTGGCAGAGCAGAGGCACCGTTTCTGGTGAGACCTCTTGTCCCAGCCAGCTAGGGAGTGAGCAGTTGGTCAAAGGATGTGAGTCAGTGAAAGGAACTAGGAAAGGGTACTCTTATCAGGGTCACCCTTATTATTTCATCTCCTCTCCTCAGCACAGAGCCATCTGGAACCACTGAACTTGTAAGGCCAAAAGGCCGAAATCATTCTTGAATTCTGTCTCATCTAATAGTAGCCTTCTCAGTGGAGAGCATTCTCTATTTATTGTCTAATTTCCTGGAATTTCTTTGCTATTCAGACCTTCCTGTTGCAGCCGATGGTTTCACTGTGGTAGCCTGAATAATGGAAAAGAGACATGGATTCTGAATGCACCTTGCATTTTGCCACTGACCAGCTGGGTAAATTCTGGCAAGCCACTTACCCTTCTGGGTCTCAGCTTTCTCATGAAACAAATGCCCTAGACTACCTCACCAAATTTTATTCATTCACTTGGTAAGTGTTTTTTGTGTTGTTAGAGGAGAGATACATAAATCAATTTTGTTCAATGACCACTGAATAAAAAACAATCATGATTATGTTAATAGGTGAGAAATACCTAGTCACAAAAACCAAAAAGCAAGGCAAAGAGTATTAAGACCAGTGAGGTTCATTAAGATACTATATTCTAAAATATGTAGGAATGGGCAACAAATTCAAGATATTACTATTATTATTACTGTTTGTCTAATATTCCAGGTGGGAAGTCAGTTTTGATTTTTGTACCTTCCAAGTCTTTTACATTTAGTCTTCAAATTCCCTTTGAACAGCTTATCTGGTCTTTCACTGCTCATCACTTCATAAGGACAACTACGGCTATCTTCTACCTCTTTTCCCTCTACCTCTGGACATACCATCAAGTTGAGGTTTTAAAAAATCACACAGACACACACAACAACAAATACAAAAAGAAAAAAAAATAAAGTAATATCCCTCTAAAATGTTCTATATTCGGCAACTCTACTCAAAAACTTTAAGTAGTAGTGCCCAGTTGCTCATCAGTATGTCATCCACACCTACAACACAGTGCCCAATTTGGAGTACAGTAAGTAAAACGGGGCCAACTCCCACTTCCTATTTCAGCTCTCAGGCCATGTGCAACTTCTCTCTGCTCTGCTGCAGCCCACTAACCATGCTTTGCTTCCCTCACCTGCCAGTTAAAACCAAGGCCAAGTTCACTGAGTACCATGTTTATGAAATGTAATCGAGCCCACCCTGGTCTGCTTAATACATTTTTCCACAGGACGTAGTTCCCTGGGGTAACAACCATAATCTCCATGGATATTCTCAGGTACATAGAAAAGGGAAGCATCCAAATTAGCTATCTCCACATAAAACTAGCCAACAATACCAACACCAACGTCACCAGCACCACCAGCAACAAAGAAGACAAGGTAAAAATCACCCTCTAACTGATAAAGACATATGGGGCCTTATAGATAGAGTATCTCAAGTAGATAACAGAAATGAAACAACCTTATTAAACATGTCAGAATGTAAGGAAAAAATCCTATCAATTTCACCCTTATGCTTGGTTTTATTTAAACAAACTTTAATGAGACACCCACTGTGTGCCAAGCATTGTGCTAAGTGCTAGTAATGCAAAATAATAGACTCAGGGCTAGTTATGGCAGTCTCTGTGGGTCTGATCTTGGGGCTGAAGATAAAATGGAAGAGACTCTGTATTGCAGCCTTCTGAGGCTGCATATATCCTGTTGGGTCCTCTGAGTGCTGATCACTGTGGCCAGCCTGGACTGTGATTAATATTCCAGATGGGTTTGCAGACGCAGACACCTATGCCAGCGGGAAACTGGTGAGTGGGACCCTATGTAAGTATCTTGAGAGTCTAAGAAGGTATCACACAACAAAGACATCTGGAAAACCTAGTACTGATCACCACACACCAACAATTTTAATGTTTCCCTTTTTCTCATCAAAGGTAAACTACACTGAAACGATTCTATTGTAGTGTCAACATTCAAGGAATAATGAATCCTTTCGAGAGTCTAATGAAATCTATGATCTTTTCCCTAAAACTCTGGACATATGCACAAAATTTTTGCCACATTTCTAAGAAATTCACTTATTCTCTGAAGTAAAAATCCAAGGTTAAATAAAAATTAAAATTTCTGCTTTAATGGGAAACTGTTTTGGTGGATACAACAATAGTGACTTACAATGAAGTCACTAGTTCTCCCTATTTTCCTTCCTGTGGTTACTGATGTATTTATTTAGAAGTACAGTCTTCTAGTGCCATTTTTGTCAGCACAATGACTCATTGTAAAAATAATATTCCTACATATAACATCTTTCTTTCCTCCAAATAGTTCTATGGAAATTATCTCATAAATTGTTCTAGGTTCCCTAGAAACTGGATTGAGGAATATATTATTGCCTTCCTTTATAGGGAAGGGAAGGTTCAAATGCAAAACATGGAACAGTCTGGGAAAATGGCTGAGATATTAGGGAATGATTGAATTCAATCAGAAATCAGAATCATTTCACTCAGTAAAGAGTTATTTATTATATGCCTGCTATGTGTCAGGCATTGTAGTAGGCATGAGGTCAGCTAACTCTCAGCCTGCTAATTGTTCCCTAAGAGGAGAAAGTATATTCAATTTGAAAATTGACTGGAGCAAGCACAGCAACTCTAACTCAGTAATAATATCTTACATTTTAACAGCATACATGAAGACAGCATAGTTTAGGTTGACACAATTTTTGAAAGTAAGCAAAACTGGATTCAGATCCTGATTTCAGCACTTATTGAATAGCCCTAGTTAAATTACTGAAGCTTTTGATCTTTAGTTTTCTTATCTGTAAAATAGAAATTACTTCTAGAGGCCAGGCCCATGGTGGCTCATGCCTGTAATCCCAGCACTTTGGGATGCTGAGGCGAGCAGATCATTTGATGTCGGGAGTTCGAGACCAGCCTGGTCAACATGGTGAAACCCCATGTTTACTAAAAATACAAAAATTAGCTGGGCATGGTGGTAGGTGCCTGTAATCCCAGCTACTTGTGAGGCTGAGGCAGGAAAATCGCTTGAATCTGGGAGACGGATGTTGCAGTGAGCTGAGATTGTGCCACTGCACTCCAGCCTGGGCAACAGAGCGAGACTTGTCTCAAAAAAAGAAATTACTTCTAGAGCAACAGTTAGCAAACTACAGCTCTGTGGGCCAAGTTCAGCCATATGGGTGTTTTTCGTGTTTGATCCTTGAGCTAAAAATGTTTTTTTTTTTTTGCATTTGTAAAGGGGTATAAAAACAAACAACAAAAATCAAACAGGAAAAAAAGGAAAGCAAAAAAGAATATGCAACCGAGACTGTATGTGGCTTCAAGGTCTAAAATACTTACATCTAGCCTTTCAAAGAAAAAGTTTGCCAACTCTAAAAAAGTTGGCAACTTCTATTCTATAATCAGAATGCATGCGTTTGAATCCTTATGGCCTCTTACCATCAGTATGATCTTGAGCAAATTATCCAACTTCTGTATCTAATTTTCCTCATATGTCAAGTAGAGATGATAATATTACTTATTTTACATGATGGGAAGCTGCAAATGTTAATATGCTTAAAATGCTGGGACTGGAGGCTAATATATATAGTAAATATTTAAGACATGTTAGCTATCCTTATTAAGATCATCATTACCATTGTCATAAGTTCTTCAAAGGATACTTGTGGATATTAAATAAGATAGTGCACATCAAATAAATAGGACAGTGCCTTACTCATAATAGGCACTCAGTAACTGTCAGCTATTATTGCTATTATCATCACCATCACCATTATCATCATTATACTTTTCAAAGCTCTTTCACATACATCATCTCACTAGAAGTTCCCAACCACCCAGTGGTTGCTGTTATGATCTCCCTCTAATACATGAGAAAATGAAGCTTGGAGAAATGAAGAGTTAGATACTGAGCCAGGAAGAGGCGGAATGTGGACTAGTGCCAGAGATTTTGCATTCTGGACCAGTATGTCCTTTTCCACACCATGCTGTCTCTCCATCAAAATATCTGAGGATCTGTTGCTTGTTAGTTTTCTCCAAACAATATACTTTGCATCCTAGGAGCCTGACAAGGCAGGCAAACATGACTGTGTTCCTCCCTGGCATGGTTAAGCAGACAGGAAGCTGAGATAATTGGATTTCAGCCATTTGGTATCAGGACTGCATTTGTAACCAGCCAACTGCTGATGACCAAGCCTAATGGATGAAGTCCTGACCAAACAAACACAACCCCCATGTACGAACTTACTGTTTATGCTGCAGAAAAAGATACATTGCAGCAGCCAACAGCCTTCTAATGGTTCCTACCCAGGGCAGAGCTGGCCTCAGAATGTGCCAGGACTCAGCCTGCCACTAGAGACAAGCAGAGGTATTTGGACTAGAGAAATGTTCAGGTGAGGAGCCAGATTTTTGACAGCAGAACTTGTATAATCAGATCAGAACTGTTTTATTATTTGGTGTAGGCCAAAGACTATGGCAAGACTCATTTAAGCAAAGTGTGCACAAGGATTGATGTTTAAACAAAGTTAAGATCATAGTGGTACAGCATTAGAGTGAGTTGCTGACTATAAAAAAAAAGCTAACATTTTGAAGTTAGTTTATAAAAGGAATCATTATATCTTCATATCACCCTGTTGTTTCTATAGTACTTAAACCAACTTTAGCTCAGATTTTCTTTTTTTTTTTAAGTCAGGGGATTCAAATAGACTGTATTGTGGAGCAGTATGTAAATTTGTGTTTCCCGGTATTGTTGCTGCAAAAATAATAGAAATTATGTTTAAGAAGTGTATTTGTCCATTTCACACTGCTAATAAAGACATACCAGGGACTGGATAATTTATAAAGGAAAGAGATTTAACTGACCCACAGTTCTGCAGGGCTGGGGAAGCCTCAGAAAACTTACAATCATGGTGGAAGGGGAAGTGAACATATCCTTTTTCACGTGGTGGCAAGCAGAAGTCCCTAGCAAAAGAAGGAAAAGCCCCTTATAAAGCCATCAGGTCTCATTAGTACTGACACACTATCATGAGAAGGGCAGCATGGGCGTAACCACCCCCATGATTCTATTACCTCTCACTGGGTCCCTCCCACAACACATGGGGATTATGGGAACTACAATTCAAGATGAGATTTGGGAGGGGACACAGCCAAACCATATCAAGAATCTTCAGCATTGTCCTTGATGTATAGGGCAGAATAAATAAAATACATTTGTAGACAGGGTTTTGCCATGCGAAGATAAGCAAATGACATCTGCTTCCAATGATGGAAGTAAGCTGTGCTTAGAAGCAGTTCTGAGACTTGTTCCCCAACTGTTATCCAGAAGACACAGAGTTCTCAGTCTGAGGAAGAGGACAAGATGACCTCTCTTCCTAGAAAGACACTCCTATGGGTCCCTACAGTAAAATAGATGTAGTTCTTCCTTCTAGAGCAAAGGCAAAAAAGTATAAGGTCTTACAACTCAATATTTGTAGATAAGACTATTTTAAGTTGCCAAGAGTTCTTGCCAGGGTACAGGAGATAGAAGTAATAAGGAAAGCCGGGGTTCTTAGAAACTCAAAGCAGGTCTGGGAGCTATTCAGGTGTTTGAAGCACTCTGAGCCAGTGTTCTGGGATCCCATCTCTCTGCTGACTTCTTCCTTTTGTTGGCTACATAAGCCCTGTCTTCTTGGCTTTGCGTTTTCCTAAAACCTGCTGCCAGGCAGTTGGCTAACCACCAGCCAATCCCTGGCCTGTCACATCACCATCCATACAACAGCTAAGACAATAGCCACCTGTGCTGCTTGCTAGGCCTGTGACCTACCTCAGCTCTATCCCAGGCTGATAGGCTAAAGTCCTGACTGTACCAAACATATCTGAACTTAAGAATGGAAATATTGACCTTTTAGCATAGGCTGCCATGATCATTTAAAATTTTCTACATTCTGGGAAGTGGGGGTTGGGAGAAATGTATAACATTCCTTTTCTGTTCCAACCTTCACAATACCAATTTCAAGCGTTTGTGGTGAGTAGGAAACAGTATAATGGATGCCCAAGGGCTTTATACAGTTACAGTTTGCAATACAAATGTAAGTGACAATCTTTATATGTAAAAACATAGGTTAAACTTGGTGTGGTTTTACATGGTCATTCCATCCAGTGAAAAATACAAATAGCCAGAGGTCTCAGGAAAACTATACTGTTAATTCAGCAAAATTGACATGAATAAGGGACTGTGGATAAGGCATGTTATACAAATTATACAGTTCTGAAAATCTAAATTTTTATTTTATAGTAATACCTTAAATTTCATCTTAACATCATTGTGTGACATTGATCACACTTATCATTTTAAAGTGTGTTGTGGTGCAAACAAGTGTTCATAAGCTGTATATCCTCTTCTGAAAATTTCACACAAAAAGGGTTGTTTATTTTTGCCAGAATTTGATCACTGCTTTCAGACATGCCTCTGTTATCTACACAATGTACACTAAAAGTTCAGTCATTAAACTCTTTAAGGGTTATATCCAAATAAAACAACATTATTAAGTGACATTAGTAGGAAATATTAAGTATGTATGTAAAAGTTGTTAGGATCATAATTATATAATTATTAAGGTCCAATAAAATAACATATATATGCCAAATATTGGTGATTTGTAATAATTTATGATATTATCCCATGTGTAATTCTAGCCCCACACAGTAACATTCAACACCACTTAATTGTGGGAGATCAAGAGAGAAGGAGTGGTTTTGGCTATGCTTTGTGTACTAAAATTCAACAATCCTTCTGGTATTTGAGTGAATGAATCTACTGCCTTGAAGTTTAATTTTCAGAGAAGCCTGACATGCAGATACCCAGATAGTTAAATTTTCAACTGATTACTTAGAGCCCACTGAAAGTTTTTGAGTTTCTTTCTTAGATTTTCACACTGTCATATGAATTACTGAAACTGGAAATTTTCATAAAATAGACATAATTTTCAGATGGTAACCTTTAGAGAGCTTTGTTAGTTCAGGATACGAAGGCATATCATCAGGTTACTGAAATACAAGACAAATCAAGTTGAAGGAAGAAAAAATTAGAGGTCTAAATTAACAATTATATATTTAACTTAAAGTTTTATTAAAATGATACTAGCTGATATTTATAAATGTAATGCCAGGCATTATGTATACATGATGAACATGACTTACTTCACCATAACTCACTGACAGAGGGTACTGTTATTGTCTCTATGTGTAGATGTGAAAATTGAACCATAGAGAGGTCTGAGGTTGCAAGGCTACTTAGTAATGGAAATGAGATTAGAATTCTGGACATCTGACTCTTAGCACCATTGCTCAGTTAGTGGTCAGTGAAATACCTAATTGTGCTGAAAGAATAAGTCATGACTCCTTTCCCCCAAAAGGCATGTAATTTATCTGAAAGCGTGCTATTTCAATTCATGTGCAGTTGCATTTAACAAGCCACAGTGGCTTGTATTGTTAAATGAATTGCAGAAAGTGCTATTTGTTTAAAAGAAGGAAGGGGAGTATCACATTGAGATGGTCAGAGATGACTGTATGAAGGAAGTGGCCATATATATTCAACTATATTTTCAAAGAGTCTTCAACATACACATATCATGAAGATTAGCTACAGGAGGGGAAGGAGAGGCTAAGTTTCCTTACTTGATAAATTAAGATAGTAATGTGCCCTGTGAACATCCCCAAGGTGTTGCAAGACTCAAATGAAACACTAACTTAAGTGTGCTTTTTAGACGTACAGTGTGGCATAACCATGTTGTGCAATAATTATGCTCCCCTGCTTATCCTCCTCTAAAAGCACTTTAAGAATATTGGCAGGCTCATTTAGGCTGAGATCACGTGTCTACTAATCTCTATGTTTTCTTCTTTTTTGTTTCCCAACTTCTGCTTGGCTCTCCCTCATCTGTGGCTGTTTTCTGTTTCAACTAAAAGTGGCTGTCCCCCTGTCTCCAGCTTCCTCCTGCTCTTCTGCAATAGACCAGTTCCTGTCTAACTCTGAAAGTGCTCTGTAAGTGTGTCACTGTCTATTGTGAGTCTGTCTGTGTCTGCCTATTATTTCTTTCTACAAAATATCCTTAAGTCTCTGTTTATACTTCTGTCCTCACAGGACAAAGTTGAGGGTGCACATTTGTTGGCACAGACCTGCCAAGCCCAGATTAATATGGTTTTGGCTGTTTATTTAATTCCCCGTTTTTAAATTTTTTAATGATGTGTCCGGCTTCTTCCCTGTTTTGGGAGCACAGCCTTCACAAGCCCTGTGGGAGATGAGCACTGTGCTAGAGCTGAAGTCACCCAGTATAAATGTGATTCTTAGAAGGTCTCTCATCTGGATTACCCCTAGTGCTCCAATTCATTACCTTCTTGGCTACAAGTGGTGGACTCCTTCATACTCCTTAAACAATTGATTGTCACTAAGTAAGATACTTTTTTAAAAAAGTTGTTTCAAGGGACTACTTTTTAGAAAAGTTTTGGGTTCACAGCATAATTGAGGGGAAGGTACAGAGATTTCCTATATGCCTCCTTACCCCACATAGGCACAGCCTCCCCAATTATCAATATCCTCCTACAGAGTGGTAAATTTGTTAAAACTGATGAACCTATATTGACACATCATTATCACCCCGAGTCCATAGTTAACATTAGAGTTCATTCTTAGTATTGTACATTCCATGGGCTTGGATAAACACATAATGACATGTATCTACCACTGTGGTATTTTACAGAATAATTTCATTGCCCTAAAAAGCCTCTGTGCTCTGCCTGTTTATCTCTTCCTCCTCCTCCCCAACCCCAATGTCTGGCAACCATTGATCTTTTTATTTTCTCAATAGTTTTATCTTTTCCAGAATGTTATATTATTGAAATGATACAGTGCATAGACTTTTCAGATTGACTTCTTTCTCTTAGTATACGCATTTAAGATTCCTTCATGTCTGTTCATGGTTTGATAGCTCATTTCAGTTTGGTGCTGTATAATATTCCATTGTCAGAAGCACAACAATTTATCCATTCACCTACTGAAGATAGGTGCTTTTTTGGTTGCTTTCCAGTTTACCAATTATGAATAAAGCTCCTATAAACATGTGTGCAGGTTTTTGTATCGACATTTTCAACTCCTTGGTGTAAATACCAAGGAGCTCAATTGCTGGATTGTATGATAACAGTATGTTTAGTTTTGTAAAAAAACTGACAAACTGTCTTCCAAAGTGGATAAACCATTTTGCATTCGAACCAATCATGTATGAATTACTGCTGCTCTTCGTTTTTGCTAGCATTTGATGCTATCAGTATGATGAATTTTGACTATTCTTATAGGTGTGTAGTGATATCTCATCTCCATCTGCAATACCCTGAAGATATCTGTACAGCATCTTTTCGTATGCTTATTTGCCATCTATATCTTTTTTGGTGAGGTGTCTGTTAAGGTCTTTGCCCCATTTTTAAAATTAGGCTGTTCATTTTGTCATTATTGAATTTTAAGAGTTCTTTGTACATTTTGGATAATAGTCCTTTGTCAGGCATGTCTTTTGCAAATATTTTCTCCAAGCCTATGTCTTGCTTTATCATTCTCTTAACCATGTTTTTCAAAGAGCAAAATTTTTAATTTTAATAAAGTCTGCCTTATCAATTATTTCATGAATTGTACATTTGGTGTTATATCTAAAAAGTTGTCACCAAACAAACAGTTATCTAGATTTTTTCCTATGCTATCTTCTAGAATTTTTATGGTTTTTATTTTGTATTTAAGTGTATGATGCAGTTTGAGTTAATTTTTCTGCAGGATATAAGGTCTGTGTCTAGATTTTTTTTTTTTTTTTTCATGTCAATGTCCAGTTGTTCTACCACCATTTTTTGACAAGGCTATCTTTTCTCCCTTGTATTGCCTGTGCTTCTTCGTCAAAAATAAGTTGACTATATTTACCTTGGTCTACTTCTGGGCTCTCTATACTGTTTTATTGATCTCTTTGTCTATTCTTTCGCCAAACTACACTGCCTCATTTACTGGAGTTTTATATTAAGTCTTGAAGTTGGGTAGTATCAGTCTTCTGACTTTATTGTCCTCCTTCAATATTGTGTTAGCTGTTCTGTGTCTTTGTCTTTTCATATAAACTTTAGAATCAGTTTTTCTGTGTCCACAAAAAAAACAGACAAAACAAAACAAAACAAAAACCTTACTGGGATTTTGACTGGAAATGCATTAAATCTATAAATCAATTTGGGTAAAACTGAAATCTTGACCATATTCAGTGTTTCTATCCATGAGCATGGACTATATCTCCATTTATGTTCTTATTTGATATTTTGCATCAGAGTTTTGTAGTTTTCTTCATATAAATCTTATACGTATTTGGTTAGATTTACTTCAAAATATTTCTTTTTATACTAATGTTAATAGTAATGTATTTTTAATTTCAAATTCCACTTGTTCTTGCTACAATATAGAAAATTGATTGACTTTTGTATATTAACCTTGTAACCTGCAAACTTGCTATAATTGCTTATGAGTTTTAGGATTTTTTTGTGGAATCTTTTGTATATTCTACTTAGATGAGCATGATTGTATCATCTGCAAAGAAATTTTTATTTTTTTCTTCACAATTTATATACTTTTAATTTGCTTTTCTTTTTAAAAAATTTTATTTGATGTTTCAGGATATATATGCAGGATGTGCAGGTTTGTTACATAGGTTAACATAACATGTGCCATGGTGGTTTGCTCCACCTATCAACCCATCACCTAGGTATTAAGCCCTGCATGCATTAGCTACTTACCTTGATGCTCTCCCTCTTCTGGTCCACCCTTACTGACAGGCCCCAGTGTGTGTTGTTCCCTTCCCTGTGTTCATGTGTTCTCATTGTTCAGTTCCCACTTACAAGTGAGAACATGTGGTGTTTGGTTTTCTGTTCCTTATCTTGTCTCATTGCTTTAGCTAGGACTTCCAGTACAATCTTGAAAAGCATTGGTGACAGAGGACATCCTTGCTTTATTCCTGATCTTAGGGGAAATCTTTTTCTCACCATTAAGCATGGTTTTGGCTGTGGGTTTTGTGTCAATTAATAAAGTTCTCCTCTAATAATAGTTTACTGAGAACTTTTTAAATCATGAATTGATGTTACATTTTGTCAAATGCTTTTTATGCATTTATTGATATGATTGTGTGATTTTTGCTTTTTAGCCTATTGATATGATGGATTACATTAGTTGATTTTCAAAAGTTGTATTTGCCCTGCATACCTGAGATAAATCCCACTTAGTTGGGTAGACAATTCTGTGTATACATTGTTAGACTTGATTTGCTAATATTTTGTTGATGATTTTTGCATCTATGTCCACAAGTGTTATTGATTTAAAGGTTTTTTTGTTTTTTGCAATGTTTTTTGTTTTAGTACAGGATAGTGCTAAACTCAAAGAATGAAGCAGAAATTATTCTCTCTGCTCATATCTTCTGAAACAATTCTCTATTTATGATAGAGAATTGGTATAACTCCTTCCTTCTATGTTTGGTAGAATTCACCTGTGAACCCATCTCAGCCTAGTGCTTTCTGTTTTGAAAGGTTATTGATTTTTATTCAATTTCTTTAATATATATATAAGCCTATTCATATTGTCTATTTCTTCTTGTGTGAGTTTTGGCAGAATGTGTCTTTCAAAGAGTTGGTCAGTTTCATCAAGGTTATCACATTCATGGGCATAGAGTATTTTGTAGTACTTGATTATTTTTGATTATCCCTTTAATGTCCATGGTGTCTATAGTGATGTCACTTCTTTCATTTTTTTATATAGTAATTTTTGTTCTTTTTCTTTCTCTCTCTTTATTTTTGTTCAGACT
Organism: Ateles fusciceps; assembly: GCA_036589455.1. Lineage (NCBI taxonomy): Eukaryota > Metazoa > Chordata > Mammalia > Primates > Atelidae > Ateles > Ateles fusciceps. The sequence continues at coordinate 11,115,447 of JAZHEH010001005.1, read as the reverse complement.
GACTAGAGATATATCAATTTTACTGATGCTTTCAAAGAACCAGCTTTTGGTTTTATTGACTTTCTCTATGGAGTTCTTATTTTCAGTTTCACTGAATTCTCCCCTAATATGCATTATTTCATACTACTTACTTTGGATTTATTTTCCTCTTCTTAAAACATAAAGTATTTTATGAGTTAAATACATTATAACTTATTTCAAGATTTCTTTTACAATCCATATGTTATTTAGAAGTATGTTATTGAATCTCCAAGTATTTCAGGATTTTCCACCTATCTTTCTGTTGTTGATTTCTACTTTAATTCCACTGTGGTCTGACAGCATTATGTAATTTCTATTCTTTTACATTTGTTAAGGTATGTTTTATGTAGAATGTGAAATATCTTGGTGAATGTTCCATGTGAACTTGAGAAGAATGTCTGTTTTGCTGTTGTTGGGTAAGGTAGTCTATTGATATAAATTTTATTGATTCATAGTGCTGTTAAGTCCAGTTATGCCCCTTAACTAATTTTCTGCCTTCTGGATCTGTTCATTTATGATAGAGTAATGTTGAAGTCTGCAGCTATTATCGTGAATTTATCTATTTTTCCTTGCACTTCTTAGTTTTTGCCTCATGTATTTTGATGTTCTGTTCTTAGGTATATGCAATGTTAAGGATTATTGTATCTTCTTGGAGAACTGATCCCTTTATTATTATGTAATGCCCCTCTTTATCCCTGATAACTTTTCTGCTCTGAAGTGTGTTCTGTTTAAAATTAATGTAACTGCTCACATTTTATTTTGATTAATATTAGCTTGGTATATCTTTCTCCATCCATTTACTCTTAATCTATATGTGTCTTTATATTTAAAGTGGGTTTCTTATACACAACATATAGTTTTAATGGGTGTATTTACACCATTGTCATTCAAACTGATTATTAATTCAGCTAAATTAATTATTTGTCTTCGATTTGTTGCCCTTGCTCTTTGTTCTTATTTTTATCTTCTCTTTTTTCTACCTTTTTTGTTTTAAATAAGTATTTTATATTATTCCATTTTCTATCTTTTCTATTATATCAGTTTAACTTCTAATTTTACTTTTTTTAGTGCTTGCTCTAGAGTTGGCAAAACACATTTAATAACTAATTCAAGTTCACTTTCAAATAACACTATACAACTTTTTGGTAGTATAAATACCTTATAATGACAAAATAGTCATAATTCCTCTTCTCATCCCTTATTTTATTGCTGTCATATATTTCATTTATATATAAACATATGTGCAGATAGTCACCAGCTTATGATGGTCCAACTTAACAATTTTTCAACTTTATGATGGGCTTATCAGGATGTAACTCCATTAAGGAGCATAAAAGCATACGTAGCTAATACATTATTGCTATTTTTATTTTGAACATGTTATCTATTTGATCAATCAAGAATAAAAAAAATAAAATCCATTATTTTACTTCACTTATTCCTTCTCTGATACTCTTCCTTTTTTATGTAAAACTGAGAATATGGCTTGTTTATTTTCCTTCTATCTAAATAATGTCTGTCAAATTTTTTTTGTAAAGCAGGTATACTGGCAACAAATTCCCTCAACTTCCCTTTGTCTCAGAAAGTTCTTATTTCTCCTTTACTTTTGAAGGATAATTTCACAGGGCTGGAATTCCAGGTTGCCATTTTTTTTTTCTCTCAACACTTTAAACAGTACACTCTACTCTTTTCATTCTTGTATGGTTTCTGAGAAGTTGGATGCAATTTTTATCTTTTCTCCTCTATAAGTATTTTTCCACTCTGGCTTTTTGTCAGAATTTTTTATCTTTGATTTTCTTTAGTTGGATTATGAAATGCCTAGTCATAATTTTGTTGGCATTTATCCTGCTTGGTATTCTCTGAGCTTCCTGGAGCTGTAGTTTGGCATCTGACATTCATTTGCAGGGAAATTCTCCATGATCATTTATTCTCCATGAAATATTTCTTCTGTTTCTTTCTCTTTTTTTTTCTTTTACTGGTATACTTGTGGTGCAATTGTTTTTAGTTGTCGCACAGTTCTTGGGTACTCTGTTCTGTATTTTTTTCCTGCCTTTTTTTTCTTTTCAGTTTTGGAGGTTTCTATTAAGATATCCTAAAGCTAAGAGATTCTTTTCTCAACCATGTCTAGTCTACTAACAAGTCCATCAAATGCAGCCTTCATATTTGCTTTTGATCTTTAGCATTTCTAGTTGGTTCTTTCTTAGAATTTCCATCTTACTGTTTACATTACTCATTTGTTCTTGCATGCCATCTACTTTTTCCATTAGACCCTTAGCATGTTAGTCACAGTTGTTTTAAGTTCTCAGTCTGATAATTCCAACATCCTTCCCATATCTGATTCTGGTTCTGATGCTTAAGCTGGCCTTTCCAATTGTGTTTTCTTGCCTTTTAGTACAGCTTGTAAGTTTTTCTTGATAGCTAGACATAATGTCTTTGGTAAAAGACACTTTAGTAAACAGGTATACTATTTACGGACATAGTATAAAGGTATGGGGGCAGGGAAATGGTCTATAGTCCTGTGATTAGTTCTCTGTCTTCTAGAGAGCCTGTGCTTCTGGGCGGTGAACTTCACACATGCTTCTTAGTTTGTCACCCCTTTGGTGTATACAATGGCTTTTGGAGGCTAGAGTTGGAAATTTCCCTTCCCCCAAGGTCAGCTGGGCTCAGATAAAATTTTAATAGGTTAGGCTTTGCTAAATCATTTCTCCTGAAGGCAGATCTTGTTAAGAACAGAATGCTCTGGAATATTTCAAAATAATTACTTCCCCTCCTCCTCCCTGTCAGAAGCATGAAGGGATTCTTCTCTGATATTTACTGTGAAATATGGTTGAGTTCCTGAAGGTGAAACTCACAAAAGTGAGAGGTCCCCTACTATTGGGACTGCCCCCCCCCCAGAGTTTTGTCTCTCATATATTTGTCTACCCAGAGCCTCTAACAGTCTATCAGTGAGTCAAGCCAACTCCACTCCCATGCCTGGAATGTCCTCACTGCTCCTACATTCAGTGCATCAGCAGGTCCTGTCAGCTCTACTTTGAAGCTATATCCTGAATCCAACTACTTCTCAATACCTTCGCTGTTACCATCATATAGTACTTCTAAGCTCCAGAAACATGAGATAATAAATTTGTGTTACTTGAAGTCACTAAGTCTGTGTAATTTGTTATGGCAGCAACAGGAAGCTAGTACACCTCCTAATTTACCTCTGTGCTTTCACTCCAACCTCACTCCAGTCCATTCTACACACCACAGCCAGAATGTTTCTAGAAACATAAAGTCTTCATGAACCTGCTCTGCTCGTGACCTTGGCTGGCATCCTATTGCTCTTAGGATGAAGACAACGGTCCTTAGTGTGGTGGGTCCCTGCTGACTCTGCATCCTCATCTTAGGCTGATGCCAACTTTGTTCCCCCTCTCACTGCATGGGCCTGTCCCCAGGACTGTGGGCCTTTGCTCTTGCCAGTCCCTTTGCCTGTATTCTCCTCCCCTGGCTTGATGAACCCCTACCCAATATTCAGTTCTCATCTCCTATTGCTTCCTCAGTCACAGAACCCTGACCCACTAACCGAGATCTCATCCCCCCTCTGACATGCTCTGATAGCATCACCAAATACCTCTCACTCCTGACACTACTTGTAGCTATAATTTCATGGCTGGCTGTGGGTCTCTCACACTACACTGCTCACTCCATGAGGACAGGGACTGTGTCTCCACTCTGATATCTCCAAGGCATGGTACTGTGCCTGGACTGTTGTAGGCACTCAAAAAAAATATTTTAAGTAAATAAGTGGCTAAATACATAAATGCCTAGGATTTCTGTTCATGGAAAAAACACCAACTGTAAAATCTTTGTTTGCAGCTAATAGAGCTCTGGCTTTTGTGAAACTCTGCCTTAGTGTTGAATCTCTTTAAACCGAGGCACTTTATATTTTAATAATTAAAACATCTTGCAAACCTCCCCGCTCAGCCAGTGTGTGTGAATGCTGCCTTGCAGGAGAAGGCTGGGGTGGTGTATAATAAAGTCTAATCATTTCCTGATAATGCCAAGCTGGGCAGGCAGAGGGAGCTATTATTACCCTACTAATTAGCACATCCAGGCTGCTCTAAGTGCGATGCTAATTGCGCAGTGAATGAATTGTAGACTCAGGTAATTACCAAATCTAATGTGGCTCCCGTCATGTTTGAGTAAATTAATGCAAATAGGGGAAGCAACTCAACTTGAAAGGAGTTGCCTATTGCATTACTGTTGCTTGGGAAACAGCAGCGTTTTTTATATTAGACGTGAAACTGCCCAGGTATAACCACTCATCTAGAATTGTCTTTCCACCAAAGCAGCTGTGGGAAGGCAAGTAAGATCTTACACCAAATGGAAATGGGAGACTTTTGCCACTCTAACAGATGGTTGTCTCTTTCTGAAGCTGTTTCTTTATCTGTAAAGCCATTTACAGGTAATGCCAGGCTAGGCAGGCAGAGAGGGGCTCTTATTATGCTACTAATTCCCAAATGCAGACTGCTCTAAATGACCTTAATTGATCACAGGGTTAAGGTTTCTTTAGTTCTGTGATCAATTAACAAGTGAACAAACGTTTGTTCAGTTACCAAGGAAAGGATTTCTGCACTGAATTGGGAATTTTGTACTGAGTTTCGGTTCTACCTCAATCATCAGATAAGAGCAATACCAATAGACATTTACTGAGCAATACCAATGGACATTACTTTTTGGTTGGCACTATTCCAATAAACATTATATGTACATTATCTCATTTAATGTCTACAATGAGCCAGAACATTTGTGATAATTCACAAAATTAGTAAATGGCAGAGCCAGGATTTGAACCAAGGCATTCTGCCTCAAGAACCTGTATTCTTAAGTATTCGCATTTATTGATTTCTTTGACCCTAGGAAAGTCACATTTTCTGAATCTTGTTTTACTTACCAGTGAAGATTTCTCCGTCCATTGTGTGCCAGCCCTTTTGTTAAGGCGTTTGTAGATGTTCATTGTCACAGCAAAGATGTCAAGGAGGTGGGGAGTTACTTATTTGACCATGCCACGTAACTAGTAGATGGTAATTTGGGATTTGAATGCTATTCAGTTTGCCTGCAGTACCCTGTGCTTTCTTTTCTCTCAATATTTCCCAAATTGAGGGTGTTTAGATCCCCATGAATGTGCCTACAGACTGCTGGAGGTTTGTACATTCCAGTTAGAGACAGTGTATGAAGTTAGCCAGCACCAGCAGAATGGACATGAATACAATTCTGAGCTCTGAATTCACAAGGCAATGTAAATTTAGAAGGTGGCCAACCAAATGATCCCAAGTCTGCCCCTATTATTTATTTATTTATTACCAAAGTGAAAATACCAACTTAAAAATATATACTTGACTCACAAAGACCTGGACTACTTAACCCCAGGAAATGTCTCTATGAGCCAGACTCCAATTGGGACATACTATCCTCTGCTACACTCCTGCTAAGGAAACCTTGGACTACTTCCTCCTTTCCGTGTCTATCGGCCACCATACCATGGTAAGAGGAACCACTCAAATGTTGTACAGTTGAGCCTTGAACAACATGAGTTTGAACCGGGTGGGTCCACATACACATGGATTTTCTTCTGCCTCTGCCACCCCTGAGACAGGAAGACCAATCCCTCCTCTTCCTCCTTCTCCTCCTCAGCCTCCTCAATGGGAAGATGTTGAGGATGAAGACTGTTATGATGGTCCACTTCCACTTAATAAACAGTAAATATATGCTCTCTTCTTTATGATTTTCCTAATAACATTTTCTTTTCTTTAGCTTACTTTATTATAAGTACAAAATATGCATTAATTGACTATGTTATCAGTAAGGCTTTCAGTCAATAGTAAACTACCAGTATTTAAGTTTTAGGGGAGTTAAAATTTATATGCAGATTTTCAACTGCACAGGGGGAGAAGTAACCCTAACCCCGACATTGTTCAAGGGTAAACTGTAACCGGAAAACGTGCCCATCTTCTTACTCTCATATCCACAGAGAGTTGTTGCCTTTCAACTGACTTCTGGATAAAGGGAACCTCCATTTGGAATATCCGCTCCATTCCCACACTTCTTTTCTAGTTATTCCTGACAAGTGACTCATTAGCACATGAGAAACAGATGCTTATGAGGAGAAATGTGTGAAAAGCAGGCTGCTGTAGAGGTTGCCTGCATTCCACGGCAGTTCATCTTCTTACGTGGTCAAAATGTCTGGTTGCCTTCTCAAAAAGGATACCTTTTTTCATGTGAACTGGGTGTAGGAGAAGGTGCCACTGCTCACCAGTGAAAGTGATCTATTAGCCGTAGAACAGGGCAAAGGTTTAGGAGTGCGTTTTGAGTTTAAGGACATAGGCACCATGCACATTGTAATCTTAGGTAAACTGCATAACTGCTCTGAGCCTCAGTTTTCTAATCTATAAGATCAGTCTAAGCAGAGCACCTATCACTTAGTGGGTGTAAAAAGTAAATTGTATAAATGGAATAATGTATGTAATTACCAAAAATGGTACTTGGCACACATCCTAATTTCTTAATAAATTGAGCTGTGTATAATTTCTTGGGTTTTTTGTCATTGGGGTTTCTCTTGCATAAACATCTACTTCAGGGATATCCCTGCACCTCAGATTCTGAAGCACAGCCCCATTTCCTAAGGCCATTTGGTCCTGAGCCGTTTTTTGAAAACTCACACGTAAGTCATTAAGCAATGCTGCTCAGGGTCAAGAGCAATGGGGAAGGGGTGCGTGGCCTTGGTCCTGGCCCAGGCCTGCACTCACCCACCATGATGCTCAGGAGACTCACTCAGCTGCTCTAAGTCCCACTTCTCTCTTCTGTATAATACCAGTCTCATCACCTGCCTTGCCTGGCCTGCAGAGTTACTGTGATTATAAAGGAGTCTGTGGATAACGAAATCAATTGGTGTTGCTTTAGTACGCATATTTGCCAAAAGAGGATTTGTGATTCTAAAAAGGGAGAAGGGAAAGGTAAAATCCAAGAGGCTTCTATATCTTGAAGCCAGTTAAGTTTCATCCATAGGGGAAATAAAAGAGAAAAATATTTCTAAGCCATTAAGGCTTTATGTACATTATCATCATCATCATCAGTATCATCATCATCATCATTAGATACTCTTAACCAAATGCAGAAGAGCAAAGTGAGGCATAGGGAGATTAAATAACTTGCCAAATGTCACAAAGCTGGTAAGTGGTACTTTTTAATCTCAATAAAATAGGACAATTAAGATTAAAAAGTAAAATAATTTTAGCTTCAAGCATATTGAGCTTCTACTATGTGGCAGACCCTGTGTTAATGTTTTTCTTACATTATGTTGTTTAAACCACAGAGCAAAGCTGTGTAGTGGGTATCATTACCCTCAGTTACAGAGGTATAGAAAGTGAGGCATAGAGAGATTAAATAAGTTGTCAAATGTCACAAAGCTGGCAAGTGGGAGAGCCTGAGATGGGAACTAGGTTTGCTTGACTCAAGTGAGGGTCTTGGTCACTATGCCGCGTAATGCAGCCCTCTAGCTGATGAGACAAGGCAAGGGAAATAAACACGCGCGACAGAGTCTGAGAAAAGTTGTGAAGGCTAGCCCTTTTGCAGAATTAAGTACAACAAAAAATGGCTACTGGGAGTTATATTTCTGTATCCAGAGTGTGACCATTCCTCACCACTTTTACAGTTACCTCCTGGACCAAGGCACTGTCTTTTCTCCCCTGGATTATTGCTGTAAACTCCTAATTAGTCTCGCTGTCCACACCCTACTTCCATCCCACATACTCACAATAGAGCATTTAGAGGGAGCCTGCTGAGAGGTCCATTCAGACCATGTCAGTGGTCTGCTTAGACCCCTCACATGTAGTAAAAGTCATAGCCTTATAGGGATTTTCAAGCCCACCCACGCCCCCTTGGCCCTGACTATTTTGCTGACCTCAACTCCTTTCATTCCTCCCCTTACTTTTTCTGTCTCAGCCTGCTGCATCCTTGCTGCTCTTCAGATATGCCAGGCAGGATCGAGCCTCAGGACCTTTGCATCAGACCATGTCAGTGGTCTGCTTAGACCCCTCACATGTAGTAAAAGTCATAGCCTTATAGGGATTTTCAAGCCCACCCACGCCCCCTTGGCCCTGACTATTTTGCTGACCTCAACTCCTTTCATTCCTCCCCTTACTTTTTCTGTCTCAGCCTGCTGCATCCTTGCTGCTCTTCAGATATGCCAGGCAGGATCGAGCCTCAGGACCTTTGCATCTGTTGTTCCCCTCTACCCAGAATGTTATTTTCCCAGATAGGCACATGCCTCTATTTCTCACTATATCTCACAGGGCTCGGTTAGGAGACAGAAATGGTCTAGTTATTTAAATACCATTTTAACATAAGATGTTGTTAACTAGGCATATAGTCATTAACTCCTGGAAGAATACTCTGAAGTATTATGGAGTTAGCAAATGCAGGAAGCAACTACTAGCTCTAGGGCTGAGAAAATAGATAAAATAATCACAAAAACTTAGACACTTAGAGTAGAGACCCCCACTGAGCAGAAACTTAGACCTTTGGTAGAAGGAGACACTGTCCAGATGAACCTGATGTCTCTGAGGGGCTGCTGCAAGGCTGGTTCTGCAAGAATTAGAAAGACTAATCCAGACTCAGTCGCTGCTCCTGGAAGGCACTGCGTCTGCTGGGGTAAAGAGGCATTCCAGGAATTATGCTTATAGGAACCACAAGCAGACAGAAAGCTCACAAAAGTGAGCCCTTTCCTTCCTCTAGCATCCACTCCCTGGTGACACTCCATGTTCATGGAGCCTGACAAGAAGCCAGCCAACAAAGCAGACATTTGGTTTGCAGAATGGCAAAGCCAAGCATGCAAGGTGTGGTTTGGAGGCTGAGCATCTGCAACTCACTAGCTGGGACTCTAGCTTCCCTCAGTTTTGTACATCTCACCGGGACCTTCCTGGCTACCCTAGTTAATGGTGGCTGATCTGGCCCTTTCTATCTCCTTTCTCATTTTATTCTTCTTAATACTGACCTATCTGGCTAGCAGTAGCAGATGCTTTGGTTCTGTATGTCATACCCGCTTGGTTCAGCTCTCTCAACAGCAGCTGTGGTGGACGGTTCTGTGAGAGCTTGGACTCATGGCCTTCACTGAGGCCCTATTCATCAATTAACACCTGTTTCTAGCCAGCTAAAGGGACTAGTTATTCTAGATTAGGGTTTCTCAATCCTGGCACTGTTGACATTTTGGGCCAGATAATTCTTTGTTGTGGGAGGCTATGCTATGTATTGTACAACATTGATTAGCATCCCTGGTCCCTACCCGCTAGATGCCAGCAGTGCTACCTCTTTAGTGACAATCAAAAATGCTTCCACAATGCCCCTTGGAGGACAAAATGCTCCCTGCTGAGAACCACTTTTCTAGACTTATGCCTAGTCCATGGGCTGTGTGAGAACCAGTTGAGCACATGGGTATTGGCATGAGTGAGTTTGATTGGATGCATCTTCATGTATGACCTATATTCCCATGGACATCACTAAACTTGACTATGTGTCATTTTTCTCACTTACAAAATGAAAATGATACTATTTCATAGGGCTATTATGGGGATTAAATAATTTATGTAGAGGGCTTAGTAGAAACCAATTGGTCAATCCAAATCAATAATAAATTATTGTAATTCAAAGCAAAGCATCAATGTAAGTCATGAGAAACCATCACCAAGTTGTTTTGTCAATATATAATGCCAAATAGCTGATGGTATTTGTTTGCTTGTCTCACTGAAAGTGCTTGACACTGGCCTCAGAGAAATGAGTGGTGGTCATGCTTCTAAAATCTGTAGAAATTTCATAGGAATGACTGCCAGATGCCGGAATCTAGGTAACTGATGATGAGACTCGCCTGCAATTGAGATGCATTTAAAGGCAATTAAGATATTGAGTGCAACTGTATGACACTGCAGAAAAATAATAAACACTTGTCAAGTAGTAAATTTCACTGTGATGCTTAGAGTCAACTTGCTGCTTGATTCATCTAATTGATTTACTGTTCCAAATGGCACCAGAAGGAATCAAAGTAACAAATACAGTTACATTGTATTTCAGGCGCTGAGTGGTTTATTCATCTCAGTCAGCACTCAGAACCCAAAACTATCCCTGGTGGATGGAATGTGGCATATTCGGGTACAGCTTGAGGTGGTACGTAGGGTTCGTTCTGATGAATGACACAAGAACCCCAGACTTTGTTGGCAGTAAGAAATCTGGGTTCTACTGCTAGCTCTGCCACTTACTTCCTATGCACCCCAAGACCTGTTTTTCCTCCAGGACTCGGTTTCTCCACATATAATATAAGCAATCTGGGGGGGAGTTCATTAGGTCTTCTATCTCTATGAAGTATCACCCCACCCCCCACTCCCACTTCTTACACCCTCAGAAGTATGCAAAGAAAGGAAGTCAAGAGTAAAAGGAGTGCTGATGACTTTGGTGCATCGAAGCATGCCTGTTTAATTCTCATGCCTTCTTTCCTTCCTTTCTAGGTACACAGTTCTGCACAGTGGACATCATCAGGAACTCGAGAAACTGCCCATACATAATGACCCAGAATCCCTGGAATCATGCTTCTGATTGAGGACATGGCTCACAACTTAGCCATTCATTCCCATTCATGTTTGCATGAACAGGTCACCCTGGCATCACTCCTGATCCTCATCACCACCAGTGAGGCACAAGGCAGTAGGGGCTGAGGGCCCATGGCAGGTACACGGAAGATAGTGTTGGGTGGGACCTGAGGCCAGAGCATCAAGGATCTCAAAGTTGTGAAGAAACTTCAGGCATCTTCAGATTCAGCCACCTACCCAAAGCAGGAGTAGCATCTTCTATTGCATCCCTGAAAGTTGGTCAATCTCTGCTTATACACCTCCAGGGACAGGAGCTTACTGCCTCCTAATTCAGGCCCTTTTATTTTGGAGAAGCTTTAATTATAAGGAATCTCTTTCCTTTCTTGGAACACAAACCTGTTGCTACTCCAGCTTCCATCTAGGGCCATGCAGTTAGCCCCCACTTTCCCCTGAGAGCCCTTAAATACTGGAAGAGAGTAATCTGTCACCATGCCTTTCAGTCTTTTCTATAAACTGAACATCTCCAGTTCCCTTTCCATTGTGGCCATCTTCTTCTGGACATGCTTTGATGGGTGAATTAATCATGGCTCTTCTAATAAAGTTAGGTTGATATCAATGCCAAGGTGTCTATCTAGAAGCATTGACGTAGTAACAAGTGAAGTGTAAACATTTTTGGCCTATAGCCATGAATATTTTCCTTTTTTCCCCCCCTTGGGAATAGATTTTGGAGATTCTACTGAGGTTTTAGCTTCACAGCCATTACTAAAAGGCATCTTTGCAGCTTGTCTGATATGTGTGTGTTCATGCACACATGTGTGTTTAAAGTTGACATTTTCTTATTGGCATATTCATGTTGAGGTCATTAGGAATTCACTTTATTTCTATGGCAATGGGAAAAGGATTTTACTTCTTTCCTGAGAATGTTGATTGAGAATGGCCTTATAACCCAGAGTTTGGGAGGGAAACTGACTGATAAAGGGAAACCCTTTATCAACATCTCACCCTTTTGAAATACCTATGGAGATGCTTCTTTTTCTCAGTCAAAGTGATCACCATCTTACTTCATCTTGGGGTAAATGATATACTCAGCTTGAGGGTCTGATGGCAAATTTTTAAAGCTGTCTTTCTTTTGGCTGCCGAGCTGATTTTTTAAAAACCTATTGAAAGGATTTACTACTGGTCCTCCTTTAGCGAGATAAAGGGAACAGGGCGTGTGGGTGATGTTGGGGTTCATATGTAACATGCTTCTGATTGAGGACGTGCCAGGAATTTAACAGCAAGATAAAGGTGTGCCAGGAGTTTACAACTCACAAGTTCTCTTTGCCCTCCTACTTGGTCTATTGATCCTTCTTCTTCTTAACTGATGTCAGATGCCACGATTGCCTCCTTAACCCTCATTTCTTCCATGAAGGTAGAATCCATTAGCCAGCCCTCTCTCTTCTTTCTATACCCAGATATGGTGAGAAGGGATGGTCAGACACCACAGAGGACTAGGGTGATTATCCTTCCAGTTTTAGCATTCAAGTCCCTCATCCCAGGAAATTCCATGGTCCTGGGCAAACTAAAGAATGTTGGTCACCACACTGGTGGGACCTCCCAGTGTTGAGGATTAATATCCCTCTCTCCTCAGAGTAGATTCTTCTGTTTTTCATGGAAAAGGCAAAGATTAGTGAATTTGGAAGTTCACAGTTCTCCTTTCTGAAAATGGTCTCTCTTCTCCTCCAACCACAAAGCATTTCTTAGGAAAGGACTAAAACAGGGATAATAAGAACCTGATAATAGTGCTTTGAGGTCGCTGGTAAACTTTTGTTTAATGCCACCAATGTTGACAGGATCTACTACTTAATACATACATGCCTACACATATACATAACTACAGGACTTCTTCCTTATGAAATACTTCTCTTCCAAGAAGCTTAGTAAGCATATCTGCTTATATAAAACATTATTTATCAGTGGCAGTTCTTCCATATTAAATGGCAACTTGGATTCAATAGAGACACAAAGATTACAACATAAGGAGGAATATGAGATCTTACTATATCACAGGACTCTTTTTAACTCTCTAGATGTGCTTCTGTGAGCCTGCCCATGGTTGGTGTCTGTAGAGGTCACAGGCACCCTGGATCAGGGGAAAAGACAGCAATTGCAAGAATAGTACCTCTTGTCATTGTCAAGAAAGGGGTCTTCTTTGCAGAGGAGAGCCTCACAAGCTTGCTTTGTTACCACTTTGGACTAGGGCTGGGATGCTGTGAGTGATTCATCAAATGCCAACATTGGTGATTTACAGGACAGGGCCAGACTTGTTCTGTGTGAGCAGCTGCTAGCCTTGCCTAGAAATCCAGGTAATATAGCATATATATGAAAGACTCAGAAGGAGAAGACTTATCGCTTGTCCAAGCAAAGAGGAGACCTATACCTTGCCTTCTTCTCTAAGAAGGACACCCTCTTCCAGGAAGCCTGTCATGTCAAGAAGAGAAGCATCTGGGCAAGAGGATGATGTGCTGCAGACACATCTGCAAGATTGGCCTTGACAATTATTGGGGATGATCAATGCTACAATCAGACTGTCCCCATGTCTGGGAGAAAGGAGGTTCACTGTGCTTCCTTTCCACTTGACTCTCCAGGCTATAAGACCCTCCAGCTCTGAAACTAGAGAGGGATGCACCTCTAGCCATCACCATTAGCAGCTAGAAAGCAAAATAAAAACCAACTTCTTCAACTGATACCCAAGTATGTGCTTGTAGAAAAACCTTTTCCTTCTGAGACTCCACCTTTTGGTCTGGACAACTTTTCCACCTTATGCTGCTAACTTGCTCTGTCCTGACGCAAATTGCCATCTAGCTAGGGATTGTGGGGGATGGGCATGGGGTGGATGAGGGAGGGGACCTATGGAGAGGCTTGGGAGTGGGTATAACTACATTGCCTTCAATATTGTCTTCAAGCAAGAACAAAAATAATGTCTTCTTGATGCTGTGCTGTCTACCCATTTATCTCTTTGTTGTTGGATCTCTCTTTGGTGAGAAATCATTGTCACTTCTCTTTCTCTATTCACTGTGCTGAGGTCAAAATCCTGTAACACCTAGTCTAGGAAGGAAACAAAGACTACTGCATTTACCTCTTCTGGCCAAAATCTGTAATCTCTTTTCCATCTAAGTTAGAAAACTGAGGCTGAATATTTGGTTTGAATTCAAACAATTCAGGAATGGATTCGACGTCCTAAGTATGAACAACGTGTTGCTTTGGGCCTTACCCAACACTTAGCTTCACTTGTCTCATCTACAAAATAGAGATCATTTCTGAGCTTGTAGGATTGTTGAGTGCTCCAACATGGGCCATGTAAGGGCCGCTGTTAGGATTTTTACCAAATATGTGTTCTGCCTATTCTGTTATCTACTTAACATCTTTAAGTCCATTCAAGTTTTCACTTACATAAATTTATTTTAGAAGAAAACATTATATCAGTACTTAAAATAGAAAACAAGGCTATTGGGTTTTAACTAGATGCCAGTGCTTAGCGTGCATTCTATTTCTGTGTTTAAAAGGGAAGTGAGTGTTGGAGAGTTGTTAGAAATGCCCTACATCTAGCGTGGGGCTCTTTCAGTTAATTGGAAGGGTCAAAAGATAATTTTAAAAAGATGAGCTTCCAAACGTTAGGAGTTATTGTGATTTGGCTACAAGCTGCATTCTACATTTTCGGAAACATGGAGAGAAGGGATAAGAAACTGCATATATTTTTAATTACTGTTATAGTGGATTCAGATTAGGTTTCCCCCTTCTCTACTTTTTCTTTCAGCTTGCCCCAGACCTATATCTTTGTTGTTAATAATAATAATAAAATAGTAATAATAAGAGTAACTGACATTTAATGAGTTTCTTTCTGCTAGGCATTGTGGTTATTGCTTTACATGGATTATCTCATTTAATCCTTATAAAATTCTTACAAAATTAGTGTGAAAATTACCCCCCACTTTACAGCTGAGCAAATCTCAGCTGAGACATCTGGTGACTAGCCCAGGGCAGCAGACCTGGGAAGTGTGGATTTGAAATGCAAACCCAGGCAGTCTTATTCTGAATAAGGACCACAGTCCTAAGCATGTGCTACTGTGTTTATTACGGGGATCTATGCATACCACCTTCACCTGTTAGACACTGTGCTAGGAGAGAGCAATGAACAAGGTTGCTTAAAGAATTTTCCTTTCCATATCAGCCTGGGACCCCAAAGCAACCCTGGACATGCCTATTCCAGTCTGAACTCTGCCACTAACTTTCTTTCTTTCTTTTCTCTTGCTTCCACTCTCTGAGCCTCAACTTCCATCTTTAAACAATGGAAGATTCTGGTAAATGATCAGCAGGAAAGGCCCTTCTGCACTGATCTTTTAGTCTTTCTAGTATTTGGCAACGTGGGATTACTGAATAACCAACAATAGACTGTAAGAACATGATGTGCGAGTCAAAGAAAGCACTGGTCCTTTATATTCCAGGCCCTCATGGAAGCTGCTCATAGTAGGAGTGGCCCCTGCAGAAGGCAGTTTGCCTTCCCCACATTTCTTGGTTGGAACCTGGCACACTATTTGAATATGCTCTCACTGGTCTCAGTAAGCATCAGCCTACCACTGAAGGCTTTGTGCAGTTTCTCTGCACTTTTATAAGATCTCTAAGCCTCTCATAACAGCATGTGAAGGGGATTGTTGACTTCATTTTATAGAATAGGGAAGACTTTGTCATGGAAAGTGATTTGTCCAAGAACAAGAGCTGATATGAAGCTGAAGTCAGGACTGAAAATATTTCAGATTTCTCAGTTCTAACAAAGTGCTTCCTTCTTCTTTAAGCTTATCTTATTTCTAAACATATAAATTATACATTTTTAGACCATATAAATTATAGGAGGACACAAATGATATATTTATGCAATCCATTTCCACTGTAAAAATTTGTTATCTATTAATAGATACAGCAAACTATCCCTTGACCCCAACTCAATCCTACTCCCTTCCCCAAAAGTAAATGCTCTTTTCACTTGGCTTATGTAATTCAAGAACATTTTCTATGCATTTACATATGTATAAATGTACATATAAAACATATGGCTTTGTTTTGTTCTTGTATGTAAATAAAATGTTGGTATATTATAATCTGCTATTTGCCTTTTCAACAGTATACTCTAAACATCATTTCACATCAACACATACAATTTTTTTAGTTGCTGCATATGCATTTCATGCTATAGACATTGTATGGATTGCAGTGTTTCTTTTGCATTCTACCTGCCGCCCATGTGTAAATGGGGCATCTCCTGCATCAGAAAATCAGCCTCTGTTTTTCTCAGACTGTGCTAACCATAGCTGGAGTGGTTTCAAGTTAAGTGGCAGCAGTAAGTTGACTTAGCAGCTTCCCTGTTAGGGAAGGCCCACCCTTATATGGGCCTCCTTTCATTAGGAAGAACCAAGAAAATGCACAAGTTGCACAGGGTGACAGCATCCTGCTCCCATCAATTCCTAGATGTGTGCTTTTGAGCATTATGTAAACCTCCTAAAACCAAGTTTTTTCATCAGTAAAGTAGGGAACATATTGATCATATATTTAAAGTGTTATTTCAAGAGATATGGAAAGCACTTGGTAATAATCACTTTTAAAAATGCTAGCTTTCATACTGTCATGATTTCCTCTTTCTCAACAGCTTCACTAGTTATGTTTCCTACTATCCTGGAATATGGTCTGAGGAACAGGTTATAGAATGATAAGTCCAAAAAAAACCCCAACCCCCCACCCAAAAAAAAAAAAACCCAAACTTGGCTGGGCACAATGGCTCACGCATGTAATCCCAGCACTTTGAGAGGCCGAGGCAGGTGGATCACCTGAGGTCAGGAGTTTGAGACCAGCCTCGCCAACATGGCAAAACCCCATCTCTACTAAAAATACAAAAATTAGCTTGGTGTGGTGGTGGGTGTCTGTAATCCAAGCTAATAAGGGGGCTGAGGCAGAAAAACAACTTGAATCAGAAGCTGGAGACGGCAGTGATCTGATTGTACTACTGCACTCCCTCCAGCCTGGGTGATAGACTGAGACTCTGTCACAAATAACAACAACAAAAAAAACTCACATTTTTTTTAAATAATGTTATATTGGAAGCAATATTACCTCCACTGTCATCACACTGTCCAGTTTATTGGCAGCTCCTATTGGAAACTAATGACTGCCCGATGGGGTGGGTGGTTATTAGTTGTTACCACTTGACAGAAGAGAAAACTGAGGCTCAAGGGTTGGGGTTCCAACCATCCCCCACGTCTCCCCACCAGTTGTTTGAGGAAGTCAAAAACTGAACTCAGGTCTTCTGATTTTACATATGAAGTCCCTGAAAGAACTGTGCTATCAGCTATTATTTAGGGAGATTGTTAGACCTACACACCTGGCAATGAGACACAATTCTCTCACTGATATTAAGTCATATATCATCCATGAAGTATTTTTAAGGCCTTTTAAAAAATTTGCGGAACATTGCACTGCACCAGCAGCTGGTGATATAATTAAATGAATGAATAAAGTATCTCAGTTCTCTATAGCAGTTGCAGCCAAACCGTGGCCTCTGGGCCTTCGGATGTTTTACTTTTGTAAATGGCTGGGAAAAAAGTTGCAAGAGTAGTTATTTTGTGACGGGTGAAAATTATGTGAAGTTGAAATTGTCCATAAAGTTTTATTGTAACAGTCATGCCCATTCGTTTATATCATCTATGACTTTCACAATAGTTGAGCAGTTGCCACAGAGAATGTGGCCCATTGAGCCTGAAATATTTACTATCTGGCCCTATACAGAATTTGCTGACCCTTGCTGTAGAGCAATCACTATCCAGTCCTTCATATTATATATACTCACCAAGTGACCATTGTAGTTGGCATCTTCCAGATTTTTTTTTTCAGTTGTTCCAGTCTTAGCACCTTTTGAATGATTTTAGCGCTGCCAGATGTACTTCCACTTAGATCTAACAGTTTGGGTTAGGTTAGGCAGACATGGCTAAGCCAAGAAAAGTAACAAAGCAGCGGCCTCTTGTGGCCAATGTAAGCATTATTTAGATACTTTGGTTAACAGGTTATAGTGAAAACCTAGGGGTAGATTGTCTTCACTCAGGGTTGGGGATTGCAGATTATTTTGAAATATCTAGGATATTCTGCAATTTATTTCCTGCCTCTTATCGCAGTTATAACCTGCATAGTGAAACACACTTGTCTAAGTTAGCTGAGTTAAAAATAATGCAAAAAGGAGACAACAGAATTACATCTAATTGAATTACTCTTCCTAATAGAAGAATTTTTACAGCCTGGGAAAAAGGAGAACTTTAAAGAAAGACACTGATTTACATGTGGAATATTTTAGTGTTAGAAAAACTTGCTGGCATCCTTGTATTTTTGTCATTAAAAACAGAGGCAGCCTAGTGTGAATCAGAAATTTGGATTGTCTTACCTAGCCTAAAAATAGGTCCTGATCATGGCGAGAGCAGTTTTTCCTCTTGTGCTTCAATTAATCCCTTGTAAATGAAGGTGCTGAACACATCTCAAAGGAACTTTATACCTTAGACCGATCAAATTTCATGTCTATATAGAACAAATTTATAAAATTTTCCCACAGACCTTCAGTTTAAGTAATTTGCTGAGGTCACTTGGCTGCCAAGTGGCAAAGCCATGACTCAAATGTAGGTGTTACTCTAAAGCTTTTGCTGATGACCCTTGACACTGTAATACTATGTATATCATTACCTTATCAGGGCAATTAATTCCTCACCTTGAGAGTGGAGAAGGGCCATCTCCTGATGACCAGTATTTTGGAAAACTCTGCTGCTCCCAGTAGCTAAAAATTTTTAAAGAAGAGATCAGAAATTGGATTACACTGGAACCTTACTTAGATACAACTAATACACTGCTTTTCTGTGCAGTATTTGCTACTCTTCTTTAAAAAGAGGGATTCAGGTCCAAGGCAAGAGAAAAGTTTTTAATAGACTTTTATTTTATATTCAAGATAAAGCATATACACAATTCAATGTGGAAATAAATTACTAGAAATGCTTTGGAAACCTTTCCATTTCCCCTTCAAACTCACTTTTTTTTTTTTTTAAGCTCATAAGTCTTTTTACTTGATTTTAAGAAACATGGCAACTACAATACTAAGAAAGAACTACAGCTTTGTACAGAAACATATAGCTTTGTCTGACTATAAGGTTTACTTGGTGTTTTAATAACAAAAAAGCACGCAAGACACAAACACTCTTCAACAGGTTTACTCAAACAGCTTCGCTCGAGAAGAAAAAGGCACAGATTTAAGGGATGACAATGATCATTAAGAATGTAGTAAATGGGGACTCAGTCAAAAACTGATACTTTACGAATTAAGAAAAACAAAAATGAAGTCTCAAATTATCTGTCTTCATTAAAATGAATTTTAAATTAAATTGTATAAACATATGATATAAAGTTGGTACTTTGGGAAGTGTCTTTATATATTTCCTTTATGTACAAACCTTTGTACACAATTTCAATGTCCCTTATATATTTCCTATATAGCAAACTGAGCCAGGACCTCCCAACTGCATGCCTCAAGTCCCTGTGGAGCACTCTGGCAGCTGGATGGCCCTAGCTGCTTTCTGACAAAATAGCTGGAAGGGAGGAGGGACCAATTAAATGTAGTCATCTTCAACTGGCTCTCCATTGACATCACAATAGTGGATAAAAATTGCCACTACTCGCTGAAATACACCCTTCTTCATCTGACGCATCTCTGAAATTTCCTCTCCTATTGTTTCCATACAGATGTCTGCAGACAGCTGTCCTTTCCTTCTAGGAGCATAGATAGTGCCTTAGAAATTAGAAATAAAAGGAGAGATATATATGATAATCAGAAATCATTTACAAAATCATTGATAAGCTGGTCCATAGGATATTCCCATATACTGCACTATAATATAACTGATATATGAATAGCTCATGGAATGAGTCACCACCAGTTTACTCTTATGTTTGATGCCTAAGACAGCATACATGCTTAAATGCCCAAGGTAAAAAGACTGCACCAAAGGTAAGTCAGTCACATGTACATGCAGTTCATAAAATCCATTTCCTCATAAAGTATTTTTTTTAAAAAAACTTTGGTTAACACTAAATATTCAAAGTATGCTACCACTTACAGAAACTACATTCAAATATTTCTCCCCCAAATTTTTACGTCTAAATTCTAAGTTTCCACAATAAGCAGCTCGTAACTAGCAGGAGAATAATACAATTGGAACAATTTTGAAACAACATAGTTGAATATTCAATAAATAAGATTATAAATATTTAGGTAATACAAAAATCTTGTAGGAAAAACTGTCTAAAGGAATCCTTTCCACCAGTCTTTATATATCCTTAGTAAGTCCACTGAACATGTATTGTACAAATAAAGAACTGCTTTGGAGTAAATAAAAAATATTTATATGGGAAACCATTTAACACTGCACTGCTCCTAACTCACAAAAAGATATTAAGTATGTAACACAGTAGGATATACTTAAACCAGAAAAACAGATGTCAAGACAGGTCATAATTACTTTCTTCATCATCTTCAAAGTCGTATCGAGCGAAGCTGTTGGGCTCTGCTGCTCGTAATGACCTTAGCCAAGGGAAATCAGAAATCATGGAATATGGAGCTCCATCCACAACACCTAAAAGATGACAAAAGTAACATTGCTACTGGCGTGGAAGTGCTGACAGAGCCAAAGTCTGCAGTATTTTGTAAGCAGAATGTAAAACATAAAATAAAGAGAGTTAGGTGTCCCCAAATCATTTCCAGCCACCAAACTACAATAATTTATAATTTTTGTTTATGTTTTATGTCTCATCACTGCTTCTGATTGTCCGAGAAAGAGTACAGACTCATACAGGCAAAGCAATATTCATCTGGTACCCGCTCTTGCAGATATTGAAATCAACTGTATTTTGAAAAACTGTAAGACTCCCATTCATATCTTCCCTAAGGCATGTCCTGTCATCTAGCTAATAGCTATTTAACTTTTTGTTTTTTAAAAAAGTGCAATTCTCTACATTTGGGTTACTGCTTGCTCTAAGTCCAAATCAGTTTGACTAATTGATGGATAACTCATTGATTTGTGAATGAGACAGGGCCATGTTATGTTTCCCAGGCTGATCTTGAAATCCTGGGCTCAAGTGATCCTCCCACCTCGGCCTCCCAAGGTGCTGGGATAACAGGGGTAAGCTATCGCACAGGCTATTTAACTTTCAAAATGTTTATAAATACTCACCTTCTAAAGTATAGATTTCTCTCCCCCCAGGGGTACTTCGGGTACTTCTTTAAGTCTTCTTCACTTCGAGTGGCTTCAGGGAAGAATTCATATTTAATGAGCTCTCTGGAGGCAACAGGAAAAATTAAGTAAAAATTACAAAACTGGAAATTATAGAGTGTCGAGTGGGAAGGAAATATCAAAACTGTTTGGACACGGATTCTACTGAACATCTCAAACAAAACATTAAATATCTAACAGAAGTAGGATATACTAGAACTAGAGAATCCAAGTGTAGACAGGTCAAAACTACTTTATTCTATCTTCAAAATCATATTAGGAAAAGAAAGTCACTCTCTAAGCATACATCTTCTACACAAAAGGTGCTTAATGCAACATTTACATAATAAATACATAAAAGCTATTATTTCCTGAAGATGTAAAATATCAGTCTTAAGATCTTCTTCAATTTGAGCTCTTTTTCATGCCCCAAGGCTAAACAATGTTACATGTACATGTACAATCTGTTCTTGTAATTTTTATCTGAGTTTAAAGATCACAAATATACATAGGCCTTTTTAGTTTTAAGTCCTTGTTTCCCTCAGTTTTTCACTTACGTTAACTTCAGGAAAAGCTTGTTTGAAAAGCTTAGATGGAATCATTTAAAAGAAAGAAAAATTGGGATTTTCTTCTGGGGAGTCCCTGCTACAAGAAATGGCTGAAAAGGCATTTAGGGGCCACAGAGTTACTTACTGATTGATGTTTGCTATAGTGTCCATCCAACTCGAATTCGCACCTTATTTCGGACATTGGGAGGGTTACTGAATTCATGGATAATACAGATGTGATAGGGGTAGGGACCGCTAAATAGCTTCTGCTCCAAAGTTAGAGTGTCCACCTGTGGAAGATATCATAAAGAGATGTCTGAACAAAGAGAACACCTTAGAAATCTCTCTCCTACAGCTTGAACAATCTTTCCATGGACCTTCTAGTTTGAAATCTTTGGCCAATTTGAAAAATCAAATAGTCACATTCAGACCTGAAAATAGTTTGTCATGCTGGGAATGATTTTGCAAACTCTTCTATCTAGGAACTAGACAATTTATATCTCACTGTTATATGTAAGTACCTAGTAAACTGGAGAATCCTGATTGAGGTAAATGATCTCAATCAATGCAGAATCCACTTCTAGGTATGTCCTTTATAGGTGTAAATATTGACTGCGTTATAGAACTGTGAATGTGTAGTAACATATACCCTATTCAAATGGGACTGCTGCCTAGTATTTAAGACAGAATGCATTTTCTTGTCTTCCAGGAGCCTTTGATAACATTGCTTTCTTCTCATGGAATGTTCCTCCCCCATCTCTAGTTATGAAATCCCACTCTGCCATCTCAATGGCATATGTGTTTATCTCTTTTTTAGGAAGACAAACTCCTTGAGGGAAGAATCATGTGTTGTGTATTTTTTTGCACCCAGCAAATTGTGAGTTTTGAGATACTTGACAGTATGTTAAAATGGCTCTTTTGAGGCCAGGTTTACACACTGATTATAAGGGGCATTTAAAATTTCCTTTAAACCCTCTTTTTGGTATTAAGTATAGATATACTTTATTTTTTTCTCCTTGAGATAGAGTCTCGTTCTGTCACCCAGGCTGGAATGCGGTGGCACAATCTTGGCTCACTGCGACCTCCGCCTCCTGGGTTCAAGCCATTCTGCTACCTCGGCCTCCCGAGTAGCTGGGATTACAGGCACACGCCACCATGCCCGGCTAATTTTTGTATTTTTAGTAGAGACAGGGTTTCACCATCCTGGCCAGGCTAGTCTCAATCTCCTGACCTCGTGATCCATCCACCTTGGCCTCCCAAAGTGCTGGGATTACAGGCATGAGCCACCCTGCCTGGCTCTATATACTTTTAATAATGACAATGACACTAATAGTAATTATCATATGATGCCTTACTACATATTAGCAACTGTTCTAGAATTTCACATACATTAAATATCACAATAATCCTGGGTATATCATTATTATTCTAATTTTACAAATGAGGAAACTAAGACATAGAAGTCAAACAATATACTACGAGTTAGAGAGCCAGAATTTTAGGCAGTCTGAACCAGCGTCTGTCCTCTTAACCACAGGTAGCTTTTAAATAAGTATAAAAACCTGTTGAATAACAACTCCCTGTATCATATATAACTTGTAAAAACTTATAAAGTATCATTACTGTAGGTTGGGCAAGTGAGTGAATGCCAAATCCAAAAGAAAATATTGCAGTATGTGTGTTATCGGAAAAGAGCAGAGCTTATTACCTGCTGCATTGGGCGTAGGTATATGATGCGGTTTCTCTCGGGTGGCATTCTTAGTATCTGGTCTAGTACCTGATCCATGTTCAGTTTCTTGCACTGTGCATAGTCAAATCGATTTACAATTGGTGCATTTTCTACTTTTAAATGTTTTAGTACCCTGCACCTGGTAGCTAAAAAATGAAAACAATGGTAAGCTCTATAGACATTTTATGCAAAATATTAAAACAATATATACCCCACATGGAATCATCTTTGGAGGGTTGGCCTAATTTTTGTTAGCACAAAATACTGCAGTAATAAACATCTTTAACATAGATCAAATAGTATCATGAAGTACAAATGGCATTTAACAAAAGAATATGAAAATGTGGTTCTGTTCAATTCAAAAGAAGGTAGAAGGTACATTAAAGTGACTTTTTCTAAGGTTTTACTGTCAAGAAAACCAAGTTCAGAAAATGACTTGCTCAGACAGGAATTGTTTAGGACATATTTATTTTTAAAAAAATGAGTATTGTACAATTTTATAGTGAACAGTCAGATCTGGAATAATTCACCTATATTACCTTACATTCACTCTTGGCAATGAGCAGAGTTGGATTTTAATTCCTTTTACAAATATAAAAGTAGACACTTGAAAAAAAAAAAGACCCAGAAACATATTTGGATACTTTGGTCTAAAGCTCTTCAGTCCAATATGGTAGCCACTAGCCACCTATAACTATTTAAAAATTTAAATTATGATAAAATTAACAATTCAATTCCTCATGCTCTAGCCACAGCTGAAGTGTTCAGCAGTCACGTGTGGCTAGTGGTTACCATCATACTGAACAGTGTAGACACAGAACATTAAAGTTCTATCAAAAATGTTGGTCTAAAACATGATTAGTTTTCCTGTTTAACACATAAAACATGAAGTCAGAGAAAAGTAACTTTGAGATAATAAACACATTTAACTGCACTAGTATGCCAACTTCAAAAAAATATTTCCTTCTCTTTTCTAATCTCAAATTTCAACCTGGTCCAATTTTCATTGCATATTTCAACCAGGACCAATTTGAGAAAGAGGACCAAATGGAAAAGATTATAAAACCACAGGCTGATTTGCCTGATCTTTTTGACATTTCATAGAGACATCTTCTGTAACATCTTTGACCCAAATATCATCATTGTCCCGTGCCATCTAGTGTAACTAACTTGATGTTTAAACAATGAGCAAGACTCTTGCCTCTCACGTTCATTTTCTCCGTCTGCGACGTGACGGAAAGAAAGGGAACTGGTACTGAGGACACAGTAACAGAGGAAAGGAGGGGAGGTCTAGA
The DNA here is from genome assembly GCA_036589455.1 of Ateles fusciceps. NCBI lineage: Eukaryota > Metazoa > Chordata > Mammalia > Primates > Atelidae > Ateles > Ateles fusciceps. The sequence continues at coordinate 11,090,916 of JAZHEH010001005.1, read as the reverse complement.
TGACAATAAGGGTCCAATGGTTCTAGCTATAAAATCAGACATGGCTAAGGTCAGTTCTAAGCTCATTTAACCATCTCATCTGTCATTCACTTAGCTGCTACCTACGGACTAAGCTAAGATGCTCTCCCCCATGATAAGCTGAGCTAAACAATTTGGTTTAAAGGGAGAGGGCTGGGCCTGAGGCCATGTGATCCATCATTAGGTTAGAGAAAGTACAGGAAAAGTAAAAAAAAAAAAACAAAAAAAAACCAGTCAGATTACTCGGAGAGCTCAGAGTAGAGAAAGGAATGGAATGAGATGCCAATTGGCGGAGTCTAAAGATTGTTTTACATTCTCAGAGCTCAAAGGGTGGAGATGCTGACAGAATGAAAGTTCTTTCAGTTCTACTGTAAGGCTAGGGTGAATACCCCTACTGTTATGATCTCTGAGCTTTTGAAGAGCCTGTGTTTTCTATTGTAGAAGGAAACTCCAATAGGAGATTGTGATTTATTAGATGTTTTAGGACCAAAGACCTCATTGGCTGGGATAGAGAAAAGTACTATTTCTTCAGAGTAAACAATAGTGTCTGGGGTCCCCAAGGTATGAACTCCTACAGAATTCGGAGGAGAGGTAGTGCTTGAATCTCAGTTTCATCTCTCCTTTCTTGGAATCTCCTTAGTTTATGACAAAATGTTTGGTAAGTACCTTTTAATGAGATTTCTTTGTTTACCACTAATATGATAGGAGACATAAAACGAAACAAAATAAACTTCTTAATATTTTTTGCAATATCGGTTGACTAACCTTTATCTGAAATGGCTGGGACCAGAAGTGTTGTGGATTTCATATTTTCTTCAAATTTTGGAATATTTGCATTATATACTTACTTTAATAAGAAAATCTGAAATTTGAAATGTTGCTCCAATGAACATTTTCTTTGAGCATCATGTTAGTGCTCAAAAATTTTTCAATTTTAAAGCACTTAGGATTTTCAATTTAGAGAAGCTCAACCTGTACTAACACAATACAAATTAACCTTACTAGGCATTTACTAGAGGTCAGACCCTGTACTGTGTGTGGGTGTATGCATATGCAATGTATATGTACATTACATATACATTATTTCTTCATTTTATTGCACTTTATTATGCTTTGCAGACATTGCACTGTTTACAAAAGGTCTGTGGCAACCATGAATCGAGTGTGCATTGGTGCTATCTTTTAGTAAATATGTGCTCAATATTGGTAAGCATGTGTTCACTTTAAGTCTTTGTGTTACATTTTAATAACTCTTGCAGTAGTTCAACATTTTCATTATTATTTTCTCCATTATGGTGGTCTGTGATTAATGATGTCTGATGTTACTATTTTAACTGTGGGGTACCACAAACTGCATCAATATAAATGAACCTAATAAATGTGTGTGTACTGACTGCTCCCTCAACAGGCTATTCCTGTCTTTCTCCCTTTCCTCAGGTCTCCCTACCCCTTGAGATATAATGATATTGAAATTAGGCCAATTAATAACTCTACAATGGTCTCTAAGTGTTCAAGTAAAAGGAAGAGTCACATATCTTACTTCAGAAAGAAAGATAGCAATGATTAAGCTGGGTGAGGAAGTCATGTTGAAAGCCAAGATAGGCCAAAAGCTAGGTCTCTTGCACCAGTTAGCCAAGTTGTGAACACCAAGGAAGAGTTCTTGAAAGAAATTAAAAGTGCACATGGACACAGGGAGGGGAGCATCACACACTGGGGTCAGTTGGGGGGGGGAAATGGGGAGGGATAGCAGGGGGTGGGGAGTTGGGGAGAGATAACATGGAGAGAAATGCCAGATATAGGTGATGGGGGAGGAAGGCAGCAAATCACACTGCCATCTGTGTACCTATGCAACAATTTTGCATGTTCTTTACATGTACCCCAAAACCTAACATGCAATAAAAAAAAAAAGAAAAAAAAAGAAATTGAAAGTGCTATTCCAGTGAACACACAAATGATAAGAAAGCAAACCAGCCTTACTGCTGATACGGAGAAAGTCTGAGTGGTCTAGACAGATCAAACCAGCCACAACAATCCCTTAAGCCAAAGCCTAACCCAGGGCAAGGCTCTCAACAAGGCAAGACTCTCCACCAGCAAAAAGACTACGACTCACTAAAGGTTCAGGTGACTGTCAACATCTAATAAAGTGTTTTTATTTTATTTTTGATTGTTTTTGAGATAGAGTCTTGCTCTGTTGCCTAGGCTGGAGTGCTGTGGTGTGATCTTGGCTCACTGCAACCTCTGCCTCCTGTGTTCAAGAGATTCTCCTGCCTCAGCCTCCCAAGTAGCTGGGATTACAGGTGTGAGCCACCACGCCTGGTAATTTTTGTATTTTCAGTAGAGACAGGGTTTCATGATGTTGGCCATGCTGGTTTCAAACTCCTGGTTTCAAGTGATCCGCCTGCCACAGCCTCCCAAAGTGCTGGGATTATAGACGTGAGTCACTGTGCCTGGCCATTAAAGTGTTTTTAAATTAAGGCATGTACATTTTTAAAAAAATGCAATGCTACTTCACATTTAATAATAGACTATAATGTAAACATAACTTTTATGTGTGCTGAAAAATAAAAAAATTCATACAATTCACTTTATTGTGATATTCCTTTTATCATGGTGGTCTAGAACCAAACCTGCAGTGTCTCTGAGGTATGCCTGTGTACAGGCACATAGACAAACATATCAGTCACTGCATTTAACTTTCACAAATGCTTTATGAGTTAAGCATAATTATGCAGTTTACAGATTGAAAAAAATGAAGACAGAAAATTATATAACTTGCCCAAGGCAAGGAAATAAGTCAGATCTTCATAATTTTACATGGATGGATATCTAAAATATAATTTTGAATAAAAAAGGAAAAAATAATAGATAATTACAGGATACACTATGTAACTAAAACTTTAAGAAATCACAAAAACTAATATCCTAATGTTTGAGACAGACATGTTTATAAATAAAGACATAAAAGGTGCACTGGGAAGATATATATTCAATACACGAGTATGGAGAGTATGGATGTCCAGAGCAGATGAGATTAACAATGAGACTCACATGAGACTAAAAAGCAAAAGGGGCTTGGGTTAATGATAATATGCCATGAAGTCAAGATAAAAATAATCATCTCAATCAAATATAGAGCAGCTAGTTATACACTGGAGGCTCGGTCGGCACTTCCCTCTAAAAACATGTCCAGGTCACACAGCTAGTAAATGACCAAGCCAGCAATCAAGCTGAGGTCTATGTAACTCCAAAGCCTATAGAGGTCATTATTTATTCTGCTAGATCAGGCAGTAATTATCTTTTGGAGACGGGCTATTTTAAAAGATGAACCAAGTTTCTATACATGGATGCTCAGAAATACCATGCAGTAATAATTTGAGAACTAGAACAAAGATGGAACTAAAGATAACCCAATACAATGTTTCCTTTAAGAAAATAAGACAGTAATATCATTACAGTATTTATGAGTTCTTAATTCTTTTAGCTCATTAATGATGCTCTTGTATAATATGGGCCCAAATACATACCATGGATGAACATCATCTTGGGACAGTCTTTTAGCACTAGATCTGTGATTCCACAATTGGTCATAGTGACTCCAACAAGATTCTTGGATTTTAATATAAGAACCTACAAGGAGAAAAATTAGAAACTATATGAAGGTAGAAACTTTAGTTTCTGTGCATTATTTAGGAACTGGGCTAGACTGTGATAAAGGCAAGTGAGGGTTTTTTTCTCTACCTGCACATGGTCATCCTCGATCACAGGATCACTGGTACTGGTGGATTTATCTGCTGTTCGCTTCCGTTTTAGGGCATGACGTGGCTTTGTTTTGGCAACTTCTAAAAGCAAAGGAAGAAAATCCAAATTTTAGCCTTGCTTTGTTTTCCTCAAGCACGTTCAATCACATATATATATAAACACCATCAAGGCAATTCCCAAATCTACAATTTGGTTCCTAATGGAATACAGTTAGATTGGTATTTCCAATGGATTGTTTCAAAACAAGATCACCCTCCATTACTTCAAACATATCTACATGAAACATAACAATTCTTCTCATACCTAGGTCATCCTAATAATCTAATAAACATTCCTACTTCTAGTCTCTCTAATTCCCATCCTAAATACTACTGATGAATTGAAAGCCTATCTTTCCTACTAAAAAACTTTTAAATTATTGACTGCAGCTTAGTGAATGTTTCAGTGCTTGACATTTAGAGCTATGCGTCAGCTCTGCCCATTGTCCACAGCATACCCTGGTCACATCTCCTACTTCCAGTGTCTCTGAAGTCATCAATCACTCTAGCTCCTTCTGCCCAGAATACCTTATCTGACCTTACTCTTTGAAATATCACCTATCTGTGAAAGGTCCAACTCAAATACTTAGTTCTAACAAAGCACCCTGAATCCCCAGACATTATATACTGTTCTATAGTTCCCTTTATACTTGTTTTGTCAGTCTATTTAAATAAAAGGTCATTAAAAGCAACAACACTCTCTTAATTCATCTTTGTTTCAATGCCAGTCACTAGCAGAGACAAAAACGGATGTTTATTAATTGAACTGCCACTCAACATTTACAGGATGAATGAGTGCCTCACAGGTAAAACAGCATAACAAATATTTACTGAGCGCTTACTGTGTGTCAGGCACTATTCTAAGGGTTTTACTTGTATTAACTCATTTAATCCTTATAATGGCTCTAAGATGGATTCATTGTTCTCCCTGTTTTACATATTAGGAAACTGAAGCATAGGAAGGTACAAGAACTTGCCACAGTGTTAAATGGGAACCAGGAGTCAATCCCAGGAATCTAGCACCAGTCACTAAGCTAGAAAACCTGCAATCTTTCATCTGTCAAACCCTGGTTAACAAGGCCCTAACTTACTTACTAGTATTGTTCTGAAGCAATATACTTCGAAATAAGCAAATATTGTCCTTAATTTAAAAACAAGTGCTAAATTCATAGCTAAAACTTAAGCACATACATATTCTAAGAAAATACATTAGTCATCGTCCTTGTTTATGATACTTAATCTTACTGTAGCAGAGCATGTATTGAATTAAATACAACTGACTTTCATGAATTAAATCACTACCATACTGCTTTTTTAGATAGTACTGCTAATTATAAACATTCCACTTGGTAATTCTGTAATCTCAAACATGAAAGATCACAAAGAAAGACAAGGAAATGACTACAAATACTGCAAATTCCCAAAGGCTTGAGCTTAGACGGAAACTTTAGAGATTTAGTCTATGTGATTTTTTTACACACCAAAATCCTTTCTCCACCATTTGAAATCTTTGTGAAATTCTACTCTGCAAAAGAATTCAAAGCAGTTGCTTTGGTTGAATGCAGAAAAGGGAGCCCAAGAGCTCTACCCATCAAACTTCCTCCAACGACCCTGAAACTAAGCAAAATTCTGGGGTTCCAAAAAAAAAAAAAACATGAAGACTACTGACCACACAACACGATGTAGGCCTCCTCCCACAGTATCCCAAAGGAACTTCATGCAAAAGCAAATAATCTTTACTGACCTGGAACTTCTAAAGACAGCACATTTCACTTGATAGCCAAAATTCACAATCCTTTTACCATCTCTAATGAGTCCTAGTTCCCTCTTCCAGTACCACAAAAATGAAAATGAAGAAACAAAAAGCAAGCCTGTTTCCACTACTCCCTGACACTGTTCTAATAAGGATCATCTCTTAGCAATCTCCTTTCATGATCAGATTTTCAAATGTCTCACCTTCCTGAATTGTTCTCTCCCCTCCCCCTTAATTTATCAGAGAATGGGGTTCAAAATACAATTTCCTGCTTTCCAGGGTACCCAAACTGGTAGTTTACATTTTCTAACAAAAGTTATAAAATGAAGTCACACTTTATACATACATGAGCTTGAACTCAAACATTTCTGATACATAAGGAAAAAAGTTTGTGTGTTTGTTATTCTCTTATGCCTCCCTCCCAGTTTAGAGACAATTAATTTTGTTTAGGAACAATTTTAGTAATTTAAAACATCCACTAGTATCAACAATACCTCATATGATGATTTCTACACTTATTATGTTCATAGTTACTAAGCCCCATACCAAGTGTAAGACATGGTGCTAAAGGATGGAAATATACTAGTGAAAAAGCAGAGACTGCCCCTGTCCTCATGGAGCTCATAGTCTACTGGAAAGGCAGACAGTAAAACAATAAATTACAACAGAATGTGGTTCACATTAATGCTGAAGATGCTACAGAAACAGAGAAAGGCAGATCAATCCAGTCTTGGGGTGTCAGGGAAAGCGTTTTCTATTTTAATCTTAGATGTTATTCTTTGACAATCCAATTATTTATTTCTCTAATATTTACTTTATAAATTGTTATACAGTGAGGATTAAAAGCAACTTACAGGTATTTATTTCCAAAATGTAAATTCACTAAACAATTATATTAGATTCTAAAGTGGCTTTAACACTCCACCAGGCCATAAATTAAAAACAAAATAACTCAAATGTTACTTTTTTTGAACTGATTTTTAAAAATCTTTAACAATCAAGTTCTTCCTTTATTAGTTTGGATTTTTCTCTTTAAAAAACATGCTAGACTAAAAATAATTTGGGCTGGGCACAGTGGCTCATGCCCGCAATCCTAGCACTTTGGGAGGCCGAGGTGGGTGGATCACCTGAGGTCAGGAGTTCGAGACCAGCCTGGCCAACACGGTGAAACCCCGTCTCTACTAAAAATGCAAAAATTAGCCAGGTGTGGTGGCAGGTGCCTGTAGTCCCAGCTATTTGGGAAGCCAAGGCAAGAGAATCACTTGAATCCGGGAAGCAGAGGTTGCAGTGAGCCGAGATCGCACCACTGCACTCCAGCCTGGGTCAAAGAGCGAGCTTTCCCCTCCCACAAAATAATAATAATAATAATAATAATAAAATTTGTAAGCCACCCAAATAACTTCTTCTTCTTTCCAAAAGGGACTTTAATAATATTAAAATCAGTACTTTGATACTTTCCCCTAAAAAACTACTACTGAAAGTAAATAGACATTTTTATAAATAATATATTAACAAATGATTTACCTACTATAACCATGTTATAGACATTATAAGTCTTCACAAGTTGAAAAAAATTACATGATAAACATAATAAAAAGCACTATATGAATAATATTTTATTTTAAATTCAGAGAATGATTTAACCTAAGAAAACGTTCTAGAAATGAAATGTCAGAATAAATAGTAAAAGGACAAGCAGAACACAAGGCAAAAAATAACATCAAAACTCCAATGGTTAAAATGAAGGCTATGTATTAAAAACAAAACAACAACAGAAAGCAATAAAATTTTGTCAAGAAGACATAAGATAAATAAAACAACAAACAACAGTCCCTAAACAGGAAGACTCAGTGCTGTTAGGATGACAATTACGTTTCAGTTATCAATTGAATGCAATTCCGAATAAAAACCAAGATTTGTTTGTGGAACTTGATAAAATATTACAAAGCACATGTATAAAAATAAATGGTAAATGCATGACTAGTCAAGGAAATTTTGAGAAAGAATAACGAAAGGAGACAGAACACTGGAACAGAATAGAATGCCCAGAGGTCAACCTAAGTATGTCTAAGAATTTAAAATAGATGATAAAAGAGCATTTCAAAATAATAGCATGAGAATGGATGTCCATAACCAATATTGAAGTAAGTTGGTGACAATTACGAATAAAAAAATAAAATTAGTCCCCACAGACTGAAATAAAATTCCACCTGAACTAAGGAACTAAACTGAAATCAATGAATAAAGGAATAAGAAGATGGGGAAGATGGGGAAGATGGGCACAATTATCTAAACCAAGTGTAGGAAAGGCCTTTCACAGCATAAAAATGAACTTATAAAGGAAAACATGCAGATTTGACTTTGCAAATATGAAAAACCACACAACAAAAGGTGACATAGGAGGCAGATACTGTTTAATGTGCACAGAGTTTCAGTTAGGGATGATGAAAAAGTTCAGATGGTTGGTGGTGACAGCTGCATAACAAGGTGAACGTATTTAGTGCCACTGAACTGTACACTGTACACTGAATGGTAAAGTTATTATTTTACCACAAATTTTAAAAAAAGATATTATCAAACATTTACAATTTAAGCTGTGAAAAGTATGTTTGCCATATGGCAGAACCACTATTTGCAAAGCATAAAAAGTCTTCAAATAAAACTCACATATTTCAGTACGAGTTTATGCTACTATGGTAACTAGTACATAATTAATTAAGGTCTCAAATGTATCTCATGAAAGCTTACTTTTGTTCTGTTTAGCTCTGTATGATTCAATTAGCTCTAAGTCTACAAAAAGCAATGACTGCCTATGTTCTGAGACTGACTTTAAGATTTTAAAATTGAGGACTACTTGAAGAAAATTAAAATATATTAGTATTTACTGTCAGGTAGTAATGATTTAATAAAGGCTGGAAAGAGTACTTAAAAATAAGGTCAGAAACAGAAACAGATTTATGATTAATAAATGTGCTTACACCCACTCCAACCAATTTCTTGGCTACACATTATAAACATTAATGACATTCAATACACGTATGTTTTGAGTATTTTCACCAAAATAATTCAGCCAAACTATTTACTTACCTGCTTATCTCCTGGCATACCTTACTTGAAGCAAAACTAGACTTCCAAAAAATTACTAAGTACTGCAGAGACAGAGTTAGGGGCATATCCGGGAAAATGCACTGAAATGGGTTCCCCTAGCCCCAGCAACTTCAAGTCCTTGCTTTTTGGCTAAGGTTTAAAACTTTCCTAAGTTAACACTTCTCTAAGTGTAATGGTAACAGAGTTCATCTACTGGTGCTTAGGTGTCAGTCAGTGTTGTATTTAGGGTAAATATACACAGTGATATTTTTCTTTAAAGCTGAACTATTTGAGTTTTACAGGTTGGAAATTTTATAAACTGTTTTACATTGCCACCTACCAAACCATTCCTGAAAATTAGTTCAAAATCTGCATGACCCACAAAACCCCAAAATAGAATTTAATTTGCCAAACTGGCTTTTTGTAAGAAAACTCATGAAACAAGCTCATGCCTTTCTGCAGCCTTACCCTGCAGTTGCTAATCCTAGGAGCATTGTCATACCTGACTCAGATACCAGCAGTACATGGGACAGTCTGCTCCTGGCCCTGGTTAGGGGCCTCCGAGGGTAGTCTTCATTAGACTGCACGTCACAACTCTCAGGCTGGGAGCTCCCCCTCCTGTCCTCACCTGTAGCCCCAGAGCCACTCCCATTAGTCCTCTCATCATGTGCTGGGCCTGAAGACCCCCCTTGTGGCAGAGTCCTAAAGGAAAAGGCGGATCTCGTACCATCCGGGCCATTCACAACACAGGCTCGGCTGGTTGAGGACGTTCCTCATCAGAACACCTGCTAGTTCTCCTTTGGGATTCCTGGGGCCTGTGACAGCAGCATCTCGGGCAGACAGAACTCTCTGCATCTCCCTCCTCCATGGCCTCAGAGTCCTCTGACCCACCAGGGGAGCAGGCACACTGCCTGGACACATCCACTTCTGTAGGGCTAGGCTCGGAGAGCTGCCGCTGTTCACCGTCCTTACAAAGTCGGGGCTTTGAGAAGCAGTGCTGTGTGAGCTGGAGTTTCCCACTGTGCTGGCGGTGGTGCTGCTGCAGCTGGGATAAATATCCTTGTTTTTTTTCTTTCAGGAATATCCCTAGCTGCTTTCATATCGGCTTTGATCTGCTCACTGGTGACCTGACAGCCTTTCTCACAGCTGCTTTCCTCGAGGGGAAACTGCTTCGACTGGCCCATCTGATGGGAGTTGTACCTCTTTCGAAGTGGAGTCTTGCCTTTTCCACTTACTGCTTATAGAAAAAGAAGAATGGCCCGAGGAAAAGAAAAGATTTCAGTACAAATTCTGGACAAAATGCAAGAGTAAATTTGGAACAGGAAATAATATATACCAAATACTAATTTTCCTAAAGTATAACTGTGATCACATCACTGAGCTACTAACAAATTCTCTATGGCTCCCTAGTGTCTTGAAGGCTCTCTATGATCTGATTCCAAACCATCTTTCCATTTTGTCCCCCTATATATACATTCTACATTCCAACTCCAACTTTTCTCTTAATATCCGTGTTTTACTACCTCTGTAAAGAGAGACAGACCATGACTTACTCATCTCTTCCTCACAGCGCCTAACACAGTACCTAGGGCACAGTAAAACTCAATGAAGATATAAAGGAATAAATAAGGTTTTGTCTGGCCAACAAACAATTTAGTTGCTAAATTTAGAAACTGCACTGTCTGGGAAAGTTGTGTTATTCAGCTGTTCATATTAGTTTCCCTAAATGTTAGTTTCCATAAAAACTTCTTTCAACCACAGTATAAAGTTATCTGAATTTCTTAAAAGGAATAAAAACTGAATAATTAGTCAATGATTTCCTAAATGTTAGTTTCCATAAAAGCTTCTTTCAACCACAGTATAAAGTTATCTGAATTTCTTAAAAGGAATAAAAACTGAATAATCAGTCAATGATTAGCAAATTATTCCAAGTCCAAAGAACTAAGCTTTCCAGATAACAGCACTATATAAATGTTTCAGGGTCAGTGTTAAATGTGTATTGAACATTCAAATATATTAAGGAGTAAGGGTACCCAAGAAAAAATTACTGGATAATTTTTAGAAAATCCATCCCTTGCTAAAAGTGGTAAGCACATGGTTCTGAGAAACAAAAAGGGAAGGAAAGACAAGGAAGAAGTATGAACTTCAAAGTTAAGAGAAGTAGTTTCTTGGTGAGGCACTGCAAAGGGTTGTCGCCTAAATTTAAAGCAATGCAAGGGATTATAAAAATACACTTTAGGACTCCTTTAACCAACAAACTAGCCACCAATATTCACTAAGCACAACTGGACAAATTATCAACTGGAGAATGGTTGCTTTTCATTGCTCTGGATGACTCAGTAGTCATCCATTAGATGAGGCACTGGCTTTTTGCTCACTAATCTCTGACATCCTGATGCTACAACTAAAGCCTCCACTGTACTTATAACCCTTACTTCTTTTCTTCCCTGAGCCCTCACTGTACAACACAAGAGCACCATCCAGATTTCCCTCTTACTTGGGCAAGTGCATTTCTTGTTTTGAATATATGTTAACTACACCCAAGTTGTGATATTAATAAAGGCCACGTGTGTCTGTTCTGACAGTGACTCTCATTAACAGGTCAGAGAAAGACGTAATTTCTCACCTGACAATTCCCTGGACTGCACTGACTCTCCAGTTTTTTCTTCACGTTCGGAATAACGCCGAGTACCGTTCTTAGGAATCCAGACTTCTTGGAGTTCTAGACTATCTTCTTCATCGTCACTCTCTGAATCATGAACAGTAATTGGGGTTGGTTTTACTACACGCTGAAGACCACTGGGTCCTAAAAAAAAAAAAAAAAAAAAATGTACAGGCCTAACAGTTACTTTTTGTCCAGGAAAAGTTCTAATGCAAAGTACTGTTTCCTGGAATCAACAGAGATGCTTTGTGGCTCTATGCAGCCTCCCTGGCACACATTTTAATTGATAATGCACTTGGATAAGATACTGTGAAAGCACCTTAACTCTAAACCATTATGTCAACATTAAGTATTAAGTATGACTAATATGCCAACCAACTTGATGCATTTCTAAAGGCAAATTAAAATAGAAAATCATACAGCATCCCCTTGCAGGACCTTCACTATTTCAAAGAGTAGCATAAAATCATCCTAAAAATAATCTAAACAACAGTGATAATAATTTTAAAACTAAGCTACATATTTTCTCAATTTTGCAAACATATGAGCCAAGGCTAAGTAAATGAGGATAAACTCAGAAATGTAAGGAACTGGTAAACAAGTCTCTATTCTTTAACTGAGTATAGATCTATCTCATTAGATGTAGTAAATACATTTTGAAGGCTAGATGCACGTTACATTTTGGTTCAGTACGCGTATTTATGTAAAAAATGTTTTATCTGCCTGGCAGTGCAGCTTTTAAGCCTAGTTCTTATAACCCAATACTCTCTGACAAGTGACTAATACTAGCTCTATCAATACATGTATGTAAAAAATGATTTATCTGCTTGGCAGTACAGCTTTTAAGCCTAGTCTTATAACCCAATACTCCCTGACAAGTGACTAATATTAGCTCCATCGATAAACGTATGCCCCAAGGAACCTAGCCATCCTGTCACACTGTACAATGCCTTACACAGAGTAGGCACTTAATAAATATTTGTTAAATGAGTGCATCTGTAACACACTTAAAACAGGGTAGCATATTTTCAATTCAAAGACAAGGTAGCATTCTAACAGGCAGGGAATGAGAAAACTTGAGTTTTCTCAATTTCAATTCTGTCCTTTGATTATTGGCTGAGTGAACACATCATTTAAACTTTTTTTTTTTTGAGATGAGTCTCGCTCTGTTGCCAAGGCTGGAGTGTAATGGCTCGATCTCGGCTCACTGCAACCTCCCCCTCCTACGTTCAAGCGATTGTCCTGCCTCAGGCTCCGGAGTAGCTGGGATTACAGCTGTGTGCCACCATGCCTGGCTAATTTTTGTATTTTTAGAGAAGGGATTTCACCATGTTGGTCAGGCTGGTCTCAAACTCCTGACCTCGTTCTGCCCGCCTCGGCCTCCCAAAGTGCTGGGATTACAGGCGTGAGCCACGGTGCCCGGCCATTATTTAAACTTTTGAAAGAAAATTAATTTCTCCATCTGTAAAATGAAAGGTTATGTGAGTTAATGTTTAAGGGCCTAAGAATCTGTATCCTGTCGTAAGTCAGCCAATGCCAAACAGAGGCTAGGTTTTGGTGTGTTTAATAAACCAGGTCAACTTCTCAACTGCTCCTCGTCTCTAACTGAATTGAGGGGGAGGGCAAAAGCAGAATATTTAATCCAGTCATTCATTTCTCCATCAACAATTTGAGTGCTTTCTTTTTCCACACATACATGGACACACACAGGCACATGTGGCTATACAGAAAAGAAAAAGCAGTTGTTGCCACAGTCAAAAACAATGAAGGACAAACTTTAGTAATATATATATATGCAACAAGGAGAATACCAACAATGTATTATAGTTCTCAGCAATCAATAGCATAAAACACATAATTAGCTGAAAGGTCAAAAAACAATCATTATCAGTGTCTCGTGTACTCCATTACAGTTAGGCTGTAGTTTCAGAATGATGAATGTGGGAACGATCACACGATTACCTGCTTGTTCCTCATCAACATCCACAGGAATAATCGCCTGGCTGTGAGCTGGAGTATTATTTCCACTCTCGGCCACCACCTCTCCATCTTCTTGCACAATGTCTTCCATCTCATTTAATGCTTAAACAAAAATATACCCAAAGTAAAAACCAAGAGATGTATGAAAAACTACAATGGTAGGCAAACCTGTGGCAGCCCTAAGGATTGAACAGTCCCACTGATTACTAGGCCTGCCCTGAAAGATGAACATATACTGCGTATACTGTGCTTGTTACTACAGACATTAAGAAGTATCTGATCACTCTGCAGGAGAGAAAATCACAGATGAGAAAGGATCATTTGGTGGAGAAAGCCCATCAAATTCATACAGTTAACAAAGAAACAAGGCAAAATACGATTAAGCCAAAAAGATACCATTCAGATTAATGTCACTGAATTATATGGGAGAGGTTTGAAATTTCATGGGGATGGTGGGAATTTCTTTGGTTTTAAACATGCACAATAGCACACCTCCCTCTGAATAATTGCCCAGCTCTAGTCTGTAATACCTATATTTCAGTTATTGCCAAAATGAGAAATGACCTTGCCTAGAAACCTTTCGTGATAAAAGCCAATCGATGTTCTTCTTTCATTCAATTCTGACTAACAATTATGAGTTGCAGTTAGTAATTAATGGGTACATACTCCATGGCAGGCTCTATGCTAAATGGTTATAGAAACATTTTCTTATTTATTCTCATAGCAATCTTGTGAGGGCATGATTACTAGCCTCATTTTTGCAGTTGAGGAAATGGAGGCCTAGAGGTTTATAGTTTGCTAGGATTTAAACTGGAGTTTCTAGAGCTTACTATACTACATAAACTATGAGTAGGTGGGAAATTTATAGTCCTTGCTCCCAAAGAGGATGCACACGTTCTGGCAGAGATATTAGACACATAGAATAAGGTCAGAATATACCTGCTAAAAGCTGTAACAGTTCAAAAGTGCAAAGGGAACATGGACAAGGAGGAACTGATTCTCTTACTGGGTCAAGGAAGGGTTCACTGAAATAAGGCGACATTTCGTATACTACCATTCCAGGAAGAATGCTCCATTTTTCAGAAGAACAGTAGTCCAGTGACAACAAAAAACAGGTGTCTTTGTTGTGATGGGGTGTGAAAGAAAAAACAAGGCTGAAAAGGTAGCCTGGGCCCCAGATTGTTAAAAGCTTGGAAAGCTCTGCTAAAAAGCTTAGAATTGTTTGCTGTAGGGCAGACGGAAACCACTAGAAGGTTTTTATACAGGGAATGGCATGAAAAGAAGTACACTCATGTATCAATGTGATAAGGTTTTCCAAAGCTGCTGAGCAACTGCTTTTAGGTTGCCAGAATAGCCTGTGCAAACATTTAATATGATACCCAAAAGTTGCTTAAACAATTTTCATTGCATTCATTTGAATACTTATTGAGCATCTACTACAATTTGTTAGTACTCCTTGGAGCTGAGAAACAGTGGAGATATTCAAGATCTCTAGTTTCATGGTTTACTCTAGTTGGGGGAGGAAAAATTTTAAAAATAAAAATAAAAATATCAGATAGTAATGCCTTATGTAACAAAAAGTGTGATGTGACAATGAATAAACTGGTGGCTGCTTAAGATCAGATGGCAGGGAAAGACATCTCTGAGGTTAATATTTAAGCTAAGAACTAAAAGTCAAGAAGGAGCCAGCCATGAAAAGATGGACAGAAGGAATTCGAAGAAGCAGCAGTTAGTGCAATGGTAGCCTCAAGCTGTCATGTTCAAGCATGATGTAGTGGTGGAAGTAGTAAAAGATGAGGGCAGGCCAGATTATACAACACTTGGTGGTTCACTTTAAGAATCTGGATCTTATTCTAAGCAATCGGAAGCTATTAAGAAGTTTTGAGTAAGGTACCAATACTGTCTGGTTTGTTGTTAAAAGACTGCCTTGGCTGCTGTAAGAACTAATTTTAGCTGGGCAAAAAAACAGAA
Organism: Ateles fusciceps; assembly: GCA_036589455.1. NCBI lineage: Eukaryota > Metazoa > Chordata > Mammalia > Primates > Atelidae > Ateles > Ateles fusciceps. Next base: position 11,075,648 of record JAZHEH010001005.1, on the reverse strand, counting down.
AGGCCAGTTTGAAAGCTATTAAAACATTCAGGTTAAGAAAAATTAAGGTCTGATGTAGTGGCAGTACAATGGGAAAGGAGAGATGTAGGCATAGTGGAGAGATACTTTGTAAAAAAAAAAAAAAAAATCTAACGTGTGTGTGTGTACGTGTAAATAACAAATACAACTAAACATACTACCACCTGGGAGTTACCTGTGGAATCTAATGTTTTCTACTAATCTTCATTTCTCTACAAATGCTGCCACTGCCTCTGGTTTTCTTAGGCTTTCTCTTGTTGAAGCTCTTTAATCCTTAAATCCTGGCAGTTATGTATTGCTTTATACATTATGTATTTAGTCTTTGCTTCTCAGTCTTTAACAGCATGTGAAGATACTGTGCTTGACAACAGTCCTAGGTAACTGCTGAAGCTGAATCCTTTCACAGTAATTACAGCTTCTTAAATCAAAATAGCTTATCCTATATCTTGTGTATTGGGTTTTTATGCCAAATCCCTCATCTTCTGAAATCGTATTTATAAATCAAATTAAGATTTAAGTTCCATTTTCCTCTCTTAAATCAAATACAGAAACAAATTAAATCAAATATGTTCTTGAATATCTGTTTGGTCCTCGCTGCACCAATATGTGATTTCACAATGGCAGACATTCTCACTCTGTACTGAGAAGTCTATGGCAAAGTAAGCTTCCAGTGAATCTGTGTGTCAACTCAAACCACAAATGAGTTCATAGGATTTGGGCAGTTCTGTATCGCAGCTTCTGTAAGTTTCCCACATATCGTCCATGTTCTCTGAAGTGCAGATCTTTAGGGTGGTAGTGACCTGTACTATGTACCACAGCATTCAGGACAACAAGGCAAAGGGACAATATGTGACCATCTCTACATCTCTTTCCCTTACTACCTGCTGGCTCTGCACTTTTGTTTTCGCATTTTTGAGGAAGATTGTTGGGGAAAGATTTTACCTAAATTTGAAATGCTTAAGAGTACACCATGGAAATAAAGTATAGAGTTAGATACAGCTGCATTTACTTCAGAAAAGTATAAAAGTCAAGGCTGGAAACAAAGATTTGGATTTAATACCATATAGTTGGTACTAAAACCTTGAGCCTGAATAAAAAAGTATAGAGAAAGATATGGACAAAAGTGGAATAAGGAGGTGGTATAAGCAAAGGAAAATGAGGTAGGAGAAAAATCAGCAAAATGGTTTCAGAGATGCCAAGAGAAGAAAGTATCTCAAGAGTATACAAGTCTAGGCAACAATGTCAAATATTGCTGAGATGTCAAATTAGATCAAAGTGGAGAAATGATCTCCAGATTCAGTAAGATAATCACTAGTGACTTTGCCAAGAGCCAAAGTGGAGAGTCTATAGGGACCAAGAGAGATGAGAAAGTGAAGACAATGCCAACAGACAATTCTTTTGTCTATACTCAGAGTGCCCTTAAAGGAAATCAGGCCCTGTACATAGTACATCTCATTGTAAAAGCAGGTACATAATATCAAGGCACCCTATTTCTCATTAATTACTGTGTGCAAGAATAGGTAAATGGGAAACAACAAAAAGATGGCTAGAAAAGATGGCTAGAAAAGATTCATTTTCCAGTTTCTAAGGGTCAACTGGGAAACTAGAAAATCTGGTACCAAAACAATCTCACATCATCTTCACTCATCACCAAAGGGAATGGATGGAGCACCTTAACACATGAGTTGGCATACAGCTACAGCTGTGAAGACCTAATGATTAAAGGTACATGAAATGTGCCAATGTCTAGCACATAACTGGTATTAATCTTGCAGTTCTTCACATATCCAGAAATGGTCTTCATGTTCATGCTCTCCATTGGTCCAGGAGACAATAAAAAATACTCCTTTGTCTAATCCTGAAAGTTGTCTCAGACCTCAAGAGTTACCACTCTACAATAATTCGCCAAGCACCTGTAATCCTTCCCATTTTGTAAGTATTCTTATATGGTCTGTGGACACAAACAGTTTTGAAACAAGCGAGAAGATGGGAAAATGTCACCTATCCCCTCATGTTCCTTATCAACTAGCTTTCCTCAATGTGGAAAGTGACAAGTTGAAACAGAGGAAAAAAGGAACAGGATAAACCCAGAAATACAATCCAAAGTAAAAATCATATCTATCTGGAGCTCACAAAAGATCTGGGTTACCGTCAGCTGCAAACTGCTGCTCTCCTGGCTGTAAGTCTTGCCGAAAGTCATTCTCCTCATCTGAGTCATCTGGGTGATGATGATTGTTGTCGTGGATGTTGGCATTATTATTCTGGGCATTATTATCATTGTCGTTGTTGGAGTTCTGGTTGCTAACAAGAGCTGATGAAACACCAATTCCTGTGCCTGCACTCAAACCAACTCGAGCACAACCCTAAGGTGACACCAAAACACACAGGTTTATTAATTTGGGTTAATATGTATCATTTCATTTTGAAAAATCCCTTCATTTCACCTTTATATTAGAACTAATATTTATATAGTACTTATTTATGAAATGCTTTCACATACACATAGAGAATCTCATTTAAGGCCAGCAACACTTCAAGATAGATACAGGGTTACTGGCTTGATTTACAGATGAGGAGGCACACAAGGAGAAGAGATCTCCCCAATAGCACATGGCAAGTGGTACTGCTGCAATCTGAAAAACAGGATTCCGACCTCAAATCCTGAGCCTTCCCCATTATACTGCACTGCTGCAACAGTGGGAATGTAACCATTAATAACTGACAAGAGAGAGAACACAATTGGTTGAAGGATTAAATTTTTATTACCTTAAGAGTATAGAGTTCTATGTTAAGCAGTTTTAAAATAACATTTTGTAGAACTGGGAAACCTCAGATTTCCCAGGCTATACAACTTAACAAAAAGAGAGCAGCAAAGTAGAACATTCCCCAAATAAATTCTTATTTATACTTTGGGTTCCTAATCAGATTTAATCTACCTACCTAATTTTATATTTAATCTACCAACGAATTATCCCAGGTAATAATTTCTGTCTTAAATTTCCAGCCTCATCATTACCTTACCTTACCTTTTGTTTACACAGTAATGAGATGACTTCCACTTACTTTTTCCATTCCCTTCCACATAGAACCCTTAATACTCATTTATAAGAATGAGAGGCTATGCATTATTAAAACCTTTATGCTTTCACTGAGGCTGGCAGCAAAAAGTCCAACTACAACACTGTAAAGGCATTATTATTGAAAAGAAAAAAAAAAATCACAGGCTGTTTTTATTTTCTTTCCTGAGTATCAAAATAAATAAAAACTCCCTCAAATGTAACTTACCTTGGGTGGTTCACGAAACATCTGATCCAGTGAAATAAACTCTAGGCTGGGTAACAATTCAATAAACTGGCCAAAGAGTCCAGTTTCAAAGCATGGCATCGCACTAGGTTGATGTCAACCAATCGAGTCCATCTTGAGTGGTCTGTTGAAGAAACGACATGACCAGAGAAAATCTAAGTAACACTTTCCCCATTACTGATGAATTTTGATACAGGTAACAAAGACTTTCAAATCCTTTTTCTTTAGGTAACTTTTCCTTTTTTTCATGACTTCTAAAACCTGATGACTCTATATTATAATGTTTACATACCTAATTCCATTGTGAGAACTAAATGGCCTTGAATCCAAGTTAGCCCTGATTTAAATGTGATCCACTCAACAACCTACATGGCTTTTCAACAACAGGGCACTGAATTAAAAAATTATGGCATATTTACTTAACACAACATTATGTAGCTATTTCAAAAGAATGAAGGAGAGCTTAATATGCTTGCTGATATGGAAAACTCTCCAAATTATACTTAGTACAAAAAACAAGCTAAAGGACAGTGTATACACAGTAAGATCCTTTGGTATAATATAAATCATTTTTAAATGCTACACATATATATGCTGCAATACGCATAATTTGTCCAGAAAAATATACAAAAACTGTTGATGATGGTTACCTTTGAGAAGAGGAGAGTTTTCATTTTGTACCTTTCTGTACTGTTTGAAATTTATCAAGTGCATGTATTATTTTTATTTTTTTTTAAGTGTTAACAGGAATTCTGAGTGATGGGATTATAGGCCATTTTTTGTTTTCTTCTTTATACTCTTCTGTATTTAAGAAAACAAACAAACCAAAAACCCAATAAATGTTATTTTTTTAAAGTCATCTACACCTGCTACATCCTAAAGTTCATATTTCCCAATAACTTCTTGGTTTAGCAGGGCCAGGGGAAAGAATTTAACTGCTGCTGGCACATGAGACATGATTATTTTAATGAGTGATCTAGCAGAGGTCCCAAAGCCCTAAAACAGGCCTGGACAGTAGCTTTGTGAGGAAATACAGATCCCTGTGAAGTGACTCAACAGCAGAGAAGGCTGTTCTGCAGGTGTGAGCGAGAGGCTTTGTCAAAAGTACAACTTTCTCAGACTCTCAATTTATTTAACGGTTTGTAAATTTCGGTATTTAAGAAGGGCCTTTAAGACAACAGATGACGTTACTCTCTCTCAGAGGAAAATAAACTCCCACCATAAGGAAAAAATATGAAGTGCAAAAGTCACCCTTCTACATACAGGAGATTGGAGAGGAGGTCTGAAATAGACTAGGATTTCTAGTCAATAGAAATTTTCATCTCAAGTTAATGTCACCTAATTAAAGTTCAACATACATACATACTTTGTCCTTTCAGATGATGTGCCAGTGTGAAAGATAATTCTGAGAAAACAACTATAATATCCTAAGTCCTAGGTAATTTATGCTCCTAACCCAAAGAAGTACATATAAAGATCAGGGCTCATGAATTCATAATCTGGAGAGTATAAATTTCTAGGCAGAGAATTTCAGAAGTTTAAAGAGGCACTGAATATACTTGCAACTTGGTTATCAAAGGTTACCAGAACTTGTATGAACAATCCAAATCCAAATGAAATACCTATATTTTACATTAGGAATGCAATCATATCACATATAGAAAACAAGGACAGTTGTATTATTTCAATATCAATAAAACAGAGCTATATTTCTAAGTCTATAGTACCTGAGAGCCAATTGTATGGGTTGTGTAGATGAGGGCAATTGTAAATTGCCAGGTATTTGATACAGGAAAAAACTTCATTGACTGCTTTCATCCCTATATCAGTGATGATACCAGGATTTTCTACCACATCAGCCAAACCATACTTCACCAGATCCGCATTAGCCATTCTGCCTAAAAAGAAAATTTAATTTTTAAAAAAGTCAAATTCTTGTTAGGGACTACTATCGATTTTGTATCTTACTATGCAGTGTGTCTCTACCATCAATGTGTATCATCTGTTTATCATCGGGTTCAGATATAATTTTAGGATATGCATTCTGTATATATGGTACCACTTCTTATACAAAATAAGAAATTATATTAAAAGTCAAGGGGCAGCTAGTAGAAAACTTATTGCCAATTGTTTAGAAAACAGGCAAAAATTCTTAAAGCATAACTGAAGGACATATCATACTGGTTCATATGATGGTGAAGTTTTAGCTTTATCATTTAAAAGGAAAACAAAATCTTAAAAATGCAACTCCCTGACAGTAAAATGATGTTCTTGGAGTCTAGTGTAGATATGTGTAGAGAAGGGCAAACTCTGAGAATTTTTTAAGATTCATTGTTAGAAGCCATGGCACTGGCTACGACCTATACCCTGAAAGTGTACTTCTAACTCAAACACATGCCACTGGGCTTTAGTGCCTACTCTCTGGTCACAAAGTGGAGGTTTGGGGATAAGTAAGGGAGGATCCTTTATCCTAGATAATGCCACTAGGAATCACACCTCATTCCTTGCCTCCTATCATTTCTGCCATCTGTCTGCCCCTGCACACGCTAAGATTTTGTTAGTTCACAGTTACATCTTTAGCGACTAGCATAGTGCTGGGGATACAAGAGCTCAATATATGCCTCTCAGAGTCTGCAATCAACCAATACACAGGACAAAGAAAACACTGCTGCCCTGGGGAAGCTTCCCTGAATATCACAAGGATTTACACCTTTAGCTACAACATGTTTAAAATAATCCATCTTCTCCAAACTTCCAACTTTACTTTCCGTATAGTTTACAGTCTTCTCCTATTGTTCCTATTTTTGGTATTTCCTGGCATTTCCTACAGATTTCATTTTAATCCATCCCTTACAATTAAGCTGAGCTATTTTCTTTAGCTCCTGTTAAGGACCTTTTCCCTGCCCTTCAGACTTGAGATGAAACCTGACATTTTCCTTAAGATAGGGTAAACCTTGAACTGACCCTGTTTCCTGGGCACTATCTGAATAAATGTCTAACACGACAAATCAATGTCTTGCATTTATTTTTTTGAGATGACCACCATGTTTCTGCTCTTGGGGCTTCCTGCTTGCCACAGTCCTTCAAAATCCTGATGACACTACTTGAGATTCATTTTTGTTTTTCTTTTCAGCCCACAGGTCAGCTAAAAGTAAAAGCTATCATTTATTGAATAGTTCCTAAGTGTCAGAGATTGCTGTAAATGTATGTATCACTTTTCCCTTGATTCCTCAGAGCTACCCAAGAGAAAAGCAGGATATCACCTTATCTTCATTTAAAAAGTGAGAAGTAACTTGCTTAGGTCTCATGATTAGTAACAGGCCTCCATTCTCTCTCTCTCCCAAGTTCTAGGACTAAAGACTATTTTATACTGTTTCTGAAATTTTCACTGAGTTATATATCTCTATCACTATCATATGAAGCTTACAGATCATAAATCCACATAAACAAAGAACTCTCTAAAGATTCATCTTTGGGTCATTGTCAGAAGACAAAGGCGATGTTCCTATTTATTTTTCCAGACCTTTTATAACAAGAAAGTGACTCAGGTTTTACCAGAGGCTAGTCCCTACTTCTTGGAGAGATGCTTCAAATCTAAATTACTGAGAAGAGAAAAACTGAGAGAGTATGAGTACAGTGACCTCACCCTTCTTGACATCGTACATAAGAAGTACCAGAGACCTATCCTGAAACAGAGAATCCCAGGCCATCTTTGGAGAGATGGAAGACAGTATGCATATGGGAGAAAGGGTTAAACTGTGACAAATAAGAAGAGAATGACTATGCAAACGTCAACTAACAGACTGTTAAGTATGAAACAGAACACGAAACAAGTTGTGTTGAAAACTATGAGATAAAGGTTGTCCAGAAGGTATTTTTATGCTATTGAAAAAGTATATTGAGGAGAAAGAAACACTACAAGAAACATTTGGTTACAAAGATCACTCTTGGAGACAATTCTTCAGTAGACCTAAATGTGGCCATCCTAAAGATATACAATATGTCAAGTTCTGAGCTTTGGGGAAAAACAAAAAACAAAATTATAGAAAAAAATATAAATTTCAAAGCTAACAATTTTAAGTTACTATACAAACATTGCAGAAACATAGGGAATGTTAGATACTTCATTCAAAACCAGAAAACCTTGATATCATATATATTAATTTTATATAAACTCAGTGTGCTAGTTAGCATTTTAAAGCTATTTTGGAGAAAAGCTGATCTTTTCCAAAGCTATACAGATTTAAAGTTATTCTTCTGTAAACTGTCTCGAAAAGGATGACTTGACTTTCTAATCACCTATATTAATGAGTACTGTGAACAAAAAAATAAACGAAAAATCCCACAACTATTATTGCAGTATATATTAGAAATGAAAAAGGCAAACAATCATGTTTTTTGAGCTGGACTGTCCTGATATGAAGAATTAAGCCTTCTTTGTTTTTCTATAATACAAACTAGATCCAAAGCAAAAATGTTATCTGGTATGATAATGAGAGTTCAAGAAAGACTTCTTGCAAATCAGGTGGGAAGAAAATGAATTCTTGAATAAATAAAAACATGTTGGTGATGAAAATTTATTTATATCTTATTGATGCCATATGGAAAAATAGTCTGAATAATGAATTGACATGCATTCAAACCCAAAGAAATGAGTTCTCAATTGTAAATGCATAAGAAAATGCTGTGAACAGGCTTTCCAACAGCAATCATCATTAAATGAATACCGACCATTATGTGCTCACACTATCTGGAAAATCCAGAACCCCCAGCAGGTTTATTATGGAAATGAGCATGGGCAGGGAATGGGACCTCATCTGAGAGGTCCATCAAAAGCTTCAAGAAGTGTGGCAGATCAAATTCAACAATGGAACCAAGGATGATGTTCTGTGAAAAAAATGAAGCAGAATGGGAAAGAAACTTGGGGAGCAAAGTGGAGACAATATCAAATGTAGATAAGGTTCTTTTCTTGGTGTACTGTTAGTAACTGTATTTTCTATAATATGCTAAAATCAGAGGCAAATATGAAAAAAAAAATCACTGACATTTCTAATTTAAAAGTTTATTTTTCAAGACGTGAGAGCACCTAAGATTTTAAGTTGTCTTGTGTTCAAAAAAATATGGTGGAACCCAATTCAGATTTCAGTTTGTCAAGTAAATTTCCTACAGTAATTCTAGGAATTAAAATGGGATAAATCTTACTCTGCAGCAAAAATTCATCTACATATCCTAGATGAAGAGTTTCAAACTGAGGGGAACTCCAACTCTGCCATCTTTAGGGCAGAAAAGACACCATCTTTGGTTAGGGAAGGCTGGATCCGAACTTCATGTAACCTGTGAATAAAGAGATAGAACATATCAGAGTAAAACAAAAGCCATCAGAATCAAAGATTCCTCCTAATGTAAGTGTATTAGTCCATTTTCATGCTGCTGACAAAGACATACCTGAGACTGGGAAGAAACAGATGTTTTAATGGACTTACAGTTACACATGAAGGCTGGGGAGGCCTCACAATCATGGTGTAAAGCAAAAAGGAGCAAGTCACATCTTACATGGATGGCAGCAGGCAAATAAAGAAAGGCTGTACTGGGAAACTCCAACAGATCTTGTGAGTCTTATTCACTATGACGAGAACAGCACAGGAAAGACCATCCCCATGATTTAGTTATCTCCCACTGGGTCCCTGCCACAACACATGGGAATTATGGGAGCCACAAGATGAGATGTGGGTGGGGACAAAGAGCCAAACCATATCAGTAAGACTCTGAAAGAAGTTTACGACTTTAGTGAAGTGTTACAGATGTCAACAACCTCCCTCTCATCTCCACCATTAAATAAAACAAAAACGAAAACAGATATTTTCTTCAAAGGAGTATTTACAAAGCTTAAGCAAATCTTAGGCAGTACATTGAAGCTATGCATTAAACAACAATTAATTACATGGTAAGAATCTTGTATCCTTTCAAGAACTTTCCCAAACCTGAACAGTCAATGTAAGACTCTGCATCTGGTGCTAGTATTTGACATCTTGCTTAGGATAGCTGTTAATGTTGCATTTTAACAGAGTATAGTTTTATAGTAGGTAACAATATCTACTTAAACTTAGAAACACTATTTTATTTACAATCCTAGTCAATATTCTCTTGATGGAAAAAGTTTTGTTTCTGAATAAATTTTTAAAATGGTTAATTTAAAGAAAATACTATAAAATAAAAGTGGAGGTGGAACTTTGATATGTAAGAAATAGCAAATGTGGCATGAAGTGATATAACCACTTGGTTAAAAAATATAGAGGTGTTACAAGGTCAGATATTGGAAAAGCCTATTTAAAACACTGATGTCTGAATAGCAAATATTATCACTAAGTAAGTAAAACAGTTCAGAAAATCGTCCAGAGATTGCGACAATGGTCCTGAGAGGACTATAGACACCAGAGTTTCAATGCTAACTTCAGTTGGATTCTCAGCCATTTCCAGAAATTCCCTGCTTTTCTCTGATATAAGACCATGCCACTCTGGAGCTTGCTAGTATGCAGCTCCACTGGTCACCAGTTACAACATTAAGACTACCATGATGTTATACTTACCTGTTATTTAAACAACTTCTTTGTATTTTAAATTTGAACAAGGCTTGATTGAACGTACACACATACATACATACATATTTCCCCAATTTTTGTTAAACAGGAAAAAATACAATACTTCTAAAGTGAAAGACACAATACAAAGAGGAACATACCTACGGGCAGCAGTAATGATGAGGTAACCAAGATCGACTTCAAGAGCATTTTTGCAAGCTCCTAGAACAATAGTGTGCAAATTTCTAAAACCACCTAAAGAGGAGGAACAAAAACAACATGTGTTTCTTTTGACCATTGTGCTTTTAGTGAAGTATTTATACATTACAGAGTATGAAGTATTATCTTAGACGATAATTATTTAAAGTAAATCTAAGCTTTATTTTTGGGTTGAAATTAATATCATAAGATGAATTATAAGTCATCTAAAAACAGATGAAAGCAGAACCTCATTTTGAAAAGACCTTCTGATGGCATCTGAAAGCTACTCTAAACAATTTAGACTGTTAAGTAAGGATTTTTAGAAAGTCAGACTGATGAGAAAATTGTAAAAAAGAAATCCTGCCATTTCTGGCCAAATTTTGAATCTCCAAATATCATATGGAACAAGACCTGCACCACTTTAACTGATTTTTTAAATGTTTCTGAAACTTATATTTACTTAAAAAAAAGAACATAAATTACTAATGTATAGCTCAAAGAAATGATTGATTTGTCTGTTTTAAACTTTTATAAATAAAATCACAAAGTATGTACACTTTTGTGTCTGGCTTCATTTACTTAACATTCTGTTTATGAGATTCATCCATATTGCTGTATAGCTGTAGTCTGTTCATTCTTATTCCTGTACGGTATTCTGCTATATGAATATGCCACAATCTAATTATCCATTCTATTGCTGACAGGCATCTTTCCATTTTGGGATGATTAGGAACAGTGCTTCTACGAACAATCGTAAAAGTGTCTTTTCGTGAACATATGCAAACATTTCTGTTGGGTTTAAAGCCAGGAATGCAACTGTTGCTATGTGTATCACTAACTTTAGCAGATACTACCAAACAGTATTTCAAAGTGGTTGCATGAATTTATATTCTGACGATCAGTGTATGAAAAGCCCTGTTGCTCCACATCCTAGCTAACATTACTGTTTTTATCTTTTTCATATTAGTCATGAGTAGGCATAGTCATTTTAGTGCTTGAATATCACTGTAGTTTCAATTTACATTTCCTTAATGATTAGTGAACTTTATCATTTTTTCATGTTTATTGGCCTCCTGTATGGAAGCTTTTCTATTCAAATCTTCTCTCATTTTTTCTACTGAGTTGCCTGCCTTTTTCTTATTAATCCCAGGAGTCCTTTACATCTTCCCAATAACCGGTATCTGTACTACAAACAACTTTTCCCATTCTGCAGCTTGGCTTTTCACTCTCTTAATCGTGCCTTTTGATGGACAAAAAAAAAAAAAAAAAAAATATATATATATATATATATACATTTTAATTTGGTACAGTTTATCAATCTTTTCTTTATGGTAAATGTCTTTTGGTGTCCTGTTTAAGATGCCTTTGTGTACTCAAGATCAACAAGACATTCTTCTAAGTTTTTTTTAATTTCATTTTTAAAATTGCTCACATTTGAATCTATGATCCATCTAGAAATTAATTTTTGTGTGAGGTATGCTGACTCCATGAGTAAAATGCGAAGGCAGTGTCACCCTTAAAAACCAATTTGAGAAGAAAAGTTTCTGTTTCTCTTTTAGGACCTTTATACAAACTCAGCCTTTAACATCTCTCTTCAGGTCTTCTCTCTAATGAATGGACCCCCGTAGCCTTCTTTTTGTTTTTGACTTTTATCTTGTTAACTATTGCCATCAATCAAAATACTGTTGGTCTTAAAGAGGTTGTTTCATCCCACTGGCTAAATGTAATGAAGTACACTTACAGTACACTTTACTGACGAAATGTCTAGAAACGTAGTGTTTACTCGTCATTTTATTTCAACAGTATTAACTATAATGTCTATTTGTTAACAATGGTACTTGATGACTTTCTATTTTATTTTAGAGAGCAAAAGTTAGATTTTTGGTTTCCAACTATCAATCATCCATCTTGCTAAACCACTAATATTTTTCCTGCAATGAGATGATTAACATAGAGCACATTCACTTATCATTTATCTATAGTTAATACACACAGAATAAAACTTTTTTTCCTTTAAATACCATCATCTGATGGGTAAATCAATATCCAAGTGATATAATAAAAGTATTTTTTATACTATTAAGTATTAAATGATAGATTTTAATATTACTAATGCCTAAATTTTTTTGGGAAGCCTAGGCTGTACTAGTCACAAAACATCACCAAAGAACACTATCCCTGTTAACATTTCTAAGAAAGATTCCAAATATAAGAGGAAGTATTATTAGCTATGTAAAAGTCAAAACAAGCCAGAAAACATGCCTTATCACTCTACTAATTTAAGAAAGTTTAATGTACACAAAAAGAAAATGAATACTAGTTATACTCTACTGATGAGCATTTTCTTTTTAAAAGACTTGCAAGAGAAGTTAAATAAAAGCTTAATGATGTTTATTAAGTTGATTTTAAAAATATTTAGTAACTAAAGAAAATGAATACCTGATCTCCAACTGTCTTCAACAACATGTTGGATAGACCTCCAAGGAAAGGAACTCGAACCATTTCTAAGTGTTCCAAGTTTCGGGCAGAGGCTAAGCCTGTTACTAAAGGGACATATTTCAAGGAATTTGTGGGTCCTGAAAAAAAAAAACAATCTTTGATAGAACAATGTAAAATGACTTAAAATAAATTTTCAAATCAGTGAAAGACATGTATAACTTATAAACTCTATGTCTCAAAATGACAGCCAAACTGTCTCCCTGCTATCTAGTTCTTATTACAAATGAAAGTGTTAGCCTACTAACCATATACTTACTCGGCATAAAGAACTTTCGGTAACACTGAAGAGAGATGTAGTATTCCGTAAATTCTCTAAAGGTTCAATAGTTTTGAATTCAAACTAACTAAAGTGAAAAGTAAAGATAAAAATGTGATCCCTCATTCAAGTAAACAGCTCAATCATTTAATCATCTCTTGCTATGACCAGTGTTGCATTAGATACTACAGAAGATCACAAAAGATACAGTCCTGTCCATCAAAAGACCTGCAGTTGACATAGAGCTAGAACATAAATAGAGAGGAATAAAAAGGCAGACTGCATCAAGTATAAAAATATGATCTGCCGTACTCCATGAGAAAAAAAGAAGAAAGAGGAGAAATGTAAGTTGGAAAAGGCAGAACCTGAAGAATGCATACAAAAAAGAGAGAGTGCGTATCTCAGGATAAGGAAACAACAATATAGCATAAGAGAAGACACTGAGGTGGAAAGCTGTATGGCTATCTAGGGAACAATGAATAATCATATGTGATGATGAAAGAAGATGTGTCTTGGAAAGGTATGAGAATAAGGCTATCAAGAGGAGTCCTGGTTATTATGACCTTGAAGCAGAGTAGTTCCCACTTCATGCTCTATTGCAGGGGTGTCCACTCTTTTGACTTCGCTGGCCACACTGGAAGAGGAAGAATTATCTTGGGCCACACATAAAATAAACTAACATTAAAGACAGCAGATGAGCTGGGGGAAAAAAAAAAGAGGTCTGTGGATAAATCTCATAATGTTTTAAGAAAGTTTAAGAATTTGTATTGGGCATCACGTGGGCCATGGCCAGCAGATCGTGGGTTGGACAAGCTTGCTCTAGGGCAACAGGGACACTAAGGTTTCTGTTTAGAAGAATAAAATCATAAAAGCTATGTTTAAGGTAGATTAAGTAAGCCAACTATTTACATGCAGAATGATTCGGACACCAGAAACAAACAAATAAGTCCGAAATCTAATAAAACAATCCTATGAAAAGTAAAAAGTGCCTATAAGAAACACAGAGATATTCTGAGTTGTTTTTGTTTTGTTTTGTTTTGTTTTTGCTGAGGTCAAACACAAATCATGTTTCTAATGTCTTTAAAACAAACAATACATTTATCTTCACAAGATGAATAAGATATAAGACATAAATAGTAACAGCATAATATAACTGTATTTACAAACGTAGCTACTAGAGTTTGCTTCAGGATATTTTTAGAATAGTTTATGTTTAATTCCACCATAAGTATGTACCATTACCTGCACAGTTTCTCATGACGAAAGTTCTTAAGCTGATACAAAGGAAGTCTTTAAATGGCTGTGGTTTAGTGAGTCTTACCCACTTCATATAAAGGTGCCTTAGCATTGGGATACAAGGAATTTCAGGAACATTCACCCCTAAAATACAAATATAAAAACAAACAAACAAACAAGAAAAATCACAAAAATATACATCTTGCATATAAGTTCAAGAGTCTATTTTTCATACTAACAGTTTAACCTTCAAGGATTTTTATCAGAAGAAATTACAGAAAATCTATCAAGTTTGACTTATTCAAAACAGGCTTATAAAGAACAGTTTATGTAAACCATAAACTGACTTAATTTTTTTAGAAAAGGCCAATGGGAAGGTAGAGTTTAAAAAGTATTTCTATATTTTAGAAATGTAAGTCTTTCTCATAACCTTACAATTCTTCTACATTTTCCCAGAAGAGGTAAAGTGAAAATGGATTACTGAAAGCAAAACTATAAAGATGGACATGGAACACACAAATTTACTATTTGACTACTAATGTCCACTGCCCCCCCCAGTAGGAAAACTAAATTTCTCAGCTCAAAGTCAGGTAGATGGATTTAAATATGCAAACAGACAGATGTCCAGAAGACAGCCAGACATGGAGCTTTAAAACCTGTTTTCTACAAATACATGACTCTTAAGGATTTGTAAATAATGTCGTAGAAGCCAGCCAGCATGGCTCTGAGACAAGCAGACACCTGACGGTCTTTTATTTTAGAATTTCAAATTGGTAAAGGTTTATGCATGGGATCCATGAGTGGCTTAATACTAGGGCCATGACCAGAAGAAGGGAGGTGTAGTATGAGGTGAAAAAATACAGGAAATAGATGAAAGAAGAAAGCCAAGGAAGGGACATAAATTTATAAAAGAAATCCAAGGATCCAGGATGATGGCATTTAACAAACAGTAGCCAGCAAAATCATTTAATGCAATTTTAAAATTTGAGACAATAGAAGCTCTGCTAGCAAGTATAACTAGAGAATGCAAAATTGGAGTACTTGAATGGTCAGTTCTTTAAACGCTAAATTCTGCCAAATGTTCTCATTGTAACCTACAAGGACTACCCCTTAACCTGTTCCTCTGAAAACAGCAGTTAAATTTAGCTTGAACTATGCACACACATTGTATAGCAACAAATGGGAAGTAAAATTAAGGATAAGACAAAAAGCAGAAATGAGGTACAGATTGAGATGTAAGATGCAGAAGTCACAAAGGTAAGTTTAGCATCTTTTTTAATACTATGAAGATGGTAGTACTGATTGCACTGATTAGGAAACCCAAGGTAGCAAGGGTGAGAAAGATGGAGAGAGAGACAGCATACTATAGACCCAATCCACTTTTTGTCCCAAACTCACTCTATAAACAAAGGACGTAACTGCCCATTCTCCTAGTAATGTTCATTTTTATTAATTTAGTACACACCTTTGCATCACCATCATACAGTGTTAAACTGTTAAATGATTCCCATAAATTAACGCATTTTAATAAAACTTACCCTGTACTTGTATTTACAATGAACTGTGACAGGCATTGTAGAAAAACATAAAGATATGAAAATAAGTCTTTGACGTTAAGGAGTTTATTTTATAAACTTCAGATACTACAGAATTCTTTTATATCTAAAAATCCAATGTCAAACTAGATATCACTCCCTGATCTTATAAATGAAGGGATGCTAGAAATCTTTAGTCTTCTTCCATAATTGTGTATCTAAGTCTTATTTAAGACCTACTCCTTATCATTCCTGATGCCCTCCCTTTACCACCTGAGTTTCAGAGATTTCCAGTTCTTTGGACCATCCCCAATACCTAGAATAATGCTTAAAACATATATACTCTCTATGTATGTATATATACACATATATATTTACACACACACACATAGAATAAAGGAGTAAACAAATATTAAAGGCCAGCCTGTATTAACAGGGATTCCCCCCCAAATTCCTTTCAGTACTCTAAGCCAAGAGTGACAAATTTGAGAAAATATTTACACTTTTTACTTAACTTGAAGTTATTGGTATATAATTTCAAAGAATATTCACAGGGAGAATGTACACTTGTGAAGCAGTATTTCCCTCGCCCCAATGGGTCTTTAATGGGAAATCTGAATTTTCATACAAGTCTTGCAAACATTTATTTTGCAGTTAACAAAGCCATCACTAAAATTCTCATGATTCCTTTTCGATGAATATTCATGTTACATGGCATTTCAAGGAGTTACAAGTAACCCAAGAAACATGTACTCACCAACTAAATGTAAAGTTTGAATTTTGGCTCCTATAGGAATTTTCAGTTTATTTTCAGGAGGAATTGGAAAGGCTCCATTACGATTACGAAATTTCCCTAAAATATGAACATGTGGCATATATGTCCAAATGGATTCTACCAACTCCAAATGAGAAGTTTCTACACCCTAGAAAATAATGACAAAGCAAGCATAAGACAGTCTTTTAATTTAGCATCCAAAGCTTTTATTTCTGTACCACAAGATGCTAACTATACAATGGAACTTAAAAGTTTGTGACAGATGAGATTTGCATGTGAGTGAATATTTCTATCATTCTTTGGTCTACTATTTCATCAACAGTTGATGCCAAAATGTCCAACCATGTGTACTCACCACTAAGTTTGGGCATGCCTGCAAAGCTTCTAGGACTCCTGGAATGCTAAAAGCTTCATGGCCCCTTACTCTTCGCCTCTCAAGGTACCGGGGGGTGAAGGCCATATAGCTGTTCAACATCCGGCATCTTCTTTAATAGTGTTAGAAAACTGGAATCTGTAAAACCTGAGAAGTCCAGAAGTATTTAGAGACAGAGTCATCTTTCTGTTCATTAACACTTAATAGGCACTTGTGATTTTTACCAAAAGTTAAAAAAGAAAAGACTTCCTTTTCAAATTTCCATAAGGCTGAATAAATACAACAGAAATGTACTTTTTTTAGTAACAGAGGGAATGTGTCAGAAACTCCACTTACTCTGAGTTAACAGTTTATGGAAGAGGCTTTTATTATTGACTTTTTGGTTCTTTTGCCTTTAAGGCATAGAAGTCTTCAACAAAGAACACACTTTTAACCCAGATAACTTGGACCTATTTGGTGAATGGAGCGGGACCACCCACCTGATCACCACCACCCTCCTCCTCCTCCCCCAAGGGTACTCTCCGGTCTCTAAAACCTTCAGGGCTCTGCAGAACACAAAACTAAAAATATAAATAAGATATGATCCTCATCTTCAGGAAACTCACAGTTCTGACTTAATTTCTATCTGAGATTATTCTATCCATTTTCTAATAATTATGCTAATGATACTCTGTCATATGTTTAACTATTACTCCCCTGGCATTTTAGACAATTCATTCTTTTGTAAAAGACAGATGCAAGTTAGCTAAGAGGACCAGAGTGATCCAATCTCAGGGGATGCTGAGTTATAGGAAGTTATCTATCAAGGAGACCATAGTAGGAATTAACAAGATGGGAAAAGAGAGAGGCAGGTTACTTCCACAGCAGGAGCTATTGGTTAAATAGGTGGGGAGACAAGTCTCATATAGATGCTATTTTATCTGTTACAAGGGCTTTATTTTTAATGAAAGCGGTCAGAGAGCCAACTGTCTACCTATTCACGACAAATAAAAATATTAACTGTCAAGAATAAAAAGCCCCAAATGACTAAGTCTTACATACTAAAGTTTTTGAAAGTTATTTTATTTGTAAGTTATTTCATTTAACATGTAAAGTCCAGACATGTTAACTTCAGTATCACAAAAGTGAAGAGTAAGGAGAGGCTACAGATTACTCGGTCTCTAATAAGAGTTTTTATTACTCTCTTGTATAGTAACTTTTAATGACTGAATGATTCAATGTGTTAACCATTTTGTTTTTTTCATTACACAACCAAATCAGAAAGGTTATTACCCCATCTACAAGCGTAAAAAATGAAGTTGAAAGAGTTTAACAGCTTCCAAATGGCAGGGCTGGAATCCAAAACCAAGTGTAACTTCTGACATGTTTATCCTCTTTTGTCATGTGTATTGCCTCCCACGAGAGAAATGGGCAAATTTCTACGTTCTTTACAGGGATGAGTGAGAATCCAAAGAGATCACATACATAAAACATAAAGTACTATTATATAAAGACTCTGGGTTAAACTCCAGAGAATAGGCCAGGGTGGCATTAGTGAGCAGGTTAGTGTAATGTTATCTTAGGCTAGACTGTTTGTTTCAACTCTGTTTTACATTCATTGCAATGATGGGAAGTCTTGGGCTCACAGGTTACTTATCACAGCCTAAATGTCAGCGAGATGCAGACAAATTCTCTCATTGGTAAGGGGTAGTGACAATAATGCTAAGACTGTATCACATGCTCTGCCATCCTGCCTTTATATACTGCATTAATCCCACTTCAGAATTCCTGCTGGCCTAACCTTTGCAAAAGCAAATCTAATATAAGGAATAAGACAATCATTTTCACACTGCCCTAATGTTTTTCTTTCCTGCTACAAAGGATAATTTTGGAAAAAGACGAACCCTTTGCCCTTAGAATGGCTTTTATTAAATACTTGAAAACAACTGTGGTTTGCCTCCCACAAACCTATTAATAAGTTCTAGTCTCAGGTCTTTGCAATGTTCTTCATGAGAAAGTATATACTGATAACTACTATGACCAACTTGTAAGAGTTACCAATTGATCTGATGACTCTCTTGAAACGATGGAGCATCCACCTGCACAATTCCAGTATTCCAGAGGTAATATGTTCTGTTCTACAGAACAAGACAACTATCTTCTCCTATCTTCTCCAGCCCTTCACTTCTATTAAGGCTTTTTTTTGGGGGTCCCTTCTCAACCTTATCCCATTTTCAAAGTCTCATAATCCGGACATCATAGAAAATGGATAGCTTTAAAAGACCGATTCATAATTGCAAAACAATAGTAATTAAATTGTACTAATTAATGAATTGGTGTTAACTGAAAGGAAGCCTTAACTGCCTTTTATTTTAACTCTTTCCTTAAGCCTTGCTTAGCTAAAGTCATTAACTTTCTTTTCAGGTGACCTCTTCAACTGGGAACAATCTGTTGTGGATAGTAGGCTAAATCTAAGTTCTTCACCTGTAAGGTCAGTCAGTGCCTTATTGGAGAATCTCTAAGATCTACTATAGGCCTTTTAAAGAAATTAAAGTTCTGTGGCCTATTTTACAAAAATGGCAAGTATTTATTTAACTAAAGTTTAGTTGCAGAGGAAATCTATGATGAAAGATGTTACCATTCACCAGAAAACCTGCATCATGGAGTAAAGGGCATACTGTCTAACGTGAGACACATATACACAGTTAACCAAATGCTCATGTTCTCCAATCACATGTGTGGAACAGGCTGATATAGTTACTTAAGCACAGGAAATGAAAAAAGCAGACTACTAAAACAATACAGCCTCAGGTAAAATGCATTTTATAAACTTAAAACCCAACACAAATAATTTAGACAAAATCTTGCCTCCCTACAAGGTGACTTAAATTGTCTTTCTGAAGACAACAAGTAACTTTTTATGAAACCATTGTTACTACTTTCCAGAAGGACACTACTGTACCTTATAGACTAAAGTCACTTACCACTTGGCATGTATTCCCACCACCGCCCTGCACAGAGATCCACAACTCTCACAACTCGCAGATAAAGGGTCACTGCTTCCTTAAGCTTCCGGGAAAGACATTCCATACACATGATATCCTGCAGAGGGAGGTACCTTTGTGAGAGAAAGAAACTCATATTTATCAAGTGTTTAAGTATTTCCTCTATCAATAAGTTATTTTTTTCCTTCTTCCAATCTCCTACAACTCAAAAGAAATATGATCTTAAGACAGAGATTTAAAGCTAACACACATAAGGTCACATAGCTTTTTACTAAAAAGAAAAGTCAGCAAATACTCCAGTATCCAAATAAAGTACTGAGCTCCCTCCACAGGTCATTTGATAAAACTGCCTTTCTTTTGAGTTTTCATGGACAAAGAAAATCTAAAAACCAAAAAAACAAAGAAAATAAGAAAAAAATCTCAGTGCTTTTCAAGATGTAATGAGAAAGGAACCTGAGAAAGATCAGAGAGAATTACTCAATTTGAACATGGGCAATATTATTTCATATCTTTTACAGAATCTACTTCCTATAGGGATATTTTGCTCCCCTCTTAACCCCACCCTCCTGCTTCTGCAAACTCTACTATCTTCTCCATCAATAAATATGTATACTAGTTATATAGTATACAATTTCTTTTCCCAGATTTTTTTCTTTTTACCTTTAAGGTCACACACTGATAAAAGTATTGCGTAAGTATTAAGACACCTCATCTGAATTACAACTTCCTGTTTCCAATCTTATTATCTTTTCCCGAAACTTTCGATTAACCCTGACTTTTGTTCTGTTATATATTCTGAAAGGTCTAGTTTTCTCTCTTAAGACCCCTCCACACACACCTAGATTAATTAAATTTTTTGAAAAGTTAAAGATACCTTTTACTGAACCTGTATTGCCTCACACTCTACTATATTCATTGTTTCATAACAACCTTAAAAGGTAACTAGCTGGTTGCTGTTTGCCACAGAGCCCTCTACCAGTCCTTTATCTCCCCCGTCTCTGACCTGCTGTGTTCCATACCCGTCTGTGGCTAACGGTTAACCTTGGCCAATGAGAGGCACCAGCTGGAGGGCTCCAGGTGGTAATGCTGCCTTTCTGCTGCTGTTAATCCCCTAGTTGAATTCTCCATCAGCCCTTACTTATTCCCTAAACTCCACCTACATCTCTAAATAGTCCCTTCATTAAATTATCTTCAAATTCCTGGTAAGTGTATTTTCTGTTATCTGCTGGCCCTTCACTGATGTAGCAATACTATTATTACTCCATTTTACAAGTGCTGCAAAATGTCACATGGCTAGGTTAAGAGGGAGAAAGGGTCAGGAATGGCAACAGTTTTGTCTAACAGTAACTCTTAACGACACTGCCAATTCTAAAAGAAAAGTCCACATATGCCTGTCGAATATTTATCTGATCCATTTTTTTCTACCTCTCATTCTTCTTCTTAACCCCTTTAAAATGATTTAAATAAAGAAAATCAAATCAAATCTTCTACAAAATAAAGCATTACTGCTAGCCATAACTTAATTTAGTTTCTATAACTTAGATATAAGTAGAATAATTTTCAGAAACATGACAACACATTTTATAAACAATGAAAAACATTAAATTTGCTTTCTAAATAACTTTTGCCACTGTAATTTTTTCCCTAAATATTATTTAATGTATTTGCCTAGGTTAAAATTGTATTCCCTTTAAATGCAAACAGATCAATAATCACAAAATCAAGATTATTTTACATCATATTTTCCCTAAGAAGTAGAATATTTTTCTTCATAGTTATATAGTCAAAGGACGAGAGTTCAAAAGACAGATCAAATACAACACTTTAGAAAAGACAGCACAGCAGGGACAGCAAGATTAGGTTTCTTTTAAGCAAGGCCACAGTTTTTCTTGTTTTATGAAGACATGCTAAGTAGTTACTCCACCACCACAATGAGTCCTCAAATCAAAATTTTAGAAGACTAAAAATGAAACAAAATTTAGTGTGTCTTTAGAATACACATATTATCAAGCTCAAGAACTCAGTTCATGGTTCTTTCTACATTCTGTCAAATGCTCTATGTTTTCTTCATTGTAACTAACATTGTATCTTCCTTCTCTACTTGATTCAACGCCTTCCATTTGAATATTCTGTTTGAATTGCAAAATGTTATCTGACCTGTTTTCAATTTAGAATATGGTCCAATGGCCAAGTGTGGTGGCTTCCGCATGTAAATTCAGCACTTTGGGAGGCCAAAATGGGAGGATCGCTTGAGGCCAGGAGTTAAGACCAATCTAGGCAAGAAACCAAGATCCTGCCTCTACCAAAAAAAAAAAAAAAAAAAAAAAAATAGCCAAGCGTGGTGGTGTGTGCCCCTAAGGCAAGAGAATTCTTAAGCTCAGGAGTTCCAGGCTGCAGTGAGCCATGATCATACCCTGCACTCCAGCCAGAGTGAGACTCTGTCTCAAAAAATATATATATATGATATATGGTCCAGTTTTTTTTTCACAATACATCCTAGCATTATCCAACTTTATCCCTAGAAGCAATTTTATCTATGCTTTCTTACAGAATTTTAAAGGCTTTATTATTTAATTCATTGATCCATTTGGAATTTAGCTGTAAGACATGAGATAAAAATGTGCTTTTATTTTTTTTCTCCAAACGGTTTGCAGACTGAGACATCATTGCTGAAGAGTCCACCCAGCTTTTCCTCACTAATGTGACTGCAACCTTGTTATAAACTAGATCTCCACATGTATTTGAATTCAACCTATGTTTGTCTCTTTTACCCAACTGTCTGGCTAGCTTCTCCAAAACATATTTTAGAATGTATCTGAACATCTGGTAGGGCAAGATTTTTTTCTGAAAATTTTTGGCTATTCTGACAGAACTGTTTTCTGCCAGATGAATGTTAGTATCATTTTGTTCTGTTAAAAAAAAATTATCATTTTAATTTGGTCTTCTAATCCCAGACAGAACTGAACTAGCAAAACCTACAATGTGTCACAGAATAACAAACTGCAGGAAATAATGACATAGAAATTTATATTAGAAAAAAAAATACAGTGCCTGGGGTCTCCTAAAATAACTGTTACCACTATTTTAAAACTTCATAATCTGCAAATATTCATTTGTAGAAATTCAAAACATTGCTAAGAACTTCATATATAAAAATATTTTCATAGGTAAACAACCTAAAAATCCAGATGCTTAGAGAAGTTAATTGCAAATATAATTACAGAAAATAGAAAAACTGAAAACAATCTAGATGTTAGACAAGGAAAATGGTATCATGTTATTTATACATTCCATAGAATAGTAAGCAGTTAAAAAAAATTATGAAGACCATGTAGCAATATGAAAAAAGGCAGAATAACCATTAACACCAAGTATTTATGCTTTCAGTGTGCTAAGCGCTTTAATGCGTTATCTCACTGAATCCTAATAATATTGCCATTACATCTATTATTAGTCTAGAGCTAGCAAATAATGGATCCAGGATTCAAACTCAGGTCTCTAATTTCAGAGACAAAGTATGTTAGAATTTATTTATTTGAATTATATAAATCAGGACAATGATTGAAAGGAAGCAGTGGAAACCAGAATGACAGTTTTCCTTTTTTTTTAAAAAAAAAAAAAAAAAACAGTTATGCAGTTTGGATAAAAATATGATTTTTTAAGTATTTTTGTGTTGTGTCCATCATAAAACAACTTTAATGTATGCACTGCATTTAGTTACGATGGGTATTATTTCACAACACTTTGTTACAATCACTTACACGTATGTTTCTCACTGTGGGCTGTAGTTAGAAAAAGTCAGAAACACTGCCTTATATTGTACAGTGTACATACAGAGTACTGTTATAATGCAAAAACAAAAGTCAACAAATCTATGAGTCAATAAAAATTTCAAGAAGCCTAGAAATGTTAACAGTTTAGAGAAAGGCTGTCCAACAGAACTATCTGTGACAAAAGAAATATTTTCTATCTATACTCTGTTGTCCTATACAGTAACCACTAGCCACATGACTAATGAGCACTTGAAACGTAGCCAGTGCAACTAACAAACTGTATCTTAAATTTCTATTTAATTGAAATGTAAATGTTGCACGTAGTTGGTAGCTACCATATCAGACAGCACTGCTTCAGGGTTTGCTCTTATCCATTCCAGGTAGGTACTTCAACCAAACACAATCTTACCTAAAAATATGGCAAAGTACTTCATGTGAAAGTTGATTCATATAGTCCTTTGTTTCATCTGCTGTCATTTCTTCTGGAATTTCATTATTCATGATACATGTTTTCACACTTTTCTTTCGTGGCCCCATTGCTGTGCAGTCTCCAGTATCAAAGAGAGAATCTTCCCCTTCTGTTTACTTGAGTTCAAAGCACCTGAAAAGCAAACAGAGAATGAAGTGAGTAAAAAAACACACCACCTATTAAAACCCAGGTTAAAGAATGTTTATTTTAAAACACAAACAGGCAAAGGTATCACAATGGTACATATCACATTCAAATTAATAAAAATATTTGCTCTGTGCAAGAAGCACAGAATATCTTTTTCTGAAGACAAATGGAGAATCAACTTCTGAAGAAAATATAAATATGCATTACTTAGAATGAGCAAAAGTTCAGAAATCATGAGTCCTGCGTTTTGATTTGTACTGTTGCTTCTTAGCTTATTCACTCAATTTCTCCAAGCATCAATTGCTTCATATGTAACGTATAATCATTAAATGAGGAATCAAAACCTTTTCCAGCTCCAGGAGCTTGTGATTCTATGACTGCCTCTAATGTAGCAGAAAGTAGAGGAGATTCTTGGGTTCTAGTCTTGGATCTGCCCCCAAATTACTTCTATAATCTTGCATCAATCTTTAAAATTCTTCATTCTCTCACCTATAAAGTCAGTAATTAAGACTACACCAATATGTCACAGACCCCTTTGTAAATCTGATGGAAACTAGAGAATTTCTCCTAAAAAATAAACACAAGCTTGTTATACAATTTCAGAGAAAGAATGAAGCATCCCTTCTCCCTCTCAATACTGAGAAGGTACTTCACTTCCGTATCACATGTACTTTTTTTTTTTCTTTTTTGAGACAGAGTCTCGCTCTGTTGCCAGGCTGGAGTGCAGAAGCAGATCTCAGCTCACCGCAACCTCCACCTCCCGGGTTCAAGTGGTTCTCTTGCCTCTGCCTCCCGAGTAGCTGGGACTACAGGCTTGTGCCACCACGTCCAGCTAATTTTTGTATTTTTAGTAGAGACGGGGTTTCACCATGTTGGCCAGGATGGTCTCAATCTCTTGACCTCGTGATCTGCCTCCCTTGGCCTCCCAAGGTGCTGGGATTACAGGCGTGAGCCACCATGCCAAGCCCATTTGGTTTTTAAAATAAGCTTTAGAGAAGGAGGAAGGAAGAAAGAGAAGAGGAGACAAGGGAGGAATGGAAAGGGAAAGTAAGGAGAAAATGGGTTGAGTGAGCACCCAGGTAGTTTTTTGTTTTATTGATCAGCATGCAGAATTAACACCTTAATTCTCAAATTTTCTAGGAATATTTTAATAATGGTGGTACAGATATAGGAAAGTTTATAGGAAATATTGGTCTCTTTAATATTAATGGCTTTGTAGATGGAGGTGACACAGGATGAAAAGAGGTGCATTCACATTCATTTAAATATGCCTTGGCACATTTATTTTGAATGCTACTTGTGGATCTAGCACTGTAAACAAAGGGCCCAGAGGCAAGTGGAGACAGACAATCAAATAATCATGCAATGAGTTCAGAATTACACATGGAGATAACTGCTACAAAGAAAGTAAACACAGTTCTAAAGCCTCATATAATAAGGGACCATGGGTCACTAAAGGTTCTCCTAAGAAAAAGACAATTGAGCTGGTAACTGAAGGCAGAGCAAGAATTAACACCACAAAAAGTAGGAAGAAAAGCATTCCTGGAGATACACAATCATGTGCTGGATTCTGCAAAGGGGTTTGACTCTTTTAAGGAACTGAAATAAAGCCAAAGGTATTCAGGTACAGAGGATGATAAAAAGAGAATAAGATAAGGCTGAACTGCCAGCAGGGGTCTTAATCCTCATTGTGACAGGAAACTACTAAAAGGTCTTAAAAATGAGAGAAGAGCAATATACTTCAAGGGCCCAAGCATTCAGGCATCTCAGTAAGAGA
Source organism: Ateles fusciceps (assembly GCA_036589455.1). NCBI lineage: Eukaryota > Metazoa > Chordata > Mammalia > Primates > Atelidae > Ateles > Ateles fusciceps. Next base: position 11,049,724 of record JAZHEH010001005.1, on the reverse strand, counting down.
AAGGCACCAGGTGGGCAGAGGGTGTTAAAGTATATGCAGTTCCTGAAGTTCCTTTGCTTCAGTGTAAACGGACACACACTACTAGGCAAAGTAAATCTTCATTATTTTTTGTACCTGTGTGTGTGTGTGTTCTGGTCTCTCTTCCCTCACTGAAAGGTTATGTGCTATTTATTTCTTGAGGCTGTTAGCATGCTTGCCTCTCATACCCCAAACACACACACACACACACACACACACACACACACACACACAATTACTTCTGGAGGCTGTCCGCATGCTTGCCTCTCATACCCCAAACACACACACACACACACACACACACACACACACACACACACACACACACACACCGCTCATTTGTTGTTTCTAACCGGTATGGCCTGGGAAACCAGAGAAATCAATGTGTGTGGACTGGTATCAACAGGTACCTGGCAGTGTGAGCCTAAAAAATTCTGCAAAAAGTAGGTATATGGGCTACACTACACTGAATTTCTGACATGTATCTTAACTTCTCAGAAGCTTACTCCTATGTTGTCCATCACATTTTGTCTAACAGGCCTCCGGAGAAATAAAGTTCATTCTCAGAACTATCCAAGCTAAAAGAAAAGTTATAAATAAACTTGCCTGCTTCTGATTATATCACTGCCCACCTTTTCTTGTTTACTGCCATCCCTCCTCCAAATGAATCTTTCCATCTTATGATAGCTCCTGAAACCTCTAAGGTTACATTTGAACATGTAGTCAACAAATCCAATAGTCTCTTTCAGTGCTCCCCCATCTGACCCATTTGTATTACGGGACACTGATGACCACTCCTTTGAAACCCTCTCACCCTTTGGCTCCCAAAGTGGTATCCTCTTGATCCTCATCATTCCTCTAGGACCACTGCTCAGTCTCCTTTGCTAATTCACCCTCGATCCCTCTTCTCCTTGGTCAACTATACCCAATTCCAAGGATTTAGCTACTACAAATACACACACACACACACACACAAAACAAAAAAAGAAAAAAATTTTCAACTCTACCTCTTACCTCTCCTGAACTCTGAACTTTATTTCCTCTGCCTATCAGAAATTTTCTCCTCAATAACTTGAACATCCTTCACAAACACTATGTCCAAAACGAACTCCTTCATATCACGAATCCTCCCCTTCCCCAAAACAAAGATACACAGATATATACAAATAAACACACCTATTTTCCCTAATGTGTTTCACTAAATTCCTGAATTAGAAACCTTTAAATCATCCTAAATATATCCTGACTTCTCATTTCCCACAGATACTTGATTAGCTATTCTCACAGATTTTATCTCAAAACAGTTCTTGCATCCATTCCCATTAGCTTTCAGGACTCAACACTCATGTGCGCTACTGAAATGACTTACTAAATGATACCCATCACTGTATCCTCAGGGTCGAAGACAAGCTTAGCAGACACTATGCCTGCTGTAAGTAATTTACTGAATAAATGCTTACCATGCTATACTCCACACTGAAGCCACACTTATCTTTTTAAAACAGTCCTCTGATTTATAATGTTAAGTGAAAAAAGCAAAACATAGACTACATCTAAAGTATGATTCTAACAACATTTTAAAAATTAAAAAGCTTACACCCCTAAAAAATTTTTTTAAAAATATGATAAAAAACACTAATATGCTGTGTCGACACACAACATTTTATGAAAGATATACAACAAAATACTAACTGGTAACCTGGGGAGTAATAACAGAGGTTTAGGAAAGCAGAAAAAACTTTTTACTTTTCACTTCATATTATTCTCTATCAAGTGAAATTTTCAGAATGTTTTTAAGAAGTACAATATACATGGCCAAACAAAACAATTGGCCTACAAGGAATCCTGGTTCACAGAGGATAAAATCTTTTCAATCTAATCTCAAACCACCAGATGTTCCAATCTTATCTTCTTCCAGTCCTTACCACTTGCTCTCAATACACTCAGTCTAGCAGACCAGTATCTTCTTAGTTTCCCCAAACACTGTTTCATTCCTAACATGGTATTAACTCTCACTAGAAATGTCCTTCTCTTCCCTACTTTGCCTGGAAAACTGCCTGTAAAAATCTAGCTCACATATTAAGTCCTCCCTACTCACTCCTTCATTTGAGCTCCCTGTGGGACTTAACATATGCTTCCATAGCACTTTTTGTAGTGATTTATTAGTCGTGTTTCTGCTAAAAAATCTTGCCTCTGGGTGGTAACAATTCCTTGCTCATAATATATCCTCAAATATTTAATGTATGAATATCCATCGGTTTTTCCATTATTCTACATACATCCAGTAGCTTCAAGGCTGCTGCTAAAAACCATTTCATGCTCCTATGAGGCATTTGCTACCACAGCACTCAATGATCTTAGCAACAAGCTTATAGCCCAGGCAATAATGCGATCAGATTTTACTCCAATTACACACATAACAGCTATTCTGTAACATGAAAAAGCCTCAACAGGACTATTAACCAGCAAAGACTCATCTACCCACGAATTACCTAGATGATCAGACCAATCCTCCAGTTGTTATATTTTAGCATAAGTTCAGCTTCAAGAATCTTGATGATTGTTCATGAAGATCATGCTCTTGATTCTTCATTCCTTTAGTAAAAAGCTTTGTTTAAATCCCTTCTTCCTCCTTTTCTTTAAGTTCACACCACCTAATAACATCTTCCTCTTCTGATTCCACCTTTGACTGTTCCCTAGGATTTTGCAATGTAGTGCTTTTGTGTGAATTAGATTTAGTAGCCCTAGTGCACAAACTACACTTAAATTTTAGACTAAATACCCTGCACCTTAAATATTACAAATGTGTAGTTTACAAAACTACACATATTGAAAATTATATTTACTCACAGAAATTGTTATACAATATTACATTGAGGTTAGATCTCCAAGAAGCTAACAAAAACCTTCTTAACCTACAGTATCCTTTAACACTAACAAAAAAACTAAATTTTAAATTATTAAGACTAACAAAATTTTAGGTAAAACTATTCATATTTCCTATATCACGGCTGAATTGAAGACTTAGGTCTTTTAGTTCTTACTTGGCAGGCAGAATAGTAAGTGATACCCCTTCCCTAAGCGCATTATGGGGAAGGGACTTGTGGAGATGAACACTGAGGTAACGGAAAAGAACTCTATTATACACAGGAGGCTGACAGGACTTATAACCAGGAGAAATCTACCAGCCCTCTCAAGTCCAAGTAGATGTCTCTGAAAATGTTCAGGAGACAAAAAGCTTCCTCAATCAAGAAATATTTCATTTTCCCCCACCCTTACTCAGTCTTGATAAAGGACAACAAAGTAGCTTGAGCTAAAGTTGGCTACCTCTTCATTTAAGTGAAATACCTAGCTAGGCTATGCTGAGCATTTCATCTCAGGCATTGATGAATAAGGGCCTGGTTTCCCCCATATGAGAAAGAGAACATGAAATTCACACAAAGTCCCAAGGAAGTGGTGATAGTATCTCTTTTTAACGTGTACCCTTTCTTTTATTTGCTTTTCTTTTCGTTGGAAGAGAAACCAAAGCAAGTGAGGAGACATTGCCATGACTAGGCCTTTGTGTTTTTTTCTCACTCCTACCTCCAAAATACCACCATTTGCCACTAAACACCCTGCCTTCACTTGGGAAAACGGGCAAGGCAGAGAAGGTCCAAAGCAGTGGCAGGTTAAAAAATAAAGAGTAAAGCGGGTGGGGGAAGTCCAGTTACTGGCAGTAGAGAAAGATGAGTTGGAGGGGTCTTGCAGAGAAGTCATGGAGCACGAGGGGTAGGTGAGTGAGTACAGGCACACCTTGTTTTAATTGTGTTTCACTTTATTGTGCTTCAAAGATGTGTTTTTTTCAAATTGAAGGTTTGTGGCAACACTGCGTCAAGCAAGTTTATTGGTGCCCTTTTCCAGCCGCATGTGCTCACTTCATGTCTGTGTCACATTTTGGTAATTCTCACAATATTTCAAATCTTTTCATTATTATTATATGTCTTACGGTGATCCACGATCAGTGATTTTTGATGTTACTGCTTTGTTTTGGTGGTACCATGAACGATGCTATGTAAGATGGCAAATTTGATTGATAAATATGGTGTCATTCTAACTGCTCCACTGGCTAGCTGTTCTATCTCTGTCCCTCTCCTTGGGCCTCCCTATTTCCTGAGACACAAAGATATTGAAATTAGGCCAATTAAAAACTCTACAATGGTCTCTAAGTGTTCAAATGAAGAGTGGAGCATCACTCACTTTAAATCAAAAGCAAGAGACGATTAACTTTTGTGAGGAAGTCATATTGAAAACCAAGACAGACCAAAAGCTAGGCTTCTTGTGCCAAATAGCTAAGTTGTGAATACAAAGAAAAAGTTACTGACAAAATTAAAAGTGTTACTCCAGTGAATAAACAAATAAAGCAAAACAGCCTATTACTGATATAGAGAAAGTCTGAGTTGTATGGATAGAAACCAGCCACATTCCCTAAGCCAAAGCCTAATCCAGAGCAAGGCCCTAAGTCTCTGCAATTCTATGAAGGCTGAGAGAGGTCAGGAAGCTTTAGTAAAGTTGAAAGTTGGCAGAGAGTGGTTCATGAGTTTATGAAAATAAGTTGTCTCCATAATGGAAAAGCACAAGGTGAAGCAGCAAATGTTGATGGAGAAGCTACAGCAAGTTATCCAAAAGATCTACCTTAGATAATGGCTGAAAGTAGCTACAGTACACAACAGATGTTCAGTATGTACAGCCTTCCACTGAAATAATATTCCATATCAGATTTTCACTGCTAGAGAAGTAAATGCCTAGCTTCAAAGGAGACTGATTATCTTGTTAGAGAATGCAGCAGTTGACATGAAGTTGAAGCCAGTGCTCACTAAGCATTCTGAAAATCCTAGGGCCCTTCACAATGATGCTAAATCTACTCTGTCTGTGCTCTGTAAAAGGAACAACAAAGCCTGGATGACAGCATATCTGTTTACAGCATGGTATATATTTTTAAGCCTTCTATTAAGCCTTCTACTAAGATCTACTGCTCAGAAAATAGTTTCCTTTCAAAATACTGCTGCTCATTGACAATGCACCTAGTCATCCAAGAGGTCCATTACAGATACACAAGGAGATTAATATTGTTTCCATGTCTGCTAACACAATATCCATTCTACAGCTGACAGATCTAAAACTTTCAAGTCTTATTATTTAAGAAATAAATTTCATAAGGCTATAGCTGCCATAGACTGTGATTCCTCTGATGGATATGAGCAAAATTCAAAACCTTCTGCAAAGGATACACATTCTAGCAGCTGTTAAGAACATTTGTGTTTAATGGGAGGAGGTCAAAATATTAACTTTAAGAAGAGTTTGGCATCCAATCCTCAGGATGACTCTGAGGGGTTCAAGACTTCTGTGATTATAGAAAAGCAGGATTAATAAAAAAAAAAGACTTCAGTGGGGGAAGTCACTGCAGATGTGGTGGAAATAGCAAGAGAACTAGAATCGAATGTACAGCCTGAAGATGTGACTGAATTGCTGCAATCTCATGATAAAACTTGAACAGAGAAAAAGTTGCTTCTTACAGATGAACAAAGAAAGTAGTTTCTTGAGATGAAATCTACTTCTGGTGAAGATGCTGTGAACATTATTGAAAATGACAACGAAGATTTTAGAATACTACATAAACTCAGTTGATATGGCAGTGCCAGGGTTTGAGAAGATTGATTCTAATTTTGAAAGAAGTTCTACTGTGAGTAAAATTTTATCATACATCTCATGCTACAACAAAATATTTCCTAAAAGGAAGAGCCAATCAATGAGGCAAACTTCATTGTTGTCCTAAGAAACTGCCAAGCCACTCCAATGTTCAGCAACCACAACTCTTCAGTCAGCAGCGACTGAGACAGAGATAAGACCTTCCATCAACAAAAATATTATGACTCACTTAAGGCCAAGATTGTTAGCATTTTTTAAAATCAAGTATTTTTAAATTTTGGTATATACATTATTTTAGACATAATGATGTTGCACACTTAATAGTTATACTACATTGTAAAATCTAACTTTTATATACACAGGAAAACCAAAAAAATTTGTGACTTGCTTTATTGCAGTAGTCTGGAACCAAACCTGCAGTATCTCTGAGATACGCCTGCATAAATAACAAGAGAGTGTTACATATAAAGACTGTATTTTGCGGTACCAGGTGTTACTTATAGGCTTAGCAACTTCTAGACACTCAGACTCTGAACCTTAAGGAAATGTCAGAATGACAGAATTATAGAATCTCAGAATGTTAAAAGTTTAAGAGGAGCTGAGAGCCTACCTAACCTCACAGTTCTCAATTTTTTGTGGGTCACAAACCCATCTGAGAATATGATGAAAGTGGCACATCCGTTTTCCAGACTCATGCAAGCAGAAATACAGACACGATTGCAGGAGGTTCAAAGTCACATACATCAAAGCTCATCCAGTGACCTCAAAATATTCAGATGGCCAAACAGAACCAGAGAGGGTAAGGTGACAAATCACTTGCCCAAGATTAAATAGTGTCAAGGTTCAGGCTGGGATACAGGCTTTCTAGGTTATACTAAACATTCTATTATCAAGTCAGTCCTCTGTCACGGTGACTGTCTCCCTGCATTCCAGAGCAATGCTCCAATGCTCGGAGAAAGGCTTCAAGATGCTCTGATAGAACTGCCTCTGACCACACCCTACTTCACAAATTAGGGTTTATGGTCCATCTAATTTACGCTCCCATGCAGTGGTCTATATCCACCTTAGGTATGCTACAGTCATTCTGTGGCTGCCTGCTTAGCTGACCTTAGCCACAGGAAGCATTACTTTTGTCTTAGTGTTGCAAGTACATTCTTAAACCAGCGTTGTTTCCAAAAAGTGTTCTTCTCCACCTATGTTGTCAATTCAGAACTCCTTCCCATCCCAAACTCATATTATTTTTCTTTATCCTCATCAAAAATACCCCTGTGTCACTTAAAACTTCCCAGTGTTCTCAATGATCCTATCTGGTCAAGGGCTTTCCTGCCCTTCAGGTTCCTAATGCCTTTCTTTAGTTTCTATTGGCTTCAGCTTGCTAGTATCAAAGTAATCTTGCAAGTCACTTAATTTGACCTCACAGACCTTAAGTGACATCACTGAATATCTAGTGTATCTACTGACTAGGGCAGCCTCTCCTGCCTAAAGAAATACCACACCACATCCACCAAACTGCTCAGATAAAAACCACACACGAAAAAACCCCACCAGATTATGGTGCTGAATAAAGGCCTAGAATCATCCAGTTCAACCCTTCATTTTACAGATAAGAAAAGTGAGGCCTAGAGACATTAGATGGCTTGTCCAAAATCACAGAGGTAGAATGTACCAGTGGTGAATCAGGAATCCAGGTCTTCAACTCCTTTTAAATTTTATTTCCCTCTACCACCTTATTTTATTTTAGTATACCGCCAATTTTACTTCACTGTATCACCCTCTTATTGGAATCTAGTTGTCCCTCTTTCTCCTCCACTATGCATTAGTATCTGTTTGACTAAATATAGTTTGTACGTCTGGGCACACAGCTATTTAAACAAAGAGGCACACAAAAGTCTACATTCTTTACCCAGGGAGGACATCAGAATTACAGCATTACACATTTCAAAGAGGGGAAAGAAGGCTTACAGATAATCTAACATGTTAATTCTCAAAATGAAAGTTAAAAATTACAAGCAGACTTTTTTCAGTCTATGCCTATGTAATACGTATCTTCCAAACTGGACCTCCTCCTTCCCTGAGAAAATCATGGCTTTATGGAACTATTATTTTATCCTTCACTTGTGCTGGTGGGGTGGGAAAGGTGATTAAAAACCAGTGACCTAATCCAATGTCTTCCTTTGGCCGATAAAAAAATCTCAAGTTCAGCGAGAGGAAGGAGCCTAAAATAAACCATCAAGTTAATAGCAACTCTGGAACAAAATCAAGGTCTCCTGCTTTTCACTTTGTGATTTACACTGCTGGTATAGATGTATAAAACAAAGTTTTCCGGACAGAGCTTCTCATTGAACAGGAACCTTCCTAAGTGCCTAGTTGCCCTTGGCCAGCTTGGTGGCTGTAAAAAAAAGCACGGCAGACATCTCTTAGTCAAATTCTGGCTGTGCAGAGTGCAAGGAGAACATGCTTTTCAGGTCTGTAAAGACTCCATGAAAGGGGAGTTGAGAATCTGATTTCCATAGCTAGGGCACGGACCTCAAAGGCATCCAACACAGATAAGCAATCTGCAGCACTGAAAGGGTAATGGACCTAGAGAAGGTCACACAGTATGTAGGTGAAAGGGGTAAAACTAGAATTCGGGGCTCCTGATACTCAGGCGTGGCAGCCTCTCAAAGATGTGTTCACTGCTTCCTGCTCAGGGATATGCCCCTCAGTATGCTGAACACAGGCCTCCTTCACTTTACTGGCAAACACCGACTTAACATTAAAATCATGAAATTCGTGACGCTCGGAGTGGGAGACAAGTCCCAGAAGCTGTCCAGGGCAACACCCTCACCCATTTCATTGAGGAAAGTGGCGCCCAGAGACGGTTCTTTATGCTGGATTTGGGGGCCAGGTTCAGACAAGTAGGCAAACCCCGCAAGCACGGCCTAGAAGGCCAGGAACCACAAATGCAACCCCTGGTATCTCTGGGAGCTCTAGGCCCGAAGGGGGCCAGAGGCCGAGCCTAAAGGTTCGAAAACTCCAGAACCCCCATCCAGCTACCTCAGCCCTGCCGCACGCACTCCTGGCTTTGCCACCCTCCTCCCCGGTTCCCAGGCCCACTCGGTCGCCACCTCACCTACTCCGACCCTCCGTCTGTTATTGTGGTTGAGAGGGAGGGGACGCTACAGGCACTTCCCGCGGCCCCCACCGCTGAGGCGCTTCCGCTTCCGCCGCCGGTCGCCCATTTCCGGAGTCTTGTCATCGGGGGCTGGACTCGCAACCCATGTCCATATTGTGTGTGTAAAAAAAGCGTCGAACCGCGGCAGCCATGTTTAGCGTGGCATTTCGGACGGCCTAGGGTGCTGGTATTTCACGTAATACTAAAGCGCCATGCCGGAAGTACTCAGTCTGATGCGCCGGAACTAGTCTCCAGTGTGTGGTTTGGTCTTGATTTCCATTGGTGCTCTGCGGTCTTGGGTAAGCCTCTTTATCTCGCTTTTATCATTTGCGAAGTAAATAGGATCCAATAGAGATTTTCCCAGAATCATTCAACTAAAAATAAAGAACTTTTTTTTGAGAGGAAGGACGGGAGCGCAGTTAAAGATGTTAATGTTAAATCATCCGGCTGTGATTTCAGGACATTGTCTTTGCACGTAAGTAATAGTATTTTACAGTCCAAAGGGATTTCACATCAGTGTCATTAAAAACTCTACACGACTCTGACATGTAGACACGGATCAACTTAATCACCTTTTTGGTGGTTTAATGGATAAGGAATTCTCTTCAGAGAGTTTAATTGACTTGCACAATGTCACACAGATGGACTGAAATTCAGATTTTTTACCTTTTAAATTCTGTGTTCTTGCACTTATATACATATAATTAATATGGGCTAAAAATGCCTAGATTTAAATAGAGACAAATACCACTTAGGAAAGTTAGTGTGCATTAAAGCCATGTAAGACAGGATTTGAAAGACGTAAGCATTGATTAGTCTATGCTGCTGGAGAAGAAAAATCTAAAGAAAGCTGGGGAATCCCCTATTTCTTCTTATTATTTTCTTGATTGATACCAGACCTACGGGACTTTCCCCCTCTTTCCCCAGTATGGTTCAGCACCTTGGGTTTCACCTTGTCTTAGCAGTGACAGTTTTAGCTATCCCGTTCCATATGTCAAACCATGTATCTGTTTTTTGATTTGGAGTTTTGGGAGGACAAACAAAACTTCATCATATTCATGTACTATTCATCTTAATCTCAGCTTTCATATTACATTCTTCCTGTAAGTGAAGACAAAACTAAATGTTCATGCTATTTGCTTCTGTCAGTATCTTTCGTATTCAAACTTTAATAAAGGAAACAGGCTTTTCTGTTTCCTAGATCTTTCTGAAGAATAAATAGGAATTAGGAAAGTTTCTAGTTCAGGCATGGCATATTTAGAAGGCATGCAGTATGATTTATTTAAGCACAATTGGCCTGAATTTTTAATTCAATAGCATATCATTTTCATTTTATTAGCATTCCTCTTTTCATAAAAAGCACTGTGGTGGGGCTTGAACACTCATGAATAAGAAAGGTCTCCTACCTCAAGTTTAGAAAATTAAAACACACCCATAAATCATTGTAATAAATGTTAGAGATATTTTCTCAGTGCTATGAGTAGTATTTATAAGATATCAAAACTAGTTTTAACATTTTTAGGTAGAGCATGTAATATTTATACCTTCATCTTTAGGATTTATTTGTACCTTGATGATACAGGTTTTCATTAAGAAGGTCCTAAGTCAGTGTTTCTCCTATACAGTGGCATCATCATGGGGTCTCTGAGTGCTGCAGAAAGTTTGCCTTACACTGTATGACCTTAAACCACTGTGTTGTTTTAATTTTCAATCCCTACTTTTTAATTAAATTCTAAAATATCTCTTCTCATTCATCCATGGGTTCTAGTGTCAGCCTCTCTTCTTCCTTGAAATTCTTTAGGTACAAAAACAACAGATAATCCCTTTGTTAGAACGATGACTAACATTCAAGAGAAGTTTTAGTCAGGGATAGTGGTTGGAGTTTGTTCAGGACCAGTTCATATGGCTGTGGAGCCTGTTGAGTGCACAACTGCAGAATTACTATATATATCAAGGTTATTCTTACTACCCTTAGACTCGGTGTTTATGGCATATCTCTGCTAGAGTTTAAATACAGGATTTTTTTTTAGAAGGTAAAAAGAAAAAACTATTGTAGCTGTGTTGACTGAGAAATTGTACATTTAGTAGTCAGCAATGCAGGCTTTAGAACCAGAAAGACTTGGTTAAGTGTGAGTTCCTCTGCTTACTGGCAGAGAGACCATGGGCAATCACTTCAGCTCTAAGGCTCAGGTTTGTTAAAACAGACGTTATGGTACCTATGTAACAAGTCACTCCAGAATTTAGTAGCCAAAAATTTGATCTGCCATGATTCTGTAGGTTAACTGGGCTAGGCTGGGCAAGTCCTAGCTTGCAGTCTCTGGCATTTAAAGTCAGATGTCAAACTGGGGCTATAGTTAATCTCAGGCTCTAATGGATGGTACATTGATGGCAGTTGAGGCTGGCTGCTATCTAGATGCTCAGTTGGAGCTATTTATCAGAGTGCCTACACTTTCCCTCTGATTTGGTTTCTTATAACATGGTGTTTGGGTTTTCCCCCTCTGATTTGGGTTGCTCATAGCATGGTATTTGGGTTTTGACAGGGAGCACTTGGAAGTAGAATGGGAAAAAGGGAGCTATTCCAAGCAAAACAGGAGGAAGCTACAAAACTTCATATAGTCTAGCCTCTGAAGTCCCAGGAGTGACTTCTGTCATATCCTGTTCAGTCAAAAAAGCCACTAAGCCAGCCCGGATTCAAGAGAAGAGTAAGAGTCGACCTTTTAATTGAAGGGATAGTGAAGAATTTGTGGCCATCTATAATTTACCACACTATCTCATGGTTTTTAAATTTTAGATTTTTGGATGTATGTATATTTTATTAGCACAAGCATCAAAAAGCAAGTCTTATAGTCCCAACAGCCCAATCTTGTGTTTATGCATGAATAATCTCATACATGATTTTTAAGAAGGATTGTGATAAAATATATAACATATTTGTCATTTTAACCACTTTAAGCACACAGTTCAGTAGAATTATGCATATTCACATTGTTGTGCAACCATTCCCACCACCTATCACCATAACTTTTCTATCTTCCCAAACTGAAACTCATTAAACAGTAATTCCCCATGCTCTCCTCCCCTCAGTCCCCTGGCAACCACCATTCTACTTTTTGAGTCTATGATTTTGACTATCCTAGGTACTCATGTAAGTGGAATCATAACAATATTTGTCATTTTGTGTCTGGATTCTTTCACTTAGCATAATATCTTGAAGGTTCATCCATGTTGTAGCATGTATTTAGAATTTAATTCATTTTTAATATTAATAAAAATATTGTTTCTGAAGAATATTTGCATATATATTCCACATTTATCAATTCATTATGTTATTGTTTATTTTTGAGATTAAAAACATAAAATTTACCATTTTAATTCTGCATTCCCTTTCATGTTTAGATTTTAGTTAATGCATAATAATTTTACATATTCAAGGGATACAGAGTGATATTTCAATACATGTATACAATGTATGATCAAAGCAGGCTAACAAGCATATCCATTCACCTTAAACATTTGTTGTTTTTTTGCATTGCAAACATTCAAAATGCTCTCTTTTAGCTTTTTGAAATATACAGTAAGTTATAATTAATTATATTTACCCTACCATCAACAAATGAATGGATAAAGAAAATGTGGAACATATATACAAAATATGTATATAAAAGAATGAAATCCTGTCATTAGAGGCAACATGGATGAACCTGGAGAACATTATGTTAAGTGAAATAATTCAGGCACAGAAGGATAAACACTGTATGTTTTCACTCAAATGTGGGAGCTGAAAGGAATTTTTGAGCCGATCTTACCCATTTTTAAGTGTACAGTTCAGTAGTATCAACTATATGCTTGTTGTTCAACAGATCCCTAGAACTTTTTCATTGTAAAACTGATATTCAATATCCATTGAACCAGAGCTCCCCATTTGCCCCTCCCCTAGTTCTGGGAACCACAGTTCTTCCTGTTTTTGAGTTTGACTGCATTAAATACCTCATAGAAGTAGCTTCATACACTTTGTCTTTTTGTGACTGACTTATTTAACTTAGTATGAAGTCCTCAAGGTTTTAAGACTGAATAATATTCCATTGCCTGTATATATCACATTATCTATTCATCCATCAATGGGCGTTTGGGTTGCTTCTACATTTTTGTTATTTTGAATAATGCTGAAATAAACATGAGAGTGAAAAATATCTTATTGAGATCTTGTTTTCATCTTTTTGCATATATACACAGAAGTGGGATTGCTGAATCATAGGATAATTCTATTTTTAATTTTTTGAGGAGCTACCATACTCTTTTCCATACCAGTTACACTGTTTTATATTCTCATAACAATGTACAAATGTTCCAGTTTCTCCACATCCTCACCCTCATTTGTTTCTTGTCAGGTAATGTTTATAATCCAGATAGAACAGTGCTTGGCAGGCAACACTCTGTAAATGTCAGCTGTTATTATTTGATTGTTCAGAGACCTTTTTTCCTTCCTGCTTCTCAGCTATTTCTAGATAATTGAAGCTGAATTTGTAGCATATGATATTTCTGAAGTTCACTTTCAAAGTGCCCTATTTTTAACCAAGTAACATAAGAAAATTATGTGCAAGGCTGTTGTATGTAGGTGTATACATAGAGAATTGCAGTTTCAAAACCAACACAAGGTGGTAGATTAAGAAGAAACAAAAACAAAAAACCTGTATTGAAGACTTTTATGCTTTTATAAGCATGAACTCTGAGTGAACATTAAGCAATATTAGTCATTAAGGACATTGCTGTTCATTTTTAATTTGGGTCATACTGCACAAGATCATGTTTATGTGACAAGAAAGTGAAGAGGGTAAGAGTGAAACAGGAAATTCAGCAAGCTTATTTTTTAAAAATTACCTTTAAGTGTTATGGTCTCAATGTGTTCCCCAAAATTCATATGTTGAAAACTGATATGGTTTGGGTCTAGGTCCCTGCCGAAATCTCATATTGAATTGTAATTTTCAGTGTTGGAGGAGGGACATGATGGGAGGTGATTGGATCATGGGGGCAAACTTCCCCCTGCTGTTCTTACGAAAGTGAATGAGTTCTTATGAGATTTGGTTGTTATGTGCTTGCTTCCCCATAACCTCCTACCATGATAGTAAGTTTCCTGAGGTCTCCCCAGAAGCAGAAGCATGTACAGCCCGCAGAACCATGACCTGATTAAACCTCTTGTCAGGTATAGGTGATGGAGGGATGGTGGCAACAAACCACCTTGCCGTGAATGTACCTGTGCAACAATCTTGCATGATCTGCACATGTACCCCAGAATCTAAAGTACAATAAAATAAATAAATAAATAAAGCACAAAAAATAAAATAAAATAAATTACCCAGTCTGAGATATGTCTTTATAGCAGTGTGCAAATGGACTAATACGGAAACCTAATACTCTTTGCAACAGTGTTGAGAGGTGGAACTTTTTAAAACATGATTAGATCATGAGAGCTCTGCCCTCACAAATAGATTAATGCTGTTATCACAGGAGTAGGTTCCTGATAAGGAGTTTGGAGCTCGGCCCTTTCTCTCTTTTGTGCTCTCTGTCTCTCTGTCTCTCTGTCTCTCTGTCTCTCTCTCTCTCTCTCTTCTCTCTCTCGCTCTCTCTATCTTGCTCTTGCTCTCTTGCCCATCTACCTTCTGCTGTGAGATGACACAACAAAAAAGCCCTCTCCAGATGCAGGTCTTTCGACTTTGGACTTCCCAGACTCCAGAACTGTAAGAAATAAATCTCTGTTCTTGCTCTTTCTGTGTGGAACCTGGGATTCAAGCTGCATGCAGGAAGCACTCTAGCAGGGACTCTGGCCTAGCAAGAGTCACTGTTTTCCCCTTTTCTTCCTTTTCACCCAGTAAAACCCTCCTGTTCTCATTCTTCAAACTATCTGTGAGCCTAAGTTGTCATGGCCGTGGGACGGACAAGGACCCTGTCTTTAACCCTGTCTTTACCTAAACTAAGGAAAAGGCCTGCAACATTTTTGGTGCCCAACATGGGGCTCAAGAATTGTGTCTAATACAAGAGGCTTAGGACACAGTCATCTTATTAAACATAATATCTTTATAAATTACCCAGTCTCAGATATTCTATTATAACAGCACAAAACAGACTAAGATTAATCTAATCATATTTTCTCTGTCACTACTTCTAGTTCATATCTTTTAGTTGGATTAGCAGTGAAATGAGAGCAAAGATGTTAGAAAAAAATACATTGAAATGCCAAAAATTCTAAATTCATCACTTCTTCAGGCAGCCAACATTTATTTAAAGTCTGTTTAACACCTGGGAATATGTTAGGCACCAGGGCTGCAGAGATGACTAGGAAACAGTCTCTACTCTCAAGTTAGTGGGGACACATGATCTATAAAGAACACTTCAGCAAAATTTAGGAAATTCTGTCACAGTGGAATGCCAGGATGCCTGAATAGCACAGAGGAGAGGCATAATATAGTGAAATTCATAGAGTAAGACAGTGCAATGGTGTTTGCCAGAGACCGGAGGGAAAGGGAAATGGGGAACTATTAGTCAAAGGGTACAAACTTGGTTATACAAGATTAGAGATCTACAGCATAGTGCCTATAGTTAACAATACTGTAGAATGTATTTACAAAATTTGTTAAGAAGTTACATCTTACGTGTTCTACTCACACATAACATAATGAGAAGACAGGAAGAAACTTTTGGGGGTGATTAATACGTTTATAGCATAGATTGTGATAATAGTTTCACAGGTGTATATTTATCTTCAAACTCATTAAGCTTTAAATATTAAATATATGCAATCTTTATATGTCAGTCATACCTCAATAGAGTGGTATTTTTTAGAAAAAAAATCTTTCAACATCTTTTTTTTTGCTTAAACTGAGCCTTAAATAATATATATGTAACTTGTTAATCAGACTTCCAAGTACAAAATGCATTGGTTTTAGCCTACCTTTTCAATCTATTTACCTTTACACATAGCGTATTTTAGCTGAGCATAGGACTCACTTCTTCCCGTCATAAACCTGATGACTCTCCAGCCCTAGGTGAGTAAACAATTTTTTGTTTATGCAGAAGGTGGATCAACCTTATTCAGCTATTGCAAAGAAAGAAAAGAAGATGCTGGTGAGCTGTGCCCATCTAGGTAAGTCTAACACTGGAACAGAAACTGATGGTCCTTATGTTCCAAAAGTAACTGGGAGAAAACAGTTGTGCTTCTTATAAGTTGGGTACATTTTGAGTCTCACATAGTTCATTTATTCATTCAGCAAATATTTTCTGAGTGCTTTCTCTAGGGCCAGACACTGTTAAGTGCAAACAACCAATTGTGATGAGAAGTGGATATGTTTCTATCTGTAGTTTGATTAGGGAGTTGGGGGACAGAAATCACATAACCATACTGATAGATCAATTTTTCAAAAATAAACAGATGGTAGTAGATACATAGTTAAGTTTTATCCAGTGTAGGAATTAATGAATAAATGGATAAATATAATACACTTGATTTTTCCTTTTAAACATTTCAATGATTTAATAAACCAAATCTTCCTAAATAAATAAAACTCATAACTCTATTAAATATACAAATATAGCAAATGACAGCTTCTCAAACAGCCACTAATCTTTAGTCTTAATAAAATTCTCATCTCTTCAATTTAATATTCTAAGTTTAAGCCAGTACTTGATTAAAAATTTAAAATTTCAGTTATAAGACTTATCTATCCAATTCCTTAACATGCTATAGTTTTTGAAAATATGACAAACATTTTACGTATTAATCATATGCTATTTCTTAATGCCAAATAATAATAATAGGTGTGACTTAATCTTAATTTCTTTGCTTAAATTTGACCTTTTGGCATAGACATTTAATCGTGTAAGGAAACTTTATATTTCCCATACCTGGGGACTGCAGTTGCATACCGATTGCGGGGAATGTTTGGCTGGGTTTCAGAATTCTCTTCTTCCCATTCCCAAACCTTTTTTTTTCTTTTTTTGGATCATGAGCTGTAAGGACATGAGACTGGAGTGGCTGCAGCCATTTTTCTTATCTGATAGATAGAGTTTGTATGGGAGATGATGAAACTAGCATTTAATAAAATTCAGGGACAAGCAGAGGGCAGAGATGGAGACTGAGACTTCTGACAATGTTTGAGTCCATGGATACAGCTGTGCCTGAATTGTGACCCACCCTAGATCCTCCTAATTGCATGAGCCTGCACATTTCTTGCTTGGCCTAAGCTGTTTGATTCAGATTTTTATCTCTCTTAACGGAAAGTATCCTGACATATTTCATAAGCTGTTGTAGTCATTAACCTCCTTTGTTACTCCAAATCTTCAGAAAACATTTGTTACCCTAAATAGCCTTGAAAGTGCTTGAGGAATAAGGAAGATGTCGGGTGTGGGGTGGCTGTGGAGTCATCTGCACCAAAGTGGTGGGGATTGAGGCAGCAGTATCCAAAGATGAAATGAGTTACCAATGGAGAACTTTGCAAAATTAGGGATACAGAGCAAATAGTTGCCATAAGGACATAAAGGCCCTGGGATCCTCTGCAATTGTGAGGTCACCAGACTTCTTGTGGTTTGTGGAATGAGAAGTCAAGTCATGTTTTTAGGATATAAAAGTGTGTGCACCAGAAGGCTAAGATCTGTAGGTGACATTTTCATGCTTTCTACCAAGATAACAAGTGTTTCTGTTCCTGGCAGTATCGAAGCTTATTATAACAAAAACAGACAAAACAGTTTACTGCAATAGGGACAGCAATATAACTAGGGATTGAGCTTCGGCCAGGTCTGAGAACAATCTTAGACTCAAAGATAGCGTATAGATCTGTTGTTTGCTTGACCTGCATTTATTTCTCCTCTGGCAATAGTTAGTTCTTCAATATTCCTTTGGCAATAGTTCTTCAATTATAAGGTCTTACAGGAGGCAGAGGTAAGTTGGGCTTACCATATGAACTATAAGAGGATTCTTACCTCTGGCTCCTGTAAGACCTTATAATTCCCTCTATTTCAATGAGACTTAAGCATGCTTATAGCTATGACTGGTTAAAGAACAAGACTTTTATTCCAACTAGTATAATAAGACTCAAACCTTTTGCTAGAAGACTTCTTGGACAAGTAAAGCTCTCTTCTACTGACGACATTGTAAGTCTAAGCTGCCAGGGTCTACCACTTCGGATGGAGGTGGTGTGGGGTGGGGAAAGCCTGCCTATGAATAAAAAACACACTAGAGAAAGTTTGGATGGATCCAAGAGCTGGATAAAGAAATTTGCAGCAGAAGTTTTGGAGACCCCGAATCCAGCTGTGACTAATTTCAGATTCACCTGGACTTGTCAGGCACAGGAGCCATAAAGTCTCCTGTCCCTTTCTTCTGCCTATCCCCCGACTTTTTTTTTCTTGTAAAATCTGGGGGGCCTGATCATTACTGGAGGTTGTAGATAGTAGGCAGAAAGTGTTATTCTTCCAAAGTTCAATGTACTACATGTGGTTTGCCCACTAGAGGGTGTAGCTCACTTTGCATTAGGAGCAGGGGATGTTCAGAGAGGTAATGCTAGGAGGCATTTACTATCAGAAAGACCTGTTGAAACGTTGCAGGGTTTCAGCTGCAGGACTCACATCCCTGAAAGGGGCTCTGTCTCAGAAGGACTTGGAGAGTGGTCAGATGACCAAGGCATGACTACAGGCATAGAAAAAGAGCAGCATGAAGGTGCCAGGTGGCAACTTCATCTTAAGATCCATGAAGCTATTTTTGTCTTAAAAAAACCATAAAAAAAGAATGACATTTGCAACAACATGGATGGAACTGGAAGTCATTATGTTAAGTGGAATTCACCAGGCACAGAAAGACAAATGATGCACATTCTCACTCATTTGTGGGAGCTAAAAATTAAAACAATTGAACTCATGGAGATAGAGTGGAATGATGTTTACCAGAGGTGGGGAAAAGTGTTGGGGGTGGGAAAGGGGGGTTGTTAATGGGTACAAAAAATAGAATTAGATAGCATGTGTAAGCTCTAGTATTGATAGCACAGCAGAGTGATCACAGTTGACAATAATTTGTTGTACATCTAAAAATAACTACATAACTGGATTGTTTGTAACACAAAGAAAGGATAAATGCTTGAGGTGACAGGTATTCCATTTACCTTGATGTGATTACTATGCATTGTATGCCTGTATCAAAATGTCTAATGTACCTCAAATTTATGTACTCACTATGTACCCACAAAAATTAGAACATTTTTAAAAAGGTTACAGACAGGAATAGGAAATAGGTTTTGTCTTCCATGTCAAATTTGATGACAAGGCATACCTGGATTATTATGTTAAGAAAGATTTTGAGGCCACATCCAGCTCAGTGGCAGTACTGTTTGATTACTGGTATCCAGTGTGGGCATGGGAGAAGCAGGAGGGTTGGATGTGATAGACATCTGAGATCTATGGTGAGATGTTTCTCAATATGAGCACTATCAGCATCCTGGATGGGTTAATTCTTCCCTATGCAGGACAGTCATTGTGACAAGTAAAAGTTAAGTCACCACATACTTTAAATATCCCTTATGGGAATAGTGCTGCTCTACTAGAAAATTACTAGGTTAAGCCAATAGTGACTTGACTGATTTAGATTTGCCTGAGGATTGAACTAGAGCTTCTTAAATTCTTCAAGATTAAAAAAATGAGAATTTCTTTTTTTTTTTTTTAGATCCTGAGACCAGACTAAGCTTGCTGTCTGTAGGGAATAGGGACTGAGAATGGGGAGTAGAATGAAGAGTTTCCACTGAAGGGAGGAAGACACTTATGGTGACAGGAAGCCGGGTAGAACCTGTCAGTAGGTGATTAATATGTGTCGTCCCTGGTTAAGAAAAGGGTAGGGGGAACCTCAGCTGTGGGAAAAGGGGTATCCGTTAAACATCAGAGTCAAAGACTGTGGTATTAACACAAAGATAGACATATCAACTGATAGACTAAAATTGAAAGTTCAGAAATAAATCCTTATGTTTATGGCCAATTGATTGTCAATGAAGGTTATAAAACAAATGAGGAAACATACGTATTTTCAACAAACAGTGCTGGGATAACTGTGTATCTACATACAAAACAATAAAGTTGGATTCCCTGCCTCACACCATATACAACACTAACTCAACATGAGTCAAAGACCTGAATGTAACAGTTAAAACATTGGGAAGAAAACAGAGGAGTAAATCTTTGTGACCTTGGGTTAAGCAATGTTTTCTTAGATATGACATCAAAAAACACAAGCAGCAATAGGTAAATTGTACTTTATAAAATTAAAATCTCCTGCACTTCAAAGGACACTATTAATAAAATGAAAAGAAAACCCACATAATGAGAGAAAATATTTGTAAATCAATATCCGTTAAGGAACTAGTATCCAGAATATATAAAAAATCTTACGCTTTCTAGATTCCTCTTCTCTGGGCAGGGCATCTCCAAAAGAAAGGCAGAAGCCCCATTCAGGGGCTTATAGATAAAACTGCCATCTCCCTGGGAAAGAGCACCTGGGCAAAGGGGTAGCTGTGGGCACAGCTACAGCAGACTTAAGTGTTCCTGCCTACCAGCTCTGAAGAGAGCAGTGCATATCCCAGCACAGCACTTGAGGTCTCCTAAGGGATACACTGCCTTCTCAAGTGGGTCCTTGACCCACATGCCTCCTGACTGGGAAACATCTCCCAGCAGGGGTCAACAGAATGGCATTTGGCAGATGCCCCTCTGGGATGAAGCTTCCAGAGGAAGGAACAGGAAGCAATCTTTGCTGTTCTGTAGCCTCTGCTGGTGATACCCAGGTAAACAGGCTCAGGAGTGGACCTCCAGCAAACTCCAGCAGACCTGCAGCAGAGCAGTCTGATGGTTAGAAGGAAAACTAACAAACAGAAAAGAACAGCATCAACATCAACAAAAGGACATCCACGCAAAAACCCCATCCAAAGGTCACTGACATCAAAGACCAAAGGTAGATAAATCCATGAAGATGAGGAAAAAACAATGCAGAAAGACTGAAAATTCCAAAAACCAGAATGCCTCTTTTCCTCCAAAGAATCACAACTCCTTGCCAGCAAGGGAACAAACTGGATGGAGAATGAGTTCGACGAATTGACAGAAGTGGGCTTCAGAAGGTGAGTAAAACAAACTACTCCTAGCTAAAGGTCCATGTTCTAACCCATCAATATTGTGAAAATTGCCATACTGCCCAAAGTCATTATCGATTCAATGCTATTCCCAACAAGCTACCATTGACTTTCTTCACAGAATTGGAATAAACTACTTTAAATTTCATATGGAACCACAGAAGAGCTCGTATAGCCAAGACACTCCTAAGCAAAAAGAACAAAGCTGGAGGCATAATGCTACCTGACTTTAAATTATACTACATGGCTACAGTAACCAAAACAGGATGGTACTGGTTACAAACAGGTATATATACCAATGGAAGAACATGGTATGGGTTACAAACAGATATATAGACCAATGGAAGAACAGAGGCCTCAGAAATAGTGCCACATATCTACAACCATCTGATCTTCAGCAAACCTGACAAAAACAAACAATGGGGAAGGATTCCCCTGTTTAGTAAATGTGTTAGAAAAACTGGCTAGCCATATGCAGAAAACTGAAACTGGATCCCTTCCTTACACCTTACACAAAAATTAACTCAAGATGGGTTAAAGACTCAAACATAAGACCTAAAACCATTAAAAAAAAAAACTCAGAAGAAAACCTAGGCAATACCACTCAGGACGTAGGCATGGGCAAAGACTTTATGATCAAAACACCAAAAGCAATGGCAACAAAAGCCAAAATTGACAAATGGGATCTAATTAAACTAAAGAGCCTCTGCACAGCAAAAGAAACTAAAAAACTATCATCAGAGTGAAGAGGCAACCTGCAGAATGGAAGAAAAGTTTTGCAATCCATCTGACAAAGGGCTAATATCCAGAATCTACAAGGAGCTTAAACAAATTTATAAGAAAAAAACAAACCACCCCATCAAAAAGTGGACAAAGGATATGAACAGACACTTCTCAAAAGAAGATATTTATGCATCTAACAAACATGAAAAAAAGCTCATCATCACTGGTCATTAGAGAAATGCAAATCAAAACCACAATGAGATATCATCTCATGCCAGTTGGAATGGCAATCACTAAAAAGTTAGAAAACAACATATGCTGGA
Source organism: Ateles fusciceps (assembly GCA_036589455.1). Classification (NCBI taxonomy): domain Eukaryota; kingdom Metazoa; phylum Chordata; class Mammalia; order Primates; family Atelidae; genus Ateles; species Ateles fusciceps. The sequence continues at coordinate 11,027,675 of JAZHEH010001005.1, read as the reverse complement.
GAGGATGTGGAGAAATAGGAACACTTTTACACTGTTGCTGGGAGTGTAAATTAGTTCATCCAATGTGGAAGACAGTGTGGCGATCCCTCAAGGATCTAAATTCAAAAATACCATTTGACCCTGCAATCCCATTACTGGGTTTATACCCAAAGGATTATAAATCATTCTAGTATAAAGACACATGTATACTTATGTTTATTGCAGCACTATTCACAGTAGCAAAGATTGGAACCAACTCAAATGCCCATCAACAATAGACTGGATAAAGAAAATGGGGCACATATACACCACAGAATACTATGCAGCCATAAAAAGAATGAGCTCATGTCCTTTGCAGGGACATGATGAAGCTGGAAACCATCATTCTCAGCAAACTAACACAGGAACAGAAAAACAAACACTGCATGTTCTCACTCAGAAGTGGGGGTTGAACAACGAGAACACATGGACACAGAGAGGGAAACATCACACACCAGGGCCTGTTGGAGGATGGGGGGCTAGGTGAGGGATAGCCTTAGGAGAAATACCTAATGTAGATGACTGTTTGATGGGTGCAGCAAACCACCATGACATGTATACCTATGTAACGAACCTGCACATTCTGCACATGTATCCCAGAACTTAAAGTATAATAATAAAAAAAGAAATATAGTTTCTATATGTAAATAAAGTTACCATTGTTATCACCAAAAAAAGATCTTACAACTCACCAATAAAAAGATAAATAATCTGAGTAAAATGTGAGCAAAGGATTTGAGTAGATATTTCTTCAAATCGCTAATAAGCCTTTGAAAAGATATATGACATAATTAAATCTTTTGGGAAATGAAAATCATAATCAGGTTTTTATGATTGTGATACCACTTTATACCTATTAGGATGGTTATCATTAAAAAGATGAGTAGTAACAAGTATTGGTAAAGATGTGGAGAAATTAGAACTCTCATGTACTTTTACTGGTATTGTAAAATGCTGCAGCTGATTTGAAAAACAGTTGGGTGGTTCCTTAAAATCTTAAGCATAAAGTTTTTATATGTCCTAGCAATTTAACTCATAGGTTCATACCCAAGATATATAAAAACATGTCCACACAAAACCTTGTACATGAATGTGCATAGTCACATTACTCATGCATGCCAAAAGAGTAAACAACCCAATATCCATTAATGGATGAGTGAATAAATGAAATGTGATATATCTATAGAATGGAATATTACTCAGCTGTAAAGAGGCACAAAGAACTGATGCATCCTATAACATGGATAAATTCTGAAAATCTGTGCCAAGGGAAAGAACAGAAAAACAAAAGGCTACCTGTTATATGATTCCATTTATATGAATTGTCCATAATGGGCAAATCTGTAAAGACTAAAAGTAGACTAGTGGTTTCCAGGTACTGGGGTGGGGGGAGATGACAGCGGGGTAGAGGTTTCTTTTTAATGAAAATTTTTCTGAAATTAAACAGTAGTGATAGTTGCACAACTATGTGTATATATTAAGGACCACTGAGTTGTATAGTTTGAGAGAGTACATTTATTATTTATCCTATTAAAATTTAAATCCTAAGAATACATTTTTAGCACTGATAAGTTATTTTATATTTCCCTGAATTCTTGAGATTGCAGAGAAGTGTCAAACAGTAGATTTGGAAAAAAGATGAAATGTGGTTAGCCAATAATACATTTTGGGAGAAGAAGTAGCAATCATCCATGCAGTTTCTTTCCCCCTCTATAGAATTTCTGTGTATGCCATGAATTATGATCACAACACGAAGGCCTATCAGATGAGATTTGAGATCATTTGGAAGATACTGCTGTACTGGCTAAGGCTGACAATGGTATAGGTTATGTGGTCTGAGTGAGTTGGGAAATGTGGAAGGAGCACTAGGGGCTGAGTACAAAGGCATATTTATGATAAAGTGACCAACCATTCTGGTTTGTCGGTGACTTTCCTATTTTAGTACTCCAAGTCCCATGTCCCAGGAAAAGCCCCAGTCCCGGGAAAACTGAAATGGTTGGTTCCCTAGTTGGTAGCAACAAAGGTCACTCATATCTGTTATTTACTGCGACAAGCATTACCCTAAGCCTTCTTGATGCATTATCTTTTTCAATCCTGAGAGCCAACCTCTGAGATAATGACTGAGGTTACATTTTCTGCCCTAAGTCACATAAGTTTAAGCAGAAGAGCTAAGGTCCCAATATAGTTCTATAGGTTCAGAGTCTTCATTCTTAAACACACATTCCATTCAGAGAGTTTGAACACATATTCCATTCAGAAAGTTGAGCCAAAATAAGTGGTTAATTTTTTAAAAATCTTACCTATAAAGGGTGATTTAATTTTACAAATGTGTTTTATACCCGGTATCAAATTCATTCTGCCTAAGAACCCTTTGAATTATTCATTCAAAATGTACTTACTGAGGGCTTACTTGGTACAGATACTGTGTTAAGTGCTATAATTAATCAGAAACCAGCCTTTTGACTTCATGGAGCTTACATTGGGTGTTAGGCCAAAGCTAAAGAAACAGAAAATTAAAACATATGGTAGTTATGACAAGTATTACAAAGGAAATAGATTAACATTAAAAAATCAGAGGTGAATATATGTTAGATAGAATGGTCAGGGAATCTACCTGTGGGAAGATACATTTAGACTGAAACTCAAATGAAGAAGAATTAGCCCTGTGAAGAGCATGGGAAACATTCCTGTAGGAGAAGACAGATTGCCCAAAGTCTCTGAAGCAGGAAAGAGGTTTGTAGGTTTGAAAATATCAGAAAATAAGAGTCAATGTGGATGAAGCATATGTAGCAAGTGAAGCAGTAAATATCATTCCAGATTTATAGATGAGAACTTAAGGTTTGGAAGTGTTATGAGACTTCCCAATATCACTCAACCACAGGAGCAAGATTCAACCCAAGGGCTTCTGACCTCAAGTGATGAAACCTATAACTTTAGTGTTATCTTGAAAAGAGTAATGTTTCTTGAAGCTGTGATTTACATTTTAGGAACAGAACCTTTTTTTTCTTTTTGCATGGAATCCCATATTGAAACTAATGTTCAAAACAGATAAAGGGAGCCTTCTTTTCTACATTTGGAGATGGAATTCAAAGTCCCATTTATTTACTCCCTGTCCCCCTATTCCCTCAGGTTCAGCCAGTGGAACTGAGATTCCAGTGACTTTTTGTTTTTTCTTTTTAGTTTACAGAATCACATTTTGAGGAATTCACAAGTATTTTCCAAAACAGTAAATAGTCTATTAAAGTCAGTTACACGTTAGATTCTCAAAAGAGGGTTCTATTTTCTGTTTCATGTTTTCATTTACATATTAGCGAAGCAGTACATGCAGGAATTAGGGATAAATAATATTATTAGAAGTGCATAATGAGCTGATTCTTATGGAGCATATGTGTTTATGTTGTGTAAACTTCTTTTGATAATGACTGCACTGAAGGACCTAAAACAAAACTTATATGCAAAAACTTTATCCTGAGAATACTGAGAGTCATTGTTTTATATAAGAAGAAGTCTCAATCAGATTTGCATTTTAGAAAGTCCATCGTCAAAGTTATAGAGATTAGAGCAGGGGTTAGCAAACTTTTCCAGTTAAGAACCAGGTAGTAAATATTTTATTAGAGAGGAGATAATGTAAAATGTCTTTTAAACCTCAAATATCAAAACTATGTTATCTTAAATTCAGCAGCCAGAGCCTTTGAGGTTGCTGGGGTTTCTATTTTGTGGGACAACTGAGGCTATACAGCCCAGATCCTTGGTTGTGTAATGCACATCTGCAACTTGATAGGAAAAAAAAACCATTTTGAGAAGTGAGAAAAATGACTGTAACTACTGTCTGGGAATTACTATAAGCACTATCCGGGGTGCCTCTGGAATCATTTTGGTTCATCAAATTCTCCCTTTTAACTGTGGTGCCTGGAAAAGGATGTAATTTGTGGTCTCACTTTGGCACTGGGTATACTTTATAAGGTCCTCTGAGGATTAGGATTCTGGAATTATAAGAAGCTACCAGGTTTATGTTTTTCTAAATCTTCCTCTTTTATTTTGCTTTTCTCAATATCACCAGAATTAGAGGACCTTGAATATTAGAATTATTTTTCCATGGATGGGAGGAGGCTTGGAAAGTTTATAATTGTTATATAATGAGAGGATTAGGAATGAGCTACCACAGTCTCCTACTCCAGTAGCTCAGATCATGGTGTATCCATTTATCTAGTATATCAGGCTACAGGACTTCACTGGCTCTCATCACGGCAATGTTTCCCAAATTTTCAGTAACTTTATTTATGATTCCTTCCAAATTCATGTGTCATTTTTCTTTACAAATATTTTGCTTTTAATTGGCTCACTTTTTAAACTTGCCTACTGATCTTAGATTTGTCCTAAATGTGAATGTCCGTGATAATTTGGGTTCGAAGTTATAACATCTTTTTTTCTAACAGATTAAAGAACAGCTGCAATTATTGAAGTGAAAGGGATTCATTGGCATATTAACTAAAATTATTATTAATACTATCAGATGGCATGCAAATCACTCTTTGGAGAAACAGTGTATGTTATCTCCTCTTTAATGATTTAGCCTACGTGATATAGACTTGGAAAAGCTTTACCGAAGACTAGATGCTTTGCAGAGCTTTTAAAAGATGCAAATGACTTTTAAAATTGAATATGTATATGGAAAGAAGAATATTTAATTAGAAGGAATTATATGCACCAAGACATAAAACTGGAATAGCATGAACTCCAAAATAGTTTAAAACATTAAGGAAGTTATCCTTTTAGGTAGAAAGAGGCTGGGTTAAGGGGGATGGACATGGTAAAACATGCAAAAAACTTACCCTGAAAATACTGAGAGTAACTGTTTTAAATAAGGAGAAGTCTCAATTAGATTTGCATTTTACAAAGTCCATTCTCAAGGTTGTAGAAATTAGAGCAGGCATTAGCAAACTTTTCTCGTTAAGAGCCAGGTAGTAAGTGTTATGATTTTTAGGTCTTTTGGCCTTTGTTGCAGCAACCCAACTCTGTTCCAGCTTGAAAACAACCATAGATAATGTACATAAACAAAGTGTGCCTGTGTTCCAAGAAAACTCTATTGTCAAAAACAGGTGGCTATAGTTTGCCAACTCCTGAATCAGACTAAATGCAAGGAGACCCCTAGATGGTGTCTAGATGCTCTGGAACCATATCACAACAATATGGGCAAGTAACGAGGGGGACTTAACCTAGGCAAAAGTATTGAAGTTAGAAAGAAGAAAGAAAATTCATTTAAAAACAAAAATTAGGAGCTTGAATTGTCAGTGGTATCTAAGGGAAGGCAGGAGCAGGAAGAGTCAGAGAGGTGAGTCCTGCTGTTCTGAGTACCTATTTTTACAGAGGTATTTAAATAGAACTGTATGAAGTTGCCATTACGTAGACTGAAAACAGTCAGATAGTGGCAGTTTTATATGTTCAGCCTAATAGAAATTCTATAAGGCTAAGATTAGAAAGATTATTCTTATGCAGGAAGTGGCAAAATTACCTTAAAGGGATTGTTAGCAAAAATATCTGAAAAATATTTAGAATAAAAGATTAAATAAAACAATTCAGTGTTGAAATGTGAATAGCTAACTAGCCCATTAAGTAAGCACAGATAAACTAATAACCATGAAAGTCATGAAAAAATAAGTGGCTTCTTTATATACACAGTTTATCTGGCCATGTCTTCTGTTTCCCAAACACTGTTTCTTTCTTCTCCTTAATGTCCCACCTGGAAATTCAACCTTATCCTGTTCTAGGTTTAATGTTGACCTTAGGCAGTGGGTGTTTAACTCAAGCATCATCCTCTGGGGCTCCGTGGTATCATCCATTGCTGAGCTGTTCAAACATCTTGTAGTCTTATTTTAGAGAGAGGTTTCATTCTTCATAATCATCCTGGTTATTTATTGACAGATATCTTAGATACCTGCTTTTGTTTTCAGATTATTGCACCTTGAATGTACCCCTTTTCTAAATTCAGTCAGCATACAAGGAAGCCTCTTTTGCTTGGGACCTCTGTGTCAAAATCAATTTACCCAAACTATTAACACTGTATTTAACCTTCATATTTTATGTTTTACTTGAGAGCCTTGACTTCTTTCAGCTACTGCAGCTGAGCTTTCTCCTTGCCTCCTCATTCTACCTGTACCATTCAGCTAGCAGGTTCAGTCTTACATGGGCTTACCTTATTGGTGCCATTTTGTTGGAGTTAATTAGAAACAGTGAAATCCTCTCTTGGAATTTGCTAACATCTGTTGGTGCTCTAATAGTAAGCCATGTAAAAAACTGACACTGCTTTGCATAGAATGCATGTCTGTGTACAGGCTAACATAACAAAATACCAGTGTGGGAGGTTATGATGGGAAATAATCAGGAAAAGAGGGAGCAGAGCCAAAATTGATTATCAATTCAGAAGGCCAAATTATCAGTCAGATAGTGAGTACAACTTTCATAGATCGTTCCTTAAAATATCTCAATTCTGAGCTATCTATGGCAGAATTCTTGTAATATTAAAAAATGGATTAAACCACTGATCGTTACTGTATTTAAGGTAGTGAATTTTTCATCTCGGAGAAAAGTCTCAAAGTTTCAAAGATTACAACATCTAGAAAGCAGTTGTTATCTTGTTACTTCCCCTAGACTATCAAATGTTTATTCTTTCCCCAAGGTTCTTTAACAACTCCTTACATGAAAAATAGCCAGTAGCCAAGATAACCACGAAGAACGTTTTCATCTTTTTCATAAGGAACAGTGATTCATCCATCTGAGTTTTTTCAGTCCAGAGTTTTCTAGCAAATCCCTAAAGGCTGAGTTCTCTTGATGAATCTAAGGCTATGGTTCTATTTTGAGAACCTCAGTCCCCATTATGAAGTCACTTGGCAAGTGATCTATTTACATGTGGCACTTAGGGCAAAGTCACCAGTTGTCTTAGTCTGCTCTGTGTTGCTATAATTGAATGCCTGAGGTTGACTTTATAAATTTATAAATAAATAGATTTATTTAGCTGACAGTTCTGAAGGCTGGCAAGTTCAAGGGGCATGTGCTGGCATCTACACAGCTTCTGGTGAGAGCCTCAGTCTGTGTTCACTCATGGTGGAAAATGGAAGGAGAGTGAACTTGTGCAAAGAGATCACATGTTGAGGGAGAGAGCAAGAAAGAGAAGCTGAGGAAGTCAAACTTTTAAATAACTAGCTTGAGGGAAGTAATCCATTCCCAGGAGATCTAGAACTCATCCATCCCTGAGGGAGGGCATTCGTCTACTTATAAGGTATCCACTCTAATGACCCAAACATCTTCTGTTAGGCTTACCTCCCAAAACCACCACAAAGGGGGTCAGTTTAAACATGAATTTTGGTGGGGACAAATCACATCAATACCAAAGTGCCAGATACTCAAAGACCAAGAAGGTTTCCAGGGGGAAAGTATTTATTTCATCCTTAGGAGGCTATAGAACTATGGTATGACAGCATGATTTAACATTGTTTTGTTTGATGGTTTGATTATTATTCAGTTCCATGGAAGTACATTCTGCTTTTTATTTTGCAAGAAACAAATGTGAAAAAGATTAACTTAGTATGAGTAATTCTGGGGAAGGTTTTCAAAATTTACATGTTTGCCTTCTAATTCTGCTCCAGCAATGTCAAGATTCTTATTTGGTAGATTCAGAGTGTGACTCAGAATTTATATGTGTGTGTGTGTGTGTGTGTGTGTGTGTGTATACACACACACACACAGACACACAGTACAGTGTTTCCTCAGTATCTGTAGGCGATTGGTTATAGTACCCTGTAAATAACCAAAATCTGTGGATGCTCAAGTCCTTTGTATAAAGTGGCATAGTATTTGCATATAACCTTCACACATCCTCCTGTATATTTTAAATCGTCTCTAGATTACAAGATAGGTTCGAACTTCATGGGTCCACTTATATGCAGGGTTATTTTTTTTTCAATAAATACAATCAGCTTTCCATTTCTACAGACTCCACATCTGCAACCAAACTTCAATTGAAAATATTGTATACAAGGCCTGCTTTGTATATGCAGGTTCCACAGGACTGACTACAAAAGTTGAGTTTGAGTGGATTTTGGTATATACAGGGGTCCTGGAATCCTGAAGAATAATGAGGGATGACTGTACTTATACCTAATATAATGTAAATTCTGTGTAAATATTTGTCATATTGTATTTTTTACTTTTTAAATTGTTTTGTTATTGTTTTTATGCTTTTTTTTTAAAGAATATTTCATGCACAATTAGTTGAATCCTGGAATCTGGAGGGCTGTTTTGTGTGTGTGTGTATGTGTGTGTGTGTGTCTGTGTGTGTATTTGAATTGAGTAAGTAGATTCTGATTCACCTCTAATCAAGAAATGATAAATTAGGGAACGACAATTTTACACCAAAGGGCTAATTTTCTAGATCTTTTTATTCCTTATTCCCTAAAGGCATTTGTTCTATCAGAGCAAACTCTTTATCTTTTGTTATCATGTTCGTTCCTACCTCCCTAGATGTAGCACCTACTATCTTATATTTAACATAAAACACATTAAATAAATAAAAAGAGGCATCCATGGAAACTCAAGGCCATTATGCACGATTTCTGGTATAATGCCTGGCCTAACAAGGCAAGGACCTGGAAATCTTGTAAAATCAGTGATTTTATTCTGAAGGTTGTGTCATGACCAGATGCAGTGGTCATTAGTTCATTTCGTTACCAAATCAAAGACATGAGAAAATGAGGTCTAACTCTTAAGGAAGGAAGTCTTAAAAAATGAATGGTGTTCACATTTCCTAGGGATACCAGGTTCCTCTCAGTGCTAGTATAACTGCACCAGACCAATTTGACTCAACATTTATTTAACAAAGTTGTGAGTTGTTTTCAGTTGCTATGGATCCCCAGGTTGAAGGTCATGTAATCTGAGCATGCCCAGATGTACCAAGGGTGCAACCATGGGCAGAACTTATGTGCTGGGGTTGAGGAGTGGAAACTGAATTAAAAAGTGAACACTGCGTGGTAGGATCCAGGATCCACCAGATCATTGCCTCCTGGCATCACCTCATTGCAAGATGTAATCTGATCACATCTCATTACCCTATGCTTATAAAACTCAACCCATCTCCCAGTTTGGTGAGACAGATTTGAGCATTTTCCTCCTGTCTCCTTGCCAGTCAATTCGCAATAAACCTTTCTTGCTGTGAACTCCTGGCACTTTGGTGTTGGTCTTTCTGTTGCACAGGGAAATGGACCCAGTTTGGTTCATTAATAGGAAGGTTTGAATAATAAAGATGGAGTATCTTAGAACAAACAATTCCTCTATACAGCAATGGTGTGTAAATAAAGATTGAGCCAAAAAGCCTGGGCTCTCATTCTGTAACTGTCAGTACTTAATAGGATGTTAAATTCTGCCTCATTTCAGGGCATGTTTCCTTACCTGTGAAATAAATAGCTATCCTAGAGGATTTTAAAGGTCCTTTTTAAAATTCAAAGGCATAATATCAGACCAGTTAAAAAAATATTCTCCAGTCAGACCAAATTTTGGGTACTTGTGAATGATACACTTGGAGTGAAGTGAATAAACAACTTTCTCAAAAACAGAAGATATCTGTGCATAGAATTTAGAGATACTGTCATCTCACAGATGGGTGAGTATAATTTTCAGCTGGAGGGAATTTTGAAAATTCATTTTTATGACTATTATTGAGGAATCACTGAATCATAGCATCTAAAAAAGGCTATGTAATTCTGTTGTCTTGGGAAGGGTACTGACAGTGGTGGAAGGAAGATACTCACTGAAGACAGAGGCAAACACAAAGACAAAGGGACAGGAGACAAGTGCCAGTCTCTTGCACTGAGGTGACCAAGGTGGTAAGGTAAAGTCAAAAGAGGTGACCTGGTAATGTCAGCCAAACCCCCATACTGACATTATATTCAAGCAAGAGATTCCATGTTGATTATTAAATTACCTTTTAGCAATTCAGGGTGGTAAAACACATGGTAGAAATGCGGTTGTCCCTCAGTATCCATGGGGAATTGGTTCCAGGGTTTCCCACAGATACCAAAATCACCCAAGTCCTTTATATAAAATGGTGTAATATTTGCATATAATCTATACACATATTCCCATATACTTTAAAACATCTCCAGGTTACTTATAACACCTAATACATTGTAAATGCAATGTAAATAGTTATATTATATTAAGGAATAAAAACAAAGAAAAAATCTGTGCATGTTTAGTACAGATACAAATCATCTTTTATTTTTCCAAATATTTTTGATATGCAATTGGTTGAATCCATGTATGTGGAACCCATGAATATAAAGGGCCAACTGTATTTGCTGACCTCTGAGAAGGCTTCATTTGGAAAAGCATTCTTAGAACCAGAAAATAGATATGGGGATACATGACCTCAAATCCCTCAGGAATACCCGCTATGCTGCTAATCTGGAGAGCTTCTTCAAATCAACAGCTATCACAAATGTAGATTCACCTTCTTATAGTAACTAATGAAAATATCTTTCAATGTGTTATAGGGTCCATAGTAATCAGTTTTGTCAAAATACTGCCTGTGTTCCTGTATCACCTAATGTTTTTGCAAGCATATTCTAATAACAATTGCAACAATAACAACATAAATAACATCATTTATATAATTTGACATTGTTATAGGTTCTGCATACTTTCATTCCATATCTATTAATCCTCATAATAGTTTTTGAAAAGTAGTAGTCACTGATACCGTTTTTATATCTATGTAAGAGGGTCTCCTATGCCCTGGATCCCCATTTTAAAGGGCCTCCCTCCAGGTCTTCTCCATCCATGCCTCTCTTCAAAGGGCTTGGAGCTTGTAGGTCAAGTACATCTGCCAAGTAGAAACTTTTAATCCTCTTCTTGTTTGTATCTTGTAATCCTAAACTTTTGAATTCCTTCCTAAGCAAACTTCAACCTGCTTACAGGGCCTATGGAAACTTTTTCTTTAGGTCATCTCTCTCAAGACACACTATGTTTCTGATATGTACTTTCTTTACTCCAAAGTATGACCTAGGGGTGAATATTTGCAGTAGTTTGGATGAAGACTGGACATGCAGGCTTTGGTATGCAGGCCCGTGTTCACACTGCTCTTATGAGGTATAACAGAACTGGGGTGGATAGAGGAGACCAGTGGCAGACCAGGAGAGAGACTGACGCTCTGTGGCTAATTTATCTCATGCTGGTGGATTCCCATGAGAAACTCTAAGGAGTTTGAGAATCTTAAATTTGAGTCTGAGCTTTCATGTTGCAATGAAGATATATTTGCCAAGATATAAGAATAGAATTTTATTTAAACATGAGTTAGCTATAAATTTTAAATAGTTTCTAAATAAACTATAGATATAGAATACAAGAGCTTCCATTTTAATTCTTGCCTGGAGCCCAACACATGTTAGAAATGGGCCTGGGTTTTACTCTCACTCTAAAACTGTGTTAAAAATTTTGAGATAGATACCAAATAACTTGCTTATGATCATAAAGTTAGACTAAAATTTTTTAAACTGCTTTATTGAAACATGATTGACCTAAATATCTGTATCTATTTAATATATAGAACTTAATGTGTTTGAAGATAGGTATACACTTCTGAAACCATCATCGTAACAATTAATGCAATAAATTTGTCCAGTATCTCCAGAAGTTTCCTTCTGCCTCCTTTTATTGTTTACTTTGTTTTCTTTCGTTTTTGCTTTTCTGGTAAAAGCTCTTAAAAATCTGTCCTCTTAGCAAAATTTTAAAAATAAAATACAGTATTGTTAACCACAGGCCCTATGTTGTAACTTAGATCTTTAAAACTTATTTATTTTGCATAACTGAAACTTTGGACCCTTTGATCAACAGCTCCTCATTTCCTTTTCCTTCCATTCCCTGATAACAACAATTATATTCTCTGCCTCTGTGAGTTTGACTGTTTTAGATTCTACATATAAGTGAGATCATGTGATATTTTATCTTTCTGTATCTGGCTTATTTTAGTTAGCATAATGTCCACAGGTCATTCATGTATTGCAAATGGCAGAATTTCCTTCTTTTTTAAAGGCTGAATGATATTTCATTATATATGTGGTATGTAGCACATTTTAAAAATTCACTCATTTATCAGTGTCTAATAGAACAGAATAGAGAGCCCAGAAATAAACCCACACATGTATGGTCAGTTGATCTTTCACAGGATGACAGGGATACACAATGGGGAAAAGATAATGCCCTTAATAAACAATATAGGGAAAATTAAATATCAACATGCAAAGAATAAAACTGGACGCTTATCTCAAACCATGTACACAAGTCAACTTGAAATAGATTAAAAAGTTAAATGTAAGACTTAACAATAAACCTCTTAGAAGAAAACATAGGGAAATAGCTTATAGCCATTGGACTAAGCAATGATTGATTAGAAATGATACTAAAAGCACAAATAGCAGAAAGGAAAGTAGACAAGTGGAATTAAATAAAATTAAAAGGCTCCTACATGGCAAAGGAAACAATTAACAAATTTAAAGGCAACCTACATGATAGGAAAACATTTTTACCTGGCACATATCTGATAAGGAATAAATTCCAAAATATGTAAGAAACTCCTATAACTCAATAGCAGAAAACCAAACAACCTGTTTAAAGATGGGAAAAATAACCTGAATGGGCATTTTTTCCAAAGAGGAACAACTGGCCAACAGGTATATGAAAAGGTACTCAAGTAATTATCAGAGAAATGCAAATCAAAACCACAATGAGGTATCACCTCACACCTGTTAGGGTGGCTATTACCAGTGAGAAAACAAAAAGAAAAGATAAGTGTTAGAAAGGATGTGGAAAAGTTGGAACCTTTGTCTATTGTTAGTGGGAATGGAAATTGGTGTGTCTGCTGTATGGAGATTTCTCAAAAAGTTTAAAATAGGATTACTCTTTGACCTAGCTCTCTCACTTCCGGACATGTATTTAAAGAAACTGAAATCTGGATCTCAGAGGTCTATCTACACTCCCATGTTCATTGCAGTATTATTTGCAATAGCCAAGATAGGAAAACTAACTAGCATTTATTTTTTATTAGTCCTACCTTACTTTTGGAGACCTCTTCTTATTAAAGACCCTGACAACAATTTATTTGCCTGTGGAGAAATCAAGTAACTAGTTATATTCTCAGTTTTTTTGGGAAATCACTAATATTTATTCCTTCAACCCCATCATCAAGTATTTAGGAACCCATTATGGAAGGAGGATGTACTATTTTATCAGGCTGTTGAATACCTGGCTGGGTTTAGTGATATCCTGTGGTGATATCAGAGTATGTTTTCAAGAATAATCTTTAACATTTGTTCAACACATGTCTATTAAATGTGACGTCTAAGTATGTTTACATTCTATTTTAGGCCACAGGGGCAGAAGATGATTTAGATGCAATTCCATTTTTCAAGAGGTCCATACTCAGTGGTAGAATTTTGCTTATCAGCAGACAATTACATTTAAATGTTCAAATAACAGAAAAATATATGACATGTATTATAATAGTAGCATGAAAAATTGAGACAGCAAATATTGTTGGGGGAGAGCGAGTCAGTAAGTCATCAACGAAGAAGTTCTAGCTGCAGAATGGGGAAGTAGTCTTCAGTCACATTTACAGGGTAAGACCTATAGCTTCCAAAAGCATTCTCTCAGTATTCCTGGCTAGTGATTGTTTCATCCTCTGATAGCCTGTGATATGTAAAATCTGTTATTTTGTATTTATCCTCTGGATTTTGGTATTATTTATTTGTTTTTGCAAATTACCTGTCTCCCAGATGCAAGTTCCATAAAGTCAGAAACGCTTTTTTATGTTTCTTTGAATTCCTAAAGAGTAGCCATTGGAAATTTTCAAGTAAGAAATAACACAATGAAAGTGCTGCTCATACTCAGTTATTGTTCATTCAGAAAGTATTTATTGATTGACAAATGTAAGGAATTGTATTTGGGTTATATCTTCGAAGTATGTCATATCTTCACAACTACAAAGAAAACTCAGTAAGGGCAGAAATACTGTTGATACTGTGCATTGTTGTATCCCCAGAGCTCAGCACAATACCTTGCATTTAGAAATTCAATAATTTTTGTTTGATGACTAATATGTGAAAGAGTTTTAAGGATGATCAAGGCACCTTCTTGATCTCCAAAAATTATGTAGCCAAATAAGGGTATAAGACAAATTTCAGACCTGGTCTTAGGGATCAAAAATTTTAAAAAGTAGTACAAAGTTTAAAAAAGAAAATGACCCAATGGAATATGCATGACTTTATGTTGATTCTTTTTTCTCTACACTTCAGACCAATCCACTTGGGAGGGTAGGAAGAGTCAGAATCCTAATCCAGGGCAGTTCTCTATGCCATATTTCAAGGGAGGTCAGCTGTTGCTGATAAAAGTACATTTTCTGGTTATCAGAAGTTGAGGCTGCCATCTTCTTATTTATGAAACAATTTCCTTTATTTTTTCAGGTTTTAGTAAAGAATCTACACAAACCAAGCAAACTATAGGATTTATTTCCCAGGCCTGGGTTAGAAAAAAACATATTTTGGGCCCTTGAGATACTGATTCCCATGATTAGCCAAGAGGGAAATTTCTGGCAGAAAGAAGGTATTAGCCATTATTTATGACTAAAGTAAATCCAAAAAGATATAATTTCATGCCAGAATTTTTAGAAAGAATTTCCTTTAGGTCTATTTTACTTAAAATTCAAATTAAGCAATGCTTAAAATTAAGCATTTTAATTCAAAAGATTTTCCTTTAGGCGCAATTACTTAAGAAGCATCTTGAGAAATAATTTTTAAGCATTTTACTTAAAAACCATCCTTTTCCTGAAAAATAATTGCCTCTTGTGCTCAGGATGCACTATAAGACATTTTAGAACCTCTGTACCTTCCCATTTGCAAACACTTAAATGCATTAATACTTGCTTCGTGCAAAGACTGACAAATGACAAATACTAAGCCTGTAAGCATTTTCTTGGCATTACACTTCACCATTATGACTCAGAAAACTCGTTGCAACTTGTCAGTTTTAATGGACAGGACTGCAGCCCAAGAATATCTTAGTGATTGATGTAATGTATTAAATAAAAATATATTTCAACACTTACCATATTCAATTAATATCTTTTGTCATTATTTTTATTAATTTTTATTTTCAAGAATATCAAAATAACTTAGAAGCTTCCTTTTATTCTAGATTATGAGGGTTTTCTCAGGGGGTGAGAGGATCTGAATAAGCTGCCAGATATATTTCATGCTTGTTTTTCTTCACAAATAGTATGTCTTGAAAATAATTAAAATGAAGGCTATGTACTTCAGATTTGACTGTAACTTGATTCATTTTTTTTGATACAGTACTAATGTGTCTTTCGAGATGATCACTTTGAAACTGTTAGACTATTTTTGTCTGTGTAATAAATCCTGCAAATCCTCCTTTGAGGTTTCTAGCACAACAAAAGTGTCTTAGGTTTAGCACAACACTTAAACCATTTGCTAATTTTTAACACATAAGAACAGAAAAATCTGAGCTCTTTCTAGCTGTCAGAGCTGTTCAGGAATGTGTTGTGCAAACAGAGAAAGTGCGTTTCCTACCACTAGAAGTATTTAATATGGCCCAGTAGACAACTTGGTGGGCTTCCAGGGGAAAGAATTGAAGTAATAGATTTGATGAGAGGATATTTTATGATCCTCTGGCTCATCTTAGTAACCAGCTTATGCTATGAGAAAAGCAACACAATTTATCTAAAACTCCTGTACGTCAGCAGAATACTATTCCTTGGAGGGAATATATGACACATTAAATTCTAAAAGAAATCTCTAAAATGAAGTTTACTTTAAAACTTAAATATAGGAAGTAAGTCCTTTATATCTTTAACTTTGGAGCAAAAATGTAATTTTTGGAATAGATTTTGCCTGTAGGTTTGTAATCTTTTGTATGTTACCACTGTTAGTGACAGCTTCTTCTAATAAAAATATTTTTATATTTTAAAATAATGTATTATTAATTCCAGTGATTTGGCTTTTTCAATTAAATCTGTCAGACTGTAAGGACAAAACATCCAGTCTTATGTATCTCCTATGAGATAAATGAAAGAGGGAAATCTCTGAATTACTAATCTTCTCAAAACTCTTGTTCTTTGTAAAATGTGGATCTAGTCACACCTACCTCAATAATTTGTAGCAAGGAATAATAAAAGCAATCAAACATGTTTAGACTTGGTATAGTGTGTTACAAATAGTAAGGACTAAATTTTCGTCATTATATTTAGTTTTGGCTTCAGTTACACACCCAGATGATTTCAAATTTTCCATCAGTATCTTTTACTATCCCAGAGTACCTACTCTGAAGTTCTAATCAATTGCCAAACAACTCAACTTGAGTATCTTGCAATATCTGCAGACTTAAGTTGTTCAAAATTTAACTCATCCTCTTCCTCTCAACTTGCTTCTACCACTTTCTTATTCTTCTTCTACGTGTTGTGCCCCTACTGTTTTTTAGGCACTGGAATGGGTTCTGAAATTATATAAGACACCATGCTGGCCAAATATAACCACAGACTCTAGTGGAGACAAGAATGGCAAAATCTCTTGGAAAATGTAAGGCAGCATTGCACATTAAATACGAAGGGTTGGAACACATGAAGGGCAGCAAATTCTGCACCTACTTTTATAGAAAACTGACTGAGAAGTAATGACATCACCATGTAAGCAATGGTTCAAACCAAAAACTTCAACGAAATCCTAAATACTTAAGTTCTCCTAATCATGCATATAAAAAGTTTGTCAAGTCTTTTACAGTTCTATTTCTGAAATTTATCTCCAATCTCCCATACCCCGCTTTTTTCTCCTGTTGACTAATTTTATTCAGTCTACATTATAATTTCCAAATGTCTTCTAACTTTTCTCCTTTGCACTCTCTCCTCATTCTACCCATCCTTCATCCTCCATAACTCAGCAGAAAGCTGCCCTCTCCTCTCCTTTCTCCTTTTATTTCTCAGTATCTTTTCACCTCACAACTACGCAGAGGCAGCATGGTGTAGTGGGTTAAAAGTAGGGACTGTGCTGCTGAATTTTTGGTTTCGGATTTCACCTAAACTTGGGCAGATTACTTAACCTTTATGTGATCTTTTCTATTGGTAAAATGGGGGGAGTAGTACCTATCTCATACAGTTGTTTTGAACATTAAATGCGTTTATGTGAAATAAGCACTTAGAATAGTAGCTGGCATGTAAAAAGAATTGTATGTATTTTCTGTCATTATTTTTACTCCTTCTGTCTGGAGAGAAATTTTTCTCAAGCACAGGCCTGCTTAGAAACTCTCTATTAATACTGTATACAGTGCTGTGGCTACAAGATCAAGATGGAGACTGAATTGCTCAACACTGTACACTGGTCTTCACTACCCCAAGCTACCTCAGTGCTCTTCATAGCCCTAGGGGAGCTCGAGTTCCACCATGAAACCTGTGCCCACTACCCTCAAACAAATACTTTGCTTTAGCGCCAGTCAAGTTCTCACTGCTCCCAAATCATGATAAAGTACTTTAATCCCTACGATTTGCAGCCTCTCATTGCTTGCTTAGAAAAAATCCTACTTATTCTTCAAAACTAACTCACTCATCACCTCACAAACACTCCTCTGCCACTCCTTTTACAGAACACATGCATCTTCAGAAAACAAAATAGCAATAGCTGGTATTTATCCAATACTGGCTAGCTACCAGGAACCCTGAAAATCCTACGTGTGGTTCACTGCTTAACTCTTGCAATCCTTTGAGGTAAAGACTATAAATTTTCCTAAAGAAAAGGAAACCAAACAGAGAAAAGTTAAGTAAAATTTTTAGGTTCATATAGCTATTAGTTGATGAACCTGTTACTTGAGCCCAAGCCTGTGACTTTAAAGTCACTAATCTCGATTTCTGTGCTTATTTTGTACTGTTTTACTTACAAGTCACAGCCTCAAAGACAAGTAAGGGTCTTGCCCACTAATTGAAAGTTTTTATTGCCTTATATGAGAATTGTCTAAAATATATTAATAGTTTTCACAATGAATCAAAATAGAAAGGTTAAATCATGTTCTTCATCCCTTGATGGGTAAGTAAAGACATATATGACCATTTTATAATAATATGAGGTAATTGCTATAGTTTGGGTATTTGTCCCCACCCAAATCTCATGTTGAAAGGTAATCCCCAATCTTGGAGGTGAAGCCTGGTGGGATGTGTTTGGATCATGGGGCATCTCTCATGAATGGTTTGGGCCATCTCCTTGGTAGTAAGTGAGCTCTTGCTCTGAGTTCACACAAGATTTGGTCATTTAAAAGTATGTGGTACCCAATCCCTTATTTCTGCTTTCACCATGTGGTATGTCTGCTCCTACTTTGCCTTCCACCATGACTGAAAGCTCCCTGAGGCTTCACCAGAAGCCAAGAAGATGCCAGCACTATTCTTCCTGTATAGGCTGTAGAATTATGAGCCAATGAAACCTCTTTTGTTTATAAATTACCCAGTCTCAGGTATTTCTTTATAGCAATGCAAGAATGGCCTAACATAGGAGCCATCCTAGAATTTTTACAATGTGCAAAGGGCTACGTTGAGCCCTTTGTAAGAGTTACGGCATTTAAGCTCCTGGAAATCCAGTGAGGTAGATATTATAATTATCCTCATTTTATAAATAAGGAAACTGAGGTCTAGACAAAGTCACTTATTCTAGTTACATGGTGACAAAGCTGGGAATCGACAGAATTTTGCCTGACTCTAAAGCCAGTACATGTATGGCTACTATGTTCTGTTAACTTCATTAAATAATGATTTGAGTCTAAAATTATTTCATTGAAAACAGCTTTGATATTCAAATGGGTAAATACTTAGCTACATAACAAAATTATGTGGCATATCAAATACATTTCTGATAAGTGACTCCAAGTCATTTTGAAAAATATATGACTTAGATTTTTGAGAATTTGTCCCAACTTTTAGATTACATAAAAATAGTAATTATATACTACATGTCATGGAATGAGCATTTTCTCTGGGGCACATATTTTCCATCTAGAATAAAATAAAAACCATTTTTTGAAAAAAAATCTGGTTATTTGCTTCAGTTGTTATTCTGTGCCACCGAAATAGGGTTCTTTTCAAGGCTTTGAATTAAAATAATTATCAGGGTTGATTCACTCAGTAAGGGTGGGAATGCTATGGTTGCTCTTTGAGAGAGGTTGAGGGGAGAATAGAATACAGGAAAAAGGGTATTGGTCTGGGAAACTGATCATCATCATGAGGGATGAGTTTAGTAAATAATGCCAGACCATATTTAGTACTCAATAAATATGGAATAGGTAAATGCATGATATATTTTTAAACCTTTAAAACCTTGTGTCAGTCATAGATGATAAGTTGAATCAATGTTGATTTCTACTCAGTTAAGTAAAAATATTCTATAAACAAACAGGTCTATAATGGGCTGTTGTGTTTTTTGACATGAGAGTTGTTGCATCAAAGCAGAGATTAGATAGTGATCACCTTCAGGGATCCCACAGAAAAATTCCCTATACAGTAAGAAGTTGGGTTCGATGAGCTTTATGCTCCACTCTGTTCCTGAGACAATGTGATTTCTTGATGGAGAGAGAAAAATGCATAACAAAAACAAAACAGAACAGACTTGCTCATTTTTCAGATGAAAGAATCCCAGAATTTCTTGGAATCAGGTTCTCTGTTCAGAAGATAAATCAAAGTAGCAGGGTCAAGAGAGGCTGTTACTTCCATGATACTAAAAGTTGCTAAAGGTGGAGGCAAAAGAAGTAACCTGCTGTTATTAACCTAGCCCATTAAAGGCTTGCATTATGTCCTGGTTAGATGTGTCATCTCTATTAAGAAATGACTGTTTCCCAGATCATGGCTCTAGAACAGGTTTAAAATAATGAATCATTGGAAATAATTCCTGTGAAATATTATTACACAATGTGACTCAAATTAGTACTACTTTACGTTTGAATGGTACGTAAATAATTCTTATTATGTTCACATATATTATTAGACTCACATATAAGTCTGGGGTGGATATTACCATCATCTCCATTGTATAGAGGAGGAAACTGGAACTTAGAGAAATTAAATAACTTGCTCAAAATCTCATAAACTAGTGAATTTCTTAAATAAGTCTTAGAATGGATTCCTGGGTTCAGAACTCATTTTCTACAATGGCGCCATTCTCATGTGAGTCTTCTGCAATGATCAGTAAGGCTGTCATCACCAGTTGTCTTGGTTCTATACCCAGATCCCTCTTTTGGAACTCTGCCAGGTCAAGCTCTAGACTGATCATAAAGCAGAGAAATCCATTCACTGATCTTGGTTGACAAGGCTCAACTAGTAACCCATGTTCTTTAACAGAAAATCACTTTTTTGAGTGTGGAATTCAGTGGTGCAATCAATGGAGATAGGGAGAGAGCTAACTGAACACCTCCTCTGAATCTACGTGTTCTCTGTTGGAAGTTGCTTATATAAGTTTCCTTAGAGGGAAGATCACTAGCATTCTTTTTTTTTTTATTGTACTTTAGGTTCTAGGGTACATGGGCACATCATGCACGATTGTTGCGTAAGTACATACATGGCAAAGTGGTTTGCTACCTTCATCCCCCCATCACCTATGTCTGGTATTTCTCCCCTCATTATCCCTCCTCACCCTCCCCACCCCCAGCTGTCCCCTCCCCCTAGCCCTGCCCAACTGACTGCAGTATGTGATGCTCCCCTCCCCTGTGTTCACGTGTTCTAATTGTTCAACATGCACCTATGAGTGATAACATGCGGTGTTTGGTTTTCTGTTCTTGTGTCAATTTGCTGAGAATGATGGTTTCCAGATTCATCCATGTCCCTATGAAGGATGCAAACTTCCATGGTGTATAGTATTCCATGGTGTATATGTGCCACATTTTCTTTATCCAGTCTATCGATGAACATTTGGGTTGGTTCCAGGTCTTTGCTATTGTAAACAGTGCCGCATTGAACATATGTGTGCATGTGTCTTTATAATAGAACGATTTATAATTCTTTGGGTATATACCCAGTAATGGGATTGCTGGGTCAAATCGTATTTCTATTTCTAGGTTCTTGAGGAATTGCCACACTGTCTTGCACAATGGTTGTACTAATTTGCACTCCCACCAACAGTGTAAAAGTCTTCCTATTTCTCCACATCGTCTCCAGCATCTGTTGTCTCCAGATTTTTTAATGATCGCCATTCTAACTAGTGTGAGATGGTATCTCAGTGTGGTTTTGATTTGCATTTTTCTAATGACCAGTGATTTTTTAATATATTTGTTGGCCTCATAGATGTCTTCTTTTGTAAAGTGTCTGTTCATATCCTTTGCCCACTTTTGAATGGGTTTGTTTGTTTTTTCTTGTAAATCTGTTTTAGTTCTTTATAAATTCTGGATATTAACCCTTTGTCAGATGGGTAGATTGCAAAAATTTTTTCCCATTCTGTTGGTTGCCGGTTCACTCTAATGATTGTTTCTTTTGCTGTGCAGAAGCTCTGGAGTTTAATTAGATCCCATTTGTCTATTTTGGCTTTTGTCGCCAATGCTTTTGGTGTTTTAGCCATGAAGTCCTTGCCTATGCCTATGTCCTGAATGGTTTTGACTAGGTTTTCTTCTAGGGTTTTTATGGTGTTAGGTCTTATGTTTAGATCTTTAATCCATCTGGAGTTAATTTTAGTGTAAGGTGTCAGGAGGAGTCCAGTTTCTGCTTTCTACACATTGCTGGCCAGTTCTCCCAACACCATTTATTAAACAGGAATCCTTTCCCCATTGTTTGTTTTTCTCAGGTTTGTCAAAGATTAGATGATTGTAGATATATGGTGTTGCTTCTGAGGTCTCTGTTCTGTTCTGTTGGTCTATGTCTCTGTTTTGGTACCAGCAATATTTGCTCTTCTCACTAGGCCAAACATTAGGAAAGAACTTAGTTAACAGGAATCAAGATTTTAATAAAACACTCTTTATTTATGCCCTTTGGCTCTGATTATGCACAATAGCATTTTCAAAGAGCCATTCTATGGCTCTATGATAAGATCACTGGCAGTTCCTCTGGCCTTTTGCATTCATGGGCTGGAAGGCACTCTGTGACACCAATGAACATAGCATCTAGGCCTGTAAAGGCTGGATTACAGAGAACTTACGTTTATTTCCCTGTAAATCAATAAAACAGCCAGAATCTGTTCAGATGAGCTGCTATGGGGATAGGAATTATGATGTTTCCTAGGGAACACAGTACAGCAGTGTTGAAGAGCTTGAGTTCTGGAGCTAGTAAGTGCCCTTGTCCGTCATAATTCCACCATTTCCTATTTGTGTTGAACACCATAATTTGCCTTCAGTGAACCTCATTTCTCATAAGGGAGAAAAAGAAGACTCATTCATTAACTTACTACTTTCGGTTTTTGGTTTTCTGAACTCCTACTATGTTCATTACCATTTTATGTGTTAGGTAAATCCTGGTAAATGTTATAAACACTATCTTCAAGAAGTTTACAAGCTGGTGATATTAAAAGGTGTGTATTCATAAGGTTGTTTTGGGACTTAAATGAGATCATGATGTAAAGCATTTAGTAAGAACCTGGTATCATATTTTCTTCAATGAATGTTAGTAAACTCAAGAGACACACAAGAACTATCTTAAAAATACCAAAAGTGTTCTCAATTAGACATTTTTCTCTGTAGCCCGAAGAGCTACATTTAGGACACATGAGGGGGTAATTAATACATGGTCAATTTAACTTAATGACTTTTTGGTAGTACAATTCCTCATTAATTACTTCCTCCAGAAATGATGAGCTCCTACTCACTCCAGGGATCTGTGAAGTTACATAAATATCTGTTAGGAATCCCATAGAGGCAATTCCTGCATTGAGTGTGAGGATTGATCAGTATTTTGTGCTTTTTAACAGTAATACTAATACTTATTCAATATTAACTATGTACCATAAATATTCTTAGTACTTTCATTCATAAAGTTGTTTAATGCTTACCCACATTCTATGAAGTGAGCATATACAGGATCCCTATGTACCTGAAGAGGAAGGAAGCTGAGTCCCAGAAATTAAACACTTGCCCAAGTTCATACAGCTAGCCAGTAGTGAAGCTGAGAATCTAACCATAACCCCGTATAAAAAATATATAAAAGAGATGCATCTCCGAATTGAAGTGTGAGCAGAGAAGTCTAGTTTGTTGGGCCTGCTTTTTCTTTACTGAGCTGCTGCAGCACACTTGGGGTT
Source organism: Ateles fusciceps (assembly GCA_036589455.1). Classification (NCBI taxonomy): domain Eukaryota; kingdom Metazoa; phylum Chordata; class Mammalia; order Primates; family Atelidae; genus Ateles; species Ateles fusciceps. The sequence continues at coordinate 11,004,357 of JAZHEH010001005.1, read as the reverse complement.
TCCTAAAGTTCCTTAAAATGCCATTTGAGGACCACTGGTCTTCCTCACTGGTTGTTAAATGCCACTACAACTCTTCCAGTAGTTACTTTTTAAAATAAATGTTACGTTTACTGCTTGTGTCAGTTATTTTAGGAGGTTGCTGTTTAGGAAGAAAGAAAAACAGACCAAAAAATGCAAATATTCTTGCATTTTAACATTAAGCAAAACGGAATACAACGTTTTGTTTATTATATTATTGCCAATATGTGAATTTTGTACCTTTACATAGATAAGGGCTAAAATAATGACATAGTTTTTAAAAAATTGTGGATGATTTTTGTCTTGCAACAGATAGAATTTCTATTGTGGTTTTTGCTTTATTTTGCAATAAATAATTATAAAAAATGTAATTGGTCTGTGGTATCCAGAAATCTTTGGATTTCTGAATCACTGGTTCAATATTTGAGGTGTCTTCTTTGACCAAACGATTTTGTCAGAAGATGCTCTTGATGCTTTGCTTTGCTCTTCATGGAAGCTGTCACAGAGAAAGTGGAAATGTTCACCCAGTTAAGCAGCATAATGCCCTACTCCAGTCTGCATCACTTTCTCTGGAAAGTGAGCCCTGTGTGGACTGATTTCCTGGTCAGCTTATTATTATTTCAGTACAAAAGTAATTCCCTGAAGGGAGAAAGGTCCATGTGATCCAAGAGGCCTGAAGATATTGGAGAAGTTATCTTTAAGAAAATACCTTAAATGCAAATATATTGATGCTTTTCACATACTAAATTTTTTCAAATTCATGGCCAATTTATTCCTGAGCACCTACTTCTTTTCTCCTTGTCCTTCTTATTTTTTCTCTATTTTGTCATATATCGTATATACACAAGAACATATATAATAAACATATAGTTTAAATAATAATGATAATGATAATACACATGCTCATACGTCTATCACTCAGTTTAAGAATAGCACATGTGCTCTATCTTTTAAACTGTTTGTATGACTTATCTCTTACTGCCATTCTTTACTGCTACTCAGGCTACCAGCTCTCCTCTAATTCCATCTCCATCCTCTTCTCTTCTAGGAAAGGCACTCACGCAACCACAGATTCTAGAAACATTTCTTCATTTGTGGAGGTATTCAGTTGATTTCGTTCTCTGGCCTTGGCTAAACAATACTGATTTCTTTTGTCATTTTCAGGCAATGTAGAATTCAGTATAGAGCTCTTTGTGCCCTTAGGATGTTATATATATGGTTTTAAATATAGTCAGCCTAGAGTTAGTTTTGATGTTGTTTTCCCTGACAATAGAGTTTGTTTTGATGTTGTGAACCCTGACAGTTTAAAAATTACATATATATATATGTCAGATGTTGCCTACTATGTGTCAGACAGAAGAGAAATGAATATTTATTTGAGACACAAGGATGAACAAGACCCAATTCCTTGCCCTTAAGGGCCTCAAAACCAGAAGATATATATAATTTCATTTTTTTATCCTAAAAAACACTGAGGATAAGTTTCTAAATATCCTTCCAGAAGCCCTAATGGGGGTTTGTGTCTTTTAATTTCTTTGTAGTCAAGCCACTCTGCTGACCTCTGTGGCTATCCCTGTGATTATCTGCTCTAACTGGAGGCTCTCAGTGCTGTATCTTAGGATAGGGTCAAGTGGGAGTATGGTTGTGAAAGGGTGGGATTGCAGAAAATACTAGGAAGTGTCAGAACCTAAATTAGAACCACCCATATGCTTAGGGGACAAACTTATTACAACTACAGACTTTTGTTACTATATTTTAAATCTACCACTTATTGTTAGCTAATTACATGCCAGGCACAATATTATGTGCTGTATACATATTAGTTCACGCTAATCTGGAAGGAACTGCTATTGTCTCCACTTGAAAGGCAGGAACCAAAACTCAGAGAGTAAGCCACTAACGCAAGGCTACTTGGAAGTGGCAAGCCAAGATTTGACCCCAGGGCTTTCTCTGCCCAAAGCCCCTTAGTTCTTAACCATTACATTCTGTAGGCTTCATACATAATGTCAGTTTGACGAGGAGGACAAGTTACTATCAAAAGGGTGTGGTAGCAAACAGATGGTAGCTCAAGAAATTTGTGGATGTCAGAGATAAATAAGAAATAACTGGAGCCCAGACAGGCAGCCAAAACAGAAGTAGGGTGGCCAGTGTTTTGAGGGTGTTTGCTACTGGGCTGCAATTCTAGAAGTGGTGAAGTGGGGGAAGAGAGAAGCAAGGCGTACAACCTAAAGGTGCTGAGTACCAGAGGACAGGCTCCTGGGTGGGTTACAGAGGCAGGGGCTCAGCCTGCAGACACAGCAGTCACCAGGAGTTTCACGGGAAGGCAGAATAAGATTCAGAAACTGGTCACAAGGGTAGAAAGAAACCCCAAGACAGGCTTACTCTTTGATTAGTCATGCAGGGCTTGGCTGGGTGGGGCCTCAGTTGTAACCTCCACACCTATTTGTGAGTATTAAGTTCGAGAAAGGAGCACTTTGAGTCTGGCAACTGGGAGTGATGCACCAGTTTCCTGAACTCTCCAGAAGCATCTTGCAGAACTCTAGTAGTCCTCTTCCTATTTTTCAGCAGGTGCTCTTAAAAAGCTTAATTTTATGTTGACTGCTGTGTTTGGATTTAGAGTTATTTTCAAAAGAAATTCTGAAATATTTTCAGAATGTGTCCATGTGGATATGTTTTGTTAAGAAACGTATTTAAACCCCGGATTCCATTTCCTTGATCCCTTATTGTTAATCAACATTCCAAAGTGAATACTCTGACACACACGAGTTACCTGTTTTACAAGGACTGGTTTATTGGGTATAGTAATGCGTGCTTTGCTTAAATGTAAGGAAGAGCTAATTAAAAATGAAACAAAGTGAGATTTCTGAGTTTGTGTAGGCTTCAGTTCTAGCAACAGGTTTTGGCAATTATTTAATTGTTTTCATTTCATTTATTTATAGATCTTTAAAATTTTATGGTAATTTTTTTCATGTTACAAATGGCAAGGATTTTACAAGGTGGTTTTGCAAGAGATGAGAGGAATGTAATAAGGAATCTTGGGCTGTGGGCTATGCAAGGTAATTGCCATTTTGATGACTCCCCCACAATCTCTAGAAAAGCATTTATTGCTCTCTATTGTTTGTATGTTTGTGGATTCTTTATAGGGAACTTGAAAAAGCAGAGTTTGGGTTGATGGAGAATGCAAATAGATATACATTCTAATGTTAGAGGTGGATCGGGAGTGAAGACACCTGACTTCAGAGTTATCTGGGAAAAGAGATCATGGTTTCCTTGCTTTCCTTGCTTATTTGTTGACAGAAGGTCAATTCAATTCATTTTAATTTAACTTAGTTAATTTATAAGGTATTAATTGAACACCTATGGCATGCCAGTTGCAAGTCCACAATATGCCAGTGGAAACAGATGGTTACAGAACTAAAGTTAATATAAAGTATGCTAATTTAGGAGGACCAGATGTGTAGGAGATGCTTTTTAAAGATGATGACATTAAGCCTGAAAGATGATGTAGAACTTGGCGAGATGGAAAAGTGGGAAAGAGAATTGTAGAAAGAGGGATGAGCACATGCAAAATTTCAGAGTGCATGGGAGGTTCTGAAAGTGGTGACCAGTCTGGGGCAAGGTGTGGAATTGAGAGACATGGGTTCAGAGAGTGAGGTGGCCGATATTGATGGGGCTGCAAGCAGTGAGACTCACTGAAGCAGTATTATCAGGGGAATGGATGATGAGTTCTATGTTTTAGAAATATCACTCTGAAGGCTGTTAGAAAATGAATTGTGGGAAGTGGGTGGTACAGGAGATAACAAGGAAGAGTGGTTGGAAAACATGAATTGGCTAACTCTTTATGCTGCTTTTCTACATTGCAGTCTCCTGTGTTCACTCTGCTTGGAATGATGCTTTTCTTTTCTTTTTTTTTTTTTTTGAGACAGTATCTCACATTGTCACCCAGGCTGGAGTGCAGGGGTGCAGTCTTGGCTCATTGCAGCCTTGACAGCCAGCCTCAACCTCCCAGGTCAAGTGAACTTCCCAGGCTCAATTGATCCTTCTCCCTCAGCCACCCAAGTAGCTGAAACTACAGGCACACTCTACCACACCAACTAACATTTTTCTATTTTTGGTAAAGATGGCCTTTCACCATGTTGCCTAGGCTAGTCTTCATCTTCTAGGCTCCAGCAATCCTCCTGCCTTGGCCTCCCAAAGTGCTGGGATTACCAGCATGAGCCACCATGCCTGGCTGCTTCTCATTTCTCAACCCCATGGCCAACCTCCCTCAACTCCAACTCACTGCTCCTGTCCACCATTTTCTTTTGCTGCCTTCTACCCATCCTTTAGGTTTCTGCATGCAAGTTACCTTATCAGGGAAGTCTTTTTGATTACCCAGTCTAAGTCTAGTTTTTTCAAATATGTATATTTAAGATTGATATACTGTTCCTATAATTCTTTCTCTCTAGACAAAGCTCCATGAAGAAAAGACTAATGTTTATATTTGTTTCCTCTTTGATTTATTTCTAGTAGCATCTGGCAAAGAGTGAATATTTAGTAAATATTTGGTGAAAAGATGAATGAATAAATTCTAGGTTAGTATTTTTAATTTTTTAAAGAGTTTCTTTGAAGAGTGCTTTTTTTCATCCCAAATTCCAATCAACAAATTCAAAGAAAGTGTTTTCAAGTAATGTTAGTGATGGTCTTGCATCATTCTGAAAGTAAAAAAAAAAAAAAGTAAAGAAAAAAAATAAACAACAACAAACACCATTCTACCTGAATTTCCACCTGAATTCTTTGGAGGTTAACGTAGGTCCTTCTGATAGACTGTCTTGCTCCCTAAATCTCTGATGAATTTGCAAGACCAGAACATAGCTCAAAAAGGGCTTGACTATATTTTCTCTTTCTTCCTCTTTATGGATAACATATAGGTAGGTTTTCATATATTAAATGCATGTGTAACTGTTATAATCTAATGAAAATGTTGCTTAATTTGAATTCAATTTACTGAGCATATTTGTGTATCAGTTTTATGCAAGATGCTGTACAAAGCATAGGAAATTCCTTCTCAGAATATAAGCTCCAAGGGGGCAAGACCATGTCTACTCTGCTTAACATCATACTCCCCAAGGCAGAACACTGACACTGACAAAGTAGGCCTTAATAGATATTTGTGATTGAGTATATGCAAAAATGATTAACAAAGATTTACGAGGCAAATTCTCTGACCTTTAAAAAACTTATGATATAATAGTAGGATAAGGTAAATTTCAAGTTTCAGACCTGAGATCAAACATTAGAGAAAGAAAAATATCAGAGATGTCAACTAATCAGCAAGAAGTTGGACAACTTTACCAACCATTTTTTTTACCTGCTGCGTCTTACAAATATTCTCTGGTAGGCAACAATTGGAGTGCTCAGTCCCAATCCAGAGCAACTCTCAGTGTCTTAAACCCAACAGACATCTAGCAAAGCAGTGTTTTCTGATTCTTATGCCTGAAGGGTCCCTCTTTTTGTTCATATTTCAGGAATATTCAAGAACTAAGTAATGTACATGGGCTGTTTTCCTAGCCTGTGTAAGAAGAATGCATCAGTTTCAGGCCTTTAATTTTCTAGTTCCTATTACTAGTCTTAGTTGGCCTTTTTTTCTCCCTAAAATGATCTATTAGACAGCACCCAAAAGTAAAAAACAAATCTAGAATATTCAACTCAGTTCCCCCAGAAAAAGAGTCAGGTGCACATTTATTTCCCTTATATCCGCTTTATTCTACAAAGAAATGTACATATGGTGATGAGTAGGCAATGTGGCATAGATAATATAAGAACAGAAATGTGTCTCTTGTGAATAGATGCATTGGAAGATATTTTGGACTCACAAGATAGTTTAACATTTTCCAAAATGTACAAATTTAAGTTTGCCGTCAGTTTTCCTGTGGAGAGAATATAGCAACAAATGAGAAATGCTGAGCCCATAGGCACTTCATTAGCATCCAGACTTCACTAATGAATCCTAAAAATGTGTTCAAGTTTCCCTGCTTATTGATGTTTTTAAAAGGAGTGACTGCAATTTAGAAATATTTTTGAAACTGCTGCTGATTACATAAGGATGATGCTCAAATACATCACAATCAATTTTTATCCCTGAAAAGATTTTATTTTTAATTTAAAGGAAAGACACCCTTAGAAGTCTCTTTTCATAAAAATTATTTTTCTTTTATTAAAAAAAGACCGGAACAATACGTCATGTATGCTAGATGCTTGTTTTCATTTCATCTATAATTTTGAAAATATTTAAAACAACACATATGTTTTTATACATTCCAGTATATCATTCATTATTTCATAATTTTTGAGCTAATGTTTATATGTCTTGGAGATGATTACTTTGTAATCTTTAAACTACTTTTGGCTATTTGATTTTTTAAATGTGATTTTTACTACAGCACCACCATATATTCTGTTGAGATATAATATTCTGAAAAAGAAGTTCTTCAGATTTTTCAGGTATTATCCCCCTTTTGTACCAGGCATTATGGGGTTCTAACATATCCAAACCTAGTTGCTAAAGCTGAACAAAAACATGGCTCATTCTACCAGATGTGGATAGGATGCTTAGGAGGGAGGACATTCCTTGTCTGTGGAAATAATCCAGTTGGACTGTGAGACTACTTGGTAACTTTTCTGTAGAGGAAGTTTAAGCAATAGATTATCAAGTGGAGGTTGAACTAGATGACCATATATTTCCTTTCAACTTGGAGATTTTAGAATTCTCTGATTCACTCTTACTTCCAGAATATGTAGGGATATAATGATATCAGGGACTCCCAAATTCTACCAACTGGAAGGTTCTGTTTGTTAGAGACAATATGATACGATTCACATATTCCTTAGGCCGTATGTCATATCTTCTAATTTATCTTAATATATAATTTTACTTTAAATATGAAAAATAAAACATTTTAATACTTACTTAACTTGAGAACAGAAGAAGCAATCATTATTGTAAGTTTTGCCATCAGATCCACAAATTGGCTCATACATCTGATAACAAAATCTCTCTTGTCCTGGTGGTAACTTTTTATAATGACTGCAGTCAACCTGAAAAAAACATATTAAAGACCATTAAATCTTTCAACCAAATATTTACTATCAGGATTTAGGATTTTCCAAGCAAGCTCAGAGGGCTCTCAATGCATTTGTGTTTTATTACAATTGTTAGTTCTCATCTAACCCCTTTGAGACATTTTATGTCAGTTATAAAATCATCACTGATAAACATCTTTACCATAGCTAGTTCCCAAATCATAGCTTAATTTAAAATAGTTTTTTTTTTCTCACTATACTGGTTGATGCATCGGTTCTTAAAATATGTGGCATATTCTCAGATGCAGCCATTCTAATGGGAGCACTCAGAAGTGTGATATATTTTCCATAGGAATTATCTTCTTATTTCTCTCTTTCACTGAAAAAGCTTAATATGAATGCAAGTGTGAACTATAGGGATAACTACTATCATTTTAATGATTATTGACAAACTTTTACTACTAATTATTGGTAACATATATATAAAGCATATAACAGTTTACTTTGTTATATGCTTTACCAGCACGTAGACAAATGTATCTTAACATTGTAGTCGGGAACCACTGTTCTAAATTCCTAGAGCAAAGCCTGTGGAAGTAGGTAGGCAATTCCCAAGAAAAGTTTTTCTCATTTTTGAAAAAATTTATGAGCATATAGAAGAGCATATATAGTAAAATCAAACACATTTGAATACCAATCCTGACTATGTAACCCTGGAAAAATTATTTAGCCTCTCTAACCTTTAGTGTCTTTACCTGTAAAATAAAGATATTAACTACATTGTAAGGTGGAAGAAAAAATATGTAAAAAGAAAAGATATGTGTATAATACTTAGCACTACATTGCATGGAAAATACTGAATAAATAATAGGCAGCATTTTTTATCTTTTAGTTTCTCTTTCAGGTCTATATAAACTCAAGCTCTATTCAAAAGACTGCATCTCTAGATCATTTTGTCTGAGAGGTCTAGGCACGATATTTTACTAATTGTTGAATATCTCTACTTGCATAGCTTGGAATATACTCAAAGTTGAATCCCTTTTTCTCTCCAGATATGCTCTATTAATTACTTAATTAATTCATCAGCTTCCATACAAATCCTAAATTTTCGGACTAAAGTGAAGGTGAGTGCAGCTGATGCAAAGATTGGTATGCATGACATAATGGCAGAAGGACCTCAGAGGCTAGTGCACCAGAATAGAAATAGCAGTGCCCCATGGTAAGTATATACCAGTGTGATTTCACTTCCTCTTCTTGCCTGCTCAAATCCCAGGGAGCCAGAGTTTATGTGATATTCACAATGTGATGGGAAACTACCAAGCTCATAACTTTCAGTTATCCTTTACATTCTCTCACAGTTACTAAATCATGAAGGATGGCTTGAACTCAGGCTCATCTGACTCCAAAATTTATATCCTTAACCCTATTATTTTCTTTAATAGGTAAAACAAAAGACTCAAACATAAAAAATTTCCCACGCCCCAGGATCAACAGTTAATAAGCAACAGACTTAGAGTGGAACTCAAATTGAGTACTGACTAAAGATTTTTACTACCACACCTAGATTTTCTCAACAATACTTATTATTCTAACCTGAGTCATGAGTGGAAAGCTAAAGTCGTCATTTTCTAAGTTAGAAAACAAAAATATTTGTGACCTGTTTAGAAATTGTAAGGCTCATGACTTGTACTTATTGAGATTCACTATGTAGCAGGCACTATGCTAAGCTCTTTTCAAATATTATGACTTCAGGTCTTGGAATAATGTTATAAGCATGTTGCCCATGACCACATGATCAAAAAGGTGGGAATTAAACACCAGGCCTTTCTAACTCTGATGCTAGTGTCTTCCCACCATATTCTACTCTCTCCATTTTAGAAAGATATGCCTACAATTTTTGAAACAAAACCAGTTTTGATACACAAAAAGTAAATATTCGAACATACAGGAATTTAATTACTATGTAGTATCAAATATTTCCTTTCTTATATTGACTCTAAAATTACATAAAAGTAGGACTTTTATCAAGATGGATGTACTGACCATCTGTTTCGTCTGTTGGCACATTCTATACCTGGAAGAAAATCAAAGACAAGACAATGTTAAACTCTGGAAGAATCTAGTCTTATTAGAAAAATAATCTTTGACTTATGCTTTAGCTTCCAACCTTCATAAAAATGTAAGTCTCTCTTCAGAACTGTGTATCAGCATTGTATCAAAAGTTGAAGCTCTTCACACAGATCTTTAAAAAATTTTTTTCTTCTTTGGAGTATGTAGTGGAATGTAGTCAAAGAGATGGAAAAGATGCCATGATGAATGAAAAGTTTGTCTTAATCTTTTCTACTTCATAATCAGAGTTCAGTAGAGACAGAAGAAATAAATGAGTCACATTTAGGGAGATCTGCTATTGTGTACAGGTATAGATGATAGATGTTGGATCAGTGTTTGAAAATTCTGGAGGCTAATTTTAACTCAATAATAGAAGAATAGCTCGTACTACCAAACAATTGATTGAATTTTTTTTATGAAGAAATGAGTTCCCCATAAATGGTGATATCAAGTCAAAGCAGAGTCTGGATGATCATTTCCCTAAGAAATTGTGCAAAGTATTATCATGAATAAGCATTTAACTTTAGCTGACTGTTAGCAGCCACTCTACCCCTGAGATGATTGTAATTTAGTGATTTGCTGGTTGAGGCAAAAGGTACATTTCAAAGTATGCCCCTTATTATTTATGTGATGAATTACATGTATCCCAGAATTACATAGGCAGAAGACTACATGAGCTATTAGTACAAGGGCAGGGGCAATATTATGAGAGATACTCACTGAACATGGTTGCAAGTGTCAGAGCCAATAGTAGGGCAATGGCTGTTGCTCTCATAGTGCTGAAGCGGCCAAGGCAGTCAGATGCAGGGAAAAGAAGGGACCTGTCCATCTCACTTGGATCCTGCCTTATATATTTTCGAGAGTTCCTGCCTCAATTGTGAAATAGCTATTTCTAAGTAGCACAACTCCAAAAAAGAGGTCAGAAACGTCTGCAAGCCATGGGAATTCTTTTCTTGTGAAAGACGGGTAATTGCACATGCAATTTTAATAGCTAGTCCCCAAACCCAGGCTGATGGATCGAGAATGAGATGGTTACTTTGCTTTGAATTACAATTACATACATAATCAGTGGCATCTTTCATTACATACAATAACTTGCAATAGACAAACCATAAATCATTTGGCCATGGTTTAATAAGTTTAATTGTCCCTTTATTAAACCATGCATCATTTGAATTCTTTGATAAAGGCTACAAAATCAGCGATTTTGTAATGTGCTAATTTTCAGATAGAGTGACAATGAGAAAACTCTGGAAGAAGCTCTTGTAGTTTTTGTAGGTAGAATTGGAGGACACTGTTTATACTACTAATGGAAATATTAGTATCTAAGGCTTAGAGGCTGAAATGCACATTTATATCCTTTCAAAAGTAAAGAGATAGCTAGAACATTTGTTCTGGGATGATCTGGGGCACGATCATCATATTATCTCTGAGAGCTGAAACTTTGGGTATCTTGCAGGCCTGGATTAATTGCCAGCTACACCATTCTCTATGTTACCTTGTGCAAGCTGTTTATCCACTATAAGCCTTAGTTTTTTAAATCTTCATTTGATCATCTCACAAATATTAATGAGCATTTACTCTGTTTTAGAGACTGTATTATATCTTGAATATGCCACAGTCCATGAAAAACTGTGACTCCTCATGTAGTTTAAGAAAGACTCTCTTCTTATTTATTTATTTTATTTTTTTGGAGACAGAGTCTTGCTCTGTTGCCTAGGCTGTAGTGCAGTGGCATGATCTCAGCTCACTGCAACCTCTGCCTCCCAGGTTCAAGGGATTTTCCTGACTCAGACTCCAGAGTAGCTGGGATTACAGGAGCATGCCACCATGCCTGGCTAATTTTTGCATTTTTAGTACAGACCAGGTATCACCACGTTGGCCAGGCTGGTCTTGAACTCCTGACCTCAAGTGATCTGTCTGCCTTGGCCTCTCAAAGTGTTGAGATTACAGGCGTGAGCCTTCATGCCTGGCCGAAAGACTCACTTCTTGACCAAACTTTATTTAAGATCCTCTGAACTGTTTTCTTGACTGTGTCTTGGCATTGCCCCCCATCTTGTCTTTGTCCTCCCTAACTCCCAATTTAGTAAAGAACTTATTAAATTTAGTTTTAGTAAAGAATCCTGCTAAATCATAATCATCCTCCCACTCTTGATATCTGATCACTCTCAATATCTGACAAAGTTCCTTATCCTCTACCTCTGATACATAATTTCTTAGCAAGAATCTTATTAGGTCCATTTATCAAGAATCCCCCTACCCTTAATGTCTTCTCTTAGTTTTCTATCCACTGACCCCCCCTCATTCTTATTCTTGGCTATAAATCCCCACTTGTCCCTGTTGTGTCCAGAGGTGAGCCCAATCTCTCTTTCCTTTAATAATAATCCTATTATATTAGTCTTAAAATATCTTCCTTACTGTTTAAACAAGTGTCAGAAAAGCTTTTGTTCAATAAGTTTTGAGAATAAAGTTAACAATGACACCATCATCAAAAGCTTACTGCAAATATTAAATTTTATTGTCTATGTAAAGCACTTATCCAGGATCTAGCTCATAGTAAGATCTCAATTAATGTTATTAATATTCATAGTACTTGATGACAGTGATCACAATGATGAAGATAATGATAGTAACAGTAATCTGGAGGGGAAAGAAGGCTCAGAAAGTGCCTTGGGATTGTCTTAGAATAAGCAAATGATGTACCTTTGTGGCCTTACTAGAAATAATAGATATTGGCATGATAGAAAAAGGCAGTTTGTGATGGTCAGAGAAGTTGAGTAATGACTGGAGGTAATGGATCAACTCATCATTTTAAGTGTCCCATTTGGAGGTCAGGTGAATACTTGTTAGGAACCCTGCAAAGGTGATTCGTTTATTGAATATGAGGATAGCCTTCATGACCTTCATCCATATTTTCAACCTTTTGTTTTTTTTTTTTTTTTACAGCAAAACACTTTCTTTAATGGTAATAGCAATAAGAATAAGCATACTTACTGAGCATGTATTATGCCTTGAGTACTATGGTAACTGGTGTAAGAATACTAGCTCATTTAAATTTTAAAACAAGTTAATGAGACAAGTATTACTACTATCAGTAATTTAAAAATGTATGAAATGAAGTACAGAGAAATAAGTTTTTCAAGGTCATAAGAGTAAGTAGTATGCAGGGGAAGGGTGGGACTAGACTCCCGAGGCAGAGCTTGGACACTGATTAGGAACTAGCTAAAACAGGTCCGGAGCAGAAGCACTTCTTCGTAAGACATGCCCACAGTATGCCATGTCAGTTTACCATTGCCATGGCAACACCCAGACATTACCACCTCTTTCCCTGTCAATGACCCAACAACCCAGTAGTTACCACCCTTATCCTAGAAATTTCTGCATAAGCTGGCCCAGAATTTGCATATAATTAAAACTGAGTATAAATATGAGTCCAGAACTGCCTCTGAGCTGCTACTCTGGACACACTGCCTATGGGCTAGCCCTGTTCAACTCAGCCAGGAGCGGTAGCTATGCTACTGCACTGCCACTTCAGTAAAAGTTGTACACTGCCACTTCAGTAAAAATTGCTGTGTAATTTCAATTTCTTTGGATATATACCCTGAAGTGGGATTGCTGGATAACATGGTAATTTAATTTTTAGCTTTTAAGGAAACTTTGTGTTGTCTTCCAAATGACAATACTAATTCACAATACCATCAACAGTGTACATATTCCCTTTTCTTCACGTTCTCACCAACACTTGTTATCTTTCATCTTTTTGATGCCAGCCAATCTAACAGGTGCAAAATGATATATTATTGTGGTTTTAATTCACATTTCTCTAATAATTAGAGATGTAGAACATTTTTTCATGTATCTGTTGACCATTTGTATGTCTTCTTTCAAGGAATGTTTATTCAGGTCCTTTGCCCATTTTTAATAGGATTTTTTTTTTGTTATTTAATTGTTTGAGTTCATTGTATATTTTGGATATTTGGTGAATTGATTTTTGACAAGGGTGCTAAGACAATTCTTCGGAGAATAATTTCAAAAATTCAGGCTGGAACAACTGGGTATCCACATGCAAAATAACGTGAGATATCACATATAAAGAGTAACTGAAAATGGGCCGGGTGCTGTGGCTCATGCCTGTAGTCCCAGCTACTTGGGAAGCGGAGGCAGTAGAATCATTTGAACCCTGGAGGTGGATGTTGCAGTGAGCCGAGATGGCACCACTGTACTCCAGCCTGGTGACAGAGTGAGACTCTGTCTCAAAAAAAAACAAAAACAAAAACAAAACTAACTGAGAATGGATCAGAGACTTACATGTAATATCTAAAACGAAAGAACTTTTAGAAAAAAAACCCAAAGTGTAAATCTTAGTAACCTTTGAATAGGCAATGATTTCTTAAAGATGACACTAAAAGAACAAGAACAAAAGATATAAATTGGACAAAGGTAAATTGGACATCATGAAAATTGAAAGATTTTGTACCTCAAAGGACAACTCACAGAATGAGAGAATGAGAGAAAATATTTGCAAATCATGTAACTGATGAGACACTGGTATCTAGAATATATATAAAAATCTACAGCTCAACAATAAAAAGGCAGTCTGATTAAAAATGAGCAAAGGATTTGAATAGACATTTCTCCAAAGAAATACAAAAGATCAAAAAGCAATGAAAAGACCCTTAACACCATTAGTTATTAGAGACATGAAAATCAAAATCAAAATCAGTTAGTTACCACTTCCCATCAGTTAGGATGGTAAAGATTAAAAAAACAGGTGAGGTATTGGTGGATAGGTAGAGAAATTGGAACCATTTTACACTGCTGGTATAAATGTAAATGAAAATGTAAGATGGTGAAGCTCCTTTGAAAAATAGTTTGGTAGCTCTTCAAAAAGTTAAACATAGCATTACTAGCAATTCCACTCTTAAGTATTTATTTAAGAATATTGAAAACATGTCCATACAAAACTTGTACATGAATGTACATAACAGCTATTTATAAAAGCCCAAATTGGAAACAACCTAACTATCAATTTATGAGTGGTTGAATGTCATATATCCATGCAATAGAATGGAATATTTTTCAGCTATATAAAGGAATGAAGTACTGATACATGCCACATGGATTAATCTTGAAAACTTTATGTTAAGTAAAAGAAGCCAGACACAAAGGCACATATTGCATAATTCTGTTTATACATAATGTCAAGAACAGCAAATCCACAGACAAATTAGATTAGTGGTTACCAGGGGTTGGGAAGATGGTTGGGGGGGCAGGTGGATAGGAATGACTGCTAATGGCATAGTTTCTATTTGGTGTGATGAAATGTCCTGGAATTAGATAGTGGTGAAGATTGCTCGATTTTGTTAACAGACCAGAAACTACTGAAATATACACTTTAAAAACATGAATTTTGAATCTCTCTCTCTCTCTCTTCGAGGGTGCAGAAAAGCCATGAATTTCATGCTTTGTGAATTATTTCTCAATGATAATAATAAGATCCATTCAGGATCATGCATTGTCATGTTCTTCAGCCTTCTTCAAGGCATAACATTGAAACAGCCTTTTCTTGGATTTGAAAGTTATGGACCAGTGATTTTGTAGAATGTTTCTGAATTTGAGCTTGTCTGATACCTCATAATGATTATATTTAGGTTGTGCATTTTTGTCAGAGAAATCCAAACATTATTCTGTGTTCTTCGTATCTTTTCAGACATTATATATGATGTTGATTTGCCTATCATTAATGATGTTAACTTTGTTCACTTGAGTATAGGCAGTGTCTGAAAGATTTTTCTACTATAAAGTTACTCTTTTTCTTACATAATCAATAAAAATTTTATGAGGAGATTCTTTGTGATTATGTAAATATATCATTTTATATTGCAAATGCATGCTATTTAGTTCAATAGGCCATGTTTTAATGGGACAAACTATATAAACAAATGTGTTTAATTTTTGTATATTGCAAATTATACATTCTCCTTTTCACTTTCTAATATCAATTTCTAATGAATAGAAATGTTATTTTCAAGCAAGGGGGAAAAAAACTTGAAAAATTACTGGTTGTATGTCTTCAATATGCCAAACATGTTGCAAAGAAGGTGATATATGTTTTAGGCCTTAGTAAATGTTGGAGAAGGATGGGCATTCAGATCATAATTGTTCCTTTAAATTTTTATAGGACATTATAGTTTACAAAGCATGTTTGCATGCATTATCTCATCTGACCATCACAATATACATGTCTAATTGGGGTGATTATTCTCTTTATAAGTAAGAGAATATATATTATATATTTATATGTAATATATATTCTATATATATAGAAATATATATGGAATAAATACTTTAGATCCACATTAAATTACCTTCCCAGGGCCACATATCTCGTAAATGTTCAGGTTGGGTTAAGCCCACAGGTCTTCTAGGTTTATTGTGTTCTCCTGAGCTGCTTGGTAGGGTTTTACAATGAAAACAATGATGAGAAGGATGGTAAAGACCATAAAGATGCAATTGCTGATGATCGCACAGAGAGACAAACAAATCTGAATGAAATCATTTCTTCTCCAATACCTAAACTTCAAAAGTTAAATTTTTAAAACTCACTTACTCCACATTTATATTTATGGCAAGTTAGCAGCTTCTCATGTGGAACAGATTTACTTTTCCTAAGAATAAAGAAGAAAAGAAAGTTAATATATATGTCATTGTAAGAAATACTTATAAATTCCATTGACATTAAGTAGTTTATGAAGAAAAATCAGTCTTATCATCAACATCACACTTCAGTGTAGGAACTGATTTGAACCAATTCTGTTTTTAGATTGTTGCCATCATAATTTTTAATAATATACATCTATTACCTTATGAGCTAGAATTAATTATTTATTGACTCCCATCTATGGAGGACAAAAGTATTAATTTACATTTTCTTTCGTTCTTCCCAATTTTTGATAGGTATATCATGACTTTTAAAAATTCTGCTTGTTAACTTTATAACCTAAAGTATGTATTTTAGTCACTATTTCTATATCATCATCTTTAGACAGTATCTCATAGCCCAATAAGTACCTCATCTGTCTCCATACACTTCCCTCAATCAGCATTTTTGTCTAGCGATTTTTCACTTCTATTTTTACTTTTATATTTCATACATTAAAAATATGCATGTTCTCTTCTGTATTCCATAATTGTATCTTCTATATTTTGCTTATAGGTGGGTTTTAAAATTTGAAAAGCAATAACTATTTTTAAATATCATTTATAAATATTAAAAGGATTCTGGGAATGTATTCATTGTAGAACAAATCTAGACTTCAGTTTCAGAAAGATTGGGGATATTTTTAAGGTCATGAGTTTTGATAAATGCTGGAAGAAAAGGGTCAACAGCCAAAAGACGCAGTCAAAAGTGTCTGCTTTGGATGTCATATAGATTGCAGAACTAAGCCTGCCCAGGTGTCTAATGAAGTTGGATGTTTCTTTAGCTTTCTTATGTAAGTTTGCAAAACAAACGTTATTTAGATCCTGAGCCAGTAGACCCATCTGCCACTTACAGTCCTTCAACTGGGCTATGAAAGTATTTTGTAAACTATAAAGTGCTTTATAGATATATGTACTGGGTCATATCATAATAGAAGGAATTTGATTTCCAGGGGTCCCAAGATAAAGCATATAAAACTCTGGAAACAGTACTTGGTTCCTGGATTGATTGGGAGTAAGCAGACCTGGGTTCTTGTCTTGGTCTTCCACATAAGCAAAGAAGCATTTTCAGCTTTTGGAGCTCAGTGTCTCTGTCCATAAAATGAGGCATTTGACTGGCTCTCTTCTATTCCTGACAATGAGGAATTATTAAAGTAAAGATGTACATTTTGTGCATATTCTATACCATGGTTACATTGATATCTTCACCTGATCTTCATGTACAGTTGGCAGGGATTGACATAAGTCTTTCTATGTGCACCACACGCAGGGGTAAAGATAAGCTCCCAGCATCATAGTATACTTGTGTCATGATCAACATATCTATCACAGTGTATCTGCAAGAAGAAAGAGAGCTTTCATGTACACAGGCTGTAGATTACAGTGATTAAACACATGGTCTATAAAGTCAAATCTTCAAGGCAAAAAATGCTGACTAACTTTGTGGTTTTCTATAAATGTTTTACCCTTGCCAAATCTCAGTGGATAACAGGAAATTTCTCATAGTTTAATTGACAGGAATAAATGAAATAACAAACATAAAACATGTTCCACAAGTTCTAGTGTAAAGTAAGTGTTAGCCATTGTTATCTTAGATTATTTGAAAGTTAGACAAAAAAATGACTAGGGCTTTTGAGTAGTATAAGATCATTATGAGGAAATACTCAATATAAAATATCTTTATTTTTACTCACACAAGTTGATCACTGCAAACTATTTCCTGCAATTATTTATTCAGTAGGAAACATAATTAATTCTTCCTACTGAATAATTAATTTATGAAAAAAATCAGTCTTTTATCATCAACTGTTTTTTGTGGCTCTTCTTTGTGGCTAAGTAATGATTTGGGAAGATCTCAACTTCATTGATTCTTTCTCAAAACTGATTTTTGCTCATACAGGTCAGATGTTAGACATAATGTAAATATATTTTAGTTATAGCTTATTTTTTCTAGATTTTAAGTAAATGATATCATATTGATATTGAAAATCAGGGTAGCATAGTGAAAAGAGGATTGGATTTAGACTTGGAATTAGAATATATGGCATTGAATCCTAGGTCCCCACCAATGCTTTCTCGCTTAATTTCCCTCATTTGCTAAAACAAAGAAACAAACAAAAGATAATAGAATCAGTCCATCCTATCTCAGAGAATAAAATTAAGAAATTCTCATGAAAAGGTTATATAAATGATAAATTCTGTTTGAAAACAAGATTTAAAAATTTAAATGAATGCAATAGCTTCAAAACAACTTTTACAAAACTTGATAAATAATATGCAGACTCAAACTAAACTTATGTTTAGTGTCATTAAGAATATCTAGAAAAGAAGAAAACAGTGAAAAAGATAAGGACCAAAATTTGCTCTTTAAAATTATTTGCAGACAAAGAGTTTTTTAAATTTGTAGTCAATGTAAGAACTATCTGGATCTGCACAGAAGCTGCTGGGAGATGGTGAGTTGTTATGAGCCAATTAGTAAGAAAAGTGGAGGTTGGGTTCTGTTGTCACTTGTCAGGAAGGACTCTGGTGAATAACCACGGTTCTGCCACACTGGGCTCAAATCAAATTTCACCTTCTCTAAGAGATATTTCCTGTTAATCTCATGCAGTAGCTTTCCACTGGGACCCTCTTGTATTGAGCTGGGTCAGATATCTATCTCTGAATTTTCTAATTCTGAATCTATAACAATTAAAAAATTAGATTGTTTAGGGCTTTCTTCAGTTCTATTAAATGATAATTTGTAGAGTAGAATCCCCGGCATCTTTATTTTAGTACATTTCTCATTATTCTTATGCAGCAAGCCTGGTATTTGCAAAGATATCAGATTTTATTCTAATGATATTTCTATATTATAATCATGATCCTTGGCAGGTTAGGCTGCATTAATAGACAAAAAGGTTTAGGAGGGGTTTTACTTTCTCTGTATCTGTCAGACAAAAAAATTGTGATTAGTCTATTTTTGGACAACATAGCTGCATATTTTAAGATGGACAATGCCTAATTGTAACAGATCCAAGGAATATGGTCCAGGATAGAAATATTATAAAAGAAATAACGCTTAAGAAAAAACGGTTGAATTAACCAGAGATTTTTATCCTGGAGAAAATAAATTTCAATGGAGATAGAACATTCATTTTTAACTAATGAAAAGTCTGTTAATTGGCAAAAAGGGTGATCTTCTTTTTTATATAGTCTCACTGGCCCTGATGGCTGATAGCCTCATGAATGTAGTTTTCAACTCTAGACAAGTAGAACATCCCAACACTCCGATCTCTACAACAATGGACATGCTTCCTCTTGAAGCAGTGGCTTTTCCATCAGTGCTCTAGAAGAGCTGGCCTATGAGAAATTGTGGTATGTTTCCGGAAAGAAATAGGAAGAAAAACTTCCCTTCTAGAAATGACTTCTTGGAAAAGAGAGGTTCTTTTTTAAGGATCTTTAAGAAAAGAGATCAATGTAAAGCAACAGTAAGGTATATAGACTTGTCTCCAGTGGATAAAGACTCCAGGAGAAGGTGTGGTGTTCATTGGTGTTTCTGTGGGTTTATGTCTATGTATTTTCTATGTGTGTGTGTGTGTGTGTGTGTGTGTGTGTGTGTGTGAGAGAGAGGTGTGCGCGCACGTGCTCATGTACATGTGTTTCTTGAAAGCTGATTGGGATTCTTTGTATAAAAGTTTTTCCTAAACAACAAGACTTGTATGTTTTTCAATTTTCCTTTATAATTGTGATATTTTATACCCTGATCTAAGAAAAAACACAAACAGATGTAAAGATAAACTTTCTGGGAAATTAGTTTTTTTATTGATGTGTTAAATAAAAAAAAAGAAGCCAGTCTGTCAATAAGGCATGCATTTGTAGGAGTATCACAGAAACTTTCTCCATTCAATCAAGATGACTCTGAATCTGGCTCTATCCCCGACCCAGAACATCAGTAAAACTAAAAGAAAGTCAATCAGAGCCTGGAGATGATTAAGATGATGATGATGATATCATTCCTTTCTATCCATGTCCATGGAGAATTTAGCAATTTCCTTCGTGAAGAAACTGAACTTTTCCATTACTTTTCCTAAGGGAAGACAGAATTCACAAGATTCATTAACACAAGATGAAATTTTATGTAATATTAGAGCTGAAAGGAACTGCAGGGATTATGAGGCAGAACCTCATTTAGAGATAAGGAAACCGAATCTCAGAAAATGAATTTTCTTGCCAAAGCACATTCTGACAGTGATAATTCCACCCCTTTCCTGCCTCCTCTGATTCCAGACCCACTGATCACCCAGTGTCTTAAAACAACAAAGAAAGAGTATTCTGACAAAGAAAATTGAGGGGCCTATCTCTCGGCTTTTCCTGATCAGCAAGGCCTTTGATGAAGCTGGATCCTGCATTAGTGAGGACTTTCACCATATTTTCCTTCAGTGTCCCCTAAAACAGCTAGTTTCCTGGCCAAGGGCTAGTTTCCCCATCTACCTATGTGACAGAATTTTCCCTTTTGTGAAATAAAACCTCCCAAATAGGAATAAATACATAGACATGTTGTTTTGGGCTCAGGGTTTGATATTCTAACTTGTTAAGGTAATCACAAAGATGAAACAAGATCTAAGTGTCCAAAATCCAGTGGCCTAAAAGAGTTAACAGTGACCACAGTGGACTTGGTATGAGCCAGTTAAATGCAATTTGCATGTCTTATACCAAAGAAGTGACATCTGCCTAGCTACATTTCTGCAAAAACATCGTATGGGCCAAAGAAAATACCTAAACAAAACATGTCTATGGTATTCTGGTCCAAATACTGACAGCTTGTATCCCTTATTTTAGATAAAGGAAAAACAATCATTTTTGTAGCCTTATTCCCCCTTAAAGCTACAGATACTTAGAGCTTCTAGGAATTTGAAGATTAAAAAACCTCTAGACACACTGTGTCTAAGAATCAAGCTGCACTGAGACCGTTAAGTATCTTAGAAGTCAGGTAGTGTAGTGGTTTTCAATTATTTTTGGGGGGTAGGGAGTTCAGAGCCCTTTCTTCAAACATGATATTTTATGGCACTCAACTACTTAATACAGTCAAAGCTAAACTTTATGTCATAAACTACCCTATATGGTCCCTTTAACCCTAATGGTGATTCCTGACTTGTCTCTGTAGAACCTCTGTGCTCTGGGACAGCAGTTTAAGAATTCACAGTCTTACTGGATTCCCACAATTGACAGACAGGAATTGGAGGTTCTGTGATGAGATAGGACCAGTATAAGTTGGCAGAACAGGCGATGCTACCCTGTCTGATTGTGCAACAAGTTTTCTATCCCCACTTGCTGTTCTGAGTGGGAATAATTATAAATTATAGCTTATAGAGATTTAAGCTGGATCCTGGAAAGAAGAAGGATTCATAGCAGAGAGTGCGGGTTCAGATCTCTTTTTCTTCTTATGAGGTACTCACAAGCTCTCAGTACACAAGTGACATTCATTCCCATAGGTGATGTAGTCAGAACCACAAACTGGCAGGTATGTGATGGGGCAGGGAATGGCCACCACCGGATACTTCTTGTAAATGCTGCAGTCCACCTGTGTCATACACAAGCAAATGTCCTATTTTTCTCCCAGACCCCAAGCTAAGATACCCTGGCCACTCTTAGATATACTACAAGGGCTGCAAGTCCCAGCTCAGATATTCAGATGTTGCTAGAACACTTCTGTAAGTACTAGTATTATCACTATGACAAATACTAGTACTACTGGTATTCTATTTTTTTCTACTATACTCAGTTAACAATTGCTGGACATTTCTGTGCTAGACATTAAACTTAAATCTTACATTAATTTTGTTGTTTAATCTTCAAAACAACTAAATAGAGTAAGTCTACCATTGCCTCTCTTTATAAATGGAGAAATTAAAGCTTAGAAATACAGATAACTTGTTCAAGGTAAATGCTGGTAAGTATTAGAGCTAGTATTTGAATACAGAGCCTGTGCAATTTATCAAGGTATTTTTTGCCCCGCCTCTTACACGCTATGCCTTTTAGGAAAACATCACCAACCTCTCATTGGAATGCAGCTCTCCCTCCTTTAACTCTGGAATGTTTTAAAAACAGTTTAAAAATACGGTTGTTTATAGATATGTCATATTTCTTCAATTGCCTTCTGGAGAGCAGATACCATTTCTCCACATGTGTTTACTTCCCTCAAATCCTCCTAAATGTACTGAATTTATCCAGCATATATGTTGGCTAAATGACAGTTAATAGGTATTGGCATTAAAATGTTATTCAACATACTCACTGTTGTTAAAGGCAGACTAGCAGCTTCTGAAAAAGAGATACAGATGAAAATGTTAAAAATAAAGCAATTTTTACATCTCATTAATTAATATGTTTCATTCTATATAATCACATTTTCTCTGGTAATGAATTTCAGCACACTGTCCATCCTTATGCAAAATCCTAGTTGTTTGCTGAGGAAGTTGAATAGCCAATGGGTTAGATTAACCCTTGGTTTAGGCAAGAGAATTATCAAAATTTCCTCTATTTATTGATCACGGGATGTTTTCTGAACCTCGTAGTCTTTTTGATAATGGCCAAAGTCAGGTAGCAATAAGAAGCATGAAAATCATCACTCTTAAGAGCCTGAAGGATCACCTTTGATATCCTTTCCTTCCTAATTGATATAAAGAAATGCATTGGAATGTCTTTAGGGGTTGGAAATACTTTAATTAATTTTTCTCAACATAAAAGCCTAATTGTTGACCCTTGGCTTTTTGAGAATTGTGTTTTATTTTAATCCCTCCAATCTGATTTAGGAAGGCATCCAAGTTTTTCTGTATCTTGGTGCTAAGGAATATTGTACCTAATAACACTCACAACTTCCAATGTCCATATGAACATGTGAAATGGAAGACTTATGGTTAAATTAGATCATTTTTTGATCTATGGATGCAAAAAAGAATCCTTGAAAGTGAAGACATTAGACTCAAGTCTCTCAGAATACAGACGGAATATAAAATTCTATTACAAACCATTACACTTTAAATTCTTACAACCAGATGTTTCTGAGATGCTCACATCCCAGGAGGGATTATTTATGAAAACAAGCTTAATGGCTATATAGGGCATTGTCTGACCTTAACTTACCTGAGCTGCTGTAGAAATGGATCACTGTACAGAGCAGAAGGAGACCCCCAATGATCTTCATGCTGGAAATGGCTGTGGTACAGAGGCTGCTCTGAGATTGTCACTACAGCTGCATCGACCATGTCATGGGAAAGGGGGTCATGTTTATATATGTGCAAGGCTTGGTTCTCCACCTTTCCTATGAGGTCATCCAGAGGATCTAAAAGCACAGTGTCACACCCTGGGCGGTTGTGTTACAGTCCTTGTTACTTAACTGCTACTTATCTGACCAGTGATTTGGTTAATTGAGGTAAGTATTTTCTCTCTGCCCCAAAGGTGGGACTGTTAAGAATTCTGAACTTCATATACTAGAAGAGATTAAGTATAAGCTTCTTGGCTTAGTTATAAAATAAGTGGAAATTTCTTTTATTTTACAAAACTGGAATCGATTAAGCCCAGATTAGACTAATTACACCTATGTTTATATCTTGGCACCTGGGGAAATATTGTTTATTTTTGAGGCAATGAACCAATGAAGCAAACTGAGACCTAATAGAAGGAACAGTGACATTAGCATTTATGAGGTATGGGGAAGAGCATTAACGTACTACTTTTGACATTTTCTACCTGCATATTCTTGGCTAAGTCATTACATGCTGTGAGCCTGAAGAAGGCTTGGTTATGTTGTGATAACATATAACCCCAAGATATCTGTGAATTAAAACTTTGTTTCTTAATCAAGCTACACATGTATGGTGGTCAGCTGATCGTGCTGCATGGCCTTCACTGTGAATGCCAAGTGGACAGAGTGATTGCTATTTGAAATATTGTAGTTCAGATGAGTTCTCAGGAGTTCTCATGTTAGCAATGAAAACTTTCAGCCCAGAGCAATGCTACTGTCACTTCTCCTCATGGTCTTATGGCCATTACATGCTTTGTTATGTATGGAGTGAGTGCAATCAGTCTGATAATGGTTTAGCTCTGTCCCCACCCAAATCCCATCTTGAGTTGTAGCTCCCCTAATTCCCGTAGGTTGTTGGGGGGGACCCGTGGGAGATAATTGAATCATGGAGGTGTTTTCCCTCATGCTGTTCTCATGATAGTGAATAAGTCTCACGAGATATAATGGTTTTATAAGGGGTTTCCCCTTGCACTTGGCTCTCATTCTGTCTTGCCTACTGCCATGTAAGAGATGCCATTCACTTTCCTCCATGATTGTGAGGCCTCTCCAGCCATGTGGAACCTCTTTTTCTTTATAAATTACCCAGTCTTGGGTATGTCTTTATCAGTAGCTTGAAAACAGACTAATACACAGGCTTACCTTGCCCCCTGAAGGTCAGATGGAGAGCTAGAATAGTTGGCAAACAGCAGAGAGATCATCCCAGAGACTGAGTTTCATCCCAATCCAATAGGGCCTGTTGTTAGCCACAATAGATTTCACATAATTGGAACCATATACATAAAAGTCTGCTCTAAAACATAGTGCATTTAATAATGTTATTGTGATAGTTATTATTATTGACAAACCAAGAGTTAATGCTCTGAGTTGCTGACACTAGATTGTAAACTGTATTGTCCACGCACAATTGTCCAAATGGCTGAAGTTTGCTTATTGATCTTAAGGACATAGGTAAGAAGACCTGGGGAAGGCAGTGGACTGTCCCACTAGTTTATGCTTGGCAGGTTTATTTGAGTACATTCTAAAACATAGCATCTACAAAGTATATTAAGTGAATAGTAAATGATATTGCATAATCCCCTAAAACTTTGACTCCTATATCTGTTTGGAAGGCAATATAATCTAGTGGTTAAGAGCATGGGCATTGAGTACATCTTATTTAGAATCTTTCTTCTAAAAAATGTTGACTGTGTGTTTTTTAGTATTTAGATTAACATCTGATACTTAGTGATCTTTACAACAGAAGTAATATTTACCTCATAGGTTGTTTTGAATGTTAAATGAGATTTTCCAGACACACACACTCACACACATATTATACAGTTGACTCTTGAACAACTTGGGAGCCAGGGGGTGCTCACTGCCCCCACAGTTGAAAAGTTAACATACAACTTTTGATTTCTCAATAACTTAACTACTAATAGCCTATTGTTGACCTTATTAATAACATAAACAGTTAACACATATTTTGTATGTTACATGTATTATATACTGTATTCTGACAATAAAGTAAGCTAGAAAAAAGAAAATGTTATTAAGAAAATTGTAAGAAAGATAAAACATATTTACATTAGTTAAGTGGAAATGGATCATCATAAAGATTTTCATCTTCATTGTCTTCATCTTGAGTAGACTAAGGAGAAGAAGAGAGAGGAAAGCTTGATCTTACTGTCTCAGGAATGGCAGAGGTAGAAGAAAATCTATGTATAAGTGAACCTGTGTGGTTCAAACCCATTTTATTCAAGGGTCAACTGTGCATATAATCTTTTATGGATGTATGTCTGTGAGGTGTGGTCTGTGTGGCGTGTTTGTGTGGTTTGTGTGTATTTGTGTATCAGGGTGTCAAGCTCATAATTATATCTTGATATATGGTAGCTAATAATACGGAATGTGCTCTTCATAACAACTCATTAAGGAAGGAATTTTTATTACCCTAGTTTTGCCAATGAGTAAGTTAAGACTCAGAGGATTTAAGTAATCTTCCACGGATCATGATACAATTAATAGAGGAAACTGCTGAGTTCAGTCAAGGAAAAGAAGCAAAGTGAAGGTTTCCAATAAGGAGAGGTAATTGTAGGTTTCATTGTTTGCCATGAATGTTTGAAAAGAGTTAATCCTAACAAAAAGGCATTATGTTTCAAGATGAGGAGTCTTTATTGCAGTTTGAAAATGCCCTTTGTCAAAGAGGAGTAGGAATAGGGTCAAAGAGTGGTCAAAATGGTGGTAAAAGATAGGATCACAGAATTTTTTTTAAATGTTTGATAGAGAGGAGATGAATGGAAGAAGCTGAGGCTACAGAAAGATCTAGAATAGACTGAGCATGTCTTAAAACTGAAGAGAAAAAGAAAATTTAGATATATAGTAGAGAGTGGCTAATTAGAGGCATGTAGAAAGATATGAAATAAGGTTAAGAGCACAGATGAAAAACCATTTTCTCTGATACATGAGAGAGAATAGAGTGGATAAATGTAGAGAGGCATATTTTGAAGGTTAAGGAAGGAGAGATGTGGGGAGCCCACTGTAAGATAGGCTCTGGTTGTTCATTGTTGGTTTGCTTTTTGCACTGGGAGAACTGGGTTGGTCTGGAAGCTTGAGAAAGATGATAGAAGACTTGACAGCATGTCAGATAGTCAGCAATGGATCTAAAGATTAATGGCAGCTGGGAAAGTTAGAACTAGATTTTAGAAGGCCCAATCAGTACTATTCTGAATATTTCTCCCAAAGTTTGTGTGACATGGAGTGAGAAATGGGGAATAGTGATTTTATAGATAGGGAGTATATACATCAGAGGCTTGAGGGTACCATAAAGACTGCATTAGGAGGTGGCAAAACTTGGAAGAGAGTTAAATGTTTCAGAAGGTTCTGATGGCTTATACAAGGTGCAAGCAGTTAAGTGTTTAGAGATCAAGGTTTAGGCAAAATGTGATAGGTATAGGAAATAAGAACAATTATTAAGATAGTGGGCGCTAGGAATCAAGTTGTCAGATACAATTTCTCAGGGGGTGGGGCTAAAATAATGATTCTCAGGGTGTATCCAGTGGGTGGAGATAAAGGTCTCTCAATTGAAAAGCATGAGGGGAGGTGAGGTCAAGGGACCAGGAGAGGGGTTGCTTTGGGTTTTGGATGCCATTTACATAGACAGGAAAATTTCCAGCTGGATTCTGAGGGACAAATTATGGAGGAGGCTTTTGGAATGAGAGTAAAAACCTGTGAAGATAAAAGCAGTCCATTTCAGGATGAGGATAGTTTTTTTCATTTATCCTCATAGTCCTGCAAGGAGAAAAACTTGAGGCCTTGTAAGAGAGAATCACTATGGTCCTGGTTCCATTATGAGGAAGGCAGAATAAAATTAGCTCTTTTCCCATTTAGGAAGAAAAGTGCAGCTTGCTGCCAAAATTCATTTAATTTTACATAAACACACTCTTTGAGGCTGAAGTAAATCTGATTTTCACTGTGAAAATAAAATATAAAAACTGCTCTTGGAGTTATTTCTAAACAGAACTTGTCTCTGATCCTGAGGTAACAGAAATGTATATGATGATCAGTATTTAATAATTTTATTTTCATTTGGTAAATTTCAAAGTACAGAATAGCACAAAGCAGAACATCATATTCTGCATAAAAATATTTCATTTCTCTCCAGATCTTCTCGCTATCCCTGTCATTGTGTAAGTAGCAAACTTTGCAGTGACCAGTTGGATTCCACCTCCCTAATGTTGGTGGTATGCTCTTGGGGAAATATCTTCCAGATAGGCAAAAAGGAGTGACATCATCAGAGCATGGACAACCTCAAAGACATTTCTGCCCTGGTCTGTGATGTTTTTCCAGCATTCTTTCATTCAATGTCAGTCTGAAGTTTACATGATGAATTATGTGCTCAGGATTGTCCTTCTTGAACAGGATGTAGGAGTTCAGCACTGTAATGTTTGGAAGGTAGTGAAAGAATTTCTTATACCAAACTTTTGAGCTCAGTTGAATGATAAGTGAGCATCTGATCAGCCAAGTCCACTGCTCCCGTATTCTTGTTGTTATCCACAATGACATATGGCTTCTTAGTTTTCTTTCCATTTCTGTGTCTACTTCAATCACAGTATCATGGTTGATATGGTTTGGCTCTGTGTCCCTACTCGAATTTCATTTCAAATTGTAATTCCCCTGTGTTGGAGGAGGGGCCTGCTGGGAGGTGATTAAATCGTGGGGGCACTTCCCCTTGCTGTCCTCATGATAGTGAGTGAGTTCCCATGAGATCTGATGGTTCCAAAGTATGTGGCACTTCCCCCCTTCTCTCTTACTCTCTCTCCGGCTACAGATTAGAAGAAGGTGCTTGCTTCCCCTTTGCCTTCTGCCATGATTGTAAGTTTTCTGAGGCCTCTCAGTTATGTTTCCTGTTAAGCCTGCAGAACTGTGAGTCAATTAAATCTCTTTTCTTCATAAATTACCCAGTATTATGTAATTCTTTATAGCATTGTGAGAGTGGACTAAGATAATTGTGGAAAGTTGACGGCATTGTCACCCAATTCTTTTTGGGCTAAATGCTGCAGCCATAAGTGCTACCGGCAAGTATTCTCAGGGCAAATGGAAAAGGGTTTGCAGAAAAGCATAAAAATGAATATAAAAATTTGACAGCATTGGGAATTTCTTCCCTTATAGATTTGGGGTGTCACAAGGAAGAGCCGGATAACTCCTTAGCGGATTAGAGAAGGGTAAGGGAATTAAATTGGAACAGGGCCTGTATGAAGAGTTCTTGGGTTAGTTAGCTGGAGAGAAATAGGGAAGCCAGCACTGTAGCTGGGCAGGAATCCAGTCATAGAATAGTGATTCTAAGGATGGACTATTATAAGAAAATTAACTGTATATTCAGCACTTATCATGTGCTAGAACTGCACTATGCCTGCTGTGTGCATTATCTCATTTCATACTTAAAACGTCTTGTGAAATAGGAATGGCTATTCTCCCTGCTATTTAGCTGCAATGATGGGCTCTTAAGAGATGTGACTAGCTTAAGGTAAAGAGCCAATGCTTTTTAATCACTCTGGTGTATTACCTTTAAATCTAAACCTAAAAGGTAGATTTGTAGACTCTACCTTTTAGGTTTAGATTTAAATTTAGATTCATTGGACACTGAAATAATAAGAATATAACTGCAAAATCAGAGCAGTCAGGAAGAACAGCTAAAGATTTGAATGAGCAGCAGAGGGAACTGAACACTGGGGTAGAGTGTGTGACATTTTCACCTATGAGGATCATCTGGAAAGAGGGTACTTTCCAGTGGGGAGAGAGGAAGACTGAAAGCCAGGTGCCAAGGGTTCCTGTCCTGTTCCTCATCCCCATCTGTCTATCTAGGTAGCAAATGCTGTGACAACCCCTTCTCCAGTATGAGCTTTCTACTTCCCCTACATCTAGTGAGATTAGCCAAGATTGGTATTTCACATTTTTGAGTTAAAAAGCCATCCCCAGTACTCTAATATATACAATAAATAAGGCTGAGGAGTGAGGCTGGGTGGGAAGGAGAGGCTGGAACTTTCCTAATTGATTCTGGTTTTCCCTCCCCATTGCTGAGCCAGCATCTCTCACTCAGCCTACCAGGATGCCTTTCTTCTTGACAGCCAGCAAAAAAACCACCCAACACTCTCAAGGAATCTTTTAACAGTTTAAAAATCACTGGCCTATATTTGTCTCTTCTTCTTTCCCCATGTGAGCCCTTCACATCCCGACTCTTTTCTTTTTTCTTTTTCAAGATAGTCCCAACTGTGATCATGCACTTGTGACCACTGCAGGCACAATGACCTAGGCATCTGGATATTTGCATTTTGACTTTGTATCTGGCAAGACTTTGTTCCCTGTATCTCATGAGAGCAGGGAGTTAGCACATCCAGGGATCTTATGCTTTGAATGCCTTTCATTATTTCTGGGCCATTGAGGCTAAATAGCTCCAATTATGGAACAAGGTGATTTGGATGAACAAAACAACTATTTTTTTTTTCTTTATGTTGCTCCTAGGGGCCCTCACAGTATCTGGATGAAGACTCTTTACATACACACACACACACGTTTGTAGGGAACCAGCCCCACAACACACCCGTGGGTACCCCATGTTCAGTGGGACAAAGGAATGAGAAAAAGACAGAGTAAGAGAGAAAGTGGGACCAGGGGGCCATCACTTTATTAGTTTGGAGGAGACAGTGAAGGCCCCGAGCTCTGATCATCCACACAATTTATTGATTACAATCACTTTGATCTATGGGGTAGGGGTGGAGTGATGGTGGAGTGAATCAGTGAGCCAGAACTGGTGTGTCATCCTAAGGATTGATAACAGTGATGGTTTGGGAGTTTCACAAACCAGTAACATGGTTATCTTTAGTTTATTATCTATGTACAGCTGGTGGAACACAGACCTTACAGGGAGCCTACAGGTCTGGCTATGTCATAGTGCAATGAAGGGGTTTTATGTCCTTGAGCACAATGTTTATCGTAACAGAGCCTGGGTCACCCTGCACCAGAACATGAGGCAGGGAGAGGCCTTCCTCCTCAGAGGCCTCCTGTGGCCTTCTGCAGTTTGTTGTTCCTTGTTCATATGTTACTCATAAACAATTTATGTAGGCACTCTGTAAGTCCTTTCTCCTTTGCTGCTTTTCCCAACACACATGCACACACGCACCGCTACACACACACACACACACACACACACACACACACACACAGCTCCAATTGGTAAAAATTATGTTTACTAGGAAGGAGCAAAGCAAGATGGCAGAGTAGGATTCTCCAGTGATTGTCCCCCTATAAGAAACATTGATTTGTAACAATTATCCATACAGGAAGAATCTTGATAAGAGCTAAATAAACCAGGTAAGAGTACCTAGTTTATAAATAATAATAAGAAAATATATATTGAAGAGGGTAGAGAAGACAGTTTTATATTACCCACATCCCCTTCCTCTAACCCCAGGCAGCACAGCTTGGAGAGAGAGAGAGATACTTGCTTGGGAGAAGGCCAGGGAAGCAAGTGTAGGACACTGCCTATAGCAGAAGCTAGAGTTAATAGGAAGAAGGTAGAGATGAGGTGACATTGGTCAAAGGAGATATAGTTACAGTTAGGATAGAAAAAATACACTTCAGCAGAACTATTACACAGCAGGGTGACTAGAGTTGATGATATATTCATTTTTATTCTTAAAAAATGTCAAAAAGTCGATGTTATGTGCTCTTACAACAAAAATGATAACTAGGAGTGGTAATGCATTTGTTAGTTAGCTAGGTTTAACCACTGTTCACTGTAAATGTACTTCAAAGCATCAGATTGTATAAGATAAAAACATGTAATGTTATCTGTCAATTAAAAAAAAATTTTAAAGTAAATGAATAATCATGTTTCCTGTGCTCAGTGCTGAAAAGATACCTGTAACCTCAGAGTTAGCCAACAACAGGAAATGTATTAGTCTGTAGAGCTGCAGTAACAAAATATCACAAACTGGGTAGCTTAAACAGCAGAAGTTTTGTCAGTTCTAGGGTCCAAAATCAAAATGCCAGCAGGTCTGGTTTCTCCTGAGGATTCTCCCTGTGGCTTGCAGACAGTTTGTCTTCACTGTGTCCTCATCTGGTCTTTTCTCTGTGTACATGTGCCTGATGTCTCTTCCTCTTCTTTCAAGGACTCCAGTTCTATTGGATTAGAACCTCTCTCTTAGGACCTCACTTAACCTTAATTACTGTCCTAAAGGGCGTGTTTCAAAATATAGTCACATTGGGGGTGTTAAATCAAATTTAGTTTAAAGCTGCCTCCTTATATATTTTAAGTTCAACCTAAAGATTTCTCTGTACATTGTGAACTATAACAAGTGGAGGTGTAAACAGACCATAGCCTACACTTGTGCCAATCACTGAGTTTTGACCAATCAAATATAGCTGACTGTTTGAACTGTGTTCAAATAAGGCAAACACAGAGCTGTCACCAATCCAGTTGTTTATGCACCTTGCTTCCATTTTCTATACATCACTTTACTTTTTTGTGTCTATAAATCTTCTTCCACCGGGGGACTGTGCCAGAGTCTCAGAACCTACTGTTGCTCGGGAGGCTGCCAATTTGCAAATCATTCATTGCTCAATTAAACTCAGCTCCTTTAAATGTAATTCAGTAGAAGTTTTTGTTGTTGTTGCTGTTGTTTTAATCAGGGGTCAACATATAAATTTTGAGGAGACAAAATACAGTCCATGACATTCTACCCCCAGACCCTCAATATGTATATTCTTTTTATTTTTTTTTAATTGTACTTTAAGTTCTGGGGTACATGTGCAGAACATGCATCCATTTCCTTGTCATCTACAGAGGTATTTCTTCTAATGCTATTCCTCCCGTACCCCTTATCCCCCAACAGTCCCTGGTGTGTGATGTTTCCCTCCCTTTGTCCACGTGTTCCATTGTTCAACTCCCACTCATGTTCTCCCATGAGTGAGATCATGAGGTGTTTGGTTTTCTGTTCTTGCATTAGTTTGCTGAGAATGATGATTTCCAGCTTCATCCATGTCCTTGTAAAGGACATGAACTCATTCTTTTTATGGCTGCATAGTATTCCCATGGTATATATATGCCACATTTTCTTTATCCAATCTATCATTTATGGGCATTTGGATTGGTTCCAAGTCTTTGCTATTGTGAACAGTGCTGCAATAAACATACATGTGTGTATGTCTTTATAATAGAACAATTTATAGTTCTTTAGGTATATACCCAGTAACGGTATTGCTGGGTCAAATGGTATTTCTAGTTCTAGATCCTTGAGGAATCACCACACTGTCTTCCACAATGGTTCAACTAATTTACACTCCCACTAACAGTGTAAAAGCGTTCCTATTTCTCCACATCCTCTCCAACATCTGTTGTCTCCTGACTTTTTAATGATCGTCATTCTAACTAACATGAGATGGTATCTCGATGTGGTTTTAATTTGCATTTCTCTAATGACCAGTGATGATGAGCTTTTTTCATATATTTGTTGGCTGTATAAATGTCTCCTTTTAGGAAGTGTCAGTTCATATCTTTCACCCATTCTTTTCACATGCAGAGAACTACAGATTTTTTATCTTCAAGACCCTGGTATCTCAGAAAATGTTAATAAGTGTTTCTTGAAAATAAGATGTCCTGATCAACCAGACATGGTAAACTCTGGGTACTCCATTTCTCTTTGAGGAATTCTCAGTACATTTTATTTTATTAAAGGTTCAATTACATTTTTTTGCAATATGGAAAATTTTCACTTTATTTAACTCAGTTTTTCCAAAACTTAACTGGCTGAAGTTTATTTATCATGTTATAGAATACTTAATAACATCAAAAGGGTGCCAGTGTTTTCTTTTTTAATTATTATTATACTTTGAGTTCTAACGTACATGTGTAGTTCGTGCAAGATTGTGACATAGGTATACACATGCCATAGTGGTTAGCTGCATTCATCCCGCCATCATCCACATTAGGTATTTTTCCCAATGTCATCCCTTCCCAATCCCCCCAACCCCCTGCTGCCCCTCCCCTAGCTCTCCCACCCACCAACAGGCTCCGGTGTATTCCATTCTTTCTTATCCCTGTTATCCAGTCAGTGTTTTTCTCTACTTGCATATTTCCTGATTTTTTAATGTTCTCTTTATCTATGTCCTATAATCCATATCCTGCTGTTACATTCATCAGCTAAATTAATTATTCAATAATTGTATTTTAAAATTCTAGAATTTACATTGATTTTAAAATATTTTAAAATCTACTTGTAAAATTCTGTCCATCTTATCATCTGTTTTTCTTGAACATGTTAACTAGTTATTTTAAAGTCTGTGTCTTAAACTCCAGTTAGCTCACCAGTCATTCTTTCAACATGAATTTTGTTAGCAGAGAGAAGGCTAGTGGTCAGGCAATTACAAATAAGTCTGACAATACTAAAGAGTAGATTTACTTTAAGTAGAAGATGATTTGGTCAGAATTTATTCAATATATATTTATTTAGTACCTACTGTATTCCAAGACACTTTTTAAAGTGCTAAACTTTATGGCTTGAAGGTCTTACTGACCACTAACCTTCACTGATTTTTACTTTTTCTGACCTCAACTACTGGTACTGGCCTTTTTTTTTTTTTTTTTTTTTTTTTTGAGACAGTCTCGCTCTGTCACCCAGGCTGGAGTGCAGTGGCATGATCTTGGCTCACTGCAGCCTCCACCTCCCAAGTTCAAGTGATTCTCCTGCCTCAGCTTCCTTAGTACCTGAGCCTACAGGTGTGCACCACCACACTTGGCTAACTTTTGTATTTTTAATAGAGATGGGGTTTCACCTTGTTGGCCAGGCTGGTCTCCAACCCCTGGCCTGACCTCAGGTGATCCACATTAG
Organism: Ateles fusciceps; assembly: GCA_036589455.1. Lineage (NCBI taxonomy): Eukaryota > Metazoa > Chordata > Mammalia > Primates > Atelidae > Ateles > Ateles fusciceps. Next base: position 10,970,322 of record JAZHEH010001005.1, on the reverse strand, counting down.
GTATTTCTCCCAATGTCATCCCTCCCCAATCTCCCCACCCCTGCTATCCCTTCCCTAGGCCCCCAATCCCCCAACAGGACCCAGTGTGTGATGTTCCCCTCCCTGTGTCCATGTATTCTCATTGCCCAACACCCACTTACGAGTGAGAACCATGCAGTGTTTGGTTTTCTGTTCTTGTGTAAGTTTGCTGACAATGATGGTTCCAAAGACTTGGAACCAACCCAAATGCCCATCAATGATAGACTGTCTTAGCTTCTGACACGCCTTCCTTACTAAGTTTAATGGTTTCTAGCTTTTGATTTAAAATGAGACATCTGCAACTCTTCTTTTCACTTGAACACTTAGAGACCATCATAGGGTTTTCAGCTGGGCTAATTTTAATATGGTTCTGTCTCAGGGAAAAGGAGACCCAAGGAGAGGGAGAGTGATGGGGGAATAGCTACTCAGTGGGGCAGTTGGAACAATACTTATTTATCAATTAAGTTCACTCTCTTATATGTCATGGTTCATGAGAGGATAAGGGCCTCACTTAAGTGGGAGCCTCACTTTGTCTTGCACATCTGCTCTTGTCATAAAAAAGAAGTTTGTTTCTTCTTGGAATAAACACCAGTTAACAAACCCAGCCAACTCCTCCTCTTGCCCTGATCTTTGTGAACTTTGACTTCCCTGACTGCTCAAGCCCCTACCTTTCTCTACTCTCTGTACCCCGTCCTCTTCTTAAAATACTCAGTCACTTCTGTACAACTCAAAGTTGAGTCTGGTTTACACTAGGCTATTTCCCTATAGCAACAGTTTTACTGATAAAATTTACCCTGGCCACTTGAATAGTGTCAAGCTTTGTTTAGCTTTGACAGTGTTTTATTAGTAACGTCTAAGTGAGAGAGAAATACAAAATAAAATTTGGGCACAGTTGGAAACATTAGATGTGCTATTGTCAAAGTTCAAGCAGTGGATCACAGTCAGGACTTAAAAGACTCCATGGAAAGCTGAATGTATTTAAGATTATTAGAATGGCCAGGTAGGAGTAACAGTAGAAGCCTCCCTGGATATGGTAATATTCTCTGTGATGGTTACATTCACTTTCAAAAAATTTGTCCTTTCATGGCATTCTCTCCGACCTGCACAAAAGCATCATATTCTGTCTTGAAACAGAGATTTTTCCTATGAGTTTTTTGTATAGATGATATTATACTAAGAGGATACATTAATGGTAGTGAAATTCCTGAATCAAAGTATCCATATATCTAGAAATATATCTAGACTAAAGTTTCAGAGTTATAATTGAAAGACAGTCATTAGAGTACCTACAGATTCCCTTAAATTTTATGTACAATGTGAAGTATATGTGAACATATGTATAATTTTCTGTCCTTTTATTAGAATCTCAAAGGGGTTTCTCTTTAATCTCAAAACATGTCCTAGACTTTAAGACCCTGAGAATAGGGTTGTATATAATGTTAGATTTTGAAGGAAGGCAAGAGTTAAAGACAGAGAGAGAGAGAGTTGGTGGCCCTACAGCAATGCAGCTTTATTGTTGGTGCAACCTGTGGAAGTTGGGGACCAGCTTAATGCCAGAGCCCACTGCCGCTTACAGGCTGGGGTAATTTATAGGCCTGGGTGGGAGGGGTCTGGGCAGTATGGCTTGCTGCCTGGGAGGATATTGATAAGGTATTCCTATGATCAGGTGGTTTGGCCCTTTTTCTGGTGGGGATGTGGTTAGGATGTTCCTTGGACTTTGCCCAGCAGGATATAAGAGGGTGTTCCTTCAGCAGGGGAATGAAAAGATGCCCCTGTGCTTTGTGGTCAGGTGGCTAGGCAGGATGTTTCTCATGGCCTGAACTCCCATGGAACGTTTCACTCTGACCAAGGTCTGCAAAATGGAGGGGGAGACTTACAAAATGGTGCAGTTTGGACTAACATATAATTTTCTCTAATACAGGGCCATGCACATAAATGTTAATAAGTGGCAGGGAAAACAGCTTTGCAAAATATAGTATTGGGGGCAGATTTTTTTTTTCAATAAGACAATGTACCTGGAGTCTTTTTATATACTTTTCTCCCTCTTATGGGGTCTTACCATTTCTTCTTACCCTAAATTTTCTTGTCAACCTTGTCAATTTCTTGTCAAATGTCCTCTCAACATTCTGAGATCTGAAATGAGAATGGAAAAGAGTAGATAGGGCTCCAAAATATTTTGTGTTTTAAATGGAGAGAATGTGGCATTGTGGGGGAAAGTAAAAAATATCTGTGAGTTATTAAGGATGATGATGGAGGATTAGAAAAGGTGGCATCAGTGTCATAGGCTGTTGTTTAACTCTAATCTCCAGGAAAAGTGAGCCATCCCTCAATATTTTCCTTCCAGCTGCCCTGGTTTCCAAGTTAAGATGACTGATGACATAAGAAGCTTCAATGCTCCTTTTTGGAAGATTCAGTCCCTATGGGTATTTGGCAAAGCATGTGGACAGTGCCTTCTTCTTAAGGCATTCTCACTCTTTTTTTCCTTTTTCCTATTTTTTTTAATTGACAAATAAAGATTGCATATGTTCTTATTATACAACATGATGTTTTGAAATATGTACACATTGTAGAATGGCTAAATCAAGCTAATTAGCATATGCACCACTTCACCTACTTATCATTTTCTTGTGATAAGAACACTTAAAAAAATCTCTCTTAGAAATTTTCAAGTATGCAATATGTCATTATTAACTACAGTCATCGTGATGTGCAATAGACCTCTTGAGCTTATTTCTTCTGTCTATCTGTACTTTTCTGTCTTTTAACCAACATCTTTTCAATTCTTCTTCTCTTTAGCCATTGGTAGCTACCATTCTACTGTCTGCTTTTAATGAATTTTACTTTTACAGATTCCACGTATGAGTGAGATCATGCAGTGTTTATCTTTGTGTGCCTGACTTAATTTCACTTAACATGATGTTCTCCAGGTTCATTCATATTGTCCCAAATGACAGAATTTCTTTCTTTTTTTTATGGCTGAATGGTATTACATTGTGTATATGTATCACATTTATTGTGAATAATGCTGCAATGAACACAGGAATGCAGATATCTCTTCCACATACTGATTGATTACTCCAGATTCTGAATAGAGATAATGGGGTTGGTCACAGCCATAATCCAGAATCAAAGATGGGACAGATCATCCACTTCATGCCCTGGAAGACTTAGATTTTCCCTAGAGGAGTATATGAAAGTGGGATTAAGGGGATTTTGAAGAGTGGTTGGACTGAACTGGAGCAAAGGGGGTGTCATATATGAGAGTTGGAATTGGGGCCTAGACAGAATTAGATGCTGGATAAGGATACAGAGCTAGCTGTATTTATCTGTAGAGACATATCTTTGCTGTTATATGTTGTCTTTCAAGATTTAGGCTTACGATCCAGAATGCTGGGTGTGGGGGGTGAGATCTTATTATTTCTATTATTTCTCAAAACCCCCAAAGACCAGAGAAGCCGAAGGTTGTCAGTGTGCAGAAACCAAAACCCACAGCTCTTCTCCAATCTGCTATCTACAGACGTCACAAAATAAATACAAACTCTCCTCCAGAAGAAAGTGGAATAAATTAGCAGTGAGAGAACTCATGACATTTGTGTTAGTCAGAATATGTAAAGATGGACTATTTTCAGTGTAGTGGAACAACTTTTAAATTTTATATTTATAATAGAATTCTATAAAAATGGTTTAATTCAAAAATGAGATATTTCTGGCTGAAATAAATATTACATAATAAAACACAATATGTAACAATAAAAATCATAACATATGACGAAAGAATTGTCCATCCTTGTTATGGAATTATGAAGCTTTAGTTAGTGTATATAGAAAAGAAATTTTCCAGAGATTTTACATTTTATATACACAGCGGTTTTACATTGCAGAAAAAAAAGCAATAAGTTTTAACAAACTGATGTAAAATATATGCTGAAAGTCAAGGGATTATAATTAATAGCTTAATGCATGTCAGATATTTTACTAGTTTATTTTGAAAATGTTAATCATGTAACTATTATATTTCATTTAAGAGAGACTTATAGTTTAAAAATGCGCTATTTAAAGTTTTATGGTAGGTGTTTTACATGATATATATATGTTAATTTCTTCTCATGATTTTTCTTTAAAATAGTTTTTTGTCTTTATACGTATTGAACTCACATATGTGCATGGAAGTTCCCTAACATTTCTCCAATGTATATGTTTTACTAAATGTTTCATCTTTGATATAGAAAACCTTAAAGAAAACCATCTTAAAGAAAAATTATTAAAATTTAGTAGAACTTTTTAACTTGCTTTAATGTAATGTGTGATACGTTAAATTATTAAACACAACAAGGTAATGCATCCATTTTGTATACAAATAAATATGACAAATCAAAATGCTTCACTAGAAAGATCCATGATGCATTGATACAATAAAAATTAAATGTCTTGTTAACTTTAAGAGATACGTGTTATTATACCACTCATCTCAATTGGTTCTTTGCTAGTAACTACATTGTTGTTTAATGGGTTTGTGATAATTTGACCAAAGTTTTAAACTATGAAAAACATCCTCAAGTTTTTTTACCATATTGGAAAACATTTTTAAAAAAATGATAATGGGAAATGAGACAGACCTTGAGATAAAGACTTGATGCAGGAGATGGATTGGGGTGGGGGCGGGGATTGGAAAAGAAAGCATGAAAGAAAGGAAGGAGGCTCTCTGAACCCTGGGACAATATTTTAGGAAAAGCATTGCAACAGAAGATGCATTCCTGATGGTGGCAAGACGATTAGAAACATATAGGTAATGGTAGTGGTAGCTTTTTAAATTAAAGAGTGGGTCCTTCTTACAAATTCCAATTCCAGTTTTACGTAGGAGATGAAAAAACTAAAGTATATGATGAAATGGGAACCATGAAAAGAAGCGAGATTATTTGGGCAATTTCTGAGAAATAAGAAAGGTGAAAAACAAAAGCTAAAGAGGTAGTAATAATGTAAATATAGAGAAGGAAGAGCTGAAGAAACGAGTACTAAATTAACCGCCAAACTGTATAGGACATGGTAGCAAGAGAATATAGAATTGTTTAGCAAGGAGAATATGGAATTGTGTCATACAGAAATCAGCCATTTCCAAAAAAGAGTCTGGCCTTTGCCCTTGACTTCTGAGATGCAATTTATGTCAGAGCGTCCTTGTTTAGAGCAATGTCTGGCCAGAACAGATCTTAGGATGGGCCTGGCCACACCTGACAGTTTAGGATAGGGCTGGTTGTACCAGAAAGACCAACAATGTAATTTAGGATGAGGGCTCCAATTGACCTGGAGACTGAGTTTGACTATGTAGGCAATCAATCAATCAATTAATCATGCTTTTGTTATAAAGCCCTATAAAAAACTCTGGACACCAAGGCTTATGGAAACTCCCTGGTTGGTATTACTCCATGTGTATTGTCACACATTGATGCTACACAGAAGTTAATGTGTGCTTAATCCAAAGAAAGAGGACAAAGTAAGCTTTGTCTTCCCCTCCCCTATTTCTCTTCCTTTGACTAATTTTAATCTGTATCTTCTTCCTGTAATAAAATATAACCATGAGTATAATAGCTTTCAGGGAATTCTGTAAGTCCTTCAAGCAAATTGTTTAACCTGAGAGTGGTAATAGGATCTTCTGAACTTGCAATTGGTGTCAGAAGTGAGAGCAGTCTTGTGAAGGACTATGCCCTTGATCTCCATAGTTTGGCTAACTCCAGATAGAGATTATTACTGAATATAGGAGTAATGTGGGATATGGGAGCAATTTAGGAAATGAACACGTCTATAATATAAGTACCAATTAGAAGCAAAACAATATAATTAGATGCAAACAACAGGAAAGTGAATTTTTTAGGGAATAGAGCAAGTTAGTAAATACGCATTGTGACTGAGGTCAGCAGGAACATCTGGGAACAATTTTAAGAATCTGAGAAAAGCTGAAGTACAGAATCAACTAGAAATTTGAAAGAATTAAAGGAACAAGGAGACAATGAGTATAATAAGCAATGAAGAAACAAATTTCTTAAAAGCACTGGAGGACAGATTCTGAAAATTGCTCAGGAACATCAGGACAACTTGAGTGGCTAGGCAAGGGCAAGAGATTATAGCTGCAGGAACATTGTAGTAGGATATATGAAAAGATGAAGAAACAAGCAGAGTGGAAATGATGGACAACACAACGGTGGATTAAATAGTGGAGAAGATAAGAAAAGTTCAGGAAATGGATGTGGTTCCATACATAGGAGCATCTGGGATAGGTGAGCAACCGAGGAGTAAAAAGTAGCTGAGGAAGAAATGAGTGTGTGTTGAGGAAGGGTTGCAGAGCTGGTCAGTGAGATTAGCTGACAAGCTACATAACTGAGAAGAGCTAAATCACCAAAGCTAGAAATGGCACTCGGGGAACATAGCGCTTTTCAAATCAGCTCTAGGAAGATGAATAGCATTTAGAAAGAGGAAAAGTTGATATAGTAAAGACAGTAGTGAGAATAGACATTTGCTGATATGGAAACAGCTAGAAAACAAAGTAGAAAAACAAAGTGGATGGAGGAGCTTAGAGACGGATATGATCTATAAGATTCCTAGAAATGCCAATGTGCATATGAAGCTCTACTCTAGATCTCCATGAGGTGACAACTGGCGACAATGGGGAAATAAAAGCAGTGAAGTAAGGGAGTAGCTCAATGAATAAGAGCTGTGCAAGAGACAGAATGATGGAAGTGACATGCAAAGCCAGAGCAAATGATGAAAGAACAAATGGTGAGGCCACAGAAGATGGAGGGAGCCGAGGTGGTGGGAACATTTAGTAATATAGAAGCAAAAATTTAGGTTACACCCCAGATGATGAAAGGAGCCAGAGAGGCAGGACCTTATGAAATTGAGTTTAATTTCATAGCCTTTATGAACAGCTAAACCATAGTGTTTCATCACTTATGGAAATGTTTTGACAAATTAAGCAATGAAAAAACACTAACATTTAAGTAGCATTTACATACATGGCAGAAAGAAACAAGCTCAAACCAAAATAATTCTTAAAAGGAAGAACCAATAAATTATTTTATTGAATTTGAAAAGCTTATGAAAACAAAAGTTTAAAGTTTCACATAAATGTATTAGTACTTCGTGGGCTTCTTATTAAATGTCACTTCCGGTTGCTCAGATTAGTATAAGCATATATATTTGCTGAGACATCAGTGAGAGATTGAATCAAAGCTATTTGCTTGGAAATATTGGGTAAATTTTTGGCAAAGATGGTTGCTCAGCTATCATTTTCTAGTAACACCGTAGCATGCTGACATGTGGTATGAAATATTAATTCATAGAATAAGTGAAGCTGGTGAAACGTCTTCCACTATAACTTGACTAGTACTGGTGTAATTTACACATGTGATGTAAATATGAAAGAAGATTTTTTTTTCTGTTTGGCAACAAATGTGATTAACTCTGAACTACCTAAAATTCTGAAAGATTACTTTGTAAGCAAATATGGTCTTAAACTGAAGTTTTGCATAGTTATATGTTTTGATACCGAACCTATGATGACAAGAAACATGCTGAAGTACTTGCCTAGATGAAAGAACTCATACTAGAATATAAATCACTATTTCCTTCATGGAGAAAGTCTCACTATGGAGAAGAAAAGCAGTTGAACTAAAATATTTTTAATGACCATAAAAACTGAATTACATAAGGCTACAGCATTACTTCTTGACTACTATTTTCCTTATTATGCAATATTGTGGATGCTGATCTGAACAATAGTTACTGCCTTTTATAGTTTTTAAGTAGAAATGTTCTGTTAAATATTTCAATTACCACACAAACGTCCTGGTTCTGAAAGTTTTGAAACTAGTTTGATTTCCAACTTTTAAGGATATGAATAAGCCATGCTTATTACTTGTCCAAGGTCTTCAGTATTTTTAATGATTTTAATACTTCCATTCAAGGAAAAAAGGAAAATGTTTTTCATGAACTAAGGACAAAAATAAAAGTTTGGTGCTTGAACAGTTTCTACAAATTCTTATGACATATGTAAATGATTCAACAATTAGCAATAAGTGCTAATTTTGTATTAAAATCTGTGAAAAGTTAGCAGCAAAACTTTACACATTCGTTTCCAATTTAAATTTTATTTTCTGTCCAAAGAATATTTACATGTAAAAAATTTACAGAACCAGAACCTATTTCTTTCATCAGATGTAATTTGTTAACGGTAATTTTATACCACATTATTTTAGAACTGGATACTAAGGAGGATTGAAGATTAATTTTGAAAATATGGTATCACTTTCTTAATATCATCTAACAGTTAAAGTAGAATATCCTGAGCTCGCTAAAATTGCTTTAACATATATTTTCTAAATTTAACATAAATATTTCCTGTGAGATTTCCTTTTCAAACATGAGCATTATTTAAGCAAAACAACACAGAAAGAGTTTAAATATATAGACTCTTCTGGAGGTAGCATTGTTACCAATAAATTAGATAATAATTAAGGAGTACACTAAATCTTTTAACAGCTACAAGAACATGTTCTTTCAAAGTGCTGATGTAGGTGTTTCATATGTAAGATTGCTATTTTACTCAATATTTGTAATTACAGAAAAGCAAAAATTATGAATGTAAAAATTAGATATATTGATCACCTGTATGCATGCTTTCTATAAATGGGTTCAGTTTTCTCATTTTTTTCTTTTCCTGTATTTGTACTTATTTATTAAAATTGATTTTATATCTGAATGTGATAAAAAATTTTGGGCTTATACTTTCTTTGACTTTTTGTCATTCCATTTTCTAGTGATTCATTTTTTTTTATATACAAATATTGGCCTTTGAAGGCTTGAAAGTTTTTGAAAAAAAATGGTCCTTAAACACAAATGATTTAAGAACCTCACTAGGTAGTTTGATGGCTGTATGACTATAGGTGGAGCCATGGAGGGACAAAGAAAGAGCAAAATTGTTCAGCCTCATGACTGGGAAGATGAAGCTCCATGGCCTGAAATAGGGAGGAGGAGCTGGCCTGTGGGGGAGAGATGCTTGTTTGACTTTTAGATTTTTAGATTGTAAGATGGTGGTAGAAAATTCAGATTTAGGGTCTAGCAGGAGACTGAAGCTCTGGAACTGGAGCTGAGGTCATGGAAAAGATCAGTCTAATTTGCCTGAAGTCATAGTTGAATCATGGAAATTGTATGATTCAAAGAAAAGAATGATGTCCTGTGTTTGAGATCTGAGCAGCTATATTTTCTCATTGAGTGGCTTTTAATAAAATTGATTTACATCTCCTATCAAGGCTGTTATTCTCCCGACTAATGTAAATTTTCTGATTTGTAACAGGAGAAAGTAACAGAGCGATGACAATGATGATGATAGCAATAAGGATAATAAGATAACGATGATATCACTGTAAAGCAATGGTAAGAATAAAAACAAGTCCTTGTGTAGTCTCTATGTACCAAGGGCAGTTTATTTCACATAAGAAAGTGAAGGCACAGAGGAGTTAAGTTTAATAATTTGCTGGAGGTCACTTAAATAATATGTGGTAAAGTTTAGGTTTTAATTCAGACTGTTTGGATTTAGAACTTGTTTTCTTAACCATTGACTACTGGCCATTAAAGATGCTGATGTAAACCTTGTTCAGAATCATTAACAACAAGCTATAGAATATATTGGAAGTATTTGTGTCTTTCAGGAAAAAAAAAAAAAAACATTTTAAAATAATCCACTTATTTTTCTGAAAGAGCCCTCTAAGGAGTCTAAACGGATTCTTCTCAAGCTGCAATGTGCATTCAAGTGCCCTGCAGATCTTGCTACAATGCAGAAGCTGACCCAGCAGGTCTGAGGTGAGATCTGTAATTCTGCATTGGTAACAGGCTCCCAATGCTGGCGCTGACCCACACTGTGAAGAGGAAGGGTCTGCAAAGTCAGGAGGCAGATGAAGATATGAGGAAGCTGTCATAGCAGTTAGAGATAAACTATGTTCTGCAATTTTATCTAGAGTAGGCTCTTGCTCAATGCCTTTAAATTGTTGAAACTACTATTAGCCCATTATAACATCTAGGCAGAATACTTTCTTAAAGAAGAGACTGATATTTTTAAGAATATATGGGTTTGTATTTTTTTGAAATCTCTTATAATCACCTCTTTTTTTCTGGTTCCATCTGGGTTTGACAACGTAAGATTGTGGTTAGAAGCAGGATAATTTAATCTCAGTTCTTCATGAACTACAAGATTACATAGTTTACTTGCGTTGTGTGAGTTTAGTTTCCTCATTTTTAGGTTGGGGGTGATAATGGTATCAGGCTTATAAGACTGTGGAGAGGATCAATTGAGATAAGCCACATAAAACATGCTATGGCGCTTAGCATGGAACATGTTCCCTGAACCTGGGCTAATTATTGTTACAGCCCTATCTCTGCCCACGTGCTGTGTCCTAGTGTCACACTGCCTGTTCCTGTACTGGAACACCCATGTTCTCATCTGGAACCTCAGATTATTATTTCCATTCTCAGCTCACACCCAGAGCCCCCTCCAAGTGTCCTTGCTTTCACGTTTGTGTTCATGTCTTTCAACCAGCACAGGATTTTCACACAATAGTGAAGACATTTATAAATCGGGGGTTTTCAGGCTTTGCATGTTTGTTTTCCTACTAAAATAGATTGTTGTGAACTCTATATTTTGAAGAGAAAAAGAAAGGATACAATTTTCTTTGATTTTTTTTTTTCTTTTTATTCTGTGGTAATACAGGATTGTTCCTCTCCATCCCTCTTTTGAGGAGAAGACTTCATTTTGTTTTTGTTATTTTGTGTGAAGAAGAGATATAGACTAAATAATGAAGTAGTGTTAGGCTCTAATAGACAGCCAATATTAACAAAAATATCTGTATTTTAGGAGCTGCTTTACTCTTTGAAACTGGAAAAACCTAAAGCTCTTTCTTTCCAGCTCCACAGACAGCCATCCTAATGGAACCTGTTGACTGGGGGACACAAGAGAAAAGAGGGAGGAGATGATAGAGTAGGAGGGTCTCTATTGCCATCAGAACTGGACTGTGTTTAACTGGAAAGGTGATGGAGAACGTAGAGTTAACGCAATGCTCTCCGGACACTGCTAGTGAAATAAAGAACTGGTTAAATAAGGCAAGACAGAAGAATGAGGCTGCCATCTAGTGGTAGTAACAGGTAATGTCCCAGGACACAAGGCCGCCAAAGGTAGAGAGCTTCTTCACTTTTCATTCTCTGCCGTCTTCATACATATTAATGATCTCATTCCTCTGCATTAGTCAAGATCTTCCCATTATAAGTGACAAATTATAACCAGATTAAAAAATAAGTGAAAGAATTTGTTGACTAATTGATATGGTTTGTATTTGTGTCCCCACCCAAATATGATGTAGAATTACAATCCCCAATATTGGCGGTGGGGTCTGGTGGGAGGTGATGGGACCATGTGGGCGGTTTCTCATGGTTTAGTGCAACCCACCTTAGTGCTGTCATCGCCATGGTGAGTCCTCATCAGATCTGGTTGTTTCATAGTGTGGGGCACCTCATCTCTCTCTGTCTTGCTCCTGTTCCCACCACGTGAGGCACCTCTCGACCCCTTTGCCTTCTGCCATGATTGGAAGCTTCCTGAAGCCTCCCCAGAAGCAGAAGCCCCTATGCTTCCTGTACAGTCTGCAGAACCATGAGCCAATTAAACTTCTTTTCTTTATAAAGTATGCATTCTCAGTTTTTTTTAATGGAATGAAAGAATGGAGTGATACAATAATATAATTGGAATAGGATGAGATGGAGTGAGCATTAAGTATGCTGGAACTAGGGGGTCAAATGATATCAACTCACTCTCTCCTGCTTAAAAACACACCTACTCCCCAAAAATGACTGGATCTCCTTCTCCTTCCTTTTATTAACATGTGGCCACTATTCGATCCTAATGAATATGGGCCTTACCCAGGAAATGGAGTTAGAAGTCCACAGCTATGTGTGTATGTGTATGTGAGTGTGGGGTTGGAGGTGGAGGTCTTAGTTTATCTTTTCTGCTGCAATACCTATCCACTGATGACTTCCAAACTTTTTGTCAACCCCATCCTAATTTAACTCCCAGATCTAGACATTTAGAGGGCATTTTGGCCTAGATGTCTAATAAGTCATTCAGCTACAAAGCAGTCAAAATAGAAGGTGCTGCACTTCTTATGCATTTATCCTTAGTTATTTGTGGTTTTTTTTTCCATGTTGATGATGATACTACCTTTAAATTCTTCTTGGATCTCACCAGGGATCAGCATTTATAAGTTGGTTGATACATAATCATTAAATAAATAAATGTATGTATATTGAACATACGAAGTAGAAAAGCATTATGTTTGACATAATTTTGTGAGGATTAAAAGAAATAACAAATGAAAAACATTCAGAAAAATCCTTGACACACATAATTTCACAACCAATGAATGAGGTGGATATAAAAAGATATTTTTAAACTCGTGTCTTTTATCCTATGGTTTCTCAAGTGAATTCATATCATGGAAGAATATGATCTTTTTCACACCCAAGGAAAGTGACCTTACCACCAGAACATCCTGTAGTACACTTCAGGTTGTGCCTTGAAGTGTTTGTTTGCATTTGTTAATATAAATGAGAGAAGAGCAGAATACTTCCCCCATCTCAGGTAAGCCTGTAAGTGGACCTGTCTCTACGGCATCTGAAGGCATTGTTAGATACGGATTCCACTTTCCACTTTAGCCTGTAATCCATTTGGAAGGAGTTGAGTGGGAGAAAAGAATGGTATGTGTATATGTCTATATACCAGTTATTAATAATTTAAGATGTACTAAAGTGATATTACAGACCCATCTCTATAAAAGGCATTTTCCCAAACATGCTCTTTTTTAGTGTTTGCAGGATTCCTGTAAGTTAGGTGTGGAGAAAGGGATACTCAAGGTCTGGAAGTCACATATGTGGCAGGAGGAAGTGAACCCTGGCCTCCATGCTGCATGTCCACCCCTCAGCTCACTGAACCCCAGTGCCACACTTAGCCCTGAGAAATACTTCCTCTGCCCATGAACACTCACTGGGGTAGCATCCTTTACAATTTTCAAGATCAGGCATTCTTTTCTGTTAGGGGGAGAATATTTCCTGCAGAAGTAAAATTTATCCACCAGAATTGATCCTAGAGGTGTTGAGAACCTTAAAAGCTGTGTCATGAATTCTTAGGATAGAAATTAATCTTAAATTAGAATGGCACAAATATGTATCACAAACATATAAACACACTCAAGCATACCACACCTGACATTTAAAATGTCTGGACTAAGAAAATGTGAGGCCAAACGTTTTGATGAATAAACTAGGTAGATGTAGAAGCCACCTAGGACAATGACATGAATGTTGTCAAGAAAGGCTGTGTGTGTTAGAGGCCGAAAGGCCTGAATTACGGGGGGGGACCAATGTCTAGGCAGCAGAGAACAGGCATTGTTAGTGATTCACGTGGCATGTGCCTTAATGTTGCTTTTCTAGCAGGGCAGAGAAATGATTGCCTGAAAGCTGCCTCAGAAAATCAGGATGATTCCAGTCTGTTCTCCACAACCCTGGAGTAGAATGGGCATTCTCTACTCTCACTATTCCAATGTGAAGAGTGTCCTTGGGGGAAACACCAGAGTCAGCAGGGTTAAGGAGGTGAAAGTAGCATTTGGTAAACAGCAGAAAAGATCTGTAGAACACAGTGGAAATATTTATGAGGGAAGAGACTCATGGAAAGAAGGACTGGGGAGTAGAAACAAAATTGTAAGAGAATGTGATATAATTAAGATAAGGCTGCTCGCCGAAACTCTGCACAAGCAGCAGTCGAGCTGGTCTTCTAGTCTCCTTGGACAAAATGGCTCTATTGTCCTGATTATGAACGCTTTAATAGAGTATACAGATTTTGAATCTTTCTCTTTGCAGGAAGATGACTTTCTGTAACCATGCAATGTATATCAACTTTTTAAAAATATATATATTTTATTGCGTTTTAGGTTTTGGGGTACATGTGAAGAACATGCAAGATTGTTCCATAGGTACATACATGGCAATATGGTTTGCTGCCTTCCTCCCCATCAACTATATCTAATAGAAGTTAACTTTTTAAAAAATTTGGATCCTCTTTATTTCTTTATCTTGTCTGATTGCTCTAGCTAGGACTTTCAGCATCAGGTCCAATAACAGTGGTGAAAGTGGGCATCCTTGTCTTGTTCCAGGCTTAGAGGAAAGACTTTTAGTTGTTCCCTGTTCAGTAGGATACTAGCTGTGAGTCTCTCATATACGGCTTTTATTATGTGACGTAGGATGTTAACATTTTATGTATATTAAAAACGGTCTGGGTTTGGATGATGCCTTTGTAACCAGGGAGGAGACTCTGGTCTCCAGTACAAATAGACTTTGGGAAAGGATCTTTGCAAAAGTGAAAAATCTAGGGGAGTCGATTTTCCCTTGATATATTGTACTTTAACATTTGGCTTATCTCAGAGAATAGAAAACATGATGCCAACCGTGTAAGAGAAGAGGAAATGTATTACTTCCTATTAAAGAAAAATAAAAGAGTAGATCTAATTTAGGCGTGGCATGGCTGGAGACAGAAAATTGATGTCGTCAGAATATAATTTCTCTGTATCTCTTGCTTTCTGTTTCCTTTGCTCTTTGACTTCATTCTTAAAGGGGTTCCCATTTGTTCTTACAAGATTGCTGCCTGTGGCTCTGAGGAAACACATTCCAGGAAGAAAGAGTGGCCATCTTTCTCTCAGGATTTCCAAGTAAGGACCAGAATATCAATGGCTCTGTTTGGGTCATGTGCTGATGCCTGCACTAATGTCTGTGACCAAGGGACTTCTATTTGTAGATGTGCATAGGCCCAGATTATGTGTTCCACCCCCAGATCATGATGCAGTTAACACAACTGAAGACACAATGCTGAAGGTTGGGCTAATCACAAAAAGATAATTGGATTTTAGTTTCTAGAATATGGATGACTGGATATAGAGACATCAGCAAAAGATGTCCACTCCATTTGACTCTTTTACTCCTTAGTTCCCATAGGAGCTACTAGCAGCACTCATTGTGGTTTGCTAGAATATTTTTGCTGTCTGATGTAAACCTATAGTGGATTTTCAAATCTCAATCTTGCTAACAAATGGAGGAGCCATAGTGTATTTCATCAGGATACTTAATATATATAAGGCTAGATACCAGTAAAGTGGATGACTTACTCTTTTGCATAAACAAAACAATAAGTGGAACCAAGAAAAAGTTAAAGCCACTATAGCCAGAGACACTGATAGTGAATGTGACCCCAAATTATACAATTAATGAGGGGTAAAATTGAGGGCAAAATTCAGATCCCCTTATTTATGCCAGTGTCCTTTCTTTCTTTGAGTAGGAATCATCCAGTAACCTAATACTCCTGCTCTCTCCATAGTATTTTACTTCTCCAACCACAGTAGGTGGTAACTCAGTGATTCCCTCCTTTGGACTCTGCCTTTTGTAGGAAGGATATTTTCTCTTTGCTCCATGTCTTTTAATTAGATTAATGGGGTAGTGTATAATCCTGCAGATAGGCCTGCATTTGGTGGTAAGTTTAATTTAGGGTAGTGTTAATAAGACCAACTGGTGAAGAGAATTTAAACTACCCAAAATGGGAGGAAGATGACTTAAAACAATCAATACATAGAAATGAGCATCAGCTCTTTTGTTATCTGTAATAAATGTGATATTTGGTTTTTATTAGTTTGATTCCTTAATTTTTATCTCCCATTTTGTTTGAAATTTAGGTAAAGCATAGGGATATTATTTAATTAACATCTGCACACTCCAAAAGAAATACTTTTTTGAATTAAGTAAAAAAAAAAAAAGAATAAGCAAGTGTAGGTACTCTGTTACTCATTTATCACATTTTCCATATTTTTCAAATTGAATATGATAACCAAATTCCCTAAAGAGAAGAGAAAGAAAGAAAATTAGTGTCATGAGGAAAGTGAACATTGGTATTGGAAGTACTTTTTCTTATCTTCTAAAAGAGTTCCTGAAAAGGGAGCTGCCTTTAAATTCCCTTTACATCCCTTTTTTAAAAATTTTGTTTGTTACCACCATAGTTTGTATATTCTTTCTCCATGTCTTGATTATTCAAAAGGTGTCCTATGAAATTCTTTATGTAGAGTTTTTCATCCCCTAACTGATTCCATTCTCAATACCTTTCCATTCAACATAGAAATACCAGATTTTTTTAACCAAGAGGTAAAAGATAACCACAGTAATAAGGCTATGCATAATTCACACAGTTCACTCTGTGCTCAAATTGTTCACTATTTTCACCCTGTCCATTGATTGTAGCCTATTCCCCTTACTTGGGTATTTATGTTTCACAGAAGACTAGCCTCTGCATTATTTTCCATCTTTATGTATTACTATTCTCTAAATACATACTGTTCCTTTCAGCATCATATTTGTATTACATCTCTAAAGACACTGCACACTTTCTCAATTCCAAGTGTTTTCCCTAACAGTTGGCACTGTGTAGACTGACCAACCTATTTTCTTTTTTGTGTTCCATTTCTTTAAAACTCCTATAGCCCTCTCATTCTTCAAGAGACTTCCCACTCCAACTCCTATAATCGGGCTCACCTTTGATATATATCTAATCCACTGATTTGGTTAAGGAATTGCAAACATAAATGCTTAGTATCACTAAGCAAGTTTGAAACCTGTATTTTTGGGTAAATTCTATCAACGATTTCAAAACTTATTAAAACACCATTTTTGTCCAACAAAACAAAGGTTGCTTTCTATTCTGATCAACTTTATATGCATATGTTCTTTTTGCCAAATAAGACCACAAGCCTTTTAAGAGTATGGACTCTCTTTCATGCAATGCTCTCTTTGCTTAGCATATATTATCAGAGTGCTAGAATGAGTAGACTTGAGAGATTCACTAAGGATAGTGAATATGAATCTATCAATTCTGGTCAAGTCTTGGATTCATCATTATTTTTTGAAGATTTTACATTGTTCACAAGTGGCAGGTATCTCTGTGGGTGGTGAGCCCAATTTGCCAGGGCTTTTTCTTCAAAACATTGCCAAGAGCAGAGACTTAGGAATTACCCTTCTCCTCCCATCACTCAAAAGAGCATTAGGACTATTCTTTTTGCCCCAAGATATAGAAATGGCATGAAAGTTAAGTTTATACATTCAGGTCACATGGATAATTAAGCAAATATACATGTCACTGTGCCATTCCTGTCACTGGAATCAATTTTCTGTGTTCCAGAATAAGATACATTTGATATGAACTGTGCTCATATTGGCTATAAAATGTTACTGAACACTTTTTAACTCTTTTAACCAGCAGGGCTATTCATTTATTCTTAGACTGAGAAGTAACAGCTAGAGTGGTCACAGTACATCTGTCAGAGTTACAAGATAGAAAGGAAGGAAAGAAGGAAAGAGGGAGAGAGGGAGGAAGGAAGCAAGGAAGGAATTACCACACCAGGAATTATTACCAGCTTCTGGGGGGATGACCTAGAAGCCCAAGGAAGGAAGGAAGGAAGGAAAAAGGTAGGAAGAAAGAACAGACAGAGGAAGAAAGAAAAGAAAGGAAGAAGGAAGGAAGGAAAGGAAGGAAGGAAAGAAGGAAGGAAGGAAGGAAAGGGACAGAGGGAGGAAGGGAGGGAAGGAGGAAGGGAGGGAAGGAGGGAAGGAAGGAAGGAGGGGAGGGAGGAAGGAAGGAGAAAGAGAGAGGGAGGGAGGAAGGGAGGGAGGGATTTTTCTTTAACCTCTTCCCCCATTTTTGCCAAAGAGATCTGAGGCCTGATCTTTGAGCTGCTAACACTTCTCTGTGAAGTTACGGCCTCCTCACCTTACCTAGATGAGCCTGAAAGGAATCTCAGAATGATCTTTGTGGGAAGTTGTGAAGTAATAGTCCAGCAGATCAAGACCCACATTGTGTGTGTCTCTGCCTCAATCTATGTGATTTTCCAAAGGCCAGGGCATTATGGGTGAGACCCTCTTCTACTTCTCTTTTAGTAGTGTGTGTACAGATACCACAGAGTATAACAGAAATCTTAATGGAAGAGCTACAAAGACATTTCCAAGTGTCTTTTCTGATTATCTCATTCCTGAGAAATCAACAGTAACCACATTAGGAAGGAAGGATAATGTAACTGAATTATTCTACAAAGTCTGATAACACTCCCGAATTCTCATTCATCTTTGAATGGGAACACTAGAGCCAACATTAGAGACCTGGTTAACTTACATTTTTTTCTATTTACATTTTTTTTCTTTAAAGGACATTTCAATTATCCTCTGAAATGGAATAATCTTCATGGGATGACAACATGATACTAGAAGCTCATGAGGATTCTTTTCAAAGAAAGATGTGCAGAAGAGTTGGCTCAGCAGGCTTGGGGTGCTCAAACCAGCTCCTGGGATATAACTTATAAGCCCTTGGAATATTCTGTGCAATAGGGTATGTTTGTATATCTAGGACCTGGGCCTGCCAAAGAGTTTATGCTAGCCATGAAATTTATAATGAATACCTGTTGTTGTTTGCCTAGGGTCCTGACCCACTCTACATCAATTTGATCTCTGGTTGGGGGAGGAGCTGGTGATTAAGTATTTAAGATCAGCCATGTAGGTATTCTACGCTTACCTGACTGACCCCCCAGTAAAATGTTTGAACACCAAGGCTTGGGTGAGCTTCCCTGGTAAGCAATACTACTTGTGTGCTGTCATGGTAGCAAGGAGAATTAAGTACCGCCTCTGTGAGTCCACTGGGAGAAGACAGCTGGAAAGTTGCACCTGCTGTCTCGGGGACTCCACCTCATGCATCTTTGGTTGTTGCTGATTTCAGTTTGTATCTGTTCATTGTAATAAACAGTTACCATGAATATAACAGCTTTTCTGAGTTTTATGGGTCCTCGTGAATCCTCAAGCCTGAAGATAGTCTTGGGGATCTCCAACACAGAAGATCTCACAGGTCATGAAGGAGTTAACTGACAAGACACAGGACTGATTTGTGAAAATAATTTTGAATGGAACTAAATATATATCATAAGGAATATTATTGATTTTTTAGTCTAAATTCCCTAATGAATTTATCTGAAAGGCAAAAACAATATGAAAAGTTGGCTGTTCATTTTTACATGTCAGACCACAAAACCACTTTGCTGCTTATGTGTGTATCTACACCTGCATCTACGTTTATGCCTTTGTCTACGTCTATAGCTGCATCTGCATCTTTTTCTATGCCCCTTAATAGCTACTAAACACTGATAGGTGCTATTCATAGGCTTGTCAATGTGACTTATAAAAAATGTTGAGTGTTTGTTTAAAATAACTAGACTTCCATTTATTACCTGAATATAATCTATCGAGTACTTACAAATATAATCTCTATAGAGTTCTCCCAGAACATTAGGTAAGCCCTTTTTCTTTTTCAAATGATTCAACTTTGAATGCTAACTAAATTCAAGGAGACTTTCTTTTTTCACTCTATAGTCTGTCCCCAGTTTTTGTGAATAATAGAGGCTGTTTTTTTTTTTAAATTATGCATCAGTAAAATCCAACTCCTTGACTACATTTCTTTGAAATTTCTGTGAAGCAGTATAGAGAAAAAATAATGGCATTTTATTCTGAACTTACCACTGTTCAACACAAAAGAAACACTCATTCTGGTAAGTGTGGCCATTTGTAGCACAAACAGGTGATGTCACTTCAGGGCAGTCTGCATCATAAGGAGGATCCACTGGGTGATACATTTGACATGGGGGCTGCAATATATGATACCAGAAAAATAACAAGTAATAGACTCTCTTCCACCTATTGCTTCCTGTCACTTCTGCCCCACTTAAAAATAATATCAAGTCATACCAGTCAATTGATCTTTTCAAGGATTCCCTGTTCTGTGGCCTTCTGTCAGGCCAGTTTCTTTTTCTGATTGTAGTGTCCCCCACACATCCTATCATCTCTTCAAGTCATAACCATTTTAATATCTTTGTTTAACCTAGAATGCCAAGTTTTCACATACCCTTCATGTTTCAGCTCCAGTAGGAAGTTTATAAGCAAAGATATTTATGTGTTTGTGAACTTCTAGAGGAGAGATCTTAAGTGTCATTGGTCAGAATAAGGATTTTGTATTAAAACTTATTAAAACTCATGGACAAGATGGCTGAATAGGAACAGCTCTGGTCTGCAACTCCCAAAAAGACCAACAGAGAAGGTGGGTGATTTCTGCCTTTCCAACTGAGGTACCCTGTTCATCTCATTGGGACTGATAGACAGTGGATACTGCACATGTGGGCGATCAGAAGCAGGGTGGGGTGTTGCCTCACCTGGGAAGTGCAAGGGGTCAGGGAACTCCTGCCTCTAGCCAAGGGAAACCATGAAGGCCTGTGCCGTGAGGGACTGTGCTATCCGGCCCATATACTATGCTTTTCCCATGGTCTTCACTACCCGAAGATCAGGAGATTCCCTTGGGTGCCTACACCACCAGGGCCCTGGGTTTCAAGCCCAAAATTGGATGGCCATATGGGCAGACACCAAGCTAGCTGCAGGTTTTTTTTTTTGTTTTTTTTTTTTTGTATTCCAGTGGTGCCTGGATTGCTAGCAAGACAGAACTGCTCACTCCCCTGGAAAGGGGGCTGAAGCCAGGGAGCTGAGTGGTCTTTCTTAGTGGATCCCACCCCCATGGAGCCCAATAAGCTAAGATCTACTGGATTGAAATTCTTGCTGCCAGCATAGCAGTCTGAAGTCGACCTGGGACACTCCAGCTTGGTGGGGGGAGGGGCATCCACCATTACTGAGGCTTGGGTAGACGGTTTTCCCCCTCACAGTATAAACAAAGCCACAGGCAAGTTTGAACTGGGTGGAGCCCACCACAGCTCAGGAAAGCCATTGTAGCCAGACTGCCTTTGCATATTCCTCCTCTCTGGTCAGGGCATCTCTGACAGAAAGGCAGCAGCCCCAGCTGGGGACTTATAGATAAAACTCCCATCTCCCTGGGACAGAGTACCTGGGGGAAGGGGCGGCCATGGGTGCAGCTTCAGCAAAGTTAAAAGTTCCTGTCTGCCGGCTCTAAGAGAGCAGCAGATCTCCCAGCAAGGCGCTTGAGCTCTGCTAAGGGACAGACTGCCTACTCAAGTCAGTCACTCACCCCCGTATCTCCTGATAGGGAGACATATCCCATCAGGGGTCAACAGACACCTCATATAGGAGAGCTCCAGCTCGCCTCTAGCAGGTGTCCCTCTGGGATGAAGCTTCCAGAGGAAGGAGCAGGCAGCAATTTTTGCTGTTCTGCAACCTCTGCTGGTGATACCCAGGCAAACAGGGTACTGGAGTAGACCTCCAGCATACTCCAGTATACCTGCAGAAGAAGGGCCTGAATGTTAGAAGGAAACTAACAAGCAGAAAGCAATAACATCAACATCAACAAAAAGGATAACCAGGCAAAAACCTCATCTGAAGGTCACCAACATCAAAGACCAAAGGTAGATAAATCCATGAAGATGAGGGAAAAACAGCACAAAAAGAATGAAAATTCCAAAAACCAGAATGCCTCTTCTCCTCCAAAGGATCACAACTCCTCACCAGCAAGGGGATAAAACTGGATGAAGAATGAGTTTGATGAATTGACAGAAGTAGGCTTCAGAAAGTGGATAATAATAAACTCCTCTAAGCTAAGAGAGCATGTTCTAACCCAATGCATGGAAGCTAAGAACCTTGATAAAAGGTTACAGGAACTGCTAACTAGAATAAAAAGTTTGGAGAAGAACATAAATGACCTGATAGAGCTGAAAAACAGCACAAGTACTTCATCAAACATCCACAAGTATCAATAGCTGAATCAATCAAGCAGAAGAAAGCATATCAGAGATTGAAGATCAACTTAATGAAATAAAATGTGAAGACAAGATTAGAGATAAAAGAATGAAAAGGAATTAACAAAGCCTCCAAGAAATATGTGACTATGGGAAAAGAACAAGCCTACATTTGATTGGTGTATTTGAAAGTGACGGGGAAAATGGAACCAAGTTGGAAACACATTTCAGGACATTATACAGGAGAACTTCCCCCAACCTAGCAAGACAGGCCAATATTCAAATTCAGGAAATAAAGACAACACCACAAAGATACTCCTTGAGAAGAGCAACCCCAAGACACATAATAGTCAGATTCACCAAGGTTGCAATGAAGGAAAAATTAATAAACTTAATACATCACATAAACAGGACCAGTGACAAAACCACATTATTATCTCAATAGATGCAGAAAATACCTTTGATAAAATTCAACACCCCTTCATGCTAAAAACACTCAATAAACTAGTCATTGATGGAACATTTGTGAAAATAATAAGAGCTATTTATGACAAACCCACAGCCAATATCACACTAAATGGGCAAAAGCTGGAAGCATTTCCTTTGAAAACCGGCACAAGTATGCCCTCTCTCACCACTCCCATTCAACATAGTATTGGAAGTTCTGGCCAGGGCATTCAGGAAGGGAAAGAAATAAAGGATATTCAAATAAGAAGAGAGAAAGTTAAATTATCTCTGTTTGCAGATGACATGATCGTATATTTAGAAAACCCCATCATCTCAGCCCAAAACTCCTTAAGCTGATAAGCAACTTCCACAAAGTCTCAGGATGCAAATCAATGTGCAAAAATCACAAGCATTCTTATATACCAATAATAGACAAACAGAAAGCCAAATCACGAGGAAACTCCCATTCACAATTGCTACAAAGAGCATAAAATACCCAGTAATACAACTTTCAAGAGATGTGAAGGACCTCTTCAAGGAGAACTACCAACCACTGCTCAAGGAAATAAGAGAGGACACAAACAAATGGAAAAACATTCCATGCTCACAGAGAGGAATAATTAATATCATGAAAATGGCCATACTCCCCCAAGTAATTTATAGATTCAATGCTATTCCTATCAAGCTACCATTGACCTTCTCTGCAGACTTAGAAAAGAAAGTACTTTAAATTTCATATGGAGCCAAAACAGCCTGTGTAGTCAAGACAATCCTAAGCAAAAAGAACAAAGCTGGAGGCATCATACTACCTGACTTCAAACTATATTATAAGGCTACAGTAACCAAAACAGCTATATAGACCAATAGAACAGAACAGAGGCCTCAGAAATAACACCATGCATATACAACCATCTGATCTTTGACAAACCTGATGAAAACAAGCAATGGGTAAAAGATTCCTTATTTAATAAATGGTGTTGGGAAAACTGGCTAGCCATATGCAGAAAACTGAAACTGGAGCCTTTCCTTACATCTTATACAAAAATTAACTCAAGATGGGCTAATGATTTAAATGTAAGACCTAAAACCATAAAAACCCTAGAAGAAAACCTAGGCAGTATCATTCAGGACATAGGCATGGGCAAAGATTTCATGACTAGAACACCAGCAATGACAACAAAAGCCAGAATTGACAAATGTGATCTAATTAAACTAAAGAACTTCTGCACAAAAAAAGAAACTATCATCAGAGTGAACAGACAACCTACAGAATGGGAGAAAAATTTTGCTATCTATCCATCTGACAAAGGGCTAATGTCCAGAATCTACAAGAAACTTCAATACGTTTACAAGAAAAAAAAAAAATTCCATCAAAAAGTGAGTGAAACGGATATAAAGAGACACTTTTCAAAAGAAGACACTGATGTGGCCAACAGACATATGAAAAAAAGCTCATCTTCACTGATCTTTAGAGAAATGCAAATCAAAACCACAATGAGATACCATCTCATGCCAGTTAGAATGGCAATCATTAAAACGTCAGGAAAAAACAGATGCTGGATAGGATGTGGAGAAATAGGAACACTTGTACACTGTTGGTGGGAGTGTAAAATAGTTCAACCATTGTGGAAGACAGTGTGGCAATTCCTCAAGGATATAGAATCAGACATACCATTTGACCCAGAAATCCCATCACTGGGTATATACCCAAAGGATTATAACTCATTCTACTATAAAGACACATGCACATGTATGTTTATTGCAGCACTATTCACAATAGCAAAGACTTGAAACCAACCCAAATGCCCATCAATGATAGACTGGATAAAGAAAATGGGGCACATATACACCATGGAATACTAAGCAGCCATGAAAAAAAATGAGTTCATATCCTTTGCAGGAACATGGATGAAGCTGGAAACCATCATTCTCAGCAAACTAACAGGAACAGAAAACCAAACACTGCATATTCTCAGTCATAAGTGGGAAATGAACAATGAGAACATATGGGCACTGGGATTGGAACATCACACACCAGGGCCTGTCGGGGGATGGGGCAAGGGAGGGATAGCATTAGGAGAAATACCTAATGTAGATGATGGGTTGATGGGTGTAGCAAATCACCATGGCACATGTATACCTGTGTAACAAGCTTATACACATTCTGGACACGTATTCCAGAACATAAAGTATATTTTTTAAAAACTTATTAGAACTGAGACTAAACCCTGAATTTGCCACTGTTTATCTTTGTGAATTTGAGCACATGGCAGGTGTTATTTTACTTAAAGCTCAGAGATATATTTACTGAATATTTTATTTGACTATAAAGATACTTATTTTACTAAAATACTATATTTTAATGCTGTGCTGCATGGTAGACAATCTAAGTTTGGAGAGGTCTGTGTGGAAGGTCACTTAGAAACCTTCCATCCTGCTTATCTCCATGAGGATTTATTTATGTATTATTTATTTATTTATTTAGAGATAGGGTCTCACTCTGTTGCCCAGGCTGGAGTGCAGTAGTGCCATTATGGCTTACTGCAGTCTCTACCTCCTGGCCTCAAGTGACCCTCCCAACTCAGCCTCCCATGTAGCTGGCGACAGGCTTGCATAACCACACTTGGCTAATTTTTGTATTTCTTGTAGAGACAGGATCTTCCTATGTTGTCCAGGCTGAACTTAAACTCCTGGGCTCAAGTGATCTTCCTGCCTCAGCCTCCCAAAGTTCCGGAATTACAGACATGAACCACTGCACCTGACCTTCTATGAAGCTTTAGATCTCTCATGTCAAGAGAGTGATTAGACTAGAATGAGAATCTAGAACTGAGAAATTTAAATTTACCTTAGGCCATCTAGTTATGTCATGTGGTTTGAAAATTCCTGCAAATAAAGAACGGACACAATAAATTAAAGGAAATAGTTCTCCGTGGGATATAAAATCACCTACTGAAGTCGCTGACTAAATAACATAAACTAATTTAATGACTCATTTACACAAATGTATGCAAAAGAATTGAATAGCAATAGAAATTGTAGGTAACATTCCTTTGTAAACTAGTTTATTCATTTATTCTTTTTCAGTCTTAATTTTATTTATAAATTTGCTGTAGCCGTGAGGAAAGAGTAAAAACTGTTTGAGTTTGTATGCTTAATATACAAATAATTCTATTTATTTATTTTGACTTTTTTGACTTTAGTTTCCTCCCCCACTGCTATTGGGGTAATTACATGCATTTTTAAATTGTAAAAAAGTAAATATGACATAGTAGGTAATGTATCAGGCCAGTCCCTATCAAGATGCTGAACTAAAGTGGGCACAGTGATGAAAAGAAAACTGAAGGGGTTCCCTGGCTTTTAGGATACTGACTTTATGGGTTGGTTGTATGAGGGGTGCTGGTGTTGGCTGGGATAGAGGGTAACTAGCTGCCTGTGAGAAAATGAAATAAGAAAGTACTTATTGTATTCTGCTCTTCTGATTTCTCACTGTTAAGTGATATTTAAAATATCATAGAATATTTTGACTTTCCAAAAGTTAGAATTTTCAAAAGTTAAAAGAAAAATTCTACATGATATTTAGAAATCTTCCCACAAAGAAAACAAGACTACCAACCTTTCCAGGATTAAGTCTTGCTAATTACATGTACACTCTTTCAGAGAACAAAAAAGATAGATTGCTTTTATCTATTTCTGAAAGGTCAGAATATTATTATGACAAAAGTAGCTGGATACAGTTACAAGAAAATAATAAAGATCTTCATCTATAAAAAATGAAATAAAATTACATGTATATACTGCACATCATACATAAGAATAAACTCCAAATGAATCAGGATCTAAACATAAAACTATACAAGAATTAAAATGACATAATTCCTCTTTGATCATAATGATTCATTAATCTAAGTAACAATAACAGAAAACACAGATGCATTTTTTTAACTTAAAAATAAAAACAACTTCCCGGCAAAAAAAAAAAAAAAAAAAAAAAAACATATATAAACTGAAAAGATTTTTGATAAAGGGCTAATGTGCCTAATTCATAAATAACTCATTAAAATTGAGGGGAAGAAAAAAATAAGTAACCTAGTTGAAGAACAGACAATATACTTGCAAATATAATTTACACATGCATATATACCCAAAAAGATACAGAAATGACCCTTAAATCAGTAAAAGAAATTCAGCCTCACTCATGATAAAAAATGCTAATTAAAACTATATGGAAATTCCATTTATCACCTATCAGATTAGCTGTTGATAAAGAGGTTCATGGTGGGAATCCAAATTGGAACAATGTTTATGTAGTAAAATTTGGCAATATGGGACAAAACTATATTTGCATTTATAGAGTTTCTTATTCCATGCTTTTGCAAAATGTAAGCCTACAAATTAGAGTTCAATGTATAAATGTCTTTTTTGTCTTCAGAAAAGGATAGTTCAAACAGTAGATTCAAAGATAAGTTGGGTTCCATTCCTCTCATTTCAGTGTAAACATATTTTTCTTTTGAAATATGGTTTAGTTAATTTGTTAAAGACAGACCTAAAGGTTCTGTACTTGTGATTTCTGGTTGTGGATCCTGAGAACAAGAAGTATTGGCATCCTAAAGGTCTGACATTTGTCTAACAGGTTGGCATAAAGTTAAACAGATCAGTGAAAAGGATAGAGTCCAGAAATACAGGCATCTAAGAAGTTCAAAAATATACACTTCTATGGACAAGTGCTTTCTGGCAGAGGTGAAAGAACAATTTAGTAGAAAAAGAATCATCTTTTCCACAAATCATACTGAAACAATTGGGCTTCTGGAAGGAAAAAAAAAAAAAAGAATCTCAATCTATATATTGCATCATCATCTGAAACACTTTATATTATCTAATATTTTAAAAAAATTAATTCTCTAATTAAAAGTTATTAATCCATGCAGCAACTTTGGAGAACCATCTGGCATTATCTTCTAATATTGAAAATTCACACACATTGTAGCACAGCAACTCTGCTCTTAGATATGTACCTAAGAGAAAAACTCTTGTTCATGTGCATCAAAAAACATGTATTGGAATATTTCTTCCAGCTCTGCTCCTAATATCATAAATTTGGAAGCAAACCAAATGTCCATCAGCAGAAGAGTAATGAAATTAGGGTATAGTCGCACATTGGGATTATTCATTGGTGGGATATTATTCATCAATGAAACTAAATGAACAACTGCACACATAAATACGTATACATTTAAATAATATACTATGTAGGAAAAAGCAAATTTCAAAAGATAAAAAGATTCTCTTTATATAATATTGAATGAAAAAGTCCCATATGAAAAGTTATATAGCTTTACATAAATGTTAAAATAATTATAAAAATATATTTTCCATTATGTATGTAAATAAAAAACTATACTAAAAATAAAAGCATGAGAAGAATGGATACACAATTTGGAATCACTGAAATTGAAGTAAGAATTTTGGAACAAAATAAGTTTAAAAAAACAATGTAGAATTGGGTTTTTCTTGGATGAAAATAGACAAGAGAATTGGATGACTGAATACTACATTATTGGATTTGAACTTCTGTCAGTATTCTAGACTTTTGCAGGAATGATATGTTCATAGTGCTTTTTGATTGAACCCAGTGAAATTTATTGAACCAAGTATTGTGATTAATCCAATTCTATCTAACTGAGGCATATTTAAAATGATAAAGTATATTGCAGAGAACTTACACACAGCAATCAATTGATAACAGCTACATTTTTAAACATTCATTTATTGAGCATTTACTTTGTGCCATATGTTGAAGGATGATCTGGAAATGCAAACGTAAGGCTGTAGCATCTGCTTTACTAGTCTGTCATTTATTTGCAGGTTTGCTATTTTCTTATTGCTGTTGTAATGAATTGTCACAAACTTAGTGACTTAAAACAACACAAATTTATTATCTTACAATTCTAGAGGTGACAAGTCCTAAAGTCAAGATGTCAGCAGAGATAACATTCCTCCTGGAGTTTCTAGGAAAGAATTACTTTCCTTGCCTTTTCCAACTTCTGCAGGCTGTCTGAGTTCCTTGGCCCATGGCCCTTTTACTGAATCATTCTAACCTCGGCTTCCATTGTCATATCTTCTCTGACTTGGGCCCTCTGATCTCCCTCTGATAAGAATCCTGGTGGTTATATTGGTTCCACGTGAATAATCCAGTATAATTTTCCAATTTTAGGATCCTTAACTAAATTACATCTGCAAAGTCCCCTTTGCCATGCAAGGCAACATATTCACAGGTTCCAGTGGTTAGGACTTGGATATTTTGGGGAGGCATTATTCCATCTACAATAGCAGGTAACACAGGTTTTGTTTTTATGCATTCACTGTTTTTTACTTCTCGACTATAAAGACACATGTCAATCCAACATCATTCACACAAATACCTTTTATTTTTCATTGACTTATTTTTCATTATCATATCTTAAAGAACTCTTTGAAGCCCAAAAGAAAATGCATCATTTTTCTAGGAAAAAATAATAATTATATTGCATATTGCTTACAATAAAAAAAGCACAATTTTCTTGCTTTAGAGGATTTCTTTTGAATCAACAGAGGATTTATTTTGAATTGACAGAATAGACAAGGTGTTGTGACTCCACCATGTAGAAAGCAAGTCTGATTTTTCTATTTAGGAATATACATTTTAATTATACGCAATTTGAATTACATTGGCATATATTTCAGCAAAATATTTTCCATACAAGTTAAAAATTACTCTTTTTCTTTCCTACAACTTTAAGAAAATCAGAGTTTATCTCCCAAAACCTCTTAGGTTACTCACCTGAGAAAACAGTATGTGTCAAAGTAGAGGATACCAGAAAAAATATGGTCTTGTGGGGAAAGGCAGCCATTTGATCTCATATAAGACTCTTCTTTGATAAGACCTGTGAACATGCCCAAGATTCTTTATTCTTAGTCTCCTGCACAGCTGGCTTTTCCAATGTGGGAGAACCCAATACCCTAAGGTGATACCATTCCCATACACTTGCCCTGATGGTTCTTATACTGAGCTGGTCACCAGGAACTCAGGCCTGATAGGGCCCTTTTTCTCTCAAGAGGGAGAGAAAAAAACATGAAAATGACCTTTTTTTTCTGCCAAAAACTAGCTGACAATCACAGTTCTGGCCTGGAAGAGAAATTAGACCCCAAATTCATCAGGGCTGACACAAAGTCTATTACCTATACATTGATTCACCCTACAATTATCTAATTATCTCTCAGTTAATTGCCTAAGCTGCTGCCTTCTCGTTAGTGAATACGGACATGTAAAGAATTCATAAGAATTCTGAGGTAACAAGTGTAAACTGAGGGCTGTCCTGTACAATCTGGGAAATGTCACCCTATAACATGTGATTTCCTGGGGTGGGCCAGTTTCTCCCACACTTAAGGCCTTATTTCCCAGCTAATTTTCTCTTTGCCAGGCCAGTCACATGGGCTCAAATACAAAGAATGGGTTAGAAATGGAATTGTTGGTCCTGCTTAATAAAAATTGTGTATACCTTCCCTGATGCAAGAATCAGCTAAAAAAAAAAAAAAAATGACATATGACCTTGAAATGAGTGAGATGCTAGAAATCACAGAGTTTGGAGTTAGAGAGATGGGGGTTTAACATCTCTGAGAAGTGTGAGCCTCAGAAAATGTATGAATATCATAGGATATTGAAAGAATCAATTGGTACTAATTTAGATAGAACTTAAACATATTAAATTAGCAATTTGTTCAGCCCAACTTTTCTTTACAGGGAGAGAAATATTTAGGCCCAGGGAAAAGATACCTTCCCAGTCCATTTCCTTAACTGGCTCATGCCCTACCCTATCTATTCTGTCTGTTTTCAAAATTGTAGCAGGGGCATATAGAGAAATGAAGGAGAAAACCATATATAAGCATGATGTTTTCTCTACTTTAATGTGCAGAGGAAATAAAAGGAGGGTGTTAAGAGGAAAAACAGGGAAACCCCACTGACAGAGAGGAAAGCTGAAGAGATTCCACTACTGACTTGGACTAAGGATAGAGAAGTCAAAGAGTAGTTACCTGGATGAGGGGCTGAATGTGGGTCTGCTCTTGTCACTTTGGAGGTCACAGCTAGCTTTGAGAAGAGCTGCTGTTCCAGAAGTTTGTAACCAAGGTCATGCCGCCTAGGGGCTGACTCCTTACATAGCTGAGTGACCACTTGCTTAGCATGAATTTACTCTAATGGCTGTTTCTGAGTTTGATCTCTCTCCTGAACCACCCCCTCTGATGTGTACTGTACCAGCAGGAACAGACACACCTGGAGGTCTTGTACTTGTGATTTCTGGTTGTGGATCCTAAGAACAAGAAGTACTGGCACCCTAAAGTTCTGACATTTGCAAAGCAGATTAATGACCTACCACATTCCAGACTATTCGGTGATTTTTATTTCTATTTATTTATTCGTTGATTTATTTGCCAAATTCAAGGTTGGTTTCAGCCTTTCTAGTCTTCTCGAACCCTTCTTCTCAGAAGCTGCATCTGTTCTGTCTTTCTAGGATACAAATTTGTTTTTCTATTAGCCTGGGAAACACCACAACCAATAAGGTTTGCAATATCCAGGCCTCCTAATTTCTCTACTTGTTAACGCACTACGCTTCAGCATAAGCAAGCCTAAAAACTCTCCATTATCTGGAAAAGATCTATTTTACAGGCTTTAAACTTTCCTAGAGTAGTTAGTACTCTGTGGCTTTGTGGTTCCTGTATTAGCTTGAATTCCATAGGCTGTAATTAATATTTAGCTCCTTGACATGTCCATCCTCTCTTGATGTCCTGTTTTCTGTTTGTTCTTCTTTCTTCCAAGTTCAGCTTATTTTTCTGCTCTAAACCTTCATCGTGGAGAAAGATAGAAAAAGTTCCACATAGGGAACTTTGTGATCCTGCTAACATCTTTATTTACCTAAGCTCTTTAGACTCCTATGAAAGTTTCTTATTTAATGTCATGTTCCTACTTTATTCCACCTATCCTATACCATTTTCTTTGTTTTGTGCAATTTGTTTCCACTATCTGACCCCATGCCACCCATATGACTTTGAGTGGAAAACTTAATCTCTTTGTTACTGAGTAAAGAAGCTTCAGGATGAACAAGCCCTGTCCACTATTTTCTTTTATACTTTAAAATTCTGGAAATTTTATGATGTACCTTTTTTTCTCTGTTTTTATTCTTCACTCTATATCAACTTACCTAGGGAGCTACACATTCATTCATTCTTCTCATTCTGTCAGGACCTGGCTATGGAGTTTACATTT
Source organism: Ateles fusciceps (assembly GCA_036589455.1). Taxonomy (NCBI): domain Eukaryota; kingdom Metazoa; phylum Chordata; class Mammalia; order Primates; family Atelidae; genus Ateles; species Ateles fusciceps. The sequence continues at coordinate 10,938,717 of JAZHEH010001005.1, read as the reverse complement.
CTCATCACACCTATTCCTCATAACAATCCTATGAGGTATATACCACTCTGAATCTTGTATAAGAAAAAAAAGAAACAGATAGAGATAACTCAAAGGGATAATTCATTTGCTGATGCTACCAATTAGCTACTAACCATTCTGCAATGAACAGAGATGACATTCATACCAAAGGCCATGCTCACTTGCTATCTCCACATTTGCTCTAAGCTAAGACAAAAAAAAAAAAAAAAAACTACAATTTATCCTCCAGCAGTCATCTTAGAACCATGGATATTTTGTGGTTTTGTGTAATACATTTCACCTTTCTGGTAAAAAAACAAAAACAAAAAAAAAGGTCCCCCTCTTCCTTTCATTAACTCTTGCTTTTCCCAAAGCTAGTACTTTTAATCACTTTAAAATACTGCCTTGTAAGTAATTAGAATATAGGCTCTATGAAGGAAAAGACCTTGCCTATATCCGTTAATAATTTTTACATTGTAATCACAGTGAAGAACATTGAATTTGCCATATGGTAAGTATTCAGTAAATATATAAGAAGAAATAAACTAATGCACCCATCCTTTTTTTATTCATTTGTTTACTGTGTTCTTGAATATTTTTTAAAATGTGTTTTTGCAGATGTAATTTAGAGACATTGTGTCTAGTCCACCAAGAAAAAAAAACACCTAATTTTGATTGAGAAGTCACATAAATTTGGGAAAAGTAACACTTTTATAATGTAGTCCTTTCATACATGAATATGATGTACCTTCTTTTTGATTTTCAAGGTAGTTTATCCATTTTATTTATATATAGATATCACCTCAATTGTGGACACAAATCTAAACACAAATCTGATCTTACTGCCCTACTGAAATCCTCCACTGGCTCTTCATTGTTTATATTATGGGACTATTATTTATGATAATAATACTTGGGTATGAGGAAAGTGACATTTCACTTTGTATAACTGAAATAAAATTGTTCATTTTACTTAAGGATAAATTTACTGTGTTTTTTCCCCCTTGAACAGAAACACATCCAATATTCCTTGCATGCTTTTCATACAACGTTGCTTTCCTTCACCCTCATTATTTCTAGTGTTTTCATGCACGTATATTGATTATAATGTTTAACCATCAGTAACCTTTCTTTTACAGAGAAAATGAGAAAGTAGAATATTGTAATTTATCTGTTATATATCAGAATTTTGTACAAGATTAGCAAATTTTATAAATATGCTCTAATTTTTATAAGTATAGTCTTCTTCATAGTGCAGTTTTTCAGTGTGGCAAAAGATCACACTTAGTAATTAATAATATTTCTATAAAAATTAGAAGCCAAAATATATAAGCTCAAATTTAGGTTTAGCAAGGAATGTTTCAGTAGTTTCTTATCTAGAAATGATCTACCTATTTAATAATTATCTTTTACTTAACTTTTAACATTTTTTTCATGTATCTATTGGCTATTTGTGTTTAAGAAATCTCTATTCAAGTCCTTTGCCCACTGTTTAGTTGATTTATTGTTTTCTTGCTATTGACATTTTTGAGTTCCTAGTATATTTCAAGTTTTTAGTCCCTTATTGGAAATATGATTTGCAAATATTTTCTCTCATTCCATAGGCTGTCACTTCACTCTGTTAATTGTTTTCTTTGCTGTGAAAAGCTTTTTAGTTTGGTATTATCCCATTTGTCTATTTTTGCTTTGGCTGCTTGTGATTTTGGGGTTATATCTAAGAAATTATTGTCCAGATCAATGTTATGAAGCTCTTCCTCCTCTGTTTTCTTCTAGTAGTTTTACAGTTTTTGATATTACATTTAAGTATTTAATCAATTTTGAGTTAGCTCTTGTACAGGGGGATGAGCTAAGGATCCATTTTTGTTTCTGTGCATGTGAATATCCAGTTTTCCCAGCATCATTTATTGAAGAGACTGTCCTTTCCCCATTGTAGATTCTTGGTATCTTTGCTGAAAATTGCATATGTGTGGGTTTATTTCTGGGCTGTCTATCCTATCCATTGTTTAGTGTGTCTGCTTTAATGCCAGTTCCATGTTGTTTTGATTACTATAGCTTTGTAATATATTTTGAAATCAAATAGTATGGTTCCTCTAGCTTTGTACTCTTTGATCAAGATTGCTTTGACTCTTTGAGGTCTTCTGTTACTCTATAGAATTTTAGAATTTTTTTTTTACTTCTGTGAATAATGACATCGGAATGTTGGTAGGGATTGCTTTGCATCTGTAGATTGATTTGGGTAATAAGGGTATTGTAAAAATATTAATTCTTCTAATCTATGAACAGGGGACATTTTTTCATTATTTGTGTCTAATTTTATTCATCAATGTTTTATAGTTTTCAGTATACTGATCTTACACTTCTTTGGTTAAGCTTATTGCTAGATATGTTATTATTTGTTATGCTATAGTAAATGAGATTATCTTAGTTTATTTTGTGCTGCTATAACAGAGTACCTGAAATACATTTTAAACAAAATAATTTATTTTCTCATGGTACTAGAGTCTGGGAAGGTCTAAGATCAAGGTAGTAGCAACTAATGTGGGCCTTCTTACTCTTTCTACATCCTCATATGGCAGAAAGCGTATGTGCAAAAGTGAGTTAACCCATTCCCTGAAGCCCATTTTATCATGGCATTAATCCATTCATAAGGACAAAACCCTCATAACCTAAATACCCACCAAAAGGCCACACTTCTCAACATGGTTACATTGGGGATTAAGTTTCCTAGACACATTATGGTGGACACATTTAGACCATGGCAGGGATTATTTTCTTAAACAGTTTGTTGTTAGTATACAGCAACACTACTGACTTTGTATGTTCACTTTGTATTCCGCACCTAACTTTACTGAATTTGTCAGTTTTAATGTTTTTTAATGAAGTTTTTAGGGATTCTATATATATGATAATGTCATCAGCAAACAGACAATTTCACTTTTTCTTTCCTATTTGGGTGACTTATTTCTTTTTCTTGCTTAATTGCTCTAACTAGGGCTTTCAGTACTCCATTGAAAATAAATGGTTAAAGTAGGTATCCTGTCTTGTTCCTGATCTCTTAAGAAAAGCTTTCAGTTTTCACCACTGAGTACAATGTTAGCCGAATACACAATTATTATTTTTAAAAGTTGTTAGCATAATTACTCACTTTGATTAAAATCAGATTTATAAGTTTTATAATGTTACACATCTAGCAAATATAATATTAGCTTATTTGGCTAGTAAACCCTAGTAGAATAAAATTTATGTCTCCATTATACTTCATGCTGATAGCTCAGTCACATATCTGCTTTTATTTAGCCAATACTACCAAATCTGTCTTATTTATCGAAGATTTACTCAAATTACATACCTTGGAAAACATTTGGATTCGTTCCTAAATTTCAAGGAGTTATAAGGAAGTGCTTATGTTTTTTCTGAGCCTATTAGAATAGAATTCTTTTAAGAGATTGACATCGTTTGGCTGTGTCCCCACCCAAATCTCATCTTGAATTGTAGCTCTCATAATGTCCTTAAGTTGTGGGAGGGTCCCAGTGAAGATAATTGAATCTTGGGGGTGATTTTCACCAGACTCTTCTTGTGGTAGTGTATAAGTCCCATGAGATCTGATGGCTTTATAAGGGGAAACCTCTTTCACTTGGCTCTCAATCTTCTTTTTGCCTGCTGTCATCCAGGTGAGACATGCCTTTCACCTTCCACCATGATTGTGAGGCCTCCCTAGCCACATGGAACTGTGAGTCTGTTAAACCCTTCTTTTATAAATTGCCCAGTCTTGAGTATGTCTTTATCAGCAACATGAAAATAGACTAATACAGAGATTTTATAAATTAATATGACAATACCATCTGGGGGTAGGAAAATGTCAGATATACATAATAAACATGTCTAAACATATAGACTGACACAAATAGAAACCTTATAGATTTCATTTAAAAATTTTAGTCATGAGTTAAGCACAAATATAAAAACATAAAACTTACTAGTGTATATAAAATTTGGTTCTTATCTTTTCCTACTTTATATTTTTATTAGAATTCTTTCTCTGGAAGATTGAACACATTAAAGTTATCTGATTAAATGAGGGCAAACACTCTCCTCCAAGATTATGGAGGAGACTCTTAATGTATTATTTTGTTCTAACATATAATTTTTTGAAGAAAATGGCTTTGGCCATACATGGTTGCTTTTGGGGTTTCTGAGTTTCTCAAGAACTGAACCCAATGGAGGCAGAGGGCTTCAAGTTAGTATATTCATATCAATAAGGAAGAAAGTGGAAATAATTTATGTCATAGTAGTGAAGCATACAATCAGTAGGGGATGAAGAAGAGGAGGAGAAGGGGTCCAGTCAACTGAGAAATCCCCGTAGTAGGAGCAGCATACACCAGAGTAACTGGGAGACCTCAAAACACCAGAAAGAACTTGTAGTCCAAAAAACTCCTCAAACAAAGAATGTGAGAAAGTATGCTCATGCCAAATGTGACTGAAACCAATTTATGGCTTAATTATGGACACTGAGAAGTGTCTCTGGCAAAGGCTTAGAAAATAAAACCATCATAATCCAAAGTCACTCCCAAGGTTAGCTAAAAGGAAAGAAACTAAGTTACTATAGATGACAAAATCACCACAAAAAAGAAAGAATTTATATTTAGACAATCTGATGAGATTAGGATTATATTCAGTAGAATATAATATACCTTGTGTCTCAGGTCCACCACCTGAAAGTTGATTGTCTCATGATGCAGACCTCAATAGTAACTGGCCCTGGATTGGGAGTCAGCAGACCTGGGATCTAGTTCTAATGTGTCATGTAAGTAAGGAGGGCGTTTCCCTCTCTAGAGCTCAGTGTGCCCATCTGTAAAATGGGATGGTTGACTTGCTCTCTTCCTGCTCTAAAAATCAAGAATTCTAAGAAGACATGCATATTTAGCCTATGCTCTGCATCATACTCCTATTAATATCCTCACTTGATTTCCATGGAGAGTTGGCTAGGATTATCCTAATCTGTTCTATCTGTACCACACACAGAGATGAAGATGAGCTCACAATTTCAAGATGTTCAGGTGCCATGAATTATATCTCTCACAATCCAGCTGCAAGAAGAAAAGGAGCTTTCACATACCCAGATTATAGACTGCAGTGAGTAATCGTATGAACTCTAAAGTCAGAAGAATGAGGTTGGGAATAGCACCATCGTTAACCAATTTTCTGAAATTAAGAAACATTTTTAGCCTCTTCAAACCTCAGTTTTTCTTATATAGAAGGAAGAGAAAATAACTGTATTTTTTCAAAGCAGTTTTGAGAGAAGTTAAGTGTAATAACGAATTTAAAGCACTTTTTGCAAGGCCTGGTGAATAGTCAGTGTTCAACAAATGTTAGACTGTTATCCTTATGTTTCCTAGATTGAAATTTACACAAGGAAGAAGCCACTAGGACTCCTGAATGGAAGAGTGATTAAGGCAATGTTCAGTGTAAAATATCTTATTTTCTCAAATAAACTGAGTGAGACAGAATATTTATATATTTATTAATTCAGTAGGGAGTGCCCTTATCACTTGACTTGTTCACAGAAAACCCAAACCATGTAAAATATTTCAGAGAGGTTTATTGTGAGCCAATATGAATGACCACAGCCAGAGGGCAACACAAACCCAAGAAGCCTTGAGTATGAGATATTGAGGCAGTTAGGTCACAACTCTGTTTTATATGTGTTAGGAAAGTAGAAGTTACAGGCAAAACCATAAATTAATACATAAAGTTCATATATTGGTTTGGCCTAAAAAGATGGGATACCTTGAAATGGCTTACAGGTCATATGTGGTTTCAGAAATTCTTTAATTTGCTATTGATTAAAGGAATACAGCTTAGTCTAAAGATTTGGAGTCAGCAGAAATGAATATTTAAGTTAAAATCAGGAAGTCTGTTAACCAATACACTGGTCAGAGTGACCTGTAGGGGTGTGTGATTTGGCCCTTTTCCAGCATGGCCTTAGGCCCTATTTATAATTTAGTATCTTATTTTCATAAGAATCTATTATTTAAGCCCTATGATTTCTATTTTAAGACTCCATTTAAAGATTCTGAGGTGTATAAAGAGTTAAGTTGTGAGAACATTTTCAAAGAAGAATACAACAGGAGAGACAAGCTGAAGAAATGAGAATTGAAATGATAGGAAAACACAAAAAATTGTAATAGGTGAGGTGTTTGAGAAATTCAAGAATTAAAAGTAGCTCCATACACAAGAGCAGATGGGATCTGGAAGCAAACTATGATTGAAGAACAGCAGAAAAAAATAATGGGGTAGAATAGGCTTAGGCTTTTACAACTGAGAGCAGTTGTAAAAGGAGGAAAAGCAGAAGAGAGTTAACCTACCAGGACCACAGGAGGCACAGTGGAGCAGGAGTGTCTGAGGAAGAGACAGAGCTTTCAGAAATAAAGCTTGTACTCTTTCTCAGTTTCATGTGACAAACTGAGGACCTGCACATCCAACATAGTAGTCACTAGCCAAAGGACCTATGACTATTTAAATGAGTACAATTAAAAAAATAAAATGTTCAGTTTCTTAGACATACTCACCATGTTTCAAATGGAAGGAAAAAGGAAAGAAGAGATATAGAAAAGGTTAGAGCTAGTCTGCCAAATCTAAAATGGTGATACAAAAATGACTACAAAAAAATCTGTGAAAGCATTGTGGGTGGAGGGGAGTATATGTTAGCTTTGAAAAAAGTATCTAGTTGTAAGATTCCAATCTCATCCAAAGTCAGCCTGACCCTCATCTTTCAGGCATATTAATCTGTTATGTATACATTGTTTTGAGGATGATTTATTTGAGGAAAGGATTGTTTTGCCGAATAAAAATCTGAGAGCACCAATCTAGGTTAATCTAACTGGACATGGCGGGAGCAGAAGGCTCAAAGTCGGGAGGGAACTTTCACCTATTACATGTTAAACACATGGGGAGGCAAGACAGGAACTCTTAACTTCTGTCTCTCAATCATCCTCTCTCTTCACTATAAGCCCCCTCTTTGCAGATAATCCTCACACATAAGAATGACATGCACTCTGCCCCAGTACTCAACTTTTTCTGCTGCTGATTTAAAATACCAAACTTCAATTAATAAAGTTAAAACTAAATTAAAAATTTCATCTCTTGGTCAAGTACTTGTAGTGTTTGAGAGAGAAAAAGAAAATATAAAACTATAAACAATTATAAGTCTGTTGGCCAAGACTGTCAACTAGAAGCAGCTAATGTGTGCCACTCCCATGAAGAGAAAAGGGAGGAAAAAGTAATAATAAATATAGCACCTTCAACTGAAAGATCCAGGTACATGCATTGGGACTCATCAAAGAAATAACTCAACCCATGGAGGATGGGAAAGGCAAGGCAGGATGACAGTCCTCCCAGGAGTGACACAGAGCCAAGCGAGCTTCTCCCACCCAAAGAAGTGAGAGCCCGAGGCAATTAGGAACTGGAGTGGTCCAGGGCACAGCCCAGCAAATATATAGTGAGGCAGCTAAACTGCTTATTCACATGGATCCCAGATCTATTTGTCTTCACTGGGCAAAATCTCCCAACTGGGGTCTCCAGTCATCCAAACTCCAGCTGACAGTGATTGCAAACTTCCCTAGGATGGAAGTCCCAGAAGGAGGGCCAGCCAGCCATCTGTGATGTTTGACAGCCTTAGTTGTTCTTGCCTTTGGACTTTGGAAAGTCTGAGGTGACTAGGGGCTGGAGTAGACCTCCAGCACAGCAGAGATGTGCTATAATAAAAAGCAGCCCTATTGCTCTTTTACATGGGTTCCCAATCCTGTTTCTCCTCACTGGGTGGGCTCTCTTGACTGGGGTCTTCAGCCACCTCCTGCAGGTGTGTTTGGGCTGAACATGTCCATACCTCCCTGGGACAGAGCTTTCAGAGGGAAGGACAGGCCACTATCTTTGTTGTTTAACAGCTTTCACTGTTGCTACCTTCGGGTACTGGAAAACCTGAAGTGACCCCAGCATACTGCAGCAGCCCTATACAAGGTATCCAGACTGTTTGTTATGTGGGTCCCCTATCTCATATCTTCTCACTGGGTGGATCCTTTCTGGCCTGAGTCTCCAGCAACTCCCCCAACCAAGGGTATCAAGCCAGTAGCAACTCTGCAGTTCCCTGGGTTAGAGGTCCCAGTAGAAAGGGTGGGTTTGTGGTCTTTGCTGTTTTACAACACTTGTCCTTGCTGTCTCCAGGCCCCTGGTCCTTGTGAACTCTCCAGAGCCTGGAAAAATGACAGAAATATATTTCAGAATTTGGATAGAAAAAGTCATTGAGATTTAGCAGAACAGTAAAATTTAATCCAAGGAAACTAAGAATCACAACAAAAGAGTACAGGAGCTAAAAGATGAAACGGCCAATTTTAAAAAGAATCCAACTGATCAAATAGAGCAGAAAACACACTACATGACAAGAATTTCACAAGGCAATCACAAATATTAACAGCAGAATAGAACACACTAAGGAGAGAATCTCAGAACTTGAAGAGTGGCTTTCTGAAATGAGACAATCAGACAAAAATAAAGATAAAACAATGAAAAAGAAGAAACAAAAACTGAGAAATATGGGATTATGCAAAGAAGCCAAATCTAGGAATCATTTGCATCCCTGAAAAGGGACAGAAAGAAAGCAAACAACTTGGAAAACATTTTTCATGATATCATCACAAAAACTTCTCCAGCCTCGCTGGAAAAGCCAACAGTCAAATTCAGGGAATAGAGAAAAACCCTGTGAGATTCTACACAAAAAGATCAACTTCAAGACACATCATCATCAGATTTTCTACTGTTGAAATGAAAGAAAGAATGTCAAAGGCAGCTAGCAAGTAAGGGCAAAAGCCCTTCCCCCACTGTTAGCCCTTTCCCCACTGTTAGCCCATTAGGCTAACAGTGAACTGTTGAGCAGAAACTGTATGAGCCAGAAGAGTTGGGAGTTTATATTCAACATTCTTAAAGAAAAAATCTTAAACTAAGAATTTCATATCTACACAAACTAAGCTTCCTTAGCCAAGGAGCAATGAGATTCTTTTTAGATAAGCAAATGCAGAGGGAGAGTTTTTTGTTGCTGTTGTTTTTGTTTTTTAATCAAACCTGCCTTACAAGAGATCTTAAAAGGAACACTAAATATGGAAAGAAAAGACTGTTACCTGTTAATACAAAAACACACTTTAAGTACATACACCACTGGCACTACAAAGCTACTACACAAACAAGTCAGCATAATAACCAGCTAGCAACACAATGACAGGATAAAATCCACACATATTAATACTAACCCTTAATGTAAATGTGCTAAATACTTCATTTAAAAGGCATAGAGGGGCAAGATGGATACAAAAGCAAGACCCAATTGTACGCTGTCTTTAAAAGACAAATGTCACATGCAGTGACGCCCACAGACTCCAAATAAAGGGATGAAAGAAAGCAGAAAAAAGCAAAGGTTGTAACTGTAATTTCAAAGAAAACAGACTCTAAACCAACAAAAGTCAGCAAAGATGAAAAAGGGGATTACATAATGGTAAAGGGTTCAATTCAACAAGAAGACCTAACTAGCCTAACTATATATGCATCCAACACAGGAACACAAAAATTCATAAAGCAAGTTCTTAGAGGCCTACAAAGATACAGAGAATCTCACATCTCAACACTCCACTGGGGACTTCCACACTCCACTGTCAGTTTTAGGCAGATCATCCAGTCCTAAATAAAGATATTTAGGACTAGAACTCAACATTGGACCAAATTATCTGATATACTTCTACAGAACTCTCCACCCCAAAACAACAGACTATACATTCTTCTCATTGCTACATGGCACATTCTCTAAAATTGATCACATAATTGGACATAAAACAACCTTCAGCAAATACAAAAGAACCAAAGTTATAACAAACATACTCTTGGGCCACCGCACAAAAAAATAGAAGTCAAGACTAAGAAAATCACTCAAAACAATGCAATTACCTGGAAAGTAAGCAACATACTCCCAAAATGATTTTTGGGTAAATAATAAAATTAAGGTAGAAATCAAGAGTCTCTTTGAAAGTAACAAGAAGAAAGATACAACATACCAGAAACTCTGGATACAGCTAAAGCAGTGTTAAAAGGAAAATTCTTGGCACCAAATGCCCACATTGAACAGTTAGAAAGAGCTCAAATTAACAACCTAACATCACAACCCAAAGAATTAGAGAAGCAAGAACAAATCAACCCAGAAGCTAGCAGAAGACAATAAATATCCAAAATCAGAGCTGTACTGAAGGAAATTGAGACAACAAAAAATCATTCAAAAGATCAACAAAACCGAGAGTTGGGGCTTTTGTTTTGTTTTGTTTTGTTTTGTTTTGTTCAAAAAAAAAAAAAAAACACTAAGATAGATAGGCTGTTAGCTAGAATAGTAAAGAAAAAAACAGAGAACATCAAAGTAAACACAAGTAGAAATGATTAAGGGGATGTTACCTCTGACCAACAGAAAGAAAAGTATCAATATAATACAACTATGATAACTCTATGCATACGAACTAAGAATCTAGAAGGAATGGATAAATTCCTGGACACATACACCCTCCCAAGACTGAACCAAGACCAATAATGAGCTCCAAAAAGGAATCAGGAATAAATAGCCTATAAACCAAAAAAATCCCAGGACCAGATGGATTCACAGGTGAATTCCACCAGATGTACAATGAAGAGCTGTTACCACCCCTGCTGAAACTGTTCTAGAAAACCATGAAAGAAAATCATGAAGAACGGACTTCTCCCAAACTCATTCGATGAGAACAGCTTCATCGTGATACCAAAACCTGGTAGAAAAACAACAACAACAACAAAAAGTCAGGCCAATATCCTTGATGAAAATTGATGTAAAAATCCTCAACAAAATACTTGTAAACCAAATCCAGCAGCATAGTAAAAGGTGAATCCACACGATGAGTAGGCTTATCCTGTGATGCAAGGTTGGTTCAAAGCACACAAATCAATAAATGTAATTTATCACATTAGCAGAACTAAAGACAGAAACCACAAATTATCTCAATAGATGCAAAAAATTTTTTGATAAAATTCAATACCACTTCATGTTACAAACTCTCAAAAAACTAAGTTTGAAGAAACATACCTTAAAATAATAAGAAGGATCTATGACAAACCCACAGGCAACCTCATACTAATGAGAAAAATCTGGAAGTATTTACCTTGAAAACTGGCCACAAGACAAGGATGCCCTTTCTCACCACTTGTATCCAACACAGTTTTGGAAGTCCTGAGCAGAGCAATCAGGCAAGAGAAAAAATGAAGGGCATTGAAATGGGAAGAGAGAAAGTCAAACTCTCCCTGTTTTCAGATGATATGATTCTGTACCTTGAAAATCTCATAGTCTTGGCCTAAAAGCTACTTCAGCTAATAAGCAACATCAGCAAAGTTTCAGGATACAAAATCAACATACAAAAATCACTAGTATTCCTACACATGAATAGGAATAGGCCTGGACTTGGGGACCTCAAAAGCCTCCTTGCTTCTCTGCTCAACTGGTTGAGCTGGCACCTATGTTTCACAACAAAATTCCCTTCACTTTTCTTTCTGCTTCTCTCAAAAAAAAGTATTTCACCATAGCTGTCACAGCTGGGAGTGTCCTTGGTCATCACTAAAGCTAACATATCTCAGAGCCCAAGGTTCATGGCAAACTTCCTGAGTATTGCTGGTGGTTATTCAGGGCCCAGTGGCCCTTTAGAAAGGAGGTGATGAATCCTGCCAGGACTGGATTCTTCCCCATTGGCCCAATGTGTGTCTAGAAATGTTTTCCAGGATATAGGGCCTATAATGGAGACCTCATGAATTTTCCCAGCTCCCTATGGCTGAGCTAGTATCCAATATGCGATATAAACCCCTCTACTCTCTTTACTCTTTGCTCTCCTCTTATGCAGAAGAAAAGAGTCACTTTTGTTGCTGTGAGCTGCACTGCCTGGGTTTTGGGGAAGGATAGTACAAGCTCTCCCCCACCTCTATTGTAGTCATGCCAGCTGGTGTCTCCCTAGGTCACATGCCACCCTAGTTTACTGATTCTAAGCCCACCTTGGCATCAAGAGTTGCCTAGGAATTGTAGTCCTTGTGTCCTAGACTGCCTCTTGAGTTTACCTAAGACCCCAGAGTATTTCAGCCTATGATGGCAAGGATTGCTGAGAAACTGAAGTTTGAACTGCTGAGATGGTTGACTCCTCTCTTCCTAGTACTGGTCAAACTGCTGTTCCATTTGTGAGCGCTGGCTGAGCCCATAACAAATTTATTCTCTGATGTGACAGGGAAGCACTGAGTTTAATGTAAAGTTCTCCGGTTGCTCTGCTCTCCTTCCCCAAAGGTTCTGCACTGATTCTCTCTCCTGCACCACAGGGCTGCTGCTAGGTTATCAGGAAAGGGTGGTGTTGGCGATTCAAGACTGCCTCTCCTGCCCTCCTCAATACCTCTTTCCATTAAAACCAGGTACTTTAATTGCTCATTTGAATTTTGGTTCTTGTGACAGTGCTTTTCTGTGTGCAGATAGTTATTAAAAAGTTGATGTTCCAGTGGGGTTGGGTGGATGAGGGGGAGACAAACTGTGTAAGCTTCTCTTCTACCATCTTGCTCTACCCTCAGGATTGAGTTCTCAATTTGTCTCTTAGCCTGAATGTTATTGGTATATAGAAATGTTTGGTAGAATTCAGCATAGCTGCCCTCAAATTTTGTGCTTTTCTTTGATAGGATAATTTTTCTTACAGCTAGGATCTGCTTACTTGTTATTGGTTTGTCAAGGTTTTCTATTTCTTTAAGTAGAAAGAGAAACCTTTGATTTCTATAAAGAAATAGAAAACCGGAGGAGGATCCAAGATGGCTGAATAGGAACAGCTCCAGAGTGCAGTTCCCAGTGAGAACAGTGCAGAGGGTGAGTGCTCACTGCATTTCCAAATAAGTTTTCACTGCCCACAGACCAGGATATTCCTGGGCCAAAAGCGCCATGAGTTTTCAGTGCGACAGTTTCATCCTGTGTCAGGTGGGCGCACAGAAACTCACACAAGTCTGGGCAGCAGTTTGACTGGTGCCTGGAATGCCTGGGAGACAGAGCCGCCCATTCAACTGAAAGGGAAGGGGCTGAGACAGGGAGCCAGGGGATCAGACTCGGTGGGTACCACCCCCACAAAACAAGCAATCTAACATGCTTTGGATTGAGAGTTTCACAGCAAGTGCAGCTGGACCCAGGACTATCCAGCTCAGTGAGGGGAAGGGCATCCCCCCACTACCAAGGCAGTCCGCCACTACCTAGGCAGTTCACACAGCAGCTGAGCAGAACCTGTGGCAGCTCAGCAGTGCCTCTGCTGGCAGACCGTGGCTAGACTACTCTGTGCAGGACAGGGCATCTGTGAAAAAGGCAGCAGCACAACAGAAACTTTAATAAAGCCGACCTTCCTAGGACAGAGCACCTGGGAAAAGAGGCAGTTATGAGTTCAGCTGCAGCAGACTTAAAGGTACCTGCCCAGCAGCTCTGCACAGAACACGGAGCTCCCAACACAGCACTTGAGCTCCTATAAGGGACAGACTGTCTCCTCAAGCAGCTCCCAGTATACCCAAAGAGACATCTCATAAAGGAGAGCTCAGGCCAACATTTGATGGGTACCCTTCCAGGATGAGGATAACAAGAAAAAACCAGCAGCAACCCCTGCTGTTCTGCAGCCCCCGTGGGTGATTCCAGGTGAGCAGGGTCTGGAGTGGACCGCCAGCGGTCCTGCAGCAGAGAGGCCTGTTAGAAGGAAAACTAAGAAACCGAAAGAAATAGCTTTAGTGTCAACAGAAAGGACATCCACTCAGAGACCCCATCCAGAAGTCACCAACTACAAAGACCACAGGTAGATAAAGCCACTAAGATGGGAAGAAACCAGCACAAAAATGATGAAAACACCAAAAACCAGAATGCCTCTCCTCCTCCAAGGGATCACAACTCCTCACCAGCTAGGGATCAAAGATGGATGGAGAATGAATCTGATGAATTCACAGAAACAGGCTTCAGAAGGTGGGTAATAATGAACTTCTCAGAGCTAAAAGAATATGTGCGAACCCAATGCAAAGAAACTAAGAACCTAGAAAAAAGGTTAGATGAGATGCTAACTAGAATAAACAGCTTAGAGAAGAATATAAATGACTTGATGGAGCTGAAAAAACAGCATGAGAACTTCACGAAGCATACACAAGTTTCAATAGCCAAATCGACCAAGCAGAAGAAAGGATATCAGAGACTGAAGATCAACTCAATGAAATAAAACGAGAAGGCAAGAATAGAGAAAAAAGGGTGAAAAGAAATGAACAAAGCCTCCAAGAAATATGGGATTATGTGAAAAGACCTAATCTATGTTTGATAGGGGTACCTGAATGAATCCAAGCTGGAAAACACTCTTCAGGATATTCTCCAGGAGAACTTCCCCAACCTAGCAAGGCAGGCCAACATTCAAGTCCAGGAAATACAGAGAACATCACAAAGATATTCCTCAAGAAGAGCAACCCCAAGGCACATAATCATTAGATTCACCAGGGTTGAAATGAAGGAAAAAATGCTAAGGGCAGCCAGAGACAAAGGTCAGGTTACCCACAAAGGGAAGCCCAACAGACTCACAGCGGATCTCTCTGCAGAAACCATACAAGCCAGAAAAGAGTGGGGGACAATATTCGACATCCTTAAGGAAAAGAACTTTCGACCTAGAATTTCATATTCAGCCAAACTAAGCTTCATAAGCAAAGGAGAAAGAAAATCCTTTACGAACAAGCAATTGCTGAGAGATTTTGTCACCACCAGTCCTGCCTTACAAGACCTCCTGAAAGAAGCACTAAACAAGGAGATGAACAACAAGTACCAGCCACTCCAAAAAAGTACCAGATGGTAAAGACCATTGACACAATTAAGAAAATGTGAATTGAAGGTGTATGAAATCCCTGGTTCACTGACACAGAACAAGGCTTCTGAGATACAAATTTTGAAAACTGGTAATCTAATACAAGTCTATTACAATCCATTACAGGTTGAGTATTCCTTATCTGAATGTTTTGGAGCAGAAACACTTTGGATTTGAAATTTTTTCAGATTTGGGAATATGTGCATTATATACCGATTGAGCATCCCAAATCTGAAAGTGTGAAATCTGAAATGTTCCAAAATCCCAAAACTGTGAATGCTAACATGACACTCAAATGAAATCCTCACTGGTGCATTTCAGAGTTTGGATTTTTGGATTAGTGATCCTCAGCTTGTACAAGCACTTTACGGAAGAAAGGCCCAGGGCTCAGTGCTATGTCTTATCAGTGTTTACAAGAGTACATGGTTTATAAGAATGCCTGGTTTTGCACTTCTTATGGCCAAGCTCTAGATTCCAGTTCTTTCCCAACCCAGTTGAGTATGTTACATTCAAATATGACCACTTGCTACCCTTTTAAGTTCTTCCTAATGATCGAGGAAATGAATTCCTCTTAAATTTCCAGATCTGTGTGGTTCTTTAGCTAGCACCACACCGCAGGTCCAATTATCCCGTCTCTATGTGTAGCAGGTCCACATGACAAGGCCTCCCTCAGAAAGAGCTACCACAACCTAGGACAGATTCAAACAAACTCTTCTCCCTCTCCCCTCCCTCCAGGTGCCTAGATCCCCTATCTCCTTCCTCCCTAGGCTAACCTGCTAAGTCTTCTGGATAGCTCACCCCCATCACCTATCTGTTAGCTAACTGGGTGTGACAAACCAACTCCTCACACCTTCAAGGTTTAGAATGCAAACACTCCAAGAACTTACTTCTTGAATACCAGTACCTTCACAGTAATTTCCCTGCCTTTCCAAACAGTGCTCTAAACAGGTAAAAGCTATAATACAAACTCTATACATTTTTGTTATACAGATAGCAAAAATGGCAGCATTTTTTTTTTTTTTTTTTTGCAATTCTAAAAATCTAGTTGATATGGTTATTGCTCTAACAATATTAGCTCTAAATGGAATTTGAAGTAGTGGTAAAAGGCTGGCTGTGGTGGCTCACAACTGTAATCCCAGCACTTTGGGAGGCCAAGGTGGGAGGATCGCTTGAGGCCAGGAGTTTGAGACCAGCCCAGACAACAAAGTGAGACTCTGTCACTATGAAAAACAGAAAAAGTGAGCCAGGTGTGGTGGGGTGTGCACCTGTAGAGCCAGCTACTTGGGAAGCTGAGGTGAGGGAACTACTTGATGTGGGGAGTTTGACGCTGCAGTGAGCCATGATTGCACCACTGTACTCAGCGTGGGAAGAGAGAGTGAGACAATGTCTCAAAAAATAAAGAAAGAAAAGAAAAAAGGAAAGGAAGGAAAGAAAGGGAAAGAGGGGGAGGAAGGGAAGGCAGGAAAAGGAGAGGAGAGGAGGGGAGGGAAGAAAAAGGAAAGGGAAGGAGAGGGAAGCATGGAGAGAGGGACAGAAAGGAAGAAATAAAGAAAGAAGGAAAGACAGCAAGACAGAAAGAAATAGTGGTAAAGAGCTTGAACTCTTAGCCAGACCACCTGGGTTAGAATCAGGCCTCTGTCACTGTACTACCTAGATCAAGTGTTAATTTGTGTGGCTCAGTTTACTCATCTGTAATATGGCGATAAAAGCTACCTGCCTCATGGAACTGTTATGAGACTTCAATAATATATGTAAAGCATTGAGACCACTGCCTAGCACATAGTAAGTATTATCTGTAAGTATTAACATTTATCTCTACTACAGTCCAGATTCACTTCTTTTTGGTATTTCTCTATTCTCTGAACTCTTTGCAGTTCAACCTGCTTCTAAAATTTCCATACCAAGAAACAATGACAATGTTAAGAATTTTATTTCTTAAATTCATCTTGGTTAGTCAAAACTACTAGAACAAATTCTCTTGTATGTCCTAGCAGTTATTAACATTTTGCTAAATATAAATATCAGCATTTAAAGTATGAGAGTAATGGAACAAATGCCAAGCCAAAAGCAGGCTATCTCTCCCAGAACATATACATGATACTCCCCCTGTTTAAAAAAAAAAAAGGAGAGGAATAATATGTCATATGGATGTTTGTCTATGCATCAAATGGCTCTGAAAAAGTTTCACAGCAGCCTACTGACATGGAGAAGTGTCTGTTTGTGGGAAGGGATAAGAAGACTTTTCGCTGTACGTGCCTTGTTATCTTTCAAATATGAAGCAGAAAATGCATTACCTAGACAAGATTTAATTTTTAAAATGGGGGTGCAGAGGTGACCCATAAATAAGTACTCTGGAAGCCAGGTGTCAAGTCTCAATTTGCTATGACCTATGTTATCTTGAGTAAGTCACTTAACCTCTTGAGTCTCAGACAAAGCAAGGAGCAATAAATACTTCTAGGGGTTTTTTTTTTTTTTTTCTTCCCAAGATGGAGTTTCGCTCATTGCCCAGGCTGGAGTGCAGTGGCATGAACTCAGCTCACTGCAACCTCTGCTTCCAGCGTTCAAGTGAGTCTCCTGCCTCAGCCTCAGGAGCAGCTGGGAGTACAGGCACACACCACCACACCTGGGTAATTTTTTATATTTTTAGTAGAGACAGGGTTTCACCATGTTGGCCAGGCTGGTCTCAAACTCCTGGCCTCTGGTGATCTGCCCACCTCAGCCTCCCAAAGTGCTCGGATTACAGATGCGAATGACCACACCTGGCCCTAGGTTCTATTCTAAAAGTTTTATTATCTCAATGGGGTAGTAAATGGATGGTACTTTTTTTAAGATATGGGAGAGGTAGTAATCCAACATTTTGTAAAACAAAGCAACTTTTTTTGTGGACTTGATTTTCAAATACAATGCACCCTCGAACAACATGGGTTTTAGCTGCATGGGCCCATTTATATGTGGATATTTTTCAACAGGATTTTGGTAGAAATAGGGGTCCTGGAACCAAGCCCCTATGGTATATGTCCTATGCATATACCATAGGACAACCGGACTACATTTACAGTGTTAAGAAGCATAAATTTGTCAAGCCTATTAACCTTTCCAGATCTTTTGTACTATTCTTACATAGTAATCCTTCTTAGAGGGGGTCCAATATATAGAAATACCTACATACAATATTCTGCATATTAGGGCTGGGCACAGCAGCTGATGCCAGTAATCTTAGTACTTTGACAGGCTGAGGTGGGCAGATCACCTGAGGTCAGGAGTTCAAGACCAGACTGGCCAAAATGGTGAGACCCCCGTCTCTACTAAAAATACAAAAATTAGCCGGGCATGGTGGTGGGTGCCTGTAATCCCAGCTTCTTGGGAGGCTGAGGCAGGAGAATCGCTTGAACCTGGGAGGCGGAGGTTCCAGTGAACCAAGATCTCACCACTGCACTCCAGCCTGGGTGACAGAGCAAGACTCAGTCTCAAAATAATAATAATAATAATATTCTCCATATTAGTTTCTCTTGCACAACTTCAAAAGTGTTTTAAGTGAACACATCTTTATGCTATGTCATGATGTCAGCAATAAAATACATTAAAACAATTAATGTTTAAACATATAAATGACTATATACAAGAAACTTATTCTACTTAAAGGCATTTATTATCAAACACTAAAAAAAAAGTAACATCTCCAGTCAATGGTAACAGCTATAACTGAGGACAGACTTTATTTCAGAAACATATATGTAATCACTTTTCATCCTAACATTCATCTGGCAAAGTAGGTTGGTTTGTTTTTTTTTTGAGACAGGATCTCTCTGTACCAGCCAGGCTGGAGTGCAGTGGCAACATCATGGCTCACTCCACAGTGACCTCAGCCTCCCAGACTCAAGTGATCCTCACATCTTGGCCTCACAAGAAGCTGAAACTAAAGGCATGCAAAGGTATGCACCACCATGCCCAGTAAATTTTTGTATTTTTTTTAGAGACAGGGTTTTGCCCTTTGCCCAGGCTGGTCTGAAACTCCTGAACTCAAGAGATCTGCCAGGTGTCAGCCTCCCAAAGTGCTGGGATTACAGGTGTGAGCCAGACCCTAAGTAGGTGTAAAAATCCCTATTTAACATAAGAAATTGAGGCACCATGAAGATAAGGCCACAAGTCTAAGAACTGGGAGAGGTGGAAGCCCCCCCCCCAGATCCCTTAGATTTGAGCTCAGTATACCAAACCAAGGGGGCAGGGAGGGCTAACTTAATGTTAGCTGGCAGGCTGGTGTAAGTTTGCAGCAGAATTTTCATTGATTTATGGGAAAATTGGGATAAATAAGGACACAAAAGTAAACTTTTTTTTTATTTTGAGACAGAGTTTCACTCTTGTAGCCCAGCTGGGGTGCAATGGCACCATCTCCGCTTACTGCAACCTTTGCCTCCCAGGTTCAAGTGACTCTTCTGCCTCTGCCTTCGGAGTAGCTGGTATTACAGGTGCATGCCACCACACCCAGCTAATTTTATGTTTTTAGTAGAGACAGGGTTTCACCATGTTAGCCAGGCTCATCTGAAAGTAAACTTTTTAATATAACTAAATGATTCCATTTAAAGATCTTTTATTCTAGCCAGGTGCAGTGGCCCATGCCTGTAATCCCAGCACTTTGGGAGGCTGAGGTGGGCAGATCACAAGGTCAAGAGATCAAGACCATCCTGGCCAACATGGTGAAACCCCGTCTCTACTAAAAATACAAAAATTAGCTGGGCATGGTGGCTCATGCGTGTAGTCCCAGCTACTCAGGAGGCTGAGGCAGGACAATCACTCGAACCAAGGAGGTGGAGGTTGCAGTGAGCCAAGATCATGCCACCACACTCCAGCTTGGTGACAGAGCACGACTCCATCTCAAAAAAGTAAAAAATAAAATTTATTGTGAGAGATTCTGTTCTTTCGAATTATTTGAGTGAAAATATCCTTTTGTTAAATGAAATGATGGTGACAGGAGATAGTGGTGTGATATTTGCTTTTATTGGCTGTACCTGGTAGAAATAAAAAATCAGGCCAGGCATGGTGGCTCACGAGGTCAAGAGATCGAAACCATCCTGACCAACATGGTGAAACCCTGTCTCTATTAAAAATACAAGAATTATCTGGGCTGGTGGCATGTACTTGTAATCCCAGCTACTCAGGAAGCTGACGCAGGAGAATCACTTGAACCCCGGAGGCAGAGCCTGCAGTGAGCTGAGATCACACCACTGCACACCAGCCTGGCGACAGAGCAAGACACTGTCTCAAAAAAAAAAAACAAAAAAAAATCAGTATTTCTATTGTAGCCTCCTAATTTTGGGGAAATATTTCTTTAGAAATCTAAAAGTCTGGCCCTTTACATCATTATGGCCCCAAAATAATAGGGGATTTTACACACAGATAACACATGCCCCTCAAGATTCTCTCTTTAATCTCTACCTTATTCTGTTTGGATTAGGACATTTGGGATTGTGAAATAAGAATAAAGTTGAGTATAAGCAATCCAAAACCATGTGACACTGGATCCTGAAAGAGGACTTTCTTCAGAGTCTTTTTCATCTGTTAACTTTTCTCTGGGCTCAAACATTTTTTTTTTAATCTTTTTTTTTTTAAGACAGAGTTTCACAGGCTGGGCATGGTGGCTCACGCCTGTAATCCCAGCACTTTGGGAGGCTGAGGCAGGCGGATCACCTAAGGTCAGGAGTTCAAGAGCAGCCTGACCAACATGGTGAAACCCTGTCTCTAAAAAAATAAAAATAAAATAAAAAAAGACAGAGTTTCGCTCTTGTTGCCCAGGCTGTAGTGCAGTGGTGTGATCTCGGCTCACCACAACCTCCACCTCCCAGGTTCAAGTGATTCTCCTGCCTCAGGTTCCTGAATAGCTGAGATTACAGGTATATACCATCACACCCAGCTAATTTTGTATTTTCAGTAGAGATGGGGTTTCTCCCATGTTGGTCAGGCTGGTCTTGAACTTCTGACCTCAGATGATCCACCCGCCTCGGCCTCCAAAAGTGCTGGGATTACAGGCGTGAACTAGGTGGCTTCAAACTTTCTTATTTATTTATTTATTTATTTGAGATGGAATTTCACTCTTGTTGTCCGCTCACCGCAATCTCCATCTCCCGGGTTCAAGCAATTCTCCTGCCTCAGCCTCCCGAGTAGCTGGGATTACAGGCGTGGACCACCATGCCCACCCACCTAATTTTGTGTTTTTAGTAGAGATGGGGTTTCTGCATGTTGGTCAAGCTGGTCTCAAACTCCCAACCTCAGGTGATCCACCTGCCTTGGCCTCCCAAAGCGGTGGTATTACAGGCATGAGCCACCACACCCAGCCAGGGCTCAAACTTTCTTTTCCTAAGAGTCACATCTTTGAGTAGTACATGGCAATCACTACTCAAAAGAAACTAACTTGAGGTGTCCAATAATCAGCTTTCATTTAAAGTCTCTTTCAGCTTGACAAAATAAAAACTTTCAATGTTTTGTCTACCTACTTCAAAAAGAAAATTAGTCTATATATGTATATATGATTATATATGTATATATACATATGTGATTTTGATCAGCCTGTTTATAAACTATTTCCAAAATAAGCTGACCTGTAAATTCATTTATTAAATGAATAGTTTATAAACTACTTGATTTTTGCAAGTAGTTTATAAACAGGGTGATCAAACTGAACAAATTTCTTAAAATAATTTCACTGTTTAGATAGCAAGTAAGTTATTTACTCTTATTAGCATACTTTATTTTTACCTATCCTTAACAAGCATCTAAGTTAAACTGTTTTATGTCCACAGCTACACACAGAAACAACACTTTCAGTCACAACATATTAAATTCAAATTTAAACTATAAAGAGATCCAGTTACCTTTAGTCTTACATGTACTTATATATACTTTTAATATACTTCTTGATGTTTTATGATGTACACACAGCTCTTGCAGGACATCTAACTATGAGAATATTTAGAGTGTATATAAATGGTTCAAAACTCTTTTTTTAAAAAAAAGTCAATTTTAAGAACTTAAACATACAGTAAAGTACTCCTTCCATGCCCCAATGTTAAAAGGTCCATTTATTTTAGACTACTTGTTTCAAAACAAATCTAAAATTGGTAATAATTCTGCTTAAATTCCATATTAACCTAGGATCAAAAGTTATTTTTAGTTCTTCTTGTTTCTTAAATACTTGAAATGTGCTGCTGCATAATGTTTTCCTTACGTATTTATTCAATCAACTACCTTAAGGTGGAAGGTATTTATGGGTTTAAAAGTCCTTTCCCAAAGTGGAAATAACATAAAAATTTTGCATAAAAGACACTCAGTGTTTCTCAAAGGGTATCTGAGGGTCTAATCAGCCTATTACCTTGGTTCAGAATAAACACCAACAACAAATGTGAGCTTTTTGTCACATCTATGTATTTTCCCCTGTAAACTAATACCTACATTTTAAATGCATTTTCAAAATGTTTCATTTGGCCATATGATAATTATTTCCCCTGTAAAAAGCTACAGGATTTTAAGAGCAAATGAGATAGAGTATCTGGTCCATAAGAAGGCTAAGATCTGCACCCTGAAGTTTGTAACCAATAACAAGACAAACTCCAATGCTACCTTGTTCATGTAATCAACAATATGTGAGTCAAAATAAACTAGTGAGCTATACATTTCTTTCTACATACCAATTTACCAATCAACAGGAGGGGAAGAAATTGCTCAAATGTGACTGTTAACAAACATGTTAACAGACATCTAAATATTAGACATAGCCTCTTAAAATCATAACCTATCAATTCTGAAATCATTCCTTCAAATTCTGCTATGTTTGTAATACCCCCCCCATAAAAAAAAAAGCAGCAATCTTTAAAATGCAAATTCCTCCCTTTTTCAAAGTAACTTGCCTAGGAAAATTTAATGCGTTAAAATATAACAGACAAACCAATTACAACATTAAAAAAAAATACTAAAATGATCAGTAACACAAACCAATCACTCAAGTTTAGCAAAGCGTGTTTTTAATCTGTTGCGAGTATCCTATTATACTAATAAGCAACAACTTTTAAAGTCGTCCCAATACCTAAAACACCACCATACACATAACATACTTGTCCTTTACACCAATGAAGCTTAAACTCAGACCCAAACTCAGACCATTTCCCCCTCCTGCCACACTGAAATACCCAAGGGGAAATCCAAGAAATCAGATAGGTTAAGTGCCGGTATCTCTTCCAGAGTAGGGTCAAACTCCTGTTTGCCCGTAAATGTCACCCTCCCATTAAGTCTGCAAATTCTCACTAGCGCTGGAGTACAAAGAGGCCTGACCAGGAAGACACTGGGAAATGCAACCCCCCTGAGTTCGCGCCGGCCCCCAAAGCCTCGGCTGCCTCGCGGGTGCCGTGGACAGGGTCCCACACGCCGGCCTGCCTACCGAGAACCAGGAAACCTGACAGGCTGGCTGGGATCCACCCACCCTCACACCCTGGCTCTCCAGCCTAGCGCCGCCCCTGCCCGTCCGACCGCACCCCGACAGCCCCGGCCTCCAGGCTGCACTCTGTCACCTCATCCCTCCCTGGCGGCCCCGTGGCCCCACCACCTCCGCTGCGTGGCCTGGGCTAGGGCCGCCCCTGGGGCCCCCGCCCGCCCCAGCACGACCTAGTCTGTTCCTCGCTGCCAGGTCCCTGGTGGCCCAGGCCTGAGCTCCTGCCGCGAGCTCCCCACCCCCAGCCTCCACCGTCACCCAGCGGGGCGGCTCCCGGCCCACTCCTCAACAGCTACGTGGAGGCAAGGGTAGCAAAGCACCTCACCCAGGGCCCCAAGTCATAGAGGGTCCGGTGCTCAGGACCTGCTCCTACTCCGGCTCCACGTGGTAGACATAGATGGAGAGCAGGATCCCGGCTGCGCGCAAGGCGTACGGGGCCACCCACTCCCACCACAGCACCCACACTCTCAGGAGGACGGGCGCCGCCATCTTACCCCTCCGCCGCCACGGCCTCTTCCGCCTCCCAGTCTGCCCGAGGCAGCCACGGAGCCTCATTGGCTCTGTCGCTTGCTCTGGACCCCACCCCCCACAGGCACAGCCCAACCGCCCCAAAATGAGGCGGGCAGAGCAGGCAAGGCGTGCAGGGGCACAGAGGGAGGAGGCTGAGCACGCAACCGCCCAGGGGCCGAATTCGCTGGCAGA
Organism: Ateles fusciceps; assembly: GCA_036589455.1. Classification (NCBI taxonomy): domain Eukaryota; kingdom Metazoa; phylum Chordata; class Mammalia; order Primates; family Atelidae; genus Ateles; species Ateles fusciceps. Next base: position 10,914,606 of record JAZHEH010001005.1, on the reverse strand, counting down.
GACTGAGGTGGCGTGTCACAGTGCGCGTGAAGGGCAGGGCTGGGGTGATGGCGCGGCCCGGGGTGAGGGGCGGGACTGGGGTGGGAGGGACTTAGGGGAGCCTTGCCAGGAACACTTAGCAAGGATCCCACTGTGGATGGCTGGGTGAACCCTCAGCCTCTCCCTCTCTGGGATGGCAACTGGTTGCCAGCCTTGGGGAAACCTTTTACGTCATTATCACTTGTTATTTCTGACATAATCCAAATCACCCCTGACCAATGCTTGGGGTTTCTGAGCCACCCTCCTATGACCTGATCTTCCCCACCACCACCTCCAGGCACTTTGTGTTCATCCTGTACAAAACTTTTTTTTTAATGTGCAAAACTATGTTTTAAATTAAAAAACTATTTTTAAAAATTTATTTATGGGCCAGGCAAAGTGGCTCACGCCTGTGTAGGGCTGATGGCCCACAGGGTCGTGGTGTGTGCCTTATGCTGTGCTGAGGTGCAGGATCTGAGAAATAAAGAGATAGGACATAGAAATACAAGGAAAATGAAGCTGGGCTCGAGGGGCCACACCACCTATGAGCAGAGTCAGGCAAGGCCCTGAATGTACAGAAGTGTATTTATTGTGTATAGGTTAGGGGCAGGGCTGTGAGTGAAATCATCTTTAAGGATAGTGATAGGGTTGTGAGCAATAAAACAAGGGGTCCACCCGCATTAGGTCACCTAGGCCAGGAAGTGGACAGTGCGAACAAGTGGCCCATTCCCATCAAGGCAAGGGCTGTGTGCAGTAAGGGGTCCACCCCCATTAGGTCACCGAGGCTTGAAGGTGGGCCGTGCACAGTGAAGAGGGTGCAGTGTGCAATACTACTATCTATGGGCAAACTACTTCTAAGAAGGTTTATGGGGGGGATGCTTTAAGTCACACAGTAGTGACAGAGCTGTCAGGGTTACCGCCACCTGCTGGCAGCTTCCAGTGAGTTCTATGGGAAGGGGCTTTTCAAGCAGCACAATAGCAAGAGCTGATAAAGTTCACAGTCACCAAGGTGGATTGCCAGTCTGAGGGCAGCCTTCCACAAGAACTGGAGCAAGGGCCTACAACTCCTTTATCAAGAGGAGTGGCTCTTGCCCCAAGCCTGCCATACAGCAGGTATCTTTACGATGCTGGATGCTGCCACCCGGGCCATGGAGTCTTGTCCTGAAATAACTGTTTTTCCCTTAAATCATGCTCTGCACTGTGTCTGCTCTGATTATAAGCTGCTCATTCCTTAATTCATGCTCTGTACTGTGTCCACTGTAGGCATTCCTCCGATTATAAACTAAGATATAATTATATGTAGGGAAATATTCTTTAGGCACTCATACTATCAACTATTATATGATTATATAGAAAGGATTATATAAAGGGGTTCTTCAAGCCCTAATTCTATAAACTAATATATGATTATATAAAGGATTATATAAAAGGAAATAGCTGGGTAGTAACACTATAAACTGAGATATTCTTCAAGCCCTAACTGTGCTAGGGTTCTGTTTAGGTCTCTTTCCTCAGTGTCTATATGGGGGTTTACCCACATCCCTGCAATCCCAACACTTTGGGAGGCTGAGGCAGGTGGATCACTTGAGGTCAGGAGATTGAGACTAGCCTCACCTACATGGTGAAACCCCCGCCTCTACTAAAAAAATAAAAAAATAAAAAATTAGGCATGGTGGTATGCTCATATAATCCCAGCTACTTGGGAGGCTGAGGCATGAGAATCACTTGAACCCGGGAGGTGGAGGTCGAAGTGAGCCGAGATAGTGCCACTGCACTCCATCCTGGGCCATAGAGTGAGAGTCAAAAAAAAGAAAAAAACAATTTATGAATGCCTTGCTTCTCTGTAAGCTGAATTTGAGATGCCTTACCATAATTCATATCATACAGAAAAATATAGATGAGCTAATAAAATCAGTATGAAGAAAAGGAAAAGTCAGGCCCAGGCATGGTGACTCACACCTGTAATCCCAGCACGTTGGGAGGCTGAGGCAGGTGGATCATCTGAGGTCGGGAGTTCAAGACCAGTCTGACCAACATGGAGAAACCCTGTCTCTACTAAAAATACAAATTAGCCTGGCTTGGTGGTGCATGACTGTGATCCCACCTACTACTCGGGAGGCTGAGGCAGGAGAATCCCTTGAACCTGGGAGGTGGAGTTTCACCACCGCACTCCAGCCTGGGCAACAAGAGCGAAACTCCGTCTTATTTCAAAAAAAAAAAAAAAAAAAGAGAGAGAGAGAAAAAAAAGTCAGAATAAAATGAAAGGCCAGGAATAAGAACACAGATAAGCCAGTCATAGGGGCTTACACAGTTATTAAAATTGAGTCATACATTTGGCTCTGAGCTTCCTGGTGGCCAAAACTAAAAGGAAAACACCTGTATATGCTTTTCTCATGGTCTCTAAGAAGAAACACAGTGTTCTTGGAGACTAAGTGTTTCCCTAGTTGCACCTTTCAATTTTTCAGGGGCTTTATATAGTGATTTTGAGTAATAAGCAATATCCTTATATTCATTACCTATTGTTGGGTAAAAATTGCCCCAAATTTAGCGGCTTAATAAACAATACACTTCTTTTTTTCCTCACAATTTCAATGGGGTAGGAATCTGGGTGATGTTAGCTGTGTCCTCTGACTCAGGCTCTCATGAGGATACAATCAAGCTGTCAGCCAGGGCTGCAGCTCTCTCAAGGCTTCACAATCCTCTTTCAAACTCACTTCCACAGCTGCTGGCAGGCCTCAGGTCCTGTCTGTCTGTTGGCTGGAGACCTCAGTCCCTGTCCACTTGTACCTCTTCCTAAGAAGCAGCAGCTTGCCCCAGGGCTAGGGAGGAGAGAGATCACAGTCCTTTTTGTAACCTAACACCAGAAGTGACATCCTATCACTTTTAGGTATTCTATTGCTACTTAGAAAATAGCACCTAGGTTCAGCAAGGCACGATGGCTCAAGCCTGTAATCCCAGAATTTTAGGAGGCAAAGGTGGGTGGATCACCTGAGGTCAGGAGTTCAAGACCACTCCTCCTGGGTTCAAGTGATTCTCCTACCTCAACCACTGGAGTCCTGGGATTACAGGTACCTGTTACTATGCCCAGCTAATTTTTGTATTTTTAGTAGAGATGGGCCTTCGCCATGTTGCCCTTGCTGGTCTCCCAACTCCTGACCTCAGGTGATCCACCTGCCTCAGCCCCTCAGAGTGCTGGGATTACAAGCGTGAGCCACCGTGCCTGTCCAAGACTCAGTTTTTCAGGGAAAGATAACTATGTCCTTTGTAATCTTGCTAGCAGGTTTAAGTGTAATAATGTGGGGGAGTTCAGAAAGGGGGTGGGGAAGATTTTTAAATAACCATATATAAAATATATATATATATTATATATGTATATTATATATATAATATATATTATATATGTATATTATATATATACTTTATATATATATATAATATATATATATGAGAGAGTTTTGCTCTTGTTTCCCAGGTTGAAGTGCAATGGGGCAATCTTGGCTCACCACAACTTCTGCCTTCTAGGTTTAAGTGATTCTCCTGCCTCAGCCTCCCAAGTAGCTGGGATTACAGGGATGCACCACCACACCTAGCTAATTTTGTATTTTTAGTAGACATGGGGTTTCTCCTTGTTGGTCAGGCTGGTCTCGAACTCCCGACCTCAGGTGATCTGCCCACCTCACCCTCCCAAAGTGCTGGGATTACAGGCATGAACCACCATCCCTGGCCTAAATAACAACATGTTTTAAAAAGCCGCATTGTCCTACAATACCCATTTCTCTTCCATATTTAGGAAATTGAGGTTTTTCTCTAAAACATGCTTACATATGGGAAATAGGATGCAATGTGCATGAATGTTTTAGATACCGTTTGAGTTTCCAAGAGATTTTGTGCTGGGGAGGCTGCTTGCTACAAGCTCCCAAAGCTCTGGGAGGACATAGTATTCATCCTCCCTCAGCAGAGGCTGTGAGGTGAGAAGCCTTGGGGGAGCACCCAAGCCTTGGGCTTTTAGCATAGAGTGTTCAGGTCTTTTTTGTTTGGGCTCATGGCACAGAGAGATCCTGGGTCTCTGGCTTCCTGTGACCTTTGCCTTCCTTGCCAACAGAAAATGTGACCCTCCAAGAAACTTGAGGGCATGGGTCACCCCCAGCCCTGGCATCTGCCCAGAGCTTGAGAAGGAAGGAACATTCTCCAGCTACCTCACAGGGCTGGCATAGGCTGTCACTGCTCTGTGGATCACCCAGCTGTGTCGGGCAACCTGAAACCCATCTGCAGGAATGTGAGGAAGAAAATACAAAAGTCTTTACTTAAGCGCTGAGAAGGCAGATGCAGCAGAAACCTCCGGGCAGTAACTAGCCAGTCTGGGACCTGTGGTGGAGAGAAAAACATATTGGCGATCATGTGTACTTATACTCTAGGGTCACCAGGCAGCACTATGGCCTCATCTGTATCTCTGAAAAGGAAGATTTGGAAGGAGGTCATTACAGCTAATGTTTAAAAAACCCCTACTATGTGCCAAATCATTCACCCCTGGCAACAACCTAAGGAGCTAGGGATTCTTATTATCTATATTTTATAGCGAAGGAAATGGAGACATAAAGAGGTGAATTTTCTTGCCCATATCACTCAGCTCATAAGTCGTAGAGGCCAAATGGGACCTAAACAGTGTGACTGTGGAGCTCACATGCATTGATTCCTCAAGTGTTTATTGAGCACCTGCCATCTACAAGGCCTGTGTGATTAAATACGCTTATGATTAATAATATAAAAATGACAAATCACTGACACTTTTTAGAGCTAAGATGTTCTTTCTTTTTTTTTGTAGGTTTCAAGCACAGAACTGTATATGCAATAATAGTGAAATTGATCCCATTAGTTATGACAGAAACGATACATTTAAATAAGTTGGATGTTTTAGAGGTATTGTCTCATGAATCCTTGACAGAAACTGAATGAGGAATGGAATTTATTGTTCCGATTTCACACAGAAGGAAACTGAGGTGAAGAAGGGTAAAGTAATTTTGCATGGCATGAAGTAGAAATTCAAAGTACAGGAATTTGAACTTGGGTCTCACCTTTTCTGAGGCCCCAATGCTCTTGACCACTATAGACTCAAGCATCGCCTTGTTTTTTCACTCATTCAACAAACATTTTTTTAAAATTGTCTAATAGGTTGGCACTCATCATGAGCTTCTGTTCCCGTTCTGCAGGTGATGAAGCCCTCTATTGTCCTGACCCCACAGTTCCTGTCCCATGACCAAGGCCAGCTCACCAAGGAGATGCAGCAGCACGTAAAGTCATTGCTGTCCCCCATATGAGTACCAGAGGAAGGTGAGTGAATGTAGACAGAAGGGACCTGGTGCCCTTGAACAGTTCCTGGTCTCGGCTGCCCCATGTCTCACAGGGGGACATGCTGGGGGAAGCATAGGCAGTCACAGTACTGGCTTTTTCCTCCTTTTTCCTTCCATACAAGTGTCTTAAGGATGGGGCAGAGTAGTTGACTTATTTGGTTAAAAACTGTTATCTTGTGTCAGAAACTCAAAAAGAATCACTTCTGGCATGTTAACCTAAAGAAAAACAACCAGACAAGTACCCAACAACACTTAAAAGGTTATTTATTTATTTATTTATTTGAGAAAGAGTCTTTCTCTCTTGCCCAGGCTGGAGTGCAATGATGCGATCTTGGCTCACTGCAACCTCTGCCCCCCTGAGTCCAAGCAATCTCCTGTCTCAGCCTTCCGGTAGCTGGGACTATAAGCATGTGCTACCACACTTGGCTAATTTTTGTATTTTTAATAGAGACCGGGTTTTGCCACATTAGCCAAGCTGGTATTGAACTCCTGACCTAAGGCAATCCTCCTGCCTCATCCTCCCAAAGATCTGGGATTACAGGAGTGAGCCACTGTGCTTGGCCTAAAGGTTACTTATTATCCTGCAAAATTTAGGCTGGGTGTGGTGGCTCATGCCTGTAATCCCAGCATGTTGGGAGGCAGAGGTAGGTGGATCACCTGAGGTTACAAGTTCAAGACCAGCCTGACCAGTATGGCGAAACCTCATCTCTACTAAAAATACAAAAGTTAGCCAGGCATGGTGGTGCATGCCTGTAGTCCCAGCTGGTCAGGATGCAGAGATAGGAGAATTGCTTGGACCCAGGAGGTGGAGGTTGCAGTGAGCTGAGATTGTGCCACTGCACAGAGCAAGACTCTGTAAAATATATATATATATATCCTGCAAAATTTGAAATGGAAACAAATCAGAAGCTTCTAAACTATTTTTTAACATGCCTCATAATAAATAACTTCTAAATTACGTATATGTGTTCTATATTTCTGAATAAAAGACTTAACAAAGTCATATTTACAATATGTAATACATATTTTTTATTCTACTTCATTTATTTTGAATGCTCTTTGCAGCCTACAGAAAGTCTAATAGTGATAATTAAATTACTCATTAAATTGAGCATTATCTTGTCATTTAAAATGATAATCTCAAAAATTATCTTTTGTTTTTGAGCTAAAAGTATTTTAATGATATACTATTTAAGAGAAAAACATTGGCTATGAAAGACTATACATGGTTTATTATTTTTTGAGACAGACTCTCACTCTGTCACTCAGGCTGAAGTGCAGTGATGTGAGCTCCACTCACTGCCACCTTTGCCTCCCTGGGTTCAAGCAATTCTCCTGCCTCAGCCTCCTGAGTAGCTGGGATTACAGGTGCACACCACCGTGCCTGGCTAACTTCTGTATTTTTTAGTAGAGACAGATTTCATCATATTGGCCAGACTGATCTTGAACTCCTAACTTCGTGATCCACCCACCATGGCCTCCCAAAGTACTGGAATTGCAGGCATGAGCCACTGTGCCTGGCCCATTGTTTTATCTTATCTGTTTAAAAATAAAGATTGAAAGAATACATATGCAAATAAGTTTACATTTCTGTTTTTGTAATACATTGCTGCATTGTCTGGGTATTGACAATCAATTCGCATTCTGAAGCTATATGGCTAACATTGAGTACTCACTGTGTGTGCCAGGCCCTGGGCTCAGTGCTCTACATGCATTTTTATTTCATTCAATTCTCTCCACAACTTGAGATAATATAGCCAATCTATTTTACAGAGTTGAAACTGAGGCTCAGAGACTGAAAGTTAAATGCCTGAAGTTGCAGTTAATAAGAGGCAGAGCTGGAACTGAAGCCTATGTGTGACTGACAATCAGTTCACCTTCTGATGGTAGGCTAGTCTGCTTCACAGACCATGGAATAGATGGTGTGTGCCTGCTAGGATGGACTAGGTATCACTGTAGGTAATAGCCCCAAACAATGGAAATTTACAGCACTGAAGGCTCTTTGTCTGCTCATGCTGCGCATCCTCCATGACTCTCCTGGGTCCTGTGCTCCACATCCCCTCATCTGCCACCAGAATAAAGGAGCAGCCTCCATATGGGACCTGTCAGTGGCTCTAAGAGATGAAGGAAATGGTGGACAGTCTCAATGGCCTCCAACTCTTTTGCATCAAGGTGACACACCTCACTTCCACTCACATTTCCTGAGTCAAATCAAATCCCATAACTACCTCCACCTTCAAGGGGCCCAAAAGGAGAACCTGAAATACTCAGTGGACTCCATTAAGGCCACCATACAGTGTCAGTCTGTGTGGTAGACTGTGGAGGGGCAGAGGAGGAGAGTGGGGAATTGATGGGAAATGACAGCAGGGTTGAGTCACTATGCATTTGCTTTATCCTCTACTAGGTAGAGTTTGTCCCAGAGCTGTACAAAATCATCAGCAGCATGATGAAACAGGGTAAACTTCAGAAAAAGCAGTTTGTTCAGATGTGATGAGCAGTGAACTCAGAAGTCAACTGGGTGGCATTGAGTCAGTAAATCTCTGACTGCCTCAGTTATCCCATATGATAGTGGTGAAGATGGGAGCATTGAGAGAATTGATTTGCAAGGATGTCGGGAGTGTGAACATTCAACATTTTAGTTCCTTTAAGTTAAATCCAGGCACTGTCTTTCCTGTAAGTCTCTTGTTTCTTTCAGATTGCACGGGTGAGAGTGCTCAGATTAGGGCTGGAGGTCATATAATATTGGCTCCCATACCGACAGTTCCCCTGTGTCGTGCATGCATTCTGTGCATTTTCCTGTGCTAAACACTGTCCCCAAACATCGTGGGGCCTGATCCTTCCTCCTTGTTCCAGTGGCTCTGGTGACTCAAGTGCCTATTCAATAACCAGGACACAGAGGTCTTAGAGTGATGTTCCATGAGGCCCCAGGTGCCAGCCATTGCCCTGTCAAAGTGTGAGGCAAGGGACAGGGCATCATCTGTGGGGCGGGGGGGGGGGCAGTGGTTAGCCAGGCTTAATGACTCTACTTGGTGGACAGATGTTCCTACACCTGCCACCTCCGATGGATCCACTGCCTCTGTGCCTGTTTGTCCTGCTGATGCTCCAGTGGCTGCCTCAGCATCCCAGCCTAGGCCTAATGCCACTGAAGACAGACCTGGCCCCCTGGGGACCCAGGAGACCTACAGGACTCACTCAGCTGTCCCCAGGAATCCTCAGACCCTCACTCTTATCAAGGACATAGGAACCCTACCCCCTGGCCCTCCCTCAACAGCCATAAATGATTATTACTGCTGTTATCATCATTACTGTCTTTAGTGGCCAAGGACTTTCCAAGTTGCCAGCTCTGGAACAAAGATGTCCTTGGGAGGTGATGACATTAGATACACAGGTGTTCAACGGGTTGCTCCTCCTATCCTCAGACAGTCATTGACACGACAATTGACACATTGTGTGGAAGGAAACCAGCCCAGGGTCACACAGCTGGTCAGCAGCATAGCTGGTCTCAAATCCAAGGTGGCTGGCCCTGCCTCCATGAGGTACCTGCCTGCAAGGGAGGTTGGCCCTGGCTTTGAGAAGCCTTTCCTAGGCTGCATGAATCACCTCCTCGGATGGAGGCCCCAAACTCTTCTCACATCTCCTTCCTTGCCCTGTCTCTGCTTGGGCTATAATCAAGGTGACCCCAGCAATGCTTCATGGACATGATGGTACGCCCTGCCATTCATTTTTTGGCTAATCTGACTTAAACACCCACTTCCTTTGTCTCTCCTTTTACAACCAAGATAATCCAAATCTGGGGCTCTTTATGCAGATGACAGCATATGAATAGAATTGAATGCCATAGTTGTGTTATCCCTGTTTTGTTTTTGTTTTCCTTATGTCTCAGGGTTGTTTTTCTATTTATGATAAAGGCATTGGCTTTCCATTTGTAGCATGAATAGAATATTTGCAGTTTACAATAACTTTGTGTCATAGTAAATTGTAAGAAGATTTAAAGCCGTGGTTTTCAGCTGTGAGAGGCCTGAGTACGTTTGAGCACACTCTGTGTGATTAGGCAGAAGCAGGCCTTTGGCAAGTTTAGTTGAGGATGAGTCCAGGAAAGATAATGGACAGTGGGTGTCTGAACTGGTCACCAGACTTCTGGGTCCTGCCCACCAGCTTGGCACTCCCCAGCCATCACTCATGATGCTGCCAAACCCTCTGGGTGTTGTGGCCAAATCCCCCAGGAGAGAGGTTGACGAACTTTGTCTCTTGAAATGCACAGTTTCCTTGGACATCCCTGGGAGCTCAACCATGAGAATCAACTTGGTTTTCTCCCCCTCATTAGGGTGCAGAATTAGAAGTCCACCTTCATAGGCAGTAAGATAATATAGATAAGTGACATCATCATCCTGTTTCAGATGTTAATATGTCTAGGTGCGTTAGGGGTGATTTGAGACCACACAACCTTGTGCCACACAGTGAAATTCCCCGGATCAGAGGAAGACATTTCATTGCCATGTTATGATCTTCTCACTGAATGTAAAGGCAGTCTTGTTTCATTTCAGATTCTTTCTTCTGTTGATATCTTATAAGGGCACTTTGAATTTCCAAGCATATAATAATTTTTGGTTAGCTTTTAATCATTGATTTCTAGCACAATTCTGTGATCAGAAACCTGCTGTGTGACTCGATTTGTCTGAAATATATTGAGATTTGCTTGATGAACAAAATAAGTCAGGTTAATTTTTGTAAATGTACCATGCATGCTTAAAACCAGTGTAGCTCCAACATTTGTTCCCGAGATACAGGATGATGGACGAATGGCTCCATGCATGTGATGGAGATGGTTTACTATTGGGACTTTCCACATCCTTCTGATGTTTTGTTGCTTAGAATATAAATGGCTGAGAGGGGCTGTGGAGCCTCCGACTCTGCTTGTGTGTGAGGTTCTTCCTGCCATCCTGCCATCATTTGTTTCTTATGTTTTGTAGCCAAGACTGACCATGAGAAACCCTGGGAGCTCAGGAAGGAAGGAGCCACCCAGAAGCAGGGACTGGGAGCTGGTGGGGAAGACCAGAAATCAGGTGTGTGATGGTTCCAGAGAGGCTTGGGAGGCGCGTTGGGGGTTGAGATGGGGGAGGGGCACTGGAGGTTGGGGGTGCTCCGTGGAATGTCCACTGTGAGGTACCACATTCCGGGGCCAGGGATTGGTGGAGAGGGAGTATAAAGCCCCAGGGTTGCTTAGGCAGAGCCCAGACTGGAGAAAGTGTGGTGGAACCCAGAGCCCTGGTCTCCTTCTAATTGCTCCTGAGCCTCTGGCTTTCTTGCCTCATGTGTCCTGTTGCTTCCTTGATAGACTTTCTCCCTGACTTGTAGCTGAACCTACCACTCACCCTTGAAGACTTAGTTTGAACCTGATCCTCTCCCCAGACCACCTCCTCCAAGTGCCCAACATCCCCTTTCCTCACCCTCCTCTTCCCCCTCCCATCCCCCCTCCCCTACTCAGATCCCACCTCATCCCCCATCCCCTTCCCTTCCCCAGCCCTAAGCCACCCCCACCTCTGTTCTGGCCACCTCAGGGCGCCCTGAGAGGACCCGGACATGCGGGTGCTGTGGCTGCTCTTTGGCTCCTCCTGGGGTTTCCCAGCCATCAATCCACCCATATGAGTAGACGCTGGACTCGTGGGGTTTCTTCTTTTTATTGGGCTGTGTCACATGGCAAATTACACAGTGCAGGTCTGTAATTTCAGTGCTATGGAAGGTTAAGGTGGGAAGATCACCTGAGTCCAGAAGTTTAAGACTATCCTGGACATCAGAGCCAAGCCCCATTTCTGCAAAAGATTCCAAAAAAGATTAGTCAGACACCCACTGCACTCTCGTCTGAAACAGAATGAACCAAAACAAAGTGAAATGTCATTTGAGTTTTGTGTCGTCTGGTTTGATGACTTTTTAGGAACTTCTGAGTCATCTGTGTCTTCTGCCCTTGAGGGCTGCCTCTAGGGAGTGTGTGTCCAGTCAGTGTGATGGGAGCTGAGAAGCCCATCAGATGGAGAGGAAAGGGCTGCACCTGATGGGAGGTTTGTAATGTGGGAGTCACTAGGAGTGACATGACCAGGATGTGAATGAGGACTGTATTGTTCTTTGTTTTCTAAAATGTGTATGGTGCAGATCAGTGATTGACCCAAAGGAGAAAGGGTCTTAAAGTCTTTATGTTATCCAAATATAAAGAAATGACAGGGCAGTTGTGGTGGCTCATGCCTGTAATTGGGAGGCTGAGGCCAGTGGATCAGTTTGGGTCAGGAGTTCCAGCCTGACCAACATGGTGAAATCCTGTCTCTACTAAAGATATAAAAATTAGACAGGCATGGTGGCAGGTGCCTGTAATACCAGCTACTCAAGAGGCTGAGGCAGGAGAATGGCTTGAACCCAGGTAGTGGAGGTTGCAGTGAGCTCAGATTGCACCATTGCACTCTAGACTGGGCGACTGAGCGGGCACTGTCTCCAAAAAAAAATTTTGTGTGTGATTTTTTTTTTTCAGACAAAGTCTCCCTTTTTTAATATTGCCCAGGGAAGCCGAAAAAAATTGGATATCCCTACTTTACACCAAGAAAAAAAAGGCACTCTACATTTGGAATGGCTAAAAACACTACCAGACATGCAAAACACATGAGACTGGTAACTTCCAATCTTTTTTGAAGCAGTGGAATCCCCTGGTGATATCTGAGGGGTGTGGTTACCTCTTGGAGGAGGTTGACGGTTTCTAAAGATTACTATTTTTTACTGAAATATTGTAAATGTCATTGACCTTTTCATTATTTCAACTATTATTATTCCAGGCGATCAGTTTTCCACCTGATTATTTGTATCCTGGGCATGACTTTCTTGGCGTTCTGTGGATGCTTATCACTATTGTGTTTCTTGGAGTTTCTACAGTTGGACTTTTCCTCTGAAATATTAGCTTGTGTAAGAGTATACTGACTTCCTGTATAGGTATACTTGTAATCACATATAAGAAGAAATTATTTAAAACAATTCATGGTTCTGGACTTTATTATGAATATTGGGTTTTACCAAAAACATCAGGGAAATGATTTATTAGCATAAGAATTATAAAAATATCTGCCATTTACATTATGAAAATTAAGTAGGTTGGTGTTTGTTTAATAGAATATCAACAGAGCTTTGGGTCAAAAATATGTGTTTTTTTTTAAACTTTGTGCTTTTTATCAGAAATGGAGTATGAAGTTTTGGCACTAAAATAGAAAATTCTGTCTAAACTTTTCTGCTTTATAATTCTATTGTATGGCTGGAAGGGAAGCTTCCACTCTCCTCTCTAAAGATTCACTGCAGAAATGAACTAACAGCAGACAGCTTAACAGGAGAAGAAAAACATAGAACAGGCATAAACATGGGAGCCAGCTGAAAAGTGAGACTGTAAGAAGGGTAAGATGGTTGATGCTTAAGGAGCACTCTCTTTTCAGGAGAGAGGGAGATAGATGGAGATGGAGGCAACTTAGAGGGGGGAGTAAGTGATTTTTAGGGGGAAATGAAGGAGCCCAGGGAACAAACAGTTGGCCTGAGACAAAGTTCTTCTGAGACCATAGGCAAGAGGTGACAAACTGCAGGAAGGTGAAGGGTAGAGCTGCACTGCCTCTCATGATGCAGAGAAAGTCCCAGAGAGTCTGTTGGAAGTGCCCTTCAGAGAATCAATGAAAAATGTGTCTGGGCGGGGTAATTTTGAATGATGTCACTCAAAGTGCATGTTCCCAGTTGCAGGTGGAGAGGGATCAGTATGTCCAAAGTCTGTACTTGATAGGAATTGGGCTGCTAAGTTATGCCATCATTTGAGCCTTTTTCTCCGTTGGGTAAATTGAGCTGTACATTTTCTCTTGCCATTCATGAGAGTGAAAATGTGGTTGTCTGGGGGCTGACCCTCCTTCTTAACAATGATACAAGAAAAAAGCACTAATCTCACAATGCTGTTTCATATTCAAGGGAAGTGGAAGTATGTTTTATTTTTACAATCTACATAATTACCCACCATTCGGGACTGCCTTTCAAAATATATGGAAAACAGAAAATAAATGAGTTATGAAGCTATCTAGGCACATTTAACAGTCTCTCCTTTTTTTTTTTTTTTTTTTAAACAGAGTCTCAGTCTCTGACCCAGGCTTGAGTGCAGTGGCACAGTCTCAACTCACTGCAACCTCTGCCTCCCATGTTCCAGTGAGTCTCCTGCCCCAGCCTCCCAAGTAGCTGAAATTACAGGCGTGAACCACCATGACCGGCTAATTTTTGTATTTTGGGTAGAGATGGGATTTCACCATTTTTGCCAGGCTGGTCTTGAACTCTGAACTCAGGTGATGCACTTGCCTTGGCCTCCCAAAGTGCTGGGATTACAGGTGTGAGCCACCACGCTCTGCCGCATTTAACAGTCTCTACCCCACTTAGTCCTGAACAGAGAATTGTTAATATAAATTGGGGGGAATTTGTTTTTTTTTTTTTTTTTTTGACAGAGTCTGGCTCTGTCACCCACACTGGAGTATAATTGTGTGATCTTGGCTCATTGCAACCTCTACCTCCTGGGTTCAAGTGATTCTCCTGCCTCAGCCCCCAACCTGCCTCCCCCAGCAGCTGAAACAGCAGGCGGTCACCACCACATCCAGCCAATTTTTGTATTTTTAGTAGAGATGGGGTTTCACCATGTTTGCCAGGCTGGTCTCAAGCTCCAATCTCAAGTGATCCACCCGCCTTGGCCTCTCAAAGTGCTGGGGTTACAAGTGTGAGTCACCATGCCTGGGGAGGTGTTTTCTGTTCTTGTGTCAGTTTACTGAGAATGATGGGGAGGGGATTTTTTTTTAATGTACCACTTCTGATTTTAACTCCCAGGTAATACAAATTACCTGGGAGTTAAAATCTAACCTGGGAGTTAAAATCAGAAAAATCAAATTCTACAAAGAACTTGAAAGATGTTCTTTCAGGCTGGGTGTGGTGGCTTTTTCAGATGACCCCTTCTGCAAGAAAGGCTCTTGACAACTGGGTAAGTTTTATTTGTTTGTTTTCCTTGCTTTTGGGCATAGTCAGCCAGCTCAGGACATGGATATATTTTTCTTCCCACAGCTCTGTGCTCAAGCCTAGGATAGGGAGATGGCAGAGAGGAGCCTGCCTACAAGCAGCACAGGTAGGTCATTGTGATGGATTTTTTTCTTTTTGAGCCAGAGTCTGGCTCTGTTGCTCAGAATGAGTGCAATGGTGCAATCTCAGCTCACTGCAACCTCCATTTCCTGGGTTCAAGAAATTCTCTGCCTCACACTCCTGAGTAGATGGAATTAAAAGCCTGTGCCACTATGCCTGACTAATTTTGTATTTTTAATAGAGACAGAGTTTCTCCATGTTGGTCAGGCTGCTCTCAAACTCCTGAAATCAGGTGATCTACCCACCTCAGCCTCCCAAAGTGCTGGGATTGCAGGCGTGAGCCACCTCACCCAGTTGTGATGGTCATTTTTAAGGATTTTTTTTTTCAAGATGAAACTTTGAGTGTCTAGTAAAGAACATGGTATTTTAATTCTTCAACTCAATTCTTTCTCTGTTTTCTAGATGGGAAATGAGGAAAAAGAAGAGAGTGCCAGAGAGAGACATGAGTGAGGAGCCAGCCCAGAAACACCTGGGCCTAGAGAACCTTTTCTGGAGAGGTAGGAGCTCCTGTGAAGGCAGCCATTTAATTTCTGCTGCACAATCCACACACCCTGCTTCTCCTTTTGGGGGTGAGGGCTCAGGTGGGGTAATTGTCATGTTTCCTGGAAACAGTTCGAAGCACTTATGAAGAGAACAGTTGTGCCATTGGGTGGCAGGACCCCATTTTTCTCAGGTGCCCTAGCTGAATGGCTCTTGGCTGGTCCCCTGTGAATGGTGGAGCTCAGGCCCATCCACTGACTGTGGACATTGCCCCACCGTGATATCTTGGTTACTTTTAACTGTGAAAATGAGCCTGTAAGGCGAATGGGCCAGCTCCCATTCCCACCTTGAGTCAGTGTGAAGGCTTTATTTTTCTTTCATTTGAGAAAAGTAACAACAATAGCATTTTAGAAAGGGAACTGAAAGTGCTGATGAGCAGAGATTTACCAGCGATGTCTTCATGGATCAATAAAGCAGTACCATGAGATCTTCTTTAAGAAAAGAAGCATTTATTTGCACTCTTGGGAACTTCCTTTATTCTTTTTGGATCAATAAAGCAGTACCACGAGATCTGCTTTAAGAAAAGAAGCATTTATTTGCACTCTTTGGAACTTCCTTTATTCTTTTTGCTTGTTTAAATTATTTATTGTAAACTATATAACTCCTTTAGTAAGCTAAATTTCTATGTAATGTTACTCCTCTAACATTTGAAGTGTGACCCTAAAACTTTCCAGTTTTCTTTCTTTCTTTATTTCTTTCTTTTCTTTTCCTCTTTTCTTTTGAAAACCTTGCTCTGTCACCCAGGCTGAAGTTCAGTGGTGCGATTTTTCAATAACAGCACCTACAGCAAGGCCTTTGGGGTCCCCTATCTGATGTTTCACTGGGTCCTCAGTTGGCACTATCTCAAACCCGTCATCATGTGACTTAGGACCATGGCTTTGCTTCTTACCACAGAAGGGTTTCCAGCTCTCTTTATCCTCACTGCTACTACTGCTGTCACTGTCTCATCTGCCATCCTTTCCTTCCCTTCAGGGCCAGTGGCAGCTTCTCTCCCCCAAGAAGCCTCTGTTCCCTTAGAGGCTTCTTCCTGGCACAGGATGAAGGGGAGGCGTTCTCGCAGTCTTCAAACTGGAAGGCGGTGTCAGTGGCTGTGGCTGCTGCTGCTGCTGTTCCTTCCACCAGCTCTCGAACAACAGCTGGGCCTGACTGATCTCCAGGGCTTTGTTGTCATCATCCACGATCCCAGTGAAGCTGCCCTTTGAGAACCACGGTTTGGCTTGTTCTTCCTGCAGTACTACCTTTACCTCCAATGGAACCAGCAGTGGATTTTCCACTTCTTCCTCTTTATTATCTTCCACTTCAGCAAATTGAACGGCCTTTTGGTCCCTTAGACCCTGATGTCCCCTGACTCCTGCCAGCTCCTCTGGATCAGGTCACTATCCAGAGATGTGTCATCACCATCATCCTCAACATCTGACACATAGATGTCATCCCTTGGCAGATGAGAGAGAAATGTGTCTGCTGCACTCATATCCCCTTGTGTTACTTCCTCTAATAACTGGTGGCCCTGGATGGTGTGCAGGGAGAATATGCCAGTTTCCCCCCTCATCTGCAATGGAAACCACAGGCAGATCCATCTTCAGCTCCACATGCTCCTGCTGCTCTCTCTGCTCATGCAACAGCTTCTTCTTCTTCCTCTTTAATTCTGCCAACTCCTGGGCCTTCATTTCTGCCATGGTTAGGTTCAGTTGTTCCTCCTCTTCCTCCTTAGAGGGCTGCTTTGTGGTCCCAGCTGTTGAGTCATTCTCATCACCTTCGTCTTCCTCTCCAGAGCTGAGTCTGATGTCCAGTGCCTTTGCTTGTTCTTTCAGCTTCTTGGCCACATATTGCCAAAGTTTTGTTCTCCAGTTAAGCAGCGACCTGAGCTCCTTGTGCCCCAAAATACTGATGTCCTGACAGCACACCCATATGTCCTCAGTGGTAGCTGGATGCTGTTCCAACTCTTCATCATCTACCATGATTTCGCTGGCCTTGGAAAGGAAGTCAACATGGTTGGCAGCTCAGTGACTGAGGTACAGTGATAGAGAGTGAGGTCACCCTTAGCAAAGCCTTCAGCCTTTGGCTTCTTTCTTAGTCACCAATTTAGTAATGGTCTTAGCTTGAACTTCAACCTCCTTAAAGGCAAATTTGGAGTTAAAGAATTATTGGAAACCTTGCCTTGGCTAGGAATCCTTTTCTATTTTAATTTGCATTTTCCTGAGAAATAATGATGTTGGAGCACGTTTTCATATTGGTTTTGGTCATCAGAATGTTGTCTGTTTTAAGGAGATTTAAAATATTTTAGCAATGTTTTAAATAATCTATTGAAAAATGAATAGATTACAAATGTGGAAATAACAGTACAGTTCTCTGCTAAGTAGTACAGTTTAGGAGGCTCTCTAAAGTACTATCTGGTCTCCTGGCCTTTTTTTGCAGCTTCCTCCTGAGATCAGAGGCTGTCTAAGTAATAAACTTATCTATTGGGATTAGTTGCTGCTCAACTAAATCAGGAGATAGGGAGGTGTGCTTTACCAAAGCCTCTCTTAGCTCTTTCAGGAAAGCAGTGTGATTCTCATCTGATCTTGGGTCTATCATGACAATCTGGAGTCATAGAGAGGCTTACTTCTGGTTCTTTATAAGCCCCCCCAATATGAACGACTGAAAGTGTTTTCTCCTCCATTCTCCCATTTTATCAGTGGAGTCCCATTTAGGGTCCTCCAATGGTAATGCTGTTTTTCTTTGGATCAGGCTCTTTCTCTTCCTTGGCACTATATGAGATATGAAGCTCATCTACTTTCTTCTCTGATGCTTGCAGGGCTGTCTGCTTCTCAGCAGTAGTCAGAATTTGATTCAAAAGCAACAAAACATTCTTCCAGGAGAGTTCAAATACTTTGGTTAAATTCTGAAATGCCTCTATATACCTGTCAGGGTCATCTTAAACTTACCAAGATCCCTTTTCTTTAAAAAAAAGTTATTGATTTATTTTTTAATTATACTTTAAGTTCTGGGGTACACGTACAGAATATGCAGGTTTGTCACATAGGTATACATGTGCATGGTGGTTTGCTGCATCCATCACTCCGTCATCTACATTAGGTATTTACCCTAATGCTATCCCCTCCCTTAGTCCCCCAACCCCTGCTATCCCTCCTCTAGCCCCCCACCCCCTGACAGGCTCCAGTGTTTGACGTTCCCCTTGCTGTGTCCATGTGTTCTCATTGTTCAACATCCACTTATGAGTGAGAACATGTGGTGTTTGGTTTTCTGTTCTTGTGTCAGTTTACTGAGAATGATGGTTTCCAGATTCATCCGTGTCCCTGCAAAGAACATGAACTCATCCTTTTTTATGGCTGCACAGTATTCCATGGTGTATATGTGTCACATTTTCTTTATCCAATCTATTATCGATGGGCTTTTGGGTTAGCTCCAAGTGTTTGCTATTGTGAACAGTGCCGCAATAAACATGTGTGCATGTGTCTTTATAATAGAATGATTTATAATCCTTTGGCTATATACCCAGTAATGGATTGCTGGGTCAAATGGTATTTCTAGTTCTAGATCATTGAGAAATGGCCACACTGTCTTCCACAATGATTGAACTAATTTACACTCCCACCAACATTGTAAAAGCATTCCTGTTTCTCCACATTCTCTCCAGCATCTGTTGTTTCCTGATTTTTTAATAATTGCCATTCTAACTGTCATGAGATGGTATGACAATGTGATTTTGATTTGCATTTCTCTAATGACCAGCGATGATGACCTTTTTTTCATATGTTTTTTGGCTGCATAAATGTATTCTTTTGAGAAGTCTCTGTTCATATTCTTCACCCACTTTACGATGGGGATTTTTGTTTGTTTCTTGTAAATTTGTTTATGTTCTTTGTGGATTCTGGATAATAGCTCTTTGTCAGATGAGTAGATTGCAAAAAATTTTTCCCATTCTGTTGGCTGCCAGTTCACTCTAATGATAGTTTCTTTTGCTGTGCAAAAGCTCTTAAGTTTAATTAGAACCCATTTGTCTACTTTGGCTTTTGTTGGCATTGCTTTTGGTGTTTTAGTCATGAAGTCCTTACCCAATGCCTATGTCCTGAATGGTATTGCTTAGGTATTTTTCTAGTGTTTTTATGGTATTAGGTTTTATGTTTAAATCTTTAATCCATCTGATGTCAATTTTTATATACAGTGTAAGGAAGGGATCCAGTTTCAGCTTTCTGCAGATGGCTAGACAGTTTTCCCAACACCATTTGTTAAATAGGGAATCCTTTTCCTTTTGCTTGTTTTTGTCAGGTTTGTCAAAGATCATATGGTTGTAGATGGGTGGTGTTATTCCTGAGGCCTCTGTTCTGTTCCATTGGTCTATGTCTCTGTTTTGGTACCAGTACCATGCAGCACCATTTTGGTTACTGTAGCCCTATAGTATATATAGTTTGAAGTCAGGTAGTGTGTTGTCTCCAGCTTTGGCTTTTTGTCGTTATTTGTTTTGTTTTTGTTTTTGTTTAGGATTGTCTTGGCTATGTGGGCTCTTTTCCGGTCCATATGAAATTTAAGGTTGTTTTTTCAATTCTGTGAAGAAAGTCAATGGTAGTTGGACGGGGGTAGCATCAAATAAATAAATTACTTTGGGCAGTATAGCCATTTTCACAATATTGATTCTTCCCATCCATGAGCATGGAATGTTTCTCCATCTGTTTGTGTCCTCTCTTATTTCCTTGAGCAGTGGTTTGTAGTTCTCCTTGAAGAGGTCCTTCACATCCCTTGTTAGTTGTGTTCCTAGGCATTTTATTCTCTTTGTAGCAATTGTGAATGGGAGATCACTCATGATTTGACTCTCTGTTTGTCTATTACTGGTGTATAGGAATGCTGGTTTTTGCACATTGATTTTGTATCCTGAGACTTTGCTGACGTTGCTTATCAGCTTAAGGAGATTTTGGGCTGAGACAATGGGTTCTTCTAAATATACAATCATGTCATCTGCAAATAGAGACAATTTGACTTCCTCTTTTCTTAATTGAATACACTTTATTACTTTTTCTTGCCCGATTGCCCTGGCCAGTACTTCCAACACTGTGTTGAATAGGAGTGGTGAGAGAAGTCCTTGTCTTGTACCAGTTTTCAAAAGGAATGCTTCTAGTTTTTGCCCATTCAGTATGATATTGGCTGTGGGTTTGTCATAAATAGCTCTTTTTATTTTAAGATGCGTTCCACTCATAACTAGTTTATTGAGAGTTTTTATCATAAAACACTGTTGAATTTTGTTGAAGGCCTTCCCTGCATCTATTGAGATAATCATGTGGTTTTACCTTTGGTTCTGTTTATGTGATGGATTACATTTATAAATGTGTGTATGTTGACTCAGCCTTGCATCCCAGGGATGAAGCTGATTTGATCGTGATGGATAAGCTTTTTGTGTGATGTTGGATTCAGTTTGCCAGTATTTTATAGAGGATTTTCACATCAATATTCATCATGGATATTGGCCTGAAATTCTCTTTTTTAGTTGTGTCTCTGCCAGGTTTTGGTATGTTGCTCTCTTAAAATGAGTTAGGGATGATTCCGTTTTTTTGTATTGTTTGGAATATTTCAGAAGGAATGGTACCAGCTTCTGTTTGTACCTCTGGTAGAATTCATCTGTGAACCCATCTGGTCCTGGACTTTTTTGGTTGGTAGGATATTAATTGCTGCCTCAATTTCAGACCTTGTTATTGGTCTATTTAGGGAGTCAGCTTCTTCCTTGTTTAGTCTTGGGAGGGTGAAAATGCCCAAGAATTTATCCATTCTTCTAGATTTACTGGTTTATTTGCATAGAGGTGTTTGTAGTATTCTCTGATGTAGTTTGTATTTCTGTGGGATCAGTAGCGATAAGCATCTATTTGATTCTTCTCTCTTTTCTTCTTTATTAGTCTGGCTAGC
This sequence comes from Ateles fusciceps, assembly GCA_036589455.1. Classification (NCBI taxonomy): domain Eukaryota; kingdom Metazoa; phylum Chordata; class Mammalia; order Primates; family Atelidae; genus Ateles; species Ateles fusciceps. The sequence continues at coordinate 10,893,634 of JAZHEH010001005.1, read as the reverse complement.
AGTCTACCTATTTTGTTGATCTTTTCAAAAAACCAGCTCCTGAATTCATTGATTTATTTGAAGGGTTTTTTTGTGTGTGCATCTCTATCTCCTTCAGTTCTGTTCTGATCTTAGTTATTTCTTTTCTCCTGCTAGCTTTTGAATTTGTTTGATCTTTTTCCTCTAGTTCTTTTAATTATGATGTTAAGGTGTCGATTTTAGATCTTTTGTCATTTCTTTTGTGGGCATTTAGTGCTATAAATTTCCTTCTCAACACTGCTTTAAATGTGTCCCAGAGATTCTGGTACACTGTCATTCTCATTGGTTTTGAAGGACATCTTTATTTCTGCCTTAATTTCATTATTTATCCATACAGGAGCAGGTTGTTCAATTTCCATGTAGTTGTGGGGTTTTGAGTGAGTTTCTTATTCCTGAGTTTTAATTTGATTGCACTATGGTCTGAGAGACTGTTTCTTATGATTTCCATTTTTTTTGCATTTGCTAAGGAGTGATTTACTTCCAATTATGTGGTCAATTTTAGAATAAGTGCGATGTGGTGCTGAGAAGAATGTATCATCTGTGGATTTGGAGTGGAGAGTTCTGTAGATGTCTATTAGGTCCTCTTGGTCCAGATCTGAGATCAAGTCCTGGATATCTTTGTTAATTTTCTGTTTTGTTAATCTGTCTATTATTGACAGTAGCGTGTTAAAGTCTCCCACTATTATTGTGTGGGAGTCTAAGTCTCTTTGTAGGTCATTAAGAACTTGCTTTATGAATCCGGGTGCTCCTGTATTGGGTGCATATATATTTAGGATAGTTAGCTCTTCCTGTTGCATTGATCCCTTTACCATTATGTAATGCACTTCTTTGTCTGTTTTGGTCTTTGGTGGTTTAAAGTCTGTTTTATCAGAGACTAGGGTTGCAACCCCTGCTTTTTTTGCTCTCCATTTTCTTAGTAACTCTTCCTTCATCCCTTTATTTTGAGTCTATGTGTGACTTTGCATGTGAGATGGGTCTCCTGAATACAGAACACCGATGGGTCTTGATCCTTTATCCAATTTGCTGGCCTGTGTCTTTTGACTGGGGCATTTAGCCCATTTACATTTAAGGTTAATATTGTTATGTGTGAATTTGATCCTACCATTTTGATGCTAGCTGGTTGTTTTGGCCATTAGTTGATGCAGTTTCTTCATAGAGTCAATAGTCTTTACAATTTGGTACGTTTTTGAAGTGGCTGGTACTGGTTGTTTCTTTCCATGTTTAGTGCTTCTTTCAGGAGCTCTTGTATGGCAGGCCTGGTGGTGACAAAAATCTCTCAGCAGTTGCTTGTCCTTAAAGGATTTTATTTCTCCATCACTTATGAAACTTAGTTTGGCTAGATATGAAATTCTGGGTTGAAAATTCTTTTCTTTAAGGATGTTGAATATTGGCACTCACTCTCTTCTGACTTGTAGGGTTTCTGCCAAGAGATCCACTGTGAGTCTGGTGGGGCTTCCCTTTGTCGATAAACTGACCTTTCTGTCTGGCTGCCCTTAGCATTTTTTTTCCTTCATTTCAACCCTGGTGAATCTGACAATTATGTGTCTTGGGGTTGGCATTCTTGAAGAATATCTTTGTGGTGTTTCTGTATTTTCTGAATTTGAATGTTGGCCTGCCTTGCTAGGTTGAGGAAGTTCTCCTGGATAATATCCTGAAGAGTGTTTTCCAGCTTGATTTCATTCTCCCCCTGACTTTCAGGTACACCAATCAAACATAGATTTGGTTTTTACGCATAATCCCATATTTCTTGGAGGCTTTGTTCATTTCTGTTCACACTTCGGGAAGAACTACAGTGCACAGTTCCCAGCAAGAGTGATGCAGAAGGCAGGAGCTCTCCACATTTCCAACTGAGGTACCAGGTTCATCTCACGGGGACTGGCTAGACAGTAAGTACAGCCCAAGTAGGGTGAGTTGAAGCAGGGTAGGGTATTGTCTCACCCAGGAAGGGCAGGGGACTAGAGAACTCCTTCTCCTAGCCAAGGGAAGCCATTAGGGACTTTTTCTGACACTCTGGCTCAGGTACTGCACCTTTCCCAGAGTCTTCACAACCCACACACCAGGACATTCCCCTCCGGTGCCTACAACACCAGTGCCCTGGGTTTCCAGTACAAAACTGGATGGCCATTTTCTTTTCTTTTCATACGCCAGTGGTGTCTGGAATGCCAGTGAGACAGAACTGCTCATTCCCCTGAAAAAGGGGGCTGAAGCCAGGGAGCCAAGTAATCTGGCTTGGCAGTTCTCACCCCCACGAAGACCAGCAAGCTAAGATCCACTGGCTTGAAATTCTTGCAGCCAGCACAGCAGTCTGAGCTCAACCTGGGACCTTCCAGCTCAGTGTGGGGAGGGGTGTCTGCCATTGCTGATGATTGGATAGGTGGTTTTAACCTTGCCTGTGTAAACAAAGTCACTGGGAAGTTTACACAGTAACTAGGTGGAGCCCATGGCAGCTCAGCAAGACTGTCACTAGACTCCCTTCTTTCTGGGCAGGGCATCTCTAAAGAGGCAGAAGCCCATCAGGGACTTATAAATAAAGCCTCCACCTTCCTGGGACAGAGCACACGAGAAAGGGGCAGCTGTGGGTTTAGCTTCCGCAGACTCAAATGTCCCTGCCCAGCAGCTCTGAAGGAAGCAATGATCTCCTAGCACAGTGTTTGAGCTCTGATAAGAAGCAAACTGCCTCCTCAAGTGGCCCTCTGAGCCCCATGCATCCTGACAGGAAGACATCTCCCAGCAGGGGCTGACAGACACTTCATACAGGAGAGCTCTGGCTTGCATCTGGTGAGTACCCTTCTAGGACAAAGCTACCAGAGGAAGAAACAGGCAGCAATCTTTGCTGTTCTGCACCCCCCTGTGGTGATTCTCAGGCAAGCAGGATCTAGAGTGAACCTCCAGGAAAACTCCAGAAGACCTGCAGCAGAGGGGCCTGACTGTTAGAAGGAAAACTAACAAACAGAAAGAAATAGTTTCAACATCAACGGACAGGATGTCCACTCAGAGACCCCATCCAAAGGTCATCAACTTCAAGGACCAAATGTAAATAATTCCACAAAGATGGGAAGAAACCAGTGCAAAAAGGCTGAATTCTCCAAAAACCAGAATGTCTCTTCTCCTCCAAGGGATTATGACTCCTCACCAGCAAAGGAACAAACCTGGATGGAGAATGAGTTTGACAAATTGACAGAAGAAGACTTCAGAAGGTGGGTAATAACAAACTTCTCCAAGCTAAAGGAGCATGTTATAACCCAATGCAATGAAGCTAAGAACTTTGAAAAAAGGTTAGACAAAATGCTAACTAGAATAACCAGCATAGAGAAGAACATAAATGACTTGATGGAGCTGAAAAATACAGCATGAGAACTTTATGAAAAGTACACAAGTTTCAATAACTGAATCAATGAAGTGAAAGAAAACGTATCAGAGATTAAAGATCAACTCAATGAAATAAAGCCAAGATCCCTTTTAATTTGCTGTAAGTCCTGTAGAGAAAGAGGGACCTGGATCTTAATGAGGCCATATTCACAAGTCATCTCTTGTAGGGGCAGGAGTGAGGCAATGACCTGCCTAGAACAAAAATTTCTAGGATGGAAGAAGCTTGAGTTAAAACATAGATAGAGAGAACAGGATGGACCAGGAGTAACAGAACTGGAGAGAACTGATTCTCCAGCTGGAGGCACCTTTAAAGTTTGCTTTCCTCGTTCCTTGGGAGTGCCCTTTGCAGCTTATAACCTGACAAACCTTTGTGCAAAAAAATATAAGATGTTTTTTCTCCAGAGCCTGAAGGTCAAAGGAGTCTCAGTGATTCAGGATGCATTCAAGAGGAGTGCAGGCTGAAAATGGCTTGTTATCCATCTGAAAGAGAGTGGAAAAGAGGAATCCCTTAGCCTCCTTTCCTCTTTGGAGTGACCTCATATGGAGGACAGGAGAGAAAAGCTGTCCCTTTTTCTCCTCTTCTCCTTCCTATATTCCCAGGGTCCCAGCAAGCTTAATAGGTTTCATCTATGGATGCAAGTGTGACCTCCAACCATGAAGTGAGAGGGCCCACAGGTAAGAATAGTCACACTTACATATGATGTGTCCAACTCTCTGGCATTCATAGCATAGAGCACCTTTGAATTCTCTAGACCTCATCTATGCCATAGATGTGAGCAAGTCCTCCACCCATTAAGCGATATGGCCTAGTCATCAGGGACAGTCATGCTTACCTGTGCTGTGCCTTAGCCTGCTTCTGGGTTCGTCAGATCTAGTTTTTTGTTCAGGGTTCCAAACTAAAGCTTGGAAAATACAATGGAGTAATGCTAAGGTGAAGCTGTGGAATCTGATTCTTCTCAAACAAAAGAAAAAGAGAGTCTCAGGAATTGGGGACTTGGCTTAATAAAATACCTTCCAAAAGGAAAAAAAAATTTAATCCCTTGCATAGAAAAGCTCCCTGTATTCCCAGGTCTATGTTGACTCCTGACATGGTAGAAAAAACCTACTTAAATGCAGAGAGGTTCTGGGTTTTTGTCTCATGACTAAAAGGAATAAGGTGTGCAGACACTGGAGAGTAAATAAGGCATAAAACAATTTTATTGAGTGACAGAAAAGCTCTCAATAATGAGAGGGAACTTGAAGTGGGTAGCTGTCTGTGTGGCTGAGTCCAGGGTTTTTATGGACTTAGAATGAGGCAATGTGTGCTAATTGGTTCATGGGGTGGTCTTTGGAAAAAACATCATTTGTTTAAAAGGCATCATCCAGAAGGAACCAATAGAGAGAGCCACATGCTTTTGAAAATACAACTATTAAAGTCCATCTTGGATCTCTGTCCTGCTCTTTATACTCAAATAATACCTGAAACTTTATTATTTTTCCCTTCAACACCTACTTTCCTTCCCAGAAGAATGAATCTGAGCATTATACTTGTACCTTCTGAGACACTATTTTACTCACAACAGTCCCTACCCAATTGTGCTTTACTGTCTCATAGGGGGAAATGTTACCAAGTCACTTCATCCTCTTCTGAGAGAGAAGGCAAATTAGAATACTGATCAACTTTGGAAGCTTAGTAAATGTGGACTTTTATAATTGTATTTTCAAAAGCATGTGGTCTCTGGAAAAGACTGCATTATTCAGGAATCTGGAGGCGTGTCCTATGCAAATCTCAGTTGGTGTTTTAAATGCCCAGATTAAATTCAGGTAGTTTTCTCTGGTTTTTCCCAGAATAGTGAGTTCATTTGCCCACAACTTAGGGAGTAGTGATATTGGGAGTACTAAAGAATATTCTTGTTTCCAGTTACTGTCTCTATTTTAACATCTTTTTCATTTTAAAGACATAGTTTTTCTTATTTCATTTCTGTCACAAGTTGAATCAAATATTTTTTTTTCTTCAGGAAACTATGTTAAATAATCTACATGTCTAACCTTCCCTTTACTGGCTAATTTCAAAAACATGTGGCCTGTTATAAATTATTGATGGTCTCTCTTGCTCTTAATCTCTGCTGTTGAACACATATAAAAGGATAAGACCAACGTGTGGAAATAAGGGCTTCACAATAACTTCAAAACTCAACTTCAGTTTAATTTTCCTACAAATGCTTTGTTATTTATACTACAAAATAAAGAAGGCTATATTAAGGTGACAAATTTAATTCACAATTTAAGTACTAATTGTACTTAAGTACTATTTAAGTAATTAGTAAATTAAGTAAAAAGTACTAATTGTGCTTTTTATATTGTATCCCTTATATTTATGACAAACCTATGAGATATAAATTCTTATACTCACATAAAATTAGGAAATTGTGGATAAGAAAGTCTGAATAGGCTGGGCATGGTAGCTCATGCCCATAATCCAAGCACTTTGGGAGGACGAGGTGGGTGGATCACAAGGTCAGGAGTTTGAGACCAGCCTAGTCTGGCCAATATGGTGAAACCCCGTCTCTACTAAAAATATTAAAAAAGTCCGGGCGTGGTGGCTCACGCCTGTAATCCAAGCACTTTGGAGGCCAAGGCAGGCGGATCACCTGAGGTCGGGAGTTCAAGATCAGCCTGACCAACATGGTGAAACCCTGTCTTAAAAATAAACAATTGGCTGGGCATGGTTGTGCGTGCCTGTAGTCCCAGCTACTCGGGAAGCTGAGACAGGAGAATCACTTGAACCCAGGAGGCAGAGGTTGCAGTGAGCCAGGATCGCTCCACTGCACTCCAGCCTGCCAACAAAGCAAAACTCCATCTCAAAAAAAAAAAAAAGGAGCCTGTATATTATGTCAAGATTATTGAGTGGTAGATAAAAATTTGAACTCAGGGTTTTCAACTGCCAAAGCTCTTTCCAGAAATCAGACTGTGAAGAAGATAAAATTACCCTGATTAAATCTCTTTCTACTTTAAATTCTGCCGTGACTGCCCTGAGAGTCATCTGAGAGATTTTCAAACATATCATTACTCAGGCCCCAGGCACAAACAATTGATTCACCATCTTGATAGTGGAAATGGACATGGGTTAAATGTCTCTAGCTAATGTCTATTCTCAGTTATGAATTTGTACTCTAGTTTTACAAGATGTTCCCATTTACAAAATTGATAAGAGGAAACCCCAAGAACTCTTCTCTGCATTTGTACTTAAAATTTTATGTAAATCTACATTTACTTCAAAATAAAAAGTCTAATAAAATCTAAACCTGCAATTAAATTTAATGTGTTGCTAAGGTTGCAAAATACTGTGTCTAATTTAATTACGATTTCCCAAATTCATTTTTCTTTTTCTTTTATGCTGTTGCCTTTTCCAACTCAGCAGCTTGGAACGCTTTCACTTCTGCTCTCTAACTTGGATCTCTAAGTACTCTTATGACTTCTGGATATATCAGATCAAATTGTTCCAAACCTCCTGCTGAGGGAAGATCTGCTGAGAAAAATGAGAGGCATGTCACAGGAGCTACTTCACAGCTTCCAGGCAGAACTCCTCATGCCTCTGTGTCTTATCTGCCCTGGGGCATCTATCTGTCTTACCCCCACAAAGCTCATCAACAGATCAATAAAGGAGACTCCTTAGCTAGGTAGAGGTGGTGGAGAACGAAAAGGTAAATAAAATGAACACAGTTTGTAGAGCTGCTGGTCTCATTTACCACCACTTTTCTGTTTTAGGTGGGTGGGGTGGGGGTTCACAGCCCTGGTGTCTCTTTGTTATGAGGGCTACTCCAGATGCATCCTTCCTGAAATAACTGTTTCTGTTTTCTAAGGAAACACTGAGATTTCAATATGAATATTTCCTTAAATGTAGCCAGGCTCCTTGTGGGCTAACCCAAAGGGTTCGGAGAGTGAACAGCTTTTTATTAAATGTGTGAAGAGAATTTTTCCTGAGGTTTCCAGGTCCTTCAGAGCCTTCTATTCACGTGTCATGTCTTGCTATTCCTGAAGGCTGGGGAAGAATGAAGGGAAGAGTCCACCATGATTAGTAATCTGGAGGGTAAGAATAGTTCCTTTATCTGTAAGAAACTTTCACTTAGAAATGGGTAATTTTTTCTTGTTCTATGTGTTTGAAATGTTTCTAAAGGTTTCATCCACAGACGTGACAAAATGTATTTCTTCTCATCATGGATGAAAGCTACTTTCATCATTGCCTTGGGATTTCTTCTTTACTCTGGTGAGTAAATTTTTCAGTCCTGGATGAAGAATTTTACATTTCTTAGAAAATGCAGTAAATAACTGCTATAACCTAGGAAAGAAGGGCCTGTTTTGTTGGATTTGCAATCTTTAAATTGGTGAAATGAAACAGGGAATAAGTGTCTTTATATAAAATCTAATTAGTGAATCGCTCTTCTCATTTCCCTGTATTCCTTGACAATCTGATTTTTTGTGAGCTCTTAGTGTACTAAAGTCAAGGTCTTGTGTAAGAGACTCACTGATCCTTCTGCTGACAAGTTATCTCTCTTTCTTAAAGCTCAAAGTGACTCATGAATTTCAGAATAAAGTAACTGTGAGATGTTGGATAGACCCCTTATATTAGAGATGAGTAGTAATTAATTTATTCCTATTAAGGCACTTATACAAGGCATTAATTTATCTGACTCGGCTGTCTCATCTAAAAAAATTAAAAAATCTCCAGTATAGTGCCTTCAAAAGGAGATTTGGGGAATTATTAAACAATGCATAAAAGTATTTGTCACAAGTGATCTTAATTTGGGAATAATAAAATATTTCCAGACTGGAAGTCATTTTATGGATGTATTGTGTTAACATTGCCACAAAAGTATACCTTTTTACCTTTAGGGTCATAAGTAAGGAATTTACATATTTTTCTGTTGCTAAGAAGTACATGCACTCCCCCATAAAAAATTGTTTCCCGTCCCCCCGCTGCTGTTTAATTTTAATTTGTCCTTTGTGCATTGGTTGCAGAAACTTCTTTTGCACCTTCAAAAAAGACTCACAGGGAGGTAAGTTAGTACTGATTAAAATGGAAGCTGAAAAATCTTTCAACTTTCTTATATTGTAAATTTAAAAAGCAAAGTTCATCAAACAAAAAGTGTAACAGAATGATTCCTCAAAAAGTAAAGACAAAAATTTTAAAAAGCCAATCAAAAGAAATTTCCTGTGTTCCTGTTACATTAGGTTTAAGAAATAGAATCTGCCAGCCGTATAAAATGATTTGGCACTATAAACAAGGTAAAAGTATCCCATTATTCAAAAATTATTTAATTGGCTTAAGTCTTGTACATAACCATGTAATATGTGTTAAAGGATGTTTATAGTATAAATGTTGTCCTAGTAAGACAAGAAGATTAAAAAATTATACAAATAAGGGCAAATGAAATAATAATTTTCATGTAGTCATGTAGTGGAATATTACATAGAGGTGAAGAAAATGAACTACAGTTCTAAACATCTGAATAAAGGTCACAAAAACATTTTAAAAGCAGATTATATAAGAATGCAGACACTATTTCTTTTGTAAATTACCAATACTGCTGACAACACATAATATATATAACTGCATCTATATGGTTATACAGATATATGCAAACACGCATATATGAATACCTGTGAATGAAGTAAAATCACTGAGAAAGACAAGGGAATGATAAAGTTCAGTATTATAATTTCTTGTGATATAAAATAATGGAAATAGTTGATCTGGGTACAAGGAGAAGTGGGCTCAGGGAGGCGAAATTATACAGATAACTTCAGTCAATCGTATGGCTTTAAAATGCCAATATACAATATAGCTATTTTATTTTGATGTACTGTTTAGCATTACATATGTGGAAAAAACAATATTTTATTCAAAAACTTAATTATCTGATAAATTCTATGTTTTCTCTTTATGTTTAACAGCCAAACTGTGATTTATATGCTGGTCAAACATATTATTGCACCAAAGAAAAGGATCTAGTCTGTGCAACCAATGGCCGGACTTATGCAAATAGATGCATTTTCTGCAGTGAAAAGTTGTAAGTACAGAAGATTAAATATTAGCTCTCTAAAGTAGTAAAGAAACCATCACAAAATTATAGGAAAACTCATGTTTCTAATGACTTGGGTATAAGTCTAAGTTATATAGAATATAACTGTACTAACTATAAAAATCAAAGGAACACACTTGTACGTTTCTCTAAATTTGCATTTCTAAATGTATTTTTGTATTTAACCTCTCAGCATAGCTCTAATAAATGTTCTGTAAAAGCACAAATCAATTAATTTAATTTAATTATGAATTTCTAATGGTAAACTAGTGATTTTAATAATGTAATTCCAAAGCCCCAGTGCTGAATGATAATCTCCATGATGCAGCTCCAATCTATAGAAAGTATCACTGAGCAAAAAATCTAATACAGAAATCCATCACAGTTGGGCCCTTTAATGCTAGGGGGACTCCTATGATGATCCACTTTGTCACCTGAACTCCATGACAGCCTCTAAACCTTCCTTGGAGCTCAGGGCAGTCCAGGACACTTCCACTTAACTTCCCTTTCTGTCTCCTGCCTCCTGCTTTCTGAGTTTTCAGTCTAAAGGTTCAGCCAGCCTTCTTCCTTCCCTTCACATTTTCTCTCACAGGTATTTCCTCTCATAAAATCTTTGCACATTTAATTCTCAAACTGTTTGTTGTGTCTATAGACACCACACATAAGACAATCTTTTTTTTTTTTTATTGCATTTTAGGTTTGGGGGTACATGTGAAGAACATGGAAGATTGTTGCATAGGTACACACATGGCAGTGTGATTTGCTGCCTTCCTCCCCCATCACCTATATCTGGCATTTCTCCCCATGCTATCCCCTCCCCAACTCCCCCCACCCCCCCCCACTATCCCTCCCCTTTTCCCCCCCACAGACCCCAGTGTGTGATACTCCCCTCCCTGTGTCCATGTGTTCCCATTTAGAGAAATGCAAATCAAAACTACATTGAGATACCATCTCACGCCAGTTAGAATGGCGATCATTAAAAAATCTGGAGACAACAGATGCTGGAGAGGATGTGGAGAAATAGGAACGCTTTTACACTGTTGGTGGGAGTGTAAATTAGTTCAACCATTGTGGAAGACGGTGTGGCGATTCCTCAAGGACCTAGAAATAGAAGACAATCTTTAATCTCCTGTCTTGAATGTGAGCAGGTCTCAAGACTGAGTCAAGACTAGGCATACCTAGCCAGGTAGCCCCGGATGGCAAGAGAACTTGTGCAGGGAACAGTTGAGACCCCACTGCTTATAGAAGTGGACCACAGATTTTCCAAACTGTTCTATGTTCATATCTTCCTTGCTGAGAAGCATATTGTACAATATCCAGAGAGTTAAAAAATATTCTTGTAATAAATTATTTTTCTTCTCTTTTATTTTCAGAGAACGTAAAGAAAAGATTGAATTTAGTCATTATGGCAAATGCTGAGGATCTTATTGTAATCCTATTTTATGGCAGATTCTACAAAAAGCTAGCATATTCTCAATCAGAACCTTATATTTTTAGATGACTAGTTGACTCCTTCTGTAGCACATCAGATGGAATATAAGATGTTGAAGACTCTTTCTGACCCTAAGAACCTGTGATTAAACAATTTTTATTTTCTACTTTCAATTATTCAATGATAGTTTGAAAATTATCCTATGTGTTTGATATTGTAAAACCTAGTGCAATTATTTACAATCATACCTATTTCACGCAATAAAATGTTAAATGATATTATCTTTATTAAAACATTTTTTCTTTGTTCAGTAGTATATTAATATAAATAAATACTTTTGGTAATTACAATTAAAAAACATTTTTAAAGATGACCAAATAATATACTTTGTATTTATCAAAATTATGGGTAACTGTGCTCCTTTTATTCCAAATAATCAGAACTTCTAGGAGAGTTATCTGATCATTTGAATTCTAACAAATACTCCAGGTTAATCTTAGGATCTTCTGATCATGAATGTTAGGTAATATGGACTTAAATTCTAAGACATAGGACATTTCTATAATTAAATGCATAGCAGAATCTATTCAGATACTGTAAGATTTCTGAGAATTGGTAAAAAAAAAATTTATATATATATATTTTTCCATGTACAAATTAGTCAAGAAAGAGAGGGTGGAAATCCTAAGATGCCAGACAACTCTGCTTGCCTTCCCTAACCTAGGGTATCCATTTGTGATCCAAGTCCAATATGTCTCCATTTCTCTCATCTCTCAACCAACAAGACTTTATTTGGGTGATCACATGATCATTTAAAACTTGACTTTTCCAGCAGAAATGTAGACTGACTACCAGAAGATAACTATCAATCTGCCACATATTTTGTATCAGGCATGCTCTCCTTTTCAGTAAAATTTCACATCTAAAATAGAGATCTAAGTGTGGGTTACTTATTCATCTACCTATGTAGTCTCCATTGTTGATGAAAGCATCCATTGAAATGTACACTTGTAGAGCTACATTTAAAAAAATGTATTCAGTCAATTTCATATTCTGTTTTTAATTATAGAGGGCATGTATAAAAACATTATTCAATGAATGCTAGTAAATTCACAGATTTTTTTTACATTCAACATTAAAAAAAAAAAACTAATATGCATAAGGCCCTATTTGTAATGCTAGAAAAAATGTGGTAAGTAAAAGCAGATATTGTCTCTATCTTCTAGGACAGTAGTCCCCATCGTTTTTGGCACTAGGCACTGGTTCCATGGAAGACAATATTTCCACAGACAGGGGGTTAGATGAGGATGGTTTGGTGATAAAACTGTTCCAGCTCACATCTTCAGGCATTAGATTCTCATAAGGAGCTCACAACCTAGATCCTTCACATGTGCAGTTCATGGTAGGGTTCATGCTCCTATGAGAATCTAATGCCCCACTGATCTGACAGGAGACGGAGCTCAGGCACTAATGCTTGCTGGCCTGCTGCTCACCTCCTGCTGTGCTGCTGGGTTCCCAACAGTCCATGGATTGGTGCCAGTCACAAACTAGGGGTTAGAGAACCCTGCTCTAGAAACATTCAGTGTACTGACAGAAGATAGTATCCATTAATGAATGAAAACTCTAACTCTTTGCCTATTTTCCACACATGCTCTCTGAGTTAACTTCCCATATCCTGCATGTTATGTAACTTATGAATCTCGCTGGACACACATTAGCTTCATGTTTTAGCTAGAATGAGAGTGAGACCAAGGAAATGTAACAATATTTGAAAACTGACATTTGGTAAGAAAAAAGTGTTTTTATATTGAGATAAAATTTATCAAAATTAAAGTTCACTATTTTAAAGTTTACAATTACATAACTTTTAGCATAGTCACAATATTGTACAACCATTATCACTATCTGATTGTAGAACATTTTTATCATTTACCTCACTCCAGAAAACCTATGCACTTCTCAATTCCCCACTCTATCTATTCTTGGCAACTACTAATCTACTTCTTGTCTCTATGAATTTTCCTATTCTGAAAAATTTACATAAATAAATCATACAATATTTGTATAACTTTTATACGTTTGGAAACATATATATGTTATGTTTTTATTTTCAGAGAACGTAAAGAAAAAATTGAATTTAGTCATTATGGCAAATGCTGAGGATCTTATTGTAATCCTATTTTATGGCAGATTCTACAAAAAACTAGCATATTCTAAATCAGAACCTTATATTTTTAGATGACTAGTCTTTTGTTACTGATTTCTTTCATTTAGCACAATGTTTTCAAGGTTCATTTATACTGTGACATGTGTCTGTATGTCTTTCCTTTTTTATGACCAAATACTATCCATTGTGTGGCTATACCACATTTGTTTATCTGGTCATAAACTGATAGACATCTGGCTTGTTTATTCTTACTGGCTATTATGAACAATGTGACTATGAACATTCTTCTACAAGTTTTTACGTGACCATATATTTTTATTTATCTTGGATAGAGACTTAGGAATAAAATCACTGAATCATATAATAACTCTATTTTAACTTTTCGAGGAAATGCCAAACTGTTTTCCACAGTGACCGAACCATTATATCTTCCCACCAGAACTGCAAGAGAGTTCCAATTTCTTCAGATTCTCATGAAATGATAAAGTCAAATGAATTAGCATATCTATAACTTCATTTACCATTTTTGTGGTAAGAACATTTAAAATTTATTCTGTCAGCAATTTTTCAAGTAAGCAATACAGAACTTATTTATCCTTCCAAAATGAAACTAGAAAGTGAATGGAATCACATTTGTTTATTTTTCCTTTGGTTGTCTGGGCTTTTGAAGTCTTATTTAAAAATCCTTGTTCAAACCAATGTGGTTAAACATTTCCCCTATCTTTTCTTCTGGTACTTTCATAGTTTGAAATTTTATATTTAAGTCTTTAATTCACTTTGAGTTGATTTTTGTATATGGTTAGGGGTAGGAGTCTAGTGTTATTCTTCTGCATTTGTGTATTCCAATTTTTTCAGCACAATTTATTGAAGAGCATGGAGGCAAAAGCAACTTCATCTTGGATACTAATTCACCATGTTGGCTTCTGATTTATCCCTATCTTTTAATTGGAGAATTTAATCAATTTACATTGAAGGTTGTTATTGATAGGAAAGGACTTACTCCAGCCATTTTTTGCTTTCTGGTTGTTTTGTGAATCCTTTGTTCCATTCTTCCTCTCTTGATGTTTATCTCTGTGATATGGTGGGGTTTTTTTTTGCAGTGCTAAGCATTGTTTCCTTTCTCTCTTATTTGCACACCTACTGTATTTCTGTGTGTATGATTACCAAGGAGCTGAAAGAGTCTTTTAGTTATCATGACTATTTTGAGCTAATAACAACTTAACTTTTTTTTTACATAAAAATATTTCTAGATCTTCTCCCATTACAATTTGTATTTTAATTACCTTAATTTACATTTTTATATTTTGTGAGTTTTTCAAAACTAAGGGTAGCTGTTGATGTTTTTGACCTTTTAGACTTTAAGCCATTATAAGAGAATAGTAAAAGATTTATATAGTGCTACTACAGTACTGGAGTATTCTGAATATGGCTATAGTTTTACCTAAACTGGTAAGTTTTGTGTTTTCATGATATGAATTATTGGCTTTCTATTTCTTATTTATTTATCATACTTTAAGTTCTAGGATACATGTGCAGAACATGCAGGTTTGCTACATACAGTTGTACATGTGCCATGGTGGTTTGTTGCACCCATCAACCCATCATCTACATTAGGTATTTGTCCTAGTGCTATCCTTCCCCTTCCCCCTCACCCCCTAACAGACCCCAGTGCATGTCTTACATAGTGGCAGGCAAGAAATGATAAGGTGAAAATGTACATTTGGGGGTATAAATCTTATTGCACACAAGCATCTAAGACAGGTTAATGTTGTTAAGCATAGAAATGTTCAGCCTATCAAAATATTAGGAAAAGAAAAGAGAGCCAATTCAAATGATCTATTCTAAGAAACCATGTATTTATATATTGGAATATGTAAAAACAATAAATTATAGCCCTGTACATCAAAATAAATAAAGGTCATAGAGAAGTGCAAAATGTAGGTCATGTAGTTCAACCATTGTGGAAGACAATGTGGTGATTCCTCAATGCTCTAGAAATATAAATACCATTTGACCTGGCAATCCCGTTATTGGGTATATATGCAAAGGACTATAAAACATTCTATTATAAAAACACATGAACATGTATGTTTATTGTGGCCCCTTTTACAATAGCAAAGACTTGGAACCAACCCAAATACCCATCAAAGATAGACTGGATAAGGAAAATGTAGCACATATAAACCATGGAATACTATGCAGCCATTAAAAAGGATGAGTTCTGTCCTTTGCAAGGACATGGATGAAGCTGGAAACCATCATTCTCAGTGGACTGACAAGAACAGAAAACCAAACATCACATGTTCTCACTCATAAGTGGGTGTTGAACAATGAGAACACATGGGCACAGGGAGGGGAACATCACACACTGGGGCCTGTTGGAGGGGGACTAGGGGAGGGATAGCAGGGGGTGGGGGTATTGGGGAGGGGATAACGTTAGGAGAAATACCTAATGTAGATGATGGGGGGCTGGATGCAGAAAATCACAAAGGAACGTGTATACCTATGTAACAAACCTGCATGTTCTGCACATGTACCCCAAATCTTAAAGTATAATTTAAAAATAGAATACAAAATATTGTTTTATTTATGTAAATTGCCAAACTATGAAAACTAACCAAATTGTGTGTGTTGGGGGGAGTGTCTGTGGATGCGTAAGTATGTGCTGAAACTATGGAAAAAGATGGAAATAAAAAATAGAAAATACAGTTTTAAGATTTAGTGTGATAGAAAGATGAAGATGTGAGTTAAGAGAAAAAGGAATGTTTGGCAAATTCATCAAAATTGTATTTTTTGTAATTAATAGGAGATATAATATTTTTAAATTTTAACAGCACTGTGCTTACATTAGTGTTTGCTTTTAAGCCTACATATAGAATATATTTGTCCTATTTTGATGTGTGGCTCTTTATATTAGAAATAAAGAACATTTGTTAAAATATTAATTATTTGGCAAATTTTAAGATGTGTATTCATATTCGTCAGCCAAACTGTTTTCTGTTCAAATCTGGATGGCATACTTGCACCAGTGAGATTCAAACACTGTGCAACCAACGGCCAAACTTATTGCAATATGTGTATTTTCTGCAGTGAGGAGAAGTAAGAACATTATTGTAAATATGTGTTCTTCCAAAAGAATGAAAAAATTGTTGCATAAAGTTAGGGAAATTCATGGTGCTGATACTCTTGACACAACATGTAGACAAAATAACTGCAACAACTATAAAAGATGTATGGCAAACACTTGTACCTTTACCTAAAATTCTCGTTTCTAAAAAAAAGTTTTGCATCAGAACTCTTTACATAATCATGCTGGATATTCTGCATTTTTCAATCAATTTAAGTTAATTAATTTCATTATAATTTACTAATTGCTGACTAAAGATCAATATGATGAAATTTAGAAGCACCGAGCCTGTACGTTAAATCTCTATGATGCCACAAGAATCAAGCTTGCAGATCTCCTGTGACAGAAAGGGTAATTGAGTCAGAACCTATAGCTAAACTGAAATCTATCAATGTGCTCATTCATGTTAGGAAGAAATTTCTCTGATGGTCTCCTGAACTCCGAAGATAGCCTTCCAAATCTTCCTCAGACTACGGGACATCTAGGACACTTACACCATTGTCACTTTCCTTTCTCATTCACTCTGAAGGAGTTTTTGAAAGTTTTTCAGACTTCCTGCCTCCCTTTCCATTTTTCTCTATTTCCTCTCATAAAATATTTCCACTTTTGGTGTTTTAGTCATGAAGTCCTTGCCTATGCTATGTCCCGAATGGCATTGCCTAGGTTTTCTTCTAAGGTTTTTATGATGTTTGGTCTTGTGCTTAAATTTTTAATCCAGCTGGAGTTACTTGTGTATAAGGTGTAAGAAACGGGTCCAGTTTCAGCTTTCTACACATGGCTAGCCAGTTTTCCCAACACCAAAAGCAATAGCAACAAAAGCCAAAATAGACAAATGGGATCTAATTAAACTTCAGAGCTTCTGCACAGCAAACGAAACAATCATTAGAGCGAACTGGCAACCAAAAGAATTGGAAACAATTTTTGCAATTTACCCATCTGATAAAGGGCTAGTAACCAGAATCTACAAAGAACTTAAACAAATTTACAAGAAAAAACAACCCCATCAAAAAGTGGGCAAAGGATATGAACAGACACTTCTCAAAAGAAGATATTTATGCAGCCAACAAACATATGAAAAAATGCTCATCATCACTGGTCATTAGAGAAATGCAAATCAAAACCACATTGAGATACCATCTCATGACAGGTAGAATGGTAATCATTAAAATATCTGTAGACATCAGATGCTGGAGATGATGTGGAGAAATAGGAAGACTTTTACACTGTTGGTGGGAGTGTAAATTGGTTCAATCATTGAGGCACACAGTGTGGCGATTCCTAGAGGATCTAGAAATAGAAATACCATTTGACCCAGAAATCCCATTACTGGGTATATACCCAAAGGATTATAAATCATTCTATTATAAAGATACCTGCACACATATGTTCATTGCAGCACTGTTCACAATAGCAAAGACTTGGAACCAACCTAAATACCCATCAATGATAGACTGGATAAAGAAAATGTGGCACATATACACCAAGGAATACTATGCAGCCATAAAAAATGATGAGTTCATGTCCTTTGCAGGGACATAGATGAATCTGGAAACCATCATTCTCAGCAAACTGACACAGGAACAGAGAACAAAACACCGCATGTTCTCACTCATAAGTGGGTGTGGAACAATGAGAACACATGGACCCAGGGAGGGAAATATCACACACCGGGGCCTGTTGGAGGATAAGGGAGGGATAGCAGGGGATGGGAGGATTGGTGAGGGATAACATTAGGAGAAATACCTAATGTAGATGATGGGGTGATGGATGCAGCAAACCACCATGGCATGTGTATACCTATGTAACAATCCTGCACAATCTACATATGTACCCCAGAACTTAAAGTATAATTTAAAATAAAGAAAAAAAATCTTTCCACTTATATTTCCCTAATTACCATCTCCTTCTGAAGAACAACAAATATAATTATTAATCTTCTCCTTAAAGTACGTGCAGGTTCCAAAATTGAGTCTGGCCTGAGCAAGCAGGAAGGCTCAATTGTCCCCACAATGGGATATATGTAGGACTGGTGAACAGGTGGTTCTCAGCTGTTTGTAGAAGTGGAGCACAATCTCATCCTGGCCCAAGTTCAAATCCTCATTGAGAAGAATTTCGTCCACTTCCTAAATGAGCTTAACCTGATCTTTTAGTAATGTCTTTTTCTCTCTTTCTTTCTCTACAGACTTTGTGGTAAAAAACTTAAATTTTATCATTCTGGTGCTTGCTGAATTTTGATGGAGCTATATATCCATATGGCATTAATGTGAGCCAATTTTGCAATGGATTCTACAATTAGAATTAGTAATTAATCAGAGTCTTAAATTCACAGACGTCCAGGTGAATTCTTCTGTGGAACACAAGATAGAACATAGCATGTTCAAGATTCTTTCCAACTCTTAAGATTTTGGACTTCAGAATTTTAATTCCTGATGTTCAATTATTTAATGACCATTTTAAAAATAATATCTTAAGTGCATATTTGATAATATAAAACCTAATGCAAATTAAAATCATAAATATCTCACTAAAAATATTAAATATTTTATCTTTATTTAAAGAAGTATTTCTTTTTATCGTTAGGGTAATACTTTTCATTAGAACATAAAAATATAATCACCTAGTGCATGGCCTTTTTTAAATAGATGCTTTTGAAATGATTCTTCATTGAATATGATATGATCATGTATGCATTCTTTTTTATATTTATTCAACATATTACATAAAAGGCTGCAACGTGTCAAGCACTATATCAGATAGTAAAGACAAAGATGATTAGAGAAAGCAGATGCAGTCACTGTTCTCCAGGATCATTCACTGTACTTGTTAAAGTAATTGTCTATTAGAAAATGGAAACTCTTCTTCATTAAGTGACTATTATTTGCAAAAGCCTCCCATGTGTCATCTTAATTCTTATAAAAATCTTGTTAGACATTGACTTCATACTTTAGCCACAATTAAAGTGAGTAATAAATCAGCCTAATTGAGGTATTTGCATCCCAAAAAGTTATTTTAGACATAATAAATTGATTTTTTGTGAATATGTCAGAGATATGAACCCACCACTGCAATCAAATTTTAGATCATTTATATCACCCCAAAAGATTCATCTGATTGCAGTTAATCCCTCTTTCACCCTTTGCCCCAAGCAGCTACCATTCTACATTCTCTGTTGTATTACCTTTACTAGATATTTCATACAAACAGAATAAAACAATTTGTAGTCTTTAAAATTTACATTTTCATTAGACATAATCATTTGGAAGTTTATATACTCTATACCATGCAACAGTAGTTCATTATTTTAAAATAATGAATGGCATTCCATTTTTTGTGTTGATAAACTAAATTCTGTCACTTATTTACCAGCTGATAGATATTTGGATTGTTTCCACTTTTTTGGTTATACGGTTAATGTTGCTATCAACACTAGTGTAAAAGTATTTGCATGAACATCTGTTTTTTTCATTTTTTTATGTTGGATAAATGTCAGTAGTAGAATGGATGAATGATTCACATGGCAGGTGTATGTTGAGGTTTTTAAGAATCTGAAAAACTTTTATCCAAAGTGTTTTCCAAAATCGTATGCCTTCTTACATTCCCACTAGTAATATGAAGTTACACTTTCTCCACATTCTCATGAATATATTTTATTATCTTTCTTTTTTGATTATAGCCATCCTAATGGGTACATTTAATATTTTTATAATCATAAACACATTTAAATTAGTATATGAAATCTGAATATTGTCTATGGTAACAATTTTAAAAGAGATCAAACATTAATATACAAATTGGTTGCTTTTGGATGATAAAATTAAGGTTTTCTCTTTTTTGGAATTTCTACATATTTCTTTTTAGTAAGAAGGGTATAGCTATTGACATAATTTAAAAATGGTGAATAAAATTATTTTTACAACCAAGGTTTTAACAACTGAAGCCAGATTTCACAGTGCAGAATTCAGACGGCAATTGATATTAAAAATATCTAGATCCAGCATAACAAACACAGCAGAAACACAGACATTAGAATATGGCACATGCTGAGTTTGTACTGTACTTTCATTCACCATTGGCCTCCATATCTTGCTCAACAGATCTGCTGACAGTTTCTGCAAACCATTTTTAATAGATCTCATCCTACCATTTGCTAGATTTCTTTTCTTTCCTTGAGCTCCATGTGGCTAATTAATATGATTAATATTCTGGAGAGATTTATTCTAAATCATCTAAATTTCAGGCTATAATGGGCTTAAACATATAAATATGTTAATTTTTACATTTTGATGACTAAAGATCTATAATTTTGGAATATATTTGTAGTCATAGAACCGTTTAAGAATCCAATAATAGCTTTGAATACTCTCTTAAGAAAAAAGCACATAGAGGATTTCTTTTGTATGTGGTTTTATGGGCCCTCTGAGTTAATCGATTGTCCTTAAAAAGATCTTAAATCAGGCCGGGTGCGGAGGCTCACACCTGTAATCCCAGCACTTTGGGAGGCCAAGATGGGTGGATCACCTGA
The DNA here is from genome assembly GCA_036589455.1 of Ateles fusciceps. Taxonomy (NCBI): domain Eukaryota; kingdom Metazoa; phylum Chordata; class Mammalia; order Primates; family Atelidae; genus Ateles; species Ateles fusciceps. Next base: position 10,872,937 of record JAZHEH010001005.1, on the reverse strand, counting down.
GGTCAGGACTTCAAGACCGGCCTGGCCAACATGGTGATACCCCATCTCTTTTAAAAAAAAAAGAAAAAAAGACCTTAAATCAGTTTTTCATCATGTCCAGAGACAAACTTTGTTAGAAAACCCTGTAATATGGTATTGAATTGCAGTTTCTTTAGCTCTGCTAGGTCCCCAAATTAGTATTTCTAAAGTGAGGACTCGTTATTTTTTGCATGCAATTCTGAGATTCCTAGATCTATTAGGATTCACAAATTGGTGACCTAGGTCCTGAAGTGTTATCCCTGAAGGAAAGAACAGAATTCATAACTGATTTGGCACTTTGAGGGCAGAGGGATCACAGACACATAAAATCTGGGAAACTCTAAAAACAAACAATCCAAGAAACAAGAAATTACTCTGGAACTGACTTTATTTGACATGAAACAAACTTGAAAATTATACGGGATCCAACAGATCTGTAAGATTCGAGCTGATCTCACAATGGAATTCCCACGGAAATCATTGTTTGAAGAGACTTGCCAGTGAATTTTGACTTCCAAGTAATTTGGTTCACATAAACGCTTAGCATTCTCCCTCATGGTTCAAACTCAGTTTTCCATTACTCAACCTGGAAAAAATGAGAGTGATTAAGGATTGGATGGTTGTAGCATCATCATAAAGAGACAATGAGATTATTTAAAACTCGCTTGGAAGGGCACAGACCTAGATGCTGGCTTGTGTGGTTTTCATTGACTGCCCCAAGAATGGGCACTTTGAATCAGTCCCTTCTCATCTCTGGCCCAGATGGCTTATCAATAATATTAGGGAAGTGGTACCTAATGCCCTTTCTAATTCAAACTGCCTGGCTACTGGAACACTTAACTTTTAATTTATTTATTTCTGCAATAAAGAGTTTACAAAGTACTTACAAATTCTAGAACTGTTGAAAACAAAACAAGTATTATTATTACATTATCTCCACCTTTCATAGTTGAACATTAAAAAATTCTAAAAGCTAAAATATCTATTTTTTAGACACAGGTTACAATTTAAAACAGTTTTATAATTTATTTCTGTAGGTAGTGTATAACTCAAAGGTTTGATTCACTCACTAAATCCAACCTCTGCTATTTAGGGTTAAAATATAATTGAATAGGCAACAATTAGTAATCAATAGGCTTTAGAGTCCTCTTTATACTCTATGTCATTTGTTTGTCTTCCATTGCAGAAATAAAAACTTCCCAAAAGCAGAAATTTCTGTGTGTTGCTTACCAGTTTACCTCCAGTTCTCAGAGCACTTTCTGCTATATAATTGACATTCAATAAATATTTCCTAAATAAATTACTCAAAAGTAAATTTACTTCTACTTTATTAAATGAATAAAACACATTCCCCCAAGAATTGATTGAATTGACTGTTCAGGGTTTAATTTTAAGTATCTTTTTGTTTTCTTTGTAAAAACAACAGCCATGCTACCATTAAGAAAAAACACAAAGACATGGAGAGTAATCATCTTTTATTCCCTGTGAAACAGAATAGTACTTCCTTATATAAAGAAATACAAAGCCTTCTTACCTCTTTGCTTCGTTAAGTATGCAATGGTTACCATAGGTTTTTCCATCAGAAGCGCAGACTGGTTTGTAGACAGATAGACATTTTGTTTTTCTAGTTGAGTTCTTGCTGCTGGCAGTGCCAGTCTGTGGAAATGTGAGATATTGTTAAGTAAGAATAATTAATTTAATTCAGATATTATAATAAACATATTCATGGCCAAGCATGGTGGCTCATGCCTGTAATCCCAGCACTTTGAGAAGCCGAGGCAGGCAGATGACGAGGTCAGGAGATCGAGACCATCTTGGCTAACACAGTGAAACCCCAGCTCTACTGAAAAACAAAATACAAAAAATTAGCTATGCGTGGTGGTGCATGCCTATAATCCCAGCTACTCAGAAGGCTGAGGCAGGAGAATTGCTTGAACCTAGGAGGCGGAGGTTGCAGTGAACCAAGATGGCACCGCTGCACTCCAGTCTGGGCAACAGAGAGAGACTCAGCTCTGTCTCAAAAAGAAAGAAAAAGAAAAAAAATTATTACTCATTCATTATTAAGCATTGTAATAAACCAATTATTTTACTGATTTGTGTATTTAATTCTTATACCAGAACTGAAAAAAGGGTATATTTTGGTAGAGCAAGTTAGCAAAAAGAAGATTCCACTGATCATCCCCTGCTCCCCAACAAGGACGGCAATTTAACAACTATCTACACAAAAGAAGCACCTAGGTAAGAACCAAAAATCAGGTGAGCTCTCACAGTATCTAGTATGAACTTTATCACTGAAGGAGGCACTAAAAGGGTGAGGAAAGACAGTCTTGAATTGCTGATGCCACCTCTCTCTCATCCTGTTGCAGAGGCAGCATGGCGTGGGCAGAGAATCTGTTTGCATGAGAGAAAAAGAGCATAGCAGTTGTGAGACATTGCAATGAAGTCAGTGCTGCCTTGTCACAGCAGGAATCAAAACTGAGTTGAACTCAGGTGATGTCCACCCACAGAGGGAACAGTTAAATCAGCCCTAGCCAGAGGAGAATTGCCCATCTCAGCAGTCAGAACTTGTGCTCTGGCAAACCTTGCTGCCATGGGCTAAAGTGCTCTGGGGATCTACATAAATTTGAAAGACAGTCTAGGCCTCAAGGACTGCAAATACTAGATGAGTCTTCTGCTGAACAGGGATCAGAGCCAGTGGACTTGGGGGGCACATGACCTGAGACATCAGCCAGGGTGATTAAGGGAGTGCTTACACCATCCCTCCCCCAACCCCAGTCCAAAAGGCTCTCAGCTCCAAAAGAGACCTCTTCTTTTCACTTGAGGAGAAGAAAGGGAAGAGTAAAGATATCTAAGATGCTTTGCATCTTGGATACCAGCTCAACAACAGTAGGAGAGGGGGCACCAGTTAGACTCATGAGGCCCCTTTCCAGACACTAGCTTCCAAATGACATATCTGGACACACCCTGGACCAGGAGGGAAACTTCTTTCTTGAAGGGAAGAATACGGTTCTTTCAGGACCGATCACCTGCTGACTAAAGGGCCCTTGGGCCCTGAATAATCAGCAGCAATTTTCATGTAGCACACCAAGGGCCTTGGGTGAGACTCTGAGACTTACAGACTTCAGGTGGGACTCAATACATTCCCAGCTGTAGTGACTATTGGAAGAGACTCTGCTTGAGAAAAGTGGAAGGAACAGTAAACAGGGCTCTGTTTTGCACCTTAGGTAACAGCTTGGTCACAGAGGTATAGACCACCAACCAGGCTCTTAGGTTCTCCAATTACAGGCCTTGACTCTTGTATGGCATCTCTGGACCTGCCCTGAGTAAGAACAGAGACAAGTGGCATGAAGGATAAGTCTGAGGCTAGGCAACAATCATCACAAGGTGACTAAAGAGCCCTTGGGTTGCAAGATAACATCGGTGGTAGCCTGGCAGTATTCTCCATGGGCCTTAGATGGTGGTGACCACAGGGTGAGGCTCTTCTGCCAATGGAAAGAGAGAGGGAAAAGTGGGAAAAACTGCATCTTGTGGTTTGAGTGCCAGCTCAGCTGCAGCACAATAGAACACAAGGTTACCTTCTAAGCTTTTTGACTCCAGTCCCTGGCTCCTGGATGGCACCTCTCTCTGAACTGGCCCAGGGACTGGGAGAGTTCATCATCCTCTAGGGAAAGATGCAAGCCTGGCAGGCTTTGCCATGTGCTGATTATATAGTTACAGGGCCTGAGCAAATGTAGGTAGTAGCCCAGCAGTGGTTACAGTGGTGAACCCAGTGCTGTCCTGTCTTCAGGTCTGACCCAGCTACTGATGGTGGCCACTGAGATCATCGTGTCACCCGACCCCCAGCTCCAGGCAGCTCAGAATAGAGAGACTTTATTTGCTTGTAAGAAGGTGAGAGAAGAAAATAAGAATCTCTGCCTTGTAATCCAGAGAATTCTTCTGGATGTTATCCAAGACAATCAAGGTGGTACCTCTACGTGTCTGCGAGAACCAGAGTGTTACTAGGGTTGGGGTGCCTCATAATGCGAATACAGCTTGGATCACAAGATCTCAGCACTCAAGTTCTTTCAAATATCTGGAAAACCTGCCCAAGAAGGGTGGGCAGAACAAGCTCAAACTGCAAAGACTACAATAAATGCCTAACTCTTCAATGCCCAGATAACAATGAATATGCACAAGCATCAGGACCACTTAGGAGAACATGACCTCACCGAACGAACTAAGTAAGGCATCAGGGACCAATTCTGGAGAAACAGAGATATATGACCTTTCAAACAGACAGTTCAAAATAGGTCTTTTGAGAAAACGCAAAGACATTCAAGATAACAGAGAGAAGGAATTCAGAATTTTATCAGATAAATTTAACAAATAGATTGAAATAATTAAAAAGAATCAAGCAGAAATTCTGGAGCTGAAAAATGCAATTGGCATGTCAAAGAAGGTATCAGAGTCCTTAGTAGCAGAATTGATCAGGCAGAATAAAGAAATAGTGAGCCTGAAGACAGGCTATGTGAAAATACACAGAGGAGAAAAAAAATGCAATGAAGCATGCCTATGGGATCTAGAAAATAGCCTTAAAACAGCAAATCTAAAAGTTATTGTCCTTAAAGAGAAAATAGAGAAAGAGATAAGGCTAGAAAATTTATTCAAAGAAATAATAAAAGAACTTTCCAAACATAGAGGAAGTTATTAACATTCAAGTACAAGAAAGTTATAGAAAACCAGGCAGATTTAACTGAAAGAAGACAACGTTAAGACATTTAATAATCAAACTCTCAAATACCAAGGATAAAGAAAGGATCATAAAAGCAGTGCAAGAAAAGAAACAACATAAAATGAAAATCAAAATAAATAAAATCAGAGATGAACAAGGCAACAACAACAACAATACTACAGACACTCAAAGGATCATTTGTGACTAGCATCAGCAGATATATGCAAATAAATTGGGAAATCTAGAAGAAATGGACAAACTGCTAGACACATACGACCTAAGCTTGAACCATGATGATATCCAAAACCTGAACAGAAAAATAATGAGTAATGGGATTAAGCCATAATAAAACGTTACCCAGTAAAGAAAATCTTAGGATCTGATGGCTTCACTGTTTATTTCTATCAAACAATTAATGATGATCTAATATCATTTCTACTCAAACTATTCTGAAAAATAGAGAAAGGAATACTTCCAATCTTATTCTATGAGTCCAATATTATCCTTATACCAAAACCAGACAAAGAGACATCAGAAGATAAAAAAACTATAGCCCAATGGCTCTGATGAATATTGATGCATCCTAGGGATGCAAGGATGGTTTAACATACACAAGTTAATTAATGTGATACGTCATGTGAACAAAATAAAGAACAAAAACTATATGATCATTTCAATTAATGCTGAAAAAGCATTTGATAAAATTCAACATCTCTTTATGATAAAAAAGCCTTAGAAATCTAGATATAGAAGAAATATACCTCAACAAAATAAAAGCAGTGTGCAACAGACTCACAGCTAGTATTAAACTAAATAAGGGAAAACTGAAACCCTTTCCTCCAAGATTGGGAACACAATAAGGATGCCCAACTTTTATTCAACATAGTACTGAAAGTCCTCCTAGAGCAATCAGACAAGAGAGACATAAAAGGCATTCAAATTGGAAAGAAAGAGGCCAAGTTATTTTTGCTTGCAGATAATCTGATCTTATATTTAGAAAAAACCTAAAGGCCCCACCAAAAAACTGTTTGAACTGATAAACAAATTCAGTAAAGTTGCAGGAAAGGAATCAACATAGAACAACCAGTAGGATTTTATATGCCAATAATGAACAATCTAAAAAGGAAATCAAGAAAGTAATTCAATTTACCTTAGTTATAAATTAAATTAAATGCCTAGGTATTAACTTTGCCAAAGAAGTGAATGATCTCTACAATAAAAACTCTAAAACATTGATGCAGGAAATTAAAGAGGACACTAAAAAATGGAAAGATATTATATGTTCATGGGTTGGAATAATCAATGTTGTTAAAGTGTCTATGTTACCCAAAACAATCTACGATTCAATGCAATCCCTATCAAAATACCAATGACATTTTTCATGAAGATAGATAAAACAATACTAAAATTTATGTGTAAACACAAAATACCTAGAATAACTAAAGCTATCCTAAGCAAAACAAAACAAAAAGAGAACTTGAGGAATCACATTACCTGAGTTCAAGTTATACTATAAAGCTATAGTAACCAAAATGGCATGGTACTGGCATCAAAGCAGATATGTAAATCAGTGGAACAGAACAGAGAACCCAGAGATAAAGCCATATGTCCACAGTGAACCCATTTTTGACAAAGGTGCCAAGAATATATACTGGGAAAAGGACAGTCTTCAATAAGTGATACTGAGAAAATTGGATATCCATATACAGAAAAATGAAACCACAACACTATCTCTCACCATATGCCAAAATCAACTCAAAATGGATTAAAGATTCAAATCTAAGATCTCCAGCTATGAAACTACTACAAGAAAGCTTTGGTGAAACTCTCCTGAACATTGGACTAGCAAAGATTTCTTAAGTAATACATAAGTAACACAGACAACCATAGAGAAAATGGACCAGTGGACCACACCACATTGAAAAACTTCTGCACAGCAGAGGAAACAATCAATGAAGTGAAGAGATAATCCACAGAATGAAAGAAAATATTTGCAAAATACTCATCTGGTAAGGGCTTAATAACCAGAATATGTAAAGAGCTCAAAAAACCTCAACAGTAAAAAATCTAATAATTCAATTAAAACATGGGCAAAAAATCTATATGGATATATTTCCAAAGAATAAATACAAATAAATATTTTTCAAAAAAATAAATACAAGTATATGAAAAGGTGCTAAGCATCATTAATCATTAGAAAAATGCAAATAAAAACTGCAATGATATATCTTCTCATCTCAGTTAAAATTGTTCTTCAAAAGTCAAGCAGTAAAAAATGCTGGTGAGAATGTGGAGGAAAGGAATGCATATGAATCTTCATACACTGTTGGTAAGAATGTAAATTAACGTAAATACTATGGAGAACTGTTTGGAGATTCATCAAAAACTAAAAATAGAGGTACCTGATGATCCATTAATCCCACTCCTAGGTATATACCCAAAAGAAAGGAAGTCAGTATATTGAAAAGGTATCTCCACTCCCATGTTTATGGCGGCATTATTCACAATAGCCAATATTTGGAAGCAACGTAAGTTTACATCAAGAGATGAATGGATAAAGAAAATGTGATACATATATACAATGGAGCCATAAAAATTCAGCCAATAAAAAATACACACAATTCAGCCATGAGAAAGAATGAGATCCAGTCATCAGCAACAATATGGGTGGAACTGGAGGCTATTAGGTTAAGTGAAATAAGCCAAACACAGAAAGACAAACTTCACATGCTCTCACTTATTGTGGGAGCTAAAAATTTTTTCAACTGAACTCATGAAGATAGAGAGTAGAAGGATGTTTACTAGAAGCTGGGAAGTGTAGCTGGGGGAGGAGGAGGGGAAGTGCAGATGGTTAAGGGGTATAAAAATATAGAAAGAACGAATAAGACCTAGCATTCACTAGCACTACAGGGTGACTCTAGTCAAAAATAATTCATTGTATGTTTTAAAATAACCAAAGAGTATAACTGGATTGTAGCACAAAGGATAAATGCTAGAGATGATGGATACCCCATTTATCATGATGTGATTATTACACATTGCAAGACTGTATTAAAATAACTCATGTAACCTATAAATATACATTCCTACCATGTATCTTCAAAAAATTAAAAATTAGAACAATTTAAAAAAGAGTATATTTTGTCTGATTTTATAGCTGCACGCATAAAGGCATAATGGATTTATTGACAGACCAGAGATTATGAACAGATTAAATGTCCAAGATGTGATTCAAACTCTATTATGTACTCCAAAGTCCCTGTTCTTACTGCATGTCATACTGCCTTTGTTTTAATTTTTTGGAGACAAGTCTTCCTTTGCATGGAAAAACCATAGTCAGGGAAAAGTCATACTAGCAAATGCAAAGCATGTAAACACAATCATAATTTATTGAATCCCTTTTTTTGTATGTCCATGAAAGAAAAGTTATAGAGGAAGTAGGATTATGCAGGATTTATTTAAATAATACCTGAGGCATTTCCTTTTGATGTGAGCTGAATGGCAGAAGCCTGTGAATATAAGTAAGCTTTGACTAGCAGGTGAGAACAGAGACATTAATGAAAATGATGAGCTATTTTTCATAGAGGATGCAGTATTCTCAAAGCTGAGATGTTATAGGGAGATAAAAAAATACCTCTATGTTTTCCAGATCATACAACCCTTTCGTGACAATCAATTTACTTCACACATACTCTGTTAAGTGGACATGGTTATTTCTCCTATTCTAGAATAAATATAAAATTGCAAAATTTAAGTGACTTCCTAAAAACTCAGAGACCCGCTGGTGATGGCATTAAGATCTGAATGGTAGGAGTCTCTCTGAGGGATTACTACTTCATGCCAGCCAAGTGATAATGACTAAGAGAACAAGTGGCCTTCATATGAAAGGCTTGTGAGGAATAAAAATTTATGAGGTAAAAAATACAGTTTCCATTAAAATGATGAGGTAGAGGAAGTGTTCTAGAAAACTGTTTTGAATGTCATTATCAAATGGAGCATTCAGAGTAATTGTTAAATAAATTAGGAGGCTGATTGTTGGCAGAGAAGCTGGCAAGTGAAAGTAAAAGCACAGCAGGACTCAGAAGGGAATACAGGAAACATGTGGATCAGATAGATATTCACCTATTTGCAATGGTGGCTTCCAAGTAGCAGGCATTTATCTATCCATCTAACATGCAGTTCAAGAGAACTTACTATATGCCACACCTATTCTAGGCTCTGGGGATACAGGTTTGAAAATAAATGGTACTTTCTTCAAGAAGTTCATTATCTAGCTGAGTAAATAGACACTCAATTACAAAGTAATAAGGTGAGTCAATAATAGAGGAAATCATTAGTATTAGGAATACATAAGTGGAAAATCAAAGAGCTCTGTATAAGATTGGTGGTGTGTGAGCAACAGCGACATGAAATGAAGCTAAACAGTATGCAATATAATCATGAAAATCTGTAAATTCTATGTTTAGGAGTTTAAGTTATATCTTCTAGGTAGAACGAAGCCACTGGGGAATTTTGAGTAGGGTTCTAAAATATCAGAGAGGATTTTTGATTTAGAAATATCACTTCAGTGATTTGTAGATTATGGGTTGGGTAAAAATGGACATGAAAGTTAAACCTGGCAAAGGTGTAGGTTCAGTTGATGAGAGTCTGATTTATTCTAGTATAGGTAGAGGGGGCTTGAGTGGAAAATGATGCAGGGGAATGAAAGAATAGAAAGGCAGTATATTGATTAATAATCATAAGTGTTATGCATAAAATTAATCAGCTCCAAAGTTCTCATTTTGTTTAATTAGTGTTATTGCAAGTGATTTGTCATTAATACATTGTGTTCTTTCAAGCATTTTAAGTCTTAGAAAATAGAACTGCTGGGGCAAGTTCACAGAGAAAAACGAAGGTATTAACACTAACCTGAAAGTCCATTATATTGTCATTCAATGTGTTGTCGATATCTTTTCTTTGTTGAAGGTTGTAAAGTGACCTTAATTTTCTTTGTTGGCTAGATGACCCTGGCTCCCATTCCTGGCCAGATGACCCTATATTTCCTTGCTGGCTAGATGTACCTGGCTTCCCCTGCTGCTTAGAAGATCTTAGATCTCCTTGCTGGCTAGATGACCCTATATGTCCTTGTTGACTAGATGCCCCTGGCTTCCCTTGTTGGCTAGATGACCCTGGTTTCTCTTGAGGGCTAGATGACCCTGGCTTCCCTTGATGGCTAGATGACTCTGGCTTCCCTTGTTGGCTAGATGACCCTGGCTTCCCCTGATGGCTAGATGACCCTGGCTTCCCCTGTTGGCTATAAGATCCTAGATTTCCTTGTTGGCTAGAAGACCCTGGTTTCCCTTGTTGGCTAGAAGATCCTAGATTTCCTTGTTGGCTAGATGCCCCTGGCTTCCCTTGATGGCTAGAAGACCCTGGTTTCCCTTGTTGGCTAGAAGATCCCACATTTCCTTGTTGGCTAGATGACCCAGGCTTCCCTTGCTGGCTAGATGACTCTGGTTTCCCTTGATGACTAGATAACCCTAGATGCCCTTGTTGACTAGAAGATCCTAAATTCCCTTTCTGGGTAGATGACCCTAGATTCCCTTGTTGGCTAGCTGATCCTGGCTTCTCCTGTTGGCTAGATGACCCCACCATCACTTTCTGGCTAAATGACCCTGGTTTCCCTTGTTGGCCAGATGACCCTCGCTTTCCCTGATGGGTAGAAAATACTGGTTTCCCTAGTTTGCTAGAAGTCCCTGATTTTTCTTGCATGTTAGAAGATTCTGGATTCCCTTTTTGGTTAGATTTTCCTGAATTCTTTAAAATCCCAGGCTGGTTCAAAACTCCTGGTCTTCCTTGCTTAAAATTCCTTGGTTTCCCTAGCTTATTAAAATATCCTGGTTGTCCTTGAAGACTAAATGTTCCTGGATTTCCTTGTGTATAACTACCTCCTTGCTTATTAGAATCCCTTTGTCCTCCTAGATGGTTAGCTTCATTTTTTTTCTCCAGAATATGTGCAGGTTCTGGATTCTCATCTCGTTTGAAAACACTGGTATTTGAAATCTGGGTTGAAGATGCTGGAATGATAACACAACCAGAAAAAAAATGAAATAAAGTTATTTACATTAAATAATTGTAAATCAACAACATTTGTCCAAGATATAGTTTGTTTTTAATGCTTTCTTGACCAAGCCCCAAGATACAATCTTCCCATTCTTCCTCATATCCTGAATATTTGGGTTCCTTCTTTTTTTTTCTTTACTGTACTACATAAATTTCAAAAATTAGAGGTCAATCCAACTAGCCTCATTTTTAAATCACAAAGTCTGAATTATGTAAATTGAGCCATTATTCTACCCTCAATTCCTTTAAGTGGTTTTCTGATGAATCAAGCTGGCTCTGTGCATTGCCCATTATAAACTTATTTTTTCACCTCAAATACTTTATTCCTAATTTTCCAGCTTCACTTTACAGATGGAGCCATCAACTTTCCAGACAGGAAAATGCTGGCAGACATGAGGCCTACTTTCTTCTTCTCTCTTCCATCCCTATACATATTATCTGTAGCCATCTTTCTTTCCAGTTCCATCCCCAAAACAGATATTTCCCTTCTCCTTCAGAACATATTTCTTTCAATCAGCCTTATGTTCACCATTTCCAACAAAAGGCCTTAGGATCAACCATGCTCTCTCTGGTGATTATATTTCTTTCTATTTTGGTCAGACTACTCAAGAGAATGGTAAATATAATGATTAATTCTTAAAACCTATGTTTTATAGCTTCTCCAATTTATTTTGGAAGGCTACTTACGACCTAATGAAATATATATATTTATTACATATAATGAAATATATATATTTATGTATATGAAATATATATCTATTATTTATATATAATAAATTATATTTATTGTATATAATAAATATATATAGTATATTTATTATCTATATAATGAAATATATAATAAATATAATTTATTATCTATATAATTATATATATATGTATATTTCAGACTTATACCTAGGGTCTCACTTTAATTTTCAATTGCTGTGCTTTGTATTTCCATAAATATACACATTTGACCCTTCAAGTCAATTTAATATGTATATAATTGTGTGTGTATATATGTATTATGTTTTTTCAGATTATATTCCAAAATGAGCAGGATCTAGAAAACAATGAATAAACAAATGGAATGACTTTACAGCTAAATATAAAACTATTGCATTGAGTATCCTTCTTTTTCTTTTGGTAGAAGTGCATATTTTTCTCATCCTTTCCTTTGTGCTTGATAATTCCTCTTTCTTTATTCACTTTCCTAATATAGGGTTCTCTTAAAGGTTTTAATTAGGCTTACATTTTGTTTTCTGCATAGACCTCCTTGCTATTTTTTTCAATATATGCAATTTAAAATCATTCCAATGTTGATTATTTCAGACTTATACTTAGGGTCTCACTTGAATTTTCAATTGCTCTGCTTTATATTTTTATAAATATACATATTTTTACCTTCAAATCAATTTAAGTAAAGTCAAACGATAATCAATTAGTATGGGCTGAGCATGCTAATGGTATACTACTGCGGGTGATTAAGATCTTGTCCAGGCACAGAAGCTTAGCTGTTAGCAAGCTGCTTAACTAAACTGTGGTATAGTGTGGATATGATTTGTGGGTATGACTTAGACATTCACTCAATTTAACAAAAAAAAATACATAAAAGAATACACTATTATAAAAGAACCTTAGAAAGATCTAGGAATGAACAAGACATTTATGGCCCTGTCCGCATGAAGCTGAGAAGTCTAGTAGTCGGGGCAAATAAGTAGGACTTTATATTATAGTAGAATGATCAATGCTATCATGTGAGAAGTAAACCAGAGAATAGTCTCTTAAACAAAGTAGCAGAGAATGTGGAATCCTTTCTTCTTCCTGGAGAACGTGGTACATAAGAAGCATAAGATTCAGTCAGAGAAGCTAATGAGAAAAAATTATTTTTTCAGCTGAGGGATGAGAACATGCATAGGTTCTTTCAATTCTAGGAATAAAACATTGCTCATTAACAGTTGCTAACACCAAGTAGAAATCAATTAAAGTAGATATGTGGATGAAATAGAAAAAAATAGTTGGTAAGATATTTTTATGAATGAGTTTCAGTTTTTTTAATAAGTGACACAAGTAAATGGAGCCAAATCCTAAAGATGCAAAGGGTAAACAATTTAAAATGACTTTCCTTTTCTTTCCTGTATATGTCCCCACCCCAAACCTCCACCAAAATAATTTCCTACCTAGTACATAATTATTTCCTATTACCTAGAAAATGGTAAAAGTAAAGTGCCCAAGACACCATCACATTTACAGGTTTTTTTGTGAATTATTTCATGGATATCCTATGTATTTACAAACATATATGAATATAATTATCCACACAATTGGTGTCACACTCTACACACAATTATACTCCTTGTTTTCTCCAAGAACAATACAATGAAGGTTTTGCTACATCAATACATATAGAGCATGTTTATTTATTTTCTCTCAGTGGTTGCATAGTATCCCATTTTATGGGTTTACCATAATTTATTTAACCAGTGTTCTAGTAATAAACAGGTAGTTTATCTCCCTCTTTTGCTATTGTAAGTAATGGATCAATGAAAATCCTAGTAATGCATCATTTCTTACATTGATAAGTAAATTTATGAAATAAAAACTAGGAGTGAATTTTGGGGTGATAAGAGGCAATTAAAATATAATGTGTTTTCACTATTTTTTAAGCTAAATACTTGGAAAATAAGTACCTTCAGCTTTGTTTTGTTTTGTATTTTTTTTTCCTTCTGATTTTACAAACACTAGGATTTGCTTAGCATTGCTTTTCTGATTCATCTCTCTTCTTCATCTTCCAATCTATATAAATATAACCACTAGATATATGTTAGTACCACATCTGGTACTAATTAACACACTTTCTTCCATCAACAAATAACTTCTAGCACTTAGCAAGGCACTGAAGGTCGCAACAGTTACAGTACCTGCTATAATGAAATATGAAATATATGTTTCATAAAGGAATTTTATATGTATATCTATTTCCCTCTTACACACACACACACACACACATACACACACGTATTGTTCTCCTCCTTTCTCTAATTCTATCTCTTAGCTCTCCCTTTTTCTTAACTCTGTTACTTCAGCAGCTCCTCAGTGGCGTTACTGTACAACTTTTCTTACGTCTAATTTATTTTCAATATTACTACAAGACTGATCTTCTTAACAAGATGAATATAATCACTCTTGTACTCAAAACTCTGAAACAACTTTGCAGTATTTTCAATGAGAAGAGAACCACAAATGTAAGAAGTGGGGGGTCTGAGGCACTTTATTTTATTATTTCATTTCACTAGGTATAAGAGAAATGGTAAAGCGGGAGCTTATGATTTGGGGATAAATTAGACTCCATTTCATTATCGTAATTTTTATCTTGATAAATGGAGTTGTTTATTATCTTGAGAAATTTACATCTCAAAGCTAGAAATTTACATCTCTGAAAATCACCTACCTATATTGAGGTAAGGAATAGAGAAAAACAAGTTGAGAGTCAAGTACCTAAAAAAACTCAATTAATGGTAACTAAAGCTATTTATCTGTATAGTTCCTGAAACAACCCTATAAAAATGTATAATAATTTTCATTTTGCAAATGAGAAAATTGAGATTCAAGTAAGTTTAACAAGTTTCCTCAAATCATGTGAATGGGAAAAAAATCAGGATTTGAACATATTATTATTTGACCACATAGCCCATATCATATCACAAAACCATTTCCTTATAAACTATGAACTTGAATATTCACAAATTCTTAAGCCTTTTAGTCTAAATTCATCTTTCCAGTCTAACGTCTTGCCTTCCCTAGTCCCCTGTACCTGTTTCTCTTCCACCACACCAAACTATTCACTCTTACTTCATTCAATCACTGTATTTATGACTTTGGATCTATATTTATTTTGTTGGAAATTTATCTTCTTCCATTTCTCTGTCTGATGAATTACCTATTTTTAAATCTTTTGACAAAGTACTGTTAAATCACTTAACATTCCTAATTCATTACTTTGAGAGTTGGAAGGAAAGCTATTGACTGTGACTTTCTTACCTGAAAACATGGCCAGGAGCATGAAGGGAAAGAAAATGAAAGCCCCCATGGTACCGTCAGTTGTTTCAGACTTGACTGTTGTGCGAGTTAAGGCTAACTCTGCAGCAGGTGCTCTTCAAATAAACCATGCTGATTACCACCATGTTATATATTTGAAAAATTCTTCACCCTAACTGTCAAACACTGTCACTGTCTTTAATAAATTACAGAGTAATTTTCACAAACTGGAAGGTATTGCTTCTTGAATGAACTGTTATTTTCAAAATTAGCTTTATGCCCCAACTCTCATAAACATTCAAACTTTAATATGAGTCTATTAGATATGTTCTTTCCAGAAGAAAATTAAAATGATGAAATCCATGTGGGAAAGTGGTAAATTCAGTGTTCACATTTTTATTGTTAAAGAATGGCTTATCTTCAGTTAGTATTATTTTTTGTTCTCCAAGTTTATATGACCACAAGAGAAACTTTCAAGTGATTTATATGTCAATTATGTACCTCAAATTATCTTTTAAAAGGAAATAAAAATGCATTGAACATTGGTCATTCATAGTAATGAATGCATACGGTATTCATCAAGATGAATGATGACAGGTAATACATTCTTATGAGGCAACAGGATACAGTAGGTCTCATGTTTAAGAAATAACATTACACAATTGGCATTGTTGCTTCAAGTTATTACGTCAAACAGCAGCTCATGTGAAAATCACCTTGGGATTTTTAGTTGGTCATAAGCTCAATGTTATAAGACATTGGAATATTGTCTTCAAGATTGGTTTCTCTAAGTAACAGAAATTTGAATCAATGGAGCATGTCCAAAAGTAACTTTGATAATGTGAGGTCTGGAGACCATAAAGCATGAAGTAGATTTACAGCAGTAGGAAATGTAAGCTCAAAACAGCACAAACTCGGGACTGTTACAGTCATTGACTTCATTTTCTCAAGGGCATCACAATGGAGAAGAAAAATCGTTTTTGATCTGTTTAGTTACAGATAGCAGAAATAGTATAAGGAAGTACAGAATAAATATTTTAGAGTGCTAAAGAAAATTTCAACTTTGGGAAGAGAGATGAACTAGATGATTTTTACAATTACTTCCGATTCTAAAATTTTCAGAATTAATGGTTCTGGCTTGTATTTGATTTTCCCTTCAACTTTTTTCCCAGCATCATTTAATGAAATCAACTTTGTTGATTTCTAATATTGTGTCTTCAAGTTTACCAGTCTTTTTTTCTGCGCTGTCTAATCTGTTGTTAATAACCATATAGTACATTTTCCTCTTCAAGCACTGTGTTTTCTTATCTTTAAAAATACACTTTTTAAAAATACATATCTTTCTTGAATCTACTTAGTATGCTCTATTTTTCTTCTACCTTCTTGAACACATAGGATAGCTGATTTAATGCCCTCATCATCAATTACACTATTTGTCTCATTTCTGGGTCTGTTTACCTGTCTAATATTTTTTCAGATGACAGATTATATTTTCCTGCTTCTTTGGATATCAGATATTGTGAATTTCACTTTGTTGGACACTGGATTTTTAAAAAATTTTCCATAAATATTTTTCATCTTTGTCCCCTGGATGCAATTAAATTACTTGGAAAAGGTTTGATATTTTTATGTGTGTGAGACTTGCTTTAATGTTTTGTTAGATGAACCAGAGTAGCCTTTATTCTAGGGCCACTTTTACCCCAACAATACAGAGGCAATGCTGTTCTGAACACTCTACATGCTACTCATGTATTGTGAAGTTTTCCACTCTGCTGGTAGAACCACAAAGTATTTTCAGTTCTGTGTGAACACCAAGGATTATTCTGTATGTGTTTTATTTGGGGGGGTCTTACACACACATTGTGATCGACATTGAGCTGAAGACTAGAAAGGGTTTCTCTGCAGAGCTCCCAACCTCTCTTACTCTGCCTTCTGAACTTCAGTTGCTTGTCTTCACCTCATGGAGATTTAAGATCTGCCTGGGTTTCACTTTCCTGTGCTTTCACCTGAAAACTCTCCAGGGAGCCAACTGGTGCCATTTTAGATCTCACTCCATTTATTTCTTCCCTTGAGAATCAGTGTCCTGTACCTGGTGTCCAATGTATGAGAAACATTGTTGAGTGTATTTCGTCTAGTTTATTAGTTGTTTTAGGTGTGAGAGTAACATCACTCCCTCTTACTACATCTTGGTCAAATCTAGAGTTTTATTCTAAAGACTTGGGTTTATCTTATTCTTACTATAAAGGTGATGCAATTCATATAAAAAGTATCATGATTAAAAATAATTTCAAATACCATTGCTTCCACTTTGTGGAAAATTAGTTGAAGGGCAGAAGGGTTGTGGGACACTAGAGTGTATTTACAAAATTATTGTCTAAATAGGAAATAATAAGTGAGAGCTTGTATCCTCAACTAAGATATTAAATATTCAATCTCACAACTTATACTCTCTAACTTATTGCATCTCATACCAGTATCATTAATACTTCAGAATCCAGAAAAAAAGTCACATACCTACAGCCACAAAGTCAACAAAAAACACACTGGGGAAAGAACACCCTATTCATTAAATGGTGCTGGGAAAACTGAATACCATAGGTAGAAAAAAGAACTAGACCCTGATGTCTCACCATAAACAAAAAGTTAACAAAATGATGAATTAAAGTCTTAAATGTAAGACCTGAAACTATAAAAATTTCAGAATGAAACCTAGAAAAAACTCTTCTGCCCATTGTCCTAGGCAAAATGTTCATAACTAAGACCTCAAAAGCAAATGCAACAATAACAAAAGTAGATCAATGGGACTAAATTAAACTAAAATGTGTCTTCACAGAAAAAGAAATAAGAGAATGAATAGACAACCAACAGAATGGATGAAAATATTTGCAAACTATGCATTCAACAAAGGCCTAATATCCAGAATCTACAAGTAACTCTAACAAATCAATAAGAGAAAAATAAATCAAAAAGTAGACAAAGAACATAGACATTTTCCAAAAGAACACATACAATTGACCAAAAGGCATATATTTTTTTTAAAATCACAGCATTACTAATAATCAGAGAAATGCAAAATAAAACCACAATAAGATGCCATCTTACACCAGCCAGAATGGCTGCTACTAAAAAATCAAAAATTAGTAGATGTTGTTGAGGATTCAGAGACAAGGGACTATTTAGGCACTGTTAGTAAGAATGTAAATTAATACAACTTCTATTGAAACAGTATGGAGATTTTCAAATAACAAAAAATAGAACTACAGTTTGATTCAGCAATCCCATTACTGTGTATCTACAGAAAAAAAAATCATTATATCAAAAAGATACCTGCACCTATATGTTTATCACAGCACTATTCTCAATAACAACAATATGGAATCAACCTAAGTGTCTGTCAGTGTTGTCTGCAAAAAGAAAATGGAATACCACTTAGCCATAAAAAATGAAATCATGTATTTTGCAGCAACAGGAACTGGAGAACCGTTATCTTAAATGAAATTGCTCAGGAACAGAGTCAAATAGTACATGCTCTCAATTACAAGTGACAGTTAAATAATATGTACACATGGATATAGAGAGTGGAATAATAGACATTGAAGTCTCAAAAAAGTGAGAGGGTGAGAGGAAGGTAAAGTATGAGAAATTAACTAATGGATAAAATGTACACCATTGGGGTGGTGGTTACATTAAAAGCCCCGATTTTATCACTATGCAAAATAGCCACATAACAAAAATGCAGGTGTACCCCCTACATCTATTTTTAAAAGTGAACACTTTCCTTCAACATATTTTTGCTTTACACAGTCTCCTTACTAGACTTCACATTTCTATTCCTCTCGGTGTATTTCTACCACGTCATATTTCTCATCTAAGCACAATAGTACAACTGCTTCCTACAAACCAGAAATGTACATTGCTTATTAGCAAGTCGAAGTGAATTTTTTCCCAGATTCTAGGATTTTAGAAACAAAAAGCTAGTGTCCCTAGAGGGGGGTGGGGAAGGAATTCATACACAGTGATGTGTTTATGAGATTCTTATGTGTTCACGAATATAAAACAGTAAGGAAGTTTTCAGTAAGTCCCAGAAATCAACCTATAATTAGTAATGACACATATGGGAGGGTCTGGATGTGTCTTTGAAAACTCAGTAAGAAAGTATTTAATGACGTTTCCTTACGCCTATAAAACTTTCCAAAGCATTGCACATCTAACAAGATCAATGCCACAAAGTGAGTTAGATTTTATTGGGTGAGCTAACAATTTCCTGTGAAATGAGAACTTAAGGACTGTGCTTATTACATCAAACTATTCAGATAATAAATAAAGTAATTTAGGTAACTGCCCTTGTTGCTCTGACCTGAGGTTTGTGAAATTCTCTCTACCACTACCATTTTCATTGCTCAGCAAATGACCTCATATACTTTTGTAGCAACAAAGTTGAGAGTTAGTTTTCTTTATTTCTCACTACTAGTTTTTTGCATCCACTCTTGTACCCTTACTCCATTTTTGAATATCAACTCATCTCTGACTGCTATGTTTCCTATTCACATTTCATCCTTTTAGATATTTTTAGATTAAAAAGTCATCTTGGTTGTATTCTTTTTTAATAACTTAATTCTCAAATTATATTTCCCCAAGAATTTTAAATTGCATATATGTCCACATATATATACACATATGCATATATACACATATACGTATATGCACATTTATACATGTATATATAATTTTTAATACTAGAAAATGACTTCCCCTAGTGGAAAAGTGTAATTTTCTAAAGCAGTGAAGATACATGGACTGAACCTAGTTCACATGTTTTCTGTTCTATCTTTGCTGGTTTTTGTCTTGATGGAGCATTTAGTTTACAGGTCACCACATTTCTTATAATTTCTAATGTCCTATCACAAGGTGCTTTACACCAGACTGGACTCTAGATATCTGATTTTTTAAAAAACTTCACTGTATATTACATTAAATATAAAACATCTCTGATAAAATGCCAATGTAAATTTGGTTATAAATTTAAGTTCTTGATCCCATATCCCATTTATTAGCACTAAGTATGTGTTGCTCATTGCTTTATAGATTGGGGATACAATAAATAAAAGACTAAGAATACTCCTACTTTCAAAATACCCCTACCCAAAAGAGATAAAGAAAAAAATAAAACGTAAAAGTTATTCTTTGGCAAAAATAAAACTATTTATAAAATGTGTGTTACTAGCCAAGTATTCATAACAAAATTGGTAATTATAAAATATCTATGTTGGTGAATTAAAAAAAGAAGAACCAACTCAAATCGACTACCAAGCTGTATAACTTAAGTGACTAGACAAAGAAGGGCAATATAAATCCAAAGTTAACTGAAGAAAGGAAAAAAATAATGATGAAAGCAAAAACACATGAAATAAAGTCTAGAAAAACAATGGAAAAAAATCAACAAAACCAAAACACAGCTTTTCAAAATTGGTGAAACTTTACATATATTGACTAAGAGAAAAAGAAAGCTCTCAAATTACTAAGATCAGAAATAAAAGTTATACATTAATAGTAATCTTACCGAAATTTTAAAAAAATAAGATAATACTATAAACAATTGTATGCCAACTCATTAGATTAACTAAATAAAATGAATAAGTTTCTGGAAACACATAATCTTCCAAAATTTAATTGTGAAGAAATAGAAAATCTGAATAAAACTATAACTACAAGATTTAATCAGCAATCAAAACCACCTAGTGAAGAATAGTTCTTGCTCAGATGACTTAACTGGTGAATTCTGCCAAACATTTAAAGAATAATTAAAACCAATTTTTCCCAAATATTAAAAAGGTACACTGCCTAAGCTTTCTCTATGAGGCCAGTATTATCCTGATAGTAAAGGCAGGTAAAGAGAGTATACAAAAAAGAAAACGATAGACCAATAACTCCTATGATTATTGATGCAAAAACTGCTCAACAAAATACTAGCAAACAGTATTCAGCAGCATATTAAAAGGAT
Organism: Ateles fusciceps; assembly: GCA_036589455.1. Lineage (NCBI taxonomy): Eukaryota > Metazoa > Chordata > Mammalia > Primates > Atelidae > Ateles > Ateles fusciceps. The sequence goes on along the minus strand of JAZHEH010001005.1, from coordinate 10,852,085 downwards.
CATATACCATGACCAAGTGGGATTTATTCCTTGTCACAAGAATGGTTCACCATATACATTTCAACCAACAAAATGCACTAAATTAGAAAAACAAAAGGGAGGAAAAAAGCTCATGATCATCTCGATGCAGAAAAGATATTTGGCAAAATTCAACATGACTTTCTGATAAAAACACTCAATAAGCTTGGAACAGAAGGAAGCTTTTTCAACTTAACATAGGCCATGCCTGACAAACTCACAAGTGATATCAAACTTGGTGGATAAAGAACGAAAACTTTTTCCTTAAGATGAGGAACAAGATAAGGATGCCTATTTTTACTACTTCTATTAAATACAGAATTGGAAGTTCTAGCCAGAGAAACTAGGTAAGAAAAAGCAATAAAAGACATCCAAATTTGAAAGGAAGAAATTAAATTATTTCTGTTTGCAGACGACATGATCTTATATGCAGTACCCTAAAGATTCTCTAAAAGAACTTTTAAAGCTAATAAAAATATCAAAGTTGCCAGATACAAAATCAATACACAGAAATCACTTGTGTTTCTCCATATTAACAACCCCAAAAAAGGAAATTAGAAAAGTTCACTTACAATAGCATCAAAAAGATTAAACTACTTAGAAATAAATTTAATAGAAGAAGTGAAAGCCTTGTACATTGAAAACTACAGATTCCATCCTCTCCCACTGTCCTCGTAGATCTCAGTCCTTTGGTGTGGGAGGAGTGGCAGTGGCCAGGAAGCTCAGCTAGACCAAGGCTCTTGGCACACTGGGGCCTGCAGGCACCCAGCACTTGTCCTTCCCACGGCAAGGACTACCAAGAGATGATCAATTCAGCCCAGTGAAGGTGCGGTGAGGAAGAGCCTAAATCTGCCTTGTCAGCTGAACCTGCTCCTGCAAAAGTGGATGTGAAGCCAAAAAAGGCATCAGGAAAGGATAAATCTTCAGGCCAAAAAAAGTGAAAAGGGGAAAGAAGGAGCAAAGAGAAAACAGGCCGAAGTTAGCCAGAAACTAAATATTTACCTGCATAAAATGGAGAAACTAAAACCGAGAAGAGTCCAGCTTCGAATGAAGCCAGAGAGAAAGAAGCCAGGTCTGATTAATATCATATCCCATGTCTTATCAGTGGTCCTTGTCTCTCTTCTTGTACAATCCAGAGAAATATTTTAATCAACTGTTTTGTAAATGCAAGTTTTTAAATAGCTCTAGAAACATTTTTAAGATGGAGGGAATCCCACCTCATCCCGTTTTTTAAGTGTAAGCTCTTCTTTTTTTAAGAGGTGAGATCATTCACTGATAGGTATTTTTGGTTACCACCAGAAACTAATATGGGATATTGAATTATGGGAGGCTTTTACTATCTTAGATGTCAGGTTAACATTCCATATATGGGAGGTTAGTTTTTATATCCTCTAATACAAAACATACACTAAATGGCAATATGGAGTCACAATCCTGCATTTAATGTCTTCAACATTTTAAATTATGTAAATTCTCACGTTGTTATTTTGTAGAATTGTTTGTTTGTTTCCTAAAGAAAGCCACTCCTTGATTATGGCTCTCTCTGTCAGAATTGTATATACTCTGTAACATCTTTTTGGTCATGGTAGTCCTGTTTTCCTAACAATTTTGTCAATGTGCTGTGAAAGATTAAAGTTTTGAATACGTTGTATGTATGCAATTAGATTGTGAATTGGTGACTCGTATGTAATAGCTTATCAACCTGTGAACATACTTGGATTTTATAGCCTCTTAAGGAAAACTTGCCTCCAAATTTTAAGTTAGAAAGCCACTGGAATAACTTTTTTAAAAAAATTACAGTGCATGGCTTTTTAGATTTTCAGTATGTTTCTTAAGAATTGTGTACAAATTGAAATGTCTTTGTACTGATCTTCAACACATCCAATAAAATATCAGTTATGAAAGAAAACTACAAATCACTTTGATAGAAACTAGAGAAGACAAAAATACATCACAAAACACCTTCCACTCATGGATTGGAAAGCTTATTGCTAAGCTGGCAATACTAATCTAAGTGATGTACAATGATTCCCAGCAGGCACACAACTCTGCTTTATTATTTGCATTCTTTGAGTATGTTCATCACATCTAAATGGGTAGCTGTAGTGAACTAAACTGGGCCATTAAGGGTACCAGTTTTTATTAGCTCTAAATCTCCTCCAGCTAAAGCAGGGGAAATCTGTTCTGCCTATATCTCCCTTTATTCAAACTACAGAACTGAAATGAACTAACATTTTTATAAGTTACTGGTGCTAAAGCTAAAAAAAAAAAAAGGGAAAGTCCAAGAAAGAAAAAGCCAGCTCATTAGATGTCCAGTTGAAAGTTAGCCCATTTTAACACAGGCCTTCTCAGGATTAAACAGTAGTCCCATCACAAAATTAGCATAATAATGCACATATTGGAAATTATGGCTGATACATGTCACCCTCTTTAAACATTCACTTAAGGCTCTAATACTTTAATATTTTAAATACTTCTATTTCTGATATTGCCAATTATGTAAGATCAATCTGTCTAACATCTACATCCAAGTCACTCAATTTATCATAATTTTGTGGTATATAGTTTAGAAAATGGGATTGATACTAACTATCTTAAATTTAAATTCAGACTTTACAACACACTAACTATATGGTCATGGACAAATCATTCAAATATTGATACCTCAGGTACCTCTTTTATAAAATGGAGCTACAAGTTCACAAGTATTACTAAATTTAAATGTGACAATTTACGTGTGCTATATTGAGTAAATGCGTTAGTTGGCCATATAGTGATAAGTTATTTCAATGTTTATCTTAGTTATTTTTTCCTGTGACCTTTTTTTCATGTTGTACCCTTTTTAACTGTGTGTGTGTGTGTGTGTGTGTGTGTGTGTGTGTGTGTATTTTGCTTCAAAAAATCTTCACATTGTCATAGACAGACAGGCAGGGTCCACAAAACCCCTTTCACCCAAGCCTAATCATTTACACACCACATCATTTTTGTCATGAATTTACCTTCGAAAACCAGTAAGAGAAGAAGAGATAAGAAAGATTTGTCTTGGCATCAACTGCAGAGGAGGAATAGGGACAGTTAATGGTAAAGTTTTGGTATGATTCAATTTTCACAATGCTTCCACTGTCATCTGAAGGTGTAATAATGAATATGGATGTTGAGTTTAAATAAATTATCTTTTTATGCTTTGAAGTTTGGATACAAACCATACGTGAAACAGCGTGTTTTGTCCTGGGTATCACAAAAATGAGGAACATAAACAATTGTTTACAGAATGTCTCTGTATGTGTTTTGCCATTTTAAAAAATGTTTTTTAATAAAAAATTTCAAACATACAGCAATGTTAAAAGAATTTTACAGTGAACACCTGTAAGCCTAGATTTTATCATTAATATTGTATCATACTTGTTTTTTAATTTATTTTATTCCATGTGTGTAAGATATACATGTTTTAATATACACACACATAATGAAATGATTGCTACACACAAATTTATGTATTCATCACTTTCCATAGCTTCTTATGTGTATGTGTATGAAGAGCACCCAAAATCTATTCTCTTAGCAAATTTTCAGCATATGATACAAAGTTATTAACTATAGTCCTTACGCTATAGATTACTCTCTCTACTTATTCATTCTACCTAACTACAAATTTGGACCCTTTAGCTACATTTTCCCATTTCCTCCCATCTCTAACCCTGATAGCTACCATTCTACAGTTTCTATTTATTCAACTTGGTTTTTTTGCATTCCACATATATATTGTCACATATCTATCCCTCTGTCTATCCATTCATCCATCTATAATGCCACTCAACATAAATTGCAGACATCAGCATCTTCCTTTAAAAACTTCATTATATATGTCATAGTACTTTATTAAATGTTTATTGTCTTTTTGGTATAAAATTTGCAAACTACAATATGCATAAATCATAAGTGTGCGTTCACTGAGGTTTGAAAATGTGATTATCTCTGTAGCCCAAATCCCTGTATTTTGACTGTTGATTTCTTTTTTATGTGACTTACTGCTTCTTCTGAGAAATGTATGTCATCTAGTCTTCTGTGGTTTGGTTTTCTGTGCTTTCTCTTCATTTCAAAAGAATAGCTCAGAACTAGACAAGGGATAGTTTATGACAATTTTCAGATATAGTCCCTGACATAAGCCTTAAAATAAATGGTGCAATTAAGATTCAGATTAGAGATTTGTATGAGAAAAGAAGAGTTAGGCAGTGTGGCAGATGACACAAGAGACATTTCAGACAGGCAAAGACACAGTGGTGAAACTGAACCTTTTGTGTGGAGGATAACTGATAGAAATTTGGTCTGACCAGCGGGGAGGGTTCCAGTAGGAGATATAAGTACTTGCATCAAGGCCCTACATGTTGGCTCATGCCTATAAACACAGCACTTAGGAAGGCCAAGGGAGGATTACTTGAGGACAGTAGTTTGAGATCAGCCTGGCCAACAGGGTGAAACTCTGTCTCTATTAAAAATACAAAAATTAGCTGGGCGTTGTGGTGGGTGCCTGCAGTCTCAGCTACTTGGGAGGCTGAGGCACAAGAATTGCTTGAAGCAGGTAGGTGGAGGTTGCAGTGAGCTGAGATCTCACTACTGTACTCCAGCTTGGGTGACAGAGTGAGACCTTGTCTTAAAAAAAAAAAAAGTACTTTCACCAATGCACAGTGATTCTATTATCAAACTATACATAATTTTCTACACGTTTACATTAGAAGTAGCTAAATTGTTTCAGGGAGTAGAAACTAAAGAAGAGAATTGGACTTACTTCTAATGAGCATGGAATTTAGTCTACAGACAAAGCAAATGGGAGGGTGGAGAGAAACAGCTGAGATGAGGATTTCCAAAAGTTGTAAATTTAAAGATACACATTTTTAGACTAGGTAATAGAACACAAAATATCCTGATTGGTGAAAACAATATAATGCTGAAACTGATGACAGAGCTTAATAATAACAGCTACTAACTTCTTGGCTTTTGTTATATATTAGTGATTAAGTGCTTTACATGCATTATATCCTCAGTCTTCATCATGCAGTGAGAAGGTAGATACTGTTGTCTTTATTTTTCAGATGAAGAAATAATGATACAAAGAATTCTAAATGACTGGCACAAAGGTATATAACTTACATCAGAGCCATGATTCACATTCTGGTCTGTGTGACTTGAGGATGTCCTCTCTTATCAATGCTGTACCCAAAGTATACGTTATGTCTTAATTTTTATCCATCAAGGGGAATAATCTTTAACCATGGAACAGAATGCTCATATAGTTTTCCTAACATAATCTAATCTATTTTCTGGCTCTTTATCTAGATATTGGATACATCGCTCAGTCTGGCCAGGTCAGTCTTCTTTAATTATGTGCAATTAGGGGTAACATCTATGTGCATAAAATATATTTGAGATTTTAAAAACAGAAATATAATCTTAATATTCATTGTTAGAAATACATTTCATGTATCAAGGTAAAAGAAAAAATATTAGCAATAGCTACAAAGTCTTTCGTGAATCAGGATCATTCCTCTTTGCCATCTTCTATTATTTGCCTATTTAGTCATCCTATTCATTCACCAATGCCTTCTTGCTAAACCTTGAACAAAACAAGCATACTCCACCACCTTAATGGCTATTTTTTAGCTTCTCCTTTTGCTTTTCTCCAATTTATTTACTTGGCCAATTTCTTCATCTCTAGGTCTTCCAATAAAAACTGCTGGAACCAACTGATTTAGTACTGCAAATGGTTACCATCTTTCCCCAGGTATTTTTAATCCATATTAATATATTCTGCTTATTTTTTTCTAATAGCCTTTATCACCTTCTATCTTATTATGCCCTTTATTATTATACTTATTGTTTTAGTCTCTTTCCTCCTGCTGGAATCTAAACCTCATTAGGTTTTGAAGGGTCATTGGCCCTTCTCACTTCCATCCACACTGTATCCCAGGCACCTAGAACAGAGTCAACCACAGAGTAGGTCCCAGTAAATGTTTGTTGTTGGATATTGCAGCTAGAGATGTATTCTGTCTGAGTTTCCCCAGTAAAGTGTTATTTATAAAAGCATGCTTTGCTACATGAAAATACTCAAAGAAAGAGTTCTCAATACTTCCATATGAATGTTCAGAATGAGATATATATGTATCAAACTGCAGATCTCCATAGGGTTGAGGCAGCTACATAGAGGTTGAACTTGTTATCAAAAAGAGCTGTGCTTTAACCTTCAGTATTCTTTTAACTGGAGCTGTTTATTGGCAAGTGACTGATTTTACTGAATATTTACCATTTGTTGTATATTTTGTTGTTTCTTCCTGGTAAACCTTATGATATTGCTATTATAAAAAACAAAATACTGTATGTTTTTAGATATTATATAGTCCAAATTTTCCATTCCAGATGCATTAAAAAAACTATGGCCTGTAGAGAACAAATGCCTTACTTTTATATAAAATGTTTTTTTCTGAAATTGGAAAGAATAAATATTATGTGATCTAATAAATGATAGATTTTTTTTAAGTAACTGTGAGTGTAACATATGGTCATGTAGCCAAAATCCTTCATTATAAACATGCAGATTCTAAGAATAAAAGAAAGAAAGGGATTTTCCCAAGATCTCACAGTGACTGGATGATCAACCTAGATCAGGAAAACAGGTTTCTTGATCCAAGCTTAACCCAAGTCAATTATTCTATGTTGTATGTATATATTTTCTTGATTTCAAAGTAAGAACACAGTAAATGCTTTTGCAGAATTTACTTTATTGACAAGTAAATCAAGAGAAATAGACATGCATTGAACTCCTCAAGACCCAGGCAGAGTAGGTACGTCTTTATGAATTAAAGGGATCCACTAGCAAAAGTATAAGCAGAAGTGAGAAAAGAAGGCCACAAGAGCTGGCAAGTCACCAAGAAACATTGGCTCTAACTCAGCATTTTCCAGGATGCTTTAGGTTAATCTTCCCACCACTTTTCCTATAAAAAAGAAAGGCAAATATATGCTCAGTGCAATATCATAAGAATTCACCACAGAGTTTGGAAACAGGTTTAACAGTCCATTTAATTATTTGATTCTATAAATTCCATGTCTATAATTCATAAGATGTTAATTAAATGCACTCAGAGGTGACATCTGGCCTAGGTGTGGAAAGTATGAATCTTAAACAAATCTCAGAGTTTTGATAAGTCTTAGACTTTTTGGCACCAATTACTCATTCTCCAAGAGTAAATATGTATACAATTGAAAAAGGTAGAGGTCACAGGAGAAATAATGTCAAAGAGACTATAGTTCGTTTCCGAAAAAGATGTAAGAAGTTAAACCAGGTATTTGACATTTTATAGCAAGCAATACATTCAAGCCCTCTCAGTAATATGCATCTATTAATTCAGATATCATATTATACCACTGACTTTACTCCTGAGTAAAATTTGGTATTAATTAGTCAGATGTATTATATATAAGTGTAGACATGTGTTCATGATATATTGATATTGCAAATTTTAATTATAAATAAATGAAAACATTAAAATATATCAAAATTAATAAATATAAGTTATAATGTATAAGATGTATACATTATATGTCTCAGAGAAGTTTTAAAAACTTCTCTAAGACAATCAAAATTAATAACAATAAAATGATTATGTTTTCCAATAATTTAGTATGTAATTTTTTTGTTGCTTTTGACCCATCTGTTTTCAGTCAAATTGCCTGAAGCTTATTTCTTCAGTCTCTATGGGGAGGTATTTCTAGAATGCCTCAGAAAAGCATTTTAGTCTTATTCTGGAAGTTTGTGTTTGCAAGAGTCAGCTTTGATTAATATAATACTTACACCACAGCCTTACAGAAGGCACATTTATTGCCATATGTCTGGCCATCAGAGCCACAGTGTGGGTTAGATTCCCGAGTGCAGTAGATCTTGGGGTCCTGGAACTCACCACAGTCAAACTACCAAAGTAAGCAGAGTGACATTGACATCAGTGCATTCTAAGAGACTGTCCTTCAGAACAGAAACTTTCGACAGCAAAATTTAAAAATCATACATAAACAGTTGTGACATAAAGCATTCTGAAATATAAAATAGCTCTCCTTACCTAATATATTCTACTTATCTATTTAAGTATTTATTGTACCTAAGTAGAATACATTAAATATAATTGAGACATTTTCTTTTAGTCACAGGAACCTCATTACAAGGAATAGAGATTGTATTCAGGAGTAAATTAATGATGTTGTCAAATGCTATATGGGTAAAACCTTTTGCTCTAACATTAAACTGCTCCAACTGGGAGTGGTTTTTGGTCATGAAATGACTTTTTAAAAATTATATGTGCTCTAACAGCATTCCTTCCATATTGCTATCAAAACATGGATGGACCTTAGGAGCGGCACCAGACATCACCTGATGCTCACTACTTATCCCTATGGATGCAATATCCATCCATTAGCTCTTGAAAACAAAATTCTAATGTGTTTATGTATATACACATAAACTAATATGTATATATATTTAGGATATATATATGGATATATATAAAGTATATCTCTAAAATATATATACCTTGTATATCCACATATATATACTTTATATATTCATATATATAAAGTATATCTCTAAAGTATATATATAGATATGGATATATATTTATATATAAAGTGTATCTCTATAGTGTGTGTGTGTGTATATATCTCTCTGAAGTGTATATATGTGTGTGTGTATACTTTACATATATACTTTATCTGTAAAGTATATATATATATATATATATATATATGTATACACTAAAACAGGGTAAGATAATAAAAAGACATTAGATGTATCTACAATTTTAGTTACTTGGAAGGCTGAGGCAGGAGGATGTCTTGAGGCTAGGAGTTTGAGACTAGACTGGGCAACATAGCAAGACCCTATCTCTAAAATGTATATACACACACACACACACACACACACACACACACATATATATATTTGTGTGTGTGTATAGTCCTCTTTTTATTACCTTGACCTGTTTTAGAGCCTGTGGAATTTGAACTTTTGTGCTTACTACAATCATTTAGTAATGGCTGCCTAAGTTTCTGTGTTTAAAATGATTATAAGGTTGCACTATTGTTGAGAACATATGTTATGACTGATTAATAATTATTATGGGCTCCACAGTAGGAATGGCAGCACCTGTGCCACTAACATATCCTTTTAACTATAGTTGTTTTTCAAAAGTAGTTTGGGGTTTTAAGATTGTCTTCAACACAATGTCAATTGAGTCCATATTTGGTGTGCAAATGACATTTGAGCCATTATTTCAAGAGTAACGACAGTATGCAATAGGTTAAGCTAAACTCTTCCAAATAGAAGTGTGGAATGAAGTGACATTTAGACATGGAGAAAGGAAACTTGCTTTATCTCTATCCTAGTTCCATTAAAGTGACACTGCCTTGTGCTTATCAAGTGCTTCATAATATTCAAGCTACTTTCATATAGATTATCTCAGTTGAGCCTAGCAATAACCCTGAGAGGTATATTTTTGAGTAATATTACATTAACCAGTTGATAGGTGAAAATATTGATCTTCAGGAAAATTAAATGGCTTGCCAATGCTTGAATATACTTCTTCTAATTACTGTTTCAGAACTTCCAACAATTTACTATGATTGATTTCTATTACATCCTCACTGAGAAAATTAAAGACCAAACATCACTACGTACCCTTGACCACACTTATAGTCAGAGCATGTAAGCTGCGTTAAAATAGCTTACTAGGTTTAATGTACCACATGAGGACTATAGGTAAAATTGTACTGTATTTAGGATTCATGCTAAATAAGTACATTTTATCTTCCTTTGTCATATTTTTTAAATGAGGAACTGTGAAATGATTGATATGTAATTTTGCTTCATTACAGTAACCCTTTACTATTTTGCATATACCATAACATTACGTTGTATACCTTAAATATACACAGAAACATTTATTGTAAAAATAATTAATTAAGGAAATATATGAACATTGGCAAGAAGACTCGCTCATTTGAGATGTCAGCAAACCATTATATGCTGACACAGTTCTGCAAAGGTTTGCATAGAAAACTTTCAGCAAAAAAAATCATACAATTAAGTTTAAAAAAGTATTACAACATATATCATGTTTGAGGTATTTGAGACTATAAAATACACATTTTTGTTGAAATATGACATCTTACACTATTGAGATTGAGTGGTATAATGCTTACCAGAAATCTCGTTAAGATTCTGATAGATAGAAGATATCTAGCCTTTTTATAGTCCCTTCTACGGTCCCAGTTTTCCCCAATGCCCTGAAAGATAACTCCATTCTCTCATACTACCTCTAGAATAGTAATCTTTCCATTAGATCTCCAAATGGAAAAAAGGCTGAGAAATCTTGACAAAATTATATGTCATGGCGTACCTTTTTTTTCAAAAGCCAATGTATTTTATATTTAAGTCACTAATGTACACATTTACAACTCTATGCTGTGTTAAGACATACTGTGAACCACAGTATCAACACTGATTTTTTTTTATTATTCCACAAACACCCAATGGGTAACTAATACCCAATGGGTAACTAAGACACAGTACTCGAGTGCTGGTATAGAAAAAGAAATAGTTATGAAATGTCTCAATAAGTCAGTGTGTTATCCGCATTAGGGAAGTAAGAGAAGCACATAGATAATTACAACGAAATGCATGATAAATGTCACAGTGAACACGCACAGGCAATCTAAAAGCTGAGCAAAGGGCATCTCAATCAAAATATATCTGTTTCCAGAGTTCCTGGAGAATAGAAACAAGAAAATCTATTACATAAAAAAAGACGCCCTCTTAAAACACCTTCCCTTGGCAATCAGGCATCTAATCTTGTGATCCAGTCTCTTTTTTACTTTAGAAAATAAATATGAAAGTGGAACCTGAAAAAGGCATTCACTTTCACAGTTTCTAGACACTGCATTTCTCCCCCACACCCAAGTATTTTCTACCTCAGCCCCCTGGAAGAAGACTAGGAAGAGCAAAGCATTTCAATAAATGAAAGAAAATAATCAACTGACATATGAACAAACTTACATAAAACAGATACAAATCACACTCTTAAATTTTAGTGGCCTTTGATGATCTCTGAAGTAAGCTGAGAATCATGTTTTAGAACCTGTTCTGCCAATGGACACATTGCAGCATTTTTTCGCAGTCAATGGACTGTGTTATCTTAAACAAAGGACTTCAATGCCTGTACCTCAATTTCTTAATCAAAAAACAACAAACAAGCAAAAAACACTTGTTCATGTCTCATTTTCAGATTCCCAAGGTTTTTATAAGGATCAAACGTGGTCGTATAAAAGTTGTAGAGAGTTAGTATACAATATTTGAAATAGTTCTGGATTAGGAGTGTAGAAAGTAACCTTCTTATTACAGGTCCATGCTAACTACAGTAGCTCTAAAACATCTCCGTAACTCTTACAAAATGGTTAACACCATGAGATTAAATGGTATCCTGGGGCTTTTCCAGCTTTGATGGTTCAAGATTTATCAATGAATACTTTCAGCGATGTGTTTTAAATAAAGTTCTTATGTCCTTACCTTTGGCTGGGTGAAGAGAAATAGCAACTTCTGCCCAAATTCTTCCTCATTTAATTTTAGACAACCCTCTAAACTCACTGTGTGAGACATTTTAACATGGTGGCTGGGCAGGAGAGGACCACTCTTTGTGTGCCCCAGGGGTTGGAGAAGGTGCAGAATCCTTCTGGAAATTTGAACTTACATGGTCATTGAGTCAACTAAAGACTCAGGATTATTCATACTTCAGTCTAGTGTTTTAGTTTTACAAATAAAGCCAATGAAAATTTGCAATTACACAAACATGGATTTGGGATAGAGGACTGCATCTCTTCTTTTATTACTGACAAACACTACCTATGTGGTTAAATCATCTCCATTCTTTACCATGTCTGTTTTCCTAACTGCTACCAGGCTTGGCTTCCCCCTCACCCTTATTTCCCTTCCCTTTCTACTATACTAAAACTGCTCTCAGAAATACAGAATACATCTACTGGTTGTTTTAAAACTTTCATGAATGCTTTATGATATGTGTGACTCTTGATCACTCCAGCCTTTTTGAAACTCTTTCCAGACTTTCATTGTATATTAGTTCTCTGGTTGCCTGTTTTTTCTCTTCTTGTCTTTTCTTTTTCCCTCCTGAGTATTAATTATAGTCATTTCCTAGATAGTTTAACATACTTGGTTTTCTCTTCCTAATGACATACACTTTTCCATATGGCACTGAATAATCCCAGACTTTTTTTTTAAGCTGATTTTTATAAATATCTCAAACTCTAACTTTCAATGGTTGGATATCTATCTATCTATATATCTATTATATTATATCTATTATAGAGTTAGATAGATATGATACCTTTTACTAAACAATTTCATTTATACTTAAGACATTTATGTGCAAAATACAACCCTTTCCTTCCAAACTAGTTTTGTAATCCATTTTTTCCATTTTTCATGATAGCAGCATTTTTTCAAATTCTCCAACCCTCCCTCAGATTGAAACATTGCCACTTATTTTCCCTTGTAGGTGTTACCTTCTGTGTGTTGCTTTACCTCATTTTCTTTGCCAGTTCCAAATTTACTACCTATATCAGTCCTCAACATTTCTTGTCTGGACCAATACAATGAGTTTTATTCTCTCGTCCTCCTTTTCCTCCTAATTTCAAATTCTTCCTGTGTGTGGACATGTTATCTTATTTGAAACTAATGTACTTATCATATTATTGCTTAATAAGTGAGAATAGTAATTACTACCTTACATTTGCTTAAAAAATTGTACTGCTCAAAGATCTTTCACATGCACTACACAATGTCTCTCTATTGCTGATTAAAGGTACTATGCAGCCATGGAAAGCTCACTCCATATGGATTCAGTAGTCCTGAAGTGTTGACTTCACAGCCTTACTGCTGTTGGTAGGCTTAAGTCAATTAGACCTCGTTTCTAAGGCTTTAGTTTTTTAACTTGTAATTAAGTTATAGGTACTAGATAACATTTCCAACTTGTATTTAGATATTATAATTTTAAGTAAAATCAAGCTAATTAGGAAAAATGAAAAACCTCAAACTCATTATAGTCACAGAACAGTGTTTTACCAATTAAATGAAAATTCCACCAATTCTTATCTTAAAATACAAGCAAAAATAAACAAGTATTCTGAAAAGTATTGTAACAGAAAATGGTTGTCAATCATTGCTTTTAAAAGCTATGTTCTGTTCATTTCAATTTGGACTATTCATCTAAACAGCTCTTTAAGGATATGGTTCCCAAATTCAGAGCCTGATAGGAAAATATAAAAATATTAAAGGCAGCACAGAAAGTGATTCAAAAAGCAAAATGTATTCAGTCAAAGGACTAATGTTATTCTGAAAATATGTCTTTTAAACATATTGGTACTATACAACAATTTATTTAATGAAACACCAGTGATGATAAATAGTAGTTTTATTTTACTCTTATTGTTATTGTGTTATTTAAGCCATCTCCTTGACAAATTAAAGAGTTGTTAGCATATTAGTCATTTACATTTACAGGGAAAATTTAACTGGAACATGATTTGCAAAAGGCTGGCAACATGATTTTGTTTAGCTTGAATAATCTTTTCAAATGAATGTGATATTTTTTAAAGTCCATAATTCAGATTGCAAACTGTAGTTTCCCATCATATGTCTCATCATGAAGAGAATTCTTGGCATGAGAAGAATGACTTGAGTGTAGGAGGAAATCTTACTTCCTTTTGTCTTGGCTGGATCAGACATGAGCAAGCATGCTCCTAATGATAGTTTCAATGTCTTTTGCTGGCATTGAAACTTCCACCCTCCCTCCAGGTAGGCAAAATAGAAATGGCAGCCTCGGTGCCATCTAAAAGCATAGGAGCTTCCCTGTCATTTATATATGAGTGAACAAGAGACAGAAGCCTTATCAGGACAGGCTTGGTTGATAACAATTCAGACAGTTAGGGCAGGAAGGGATTTTAGAGAGTATTTAATCCAAACCTTCATCTGAGTGATGTGGAAACAAAAACAATGAGAAGTGAAGCAACATTTTTCAACTTACACAACAAATAAGTATTAATTAGGACTCCACTCATCTATATTATCTGACTCCAGAGCCAATGCTTTCCAATACAGCTTGCCTCCTCTTACCTAGAGAAAAATGCTCAGGTTTTCTTATGTATAAATGTCATCTGGATAATTACTTAAACTGCAGACTCAAACTTCCTACATCTCTGATTATTATTCAATGTCTTGCATGGTGCCTGGGGATCTGCATATTTAGTAAGCAATCTCGGTGATCCTAAAGCAAGCAAACTGTAAGCCTTTGGCCTATCTAAGCCTAAAATCAGTAAATAGTAAAATTTAAATGAACTTTAGAAAACACTTATAAAAATCTAAGTAATCAAGGTTCAAAGAAGGGAAGTAACTTGTATGTGATTGGGGAAACCAGTATTAAATTCCATATTTCTTAATTTTATGAGTAATGGTCTATATTTTGCCACCTAGTGAGATATGAAATGTGTTGGCTGGATCGTACATCCTTTTCTTGTGTGTTTGTTTTCACATTTAGTATTGACTGTACTATCATGCTTATTTAAACATAATAATACAACTTTCAGGTATACAGTTCATACAACAATGCAAACACACGTGTGTGCATATATTAGACATACACCTAAGTGCGCATGCATGCACACGCACACACACACACACACACAACGCATCATCACTTGTAAGATGTATCCTAATTTCTGAGATGCTAAAATTGAAAAAACAAACAGTCTTATATAATGCAGTGAGTACATCAGGGTTGGAAAAATATTTCCAATGGCTTTGCAAACTCCAATCAGTTAGCGGTATTGTCTAGAAATTGTCACATCAAAGGTACAATAAGGCAAACCAAGGCTAAACTAGAACGAGTGCCAGGACCAAGTAGAAATGCTCAATGTGGACAAGGAACGAGATTAGCAGAACAAATAGCACTTGCATTGACATTGTGTTTGACAGTTAAAACGAAAAAGATAGAAAGACATTGGCAAATTAATTTGGAAAAATCCCAACGATGAAGGTACCTTGTGGTCATTCCAATTTTAAACCAAATAGTATTAAAATTTGAGTGAATACTCTGTGTATCCTCAATACATAGCAATAAACTAATTTGTTGTCTGCTTTCAGTTTCTATTTCTGAGAAAGAAATAACCTCTATTCTAACTTCAGAGAATGTTGATTTTTAATCAATAACTAATACATATATAGCCTTTAATGGTTTGCCAAATACTTTCACACTGTTTACATAATTTAAATATAATTGCAATTTTATTAAGTGAATAATATTATTCCTTTTCTATAGTTGTGGAACTTGCAGCTCAGAGAAGTTGAGTAACTTGCCCAAGATCACACAGTGAAATCAATAAGAGAGCATGAATTTTATCCCAGATACATCCTATTTTTATTTATATTTATTATTCTCTAAAAAATTATGAGAATGTGTGGTTAGGTTATTTTAAACTGAAAAGTGTTTAGTTAAAGAATAATAGTTTCTGCTGATGTCTGCATTTGGTTTGCTTGCTCACTGTTTTTGCTCTGTTACCCATAGACAAATTTCTTTTCAGACAGTGAAGATCAAGCCAAGCACCAGGTAGAAGGAGGACATAAAAATAGGCACTGACCTGTCTTCCTTGACTGAAGACACCTGGAAAAAAAAAAGCACAAAATTCAAACACTGTAATTAATTCATGGGCAAAAAATGTAATTTACAACATCAGGAAATTCCTAATATCTACTCCTGGTACTTGGCCATTTTCAAAAGTTATGACATGTTGTTTTATTTTTCTGTTCCTGCTCACTTCTTAAGGAGGTCATGTAAAGACATGAACCATGAGGAGGCAATAATTGTGGAGGTTAGGGTGGGGTAGAAAAAAAATGGATTAAGGATCTGTAGATTCATGTTACAGTCCTGGCCCAGTCACCAATTTACTCTGGAAATGACCTTATCACCTCTGGTGTCACTTTAGAGAGAGTTGAATTGGAAAGCATCCTCTACCTTAGACATTTCAAGATTCATTTCATGCAGTTCCTCCCAAAAGCCTTTGCCACAGGCAGTTGGGAAAGAGATTACACTTGTTTGTTCTTTGAGTTTGAAATTGCTCAACTTTTAAGTCTTGGCCCAAATGTAAACTAGTAAGAAAGAATTCATTCTTTCCTGAGACTTATTTCTCCTTTTACATCTCTCTAAATTCCTAAAAAAGGAAAAGATCCCACATATATAGTCTTGTTTCTCTCCCTTTTCCTCCCTTTTAATATTTGTATGTGTAATTTTAAATTGTGACTAGTTAGTTCCGTGGTTTAAAATACTGAAATAATAAAAACCCTCAATCCATTCTTGGAATGGGCTGCTTAGTTTTGATCTGTGGCCATTCCAATGGGACTCCTTTCCCAATCACTCTCACATGTAAGCCCAAGGGCACTGCAATGAGAGAGAGTGTGGATTAGCGCAATCTATCTCCAATGATGGCCAATGGAAATTTCTTAAAGCACAATCTCTAATAACAAAGATAAGGAGAAAACAAGTTTCTTTTCTTTTCTTTTTTCTTTTCTTTTTTGTGATGGAGTCTCGCTCTGTTGCCCAGGCTGGAATGCATGTACAGTGGTGAGATCTCAGTTCACTGCAAACTCCGCCTCCCGGGGTCAAGCAGTTCTCCTGCCTCAGCCTCCTGAGTAGCTGGGATTACAGGCATGTGCCACCACGCCCGGCTAATTTTTGTATTTTTAGTAGAGAAGGGGTTTCACCATATTGGTCAGGCTGGTCTCGAACTCCTGACTTTGTGATCCGCTGCCTCAGCCTCCCAACATGCTGAGATTACAGGCATGAGCCACCGCTCCCGGCCAAGTTGTTGTTTTTTAATTTGAAAGAAGGTATCATTCATTTTTTCATCAGTGATTACCGATCTCATTGATTTATAACTAGCAATGTGGGTGATTATTAAAATTACAAATTCTTAGGGCAATCACATAAAAATTCTATACATAAAACCAGAGAGTGCCTGGGCAATCTATATTTTTTAAACACTCTAAGTGGTTTTTATGGCTAGGGACAATTTATTATTAAAATTTTCAGTCAATTTTCCACTGTACAAATCTGTCATCAGAAGAGGAGAGATTTACCTAACGTCTCACATGTAGGAAATGTCAAGGCTAAAACAGGATCGATACTCACAGTGATGGAGTCCAATTTAGTACTCTTTTTATTAAACTTTATTATGGCAATAATGTTAATAGACATATGCTAAACATGTACTATGCCCCAACGACTATGTTAAGCATTGTATGTGCCTTTTTCTCATTTAATTCTCCATGCAGAGATAGTCCTTTTATAAGTTTATTTTATATATGAGTGAAATAAGGATCGGAAAGGTCACAAAGCTATAAAATGTAAGTGCCAAGACTGAAATCCACTTTACTCTGTTTCAACATTTGGCAGGCACTATGGCCTCCCAAGTACTATTTAGTATGTCTGTGAAGCATCCATGCTTTGGTAAATTGTATTAGTCAACTGGATCCTGTTAAAGATCAATTCATCTTTGTAAAGAGAAGAAAAGGGAATACCAATTGATGTCCGAGACTATCTTTGCAACTAAACTTTAAATAGTCAGATCTATATTTTTCTGCCATTTCAGCAACTGATTGAACTACTCATTAAGGTTATTTGGCTTGAGTAGTCAACTTTACTCCATAGTATCACAGAAGTACTTTATACATTTTTTTTTGTATTTCTTAGTGTATTTGTTTATGTAATTATGACTAGCTACAGTGAACATTGGCTTCTCTATTAGGTGAATCACATTGAATTTTTTTTTTTACTCGTGCAGCCATTTGAAATCTTGCATAGCAGTAAAATTCATGTGCTACTGTCACGGCAAAACTTACATAAGATATGGAAGGTCCCAGGGCTTGGTTTTATTTCTAGCACTTTACAAATGAGACAATATCTCAGAGAATTATGATATTTCTTTAAGTTACACAGACCATTAATAGAAGAGATGAAACTAGGTCTTGGGTGTAAATACTAGCATGTGCTTTGTCCACTACAACATGAAGAGTAGACTAAGGAAGGAAAGAAATAGCTTATGATGGACCTGCTCATTTAGATGGTTCTGTCATGAAAAACATGACCTTTAAGTATGATTGTGCTTTGAACCTTACTAAAGTAGCCAAAGATATTCTCCTTCTTGAAGATTATTTATTTCACCCAAACATATATATTTCTGCATTCTAAAGTTCAATTACATGTTTTCAAAGATTTTCGCATTGAGTTTTCATTTTCTCCATTGTCTTAATTTTAATTATTTGAATTTCTTTGTAATAATAACTAAGGGGAGGAAAATATTCCTTTGTTCTGGAAAGCAAAACCAATATTTAATGCAGTTATCCATCCTCCAGTCTAGTTTATGGAACAAGCATCAAATATGATGCCAAGAAAATCTGATTCAAATTCCATATTCTACCTACTAGTTGCAAGTCTTCTGATAATTTTCTCAATTTCTCTGTTCCGCAGTTTCTTATATGAAGAACAGTGATACAAATACCTTATTATGAGTCTTGGAGGCAATACTTAAAATCCCTTAATACATGCCTAAAATATGGCATATGCTTAACAAATCACAGTAATTTTTATAATTATTACCATCATCATTGTCGTCATCGCAATCATTATCATCATCATGATAATCTCTCAGAATTGGTCTTTTACATAAAAATCATTAGGATTTTATAATATGATAAAAACAACTACTCATCATATCCAGTTCAGTATAAATATGGGATCTTAATTTTAAGAAAAAACTTACCTGAGAAAAAGCAGAAAAGAGCCAGAGAGATGAGCAGAAAGATACCTGACAGTTTCATCGTGTCAGTTAGCTCACTCAGAGCAAGGTGGCTGCTTTGTCCAGCTCAGCTTCTCTGTAAAGACAATTCCTAGAGCCCTAAAATACATTCAGACATATATATAGATGTCTGACATATATATACATAAATACACATAGACATGATAGAGTGAGCTGGGATCTCCACCTTCTTTAAAAATCACATTCTGAAACCGTAAGAGTCCTATGCAGTTTATGCATTTATTGGGGCCTGTCAACATTTTAAAGAAATGCTTCATGCTCCCCATCAATCTTAAAAATTAGGACAATTATGTGAGTCGCACCTTAGATCTTATTAAAAGAGGATGTCATTTTCTGCTGGTAGCCTACATTTTCCTAATAACCAATACATCCTCCAGTCTCTTCTCTCTAAGGTTTCACTACATCATAGGGATGATTCACAGGTCGTGTTCCACTTGATCCCTATATTTCTTTCAGACAGGTCCTACATGTCTGTGGTCTAAGTGAGTAACCACAGGATAATAGAATCTTGGGTGTAACTCGGATTTTTAGAGGCCAAATCATTCAAAGTGTACTGAAAGGAGACAGATATTCCACACTGTAGCCAGAACTACATTGGAAGAAGAATTTTCTGGGCAGGAATCAGCTTATTAATTTTTTTTTTTTTTTTTTTTGAGATGGAGTTTCACTCTTGTTGCCCAGGATGAAGTACAATGGCGTGATCTCAGCTCACCACAACCTCTGCCTCCCAGATTCAAGAGATTCTCCTGCCTCAGGCTTTCAAGTAGCTGGGATTACAGGCATGAGCCACCACACTTGGCTAATTTTTGTATTTTTAGTAGAGACAGGGTTTCTCTACTTGGTCAGGCTGGTCTCGAACTCCCAACCTCAGATGATCTGCCCGTCTCAGCCTCCCAAACTGCTGGGATTACACGCATGAGCCACCGCGCCTGGCCAAGCTTAGTTTTTAAATCATTATTGCAGTCAAATGCCAGTGGTTTTCCATTTTTTAGTCAAAATAAATACAGGAGTGAATTATGTTCTTTAATTTGTAACAAAAATTTATTTTCTAAAATTACTGAATTGAATTTTTTTTTTTTTTTTTTTTTTTTTTTTTTTTGACAGAGTCTTGCTCTGTCACCCAGGCTGGACTGCAGTGGCATAAGATTACAGGCATGAGCCACTGCACCCAGCCTGAATTGAATTTTTGAAATGAGCAATATATTTCCTTTTTTTTTTCCTGAAAGTAAAAGAAGTAGTCATAAAGACCTTTATAATCTTTACTCCTTGAAAATATACTTTTCTTATAAAAGTTAGATGAATCGCATTAGCTTTTATAGCCAATTGAATTGCCAGATAGATGGAAGAGTAGGAATTCATAACCTTCTTTCAGGGAACACACAGCAAAAAAGAATGGTTGTCGTGAAAACGAGAACATCTACCTAAAATCATAAACTACTATTTAAAATATCATGAGAGAAATAATCTTAAAGTCCTTTACAGGGAGATGTAGATCAGGTGTTAAAAGTGTTCAAAGACAGTACTGAAACATGTTAAAAACTGTATTTAAAATTTTCTTGAACCCTTTATGTGGAGAGGAGTCAGAATGTTTAGAAAAACAGAATACCTGGGAAAGTGCTTAAGTCATGAAATTTAAAAACAACAGTTGTACAATTTACCCACTTGTGATCTTTAAGTATGTTTTCTCACTAATATAAAGATCAGATCTTAAAATGAAAACATTGCATAGCCTGGTTTTAGGTATCGCTGTGACCTTCCTCCTTCTTTCCATTCTACTTTCTATGTTTCTTCCTCCTTTTTTTCTTCTCCTGTGACTAGAATGTACAGAATTAGTCTAATCATAATCTTAGGCCCAAAAGTGGCAAAAATTTGAAAGCATCAACAAATAATAAAAAAACAATGTAACAGTGGTAGTCAATCATATGCCATCATTAAATTCACGGTGGCATTTCTAAACTTCCTGTTTAAACTTCTTCCTCTCTCCCCAAAGTTTCATTTTTGGTCTTTGCTTCTCATATTTATCTCTAAACTCTCAGTCACTGTTTACCTAAATACTTCTATCTCCCTATCTTCCAGTTTTTTCCTTCCCTGCTTTCCTCTGATCTTCAAAATATTTTAAATAGGTTTTTTTAAAAATAGAATTGTATTTATTTAGAATGATTCTATTCTCTTTTTCTGAATGTTTTCAATTCTCTGTCTTCAACACTTATACTACCTATCACAAAAAAGCTTAGGAACATGAAAGCACAAATTAAGTGTTGGCTCTGGATAGAGATAGAGAAGGAAATATTACATCGTAAGTATATATACTTTAAGAAAGGATCAGTTACCTAATGATTGAATCATCATTTGTGTTAGGTTTCTGAGGCCATATGAAAGTTTTTGGCTGTGTTTTAATACAACCTAAAGGAAAAGGTAAGAAACATTCTCTGAGAAATCACTTAATTGGCTCTTTAAGAATTTGAAATAATAGAAGTTAATAAATTATAGGCAGTTATTCACAGACTATATATAATTTTAGTCTTTGTCTGCATAAGTAAAATACAGCAGTTGAATTTTGTTTTATTTAGTATCCTGAAGAAAAATAGAGAAAGCTTGAAAAATCTTAACATTTAAGAATAAGTAAATGTCAATATACTGAATCAGGTAAAAGCAAAAAAAAAGAAAGAAAGAAACAGAAAAAAAAAGCAAAAGAAAGAAAGATGTGGGGAGAATGCAGTAGAAGTCATGGCTCTTATACAGACATAATACAATGCAGTCCCAATATACATACAGGGGTCTTTCAAAATACAGCTATGCATACGTTTTTATGTAAAGACACAAATGCTCTAAGAATATATTTCCAATGTAAAATTTATTATACAAACATTATACATTTACTAAAAATATTACTGTTCATGGTAGTATATAAAATCATCTGGATTTTATTTAATACACATGCAAGGGACTTTAAAGTAAATTTTAATTCTACCATTTTTACTGCCAGCTATATCTATAATATCATTTCATTTATTGAAATGCAGCTTCATTGCTTTCAGAATGCTTAGCTCTGAGTCCAAGGAGATACATATATGTGTGCCTGTGTGTTTTAACATTTTACTTGTTCATATAAATTTTCCTTTTCCCAACATTGTTTATATATAGTAAAATGTGTTATTTTGAAATGTCACTTCTCAGACAGTTATGTACTCTATTTTTTCTTAACCCCCTGAACCCTTCCACCATTTAGCATAGGGCATGAGATAGAAACAATTTTTTTTTTTAATAAAAAAAGGATAGACACCACCTTAATCCAAAAAAGTACTAGTTGAGAAAGTCAGTGCTTGCCATTGAAATATAGAGTGGTCCTTTTTAACATCCTTAGCCATTCAATAGACAAAAGTCAAGCATTTTTTATTTGCAACAATCCAATATTTATTCAGAGTGAAGATTGTTTTTTATAGAACTTCCATTGGATCACATAGGAAAGAGGAGAAATATTTCCTAGGACTAAGAGAAGGGATACAGGAAGAGAAGATAAAGTGGGTTTTCAAGCTTAGACTTCACTGTCCTGGTTTAGTTCAAAATCCTTGGCTGTTGGAGGCAGCTAAAGCATTATTCGACATGTCATAGGTGAAACAGAGTGGGCAGTATGGAGGGAAATATCCAGGTATTTGGACTTCATAGCAATCTTACGGGGGTCTGTCATGCTGCAATGAAGGGCAGAAAAACAGCTGAAATCCATAGTCCCCAAGATAGACAAGTGCTGAGATAGCTCAAGAACAAGAAGGGTTTATTTTTTTAGAACAAGAAACAATCATTAGAGTGAATCAGCAACCAACAGAATGGGAAAAATTTTTGCAATCTACCCATCTGACAAAGGGCTAATATCCAGAATCTACAAAGAACTAAAACAGATTTACAAGAGAAAAACAAACGAGTCCATTCAAAAGTAGGCGAAGGTTCTGAATAGACACTTTTCAAAAGAAGACATACATGAGGCCAACAAACATATGAAAAAATGCTCATCATCACTGGTCATTAGAGAAATGCAAATCAAAACTACATTGAGATATTATCTAATGCCAGTTAGAATGGTGATCATTAAAAAATCTGGAGACAACAGATGCTGGAGAGGATTGGAGAAACAGGAACACTTTTACACTGTTCATGGGAGTCTAAATTAGTTCAACCATTGTGGAAGACAGTGTGGCGATTCCTCAAGGACCTAGAAATAGAAATTCCATTTGACCCAGCAATCCCATTACTGGGTATATATCCAAAGGATTATAAATCATTCTATTATAAGGGCACATGCACACAAATGTTCACTGCAGCACTGTTTACAATAGCAAAGACCTGGAACCAACCCAAATGCCCATCGATGATAGACTGGACAGGGAAAATGTGGCACATATACACCATGGAATACTATGCAGCCATAAAACATGATGAATTCGTGTCCTTTGTAGGGACATGGATGAACCTGGAAACCATCATTCTCAGCAAACTGACACAAGAACAGAAAATCAAACACCACATGTTCTCACTCATAGGCGGGTGTTGAACAATGAGAACACATGGACACAGGGAGGGAAGCATCACACACGGGTCTGTGTGGGGGAACTAGGGGAGGGACAGCATGGGGTGGGGAGTTGGGGAGGGATAACATGGGGAGAAATGCCAGATATAGGTGATGTGGAGGAAGGCAGCAAACCACATTGCCATGTATGTACCTATGCAACAATCTTGCATGTTCTTCACATGTACCCCAAAACCTAAAACGCAATAAAATATATATTAAAAAAAATAAAACAAGGGACTTTGTGTTAAGAGACACTACTACAATTGATGGCTTGATCGGGGGAATCATATAACTCAGCCGAGTGTGCTAACACATCAAACAGATAACAGGGAGCTGGGGCGTGGAGACCAGGCCCTCTATGATACAGTGACCACAGGAGTCATATTACACTGCAAAAATTCCTGGAGAGATAGAAGTCAATATCCAGGGACCAACTGGTAAGAAATACCTCACCAGGTGCCAATGTCATGCAAATGTCATGAAGTTATGTAGCTTTCTCCTGGATTCAAATGTTATCTTTGGGAACAAAGAAAGGGTGGTAATAAAAAGGGAGAACCAGAGAGACACACTAAATTTGTAAAATATGAGTGCTTAGTGGGAGAGATTTTATTTTTTCAGTGTGGTATCCAGAATGCTTTCAACCATGCTTAGCAATTCGTAGGCACTCAGAAAATGTTTGTTGAGTGACAGATTGATATATCTTTAATTGGTAAGATAGTTTCTGATATTACATTGACATGAAGATAACAATTAAACATAAACATTTTATCTTTTGACACTAATAAATCTTAGCATGTAAAATTTGACCTACTCAATGGATTAGATTCCATCATTATTAATGTTTTGTCAGAGAAAAAACAAAACATAGACTCTTTGATTTTCATCTTACAAAACGTTTACCTCAATCTTCCACTCAATTTTAAAATGACCTGAAGTTCTACTGAGAAATACACATTGTGTTTCTGTGATAGATTAGAATGAACACAGACTTTGAGTCCAGATAGATGTGGGATGGGCATTCTATTTCTGCCAAATCTCTATGATATGGGGAATGTTAATTAACCTTTCTGAGTTTTAGTATTCTTAACGAGAGTAGATTTCTAGGTTATTTTCATACATCATATGCCTATTTCACTGACATTCTTGGATTACAAACACTTTTAGCTTTTTGACTAAACTTTGCATTCAGTCCCTCACGATTACTTAGGCTTAACTATGTCATCATATTAGCAATCCTTTCCACCTTTATATCAACTGCGAATTTATTAGATATGTCTTCTTGGTTATCATCAATGACATTGCAAAAATATTGAACAAAGCAAGCTCAAAGATATTTCATCAACTTATTTCCAAGGTTACTCTACTGAAATAAATATTCATACTTTTTATGGTGTGGTACCAAGCTTCTCATTCTTGTGAAATACAATGAAAGAAGTTTGATATGACTTGCTTGTAATGAATTTATGTGGGCTACTAGTCATCTTCACCTTCTTTCGTAAATGCTCATATTGTCCTGTGTCCTGCTCTTCCCTATCATAGACTCTATACCTGTCCCAAAATAAGCTCTTCCTCATTTCTCATTTATTTTCATTACATATCTATTTGCCTACCATAACTCATAGTGTTACCTTTGCCTGGGACGTTATTTTTTTTTAATCACTATATATCTCAATTCTATATATCAAACAATAAAAAGTCCAAATTATCTTACTCTTAACAGAACATTTCTTTATCCTCCAAGGCAGACATTCTAAACTGGTAGCAAAGAGACAAACTCAGGCTTGTTAATGTATTTTATTTAGCTTATGTAGTGATTTCAAATGTCTTTCTAAATAATCCACAGCTTTAAAATTTTGAATATTTAAGAAAAATAGGCCAGGCGTGGTGGCTCACACTTGTTATCCTAGTACTTTGGGAGGCTGCAGTGAGTGGATCACTTGAGGTTAGGAGTTCAAGACCAGCCTGGCCAGCATGGAAAAACCCCAACTCTACTAAAAATACAGAAAAATTAGCCAGCTATAGTGGTGCATACCTGTAATCCCAGCTACTCAGGAGGGTGAGGCACAAGAATCGCTTAAACCCAGGAGGCAGAGGTTGCAGTGAGCTGAGATCGTGTCACTGCACTCTAGCCTGGGTAACAGAGTGAGACTCTGCCTCAAAAAAAAAAAAAAAAAAGAAAAGAAAAGAAAAGAAAAAAAATAGAAGTAAAATAGATTTTTCAGAAAATATCTGGGCACTTTATTGCCATGACAAACATCAGCTGGAGTTTAGTGGTACATGCATCATTTAAACATTTCACTCTTTTGCCCTACTTATTGCTGGCTCTTGGAGGCATTTGAGTTTGAGAATCCTGCCCTTTGACACTAATAATGCTTCTTAATTTTCAGAATATGTATATTTGCTTTTCTTGCAAAACTGTTCTATGTTACAAAATTATGCCTGTATGGCATCTCCTCTATTTGTCTAGATGCTCTTTTTGAGCAAAATTTGTATCTTATTAATCTTTACTTCTTCAAATTATCATCTTATATTTAGCAATTACTCCACAAATATTTATTTAAAAAATGATTAAAAAATAATGACCATTATATGTTTACCAGAGATTATTAGTAACCGTTCTAACATTTTCCAAAATTTATCTTCTTCCTTATTGTAAACATGTAGGAATTTGCTCATCTCCAGTTTCTACCATTGCTTTCATTTCTTTGATTTCTTACTGATATATTTTAACATGACTGCAATCTCTCCTGGGAATCTCTATATTCTTATCTGTTCTCTAATGAGATAAAGGGGAAAGTTTCTAACACTCGCTGGCTTGGAAAAGAGTACATTTCACTGAGTACATAATTGGAAGTCAGTTTTTGCAATTTGGGGATTATTGAGTGGTAATTCTCTCTCTGTCCAAGTTATATATCCTGTGTCATTTATCACTTCTGCTCCACCATTTATCCTCCCTTCATATCCCTTTTCATCTTTTTCAAGTAGATTGCTTCAAAGCAGTCTGTATTTCCCTAAATTACTTTTGCCACAATGGAAATCAAACTATATTACAAAGTATAGTCTGCAATATAAAACTTTTGGAAGTTAACAGATATTATGAATATTAATAAAACATTAAGAAGTTTATATTTAATTCAAAATCTCTTTCTTCTTAATTTGCTTTCTTTTTTATGTTTTTGGATATTTCTTCTTAAATTCATTTATTAAAGTTGAATTTTATACATGTATTTTATGATAAGTCTCCTCAAATCTCTTTGCTTTTAAATTTTAGTGTTTCAGCTTAACATTAATTCAGAGAATTATTCAAGGAGAGATTAGTTTAACATAGCCTTAAACGCATGACAAAAGGATGCCATGATCCCCAGGTTTAGAAAAAACTACGTCACAGTACTTTGTTTTCTTCATTGACAGTGTAACTAGACTGATAGGTAAAAAGGTAGATACAATGGAATTGAACGTCAGTAAGGCATTAGTTAAGCTCTCATGCTGTCTTTGTAAACTGATAAAGATACATGGGTAGACTACTACACCTGGCTGAACAACTGAACAAAAAATGCTGATAGATTAATTAATATAACCAAGAGGAATAGAATCTTGTCCCAGTCAATATGTTTATAACTAACCTAAATGATGATATATAAAGCATGCTTTATACATAAAATCAGAGCTCTGTCATCCTCTCTTTTTGTGGTTCATTTTCTTGACATAGGTAGAAAGCCACTAATCAAGTTTCATCTTGTTCATTTTGACTCATCATCATTTTTAATATATAAAGAACTTTTTGACTCCTGACATAGAATCCCATCTTCAGTGATTCCATCCAAATTTGGATTTTAAAAATAAATCTTTTTGAAAATAAGATTATTTAGAAGACCAAAGAGAGTGGCAATTACAAGATTATCAAAAGCTGAGTGTAGTGGCTCATGCCTATAATCCCGGCACTTTGAAAAGCCAAGGCAGGAAGATTGCTTGAGATCAGGAGTTCAAGACCAGCTGGGCCAACATGGTGAAAAGCCATCTCTACAAAAAAAAAAAAAAAAAAAAAAGTAGCTGGGCATGGTGTCTCACACCTGTAATTCCAGCTACTTGGGAGCCTGAGGCAGGAGAATCCCTTGAGCCCAGGAGGCAGAAGTTGCAGTGAGCCAAGATCATACCACTGTACCCCAGACTGGGCCACAGAGGAAGACTCTGTCTCAAAAAAAAAAAAAAAAAAAAAAGAAAGTTTTGGGACTTCTGGGTATATACCCAAAATACTTGAAAAGGGGTCTCAATAAAATGTTTGTTCATATATATTCATAGTAGCTTTATTTGCAGTAGCTAAAATGTAGAAGTAACCCGTGTCTTTCAACAGATAAATGGATAAGCAAAATATGATAATAATGTGTGTGTATATATATACCACATTTTATATATACTTGTGATTATATATATGTGTATGTTTCTATATACACACATGCATATTGACACAGAGGAAAATGCAATATTATTCAGCTGTAAAAAGGAAGGAAATTCTTACATATTCTATAACATGGATCAATCTTGAGGACAGTATGCTAAGTGAAATAAGCCAGTCACAATAAGACAAATGTATTATTCCACTTTTATGAAGTACTTAGAATAGTCAAAATTAGAGCGATAGAAAGTATCATGGTAGTTTCCAGGGCCTGGAGAAAGTGGGTAATGCAGGTTATTGTTTAATAAGTACAGACTTTCAGTTGAGGAAGATGTTGTATAATGGTTCTGGAGATGGATGTCAGTAATAGTTGCACACACAATGAACACACGTAATGCCACTGAGTTGTTGAACTGGACATTTTAAAATGATTAAGATAGTGACTACTATGTTATGTGCATTTTAACATAATTAAAAACAATTTTTTGGTTTTCAGACAGTTTCACTTTTGTCTCCCAGGCTGGAGTGTAATGGTGCAACCTGAGCTCACTGCAGCCTCCACCTCGTGGCTTCAAGCGATTCTCCTGTCTCAGCCTCCTGAAGTAGCTGGGATTACAGGCCCCCGCCACCATGACTCACTTTTTTTTTTTTTGTGTGTTTTTAGCTGAGATGGGGTTTCAACATGTTGGCCAGGCTGGTCTTGAACTCCTGACCTCAGGTGATTCACCTCCCTCGGCCTCCCAGAGTTCTGGGATTATAGGTGTGAGCCACCGCGCCCAGCCTAAAAACAAATTTTTAAAAAGGTCCAGGTTAGACAATGGGGAAAATGTTCAAGAGAATCAGGCTGAATTCTATTAATATTTCTGTGGTCATTTATCTCCCTCTTCTTAGAACTTTTACAAATTTGTTCCACAGAGGTGAATATTAAGTTGTTATGTTATATTATTTACTGACTGATTCATGCTTAGTCTATAATATGAGATTATAATGATCTTAAAGCAGACCATGAGCTTCTTTTATTTTTCTCTTAAATTCTACTACTGATTTTCCTGGGCTGAGTCTGCAGTTATACAATATTTGTTGAACGAAAAAATACAAACTGTTTTAAGATTTATTTACATTTTTTATTTGGCCTTTTACTTTTCATAGAGACAGGGTCTTGCTATGTTGCCCGAGCTGGCCTCAAACTTCTGGCCTCAAGCAATCCTCCAGCCTTGGCCTCCCAAAGTTCTGGGATGTTCAGCCTTAGCCACCATGCCTAGCCATTTTTTATTTATTAATCTTTTTTCTATCTTATGTGAACCACCTTCTAATTTTCTATGCTATTCTTTGATTGTGGCAGTTTCTCAATGGTTTCTAAAGGTTTGTTTGTCTTTCTTTTTTGTTCTCATAGCAATTCGCACATGCCTTGAATATAGTACTTACATTGTGTTACCCCTGTACTCACGAAGCTCACGGTTTAGCAAGTCCAATACATACAATATAATTCAAACATAATGAGATAACATCCTGGAAAACAGACTGTACTCAAAGAGCTGTAAATACATAAATAAAAAACCAATTAATTTTGCTAACATGATGTCATCAGAGAAAACCCTATTTAAAAGATACAGTTGCACAGGTATAAATCTTGAAGGCTAAATGAGAGTTCTGTGGCAAAATAAGACTGCTTGTAGACAGAATAGTTATTCAGGATGTTAAAGAAGAAGAGGAAGACACATATACAGGGTTAAAATTAAACTACCACCCATGAAAATCGACATGAGTGTGTGAAGAATGTTGACTGCATTAACACCAAATATTCAGCAGACCAGAGCACTGGATATCAGGTAAAGATGGTTGAAAAGGAGACTGAAAAGAGGCCAGTATGTACAAAATAGGTCATGCAACACCATGTTGTTTTCAGTATGTACAGTGGCCTAAAGTGAAATGAGAGCTAGGTCTAAATCACACAGTAGTAAAAATTATTGCCAACATACTTTCCCTACCATCTTAAATCATAACATAATAAATGTGAATAATACCCTCTGGAAAATGTAATGGAAAATAAGCAAGGTAGAATTGCATATTGGTAACAGTGAGAGAGAAAAAAAGAAATAGTTTCATCTCAACCACATGTCAGGTTTTTCCCCTACCCTTTGAAGTTTAATTATAACCATCAGAGGAAGCCTCTTAAATGCTTGCTAAGACACTGAAATATGAGAGGGAAAGTTTGCCAAAGTCTTTTAAAATCACAAGGAAGCAGTAATGCCCTGGTCAGGTGATTTACTTTAAACAAATTGTTATTAGGTTTGCCCTCAACTTTGGGAATAAAAATCCTCTGCAATATTTTTTATTTTCAAATTCAAAAACCCATTATATCTGCTACACAAATTCTCCCCCAAGCCTATCATCTCTGGTCAGGCCAAGCCACCCCAAGGAAAAATAACTGGGAGTGCCTTCCCACTGTTCAAGCTTACCCAATAAAATTAAAGAACTTTAGTTTCTGATTCAAAGTTGTTCTGCAGTATGGCATACTTCTGTTTTACTCCATCTCCCAGATATCAGAGACCTGAACCACTAGTACTTTTCAGTACTTTTGTCCATTAATATTTTCTCTGCTAATGCATATTTTGCTATGTCCACCTATCAGAATGTAACTCAACTTTCCTGACTAATCTAAAATGAAGCCTATTCTCCAACATGTTCTGCAGTTATCCAAGAAGGAATCAATAAATCTCTCTCTCCTCCTCCTCTCTTTCTCTCTTTCCTTCCTTCCTTCCTTCCATCTTTCTTTCTTTCCTCTTCTTTCTTCTTTCCTTCTTTCTTTCTTTTTTTATTGCATTTTAGGTGTTGGGGTATATGTGAATAACATGCAAGATTGTTGCATAGGTACCCCAAATCCACAGAATATACATTCTTCTCAGCACCGCATCAGACCTATTCTAAAATTGACCACATAATTGGAAGTAAATCACTCCTCAGCAAATGCAAATGAACGGAAATCATAACAAACAGTCTCTCAGACCACAGTGCAATCAAGTTAGAACTCAGAATTCAGAAACTAACTCAGAACCGCACAGCTTCATGGAAACTGAACAACTGGCTCTTGAATGTTGACTGGATAAACAATGAAATGAAGGCAGAAATAAAGATGTTCTTTGAAACCAACGAGAACAAAGGCACAACATACCAGAATCTCTGGGACACATTTAAAGCAGTATCTAGAGGAAAATATATAGCAATAAATGCCCACATGAGAAGAAGCATGGAGAGATCTAAAATCTTTCTTTTTTCTTTCTTTCTTTCTTTCTTTCTTTCTTTCTTTCTTCTTTCTTTCTTTCTTTCTTCTTTCCTTCTTTCTTCTTTCTTTCTTTCTCTTTCTTCCATTCTTTCCCTTCCTTCCTTCTTTCCTTCCCTCCCTCCCTCCTTCCCTCCCTTCTTGATCTTCTCTTCTCGTCTTCTTTCTCAGAGACTCGCTCTGACACCCAGGCTGTAGTATAATGGCGCAATCTCGGCTCACCGCAACCTCTGCTGCCTGGGTTTAAGCAATTCTCTTGCCTCAGCCTCCAGAGTAGCTGGGACTACAGGTGCGCACCACCACGTCCAGCTAATTTTGTTGTTGTTGTTGTATTTTTAGTAGAGACAAGGTTTCTCCACGTTGGCCAGGTTGTTCTTGAACTCCTGACCTCAGGTGATCCATCCACCTCAGTCTCCCAAGGAAGCATGAGCCACCGCACCAGGCCAATCTCTTTCTTTTGACTTAAAATCAAGTATAACATTTTATCTTTCATGGCATATAGCACGTGGCATATCATGAGTATACGTCCTATTAATAAATTATTTATTACTTAAAATATAATATTGCCTGTAAGGGAAGCATTTACTTGATACACATCAGTATCCTTTACAACCACTAGAACAAGTAACAAAAGCAAGATAACCATGTTGGGTGGAATAATCAATGCCTGCATGATATAATTTCGAAAGTTAGCACAATGCAATAACTCCCTTATCTCCATACCCTAATGCAGATAAAGTTTGCACTGTGCCTTTTATTAGAAATGTTTTGCTTGGGGTAATCCTAGCTGATACAACAAATAAACCCTTTGTGTAATAATTTGCACAGGATAGAAGTCTGTTTCTCAGTTGTATAATGTCCACATAATTGTCCCTAATTCATAGGCAGTTTTCCTCCAGGCAGTGATGGAGATACCCAGTCTCCTTCATTTCAGGCTCTTTCATTTTCAGTGCATGGCTCAAGTTTGCACTGCTCATTTGCATCAAAGTGAAGAGAAGAATAAAATATTGTGACTCTTTAAAGGTGACTTAAAAGTGAAAAGCAACATTTTTATTCATCATTGCTGAGAGTTAGGCATGTAGAAACACCATATGCCAAAAGGACAGAGAAATAGATTCCCTTATTAGACTTCCAGTTCCCAGCAATGTTCTATATTCTAGTTTTGTAGTATGAGTTTTGTAGACAATTTGGTCCTGTAACCAACAGAAAACTGTGCACACCCTTTTGTCTGCATGTGGGACATACTCTGTTCCTCAAAGGAGAAAATCTAAAGGCTTATCCCCAGTCATTGCAACCACCAGGAAGTTCAGGGTTTCTAAAAGCAGCTTTTTTATGGAGACCTATACACTATTAACTTCTTGCCCCCCCCCCCCCAATACTTTTTATACACTAGAGAAATATGAGCAGGATAATCATAATTTAAACTCTCATTTTAAAAACAAAAAGAGCAATGAGATACATATAGATGTCATTGGCACATAGCACTGATAAAACTTGCTTGCCTGGACTGGTAGAGACCGCTGGTCTGGCAGTGGCATACATTCTTTGATAAGACTGGTTCTGTTATTGAAAACAATGCCTTTGTCAGTTGTTCTTAGAAGTTTCTGGCTGTGCCCTCTGATAGGCTCTTGCGCTTCTACCAAGAACCAAACTGAGATAAAGTTTAAAAACCACATTTACTTTTTGAGGCTGTACTATCTTCAAAGGCTACTTATTAATGGTCAATTTCAGGGTCTTGAAAATTTATTGAAGGTCATAATTTCTTTAATCTTGGCTTATTGTTTATCAATTTAGAGTTCCTTAACTGTTTTGTTTTTTTCCATACTCCAGTAACCATATTAAAAATGTCCAAAGTTCTTTCTAGCCACGATTCTGAAGCTTACCTTTTTTTTTCTTTAATCTTGTACCTCTGTTTCTAAATTTAATGGCATATAGTTTGTGGCCATCTGAAACTATAACTTAGGAGAGAAGTCAACGTTCTTCATATGATCATGGCAACAGACCTGAAAACCTTTTTTAAACTCAGAAAATATATATGGCTTTTGTTACTAAAAGCATTTCTTACTTTGGGGTGTCTAGAAGAAAACAGCTTTTAAATTTCCTCTGCAGCATCGCATTTCTTGATATTCTCTACGTTCTCTTTAATTTCTAATTTCAAGTCTCCACATACCTGCCTAAGTTCTTTTTCTTATCCTATCATGTTACAATAAGAAAAGCCAAAATACACTCTCACTCTGAGTCTTTCCAATCTTTTTCTCCAGAACGACAGGCACAGGCAGCACGCAATCTGACTTTCAATTTGTAGTGTGGAAATTTTAAAACGGTCTCAAAACTGTTTATACTCCTTTCATTGAGAAGTGAGTTCTATAGTTAATGCACCTGAATCTTGGTAGGCTTGAGATAATGTGAGTCTCTAGACTGTGTCAAAAGGGAGGTAGGTCATAAAAAACCACAGAGAATACACCTGGCTGTCTGGGATTCCATGCTGCCAGGATGCTCCCTCTTGGTATGCACCTTTTTGGACTGCAGCCACCATGTTATGAGAAGCCCAAGTTATACAGGGGTGTTTCATGTACATGTTCCAACAGTCCAAACTGAGCTCAGCCTTCAGTTTTCCCTGATGGGTGTCAACGTGCAGACATTTTCAGCCATTTGAGCCATTGCAACCATTTGAATTTTCTCCAATTAAGCTACACATTGCTCCTGTAGAATCCTTGAGTCTACTAAAATGGTTATTGTTTTATACCACTAATTTAAGACTGGTTTGTAATGTAACAATTTAGTCGTACCAAATTTGGTATTTGGAGGTTGCGTTTGGCAATAATAAAAAATCTATTATGTGGCATTATTATGGGGACTAGTTTTTTGTTAGAGCTAGGAGATCCTTGAACTATTTAGCAAAATCTTGATAAGTCTCAAGGGTGATGTTGGTGACAGCTTAAATAAAAATGAGGAAAATGTTACTGGAAGCTAGAGGAAATGAAACTTTTTTTTATTGAACAATGAAAAGTTTAGCAAAACTGAGGCCTGAAATCATATGAAAACCAGGAAAAATTACATCTAATGAATTGATAGACCTTGCTAAGGGTATTTCTAGCTTAAATGCTGAAAGTACTAACTGATGTCATCAAAAGGTACAAAAATGAGAGAAGAGTTAATAAATGAAAAATTCTGTCTCCAAGTAGAATCTAGGGGAATAAAAAGGATCTAGGATTTTCTGGGTTTGAAAACGTAATTCTCATCCTCAGAGAATTTCAAAGCAAAATAAAATTCTGATGCTACCAGAAAAACATCTTGAGATAAAGAGAAATCCAACTATGTAAATCAAATCCTTGAAAACTCAGATAGTTTTCAAATGGGCCCTCATAGGTCCTTTGTATTAGACAATAGACTTCCTAAACATCTTAAGATTATGTCTCATAAATTCTCTGTGTGTAACATAGGCCCTCTCTCTAAATGACATTGTCTAAAAGAAACCATACAGGGGCCAAAGGTTAAGGTGGGTTTATCTGAAGGAGGTTTGAAT
This sequence comes from Ateles fusciceps, assembly GCA_036589455.1. Lineage (NCBI taxonomy): Eukaryota > Metazoa > Chordata > Mammalia > Primates > Atelidae > Ateles > Ateles fusciceps. The sequence goes on along the minus strand of JAZHEH010001005.1, from coordinate 10,817,329 downwards.
TATGACTTTTGTCCAATAAAGTGTAATATCAAATAATGCATAAAGAACTCAACACATTTTTGAAGATATTAAACAAACCAAGATTAAATGGGAGAGAGAAAAACGAACAGGTTATGTTTTGTGCAATTTTATTTTTGGTCAGGAAGCAGTTTAAGAAAACTGCTCAGCTATAAGCACAGGTCATTTTTTAAGAGGGAAAACTAAAAGGTGACTCAGAGGGAAGAACCAAAAAACCAGAAGGCAGAAGCGAAAACTGCAGATAATTATTCCCAGGTAACTGTACTGGGCCTTAATCAAAGGACTAGCAATTTGTGCCTGGACATTAGAGATTCATGATGAAGGAAGTGGCATGATAAAAATTATATTTAAACAGAATTATTCTGGCTGAACATACACGGTTGATTTATACTGTTGAATACTGAAGTGTACTGAAATGGTGGAAGCAAGGATAGTAATTAGGAGACTGTTGTAATAATTCAAATGCGATAAGACTGTGGTTTGCTCTAAGAAATTAACAGTAGAGGCCATTGAAAAGTCATTAGTTTGGGGATATATTTCAAATAGAGGTCAAACAATCTCCTGATGGATGTTAAGTGTGAGAAAAAAGTAAAGTTAAGAATGATTACAAGGTTTTTGGTTTAGTCAGTGGAAGAACTGGAGTTTCCATTTTGGGAGTTTAGATCATCTCAATGTTCACAGAAAAAAGGTTGATAATATTTGACATTCATTTGTGATAAAACAAAAGTAGAATGGATGTTAACAAGATTAAAAAAGCTAGGAAAAAAAAAACCTACTTAAAGGTGAAAGACAATGGTGTCCTCCTAAAATTGGGTATAAGGCAAAGATGTATAATTCTAATATACAGAAATAGAGAACAAAACAGTGTATAACAGGGGGTAAGGTTGGTGGGGAAGCATATGAAAATACAGAGATGTAGGTCAAAATATTTTTAAAATAGCACATATGTCTAGAACTGTATAAGTCTAGAAATCTAATATACAACATGAGAACTATGGGTAATAAAATTGTACTATTTGGGATTCATGCTAAGTTAGTAGATTTTAGCTACTATTGCCACACACATTAAAAAAATGTTTACACACATTACACATATGCACATAGAAAATGAAAACAAAGTTATTATAGGACAAAAATCATTTTTCTCTAGGCTATGCACATATACATTTGCTCCTGCTTTCTACATTGCCCTTTTTAACTTTGTAAAGCATAATTTTAAAATTGAAAATATATTTTGGTTTATATTTCAATTGTTTTTCATTAATATATAAAACTACTTCTTTATATATTGACCTCATATTATGTGACTTTGGTAAATTTAACTAACAGGTCCTGGTGTTCTTTTATAAGTCTCTTGTGAAATATTGTGTAGACACTCATGTAATCTATGAGTAGAGGTAATTTTACTTACTTCTCCTCTTCCAAACTGGTTTTAATTTTTCTCCTTATTTTTGCTTTGCTACACTGGCTACAACTTCCAGTATGATTTAGAACAGTAGTGCTGAGAATGTACATAAAGAAGAACAAATTGCTTTCTATTCCCAGAGCTGTTGCTTAATTGGTATATGTCACTTCACTGAACGTGTTTTTTTTTTTCTTCATCATATGAGACTAAGCTTTGGGTTGAAATGCAGAAATTAAAGGAATGCATAAGAGGCGAACACAGTGCATGCCTGGCATGGAAAAGTTGCTCAGCCATCTACCTATCATCTCTCGTAAAAGAATCAGAGGTAGGAAAGGTCATTGTGTGCTAATATCATCCAGTTTCATGCCTGTCTCTGAAGTGTGCCTGTATTTTAGGTCTGCGAAATCCAGAATAAATGTTTCAGGAGGCATTCCTTAGTTATAAATATTCCATTAGTTAGAAACATTTCCCAATACTCTCATCCAATGTGAGACCTGAATAAACATCAAGACTGGAGTATATTAGGAAGTTTCACCTTCCTGGGGAGAAGGATATTACCATGTCAGATGATAAGAAATCTGCAGCTCATAGAGATCTAGCAATCTGCCCAAAATCATATTGTTATGTGATTAATTGGCCAAGTCTTGTCAAAGTTTTTGGTCTAAAGAGCAATGCTTTACTGCCACCTTGTGGGCTAATGGGGTTTGCAACAAGTCCTGCAAGAGCTCATTATAGTTAAACTTGGGTTTAGAGAGTGTCTTTTGCAGATGAAATAAAGTGTTTTGTAAGTCATACTAAGATGTTTATTTCTATTATAACTCACCAAGGATAGTGATTTTTAACAGCTAATATTTAAGTGGAAAATTACGGTCGGAAGGCTAAAATGGAGCCTGAGATAACAGTTAAGATGAATAGTAGAATAACATTTTAAAAAGATGAATTAAATGTTCATGGGTTTAATCAATATGTAAGTTGATATAAAGAATATGTATTATAGCATATTAAAATTGATTTTGAGTGAAAAAGAGCTTAGAGAGAGTAAGAGCATTAACTTTCATTACATCAAAACATGTGTAGAAGCAAATTTAGAAAAACATAAGATCCATATTCGATAGATTGACTTTCAAGATTCCATAAGAGCCAATGAAATTAAGACGTCTAGTTTCTACTTCTCGAAGAGGACATTTATGAGGCCAACAAACATGAAAAAAGCTCATCAGCACTGATTATTAGAGAAATGCAATTCTAAACCACAATGAAATACCATCTCACAGCAGTCAGAATGGTGATTATTATAAAGTCAAACAATAGATGCCGGCAAGGCTGTGGAGAAATAGAAACCCTTTTACACTCTTGGTGGGAATGTAAATTAGTTCAACCATTGTGCAAGACGGTGTGGCAATTCCTCAAGGATCTAGAACCAGAAATACCATTTGACCCAGCAATCCCATTACTGAGTATATATCCAAAGGAATATAATCATTCTACTACGAAGACACATGCACATGTATGTTTATTACAACACTATTTACAATAGGAAAGGCATGGAACCAACTCAAATGCCCATCAGTGACAGACTGGGTAAAGAAGATGTGGTATGTATACACCATGGAATACTATGCAGCCATAAAAATGAATGAGATAAAAAAAATAAACAAAGAGTCAGGAGGAAACTTTTAGAGGTGACAGATATGCCTACTGCCTTGATTATGATGATGGTTTCAAGGTTGTATGCATATGTCCAAACTCATTAAATTGCATGCATGCATGTGTGTGTGTGTGTGTGTGTGTGTGTGTGTAAAGATGTCCAGTGCCTGATGCTAAGAATATGAGTACAGTCTTATGACGTGGGTAAGTGAGTTATACGTATAAAGGCAACAGAATAAATACAGATGTGAGTGGGATTGTCATGCAGAGGAAGCAGGGTGGGTTAGAACATAGCAATGACAAAAACCTAGGTCTAATCAATAACCAAAGGATAAAATATACAGGGAATCAGAGGGAGAAATTTGAAATCACCTGCCAGAGACAGAGGGAAAGAGAGAGAGAGAAACAATGAGAACACAGGCAGCAATTGTCAGAGCTAGGACCACAAAGGGGACGTTCATTTTATATTAGCAGTCATAATGGAAATATGAAAATTATCCTTAGGGGTTGAACTGGAAGGAGGCAGTCTTGCATTTAGATGTATGCTGATCTCCTTTACTTCTTTGGGGCTGTCTACTATCAAATGACAGAAAGAAATATTATTTTTACTGACCTTTTTTCTGGTATACATTGACAGTTTAAGTCAGTGCTTTCTTAACCACTAAACAGATTTGTAGTATTGTAGAGCACAAATCTTATCCACTGGAATTTTTAGAAAAAGTAAAACAATGACAAAGTATTCTAGTCTAGACTTTAGGAGGTATCACAGAAAAAAGAAGTACAAAAAAATAAGTCCAAAGACATGATAAAAGATAAAGTCAACTTCTACTTTCAAACAATATGATGCAAGAAAAACCAGTTATCTCCTCCTACCTGAAACAACAACAAAAAGGTCAGACAAAATATGTAAAACAATGACACTAGGACACCAGGCACTGAAGGACAGATTTCCTGACCAATGGAAAATAAATAAGTTAAATTCTGTGGTTGGCCTTGGTTTTGGCATTGTAAGAGATTCTAGGAATAGGAAAGAGGAATCTTGATGAAGCAGTTCTGTATTGAGGAAACAGAGCTGAAAGGAAATAGAGACTAAAGTGGCTGGAGTCTGCAGGACTACTGCACAGGAGAGCTGGATAAAAGATCAGAAGATTAGCAATTGGTGCTTGTGTGTGAAGAAACTACCCAAAGAGTCACTAGAGTGGATTAGAGCTAACAGAGCTCAGATCTCATGCAAGTCTGTTAATAGTGCCTATTTGAGATTTTAAGAATCCACTTGTTGACATTAATGGCTAATTAACTATTGCAGAAGAAAATATTTGTCAACAAAGATACAGCAATAATGTTAGAAAACAATTCTCCCAGGGTCCCTGAAGTTCTTGGTGTTCTTGCATAGCCCAGGACTTGGAGCAATGGAAATTGGCATGCTATGAAACTAGAGAATATCTTGTTTTTCCAAGAGATATTAAGTCTAAAGATGATAAATGAAAAGTGATTGTTTTCTTCTCACTGTAGCTATGAACTCACCATGTGATCAGCATGGGAGGTTAGATCAAAGATCTAACAGAACATGTGTACACTCTGACCACAGCCTTGCAAGGTATTGAGAGGCAGAATAGATGCTCTTCCCAAGCCAGTACGGAGCAAAGTTCTGAAGGGAAGAGAGCATATTAGTGCATATTGTTAGTCTGCTATACATATAGAAGTAAAAAATATATATGAAGTGTAACAGAGAAAAGCGTCCCATATTTTAACGCTTTCAGAATTTAAGAAAAAGGCTGATGACCAATGGGGCATTTATGGATACCAACAATGTAGGTTTTCTTCTGGCAAATGGATCTGGTGAGAATGTGGGGCCCTGTTGGTCAAAGCTACACATTTGTAGATGCCTCTGTCTCAAGGCTGAGTCCAAAAGGGAGGATGTCTAATGAGGAGTTTGCAGAAATTAGGCAACAGGTACCCTACAAGCAGAGTACAATGTCCTATAAGTGCTATTATTTGTTTTTTTTAAATGCCAAAGGAATACGGAGGAAATTTCTGTCATGTTCTTTGGAAGACAATCTGGAGGCTTGACACAGATTACTTTATTGTTATTAGTATTAGAGAGCTGATTAATCCCAATATTTGCTTTTGACTCATGACTCAAATTCTGAATTTGTTCTACTTCTTAGATTTTTAGACACAGATCTGAGACCCAAGTCAAATCAGACTTTCATAAAAGTTTATTTATTAGGGAGACTGTGGAAGGCAATGAATCAGTGAGAGGAGAGGTCCATGGAAGGAACCTTGAAGTCATCTGCTACAAGCTCAGTAGTGATAGCTCTTTGTCATCAAGAACAAATGCAAATAGATATAAAAAGTGAAAGGGGAAGATTGGAGACATGGAGGGGGAAAAAAAAAGGAAGGGATCTTCCACATTCAAGTCCACTCAGCTAACATTTTCCATCATGGTGAAACCTGATTCTTCCACGAGATTTCCTAAAGGAAGTATTAGAATAAACATTTTATTAAGTAATACAATGTCAGAACTACAAAAATACTTGTAAGTTATCTCACCTAAAACCTGACTTTATATTTGAAGAAACTAAGATCCAGAGTGTAAAGGAAATTGACTAATGACAAAAGACAAAATTACTGGATTTCTTATTTAGTTCTCATTCAAAGATTCTAAGATGCCACTGAAGATATTATGCCACATGCTACAATCTTTTAGAAATTAAGCTGTGTAATCAGGTCTGAGTTTGTGATATGTGAGGCATATCAGTCATCAACTATCCTGTTAATACCCTCACACTGTATTACTCATTCATGCGGCTGATTTACTCATTAGTGAGAATGACCTGGGCTCTGCACATTCCTGTGATTGCTCCTTGCACCAAATTAAAAAATGACTGGACTAAGGGCTCTGATATGATGCCATGGGGAAAATTTTTCTCTCTGTGAAATGCACTCACTCATATAGGAATCAAAGCTGAAAGCAATGTGTTATAAGATTTCGGTGTCTCAAGAACAGAAAATCAAACACCGCATGTTCTCACTCATAGGCGGGTGTTGAACAATGCGAACACATGGACACAGGGAGGGGGAGTATCACACACTGGGGTCTGTCGGGGAGGAAAAGGGGAGGGATAGTGGGGGGTGGGGAGTTGGGGAGGGACAGCATGGGGAGAAATGCCAGATATAGGTGATGGGGAGGAAGGCAGCAAATCACACTGCCATGTGTGTACCTATGCAACAATCTTCCATGTTCTTCACATGTACCCCCAAACCTAAAATGCAATTAAAAAAAAAAAGATTTCGGTGTCTAATCACTGATTAATGTCATATAAATCCAAAGACCTGAACATTGTCTCAGATAAAACACCCAAACTTTGCAATTACCTCATCATTGTAGTTCAGAGTTTCAAACACTTGAGAGGGTGAAGATATTTAAGAGGAAGCAAAACTGCAATTTTTCTTAAATTAAAAATCATTCAGGGCCTGAAGGGATATTTGAGAGCTTCTTGAGTGGAAGTCAATCAATCGGCATATGGGAACGTAAGGGTTCAGATACCAGAAAGGATCTGAGGAATGCCATTTGGTACAATGAGTCTGCTTTCTAATACATTGGATTTTCTATTACTATGTGCTTTTCTGAGTTGGGGCTGATTATTATCTGTGTGAACTGGAGCAAACTCTTGGCTTCAAGGTCGATGTACTTGATAGGAGGGGTAGATGGTAATCGCTATGAACAAGCATATTTACAGTTCCCTTCTTTCCCCAAATAGTACTCACAAGCTCTCAACACACAGGATGCAGGGATTATCATAGGTTATAAAATTGGTGCCACAGATGGGTTGATATAAGCCAGGGCAGGGGTTGACGGTTCTATTAAACCAACTCAAGTTTACTTTCTCATATGGACATTTCACCTGAAATTGAGTTGAAAAGATTTATACAATTAAAACCTCTCTTAGGTAGGTCACCTTTGAACTTCATTAGGAAAATCTAAGCATAGTCCAAGTGTGGTGGCTCATGCCTGTCATTCCAACACTTTAGGAGGCTGAAGTGGGAGGACTGCTTTAGCCCAGGAGTTCAAGACCAACCTAGGCAACAGAGCAATACCCTGTGTCTCCAAAATTTTTATTTTTAATTAGCCAGGCATGGTGGTGCATGCCTGTAGTCCCAGCTTCTCAGAAGGCTAGGGCAGGAGGATCACTTGGGCCTAGGAGGTTAAGACTGCAGTGAGCAATGATGGTGCCACTCCACTCCATCTTAGGCAACAGAGTGAGACCCCATCTAAAAAAAAATTCTAAGCGTAGCCCAGACCCTATTTCAGTCCTACAAAAGCTCTCACTTTCCCATCTCCACAAAGCCATGAAACTAGAACCTATATGTATCCCTTTTGGCGACAATATGATGCCCTGGTTGTCAGGACCTTCTCAATAAAGGAGAACAATGGCCAGCTATGTTATGGTTAAAAAAAAAAAGAGTAGATAAACTGATGATTTATCTGGAACTTCTCTCTCAATCTTCTTTATGCCCCAACTATTAGATCTGGAAAGATTCTTAGAGATTTTCTATGACAGCTCAGCTAAGAAAACTGAAGATCAATAATTGAAGAATACACATGCCTTAATTTAAACTATTTATTACATTTTATTCACTTTCTAAATCCTCAAGCCATCTCCTATTTCAAAGTTGTGAAGTGCAAGGTCATTAAGACTAATGCCCTGACACTGTAGGTAAAATTGAAAACAAAGGAAGGGACATGTCTCATTAGGGACCCGGACCCAGGGATGCTTGTTTTCAGGGGAAGTTCTTCTCTGGACAACGATGGTGCTGGTGATGACTTGAAGTAGCGACTCTGAAATTTGTGAAGCTTGAGGCTAGTGTTCTCAGGGGCTCTAAAAATGCCATATGATTGGTACAAATAAAGTAACTCACACGCAAGGTAGGAGAAAGTTTTGGCTAGAAATTTGGAAAGAAGGGGGTCATATTTTAACGTAGAAATTCCTCTTCCTTCTTTTTTTTATCCAACATCACCATCATGGCCAGGCCACCATTGCTATCCAATTAATCCCTCCATTTCCTTTATTCCCCATTTCCTGAAGTTTCACAATTTAAACTTCTCTGAATCATTTTATTTCCTTGATAAATGTTCTTTCATTGAAACTCATTGCACATTATAAAGAAGTCTTTCTTATTATGGGCTAAAAGTCCCTACGTGACCTGGAACTTCCCAAATCTTCTACCCTTACCTTATACTACCTTGCTTTCTGCCTTTTTAGTAAGTTTTTTAAATATATAAACTCTTTATCTTCCCCCTCACCTCAAGGTCTTTTTGAAGTGTCATGACCACCTCACCAAACATATTTTTTCTGAACCTAAAGTCAGTCTATCTTTAGAGCTCAGGTTATAACCCACTTTCTCAGAGCTCTTTATTAAAAATAGTCACCACTCTCTGTTATTTATTTTTATACTTTTAATCAGTTTGTAGCAAAGCATTTGTTTAATTATTTAACTAATCCCACACCCCTAAAGGACTGTAAGTCCTCAAGGGAAAGATTCGTGTCTGATTAGGCTAGTCATTATGTACTCAGCGTATGTATTGGCATTTAGTCATTGCAATATAAACATTTGCAAAATGAATGAATGAGATATAAGACAGTTCAATCTGAAAGAATATATAGTTACCAAAGATAAGGAGAATAGTTTATATTGTTGTCTATAAGTACAGCTTCTTCTTCCTCTTTGTCTTTAGAGGAATATATGCATTCATCAGGTGAGAATCCCACCTGCTGCTCTTACTGTAACGTCTGCCACTTCTCCTCCCTGCCTGTGCTCCAGTCACACAGGGCTGCAGTTAGTGACCCAGGTGGTGAGAGCTTTCTCCCCACTCTCCACCTGGGTGGCTCCTTTTTATCTTTCAGGTCTCACCTTAGATATCCCCATGACAGAGAAACCTTGCCTGAACCCATTGTTTATATCTCTGTGCTCAACAGATATTCTCTATCATACCATTTTATTTCTTGTATTTATAAAACTTACCATAAATCATTGTTGTTTTCTTGATTTTTGGCTACCTGTAAGCTTCATGAGAAAGGAATATAACTGCTTTCCTCAATATTGTAACTTAGGGCACAGCACAGATGATTAATAAATATTTGTTAAAGAAAATAAGTAAAAATGAGTGCATTTATTATTATTTATGGATTATGGGCGTGAGGAGGACTTATCCTGCAGGTAACCTTCTGGAGAAGAAAATTCTAGAACTGAACTTTATGAGACCAGGGTATAAATCGTGGAAAAATTGTGCAGATACTTTTCCTGGGGTAGTAGCCTCTGACAAGTCTTACACTCTGATCCCTGAGTCTCTTGAAGGTAGGGCTGCCTTCAAAATATCTTTCTCAACAAACAACTCACAACTGACTGACTTTTTTACAAAGAAAACTTTGCAAATTTAATTCATAACTTTAAAATTTGTAAATTTAAAATTTACGAATGAGACAAAAGCTTAAGGTGCTAATACGTCTAAAGGGAAGGTATACAGTGATGCAAATATGAATCAAAATGAAAAGTTTAATCCCTCATTTGCCTTTTCCCTCACTTATCAAATATCAACTGACCTCACATTATATGCAATGCTCAGAAAGGTAGACAAAAATTAAAAAGGTGTCTCCGTTTTGCCCTCATACAAGTTGCAAACATAATTTGAGGCTCTGTTCAGATACCTACTATGCCTTCACATTTTCTTCCATCCATATCCAGAAGTTGCCTTCTCCATTCACAACTTGCATAGGCATTCTCTGCACATCTCAAGACATTAAGGAGCATTCTTTTCAGTCATTCTTTCCATCAGACTGTGAGCCCCTTGAGAGCCAGGACCATGTTATGCCCAAGTCCATAGGCTCTTAAGAAACTGTCATGCTCCTGGCAATTGTCAATACTCTTAAATATTTTTCAGGCACTACAGAGAGTTCTCTGATGTATGTGTGACTGAATGTTGTCTTGGTTCCAAGTTTGTATCTCTACTCTGAGGTAATGTTTCAGCAGTGTGTTTGTGTTCACCACTCTCATACGAATAAATCTTGAAGAATATTACGGATGACCTTGATGCATTAAGTTTCCACAGTAACAATTCCAAAAAAAGATCTCATATTATAATGTCAGTCCTGGGAGGAAATTTAATGGCATGTTACCTTAATAACTCCATGTGGTGGCCACCAGTGTCTAGGGCCTGAAACTAGAGAATACATGAAAATTGTTACAGAATCTAATTTCTGGTGAATCATAGCTTAATCTGTTGGCAGAATAAAAGAGTTCTAATTTATTATCAAGGAAGCTTGCAGCAATGGCAAACATTATCTCATTTATACATGTATTCATTCATGTTTTTTTAATGTGTAATAACTCTTTTTCTCCTAATTGATATCAGCAGGGTACTACATAGATGCATCACTCTTTTCATGAAGGCTGGCAGTCCAGTGTACTAAATAATTTTTCTAATTAGCTTGTACTTGAGAGGATTCAGAGCTTGAATGAAAGAAACAAGCAATGCTGTGACTTTAAAGTGATTTGGGGCCCAACCCACATATTTTTTAGAGTGAAACAACACCTGGGTAATACTCAGGAATTCTTGGTAGGTATGTGAAAAAGCAAGCTCTCCAGCCTTTGAGGCTAGGTCTCCTTAAGACTCCCTACATGATTTCTTCTCTAGAAGAGGATAAAAGATAATGGTCCTTTGTAGGGACATGGATGGACCTGGAAACCATCATTCTCAGCAAACTGACATAAGAACAGAAAATCAAACACCACATATTCTCACTCACAGGTGGGTGTTGAACAATGAGAATACATGGATACAGAGAGGGGGAGCATCACACACTGGGGTCTGTGTGAGGGAAGTAGGTGGTAGGGAGTTGGGGGGGGGGATAACATGGGAAGAAATGCCAGATATAGGTGATGGGGGAGGAAGGCAGCAAACCACACTGCCATGTGTGTACCTATGCAACAATCTTACATATTCTTCACATGTACCCCCAAACCTAAAATGCAACAACAGCAGCAACAACAAAAAGATAATGGTCCACTCAAATACACAGCAAAGCATTTTCAAACATTCTAAATTTTCAAGATGTGCTCTGATGTATGCATATTATATTTCTAGTCATTTTTGCATGTTATCTCACTGAGTCACTCAAGCCTCTTTGCCCCCATGAGTTAAATCTCATAATCTGCATGCAAAAGATGACAAAACGAAGTCTCTGCCTATTGAATCAGAGTCTATTAGAGTACACCCCATCATCTCTCAAAATATACATACATATTTTGAGAGTGTATACACACACACACACACACACTATATATACACACATATATATATATACTCTGAATATTATCTGTCAAAGTATGTATGTATATAATTTTACTTTTCAAAGTATATATTTAAAGTATGCTGTAACTTTAAACTGATTTTGGGCCCAATCCTCATATTTTTTAGATGATCTTAAAGAACAATTTCAAAGCATTCTCTCTCCAGATTACAATGTAAAACCCACAAATCAATTTCAACTGCTGGTCAAGACCAGCTAAATTACTCACCAGAAGATAACACCAAATGTATCAAGATAAAGGACAAAAGTGAGAATGCTAGAAAAGATTTGGCCATTTTTCCTCCTGGTGTGCCGTTGGAATGATGCGCTGCGATATTGTCTCAGGTTGTTGCCCTCTAATACAATCACTGAAGTGGAGACAATCGAGATTTAAGACAACATTTACAATGAAGATCCATCTCCAATCTGCCCACTGTATCCTCAGTACTCTGTATTTGGAAAGCCTATTCCACTCTTCCTCAGAAACAAATGTTTAAAAAGATAAACCTTGAATAACAATCTTAAATAAAAGTATAGAGCTCAGTAACAGATCTTTGACTACTCAGAAGTAAATCGTAGACTACTCTAGGGACATGATTGTATTATTTTAGTGGGAAGGTATTTTACAGGTCATGAAATAGCAACTCCTTCTCTGAAGCTTCACCTAAAGGCTACTGAGGTCCCTAGACAAAATGAACTTCTCAATAAATGGAGTAGGTCTATACTTGCTCCTCAAGCAATGAATATCTCTTTGGATTAAGACAAATATTTCTGATAATTCAGGCATGCTTGACTATACTGAGACTCTTCTGATGTTGAATCCTAGACTCTTTGAGGACATTCACAGGAGAAAAATTATTCCCTGTCATCTCACTGGGATCCCACAGCTATTTTAATCCAGACATAGAAAGGGAAAAGTCAGTGAGCAAATTCTCTCTAAGGATGGACTTTCCTTGTAGCAACATTTCTGATCCCCGAGAATGGTATCCGCAGATTCCAGGGTTGACCAAGGACCAAGTTTAACTCTACCTCCATTCCTAATCCTACAAAAGTGGCCTGGTTTTCCATATGTTCTCTAGGCTTTTATCTCTGTCTGCAACACATGTCAATGGGTAATTATATAAACTCTACTGATATGCTATAGTGTGGCAGGTGTTATTGTTATTTAAGACATTAAAATGTAGCCAGGATGATTGGAAATCCTTTGCCCACTGTGCAAGGTTGCCTATCGTGCCTACTCCTGGCAGAGTCTAGGACACCATGTTTTTGCTAAACACACCCCCATCTCATCCTGATATTTTCCCTGGATTCCTCCAGAAATGGAGCAGGAACAGTAGAAGTTCAGCTGCAGCCAGAAGACTAAAGCAAAACACAGGCTCACTCTCTCCATCCCTCATGCCACAGCTGACTCACCTCAGAAAAAAGAGAAAAGGAAGAGGAATGTAATGTGCTGCTTTTAAGAGGCATGTGTTAGGGCCTCAGGAGAGAATGGAGTAACTGCTGTGTAGGAGAGAAAAGTCACTGAGGCATTGTGTACTGGACTGAGCAGGGCCTGGAGGCCCATCATTCAGATTGCATCAAGGTAAAACCTCAGCAGGGGGAGACATGAGGGGGTAAGAACAGATCACTGGAAAGGGCAGCTGTTAGGCAATTCAAGAGAGGCAATAGCATGAGAAAACACACCACAGTAGGAGACAGCAAGAAGAAAAAAATATAACATGTTCCACAACAATAATTAGTACTTAGGACCAGAATTAAAAGTGTGTGGAAATGCCTAAGAAAGAGAAGGCTGGTAGAGGAAGTTTCAGCGACAGGTGAAATCCTTGAATACCGTTTGCTGTAGGTCCAGCCTTGTGCCTGTAGTAACCCAGGGCCTCTGCCATTTTAACAGGGAAGATATGTCATTATAACTACGTTCCTCCTGTTATCTGAACTTCTGGCCTCTACCATTTCTTCTATAAAAAGTTATTTTTCTTATATTAAAAAAATACATGCTCACTTAGAAAATGTATAAAACAGGAATATACAAGAAAGGGAGGTGCAGCAAGTAAAAACATACAAAGAAGTGGCCAAATAGAAATATACAAAATGAAATAGAAATATACAAAATAAAAAATATACAAATGAAATAAAAGGTGTAAAATCTCACAGCTCAGAGGTACCTATTAAATATATATAAAATTATATTCTAGTTTTAAGATAGATATATACATAATCACACATGTACCTATATATGTTTTTTATAATATTCAACTTTTATAATATATATTGTTTTTTCACTTAGAAATGGACAATAACATTTTCTTGCTCTCTAAATACAGCTATATTGAACATGAATTTAGATGCCTGGTGTCATATTCCACCACACATATGGATTTTAATTATACTAATATTCTTTAATTGTTGTTCAATTAGGGTGATGGCCATTTTTTATTGTTGTTAACGGTGCCAGCATAGGCAGATTTTTATTTACCTCAGTTAATTTGTCTTTTAATATTTCATTTTAGTAAATGCCTGTAAATAAGCCCCCTGGAAACTTCCAGAAAGAACTTAGGTCACCTAGAATATGAGAGAAGTGGTTTTCATTCAATTTGTGAGAACAAAAATCAGCATTCCTATACACCAATAACAGACTTAAAGAGAGCCAAATCATGAGCGAACTCCCATTCACAATTGCTACAAAGAGAATAAAATACCTAGGAAGACAACTAACAAGGAACATAAAGGACCTCTTCAAGGAGAACTACAAACCACTGCTCAACGAAATAAGAGAGGACACAAACAGATGGAGAAACATTCCATGATCCTGGTTAGGAAGAATCAATATTGTGAAAATGGCCATACTGCCCAAAGCAATTTATAGATTCAACGCTATCCCCATCAGGCTACCAATGACCTTCTTCACAGAACTAGAAAAAACCACCTTAAACTTAATATGGAACCAAAAGAGAGCCCGCATAGACAAGCCAATTCTAAGCAAAAAGAACAAAGCTGGAGGCATCACACTACTGGACTTCAAACTACAAGGCTACAGTAATCAAAACAGCATGGTACTGGTACCAAAACAGAGATATAGACCAATGGAACAGAACAGAGGCCTCGGAGGCAACACCACACATCTACAACCAACTGATCTTTGACAAACCTGACAAAAACAAGCAATGGGGAAAGGATTCCCCTGTTTAATAAACGGTGTTGGGAAAACTGGCTAGCCATGTGCAGAAAGCAGAAACCGGACCCCCTTCCTGACATCTTACACTAAAATTAATTCCAGATGGATTAAAGACTTAAACATAAGACCTAACACCATAAAAAATCCTAGAAGAAAATCTAGGCAAAACCATTCAGGACATAGGCATAGGCAAGGACCTCATGACCAAAACACCAAAAGCATTGGCAACAAAAGCCAAAATAGACAAATGGGACCTAATCAAACTCTACAGCTTCTGCACAGCAAAAGAAACAGTCATTAGAGTGAATCGGCAACCAACAGAATGGGAAAAATTTTGGCAATCTACCCATCTGACATACTTGTAATCTTACATAAAATACTTTGAAAACACCCTGTTATCTTCCTGAGTAAATAATTTATTCCCCCAGTTTGGAAAGGCAGAGGTACTTTATTGTTTAGAAACCATTCTGAATGCAGAAGTGGAACATCAAGCTATAATATTTTGTCAACTTGGAAGATAATTTCTTCTATCTGGACCACAGAATTTTCCCATTTGCACTGTTGGGAATCACACATTCTATCAAGTGCTCTTTGGAGGTTTAATTCAATAAACACTTAAACAGCTTTGAAAACTGAGACAGATAAGGCACCAATAAATGCTATTTTAATTTGTCTTCTTCTCAGCCACTATATGGATGTGAATGTTGTAAATCCAGAGCCACAGACTCATTTTATGGCATTCAAAAATAAGTGTGAATTACTTCCCATCTGAGAATAAATAATCTACATTTTTTAACTTAGTTTTGTTGCAAATTTTATTATCAGAGCATCACTCATAAGGCGATTTCTCATAGGCCTTCTACAGTTTGGAATTCTGATTTCTCAGGAACTGTGAGGAGCCCTGGAAATACAGCTGTGAAAACTATTGGCATCATCCTTACCCTAATGGAGCTTAGACCACTTTAGGGGAAAGTCACTACACAAATAATTAGCCAAGGAAGGTAGACTTGAGGAGGAAATTTCCAATATTTGAGTTTTCTGAATCTTGTGACTTTTAGATATTAATAATGACCCCTGTGTTTCTTATTCATATTAGCATTGATAAATCAAACAATAAAATACCACAAATTCAATATTTGAACTATGTAAAACTGAAACAAAATACTCTAAGATAAAGGGGATTGCATATTATGACCATATGGCTCTATTTAATAGATGCAAAAATAAGATAGCAGAGAGAGGTCTGTAAACTTTGTTAAACCTGAAGCACACAGAGGAAAAGCAAGTGCTACAGGAAATAATTAAGGCTAGAATATCTTTACCTTTTCCAAACTGCCCCAAATTTCAGTTGAACTAATATTGGGAGAAGAGAGAAAGTGAGATTAAAAGATCATATGTCCCTCAGAGAATCCTTAGTCTATGATTTTGTCATCATCTATCATACCTAGTCTAATTCCAAAAGCTACAGCTTAGGGTTTTCTCACTGAATTCCAGCCTCCCTAGCTGTGAAGTAATTCAATTTATGTATTTCAATTTCACCTCAAATCCACATCTTCAAAAACCGTTGCCTCCTCCTGTTGTCCAAAGCAGATTCTTATCACTTTTCGGGGGATGCAAAAACCCTTCTACTGTCACTGGACTTACGTAAGGCTCTCCTACTGTCTTCCTGCAGAAAGTCTCAGCTCTACTGCCAATGGATAGAACTTTCATAGTTTACCTCATTCTGATGACCAATTCTACTTCCAACACAGTACTGATGAGGTGCCAACAATGCTTTATCTATCACAGTAAAACCACTAGGTACCACGCGAATAATCATCCTCATCCAGCCTGTAGGATTAAGCCTTCCCCCTTCTGAAGGATTTTAGGGAAGCCCTAGGACAGCATTAACTAGACTTGTGCATTCTCCTGCACTGGTCTGGACCACTGGTTTGGAGAACCAGTTATTTGGACTGACCAAGATGGTTTTATGGCCTTAGCCTTCTCTTTGGCTCAATTGAACTGTAGATAAGCTTCTTAACTCTAGACCCCTAATCTCCATTTTTTGTGGAGGATTTACTTTAGAATGTGTAACTCTAATTTCTTTATATATCCCTTTGAGTTGTAAATCTTTTTAGAAGCCTCTTGCCAGTTTAACAACCCAGGACTGTCTTTCTCATTGGCCTGCGAGCTATCCCTTGGAAATGTAATCATCAAGACAAATAGTGCTCCTATCTACTAGTTTCTGTGGAAGGGTACAGATCTACCTTCCAGGGTGATAAGCACCTTGTTCCAAGTTGCAAAAACACCTCCTCTTATAAAGATATGAGTTTACTTTTGTTTTGGATAAAGCCAATTAGCAAACACAGATGGCCTATGATTTCCCCATATTATCCTCCAGTACTTTGCATTAGCTCACCCCAGCCCTTAAAAACCTTCTCATTTCCTTTGTTTCAGTGAGTTGAGTTCAGACTCAGTCTGGCCTCTCTTCCTGATTGCAATAACCTTAAATATAATATTTCCTGCCTGTTTAACTTTGTCAGCTTTATGTTTGCTTCAGAAGAATACCACATACCAAATAACAGATTTTGTTATCTTTTCTCTTTGGATAGCATCACTAACAAAATGAAAAAGCAAAACATTTTTGTTTTGTTTAATTTTTACTTTTCCCCTAACTCCTTTAGAGGGTGTGTTAGTTTGTTTTCACGCTACTGATAAAGACATACCTGAAACTGGGCAAGGGGATCATATGTTG
This sequence comes from Ateles fusciceps, assembly GCA_036589455.1. Lineage (NCBI taxonomy): Eukaryota > Metazoa > Chordata > Mammalia > Primates > Atelidae > Ateles > Ateles fusciceps. The sequence continues at coordinate 10,800,002 of JAZHEH010001005.1, read as the reverse complement.
TGATCCCTATACCCAGTACATCAGAATGTGTCAGTATTTGGAGATAGGGTATTCAAGGAAGTAATTAAGGTTAAATTAGGTCATTGGGGGTGGGCTCTAATTCAGTATGACTAGTGTTCTTATAAGAAGAAAAAATTAGGATAAAGACAAGCAAAGAATAAACACCATGAGAAGGCTCACAAAGAACATTGCCATCTATAAACCAGAGGTAAGTCAACCCTGCTGACACCTTCATCTCAGACTTCTAGCTTCCAGAGCTCTGAGAAAATTTCTGTTGCTTAAGCCATCTAGTCTATAGTACTTTATTATGGCAGCCCTTGCAAATTAATACAGTTGCATGTTTAGAATACTTAGGTTACAAACAGTTGAACATGTTTTTAGCTAGCTCCTTTAACTTTTCTGAAGCACTTTTAAATTGCATTGAACCATAAGTTTGACAGAGAAATGGTAAATTTGTTTTTGAATTTCAAAATTAAATTATTTGTATGGTAAAACAGGAAGAGCAAAATATTAATGGCAAAATCTTGGAGGTGGGTATATGAGTTTTGGCATAAAATTCTTTCAACTTTTTTGTATTTTCTGATATTTAATAATGAATTATTGAAAAAAATTAAACAACTAGGAATATCACTCACTTCCATTAACTGATAGTAACAGATTTGGAGAAAGTTAATGAGTCCATTCTTGACCAGCTGAGATCTTCATGGTTTAGAGAAAAATGTAATACTTTTCAAAAATGCTTTATAACTTGAGAATTTTAAAAATCTCAAAAGCAGTTATTAGCTATCACTAGTAAATACTCATTCCGCCGATGAAGAGGTCAAATTAAATTTCCTTTGCATGTCTAATTCAAATTGTAAGCTTCAATTTTATTGCTAGAAGCATATCAAAAGTCTATAGTACTCTAACTAGCATTGAGCTCATGGAGCTTAACACAATTATCAACAAGACACAGGAGGTAGAACAATTTTTTAGTGGAATATTTTTAATTTTAAGTAATAATACCTTCAAATGTCTTCCTTAGGTTAGTCAACTACCGATCTCTGTTTATATTTTTTTGCAGGGCATTGAAGTCGGAGGCTGGACAAGGCAAAATACTCACAGGGCTAGGAAAAAATGAAATCACTCATATTGACAGGCAGGGAGGCTGGCATAGGGAAAATAAACTATCACCATAAACAGAAATACTGATGGAAAGAAGGAGAAACAGAAAAGGATTCACATCCTGGAAGAGATAAAACAATAAATGAAGAGAATAACAATTTGGGGTCAGAGGGTACTATGTCAGAGAAGGGACACTGTGTAGGCTGAATATGCTTATTTGGGGCCAGGGCTAGGAGAAGCAGACAAGGGGATTGTTTTCTACACTCCTTGGTACACAATCCCAAAGACAGAAGAAGGAATATCATTGAGACTCTGAGCAGTGAAAGCTCTTAGTATTTGAAATAGTATGTTCAAATTTACAAGAAAATCAAACAATCCCATTAAAAAGTGGGCAAAGGACATGAACAGATATTTCTCAAAAGAAGTTATGTATGCAAAAGAAGACATGAAAAAAGCTCAACATCACTGACCATTAGAGAAATGCAAATCAAAATCACAGTGAGATACCATCACATGACAGTCAGAATGGCAATTATTAAAAAGTCAAGAAACAACAGATGCTGGCAAGGCTGTGAAGAAAAAGGAATGCTTTTACACTGTTGGTGGGAATGTAAATTACTTCAACCATTGTGGAAGACAGCGTGGTGATTCTAGAACCAGAAATACCATTTAACTCAGCAATCCCATTACTGGGTATATACCCAAAGGAATATAAATCATTCTATTATAAAGATACATGGGTATGCATTTTCACCGCAGGACTATTTACAATAGCAAAGACAGAATCAACCCAAATGCCTATCGATAATAGACTGGATAAAGAAAATGTGGTACATAGATGTTATAGAATACTATGCAGTCAAAAAAGATAATGAAATCATGTCCTTTCCAGCTTTGTCACATGGAGTATGATGTTGGCTGTGGGTTTGTCATAGATGGCTTATTATTTTGAGGTATGTTTCTTTAATACCAAGTATATTGAGAGTTTTTACCATGAAAATGTGTTGAGTTCTATTAAAAGTATTTTCTGCATCTATTGAGATAATCACTTTTTTTCTTTAACATCATTTTTGTGATAAATTATGTTTATTGATTTGCATATATTAAATCAGTCTTGCATCCCAGGGATAAAGCCTACTTAATCATTTTGAATACTTTTTTTTTTTATGTGCTGCTGAATTCCATTTGCCAGTATTTTGTTGAGGATTTTTGCATTGGTTATTTAAATTTTTGTGGGGTCAGTGGTAATACTCCTTTATAATTGTTTCTAACTGTGTTTATTTGGATGTTCTCTCTTTTCTTCTTTATTATTCTAGCTAGTGCTCTATTTTACTAATTTCAAAAAAACAACTTTTGGATTCATTTATATTTTAAGTGATTTTTTGTGTCTCAATCTCTTTCAGTTCAACTCTGATTTTGATTATTTCTTGCCTTCTGCTAGGTTTGGGATTGGTTTCTTCTTGGTTCCCTAGTTTTTTTAGTTTTGATGTTAGGTTGTTAAATTGAGATCTTTATAACTTTTTGATGTGAGCATTTAGTGCTATGAATTTCCCTCTTAATACCACCTTCGCTGTATCACAGAGATTCTGGTACGTTGTATCTTTGTTCTCATTAGTTTCAAAGAATGTCTCGATCTCTGCCTTAATCTCATTATTTACCCAATAGTCATTCTGGAGTAAGTTGTTTAATTTCTATGTAATTGTATGTTTTTGTGTAATTTTCTTAGTCTTGATCTCTTATTTTGTTGCACTGTGGTCCAAGAGAGTTGTTAGTATAATATCAGTTATTTTGCATTTGCTAAGGATTGTTTTATGTCCGACTTTGTGGTGAATTTTAGAGTATGTGCCATGTAATGATGAGAATGTGTATTCTGCTGTTTTTTTGTTAAGAGCTCTACAGAGGTCTATCAGGTCCATTTGGTCTAGTGTTAAGTTCAGGTTCTGAATATCTCTGTTACTTTTCAGCCTTGGGGATCTGTCTAATACTGTTAGTGGGGTGTTGAAGTCTTTCATTATTATTATGTGGAAGTCTGAGTCTCTTTTAAAGTCTCTAGGAATGGGCTTTATGAATCATGGTGCTCCTATGTTGGATTCATAAACACTTAGGATAGTTAGGTCTTTTTGTTTAATTGAACCATTTACCATTATGTAATTGTCTTTTTAAAATTTTTCTGTTTAAAGTTTATTTTGTCTGAAATTAGGATGGCAACCCCTGCTTTTTTCTGTTTTCCATTTGCTTGGTAGATTTTCCTCCACCCTTTTATTTTGAGCCTATTGGTGTCATTGCAAGTGAGATAGGTCTCTGTATGAAAGATACCACTGTGCCTTGGTTCTTTATCCAGCTTGTTGTGTTTTTAATTGGGGCATTTAGTTCATTTAAATTCAACGTTAGTATTGACATGTGGGGATTTTATCCTGTTGTCATGATGTTAGCTGGTTATGTTGCAGACTTGTTTCTGTGGTTGTTTTACAGTGTCATAGGTCTGTGTACTTAAGTATCTTTTTGTTGTGGCTTGTAATGGTCTTTCCTTTCCATATTTAGTGCTTCCTTCAAAAGCACTTGCAATGCAGGTCTGGTGGAAACAAATTCCTTCATCATTTGTGTGAAAAGGATCTCATTTCTTTTTTGCTTATGAAGCTTAGTTGGGCCAAATATGAAATTCTTGGTTGGAATTTCAGTTCTTTAAGAATGTTGATATTTGACCCACAATCTCTTCTGTCTTACAGGGTTTCTGCTGAAAGGTCTGCTGTTAGTCTGACGGGCTTTCCTTTGTAAGTGACCTGCCCTTTCTTTCTAGCCTCCTTTAATATTTTTTCCTTTATTTTGACTTTGGAAAATCTGATTAATATCTGTCTTGAGGATGACATTCTTGCAAAGTATCTCACTGATGTTCTCTGCATTTCTTGAAATTAAATATTGGCCTCTCTAGCCAGGTTTGAAAACTTCTTATAGATGGTATACTGAAATATGTTTTCCAAGTTCTTTCCATTCTCCCCATTTATTTCAGGGACACCAATGTGTTGTAGATTTGGTCTTTATATAATCCCATATTTCTCAGAGGTTTCTTTAAATGCAATTTTATTCCTGTTTTTCTATTTTTGTCTGTCTTATTTCAGAAAGCCCGTCCTGAAGCTCTGAGATTCTTTCTTCATTTTGGTCTATTCTGCTATTAATACTTGTGATTGTATTATGAAATTCATGTAGTATATTTTTCAACTCTATGAGGTTGGTTACATTCATTCCTATACTCGATATTTTGTCTGTCAGCTGCTGTATTGTTTTATTGTGATTCTTAGCTTTCCTGGATTGAGTTTCAACATACTTCTTCATCTCAGTGATCTTCCTTCTTATCCATATTCTGAATTTTATGTCTGCCATTTCAACTGTCTCTACCTGGTTACAAACTTTTGCTGTAGAGCTGATTCAGACATTTGGAGGAAAGAAGGCAGTCTGGCTTTTTGAGTCGTCAGAGTTCTTGTGCTCGTTCTTTCTTATCTTTATGGGCTGATGTTTCTTCAATCTTTGAAGCTGCAGTCCCTTTGAGGGAATGTATTCTCCTACCAGGTCCACAAGGGGGCGTAGTTTTGAGGGCAAGAATTTCCTAGAGCCATGCTCCCTCCCATCATTCTCCATCTGGGAGATTTAACAGTTTATGTTTGAATTTCACAGGCACGGGAAGAAACTAAGAGGCAATCACTCCAGTGGAAGTTTAAAGGAACACCTTTCATTGGCCAGAGGAACTTGGGAAGGTGGGAATTTCTCCCAAGATAAATTCCCATGCTCCTTCACCCGCACTGGATTTCCAGCTCTCTAGGATCCCCTCCCACGTAATGGTATCTATCTTTCCCCCTCTTGGATTTCCCCTCTGGAATCCCCTTCCACACTCTTAGTGGAAATCTTTCTCTTCTTCTCCTTTCCTTCTCTTTTCTCTACCTAAATAAAATCACCTTTCTGCAACACTTCTTGCGTCCGATATTTACTTTTATGATTGTACAATGCACCTGCAGTGGTCCCTTCTCTTATTCTTAAGAGAGCGGAGACCAAGAACCCACAGCATGGACTTGGGGGAGCCATGCCTCATTAACACCCCAAAAAAACCCGGTTACACTTTGGATTTTTTTTATTCTATTTTACGAACTTGAGGGATTGATTGTGTGTATATGTTGGATTCTGTGTCCTGGCTTCATTATTGGACGATTTTAGGGAGCAAAGGCTAAGCTACCAATTGCAGGATTTTGTGCTCTAACTTTGGGTGACTGCTATCAGGCCTCAACTTTGTTTTCTGAGTTCTTGAGGTTAGAAATCCATTATGCTGGGGATGGGGGTCAAGGTGTTTCCAGAACACTGGTCACCACACCCTGATGGGCGGTGATAACCAAAACGTTTTGTAAGGTGGGGGAGGCAGAATCTGTCCTTGTTCTCACACGCCAGCAGCAACATGACAGGGTGCATGTTCATCAACTGCTGCTGGGTGTTAGGGGATGCCAACAAAGCAACGTGGGGTTTGGCCGTGGACCTTGGGGGAACTGCAGTAGGGGAAGGGGGCAGGCAGGCTGGTGCATGTCCACAGTGACTGCTCTCCTGGAGCTCTGCTGCTCAGGTGCAATCTGCCAGTGCAAGAGCTATGATGAGGATCTCCAGCCTTTTGTTGCTGCTCTGCAAGCAGACACAACAAGGCTGGGACCCCAGGAGAAGCTGGCAGATTAAAAGGTGCTCAGGTAAGACTGGCTCTGTCTGATGAGCAAGAGCTCCCTTCAGAGTTTAGGTCTGACAGTTCCCCCAGGGCTAAAGGTTTCTATGGGAGCAAGTTGAGCCTGCAGGGATAGGCATCCCTGAACAAGCTCCACTGCAGATACTCCTGCACCAAACGCTCTGGGCCCTACACCAAGTGGAGTGCTGCCCCTACCACTTCACTAAGCAGCTCTCACTGCCAACTCAAGTGTCCATGGTGATTGAGGGGTCTTGTCCTGCCAGGATTCCAGAAGCCCATGGTGAGAACAGGTTGTTCCTTTACAGTTCAACTCAACCATTCCCCCAGAGTAGTTGGGGGATAGGAATGAATCTCAGTGTGCTGTACAGTAGCCCTGTGCAGGGTTCCCAATATTTTTTTCTTTATAAATTACCTAATTTGAGGTATTCTGTTATAAGCAACAGCAAGTGGACTAATTACAGCCCTCAAAAAAGAGGAAATTCTGCCTCCAGACCACATTCAGATTTTAGCAAGAATATCAATACCTCTCTGGTTTTCCAGCCTGTTGCTTTGTCCTGCAGATTTTGGACTTTCCAGCCCTACAATCATGTGAGCCAGGGACTTAAATCTCTCACTCTCTTGCTCTCTCTCCCTGTCTCTTTACTCTCTCTCTCTCTCTGGCTACACACACATACACACACACACACACACACACACACACACACACACACACACTTTTATTATTTTTCCAGTTCTGCTTCTCTGGAGAGCCCTGACTGCATTAATTCTATTATCTTGTCACTCGTTTTCCATTAGTCCAAACTATTTTTCTTCTTTTTATTTCCTTTTTTTTCCCTTCTTTGGACTGAGGTTTTTTTGTTTGTTTGTTTTTGTTTTTATTATTATTTCATTTTCTTTCCCTTATTGACTATTTAATGTTGTTTTGGGGTTTAAAAATATACAACCTTAGTTTCTCACTTTGTAACTCTAAATGTTGCTATATCACTTTACTTATAGTATAGGAAATTCACAATAGAATAGTTTCATTTCTTCTGTCCATCCTTTATGCATATAAAAAAGATAAAAATAAAACTCTAGGAATCTAGCTGCAATTAACTAAATTGTGTTCTCCAAAATTTGTATGTTGAAATTCTAATCCCTAATGTGACTGTATTTGGAGACAGGGCTTTTAGGAGGTAATTAAGGTTAAATGAGGTCATAATGGTGGGGCCTCAATCCAATAGGATTAATGACCTTATTAAAGATAACCCTCTCCTTCTTTTCCTTTCTCCCTTTCTTGCCCTTTTCCCACCCAGACCCACATGATGTGAGGACACACTGAGAAGGGAGCAATCTGCAAGACAGGAAGATAGGCTTCACAAGGAATGAATTAACCAGCATCTTGATCTTGGACTTTTCAACCTCCAGAACTTTGAGAAAATAAATTTACATTGTTTAAGCCATGCAGTCTGTGGTATTTTGTTATAACTGAGCAACAAGTAGACTGATTGATACACTATGTCTCTAACACCTCATATTTTTCTTTTTGTCTTGATTAAACTTCTAACACTAAATTATAGCCCTTGTTACATTGTATAGTAATTAACTCTTTAAAAGCATGTCTCTCTCACTAGTCTGAAAATTTCTTCATGAAATGGATGCGTCTTTTGCTCACTAGTATTGCTTTTCCCCACAGGAAACATTGCTTTACCCTTCAAAACTTTTCTATATGTGTTGTTTGGAAAACACACACACACACATGCACACACGCACATACACACATACACACACACATCTCTACAGCATATCTGGCAAATATTTAACCAACCTGTGTTTAAAAACCATGTGCTTTCCACAGTTAAATTTATAGGGCATTACTGTGTTCCAAACTCACTATTAGAAAATTCTTTTCTTTTCAAGGTGAAATAACTATCTAAGCAAGTTGAATTATTAATGCTCTGGATGCTTTCTATGGCATGCTAGATGAGAAAATTCTGGAATTTTTTCCTCTCATGATGGTTTTGAATATATCCTCATCTTTCCTACCTCCGTTAGATTTTCCTGAGGGCTTTTTAGTGACTTCAACATTTAATCAATCAGATCTTGTTTTTAATGTCCCCGTCCCTTCAACATAATGCCTGCTTTTGCATGTGTCCATGTGTGACTGAGTACTCTTTAAATGATGATACTTAACATATATATTATTGCTGATCTATTTTGATTGGTGTATAGTATTTTGGATTTTCACTTTCTCCAAATCTGAATTTTTCACTCTTCATTAGTGTGCCAAAGATAATATGAGACCAAGGATAGATCCATTCTCTGATCCATGTTTACTTAAAAAAATGAGTCTTTTAAGAACGATATGAACAGATTCTCCTCTCACCATTATGTGCATAATATCCACTTCCCAATTTGTATAGAAATAGAGAAAATCTTTCCATATGACTTTTAGCTTAGGAAAATGACCATAGATATTCTCCTTAAGAGAAGAATCACATCCACAGACAGGCCTGATAGTCAGTTTCTTGCTGAGAATATTTTATTGAAGACTCAAATCCATGTTTGTAGCAGATTATTCTTGGCTCCTCAGCCATCCAAGAAAAACTGGTTATCTAAGTGGAACCTGCCAAAGGAGACTGGATATCCTTAAGCATCAAGGAGATTCAGCAAACTCCATAATTTGTCAACCAAATTGCTCCACGGCTCTTCCTACAAGAAAAGTTATTATTATTTCTTTTTAAAAAAGGAAGATTTTAGAAATCTTAAGTGAAAAGTTTCATATTTCTAGATTAAGCCAGCTAGATGAGTGCATGGCATTAAAAAATAAGTAATTAATCACCAAGCTTTAATACAGTAGAAAATAAACATTTCAAGTTAGTAAAAGTCAGAGTCAGAAGCCAAAGAATCTGTAAATTTTTCTCTTAGCTGCCACTTAGTGATATTGATTTTTTTCTTTGCATCAATTTTTTCATTTTCTTTGCATCAATTTTTTCCTTATATATTTTCTTCCTCTTTTCCTCCCTCTTTTCTTTTTTTTTTTTTTTGCAAAATATTATAATAATAATCACACTTTTATGCTTTATAGTAGCATCTAGCCTGCTAGGTACTAAGAGTGTTTCTAGCTATTTCTGAGAGAGGCTATTTCTGCAAATAATACATTCAATTCAGCACTTACGCAACAGCATTGCAAAAGGCATATTTGTTGGAATATACATTTCCATCAGATCCACAGTGAGGTCTGTAGTCCATGGTACATGCCTCAGAATACCCTGTACACTGAATCTGCCCCGTCATAAACAAACAAACACAAACAAACATGTTTTATCTTTCAAATCATTAAATCATAGAAAACAAACTTTTAAAAGGTCTAAAAGACTATTCATTCCAAAATTTCATATGTAAAAAAAAATACAGCCCCTGCAGCTTACATACTTTGTCTCAACAACGGTGGGAGTCTTGTCATAGCAAGGGACAGCTCAATTCAGTTTAGGCCCTCCCTCTCGCTAACTCCCTCTATCTAAGTGATAAATACACCTTGTGGATTCTATCTGGTACTTCATTTCTGAGTCAGTCCTCTCCTCATCACACTGTCATCCACTTCATTCAGGCCCTCAATATGTGTTGTTCAAACAGCCCCAATTGTCTGCCAATTCTCTGCCAATTCTCCTTTTTATCTGAGGTTTAAATCACTCTCCACACTGATGCCAGACTGATCTTTTAAAAACCAAAATAGACATTGCTCTTCAAATACTTAACTGATTCCCCGTTAGGAGATAATCCTTTCCTGACTCATGCTTATCTCTTCAGGTTTGGTTGCAATGTCTCCTGCATCTTACTCTAATTAAACCTCAGGACTGAGTTCCCAAGTATTCCCTGCCCCTGGGTATCTTAGTGCCTTTGTTCTTGCCGTTTTCCTATCTTGCCTGACCTTTACCAACTAACTGTATTAATCAGGACAACTCCCACTACTTCTTTAAATGCCATTTTAACTACTTTTAGAACAGTTTCACAATGATACTTCTCTTTCTGACCCATCAAATTTGGTGGCCCGTCCTAAAAATGAACTGTCTTTATTATCACAACCCCATGTTTACAATTCTCCTATAACACATTTTAAACTCTTTTAGAATTGTTGACATTCCACTCACAGGCCGGGCGCGGTGGCTCACGCCTGTAATTCAAGCACTTTGGAGGCCAAGGTGGGCGGATCACCTGAGGTCAGGAGTTCAAGACATTCCACTCACATAGCTTTTTACCCCTGAATTGTGTCTACACTTGTTTTTAAATTTTTTCATACTTTATTTATAACTTTTTTATTGCTATGAGAGTGTCTTTGAGTTTTTAATTTGAAACTGTCACCTTAACCTTCTAATTAATTACAATGTTAGAAAATAACTATATGATAGCAATATATTCCAATTAAGGGCTATGAGTAACATTTGTGAACTCTTATTCTGCTATATTTCAGATCTGCTTAGGCTGGCCAGATGCCTTATCTATGAATATAAATCATCTTAAGTAATTTTTTTAATATGTATTTTTAAATAGTTGTTTTCTGTGAAAGTGAGGCATTATTGTAATATTTTACATTAAGAATTAATAAAATTTCTGTATATACTTACATATTCACCTTCATGAAGTTTTCTGGGTTGAAATTCTTGACCTCTGGAGGAGAAGATTTTATTGAATGTCTAATGTGATAATTTGAGATTTCATCGTCTATCGAGTAAAATAATCATTTTATTTCTTTGTTGTCTTGCCTAGACTGAGAATGAGAAGTTCTTGTTGAATTACTATCCCAGTTGGTTAGTACTGATAGTAAACATCTTTAATATATGAGTATTTTGAGTCAAGTAAGAATATAAGAACATAAGATAAACACTAAAAGTAGATCGAGCATTTTTTTAAAATCCTGTGAATATTCAGATGAAAATCTAGGGCATAATATAGTGTGAAAACATTCGTAACTTTGCAATTAAGAAAAAGAAAATACACCTATGTCTTTCTCTGCCGCTTAAAGTCTGTATAATTTTGGTATAGTCACTTCTTTCTAAATATTAGATATCTGCTCTCTAAAAACAGAATATGGTATAATATAATTTTAATCTCTTCTGGTTGCATTAGTGTATGAGCTAACATGTACTGAGAGACCTCATTCTGAATAGCACTTGCTGTTACACTTGACTTTAAATTTTCAAAAGAAAAGGGAATAAAAGAGGGGAAGAAAACAATAAGAAAAAAGGAGCTTACTTCTATAAGTATTCACTCTGCTTAGCTAAGATTTGGCATGCTTTATCACAGTGAACCCTAAATGCTATTATAATTTCTGTCTTAGAGATGAGAATTTGTAGTGACTTGGGTATTTGCATAATCTACTAAGTGGAGTCTAGCTTCTAATCTGGATGTTTGACACCAAAGCCCATGATTTTAACCATGTATCATAAAGTACTGAAATCATACTACTGGAGGGCTGGTAATAATCATTGTTTCATTCTTCTAAAGCCTCAGATCTTGTTAAAGGTAAGACTTAATATTAAATTTGTAGGGCTGGTAGTGGTGAGGATATACTGATTCCAACTATTCCTTTGTACTATCATTCTGTTCCCTCAACTTTTCTAGATTATCATGAGAGAAAACAGAAATTCTAAAGGATAGGTCAAAGTCATATATTTCCATATAAGTTCACAAGGTTTTATGTGTCTATGGTTAACAGCCTAAATAGAGATAGCTATGCTCAAAGTTCTTACATGCAGAAAGAAAGCTACAGGAGATTCATGAAAATGCTACCAATATATATTTCCTGCTTGAGACTCCATTTCTGTAAGTGTAATGTGGGTGTCAAATGCATATAGGTAACAGTTAATACCCTAAAGGTAGTGTATAGTGTAAATGAGAATTTGGTTGAATAACATATTTCATATATATGTATATGGTTGATACAAAAGTAATTGCAGTTTTTGCCATTACTTCTAATTAATACACAAACATACACACACATATATATTTATATATGTAAATCCACAATATACATATATGTATATTTCTTTAGAGATATAGCTAAGATTTTCTTTTCATAACTTTAAGAGAGCAATGTCCATGGGGCATTGAAGAAGCACACAAAAAAGTAGCATTTGTTAAACCATGTTTTAAAAGACCAAGAAGATGACTTTGGCCAATGTGGGCTTTCTAATCATAATAAAAGAAGAATTGAGGCACCAAATTGAGTATAACACTTACAGGTTTTGCATGCAAAACATGCACTCATTACTGTAAGTTTTCTGATCTGTGCCACATATTGGTTTCCAGTTTCCTGGGCATGCAATCTTCAAACCTTTAGTGTTTCTGAGACAGTCCATCTATAGTTGGAACAAAAAATAATGCCCTGTATTCTCATTCTTAAATTCCATTCTTATATCAAGATGGAGAAGGGGGAAGGAAGCGGAAAGAGAACTAGCCTCTTCAGCTTTTCAACAAACACATCTGGAAGATCTTCTATGGGCCAGGTGTTGTGCTACAGAAATAAACAGACCAGAACGTGCCCTAAATCGTAAGATAATTTTTTGTTTAACAGGAAAATATCAATCTCTCCGTAAGCGTTCTAATGAAAGTCTAAAGGAATAAGACATGTAGAAAATGGTCAGAAAATTTAAAATGCTATGCAAAGATAAAAGTTCACTTTTTCTGGGGTTCTTTTGCAAACAGCTTCCTTTTGCATGCTTTGGAGAGAGAAATACCATCAGGAAGATGCAGAGCGGACACATTTTTACCTCCAGAGGAATTACATCCATCCACTGTGAGCCAGTTTAGTTACTCTCACTACTCTATTTACACATTCACTATGACTGCATTTTTATAAAGACCACACAGAAAAGGTTGCACTCACCTTTGTCCCTTTTGCTTGATCACCAGAAGAGAGTGAAGCAAGAGGCAATTGGAGAGAAGGAGTTGGAGAAAAAAGAAATTTCACAGTTAGAAGAGCAAAGCTAAATCCCCATCATTCGCAGTGACCAAAACCTATTTCCTAACGACAGTCTTTGCCTAGCCCAGCCCTAAAAGAGGCCATTTCTTCATGCGAATCCAAACTCAGGATGAAGATAGAGATGTATGTGGCTCTGATTTTAAAAAAAGAAATCCAGTGAGGAAAGCTCTGCTTATTGAGAAGGGGCTGTCACAGATGTCCAGGAGTTCCTGTGGGCATGCCCCAAGCAGGTTGGGATGGGTTATGTTCCCGAAGTTTCATAGGTTGTTTCTGAGAGAGCAAGTCATAAACCTGAGGAATCCTGATCAGGAACCAAGTATACAGCCACAATCCTTTTATTCCTCTCCTCAGTCTCTCTTCCTCACACTAAAGGTCTGACCCAAATCACTTTGCTTTCAGGTCAATTCAAACAGATGCCTTCTAAATTTTCTTTATATGTTAACATTTATAATTTAATGAAGGCCAAATATATTACAGTTAACAGAAATGTGTGACTATCGGAAAGAAATCCTGACTCACCAGGCGGAGAGGTAGCCCAGGCTGTGGCTGCTAGAGCAAGGATGGTAAAAGCAGTGAAGCCCTTCATAGTGATGGCGAATGCCAATGATGGAGATATGCTGCTCTGAGTCAAGGAGTCCAGAGACAGAAGAAGAGTCTATCCATTCCAGGTATAAATGCACACACAAGGCAGGGTCCCTCCCACATTCAAGACTGATCTTTTCAATGACAATCGACTGCTGACTCAAGTTAGGGTTATTTGCTTCATCTCTCAAAGAAAACCACATGCCATGCCACATGGCATTTCAACATGCCAAAAGTCATGTTGCAATTTAATTTCCAATATGCAAATGTTGGGAGGTGAGGCCTAGAACAAGGTGTTTGGGTCTTGAGGGACCCCAAAATATATTTATTTCTCATGAATATATTAGTTTCCCCCCCTTAGGAGTGAGTGGGTTCTCACTACTGAAGGACTGGATTTGTTACCAGAAGGCAGATGTTATAAAAATGAGTTCAGCTTCCGAGACTCTCTCTCTTCCTTCCGAGACTCTCTCTCTCTTCCTTCTTTCATGCCATGAGATCTCTTTGAACATGCCTCTCACTTTATGCTTCTCCACCATGTTTTGACCCAGACCGTAGCCTCACCAGAAGCCAGCCAGATGTGGTGCTATGATCTTGAACTTAAGTTGCAGAATCACGAGCTAAAAAAAAAAACTATTTTCTTTATAATTTACTTCATCTCAAATATTCTGTATAGTAACACAAAATGAACTAAGACAGCTAATCTGAGGGTAAGCAACCCTACCAGGAGTCCCTGAGTAAACTCTTACAGGTGGAGCTCGTCCAACTGCTTCTTCTGAGTGTATAGGAATAACTCCTGGCTAAAGAACGATGTGACATTTCCTGCTCAACTCCTCAATGTCTGTTCTATAAACAAAGGCTAGAACATAAGCAAATATGTTTAAGAGCTCATTTTCAGAGATCTGAGCAGTAGAATTTCTGGCAACTTTTTTTACTTAAAACTATAGGAACAAAGTTGATTCCAAAATAAGAATATAATAGTTGACAACCTTGCATTATGTAACTGACTCTGTGGATTTCTTTCATGTAAGTAAAAGCTTTTTATCACTAACCCCATTTTTATATGCTGATTAAATCAGCATAAATCAAGTGTACTGTCTTCTACCACATATCCTGTAGGTATAAAACTGAAATATTCCACAAATAAGCAGAAGTGACCATTTCTGCAGAAAACTAACAATTTTCTAAGATCAGTGAATACAAATTCCATTCTTTTTGCCTGAAAACACAATCAGATAGACAATATTATTTATACAGAGAACACAAGACTAGGATTCATGAGGCTAAAACATGCGCTATAAAGAACATGAGATTATAAGCCATTCACCTTAATTTTTATTTCTGATATATACTCATTTAGCTATTCTCAGAAAATCACTTTTCCTCTCAGCTTCAGGATCTCCATACATTAAAGATGTTGGAAAAATTATCTCTAAGTCTCTTCTAGTTCTGCCAATCCAGGATTTTATCAACCTTAAAGAAATACCTTTTCTGGATTGAGATCTTTGTCCACTACAAGTTATATACTTACTTAGCTAATAAAAAACAATTAGTTATTTGAAAGTACAATGTTAATTACAAAAATAATGCACTCAACAGTATATATTTTTTCTGGGGTCACACTACTCTTTGTCCTCCTTTTTAGCTGCAGCTTGTCTAATATTTCTGAGAACCACCTCATGATTATAGACTTCCTCAGGGGGAGATGGGTACATTTCATGAGTTCATAGTTCATGGAACTAGCTTATTTCCAACAGTGTCAGCTGTTTCCACCAGTGCTAGCAATTTTTAATTTGAACCTGGAAGAGAATGCAGAATCCTTAAGTTCTCTGAAAAATAAATTCCCTTCTCTATCCTTGTAGCGGCTTTGTATTACTGATCAGAACTGAGAGTGTCTGTCCTAAATATTATACCCTTTTAAAATTCTTATCTTAAATGTCTAGGTTTACTTAACAACTTTTAATGAGCAATTGCTTCATGCCCAGCATTGTCCTAGGCGGTAGGGATAAAAACAATAATAAACTGTCTCTTTTTTTAAAGAAGTCACATTCCTGTGAGACAGGCCAACTTGTAGATAAGTAACCAGTAAACAGTGACAGCAGGTAATACAGTTGCAAGGACAGGGTGTTATAGAAGCATAACTAATGAATAAATAATTCATATTCATATGGGGAAGGAGATCATGGAAGGCTTTTAGAATAAAGTGGCATCTTTACTGAGATGAAAAAAATTAGTATAGTGTTTGGAGAGACAAAATTTCTAAAAGGAAAAAGGGGAAGAGAAGAACCAGGGGTGGATAAAGTGTTTATGCTAGAAAGAGGGGACATGTGGAAACATGTTCAAGAATATCATTCAGGTGTAGAAGGGGAAGGAGACCAACACAAGGGTTGAGGCTGAAGAGGTAAACAGAGGACTCGTGTGTCAGAAGAAGCCACTTCAAAGTTTTAAGCACAATACCATCAAATCAAATCCTAACTTTAGATAATTACCACACAGGGGAGAATGGAATGAGGAAAAAATACAGCACCGAGATCTGTTATAAACCTGTTGTACTCAATCAAGAAAGGATGATAGCTGGAATCAACATGTTTATCAAATTTTGTGATTACATGAAGGATAAGAGGGAAAGAGGAAGACGAGGAGAATGCATAGATTTCAGATGTTTCTAGTTTTGCTTTGTTCTAGTGAAGTTTGACTGCTGATTCGAATTTTTCAATTTGAATTGGGGAATTGAACAGATTTGTGTTTTGAAGAGGTCATTTGTAAAGAAACAAGTTGTAAAGGATGCAACCCTTGTGTTGGTCTCCTTCGCTTCTACACTTGAATGATTTTCTTGAACTTGTTTCCAGATGTCCCCTCTTCCTAGCATAACCACTTTACCCATCCCTGGTCCTCCTCTTCCCCTTTTTCCTTACATTTTAGAATTTTTGTCTCTCCAAACACTATACTAATTTTTCTCATCTCAGCAATGATGCAGCTTTATTCTGAAAGTCTTCCATGACCTCCTTCCCCTATGAATATAAATTATTCATATTACAAGCAAGTCTATTGCAGAAGGCTATTGCAAAAGTCCAGTGAAGAGAGAAAGAAGATAGAAAATAATTTTAAAAAATAATAATAAGGTAAAGGCTGGGCACAGTGGCTCATGCCTGTAATCTGAGCACTTTGGGAGGCCAAGGCAGATGGATTACCTGTGGTCAGGAGTTTGAGATCAGCCTGGCCAACATGGTGAAACCCCATCTCTACTAAAAACACAAAAAATTAGCTGGGCGTGGTGGCGCACTCCTGTAATCCCAGCTACTCGGGAGGCTGAGAGGAGAATCACTTGAACCCAAGAAGCGGAGGTTGTAGTGAGCCAAGATCACGCCACTGACTCCAGCCTCAGGCAACAAGAGCAAAACTCCATCTCAAATAATAATAATAATAATAATGTAGAATGCAAGATGTCATAGGTTGAGAAATATTTCAAAGCACTATAGCAGATTAAAATAAAGTACCTAGAATGACCTGCAGGAAGACAGCACATCATCCCTCAAAATAATCCAAGAAAAATGGTTACATGCTCAAATGAAAATTTCATCAAGAAAGACAAATATTTTAATTGAGGTTTTCCCTGGCACCTATAAAAAATTGACAGTCCTTCTCTCTGTTCTCTCTTCATGCTTGAGGAATAATTTACCGTCATACATTATTTGTTTAAAACTTTAATTTCAATGTTGGAGAGAAAAGGGGATCTCTGTGCCAGGATGGTGCCCAGGAAAGAACAGGATGTCCTATTCTGCTTCTTTCTATGAAGAGAACAGTTTGGGACATCACTCATCATAGGTAAGGTCCTCAGGGAGTGTCATTTGAGGACTCATTCATCATCTAACTGGGTAACATAGTACAGTAACCTTGGTCAATGTCAATCAAGAAGGCCACAAGTACCCTAGTTAGTCTTCTCCCATAACAAATTACCACAGACTGGGTGGCTAAAACAACATAAATGTATTTTCTCACACCCTGGAGACAAAAAGTTCAAGATGTAGGTCCCAGAAAATTCCGTTTCTGGTGAAGGCTGTCATTCTGGTTTGTAGATGGTTGCCTTTTGTTATGTCTTCAAATGACCCTTCCTTGTGCACATTGAGAGAGAGATCTCTGGAATTTCTTCCTCTTTTTTATAGGGACACCAATCCTGTTAGATTAGGGTCTTGCCCTTATAATCTCATTTAGCCTTAATTACCTCCCTAATAGCTCTATCTCTAAATACAGTCACTGTGGGGGTTAGGGTTTAACCTGCAAATTTTGAGGAAACAATATTCAATCCGTAAAATAGCACATAGGTTTGGGGTACAAATGTGAGCTTCTCTATGTGCTTCTCTTGGTTTCAAGCACGTATTAAGTTTTTTTTTTTTTTTTTTCTTTTTTTTATATTGCATTTTAGGTTTGGGGGTACATGTGAAGAACATGGAAGATTGTTGCATAGGTACACACATGGCAGTGTGATTTGCTGCCTTCCTCCCCCATCACCTATATCTGGCATTTCTCCCCATGCTATCCCTCCCCCAACTCCCCACCCCCCCACTATCCCTCCCCTTTTCCCTCCAACAGACCCCAGTGTGTATACTCCCCTCCCTGTGTCCATGTGTTCGCATTGTTCAACACCCGCCTATGAATGAGAACATGCGGTGTTTGATTTTCTGTTCTTGTGTCAGTTTGCTGAGAATGATGGTTTCCAGGTTCATCCATGTCCCTACAAAGGACACGAACTCATCGTTTTTGATGGCTGCATAATATTCCATGGTGTATATGTGCCACATTTTCTCTGTCCAGTCTATCGTCATGGGCATTTGGGTTGGTTAAAAGTGAACTTTTAAAAATTATCACTGTTATTATCATAAAATGAAGAATATTGCTGGTGTTTGAAGGCGTGGAAAGAGGCAAAGAGAAGACACATTGTAAATAAGGACAAGAGCCAGACATTCATTCATTATTGAGTTGGTCTACACCAGGAAACTACAACCCCAGGGGCAGATCCAATCCACCATGTTCCCTTGAAAATAGAGTTTTATTGATACATAACTGTGAGGACATATTTATATAATATAAATTTATTTGCATTGTTTATACAATAGCAGCAACAAAAGAGACTATGTATTCCACAAAACCTAAAATAGTTATTATTTCGCTCTTTACAGGAAAAGTTTGGAGATCCATAGTCTAAGTGCTCTCCTTAGTTTCTCTGATTTTTTTTTTTCTTTAACACTGTGCTACAATATCCAGTCTATTTTATTAGAGTGAAAACTAGGTACGAATAAACAACAACAAATCCTGATCCAAGATATCCACAAGACATGAGTGCTTATTTAAAAGAAAAGATTAAAAATTGGTGAAGAAAATGGTATGTTTCAAGAAAATTAGAAACAATGCATACTTTTGTGTTTTCTTTTTTATTTTTTTACATTTCTTACTAACATGGTTTTTATTGTAAAACAGAACTTGTGTGTGTGTTTTATTATTATTATTATACTTTAACTTCTGGGGTATATGTTCAGAATGTGCATGTTTGTTACATAGGTATACATGTGCCATGGTAGTTTGCTGCACCCACCAACCTATCATCTACATTAGGTATTTCTCCTAATGCTATCTCTTCCCAACCCCTTCACACCCCAACAAGCTCTGGTGTGTGATGTTCCCCTCCCTGTGTCCATGTGTTCTCATTGTTCAATACCCACTTATGAATGAGAACATGCAGTGTTTGGTTTTCTGTTCTTGTGTTAGTTTTCTGAGGTTAATGGTTTCCAGCTTCATCCATGTCCCTGCAAAGGACATGAACTCATCCTTTTTTATGGCTGCATAGTATTCCATGGTGTATATGTGCTACATTTTCTTTATCCAGTCTATCACTGATTGGCATTTGGATTGGTTTCAAGTCTTTGCTATCATTAACAGTGCCACAATAAGCATACATTTGCGTGTGTCTTTATAATAGAATGACTTATAATTCTTTGGGTATATGACCAGTAATGGGATTGCTGGTATTCCTAGTTCTAGATCCTTGAGGAATAGCCACACTGTCTTTCACAATGGTTGAACTAATTTACACTCCCACCAACAGTGTAAAATCTTCCTATTTCTCCACATCCTCTCCAGCATCTGTTGTTTACAGACATTTTAATGATCACCATTTTAACTGGCATGAGATGGTACCTCATTGTGGTTTTGATTTGCATTTCTCTAATGACCAGTGATGCTGAGATTTTTTTCATATGTTAGTTGCATAAATGTCTTCTTTGGAAAGTGTCTGTTTATATCCTTTGCCCATTTCTTGATGGGGTTGTTTGTTTTCTCCTGTAAAATTGTTTAAGTTCTTTTTGTAAAATTGTTTAAGTTCTTTGGAGATTCTGGATATTAGCCTTTTGTCAGATGGATAGATTGCAAAAATTTTCTCCCATTCTGTAGGTTGCCTTTTCACTCTGATGATAGTTTCTTTTGCTGTGCAGAAGCTCTTTAGTTTAATTAGATTCCATTGTCTATTTTGGCTTTTGTTGACATTACTTTTGGTGTTTTAGTCATGAAGTCTTTGCCCATGCCTATGTCCTGAATGGTATTGCCTAGGTGTTCTTCTAGGCTTTTATGGTTTCAGTTCTTAGCTTAAGTCTTTAATCCATCATAAGTTAATTTTTGAATAAGGTGTAAGGAAGGGATCCAGTGTCAGCTTTCTGCATGTGACTAGCCAATTTTCCCAACACAATTTATTAAATAGGGAATTCTTTCCCCATTGTTTGTTTTTGTCAAGTTTGTCAAAGATCAGATGGTTGTAGATGTGTGTTGTTATTTCTGAGGCCTCTATTCTGTTCCATTGGTCTATATATCTGTTTTTCTATCAGTACCATGCAGTTTTGGTTACTGTAGCCTTGTAGTGTAGTTGAAGTCAGGTAGTTCGATGCCTCCAGCTTTGTTCTTTTTGCTTAGCATTGTCTGGGCTAAGTGGGCTCTTTTTGGTTCCATATAAAATTTAAAGTAGTTTTTTCTAATTCTGTGAAGAAAGTAAATGGTAGCTTGTTGAGGATAGCATTTAATCTATAAATTACTTTGAACAGTATGGCCAATTCCACAATATTGATTCTTCCTATCCATGAACACATAATGTTTATCCATTTGTTTGTGTGCTCTCTGATTTCCTTGAGCAGTGATTTGTAATTCTTTTTGAAGATTTCCTTTACATCCCTTGTAAGTTGTATTCCTAGGGTGTACAGGAATGCTTTGATTTTTGCACATTGATTTTGTATCCTGAGACTTTGCTGAAGTTGCTTATCAGCTTAAGGAGTTTTTGGGCTGAGACAATGGGGTTTTCTAAGTACACAATCATGTCATCTGCAAACAGAGACAATTTGACTTCCTATTTTTTCTACTTGAATACTCTTTCTTTCTTACTCTTGCCTGATTGCTCTGGTGAGAACTTCCAGTACTATGTTGAATAGGCGTGGTGAGAGAGGGCACCTTGCCTTGTGCCAGTTTTCAAAGGGAATGCTTTCAGCTTTTGACCATTCAGTATGATATTGGCCATGGGTTTGTCATAGATAGCTCTTATTATTTTGAGTACATTCCATCACATCTAGTTAATCAAGAGTTTTTAGCATGAAGGGCTGTTGAATTTTGTAAGGTCTTTTCTGCATCTATTGAGATTATCATGTGGTTTATGTTACTGGTTCTGTTTATGTGATAGATTACGTTTATTGATTTGCATATGTTGAACCAGCTTTGCATCTCAGGGGGTGAAGCTGACTTGATTGTGGTGGATAAGCTTTTTGATGTGCTACTGGATTTGGTTTGCCAGTATTTTACTGAGAATTTTCACATCAATGTTTATCAGAGATTTTGGCCTGAAATTTTCTTTTTTTGTTGTGTCTCTGCCAGATTTTGGTATCAGGATGATGCTGGCCTCATAGAATGAATTAGGGAGGATTCCTTCTTTTTCTATTGTTTGGAATAGTTTCAGAAGAAATGGTACCAATTCCTCTTTGTATCTCTGGTAGAATATGACTCTGAATCCATCTGGGTTTTTTTTTTTGGTTGGTAGGTTATTAATTACTCTCTCAATTTCAGAACTTGTCATTGGTTTATTCAGGGATTTGACTTCTTCCTGGTTTAGGCTTGGGAGGGTGTAAGTGTCCAGGAATTTATTTATTGCTTCTTGATTTTCTAGTTTATTTGTGTTTATAATATTCTCTGATGGTAGTTTGTATTTCTGTGGGATGGGTGGTGATATCCCCTTTATTATTTTTTTTCTTGTGTCTACTTTGTTCTTCTCTCTTTCTTCTTTTTTAGTCTGGCTCATGGTCTATCTATTCTGTTGATCTTTCCAAAGAAACAGCTACTGGATTCTTCTATTTTTTGAAGGGTTTTTCGTGTCTCTATCTCCTTCAGTTCTGCTCTGATCTTAGTTATTTCTCGTCTTCTGGTAGCTTTTGAATTTGTTTGCTTTTGCTTCTTTAGTTCTTTTAATTGTGATGTTAGGGTATTGATTTTAGATCTTTCTTGCTTTCTCTTGAGGGCATTTAGTGCTATAAATTTTCCTCTAGACACTGCTTTAAATGTGTCACAGAGATCCCTGTGTATTGAGTCTTTGTTCTCATTGGTTTCAAAGAACATCTTTATTTCTGCCTTAATTTCATTATTTACCCAAGTCATTCAGAAGGAGGTTGTTCAGTTTTCATGTAGTTACGCAGTTTTGAGTGAGTTTCTTAATCCTGAGTTCTAATTTGATTGCACTGTGGTCTAAGAGACTGTTTGCTATGATTTCTGTTCTTTTGCATTTGCCAAGGAGTGTTTTACTTCCAATTATGTGGTCAATTTTAGAATAAGTGTAATGTGCTGAGAAGAATGTATATTCTTTTGATTTGGGGTGGAGAGTTCTGTAGATGTCTATTAGGTACAGTTGGTCCAGAGCAGGTTCAAGTCCTGGATATCCCTGTTAATTTTCTGTCTCATTGATCTGTCTAATATCGACAGTGGGTGTTAAAGTCTCCCACTATTATTGTGTGGAAGTCTAAGTCTCTTTGTAGGTCATTAAGAACTTGTTTTATGAATCTGGGTGCTCCTGTATTGAGTGTATACATATTTAGGATAGTTAACTCTTTTTGTTGCATTGATCCCTTTACCACTATGTAATGCCCTTCTTTGTCTCTTTCGATCTTTGTTGGTTTAAAGTCTTTTTTATCAGAGACTAGAATGACAAAAAAACCTGTTTTGTTTGTTTGTTTTTTTGTTTGTTTTTGCTTTCTATTTGCTTGGTAAATATTCCTCCATCCCTTTATTCTGAGTCTATGTGTGTCTTTGCACGTGAGAAGGGTCTCCTGAATACAATACACCAATAGGTCTTGACACTTTATCCAATTTGCCATTCTGTGTCTTTTAATTGGGGCATTTAGCCCATTTATATTGCACTGGCTCATGTCTGTGATCCCAGCACTTTCGAAAGCCAAGGCAGGTGGATCATGAGGTCAGGAATTTGCGACCTGCCTGGGGAAATGCTGAAACCCCATCTCTACTAAAAATACCAAAACTAGCCGGGTGCTGTGGCAGGTGCCTGTAATCCCAGCTACTTTGGGAGGCTGAGGCAGGAGAATTGCTTGAACCCAGGAGGTAGAGGTTGCAGTGAGCTGAGATCACACCACTGCACTCCAGCATGGGTGACAGAGCAAGACTCCATCTCAGAAAAAAAAAAACGCACACTTATATGTGTATATATATATACGAGAGAGAGAGAGAGAGAGAGAGAGAAGAGAGTTATGTGTGAATTCGATCCTGTCATTATGATGCTCACTGGTTATTATTTTGCCCATTAGTTGATGCAGTTTCTCCATAGCATCAATGGTCTTTACAATGTGGTATGTTTTTGCAGTGGCTGGTTCTGGTTATTCCTTTTCATGTTTAGTGTTTCCTTCAGGAGCTCTTGTAAGGCAGACATGGTGGTGACAAAGTCACTCAGCGTTTGCTTGTCTGTAAAGGATTTTATTTCTCCTTCACTTATGAAGCTTAGTTTGGCTGGATATAAAATTCTGGGCTGAAAATTATTTTCTTTAAGAATGTTGAATATTAACCCTCACTCTCTTCTGGCTGGTAGGGTTTCTGCTGAGAGATCTGCTGTTAGTCCGATGGGCTTCTCTTTGTGGGTAACCCGGCCTTTCTCTCTGGCTGCCCTTAACATTTTTTCCTTCATTTCAGCCTTGGCAAATCTGACGATTATGTGTCTAGGAGTTGCTTGTCTTGTGGAGTATCTTTGTGGTGTTCTCTGTATTTCCTGAATTTGATTGTTGGCCTGTCTTGCTAGGTTGGGGAAGTTCTCCTGGATATCCTGAAGAGTGTTTTCCAACTTGGTTTCATTCTCATAACTTAATCTTCATTATAACCTGTAAGATAGAAATTATTAGCTCCCATTTTATAGAAGAAACAAAGACCCAGAGAGATAAAGTATCATTTTCATTGTCATAGAGTTAGTGAGTGACAAAGTCAGGATTTGAGCTTAGATCTGTTCAGTTCCAAAGTATCTGCCCTATTGTGGGATGGAAAATACCTGGTGTTCCTGCCTTTGCTACTTCTGCCCTGTGCTTATGGCAGGAATTACCAATCAACTACAGAATTCTTTGCTGTTGGTTCCAGAGGTAACTTGATGTTTTGTTTCATTTTTAATTTTAGATTCATGGAGTACATATGCATGTTATTACAGGGGTATATTGTAGGCTTCCAGCGTACCCATCACACAAATAGTGAACATTATGTCAACTAGGTAATTTTTCAACCCTCACCTCTCTCTCATCCTCCTTCTGGAGTCCTCAGAGTTTATTATCTGTCTTTATGTCCATGAGTGCCACTTATAACTGAGAATATGCAATATTTGATTTTCAGTTTTTGTAATTCACTTAGGGTAATGGCCCCCAACTCCATCCATGTTGCTGCAAAGAACATTTCCTTCCTTTTTTATAGCTGCATAAGATTCCATGGTGTATATATGCCACATTTTTGATCCAATCAACTGTTGATGAATACTAAGGTTGGTTCCATGATTTTGCCGCTGTGAATTGTGCTGTGAAAAACATCCTAGTGCAGGTGTCTTTTTAATATAATGATTTATTTTCCTTTGGTAGATGCTTAGTAGTGTAGTTGCTGGGTCAAATGATAGTTCTACTTTTAGTTCTTTGAGATGTCTCCATACTGTTTTCCATAGAGGTTAAAATAATTTATATTTTCACGAAGAGTGTGTAAATATTCACTTTTCTCTGCATCCTTAGGTATTTCTGAAACCTGAAAGAAATGGGAAGGCTTCAGGAGGACAAATATATTGGCAAAAATATTTTTGAGGTTAAAATAGAAAAAATCACAAGAAAATTAATTTAATTGAATTAGAGAGCTTATTGAATAAGCAAATTCTGACTTACTGTTTTATAATAAACAATGATGACAAGCATTTACTGAGCACTTAATATGTATGAGATCTTCATTTTGTGACATTCATAAGCTATATAACTTAATCCTCATTGTAACCTGTAAGATTGAAATTATTAGCCCCCATTTTATAGAAGAAATGAAGACGGTTTCATTTCTAGTCTTCTGTTTGAGAAAAAGGAGTTTGAAAAAGATAGATCTCTGAAAACCCCTAACACAAAATGGAATCTGAAGATCAAATTATATAGAGAAATACATAAGCACATGGTAGTAGTGGACAGGTGGGGCTCACATAAATATTTTTGCTTTCTTTAGTTCCATCTCAGGATTATTTATCACCTCCTGGTTTAGAATTTTAGATTTAGCTTAGAAGCTTCAATGAGATGGTTCTGGTTTCCATTTACCTCTTGTCCATCAAGATATAACTTAAGTAACTCAAAGATTAATTTACTTGATATTTAATGCAGCTATTTATTTGTTACCATTTTGACATAGATGAAAATTTATATATACTCCTAGTTTGCATACCTTCAAAAAAAATCAACTTTCAGCTTTTTAAATCCTGAGTAATGTGTTCTACACATTCACACTCTTAACCCCAATCCTTGAGCCTCACTCTATTTTTAACTTTATTTTCCTTGACCTTTTTCTATTCCTGACCTCTGCATCCTCCCCCCCCCTCACCTTTGATTCTTACTCCTGAGGTCACTGGGCTTCTCCTCATTTCCTTGTCTCATCCCATTCTAGACTATTATATCCTCTGCCCGACTCTATCCCTAAGTTGAACTCTTTCTCTGTACTGAGTGATTGCCAAGAATTGGTTAAGTCTTAAGGATGGGATAAAAATGTCTTTTGAGCATATTAATAATGATAAAATAAATATAAAAGATTTATGTTTATACTCTAGTCAAATATTCAAAATGACATAGCAAAACACCTTTTCAGAAAAGCATATGTTTTAGCCAGAAAAAGAGAGTTTCTGGATTTCCTAGAAGTGAACAGGAAGAAGATAGAATCCCGTATATCATGAGCTCTTTGAACCCATGCTGAACATCCTAAAATTCCCAAATAATAATAAGAACTCAACAGGAATTACTTCATATTTTTCATGCCTGAAAAAATTATTTATAGGCCCTTTTTCTTTTTTTTCTTAATGTAACATCGAAAAGAATGCACCGTAAGGGATAATTTATTTTCACTCAGTTACAAAGGACAAAGATCATCAAATCCTACTATAATAGAGCTAGTAGAGACTTTAAAAAAAGTTAGAGAGGAAAAATAAAAAATTAACTTCCCAAATCCAAGTAAGTCTGTCACATCAGGCTAGTTC
This sequence comes from Ateles fusciceps, assembly GCA_036589455.1. NCBI lineage: Eukaryota > Metazoa > Chordata > Mammalia > Primates > Atelidae > Ateles > Ateles fusciceps. The sequence continues at coordinate 10,773,887 of JAZHEH010001005.1, read as the reverse complement.
TTCTGGAGCTGAGGACACCTTGCACCATAATGGATTTTCCATATAATTTCTCCCTATGGAGTGTATTTAGCACCAGCCCAGAATTTTCAAGTGAACAAAGAGACTAGGGATTTATAGAGTTTCAGCATAGAGGCAGGCGATTACAAGCATTTCATCCTCCCCTATATAATGCCTGCATTCCTCCTCTGATTTCCCATGTCCATTAGCTCATGGCACCACTGCGTTGCCTAATACAGTGACCTATATTCACATGTATCTATTGAGCACTTGAAACGTGGCGGGTCCAAATTGAGATGTGTTTTAAGTGTAAAATATACACCAATATCAAAGGCTTAGTACATTTAAAAGTTTATGTTGATTACATTAATAGTTTTGATATATTAAGCTAAATGAAATATATTATTAAAATTAATAATTTTATAATGATTATTTTTAACCTCTAGAAAATTTAAAATTGTATATATGGCTTAAATTACACTTCTATTGGAGAGTGCCACTTTAGAGACTTACACACATTGGTAATTTTCTTACTTCCCAGATTATGGGTACAAGGCTGTGATATAGGAAATTGTCAAGAGGTAACTTAATGAATAGACATGAGAACTTACTAGTTTGTGTTTTTGGATGGGACCTAAATAACTGAGAGACAGTTATTCCATTCGTGCAAATTTAGAGAGTTGGTATGGTAATGAATAATGAAGATGAGGCTGATTTATAGCTAGTTTAACTTTGTATAGCTGTTGACTGCTGGGAAGTCATATCTCCCCACCTTTCTTCTAGACAGTCCTTCTCAACTATGACAGCAACTTAAGTAGGAAAAAAGTGAGCATTCTCTGTACACCAATGGGTTTAGCAAGACAAAAGGGTAGAGTTTATTCAGTTTCTATAAAAACACATTTCTATTATCCAGACAGTGACAAAGAAATCCCAGGAAGGGTGTTCTGCTGAGTTTACTTTTATTGAACAGGCGGTTGGACAGACAGCGTTGTGATCAAGACTCTTCGAGGGCACAGACTTGTTGGAGATGTCTTTGTACCCTCAGATCACAACACCTAGGAGAAAAGAGATGGAAAAGACTGAAAGTCAGTGAGTCCATTCCCAACATCTCTGTATTGTTTTCTATAGCAAATAAGAAAAGCTCTGAAGAATTCTTTTATATACAGATGGTGAAGGTAGGTGATTCAGAATTGGGGTTTATTTTTTCCCTCATGGCTTTCAACAATCTTCCGTCATTCATCCTAGAAGAGAAGATGGATAGGTTAGATGCTAGAACCCAGAGATATTGCAGAAATGTGGACTGTATATTTATAGCTGCATCTTAATCAAAGAAATCCATAGATTCCTGCATTCTGCAAAGAAGTAACAACTTAAAATCACTTTCACATTTTATCACTTTGATACAAGTATTGAGCACCTAGCATGTACTACGTGTTGAGGTGGACACAAAAATGAACATGGGTTAACTCTGCCTTTGATTACATGCAGACCTCATGCCGATAAAAAGAAGTAGGTGTCATTAGCACCATTTTGCAGATGAGAAAATTGAGCTTCAGAGATTAGTAACTTGTCACTGTCATGTTAGGTCATGACTTGAATCCAATTCCTGTAACGTGAATGTTGTGAATGTTTATCTACTGTAGTTTGTTGTAGGCCACTAGAATAGAATCAGCTGTCTTCCTTTGCCTGACTCATCCAGGCATTTGAAATCAACTTTTAAAACATTAAATCAATATTTAAAAATATTCTTATGGAGGTGAGGACCTCGGGAAGTTTTCCTCCACATAACTGCACATCTTCAACTAGTACCACCTGGGGCATGAGCTGCACTGTCATTCCAAACTCAAACCTCCACTTTATTGCCTACATCCACTCCAGGAGGTTTTCTTTTGTTTGAAAGTAGCAAGCTTTGGTCTTCCTGAATCCTTGAAAATCTGTCATGAAATTGATAGATATAGATAAGAACAGTTATTTATTTATCTCACAAAATAATGTTGGTATTTTTCTTAATATAGGAATTGCTTTCCAATATAGCAAATCATGTTTTAATTGAGATAATGCCTTCTTGAGAGCACTTAGTCTTTAGAATCTCCTGACAACTAAGGAATGGTAGTAGAGGACTGGAAATGAAGTCAGAATATCTACATTGAACCCAAGATATTATACTGAGTGACTTTATTAAGTGACATTTTCCCCCAGGCTGACTTTCTGTAAAATGGGAAAGACAGTGATCCCTGCCCTAATCAAATGACTATTGTAAGGGCACAAACAGAAAATGCACATAAACCTCTAAAGAGCTATGTAAATCTTAGTACTTACTGTATAATAGTTATTGTATAATAGAAAGTATTATGTACTTAGTAATCAAAGTGTGGGTTCCAGGATACTCAACCTTCTTTCCCAGGAAAGTTGTGACTGCCTGGACTCTTATTCTATTTTTGAGATTCCACTTTCTTAGAGAAACTTTCACCCAGAAATAAAGTTCAGACAATAGGCTTCAACCCCAGTATATACATCCTTACTAGTCATCAGAACAATGTTAGGCCATGACCAGTCTGTACCACCTGCACCCAAGATCACACCCTTGAATCTTACACAGGGACCTGAAATTCCATCTGCATCCAGGACACTTTTAATTTTTGTTTCATTAACTAATACCATAATAATTTCTGTCATTATTAATGCCTGCTGTGCAACTGCAGTGGAAAGTATACACCCAGAAATGGAAGAATGGCACTCTTTTACAACATCTTGTGTGTTGAGTTCCGGCAAGATTCTTCATTATTTAAAGAAATACATCTTACCAGTATAAACCTACGGCAAGTTCTTTATAAAGTAGTGTTTTTCAAGTTGCCTACACAGAATGAGAGTTACAGGTAAATGTGGTCTAAGTTGTCGTCTATCGGACTGGCATAAAGCTATTTTGACCTTTCTATCCTGAGGTATACGTAACTAGGTGAGTTTGTGAGGAAATGTCACAAATTCTGTAAATAAAACGGGGAGCAAACTACTAAGAATTTCTATATAATAATATAGGGACTAGAACACAATATAGGGACTAGAGTAAAAGTTTAAAATCTCTTTTTATGGATTCTGGTAAATAACCAGAATAAAGGTCTTTAAGTGGGTGATAAATAACTTTGTCAAGCCCACATGAGAAAGATAGGGTCTTTGGATTTCATTCCTATCCTTGGCTTCCTCTATACTGCTTTCAGCTGCTAATGTGAAACTAGAAAGACTCTAGCTTACGGTTCTTGTTTTCACAGTTTCCCATAGCAAAGATTGTTTGGTAGGTGTTTTTAATATGGCCTTATGTAGTATTGCTTGACTAAGATCCCCAAATGTGGCTGAATGGTTTCTGATTCCATTACTCCCAGAGCTTTCTGTGGCAGTGGAATGGAGCAAAGACAGCGTGAATAATAATAAATAGTATTATTAAGTGTAATGCATTAAAATATTATTTATTAAATATAATTTTATCAAAGTATCATTGAAAATAATTTATTAAAAATAAATAAGCACTATACCATGGTCTGTTTTTCTAAGTTCATACTTTGGACTCCTCTTTTTCTAAATTCATACTTTGGTCTTAGGCATAATAATAATAGTGCCATTAATTTTTCAGACACTGCAACAAATCTATAGAAGTCAGTCTTCATTGAATATTTTCATAGTTCATTGGGGTCTTTGGTTTAGAGTATTTATGTGATTTGCCAAAAATCTCATATATGAAGCACAGCAAAATTTGAAATTTGAAGTCATATTTATCTCATAACAAAACATTTTCTCTTATTTGAAAATTTCTATTTTTTCACATTATATACCATCTCTCTGAGGATGACTATTCAAATACAGTCACCAGGGAGAATCTTAAACTCAGTAACATATGTTGAAACATCCTTTCAGGGGTTTAAATGAAATTGGTCAACTTTTAATTCTGGGAAGTAATTTAATACAATGTAAAGTTCAATAATATGGGTATTATATAGAAATTGTTTAAATGCAGCTCTCTCATTCTCTGACCTCTCTTGGTCTCTGTCTCATCTTTTTATTGTAAATCACAGAAACTAAAACCTATCTTGAACTAAGTAATGTTATGTTGGAGACACTGCTCATAAACAATATATTAATGAACCCAGTAAATAGTTTAAAATATTAACCGATACATTATTTCTACTTATTTCAGTAATTAGTTATCCTTCCAGTGAAAAATGTGACCAATTCTGGGTCACCTGACCTAGTGTCACCTTTCTGGCCAGAAAAATGTCCATTACTCAATGGAAGGGAACAAAAGCAGAACCCACTGCTCCTCACAACATAACCAGGGAGCCCAGTCTACTTATATACTTACAGATGTGGGCATGCTGGCAGTGGTTGATCCTGGGGTGCTGCTCTCCTCACACTTTCCTTTACTGCGGATATGTGTATTTGTTTGGCGTATCCTAAAACAGATCAGAGGATGCTTCAACAGTGAGGAAATTCTCAGTTATAATAAGAAAATAAATAAGGACCAATGTGCAGGACATTTGGACATCAAACCAAGCTGCATTTAGAGGAAGAATCTGGGATCTGCATTCAACTATTTTCATTTTCAGTAGACATCATTCAGGCTGTCTCTCTTCTGCTCCAGATTTATTCCCTAGCCCTGGACCTATTCTGTCACATTTCATATACTTATATATTCATAGAAAATACTGGAAATAAACTTGCAGATCATCTGGTCTAAAGGCGATCTTACATTTATAGATGAGAGAATCAGATCCCAGAGAGATGTTTAACTATATTGAGTACCAGTAATATGATTTGGGGGAATATAAAATATAACAAGACAAAAATGAGACAGTCTGAATTTTATCATTGGAATGAATCTTAAGGAGTATGAATTTTAATGCCTCTCACTGGAGAAATATTATGAATCAGACATGTACTTGTTTTCCTCTGGTGATGGGAAACTCATTACCTATCAAGGCAGTGCAATTTGTATTTTGACATTGCTTAAGTTGAAATTGCTCCCCTATAACTTTCTCTAAAGCCTTGGAAATGAATATTGTTCCCTCTTGTCTCAGATAACCTGATCCTTCTTTATAATATATACTCCCAACTCCCTTAGCCAAACAAACTATCCTGAGGCATGCTTTCTTAATATTTTCATCATTTCAGTTTCTTACTCTAAAGTTCCCTTAAATAGATCACTTGTTATGGGTCTATCAAGTTGATGAAAATGTTGAAGAAAATTATGTGGATAATTTAGGTCCTGACATTTACAAGAAAGAGGAATTGCAGGGTTTCTGGGCTGGAAATAAGGTATATATAAGTAATGGAATTCCTGGACAGTTATATTTATTCCTTAAACAAGAATTTCTTAATCCTTAAAACCCTATAAGGTCTATGGATGAATTTCAAGTACTCCAGGCGCCATGAATATTATGTGTGTGAATTGTTCATATCACATATTTTTTAAAAAATGTTCTTGAAAGGGGTAACTTTCTTCATATTATCTAAGGCATCTTTGATCTTTGAAAATTTAAGGAACTACTGTCTTAGAAATAACAGTAGGATAGTGAAGAAAAAAATAACTGTATTTAGGCCCAAATCAATAAGGTCAAAATCCTGTCTGATCTACTTCCTAGCTTTGTAACTTTGAACAAATTATCTGGACTCTCTGACCCTCAGATTAACCTTCTGTACAATAAAGATAACAACATTCCATAGCAGGTTTCAGAGATTCAGTGACTGAAATGTGAAAGTGCCCCCCTTACCTACAAATTATTGTATTCAGATTTTATGCTTTTAAGCATATGAGGAGTGCCTTTTTCTTTTTAAATATTTTTCCAGGATTAAAAAGCAGGATATCAGGGAGTCCTATCCTCACATTCTGGCCCTTGCTTACAGTGTCCTAAGAAGGATAAAGTAGTACATGAACTGCAGTGTAGGTCTAGGGCCAGGCGAGATGGAAAAACCCATCTTTGTCACCATCCTCTCCTTGAAAGCTGGTCAAATGGAGGCCAGAGGAAAGGGATGAACATAAAGGCAAGGAGAAATTACTTAAAAATTTCAGAGAGCATTTGAGAAGAAACAACAAAACTAAAGCCAATAATAAAAGAATTAAAATGAATCCCTTGTGTTTAACTTAAAATAAAAATATTTTTATATCTAGCAGTTCTTCTCAATCATCTGTGAAGTCAGAAGCTCAGAGAACTGTCTCCATTTCTCCAATAAAGGGAGTGAGATTCAGAATGATGAGATAATATGCCTCCAGATAGTCATAAATATGACAGCAGACATCAGATGAACCATTTATTTATTGTGCTTCCTTTTGTACAGTGCACTTACCTTTTGCAAGATACTACTTTCAAGAGGCAGGCTTAAAGAAATGAGAAACCTGTGGCTATCTTATAGACACAGGACATTTTAGATAGCATATGCTGGGCTGACTTTATATAGCAGTAGCTCTCTACTGTTTTTCTCCACTGCACACAGAACAAATGATGTTCACACTCCCATGAGTGTACACAAGCTTACACCAATCTTCTGCAATTGTGACCCCACTATTTTTTTTTCTTTCTCTTCTACTCAGTAAAGCATATAGCAATGTAGGTAAGCAATGTAGGTAAGCAATTTGAGGAATAACTTCAAATCTTTTCTATTTTACATAAAAGAAACACAATTCACAACTTTTGAATTTTTAAGTTCTATGATGAATAGATTATTTGCGACACACTTCAAATTTATATCAGTGCATTACTATGGCTTAACACTCTAGCTGAGAAATTCTAAACTGGAAGATATGATGGGGCAACTTGAATACTTACAGGTTTTCATGACAGAGCATACAGGGATTGTTGTAGGTGTGACCGTCATCACCACAGACAGGCTTTAAATCCTTTGGACAAAGATAACCTATCCTGGGCAATACTCGGTAGTCTTTGCACATCTCAGAATCCTGAACAAGCAAAACATAAAGCAGACTTACTTGTCGACATTCAAGGAGAGTGATGGGCTTGAGAAAACTTCTTGAGTTCCTTAACCCAACTTGAATAAATGGTTATAAAAAGAGTGTGATATAGGTTATACAAACTAAAAGATTGATTTTGCATCATATTAGTTGGATTTAACTTTCTAAATTTGGCAATCTTTAACTAGACAAGGTAAGTAAACAAAGAAACAAGGAATAACAAAACTTTAGTAAAGCAAAACCCCTTTATAATACATGACACAATTATCTGCCCAAAAGAAGAAAACCAGGATAATAAGCATGCTAGAAATAATATTCGCCTTTTTTAAGTGAAGGTACTGGTTATTACAGCCTAGAAAGGGAAGACTCAGAGGTAAATACTCATAAATTGCATGAGTTTTTGTGTCCTAGCTCTACTACTAACTAGAGAAATGACTTATCTAACTTTTCGCAGCCTTAATTTTCTCACCCGAAAATCATAAATAATAGTAGCTCTTACTTCATATTACTGCTTTAGGGGATTAAAACAGATAATGCATATAAGTTCATGCTTACCACAGTATCTGTCACATACTAAGTGTTCAGTAAATTTTAGTTGTTAGTATGTTTTCCATGGTAGAATATATATGTATATTTTCCATGTAAAAGAGGAAACATATTTGTTCTTTGTAGTTTTTTGGAAGTGTGGGTTTAATGATTAATGATAATAACAAGAACTTGATTAATTTTTTAAAAAGGCAAAAGGTAGAGCCAAAATATTAAAAAAATGGATTCAAAAGCAAATAGGATGATGGAAGACTTAAATCCAATGGTATCAGTAAGTACATAGAATATTAATAACTAAGTACTTCAGTTAAAAGACAGAAATTATCAAACTGGAAGAATGAAAATAATCAACTATATAATATTTATAAGAAGTATTTATAAGTAAAAGAATGAGTTCTAAATAACTCACAACTCAAAGTAATCATAAAATTTAGAAATGAATTGAATCACAAGGAAAATATAACCTATCAAATCCCAGCACCAAAGCAGTAATTTGGGGGAAATTTATAACTTTAACACATATATTAGAAAAGAAGAACATTCTCAGATGAATTATCTAAACTTTCATCTGAAGAAGCTAGCAAATGATGAGCACAGAAAAATTTTTTTAAATAAATAATAAAGAAGAGAAATTGATGAAATAGAAAACAGAACAAGGCCAAAAGTTAGCTGCTTGAAAAGATTAATAAACTGATAAGCTATTTGCAAAATTGACCGGAGTCAAGAAAACATACATTACCAATATTAGAGATAAAAGGTCATCACTATATGAACTATAGATATTAAAAGGATAATTTAGAAATGTTATGAATAACTATATGCCAAAAAAATTGACAACATAGATGAAATTAATAAATTCCTTGAAAACTACTTACTGAAACAGACACAAAGAAGATATAGAAAATTTGACAGGATTATATCTGTTAATATTCATTTCTGAGGAGTCAAGCAGTATTTGTTTGTTTGTTCCTTTCTTTCAATAAATGATTCAAACATCTAAATGAATTGCTTTAGGTTGTGGTGAGTTCCATATTAATATAAATATTCATGGAGAATTTAGATCAGTAACTTATATGAATCTCTGGCAAAGGTTAGACTCAACCAGGTATATCAGTCGTATTTTTCAGGTAGCTGGTGCTATAATGTTCAAAAGGTACTACAGTGTTTCTCTGTCTCTCTTTATTTTTAACATAATATATCAACTCAACAAATTCTGTTGACTCCACCTTCAAAACAGACCCAGTACCTAACCAGCTCTCAAGAGCTCCACCACTACTAAGATGCTGTAAATTAGCATCATCTCTTCTGTGGACTACTGCAATAGCTAACTAGCTGTCCAGCCCTTGCCTCCCTGCAGTGTTTTCAATAGATAGCAGTCAAAGTTATTCCTTTAAAACGTAAATCAAATTATATTGCTCTTCTCAAAACCTTTATTCAGAATACTAGGTGAAGTCTTTAAAATTGTCTACAAAATCCTTTATAACGTGCCCTCCCATTAGCTTCCTGACTTCCTCCTCTACAACTGAGGTAGCTGTATTTCAACAACACTAAGTGCTTTGCTATGTTTTCTGCCTGGAATATGTTTTCCTCAGATACACCTACAGAATCAATAACCTTACGTCTTGCTGCAAATGTCGCCTTCTGAAAGAGCTCTTCCTTGTATAAGCTACTTAAAATTGTATCCCCTCCACTCCCCATCTCAAAGTTTGCTGTACCATATTTTTCTGCCTTATTTCCTCCTTGACATTATATTTTTATTATTCATATTATTTATTTATTCTATCTGCTTTTCCAAGATACTATGAACTCCATGTAGTGAGTGCTATCTGTTTTGTTTATAGTTTTAACCTAGCATACATAAGTAATGCCTGGAAAAATAACAGGTACTAAGTAAGTATTTGTAGACTGACAAAGGGACTGCTGCCTTGATGAAATGATGACTAATGAAAGATTTATTTCTCCAAAAGAAATCTCAGCTCCAAAACAGATTATAGATTAGGAGGGACAACGAGAAGGCTACTGGTCTACTGGTCATATCTTATTTCTTGCTGCTATCACAGATATGATCACTTTGTGATATTTCATTTAGTTATTTACTTAGATATGTGCATTTCTTCTATGTGACTATTATACTTCAATAATTAAAAAAATAAACACATATTTTGTGAATAGCTCTTCTCCATGTTTTTGGATCCCTGATGCAGAGCCCAACTTACCAGAAATATGTAATTAATGCATATTTCATGTATGTAACTCATCTATTATCCTAGTTGAATTGGATGAACAATTAGGTAAAATTCATGTTTAATACCTTTCTTTCTCCTTTTCTGGGTCACCAGCCTAGGTGCTAAAATCTTCCTTTTAGGGCTCAGTCTGAGAATCTGCTTGATGTTCTCATATCCTCTTTGCTTCTTTCTACTCCTCATCTTGCCAAGGCTCTACAAAGTAAATCCTGTCATGCTAATGTACACCAATACTTACATAACTGATGACCAACAGCTGAGAGAGAGAGAAAGAGAGAGAGATGGGGCCTTGTTCTGTCACCCAGGCTGGAGTGCAGTGGTGCTATCATGGCTCATGGTAGCCTCAACCTCCTTGGCTCAAGCCATCCTTCCACCTTGGCCTCCTAAGTAGCTGGGACTATAGGCACAAGGCACCATGCCCAGCTAACTTTTTTTTTTTGTATTTTTTGTAGAGACAGAGTTTCACCATGTTGCCAAGGGTGGTGTCAAACTCCTGGGGCCAAGGAATGTCATCCATCCATATCGGCCTCCTAAGTAGCTGGGACTACAGGCACAAGGCACCATGCCCAGCTTTTTTTTTTTTTTTTTTTTTTTAATTTTTTGTAGAGACAGAGTTTTCTCATGTTGCCCAGGGTGGTCTCAAACTCCTGGGGCCAGGGATCCGCCTGCCTTGGCCTCCCACAGTGCTGGGGTTATAGGCATGAGTCACCACACCCAGCCCAGCCTATATTTTAAATAAGAAGTTTTAGCTACTGCGAATTGCTAATTTGTGGAAATCTACACCTGTGAGCATGCTCAGCATAGAGTACTAGGATGTAGAAATGGATTTGGTTGGGGGGAGGGAAGTAAGCAGAAGCTTCTCAGTCTGCTAAAATTACAGAATTGAGGCACCTGACTATGTATTACCACATTTGAGATAAGTCACAATTATTCCATACTCACATTGAAAAATTTTAAATGATTTAATAATCTCAAAGGCACAGAATAATCCACTAATGAGAAATCCCAGAATTCTCACCAAGCATAAACTGCATTTAGTCCTCAAAGGACTTCAGGCCACACTGAATAAGCAAATCTCAGAGCCTTCTATGAAAACAGGCAATGGCAATAGGTTTTTAAAAATCATGAACATTAAATTAATAAGTAACTTTTCAGAAATAGTCCTCCTTACCAGAGAACTGAGAGAATCTAGGCTGTCTTCCTCTTGAGAAGCTCTAACATGGGACGGCTTTTCTTGAAGTTTTGCCCTTTCCGAAGTTTCTGTTAGACTAGAGAAAAAAAACAAAAAGTAATTTAAAATAATATTCACAGGGAACAGTTCCTATAATTTCCAGTGAGAAGTTAAGCAATCCTCATAAAATATGACAGACGCTGGGTGTGGTGGCTCATGGCTGTAACCCCAGCATTTTGGGAGGCCTAGGTTGGCAGATCACCTGAGGTCAGGAGTTAGAGACCAGCCTGGTCAACATGATAAAAGTCTGTTTCTACTAAAAATACAAAAATTAGCTGGACGTGGTGGTGCACACCTGTTATCCCAGCTACTCAGAAGGCTGAGACAGGAGAATCGCTTGAACCTGGGAGGCAGAGGTTGCAGTGAGCTGAGATTGCACCATTGCACTCCAGCCTGGGCAACAGAGCAAGACTCTGTCTCAAACAGTAAGTAAATAAATACATACATAAATAAATAAAACAGAATCACAGAACATTGAGATAGTGACCAGGATGACACATTAAGAAAAGTACACAATTAGGAGCTGGTTTAGAGCTTTCATCATTTAACAGAGGACAAGTGGCTTCATGCTCTTAAGTTTTGATTTCTAGAACATAAAATGAGGGTAGTATTGTAATTCTTTCCTCAAAGAACACTCACTGTGAAAAGCTAAATAAATTTGATTATTGTTGTGTTCGCAGTGCACTTTACAACCACCGTATCATCATCATCATCATCATCATCATCATCTATAATGTCCATGGATCCCCATTTCTAGTTGCTTCTTAGAATAACCCAGAAACCCTTTCTAAAAAATAAATTCCATAGCGTTAAGATTCTGATTTAATATAGTTTGGGGTGTAAAAATTTGTGTTTATTTTTAAAAGGCATCTCAATTGAGTCTGATCTAGTTATGAAATAAAGATCTTGAAGAATTTCTTCTAATTATGATGTTGAAAGTTGAAAAAAGTTGTTTAATGACACAGCTGGTATACATCGTGGTTAGACCTTTCATGTAGAATTTCTGTCTCCAAGTCTAAATGTTCTTTCTACTATATTAGGCGTTCTCAGCTTGAAGGCCTTAATTCTAAAGACATTTTTAAAATCCTATGGGATTCATAAACATACAAATTTATTCAATCAGCAGTTTCTAAAAATGCAGTTCCCTTGCTAGCTGCAGGGGGGAGGAGAATCCTCTTACTCACAAGACAGTTCTGCACATGAAGCACTTGTTTGTATAGAACTTTCCATCAGCACCACGGACTGGGTCACTCTCTCTAGGGCAGATGAGCTCATTGTTCCTTATATAGTTTCGAAATTCACTGCACTCATCCTAGAAAATGAGAAAGCGAAAGTGAACATGGCTTTGTCCCTTTTTTGGCTTAGTGATTTTTTTCAAACTTGGTTTTAGAAAGTCTGCAATTAGCTCTGGGCTCAGACTCACTGTACTTATTCTAGCAATAGAGGCCAAGGAACCCATAGGTTGCCTAAACTTTGCATCCTCTGCTTCATTCTGAACCTCTCTGCACTGGTCCTGAAAATGTAGGGAAACATAAAACAACACTGGACAGACTTTCCTGTTTTCCTCTCCCTTTCATGCATCCTTCCTTTCCCCTATTTTCCACATGAAGCATGCTTTTGACAAAAGGACAATCGCTGAGGGATCTTACTCTATAAATGTGATTGTTACTGTTAAAGAACTGAATGAAGATGTCTTCTTTGCAGTCTTGAAAAGCAAATAGAAAAACAAAGCATCATGCATGCACACTACTGATTTTTTAATGCTGATAAAATCATCTGGAGAAAACAGAAAAGAAGCTAAAAGAGAAGCTTAGTTTATATTGCCTGAATTATTAAAATAAATGTCAACAATCTACCCAAAGCCTTACTTCACACTTAAAATGTCAAACATAAGCATGCAGTTGAAGTGGTGAAGAATTTTACTCTCTACTTTTCAATCCATGTTTTTCCCAAGGAGGAAAGACTAAAACAATAATTGACACACACTCTTAGAGAATTTTCCACAAAATCATAAAAGGTATCAAACCCCGAAGCCCCAAAAAAATCTTGCTATGATCCAAAGTGACAAGATTAGCAAAATCAATTTTCTTTGAAGTTAAGAGATTAGTATCTGTATTATTCCCAAAACTGGAGAAGAATGCGAAATTCTCAGGGTGAAAAGTAAAATAGTTATTTTGGTATCCTTTAAGAAATAACCTTTGCATTATTTGAGGCCTTGACAGTTGATTTCTCTTCATTATTCTTTTTTCTTTCATTAGCTTCTCTATCACTGCAGAATAAAAAAAAAGATAGCGTAATTTTTCTAGGATTGTTAGTGAGTTGTCTTTAATCACGCATTTCTTTAATTCCAAACATTGGCAAATCTAACACTATTTTCTTATACCTAAAAAAAAAATCTAAGAATACTTTTTTATAAGCTAATCAATTCTGATCGTTGGAATTTTTTGACAATATATTTGCAGAAATGCTATCAGTTTTCATAGATTTTGTTACTGTACTCTTATCCAGAACAATATGAACCTAAAAGGCCTTTATTTTTCTTACATAAAACAGACTTAACACTCTCATCTTGAAAGTTACTATATTTCTCATGTTTACTTTTCTAATTAAATTGTAACTAAACTCACACTTTTGCTTGTTATTTACATAAGTATAATGCTTTGAAGTTCATAAACATTTTTTAAATGTCCTTGAATCTCCACAAAACTATATTGTGCAGTTATTGTTCCCTCAGGAGGAACTGAGGCTCTGCACAATGAACTGGCCCGTCCCAGGTTACTTAGCTGCTAAGCTACCTCTTCCTACCCCAGAGGTTCCAGGTATGATTATGCTTTGCAACATCAAAATTAAAAAAAAAAATCTTGTGAAAGCGCTTTGGAAACTGTCTCTTCAAAAGAGAGGAGCTATTTAATCACTAATGTGTGTTATGCCTTAGGTTTTAAAAGTAACAAGAACTATTTTCTGGGAAACAGGCACAACCAAAATTCATTGATAAACCTTTTTACGTACAAGATGCTCTGACACATAGCACATTTATTGATGTGCATCTTGCCATACGGGCCTCGAACAGGGTTATTTTCTCTGGTGCAGATAAGCTTCCCATTTCTCTGCATGCTTCGAAATTCACGACACTGATCCTACCAACAGTAGCAAAAAAAGATGTTACTGTGATGCATAATATTTAAAACCTGAGAACATGATTGACTGATTAGACATAAACTCATAACACAGGAAACACAAACAGAGAAAATAAAATTTCAGAGAAGAAATATGTTTTAAAGGCACTTTATTCAATCTCTGCCTAAGAATTTTGAATCTTCTCCATTGCATCTCTCTCAAATGATTGTCTTGCTCTAATGGAAATTCTCTACTGCCTAAATACTGCCTAAAGCAGCCCATCCCTTTAAAAATTATATACATATATATGTATGTATGGTGTATATATAATATATATATATATATATGATGCCTAAAGCAGCCCATCCCTTTAAAAACTATGCATATATATATATATATAGTATATGTATACATGTATAAACATGTGTGGTATTGTGAGCACCATATATATATATGATCTTGCTGTGTTGTCCAGACTGAAGTGCAGCGGTGCAATCAGAGCTCATTGCAGCCTCCAGCTCCTGGGCTCAAGCAACACTCCCACCTCAGCCTCCTAAATAGCTGGAACTATAGGCATATGCCACCATGCCTGGCTAATATTTTCAAATTTTTTGTAGAGACGGGAGTCTCTCTGTGTGGCCTCAAGTGATTCTCTCACATTGGCATTCCAAAGCACTGAGATTACAGGCATAAGCCCCAATGCCCTGCCTCATCTCATTTTAATACAATTTTCTATAAGGCAGAGCCTTAAGCCTGTCTCCCTGCAAGTGCACTCAGTATTCCACACATAAAAAGTCTACTTCAAAAGCCCTAGAATGAACTAAAAGATACTCTTCTGGCAAAACATACAAACATGTAAACTTTCAGCTTTATTCCTCTACAACAATTTACCAAGAAAAAGAAAAGTATTATTATTGTGTGAGGTGCTTTGTCGTGTGGTTTAACATATTTCCTTTAGCGGTCATAAAAATCTTATAAGATAAATATTCATCATCCCCATTTTACAGATGAGAAAAATAAACCTCAGAGATATTAAATAAAGTCAGTGTTGAATTTGTGATCAGAAACCTGCTAACCACCCGACTATTACCTTTTTACTTATTTGCTTTTACAAGGCAGAGAATAAAATTCCTATTCGTGGATAAGTATATTTAGAGCTGCCTTTTGTGTTCATTGAAACATAACGAGCTTGAAAAGAAGCCAATGGAACCAAGTCTACAGACAGAATCTAGACTGTATTAAAATCTTCAGAGAGCTACAGAAGTCTCTGGAACTTCCTTTAAGCCCAAAGAGCCAAAGTGGAGATATGGGAACATTACCATAAAAAATACCACAGTAACCTAGATTGTACTTGTCCTTCTTTCTTTAAATTGTGATGTCCATAAACAATTCCAGGCCTTACTTTTAATTGCATCATTTAAAAAAATCCTCTGGAATTAAATACCTATCAACATATTGAATGTCTCACAACCACCATCTTAACAAATGACTGGAAGTATTTTCTTTTCCAGGTGCTCACAATACCACATATGTCTATAATAGCTGCAATTCAGCCTTTGGCTCTTCTATTCATTACTTATGTGTAGTTACTTCTCTTAAGTTTTTCTGAATTGTAAAATTGGAACAATATCAACCACTGCATAGATTTGGGGGAGGTTTAAAAATAATTACTGGTAAACCTTATTTAACTTTGCATGTGCAGATAAAACTGTAGCTCTCTATTTGACTCTCTCTCTCTCTCTCTCCCTCTTCTCTCTTTGTCTCTCTCTCTCTCGGTATTTTCTTTCTTTCTTTCTTCTTTTTTTTAAAGACAGGTTCTCACACTGTTGCCCACGCTGGAGTGCAATAGTGCAATCATAGCTCACTGCTGCCTGGAATTCCTGAGCTCAAGTGATCCTCCCACCTTAACTTCCCAAGTAGCTAGAGTTACAGGTGTGCACCATCATGCCTGGCTATTTTTTAAATTACTATTTGTAGAGACAGGATCTCACTATGTTGCCCAAGCTGGTTTTGAACTCCTAGGCTCAAGCAATTCTCCTGCTCTGGTCTCCCAAAACACTGGGATTAAAAGAGTGAGTCACCGCACCCTGCCTCAATATTTTTTTTTATTGTTGTTGTTGTTGTTTCACTCAATATTTTCTACATATACATATATATAGTATTTTTCTGTTTGAAATTTTTAAAATAAGTATCATAAAATTAAAAATTTACCAAGATTTTAAATAGATGCCCTTTAGAGATCGTGTGAAGTTGTGCAATGAAGTATTTTCTCAAAGCCATTCATCTACCAAAATATACAACAGATATTCCCAAAATATTTTTAAATAATGATAATTAATGTTAATGTTTCATTTTCTTTAGTCACTACAGGCTAAATGAAAAGTTGCCCTGCTAATAGAAAAAATCTTCCTAGAGAAATTTTACTATTTTTCTTTTCTAATGGGAGGCTATCGGTGGATTAAAGGAGGTTGTGCTGTGTAATATTCTACGTGTTGGTGTTGTAATGTAGAGTACTATTTATAAAGACCAAAATTAAACACTAGGTGGCAATGAAATGCCAGGTCAAGAATTTATCATCTCAAACTCCAAACTTTTGATACTAATTTTCTTTGTAATTTTTGGCATCTGATTGCTCTATATTTACTGTTTAAAAAATCCAGAAACAGCCGGGTGTGGTGGCTCATGTAATCCCAGTAGTTTTGGAGGCTGAGACAGGTGGATTGCTTGTGCTCAGGAGTTTAAGACCAGCCTGAGCAGCAGCAAGACCCTGTCACAAAGGAAAGAAAAAATTCAAAAATGAAATTAACTGGGTAACTACAATAATTTGACAATTGCCACTGCTTGTACAATTCCATAAGAGTCACTCTTGGGGAATTGAAAAGCATGCTATTTATTTGCAAGACGTGGCCATGACTTCATTGTTTACCATTATATCACCAATGATTGGGACAGAGTCAGCATTTCATGAATATTTGTTGAATAAACATCCAGGAACTAGCTGAATTCAGGTATTAGTGTGTCAACATCTATTACCTCCTTGTCATTGCTCTTTTCTCCTGTATTGCTCCTGTCTTCATCCTCTTTCTTTTTTTTTCAGCTGCTTCCCTTTCCCTGTGGGGGCGAGGGGGGAGGGGGATGAAACATTTCAATCAAAGTGAGCAAACACCTCATTAATTACTAGATCTGCTTCTAAAACAATTGTCGTTTTCCCAAACTGGTAAGAAATTGATTATTATACTTTAAGACTCACAGTCAAAAAGTCATTTTGAAGAATACTCACAGTTTTTCCTTACACATAGCACACTTATTGCCATGTGTCTTGCCATCTGGACCCCGGACGGGGTCACTTTCTCGAGTGCAGATAAGTTTTCCATTTTTCATTTGGCTTCTAAACTCATCACATGTATCCTGAGAAAATGGAAAGAATATATTGCAAGTGCTGTTTTTACATAGTATTTGATTGGATTTGAAAATCAGAAAATTTCTTTCCAAGAGGCAGGCAGCCATGTAACCTCACTGTGGTAGGCAAAATAATGGCCCACAGAGAGAGACATCCATGTTCTAATTCCTGGAACCACCAAATATGCTACTTTACATGGCAAGGAGGAATTATGGTGAGATTATGGAATTCAGATTGCTAATCAGCTGAATTTAAAATGGGGAAGTTACGCTGGATTATCCAAGTGAAGCCCATGTAATCACAAAAGTTCTTATTCATGAAAGAGGGAGGCAGGTGAGTCAGTGTGAGAATGACATACATAGCACGAGAAGCGCTTGACTGGCCATCACTGGCTTAAGGGTGGGCACAAGCCAAGGGATACAGTTAGCTTCTAGAAGTTAGAAAAAGCAAAGAAACAGATCCTCACTTAGAGCCTCCACAGAGGAATGCAGCATTACTGACACCTTGGTTTTAGCGCAATCAGACCCATTTAGAACTTACGGAACCCAGAAATATAAGATAATAAATTTGTGTTATTTCAAGCAACTGCTTGTAGTAACTTATAGTAGCAGCAAAATAATACAAAAACAAAAATAAATCCAATATATTTGCAAGACCTCATTTTCCCTATCTACAAAATAAGGTTAAAAGGCCATATTCAACCAGACTATTGAGATAATTAAATAAACTATTATTTATAAAAGTTCCTTTTAAAGTGTCAGCCTTGACCTTAGGTTTCTTCACTGAACAAGTTATCAGTGATAGTCACTGATAAGTTGGTGACTCATGACCTTCTAAGGGCAAGCTCTAGCTTGATCATATTGACACCTTCTTCCATAGTTTTGATTTGACAAAACCCAAGTAATAACTCACCTTCCCTGATACTGATCCATTCTCATTTGATCTGGAACCGGAATAATCATTTTTTCTCTCTGCTTCTCTTTCCCTGGAGGAGAAAAATGTCAATAATCATCTTGTGAACACATATTAACCCTGGATTATGCAGTAAGTGTCTGGTACAAATGACAAGAAGTCAACTCTCTTCAACTGTTCTGGCCAACGATTTGAATGGCCATCACAAAGTCTTCCTAGGATTCTGGTACAATGAAGAACAAGGGTCTATCATGATAGCACTTAGAGTTCACAGAATTGTAATAGAAAATATAACAGGAATCAGCCACTTGGTTAGCTGCCCTTGCTGAAGCTCATTGTTCCTCAGGGAATGCAAGAGAAAAGTGTAATATTTGAAAATTAACAAAAAGAATAATTTTCATGGAAGGAGCCATAGCAAATGAGAAATAGTCATTTATTCAGGAGAAATGTGACTATGTTTTAGACACGCCTGTTGAGAGAAATACTTACAGTTTTGCTTTACACATGGTACACTTATTGTTGTACGATTTGCCATCAGCATCACGTACAGGCTCACTCTCCCGAGTACAGCTGAGTCTTCCATTTTTCATTTGTTCCCGATACTCAGCACATTGGTCCTGAAAGAGAGAAGAACAAAGGCCCCTTGGATAACTTAGTCTACTGTATTCTTAGAAAATGTTTTTAACAATCTGAGTAAGAGTTCTTTCACCTCTCTTTATAAGAAACATAACATCTAGGTCTGGTATTCACAGAGAAAAAGGGACCAGAATCACCCATGTTCTAACTATAAGAGATGAATCGCCATAGCTACTAATGTTGCTTTTAAGGATCTACACAAGGAAATTATAAATATGACTGGATTTAATAACATATATCAACTGTCAGTAAACTACAGTTACCCCTTGGTACACTTGGGGGATTGGTTCCAGGATCAAAATCCATGCATACTCAAGTCTGTCAGTTGGCCTTGTACAAAAAGTTTGCCCTCCATATATGCAGGTTTCCCATTCCACAAATGCTGTATTTTTTTATCCAAGTTTGGTTGAAAAAAAATTATGTACAAGTGGACCTGGGCAGTTCAAACCCATGTTGTTGAAGGGTCAATTGTACAACCCAGAGGCAAAATCTTTCCTGCTGTCTGTTCTTACACATAAAGTTTTACTGAAATACATGCTCACTCATTTATTCAGATATTATTTTTGGCTTCTTTCCCACAACAATGGTGAGTAAAATAGTTGCAGCAAACAACATATGACCCACAATGCCCACAATGCTTAAAATATTTATTATCTGGCCTTATACAGAAAAAAAATGTGCAGATCTCTGGTGCAGATAGAAGAGAGAGAAAAATGCTAGAGGAAAACTCAAAGTTCTGTAAAATATCAAGGAAGGTAGGTTTGACCAAGTTATGGACAGACAAAATGTCTATCAGACAAGTCTAATCAACAGGACCATTCCTTAAAAGGAAGAACTCAGCCTCTGAAAGCAAAAAAAGATGGGAAAAAACAGGAACATCCAGAGTTTATCAAAGGTAAATATTGGGCCTTTGTCAGATCTGGAAGTGAAGACACGATTTTGATATTCGAAGATTGTAAAAAGATAAATAAGGTGACTGCAATTTTATGAAACAGTGTTCAGAGACCCAAAGAGTGACCTTATATACAACATTATCACGCTGACACTTTAAAATGCCTCAAGAAACATGCTAAACCTTTGCCTAAATTTTTTTTTTTATCCCTGTAAGAGTACTGCTAAACCAGGGAAAGTAGAATTCAGTGAGCATAAGTAATTTCCTCAATGTCTCACAAGTCCAGGTGGTAGGGGCAAGCTCATACCCCAATCTGACTCCAAAGCCTGTGCTCTTTTGTCCTATCATGCTGGCTTGAATCAATAGAAAAGATACCTCCAAAAAGTGGTTCTGTCCAAGGCAAGAAAGAATAATGAAAGAAAATGAAGAGCATATGATGCTGATGAGAACAATTCTTGACATGAAGTCTGGATTACCATAAAGAGGGCTCAGGAGACTGGGAAAATGTCATCACATATTGTTAATTATTTCAAAGTGTAAAGAAGTCAAAATGAACCCCAGAGCAGTAAAAATGTGCTGATATCTTACTCTGCAACCTTAAGGAGAAACTCCTCTGTTCTCCCAAGACTCAGTCCTGCATAAAATCGCCTTTACCATAGACTATATATATATATGCTATGTCGTAGTCCTATTGTCAAGGAATTAAGCCCACTTCAGTTACTGAAATTAGAAGTTGCTCTCACCTGAGTGTTCCCTCCTCCACTGCCACTGGAACCATGTCCTGCAGCATTTCTTTGATCTTCCTCTTCTTTCTTCTTTCTTTCCTCATCTTCTTTCTGGCTGGAAATTAGAAAGTGGGAGGTAGGGAATAATAGATTACAGAGTGGTGTGCATTTCTATGAGTTTCTCATTAGATGAACAAATCACATACGTATAGAATTATCGAGTATTGACTTAACATCTACCATGCTACAGGCCTTCTCTGAAAATAAAAATGTGAATTATATGGAGTCCTTTGCCAGGAAGGACTCTCATTACAGTAAAAGAACACCACATATACATCACCACAAACAAGACAAGGTGAGTAAAGATGGGTGTGGTGGCTCACACCTGCAATCCTAGCACTTTGGGAGGCCTAGGCCGGTAGATCCCTGAGGTCAGGTGTTTGAGACCAGTCTGGCCAACAGTGCAAATTTC
Source organism: Ateles fusciceps (assembly GCA_036589455.1). NCBI lineage: Eukaryota > Metazoa > Chordata > Mammalia > Primates > Atelidae > Ateles > Ateles fusciceps. The sequence continues at coordinate 10,752,761 of JAZHEH010001005.1, read as the reverse complement.
CATTTTACACAATATTTATGCCACTTACTGTCCTTTCTGAACAAGTTTTGCAGCTTCCCATTATGTATAGAATTGACCTCAAGATCTTTGGTGTGCATTCAAGGTTGATAAAGTTGGTAAGTTCTGACTAAACAAAATGACTTGCTTTTTACTGTACATACTAGTTTTCCTAATTTTAGATCTTTACCTGTGCTGTTTCCCTCTTCTCCTCTCATCACTTTCTGTCATGTCCACATTTCACCTGAATTATAAGGACCAGTTCCATCCCACCATAAAACTTTCTATTAACTGTCCCTTTCTTGAAGTACCATAACATAATACAGACAAATTTTTCATTTAACAATTCCTCCTTTATATTATGTTATGCCCATGTCTAATCTCAGTTGACTATATGATTTCTGAGAAGATCATCTATTTCATTCACCTTTGTAAAATCATTATACACATTGTACATTGTAGATGTTCAGTAAATGCTATTGAATGACTTAAAAATTCTACATGTACTTACAAATGTTGTGTAAAGACCTACTTTTCATTTCCTGAAAATGTGTTATTTTCATATATAGGTGAGGACTTTGACATTAAAATCTGTGTGTTTTCTTTCCAATGTGAATTGAGAGATAATCCAGAGAAACGATCCACTTGATCGCAAATAATTTAAGAATTTTATCAAGAAAGTGTAATCAACTGGTAGGCTCTACCCCAGAACTAACAGAGAATGTAATAACTTAGACGTATATTTTTTATTTCCAGAACTGTGAATCTTGGCCATTATGAAGAAAGAATTATTTCAAATCCTTTATAGATAACCGTTTGTTTCTTTTACATGTAAGGAAAGGATGAACACAATGTATATTATCTGGCTTATTGCTTTCCCAATTTCATCATCCCACATTGGGAGTTTTTTTATGCACTCACAAGACTGCTTTACACATGGCACACTTGTTGCCATGGGTCTTGCCATCTGGGCCTCGCACAGGATCATTTTCTCTCGTGCAGAAAAGTTTTCCATTTTGCAAAAGACTCCGAAATTCATTGCATGTCTCCTAAAAGGAAAAGGAAAAAGCTTGACTTTCTTCTCAGAATTTAATTTATTGAGTTCCTACTAAGTGCTTTATGGAAAAAAAGAGAAAATAACCTGAGGATTTTTTTGTTTTTGGCAATTATAGACTTCAATTTCTATTAAGCACACAGGACTTAAGAAGAAGCTTCTTTTTCTTTTCCTTGATAGCCCCAAAGTCCAGACTAAACCTACAACCATACACAAGACTCTGAATAAACTGGATTCTCTGATGACTGGGCACATTCCTTGTTTAGGGTTACATGAGGGATTGAGAGAGAATAAGCAATCATTGAAGATCCAAGACTTACATACTAATGGCAATTACAATTGAGTTTGTATTTTATTCTGAATTCTTTAGTTCAAATTGAAATTCATGAGGATGAAAAAGGGAATTTTTCTTCTAACTCCGCTTAAAGGTTCATTACCAGGTCCCCTAACTAGCCATGTTTAGTAAAAGAAAAATGATATGAGAAGAGAGTTTGTTTATAGCAGTAACGTGAAAACAGAAATTATCTCATACTGAAGAATTTTCTCTTCTAGATGTTGAAGAGTAAATCTATTTTTCATATGAACTGCTATTATTTTTAAATTTAGAATTTCAACTGTGAAATGCAACTGTAAACAAGCCAAACATACAGAATTCCAGGGCAATACTTCTTTAGAGGTTATTTTTAATATCAGTAGTCTTTGATGGGGGCAGGGAAATGACCACAACTTGGAATAACCTACCTGGAGCCTGCCTTTTGGAACCCAAGGAAATATTATATGGGGATGCTACTTTTTAATCTTTCCCCAAATGCCAGGACTAATATATAACCAGAGGTAAAGCCAGGAGCACATGGGTTGACCAAACGTGGTAATCCAAAACACATAGTGTGCTAGAAAGAATGCTTTAGTATCGGGAAGTCTAAATGTGAATTCTACTGTTTCCAGAAATTTGAAATATGAAGATATGGGTACTGATACTTATACTCCCACTAACTGTATAAGCATGTTCTCCTTTCTCTCTGAATTTTAAATCTTAATATTAATATATGGGAACAGAATAAATCAGGGTTTTGCAAACTGTGATATGTGAGCAAAATCTGACCAGCCATCTGTTTTTATAAATAAAATTGTATTGGCATCAGCCATGCCCATATGTTTGTATACAGTCTATGATTGTTTAGAGCCACACAGTCAAGTTGAGTAGTTGCGACAGAGATTACATGGCCACAAAGACGGAAATATGCGCTACCTGTTCTGTTAAGAAAAAGTTTCTCAACTTCTGGACTAAATGAACCTGTAGTTCCCTCATAGCTGGGGGCTTCAGTTATTCCGTAGTTATCTTTACAGAGATACTGCAAAATCTTATCCTTTCATTGCAACATAAACATTCCAGGATCACTACCTTTTCAGCTTCTCTTTTGGTTTTTGGTCTGGGTTTGGCTCCTTCTTTTCTTTTGCTTCTTGCTGGCTATAAGAGAAGGGAGGACAAAACAATCATTCCTAGCACCCAATACATACTATTCTAAAGGAGAAATGTCTCTACATAAAAATCGTCCATTACTGCGCTCTCACGCTCTCTCTCTCTTTCTCTCTTTCTCTCTCTCTCTCTCTCTACGGAGTTTCACTCTTGTTGCCCTGGCTGGAGTGCAATGGCGCGATCTCGGTTGACTGCAACCTCCACCTCCCAGGTTCAAGTGATTCTCCTGCCTCAGCCTACCGAGTAGCTGGGATTACAGGCATGTGCCACCACGCCCAGCTAATTTTTTGTACTTTTAGTAGAAACGAGGTTTCTCCATGTTGGTCAGGCTGGTCTCAAACTCCTGACCTCAGGTGATCCATCTGCCTCGGCCTCCCAAAGTGCTGGGATTACAGGCGTGAGCCACCGCCCCGACTTTTTTTTTTTTTTTTTTTTTTCTTTTGACAGAGTCTTACTCTGTCACCCAGGCTGGAGTGCAGTGGTGCGATCTTGGCTCACTGCAACCTCTGCCTCCAGGGTTCAAGCAATTCTCCTGCCTTAGTCTCCTGAGTAGCTGGGATTACAGGCGCGCGCCACCCCGCCCAGCAGGTTCATTACTTCTATACCTCCAGCAACTTAGCTTTCCAGTAGAAAGGTAAATACACACCCCCTCTATACCCTGTTCTTGTTGTTAATGTTGTTTACAAGAATAAGACACACATGCCATAGCAAACCAGTGAATAAATTTTTACTACATATTTCTTCTGAAAAATAAAGATGTTGTTCTTTTCCCCAGAAAGCATCTAAGATATAGATTAGATGTTAATACATTTTCAATTTATTAGCACCTAATGATTACACTTTTGGATTATTTGATAGTGACCTATGCTTGCAGAGAACAGAAGTCCTAGTCCTTTTATGCCATTAGCTCCAGGGTAATTTTGCTTTTAGCACATGGTTTTTTCTTAGTGGTGATTCAAGTATTGAATATTGAAGAACACTAAAAATAAATGTGCTGAGTATATGGCTTTATAATAGTAAATTTCTAAACTCAATGCAAAGACAGCCGTTATTTTCTACCTTCTGGAGAAAACTTCCAGTGCCACCCCTCTTGCCCACCCGATGCTGATCTTCTCCTACACTCAGTAGCGGCAGTGGCCACCACCCACTCACAAGAAGGCTTCACACATGGAGCAGGTGTTGCCGTGGATTTTCCCATCTAGACCCTCGATAGGATCATTCTCTCTGGTACAGGGGGAGTCGTCCATTCCTCACATACTGACGATATTCACTGCATAGCTCCTGCCAAATGAAGGAGGAGTTAAGAATCCAATAACTAAACACTAGAAATATTCATCCACATTACCCCTTTAAAAACTAAAACATAACGATTGCATGGACAAAGGTGATGTTGAATGTTAGCCAACATGCTTTTCAGAGACCTAGGTCACACATTATTTGGAATGTGGATTGCCATTACTTATCTCATTAGAAAACCTTAAAGTCAAATACTACTCCACACTAGGCACTTTGAAAGATACAAAGAAGAATAATGTGTGGTCTCTTAAATAAGTGAAGGAATTTGTGGCATGCAGAATAAATACCCTTTCACCAAATATGTCTAAGTGTTAATACCTGGGACCTGATAATATGCTACCTTACATGGTAAAAAGGGCTTTGCAGGTATAATTAGGTCAATGACCTTGAAATGAAAACATTATCCTGTATTGCCATAATGGGCTCAATGCAAGGCTCAATCACAAAGATCAGTCCTTAAAACTGCAAGAGTGAGGCAAAAGACAGTGAGAGGGAGCTGTAACTATAGAATAACAGTCAGAGAGATATAACATTGCTGGCTTTGTAGATAAAGGGGTCCAAGAACCAAGGAACATGGACACCCTCTAGATCTGAAGAAAGAGACATAGATTTTCCCCTGGAGACTCCAGAAAAGGAATACTGCTCTGCCAACCCTTTGATTTTAGCCCAGTGAAATCCTTTTTAGACTTCTAGCCTATGGAATTATATATAAGATACAAAGTTTATGTTGTTGTTGTTGTTTTATTTTTTATTTATTTTTATTTTATTTTACTTTAAGTTCTGGGATGCATGTGCAGAACGTGCAGGTTTGTTACATAGGTATACATGTGCCATGGTGGTTTGCTGCACCTATCAACCCATCATCTAGGTTTTAAGCCCCTCACGCGTTAGGTATTTGTCCTAATGCTCTCCCTCTGCTTTCCGCCAAGCCCCCACAGGCCCCAGTGTGTGAAGTTCCCCTCCTTGTGTCCATGTTCTCTTAAGTGGGTGTTGAACAATGAGAAGTTTATGTTGTTTCAAACCACTAAAGTGTGCTAATTGTTACAGTAACCATAGAAAACTAATACAGAGTTTTTAATTTCTTTGAAGAAAACACATAGAAGCAACTACAAGTTATAATAAAACAAATGATGTAACTAATTTTTAAAAAATTGTTGGTATAATAGATGATAGGTTATTCAGCATACTGTATGGATGGGAAAATCTGTAGGGAACAGTTAACACACAGTCTGAGCCATGAAAAATGGCCAGAATTTTGGTAGACAAGAGGGATATTCTGACTGTGAGTAATGCCATATAGAAGGCAAAGCTCGTTGCATGTTGAAGAATTGGTAAATTGTCCAATGTGGAACACCCCACTGGACAATGAGATTAGACCAATAATGACATTAACAATAATGAATATAATATTGCAGAGTGAGTACTTAACGATATGTATGACGTTGTGCTGTTATACATGGGTAATTTTTAGGGACTTCATAGAAATAATATACATACCAACAATATCCTTATATTATAAGTGAGAAAGCTAATATACAAAGATGTTAACTGTGGGACCTTACTGGTAGGGAAAAGAAGCAAGGATTTGAAGCCTGGCAGTCTGACTCTAGAGTCCAGTTTTCTAACCACATTGGTTTTATAACCACAAGATAGGAAGCCATGAATCAATGCTTGGCATGTCCAAGAAATCAAAAGGTGGCCAGTAAAACTGGCACATGGAGAACAAAGTAGAATAATAGAAAATGTGACCTATGAAAAGTAGCAGGGAATCAGACCATGTGTGGCACTTCCAGCCACTACAAGCACCTTGATTTTTACTTTGAGTGAGATGAGAAGCCACTGGGTGGCATGACTTGCCTTATGTTTTTAAATAATTACTTTGGCTTAAGAGTCGAAAGTGTTTTTAAATTATTTAAAAACATAAATAATGTTTATGTTTTTAAATAATTACTTTGGCTTAATAATCATAAAGAGCAAAGCTAAGAACAGTAGAAATGAGATCTTCTAAATCAGAAAAGCATAAAGAAAAGAATAATGAGGATCTAAGGCATAAACTTCAGGAATAATACAAATGGCAGAAGGGTGTAAACTCTAAAGTGCATCATAAGCCTTAAAGCCAGAACTTGTGGTTCAATTCTTGGTTCTCAAATTACTAACTACATATAATTATAATTATATATGATATTATTTGTATAATATATTATAACATTTATAATATGTTAATACATAGTAAATAATATATTACTAGTATATAATTACATTTTATATATATTACTAATTATATTTCTTAACTTCTTATCTCAGCTTCCAAGTCCTCTTCTATAAAATACAAATAATAATATATAACTTGAATGGCTACTACAGAAATCAGTCATAAAACTTTTATGCCATGATGCAAACAGTAGTAACTAATGTACAACTATCATTGTTATCGTCATGTGAGATGTTAAAGAATGCAAACTGAAGACTCAGAGATGCTTTTAATTCCTCAAAATCTCACAGATAATTAAGTGGTATGAAAACCTAGTTGTTGCTGTTTTCAAGCTAAACACCCATATTCAAAAATGCGCTAGAGAAAAATCTGAACATCTGTCTCTATTAGTTTGCATTCAGACAGTAAGATGACAATCTGTATATACTTCTTTCTTGTGTCATATAATTGACACAATCAGGGGGAGAAATAGTGACTGATCTCTCTAATGCATGAGCAATTAATAGATTTAGTGTGAATAAATTGAAGAAGGAAAGAGGAATACTCTTGTATATGAGGATCCAAACACAATTTCTCAGTTTGCAAAGTCACTAAGAATGCTGGGATGAGGAGGAGGGAGTAGGGGCCCTGCCATTTAATATTTATGTGGCTCTGATGATCTCAAACAACTACCTGTACTGCTTCTCTCTAACTTTTTCAGCCTCAACATTGTTTATTTCTTCTTTATGATTTTTCTTCTCTTCTTCTTCAAGTTTGCTGCAATAGAAAAAGAAGATATAGGCTGAATATCATTCTCTACTCTTTTTGGAAGTAAGTTTTTAAGAGGAATGAGGATCTTGCAAACCAATAGTCAGATTCAGTCTTCAATACAAATTTATCTGGTCTGAGAGATGCTTTTGCTTTGACCAATAGTGCAGATAAATTTAGTTGTTTACATTCTCCCCCCTCTAAAGAGGAATAATTATAAAACAAGCATGCATCTTTATTAGCCTGTGGCCCTCAGGAGATCTTGTTTTCTATAGATTACTAACTTTAATTAGCTTTCTGAATAAAGCTAAAATTGTCTTGATTTTATTTTACTTGCTAAACTTTTCCTCTCCAAATAGCTACCATATCAGTGATAAAAGCAAAGGGTGATGCTAACTCAGATGATGGGCTCGAAGTCATAATACCATGTTTCATGTTAAACTAAAAATTTTAAATATTATTTCAGTAGAGCTAATATTTAAGTTGAAATTCAAGGTTTGGATTGCAGTAGTGATTCAAGTCCAGTCAGATTCAACTGTTAATTTTTTGAGGTTGAACACAAGTCTAATATTCTGGTATTCTTGTCATTTTCTACTGACATATAGCATGTTAATGCTGGAAAATCCTTAACATGTACTACATTTAGTCATTACCACAACATCAGCAAATTGAACAGGTGAGTGAAAAACCCTGGCTTCTTGAATTTCAGGCCACTGTTTCTTCTAGTGCTCTACTCTGTCAACCTCTCCTCTTCAGAAATTGTATGCATCCACTTAAGGTCTAACTTAGATCTAACTTGGATCAAGACATGTGAAAGTTAGGAGACATTAACTTTGCACCTCAACAGGGATTATTTAAATAAATATTTTTCTCAGCATTTATTTTAGGATTAAGTTCAGGAGCAGATTAAGAGCCTAAAAAGGGAGGAAAATTAGAAGTGATAATAATCGACTTCTATATTGTCCCACATGATGGAGCTCTGGTCACAGGCTTACCTACACCACTCAGCAAAACAAAGGCCCTGAACCTGGCTTAACAAGGAGACATTTTAGTCAACATTTAGGGCATGAGCCTGTTTCCTAAAGGTTTTACTCCACACTAAACCACTTGAGAATGTATGCATTATACAGTAATGACCCTAAAAGGATAAATAACAATCCTCCCTATTCCATTTCTTGTTCTGGCTATTTTAATAATCCTCACATACTGACCTCCATCCAGCTGGTTTTTCCTCAGCTCCTATCTAAATAGATTAATAAATCATAAAATGTCAGGAGTGGGAAAGAGATCAAAAGATCATCCAATCCAAATCATGAAATTTCTGATCTCTCTTTTACAAATAAAGATTAACAAGTGTTAACAAAAATTAGCATTAAATTGAGCCTTTTCCCTTAATTTAATTAGAAAATAGAAGGATAACTGAATAAAGAATAGTATTGTCACCATATGATTCAATACTACTTAATGTCCTACCCATCTTCTTTTAAATCTTTCTAGCATACAACCCATGGTCTATACTCCACACATGCATGAAGGATCTGAGACCAGGGGCGATCACTGATGTAGAAATTCAGTGGGAGAGACGGGGTAGACACTCACAACACACTGGCACACATGGCACACTTGTTTCCATGCATTTTGCCATCTGGGCCGCGGACAGGATTGTGCTCTCTGGTGCATGTGAGTGTTCCATTCCTCACTTGGTCCCGAAATTCACTGCAAATTTCCTGGAAAATGAAGAAAATACTTTCTCAGAGTAGTTTTCTATCCTTCCTGCATCTTTTCCTATTATGAGGAAAATGTAATGCAGAGTAAAATGTAAAAAGAAAAGTGATAACATGTAGTAATAAATCAGTAAGTATTTTAAAAATTTCTGTCATAAACTCAGAATTATCCTGGCACCATAGCAGATCTGAAAACAGATACGTGTGTGTGTTCTGTTGCATACCACGGTCTATAAAGGCTAGGAAGATCAGAGGTGGGGAAGATTTCATAGGCAAGCCTAAATGAGAAGCCTTCCTGGAGGAAATGAGAATATTGCTCAACCATGGTTTGTCTTTAGGAGGCTGAGAAAGAAGAGAAAAAAACATGCTTAAGAAATAAATATATACCTTGTCTAGATATGGTGGCTCACAACTGTAATTCCAACACTTTGGAAGGCCACGGCAGGAGTGCTTGAGCTCAGGAGTTCAAGACAAGCCTGAGTATGATAGAAAAACTCTGGGTCTACAGAAAAATTCAAATAATAATAAATTACCAGGCATGGTGGTGTGCACCTGTAGTCCCAGCTACTCAGGACGCTTAGGTGGGAGGATCACCTGAGCCCAGGGGTTCTGTTGTAATGAGCCGTGACCACACCACTGCATTACAGCCTGGGCAACAAAGTGAGACCCTGACTCAAAAATAAATAAATAAATAAATAAATAAATAAATTTAAAAAGACATATCTTTATAAATAGAGAACAAGTCTTATCCCTGGAGAAACTGACATATTTCTGGGAGTAAGTTGATTTAAAAAATTAAATACTAGGAATGGGAGATATGGATTTGAAGCAAAGGGGTAACAATAGGAGTGACAAGAAGGAGAAATATGTTAATACCACTGGAAAATCTAAGAGGATTTGGCAGATGATCAAATATAATGGATGAAAACAAATTTTCAATTCTAATTGAACAGTGAAAAGACAGTTTCACCTAACAGAAACACTTATTTTAAAAAAATGAGTCAGTAAGAAGGTAAATTTTAAACTGTGTCAACTTTTCTCCAAATAATGATGAAGCTTGTACTGTTGTGGCTATTGTTAAGAAATAGAATAAACAGGCCAGGTGTGGTGGCTCACACCTGTAATTCCAGCACTTTGGGAGGCCAAGCTGGGAGAATCACTTGAGGTCAGGAATTTGAGACCAGCCTGGTCAACATGAGGAAACCCTGTTTCTACTAATAATACCAAAAAAAAAAAAAAAACAGAAAAAAAAAAATAGCCAGGCACTGTGGCACATGCCTGTAGTCCCAGCTACTAGGGAGGCTGAGGCAGGAGGATCACTTGGACCCGGGTGGTGGTGCTTGCAGCGAGCAGAAATCATGCCATGGCACTCCAGACTGGGCAACAGAGCGAGACTCCGTCTCAAAAGAAAAACAAACAAAAAGAAGCAGAATAAAGAAAGGTAAATCTTGTATGTAGCTATTATATAAGAATAATTCAACATCTCCACACAAGATAGATTTGGCTCTGCTAGGTATAAAATTTAAAAATTATAAATGCATGGAGAGTGGACTAAAAATAACTGGAAAGTCAGAGACCCTACTTAATGATCTTAATTGGGTGCAAGAAAACTACTACTTGATCCATAGCTGGGTGGTGACAAAGCTCAAATATGATAATATATGTGCTTTTGTTTTGTAAATTTGGATGATTGAGATCCTATACTCTCTATTTGAAATAATAGCGATATGAATAATTTAAACAAATTAGTAAATGGCATGTTAATATTAATACTCTAACAACAGAAATCTAATAAAAGCCAAATATGGGGAAAATTCCTTGCAAAAAGTTAACAATCCACTTTTTATGAAATAAACCTCTAAATTTGAATAATTATAAGATAAAATTGGTATTCTGGACACTTCTAATCAAAACTCTTTTTGTTCAGGTTAAAAGTGTTCTTCATTCATTTTAGCCACGAAAATTAAACAGAAAACGTTTATTCTAATGAGATAAGTAGAATACCATTGTAAAAAAAAAAAAGAAAAACGTCAGGGCACAACATCAGCATTCCTGAGAATATTACCTTTGCAGCTTCTCTTTTAGCCTTTGCTCTTGCTCTTTCTTCTTGCTGACTGTAAGACATCAGAAAGAAAAAGAGAGGAGAAATGGATTTTACTAGAATAGATCCTTAACTTTCATAGCTTGATTATTTATTGCTTTGACTATTCTCAACCAATGCCAAATATCCACCTATAATAGTTTATAATTTTATTAGACAATAAACAAACATGGTTCACTCTACCTCAAGAGAATGGTGTGCAAGAAAAAGCCCCTGAATTAGGGAGTAAACCGGTATAACTTCCCAGTATATGCATTGCAATAGTACTTTCTTATTTGCCGATTCTTTTGCATGTGTGATTACTCTTTTTTTAGAGGTAATATTTATCTTTTGAGAGGCAGTATAGCATGGTGGTTAAGAGCAAGGACGCTGAAGCCAAATTCTGTAAGGAAAACAAGAAGTACCTTAACCTTTCTGTGCCTTCCTCATCTTTAAGTGTGTGTGAAGGAGAAATAGAAGAGGTAATAAAAGTACCTTTCTTATTGGAATGTTATCAGCATTAAATGAGTGACTACATGTAAAGCAATTAGAACAGTATCTGGTACATAATATAAAAATTGGTATAATTGTCATAAGGGATTGGCATCATCATTATTGTAATTATTGAAAGGAAACTTTCCTTCCAAAATTAGGCGTATGATGGAAATGAAGTGAAAGTGATAGCTGATACATTTTGGATCGCTAATAGTGTTGCAATTTGAGCTTCCTGGATTGGATCTACAGCATAATTGGATATATAACACAAATAGTTCAAAATGTAGAAAAAATGACATAATTTGTGAAAATGTTTTAATGTGTTCCAATCAACAAAAGACTTGCTTATTGATCAAACTAAAACTTTTTTAAAAATTGAAAAGACTGTTTTCACATTGCATGAAAGTGCACAAAAATTAACTATGGAGGGTAGAATAATTCTCAAAAAAAAATCAATCGCCTTTGTTAATGTGTCCATAAAACATGAGGTGATAAAGGCGTATTTCTTTTCATAAAGAATTTATATATTTATGGGATAAACTGACTAAAATAGATCCAAATTTATGGGATTTTTCATACTTCTTTATATGAAAACTGATCTAACCTTTACCATGAGTCTAAGTTGACTAAAAAGTTTAAGCAGCATTTTCTTTCCCCAACGGGCAATTGTCAGAGGAAGCAGCAAAGATGATTACTTAGAGGCAGAATTAGTTTCTTGTTACTGAAAGAGTAATGTAAAGGAGAAGAAAAAAAAACAGGTTGAAAGGCCTTGCTAAGTGATTATATCCTGTCTATACCCCACATCAAGAAACACATTATCTTTTTCTTCATCTATAAGTCCTATATCCTGTCCTGATTTTTCATCATTCTCAACTGTTCTGGTCCTTAGTTTTGTTTTTTGTTTTTGCTTTTTATCTGGTTTCATGTGTTTCATGTGGTTGTTGTGAAGATTAAATGAGATTAGGTAGCAAAGCTCTTAGCAAATGCCACATAATTATATGCATTCAACAAATGTTTGTTGTGATAATTATATGGTCATTATCTTAACTTTCCTTCTAATAGGTCTATAGTACTCCAAGTCTCAAATACTATGGGAAAATACGCTGAATTATATTGCTTTCTATCAGGGGAAGGCTAAATAAATTAAGTCCTTTCTGAGATTCTTGGCACATGGGAAATACAATGGGATATTTCTTTAGCCAAAAAATCAAGTGTTCAAGAAAATCCTAGTCGTGCCTTTGAAAGGCCATACTATGCCATTCATTCTAAAGACCTATTTTAGGCACCCTATAAATAGGCACCCAACTCCTACATAATAAAACTCCCATTCTTGTCTTTCTCTGCTTTATTACAAAGTCAGTCTCATTGTGAGCCCAAATATTTCTTCCTATAGCTCTTTTCCATTTTAATTATATTCCTTAAAATCACATAGAATAAGTAGTAAGAAAGGTAGTGAACAAAACAACTCATAAATTTTCCATGCATTGTAATATTTCACATGTAATCGTATGTATTTCCTATTTTATCTGATAATTTTTTCATAAAGCTAAAAGCAATTAGCATAATTATCATGAAATATTCTCTTCTCTGGGTGAATGATTCTAGGTTACTTCTGAAATGCCATAGAAGAAATTATTCTATACCTCATTTTTTTAACTTGTGGTCTTACTTGACAAATAGTAATTGTATATTTTAATGTAATTCAATGTGATGTTTTCATATGTGTATACATTGTGACAATTAAGTCAAGCAATTTACAGTGTTGTCCCACAATACTTATCTTTTTTTGAAAGACGTAAGGATATTTATAATTTACTCTTTTAGTAAGTGTGAAATATGATACATTATTATTAACTATAGTCACCGTGTTGTTGTCCAGTACGTTCTGTAAATGTATTCCTCCTGTTTAAAACTTTGTACCCTTTGATCAACATCTCCTCATTCCCAAACCCCATCCTTATCTACCCCCATTCACTGGTAAGCACCATCCTACTCTCTACTATAAGTTAGCTTTTTTTAGAGCCCACATATAAGAGAGATCACACGTTATATGTTTTTCTGTGTCTGGCATATTCTGCATCTCTTTAAATCATAATAGTTATAATCAGAAAGCCCTCCACTTGTTTGTTGTTGCTGTTGTTTGTTTTAAGTCTATTTAAATATGACACCCAAAACTGAATGCTACACTGAAGAAGAAAACGCATTATTCACAATTGTTTGAAAACTTCCCGTGGAAATTCCCACTGCTCAGTCCTCAGACTCTATGGGGCTACTGCTCTACTCACAAGAGGGCCTCACACATGGAGCAGGTGTTGCCATGCATTTTCCCATCTGGGCCCTGGAGGGGGTCATTTTCTCTAGTGCAAAGAAGCGGTCCATTTTTCCTGGATTTGCGATACTCACTACACAACTCCTGTGAAATTGAGAAGGGAAGTTGATAGTGTTGAACATAGGTTGAATCAGATTGCAAAAATAGCTAAAGCTTATACATTTTTTCTTAAATGAGAATCAGCAATTGGCTTATTTTAGAATGGTGAACTTTGAAGGCATGGCTTTTCTAAGTGATAAAAGCAATGAACCCCTCAACCAACAAATAGTCAGATATGCACATGCATAACTGCACACATGCAAACACACATGAAAATACAAACAGTACAATTGTTTCATACAGTTTTAAGGAATGCATGTGTTCCCTGAACATGATCTGTGGATCCTCAGTATCATGTCCCTCAGAGTTATTGAAGGAGATTCACTCACCTCAAAGGAAGCTTTACTCTCAGATTGTCTTTTATTTCTTGCTTTGCCTTCCTTCTTTTTCTTTTCTTCTTCTTCTGCTTGGCTAAAAGGGTATGGTTAAGAGAGATGAGTAAAAATCATAGAATCTCCATATTAGAAATGATCTCAAATGTAATTTAATTTTACACTTAACAGTGATTAAATTCTTATAATGTGATGTGCCTAACCCTGTGCTTACACTGTGAAATCCTCACAATTCTATTACAAAACTAGTATTATAGCTCCAAATTGCAAATTTAAAAATTGACAGACAGGATGCATAACTCACTCAATGACATAGAGATAATAAGTATGGTGGAGGGATTTAAACCCTAGTCCAGAGGTGGTTTTCTAAATTTCCAGTGCTCACTACTGCATCTCTAATGACTCTCAAGCCTTTGCTTCAATCTGCCTGTAAAGTCCACTTATATCATCCTTGCAACTCCGTGGTAAATCACCCATCTTTGAAATCCTCAAACTGTTAGGAAGTTCTTCCTGGAATCCAGTGGGAACCTGTCTTCCAGGGCTTTCATCCATTGGTCCACTGGCCTCATTTTTATTCATGGAGATAAGCTAGAACTTATCCTGTTTCCACAGTTAAAAACAAAAACTACTTGAATATTTCAAGATTGCGACTTTCCCCTTGCTTTAATATGGAGTCTTAACAATCTTCCAAGAACATGGATTTTAAAATACATGTCTCCAATCAGGCAGTTTCTCTAAATATACTTTAATTCTTTCATTTTTATGTTGAAGTAGCCCTCTCATAATTGAACACAGAAATGAAGTAGAAAGAACAAAATCATCCCTCATGTTCCCAGCTGCAGGACTACTCACAAGAAGATCTCACACATGGAGCAGGTGTTGCCATGCACTTTCCCATCTGGGCCCTGGATAGGATCATTCTCTCTGGTGCAAGCAAGTTTTCCATTCCTCACAAGCTTTCGGTATTCACTGCAAAGTTCCTGCCAAGATAGAACAAGTAAGTTTGCAATATAGTTCATTTCTACTTTAAGCAGAAGATTCAAACATCTACATTGGCAGAAACTAATGTTAAGTCTCCTTGAGCTGAGGATTTTGTGTTTTTCTCAAATGTAAAATTCAATTCAACAACAAGAAAAACATCATATGCTAAGAGAGAGGAAAAAAATAAAACATAGTATGATGACCTGATATAATACAAGCAATACACAAGCAAATTCCACTATAATCCAAACATAATTAAATAAGTACAAACATATAGGGTACAAGAAAATCTGAGAACTCAATGTTTGGAACCATGAAATCTGACTGTGGAAACCAGGGAAGATGTCAGGGAGCAAGAATAATTTAGGTGAGACTATGGAAGTGTAAATAGGATTTGACTGGGTGGAAAAAAATGAATTGGGAAATATGTACACAAGATTACGAAAATAAAATAAGCTGAAAAACATAGATAGGAAATGACATGGCACATAGCAGAGCATGATTTTCTGAATGGAGATAAAGGTACAAAAAAGAAGAGAGATAATGAGATTAAAGTATATCCTGTATTTGGTGATGAGCTGCTTGTGAGTTTTAAGCAGAGCAGTATTATAATCTGATTTACATTTTGAAACACTACCCAAGCTGTGTTAGGGAGACTGGTTGGACAAGGGAAAGGATAGAATCCAGGGGATAAATTTAGGAGACTTTTATAATCAAAACCACAGGTGATAACTGAGCTAAGGCTTTGGAAACTATTATTGTAATATTTCAGGGCTAAAATCCTGCTTTGTGGGGGAATCAAGGTATTTTTCATCTCAAATTAGATGTGAAATATCAGAAATTAATATGTAGAAAGCATATATGTAGAGTTTCTCTGGAAAGTAGTTAGCAAAAGCTAATAGTCTGTAAGTGATAAAATTAGAACTCTTTTTTTTTTTTAGCTTTTAAACAATTTTTTTTGTTTGTTTTGCAGAATTAGTTTTCAATCAACAAGAAGGGACCAATCTTCCCATGTAATTCATCTCAATACCATCCCCCAGGTTGAAGAGTTAAGATATTCTGGGGATTTCTGCAGAGCAAAATCTCAGCCTTTAGGCTCTTAAAGTTTGTTCAAATTATAGCATCAAGTAGGTTTTATTGGATGGATTCCACTCACTGCATATGAGGTTGCTTTTCCAGATTGTCTTTTATTTCTAGCTTGTGCTTCAGCCTTTTTCTTTTCTTCGCTTTCTGCTTGGCTGAAAAAGAGAGAAAATGAAGAGGATCCATTAGAAAAAAACATATGCCATGATTTCTCCACATCCTTGCACTGTTAGCTGTTCTTCCTCCTTAGGGTGGAACAATTTTGTCCCTTTATCACTATGTATCAATGAGAAGCAACAAAATATCCTCCAGTATAGTATAATACTATGATTTCTTCGTAATGTCTGTTTAATGTTGAGAAAAAGACAGGAATAGTGGATCTGGGAAACTTGCTTTCTGTAAAATAGCTTTCTTGCCTATAGTGAGAAAAGGAGCATTATCAATGTTCATAACAGGCATCAAAACTAAAATTATGGTGACATAGCACCTGAAGACTGAAAGTGGCCTTAACAAAGCATGTCTACTCATCCCCTTGTTTCTCAGAGAACATGAGAGGTAGAGGGGGCCTTGGCTACATCTCAAGATATGACTACAACCAAGGTCTCCTTCTTCAAGTCCATGGTCTATCTACCACACCACGCATACCCTAGCTTTCCTTTAAACTTAAATATTTTGCTTACTCATAGCTGTTTTATCTAAAGGACAAGATGTGAGAAAAAAAAAACAATAATTTCCATATACTGTTAAATAAACCTAAATTTGCTTTGTACAATGGAATTGCACAGTATATACAGTTCACTGATGATATTTCAACCATATGCAGTTGTCAGTCAAAACAAAAAAAGCCATAGATTCTATATTAAGTTAAATACTTAATTTGAGCTCAGCCAAATAAAGTGAAAGCTATCTTAAGTTTTGAAAGAAAATTGTCCATTCTAACTTATCGAGACATGTCACATTACACAAAATATAACCCAGTGTAATTTTATAGGAGTTTAGTGTTGCTTCATGGGAAATTTGACTTTATTCCATTTCTACATTAAGCTCCACCTTTAGACTCTTGATTCCCATAGAAGATGAGATACCTATAAATTGCTAAAACAGGTTCACATGTGAAGTTTCAGAAGGAGGGAGCAACTAATATTTATACAAGTTCATGTTTGTCAGGACATTCCAGTGCTAAAAGAGGGAGTGTCCAAGGAACAAGGCGTCCTGAAACAAATAACTCTAGGTACTTACTCCCAGCTCTATTACTGATATTTTCCATGTAACTTATTCAACTCACTTCCCTGTCTTGAGCCACAGTTTCCCCATCTATGAAACAAGATGTTTCTATTAAATAACCTGCAAGATCCCTTCTTTCTTTGACATTCTAAAACTCTATACTCACAAGTAGGCTTGACACATGGAACACAAGTTGCCATGCATTTTCCCATCTGGACCACGAATAGGGTCATTTTCTCTAGTACAGAAAAGTATTCCATTCTTTGCTTGATCTTGATATTCACTGCAGAGTTTCTGAATAATGAATATGAGACAATTTAGATATAGTTCTGTTTTCTATTTATTAATGTTACATGTTATCTTTAAAAAGAAATTAAATGAAAAAGAGAAATTAAGGATAAAAAAAAAGGTTAGGATTTAGGGCCATCCAAAAATTGTGATATTTCTCTCCTTGTAATATCCATTTGCATCTTCAACAAATGTTTAAGTTAGAAATATATAAACATAAATGTGATTTATTTATATTTATATTCTTTATCATCAAATGGAAAGGATACGTAATTGCAATATAAAAAGCTAAGAAATATAATACTAGTCTGAATTAGGTGTGTACAAGTACAAAGGAAAGAATAATTCATGGAAGCTCAGAGAACTTATCTCTAAATTCTATCTTGAGGATATATTCAGGAACATAATGTGGCAAAAAGGCCATCCAAGAGGAGTTAAATAGACAAACACACAGAGGCATGAAAGAACATGTTATTTTGTGGTAATCTAACATATTTATGAATATAGTGGCTAAATAATTAGTTGGATAAAGAGACTACTCAGGAAATGGTCAAAAGGAGACCTTGAAAATCGAAGACCACTAAACTTTGAAAGGAATTTAGATATTACTTTTAGGCATTGGGAAAATTACAAATGTTTATAGCAAAAAATGGCAAAATCAAATCTTTGTTTTACAAAGTTTATCAATGAATCAAAAGGATTTGATTGACTAGAGACTGAAGTCAGAGACACTAATTATATTATAATAAAAAAGAGAAAGAGAGAGAGGGAGGAAAAGAGAAAAAAGAAAAGAGAGAGAAAGGGAGAAAAAGAGAAAGGAGAAAGGAAAGGGAGAAAGAAAAGGAAGGCGGGAGAAAAACTGGAAATAAATGACGAAAGAGTAGTTGAAGGATATTTGAGTATTAAAATTAAAAGGACTTGATACCTAGGACTGAGGGGGAAGAAAGCAGTTCAAAATGAGGCTTAGGCTAAGTATAGTGGTTTATGGCTGAGTAATCTTAGCACTTTGGAAAGCTGAGGTGTGAGGATAGCTTGAGAGTGGGAGGTCAAGGCTGCAGTGAATCACGATCCCACCACTATACTCCAGCCTGGGTGACAGCAAAAAAGAAAGAAAGAAAATGTCTCCAAAAAAATAGAAAGAAAATGGAGTTACACAGGCAGAAGGTGGCCTCATGGGGTGGCTTACTTAGAACTGTGGAGTGTGCATCATAGAAGTCTGGAAAACTGTAAGAAATAAGTGAGGGTTTCTACAGGAAGTGAAATGGTCTGAATATCTCCAACATTGGAATTTTATAGCATCACTGACTCATTTTCATAGTCTATGAAATCTAAAAACAACATGGAGGATGAATTAAATCTTGAAGGCTGAGAAGGATGGAGACCAGCAATATGTAGACCAGACATGATGCCAATACATCAATGCAAAACAGAACTATTAAGTGTCTGAGTTAAGATGGTAGCAGTAGAAAAACAGACAGAGGCCTAGTTAAGAGATGTTTAGAAAGCAGAACACAGTATAATTTAAAAGGATGCACATTAAATTCAATATTAATATTAGTTTTGAAGTAAATACCTTCACAATACCACACATCGAAGAATACATATCACTTTGAAATCAATGTTTTGATATATTACCTTCATTTAGGAGCACAAAACTATATTACTAATGTGACTTGATTAATTTCCTCCAAATACAGCTAGAGATTGTAATGCCATAATTTTTTAATCTAAGCTTCATAAAACAATAACTATAGTCTCCAGAAAACCTACTAGTAGTGGGGAAAATATTAAACAATACTGAAAATGCATACTACATAATATGCACTCACACACACACACTCTCACATACGAGTTATAACTAGATTGATCAAATTGATTCTCACCGCAATTTCTCTTTTAACTTTAGTTTTTTCAACAGCTTTTCCCAAATTTTGATCTGTTTTACCATTTTCCTTTGAAAAACGCTGCTTGCTGGAAAAAGAAGAATAAATCAGTAGAGATGCTTTCGATCTTTATGTTATAAAACAGTCATTAGGTACAGATGAAAAAATATCTAAGTTTTCCTGAGTTCTAGTACAAACACTTTAAAAACACCTCAAATCCCCAAAAGACCCTTTAATTTCACCTTTATACCATTTCTTTCCACTAAATGATCTTTTTTCGCAGTTCCCTTTCTTAAAAGAAATTTAAAACTCTTCAGCTTACATTCTACCTTTTTGAAGAAGACATTACAGTTCCCAAATACAAATAAGCTCTATGCCTATTACTGTATTTTTGTATCTGTATGTTCTTTTCTTATACAACAGTTTTTATTCTGTTTTGCAATATATAAATATGTGCACATGTCCATGGCTTATTTTTGCTACTGAACTTAAGCTGCTTGAGACTGGGGGAATCATCATTCATATCTTCATTCGTTCATTCACTCATCATTTATTGAGTAATTACGGTTTTTTGGGCAAATGTTGACTGGGCCCTGGGCATGTAGTAGTACACAACATAAACACATACCCTGCCCTCTTGGAATTCTTGAGGGTGGTAGAAAAGACTGAAAGTCAACAAATAGTTGGAAAAATAACTGTATAATTGCCAACTGTGATGGTGATTAGGAAAGACAGTTACTAAAGATCATGAGGATTTAATTTCAATAAGGGAGGGACTTTTGGAGCTCTTATCCAAGGAAAGATAATCTGAAATATGATCTACAAGAGGGGACATCAGCTGGCCAAGACTCGGAGGAACTGGTGTAGGACAGCACACAGGAAAGGGCTCATAGAGCTTGAGAAGCTGAAAGTGTCATGAGACGTCATCTAAGACATCACAAATGTAACAATTTGTATGTTGTGATATTTGCCCTTCTCCCAAGGTCACATGCCCCAGATAAAAAGTTAAGAGTAACCCAATTAATGTATGAGCCTGAAATATCGAAGTGTGTTTAATGAACACTGTTACTACGGGATCATTACTGAAGAAAAGCAATTGAAGTCTTGATATCTGCTTTTACTCCCATTCTACACTAGAATTAGTGCACAAAGAGGTTCACAAAGGTCACAGGGCAATGTTAAGAAGTATGATGTAAGTCAATATTCCAACTGGCAAATGGACTCCATTTGTCCTCAGAAATAGACACACATCAGTAGTGCCTACTCACTAGGTGGTATTACAATTTGTGGAGGACATAAAGTTGCTCAAATAATTCTCAGCAACAAAGCTTCCTTTAAAAGTTATTTTTACTCATCAATCAAATTAATCTCCACTTCCACCTTTTGAACCACTCCAAAACAACTGCTTCTATACTCACAAAATTTCAGCACACAGGGCACATTTGTTGCCATGCATCCTGCCATCAGGGCCACGGACTGGATCACTCTCCCGTGTACAAAAAAGTCTTCCATTTCTCACTTGTTTTTCATATTCCTTGCAAAAATCCTTTGAAAAGACAATTATATTTATTTTACTTCATTTCATTTCAGGTTATTTTATTTTTCAAGACAGGATTCTGCTCTATTGCCCAGGCTGGAGTGCAGGAGAATGATTATAGCTCACTGAAGATTCTAACCTCTAGGCTCAGAGATCCTCTCACCTCAGCTTCCTGACTAAATGGACTACAGACATGCACCACCACCACATACAGCTAATTTTTTTTTTTTTAAGAGACTGGGTCTCATCATGTTGCTCAGGCTGGTCTTGAATTCCTTGGCGCAAGTAAACTTCCTGCCTTGGCCTCCCAAAGGGTTGGAATTATAGGCATGAACCACTATACCCAGCTAACAGTAATTTTACTTACCATTTTTCTACTTTTTAATCTAGAAACTTTATAACAGATTTATTATGACAAAACATCAGGTCTAGAAGTTGGCAAATACATACAACATATTAATGAGAATTAATAAGAAATAGTAATTATAATGTCAAGTACTTGGCACTTGTATCTATTATGTGGTATATTTATTAAAAGGTAAAATAGCCTCAGAAAAAATAAGGCTGATCAATGATTTTCTTGGATTAAAACTAGATATTTCTTTTCACCTTTCAAATTAATGGGGCTCAGAGGGATATCTTTCATGAGGTTCCAGCACAAACACAACAAAATGTAGCAGCCAAGACAAAAAAAAGTATATATATATATATTGTGAGATGAGATGTCTAAAGGTGACTTAATATGGACCTAGTCAAGAATAATCCAACCTAGTTTGTAAGTAAAAAGAAACACAATATTATCCAACAGTGTTATGCTTACGTTAGTTGATATTCTCTATGGATCTGTGGATAATCTTTACGTATTCTGCCTTTTTTATCCATGATCATTTCTGACATCATAGGTGGAAACCTCAAAGAGAGTAGATCTAATTTCCTTTCACCCTCACCTTAGAGGGGTAGACTATCAAGACTGATACTGATTTAGAAAACATAAAAGGGAGTGACTTCCCCCTCAAAAAAAATCGAAGAGAGTTTTGTTTTCAGATTTTCTGATGCTTTGGTCCAATACTTTCAGGCTACTTTCTGTGTTTTGAAAATTCTACTATGTGGTGAGGGCTAAACTTTACAAAAAACGATACTCTCTAAGCTCCTCTAGGCTTGGGGACCTCTATGTCATTAAATATTTGTGGTGGGATATAGTACTATAATATGACCTACAAAAAAAATCCTGGTCTATAACTTTTTTTTCAACTGTGTGACCTTTGTCATCCCATTTCCGGCAAGAAAACATGGGCATAAAGAACATGCTGGGAGTCAAATGACCTGGGCCACTACATTGTGCCTCTCACCCAACTGGGAGACCACAGCAAAGTCCTCTCGCCTTTGAAACCACAATCTTAACACTTCCACAATGAGGTTTTTGGAACAGATGTTCTGTAGGACCTTTTCTAGATCTTGCATTCTTTGATTTTTTAAAAAATAATTCAAATTCCATTGGGATGCTTTAACAGAGAATCTAACTGCTTCCTATTAAGAAGATATTTATTTTTGGAGGAGCAATGGGTGTGCTCCAAAATTCATGGTTGTAACAATCTAGAAATAGAGACACAGAAGACAGTCACCTGATAATCATAGCATAGTATAAAAAATTAATGCTCAATGATTCTCATAAAAGAAACAATGATAATTTCAGTTTATAAGTTGTGATTCATCCAAGGAGATTCTAAAGAAACATTCTGTATACAACTCAGTGACAAGTTAATTATAGGGAACATATTGAGCCATCACAATAAAGCCGTCCTATTCACACCATCATGCACAATGACCCCACCGAAACAATGACCCTAGGCGCTGAGAGGACGAGGGAAGTACAGAGAGACCTGATGAACAACAGAGGGAAAGAACTCTATGTCTCTGAAGTAATACAACGTTAAATATCACAGGATGACCCAAAGTTTTAGACCGAAATTTAGCAAACACCACAAAAGATTTGCTTTTCAATCCTTGGCAAGTGTGGCATAAACTGTAGATAATTCTGAATACTTAGCTTTCCTAAATGTAAACCCTTAACACCCTATTTAGGGTGAGAGCTTTGCTTCATTAAATAGCATTATGAACTGAAGGGTCAGCTCTTGACTACCAAAGGTGGGCTTGTTTCTTCCTTTAGGAAAACATAAACCCTACAATCTGCAAAAAAGAGTACACTTGTATTAGCACAAAAGTAATCTGCAGGATGTAGAAACACAGTCCGACAGGAAGGTAAAATTCAGGTTATATTCCAACCTCTTTATTTTGCTGACAAGAAAATTAAGGCCCAGGATGATAATTTGCTTAGTCTCCCCACACCCAGGGCATGACAAAAACCAAGGCTAAACCTCAGGTGTTCTGACTTCTCAACAAAAGTTTAGCCATTTAGCAAAGAAAATGCTATCCCTCTCATCCAAACGGGTGATTTAAGAAATCCAGGCTGCATTACCCAAAGTGCTTATTCAAAACTTTTTATACTAGATCGAATAATTAAATTATCAAGTAATTCAAATTATTTTAAGGGTATTTTTTAAAACACAATCTAAAAATTCATCTGATTTTTTTTTAAGCAGAACCAAGACCTTTATAAATGCAGGTTTCTCTGAATAGAATAATCATAATGGCAAAGTGAATAACTTCAACTTGTGTCAATGTAATTACACGTAAAATGCACCAGTGAATATAGTGTTTAAAAGACTGTGACACTCTTTTAGTTATTCCTGTTTAATTTATATTATATTGAAATTTTTAAACAATTTATTCAGAGTAAAATGGTTTTACAACTAAACCAAAAAGAAAGCTGGTAGAAATTAAGCAGAACTTGGTTTGTATAAACTTTCTATCTTATACCTTCTTTGGGGGGGCTGGAGGTCTGGGGAAACATGGATGGAAATTGCACATTTTGAGCCTTAGGTAGGAAATGCTGCTTTAAATCTGAATCTAATGATTAATATTCTAGGAAGTCAATTTGGGGAATTTTGATATTAAGAAAATATGTAATAATAAAAGACAATGACTTTATTTCATTACTCAAAGGTTTAAGCATAAATTTGTGAATATTTATGGCCAGAAGAACCAAATTGTGCTGGTGAGTCATTTTACCTTCTCAGCATTCCGTCGAATTCTAGTTTCGCCCTCTCGCTTGGCATTTTCAACTTCTTTTAAACTGCGAAGAAAAGTAAACAGTTGGTCAGTTTATGGCTCAATCATATTTCAGTATCCTCAGTCCTGTGCTACACACTTTCATATCCTCTGCTACAACTTGCTGAAATGATCCACTTACAAGGGACAAGCATTTCCCCTGTCTTCAATGCCTGAGCCGGAGAAATTGCCAAAGATAAGGAAGGGTGTGAAACTGACTCACTGACAGTCAATTAGAAGCTTTGTTCTGTAAAACTGAATGGGTGTGACACCTTGATTGAAAAACAGAAGACTGTCAGGAAAATTCCCTTTAACAGGCAGAACCAAGAGCTTTAAAATAATGCAATAATGCTGTGACATGGGTGAAACCAAACTGAGCATTTGAGGCATTGCCATCCACACCCTTAAGTATAACTTTGTATACCTTGTAAAGTATTTGTTTGCTTTCATGTAAAAGTACTAGGTTGTTAATGAAAGCTACATTTGAATTGAGCTTTAAGCCCTTTCACATATGTCATTTGATTAGAGTCTCATCCTGGAGATAGGTGTGGCTATTTCAGTTCCACAGAGGAAGAAACCAGGAGTTAGAGAGGTCAAGTTCCCCCTTTTCACCTAATGTATGAAAAGAAAGAAAACCACAGAATTGGGGCAGATTTGAACACTGAGAGCACATGTCTCCTAGATAAGAAAGTGAAAATCAGACTGATTTCCTGTCTGGAAACCAGTTATCATCATCCTTTTTCAAACCTGATTGGACATGTCCTTGAATTCTACAAGGATTAACTGTAATTTTCAAAGGCAGGTGTGAAGTTTACTAATCTGTTAAATCTCTGTCCTGATTGTAAAGTTCCAGTGATGTAAAAATAGCAATTTAAGGCTTGCTGGCACACGAATTAGAGTCCAAACCTTAACAACCAGAATATGAGAGACTGATTAGATCTTACTCACTTCTGCACCTTCAGTGCCCAAGCACTGCCAGGCACTCAAATAAAGATTAACCCAATAGTTCTTCCTTTCATAATGTTCCATGTTCCACTTTTTAAGCTAATTAATAATAGATGCAGACACATGGCATTATTACTATTATTATTTTAATTAGACTCACATCACTTAGTGAGGGTCTCTACACATGCCCAAATGAAGCAGTGGATGTCAAAAGACTGACCTAGATCATTCCATATGAATGTAGTTTCTAAATTTTAAAATATTTGGCCTTATAAAACACTATGCATTTTCAAATTATTATAATTTAAAAGACACAAAGTCTTGAATTTAATAACTAACATGACCACCTTATTCTCTCCTTTTAAGAACCTTCAATCAATATGAAGAAAAAGAAAAGAAGCCATTCTGTGAGAAAGGCTATTTCACATTGTAAGGACAAACAATTGCATGCTTCATGAACAGAATTTTATCTCCCCTGAGGAGTGATTCTCAGGACAGGAACCAACTGCATCGTCATCAAGTCCACCTGGGGATGATGGTACTTACAACAGCTCAGCACACATCGCACACTTATTGCCATGTGTCTTCCCATCAGGACCGAGAACAGGATCATTTTCCCTTGTGCATCCAAGTCTTCCATCCACTACATAGGGCCGAAAAGCACTGCATAAATCCTGAAGATCAGGGAAAAGAACTTGAGACTTACCAAGATTGTAATGCTTACAACACTAGTTTCAGAAATTTTACAGAACTCAGTCCCTCTGACATTGCTATGGGCCACTTAGAGCAGTACCAGCTGTGTAGAAGTAGCTCAGTAAGTACTGAATAATTCATGTGGTCAAACATAAAACTCTTTTACTTTTTTTTGGGGGGGGGGGGGGAAAATAACTTTTTATTTATTTCATTTATTTTTAAATTTTTTTAATTTTAATTTTATTTTTTTTATTATAGTTTTAAGTCCTGGGATACATGTACAGAACATGCAGGTTTGTTACATAGGTATACATGTGCCATAGTGGTTTGCTGCATCCATCACCCCATCATCAACATTAGGTATTTCTCCTAATGCTATTTGTTTATTCATTTATTTAGTAAATAGATAACCTACTATGTGCCAGAACTCAGACAGAGCATAGTCATTTCCCCCTCAACTTGCTCCCAATCTCCTAGGTGATAAAAAGAGACATTACAAATAGTATGATGCTAAATGACTTGGTGGAAGTAACCTCAGGTGCTCTGGCAGCTTATAAAAAGAGCATCAGACCTCGAAAATTAGGAAAATCATTCACCTAGAAAAAGACAAGTGTGATATGTATGAGATCCTTTCTTCCTTCCCCTTCCCCTACCATCACAGGCTCACAAAACTGCATCATAGAAAAAAAAATCTACTTAATTCAAATCTCATTTTAGGTTAAGCAGTTTGTCCAAGGTCTCCTAATAGCAAGTAACAATGCTAGGGTTTTAACTCAGGCTAAGTGACTGAAGTATTGTGCCCTTTCTACAACACATGTAGTTTCCTTTTTTATTTCTTCTTCTTTTTCTGTTCTTTTTTTTTTAATAGAAAGCAGAAATAGAATCAAAAGGTCTAACCACCAAGGTAATCTGATTCAGTTTAAGAGACTATAAATAGCTTTTTCATATTAGCTGGCAGTATTGGGTATTCCACTTCACATAAAGCAAGAATTACTTCCTTCCAAGGTTCCCACCCAAGAAGGAAGAGGAAAGCACCTACTTCCTATATGAAGTTAGCCTCCCAGTATTTCCCCACCACACTGATGTTTGACCTCACCTTCTCTGGATTACTGCTCTTACATTCCCCTTCACTTTTTACACCAATATTGGACCCGGTTTTCCTAGAATAGAAAGTTAACAGACACAGCAGTTTAATATTACAACTTCCCACCATGCAAAACTAACTGCTCTACATTGCATTGTCATCCTCTTTTGCTCCCCAAAACAGCTGCCACATTGTATTATTTTCTTACTTTTTCTAATAAAAGCCGCTGTTTATAACTTGAAGTCAAAGAAATATAGTTAACATGGAAGAGATGGTAAAGATTCAGACTTGTAAATATTATTTATAGAAATCTATTTTTAACCTGTGTTTACAGGAGGGATCCACATCAGAAGATGAGGACAAGCAAAGCTTATAACTGGATAGTAGATACCCCCTCTGCCCCGAAGAAACTTTGCTGTTGTTGCTTTTGTTGTTTTCAATAAACAAAGTCAAATTTGTATTATCTAATATCCCACTATACTACTCTTTATTTGGGTTATGCGGACTAATATTTTATTTTTCATAGAAAGTACATAAAGTTTTGATAATTAATTTTGTTCAGTCTAGTCGACCTTTAAGGTATATCTGAAAACACAGATCCGCAAATGTAAGAGATATTTCCTAATTTCTAAAAAGTTAAAGAAGATTACAATGATAGCATCTGTAAAACAATAAAAATTTAATAAAAACAATATAAAGAACAAAACTAAATATTTAAAAGTGATAAGAAAAAAGTTATTTCAAAGGATATCAGCTGAGGAACACTATAAAAATTAAATTTTCAATTTTATTGCAGAGTCTCCTACCAGCCAGAGCTGCAAGGAAAACAACACGAGGAGAAATATGATTCTCATTGCATAGTACAAAGAAATATACCAGAAATTAAGGGAGAGAAACTTTCATCTGGACCAGAGATTTAAAGATTTACAATGGGATTCCCCACATAAGACACAGTAAGAATTAAATATATAGCATGCTCATACTTGTGCTACAAAAGATATATCTGATAAAAATCTGTATATTCTTCATATATTTATGTTGGTTTTCTGTTTCTCTCTGTTGACCCTTGGTGAGAGTTCAGGACATAATTTTTATTTTAATTGTACTTTAGGTTCTGGGATACATGTGTAGATCATGCAGGATTGTTGCATAGGTACACACATGGCAATGTGGTTTGCTGCCTCCATCCCCCCCATCACCTACATCTGGCATTTCTCCCCAGGTTATCACTCCCTGACCTCCCCAGCCCCCTGCCGCTGTCCCTCCCTTGGCACCCCCGCAACAGACCCCACTGTGTGATGCTCTCCTCCCTGTGTCCATGTGCTCTCATTGGTCAACACCCGCCTGTGAGTGAGAACATGCAGTGTGTGATTTTCTGTTCTTGTGTCAGTTTGCTGAGAATGATGGTTTCCAGATTCATCCATGTCCCTACAAGGGACACGAACTCATCGTTTCTTATGGTTGCATAGTATTCCATGGTGTATATGTGCCACATTTTCTTTGCAGGACATAATTTCAAAGTGAATTTCTGAAAGTACCATCATGCAAAGGATAAGAGTATTTTAATGCAGTTTTATTTTGCTGAAAATATTTATTGCAAGGAGAGCTGAAGCTTGCAGAATCTCAAAAAGTGAATAACTATAATGTCCCTCATTAGCCTGTGCAAACATTGGTTTTTATATTTGCAAAGCCTGAAGACCAGACAATTCAAGATTGAAGTCATAAGCCAGAACCTGCAAAGCCGGTATGTCATCTTGTTGGTGAAGACAATTGATAACCAAACCTAGCATTGAGGGTGGAGAAAGAACAAAACACAGACAGGATATAGGACAGTAAGATGCCTTAGCTATTTGGTAAATGTTGAGAGATGGAGGGAAGCTTAATTCTGAAAGTCCCAATTATCTACTCTGATATTATAAATTATTAAGCACTTAGTAAACAAAATTTGATGATGAAATAATTCTCTGTGAAAAAGGGTATACTCATAGATAAACAAATAGATGATAGACGATGAATAGGTAGAAGATAGACAGATGTGTATATGTATATATGTATGTGTATCTATATAAATATAATCTAAAATATATAATAATCATATAATTTATATTTTATAGATTATAAAATATCAAGTCTATAGTCTATTATATTAAATCTATATTTTCTTATAGATTTTAAATGTGAAATATATAACATTTTATAGATTAAAACATATAATCTATAATCCCTCTATCCTGTCTACTTCATAAAGTGATAACCATCTGATAAATCATACATAAAAGTGCTTTATAAAATATAAAGTGTTATGCTATACACCTTTATTGGTCTTGAGAGTAGTAAAAGAAGTGGTGCTAATAATTTAGGAATGGCTAACTCCCACACAACTCCCACATAAATTGTTCTCTTAAAGTCTATAGTGAAAGCTGTGTCATGTAATCATAGAGAGAACATATTTTAGGGAGAAAGGCTACTTCAGAGAATACTCACACATTCTCAGCACACAGTTCACATTTGTTGCCGTATGTTTTCCCATCTGTGCCACAAACAGCTTCATAAAAATCGGGACAGATAAAATCCTCGTCTCGTTCTCCTTTTTAAAATCATCACAATTCAGCTGCAAAATACATGATCAAGGAACATCAAAATATGAGAGACAAAATAGTCCTTAGATGTATAACTAGATTAACATTTTAGGCCCACAATAATGTAAATTGCTGGAGAAGAAAAACATCATGGAGACTATAGTAAGCTAATAAATTTATGGGCAATAAAACATGATCCAAGAACAGAGATAAAATTAGATTTCAAAAGAAAGGATTTCAGTATCACTTCAGGCTGTCTGGGTGAAGTAGGCCAAGTCACCTCTCTGAAACTTGGCATACTGCTTGTCTGCCCAGTCCTGCCTGCCTTCTCCACAGGGCAGTCGTGATGCTCAGTAGATTATGAATGTGAAAGCTCTTTGTAAACTACAAACTACAGTAAAGTTTCTGTTATTATAGGTAAGGACAGTAGTTAACAGCTGGATTGCTTGTTTCACATTCCTAAGTCTGCCACTTAAGCTGTATGACTTGGACAAGTTATTTAAAATAACCTTATGCTCTAGTGTCCTCATTTGCAAAATGCTTGTAATTTCATCAACCTCTCAGCATTATATACGGATTTAAATGTATAGCACTTGGAACAGTGCCTGGCACAGAACCATTTATTGTTATTGTTGTTGTTGTAATTTTCAATGTTTTTTATATTGACAAGCCAAGAACACTAAACGTCTTTAGGTAGGGCAGGGGAAAGCCCAAGTCTCTATACTAATAATATGACATATACTTAGGAACAAACCTGAATGGTAAAGAAAAACAAATGCACAAGGTAGTAACTGAAGAGTAGTGTTCAAGTCTCAGACCTGCCACCCACTCACTTCACCTCTTTGCACTTCACTCTCCTCGTCAAATAAATGGCAATTCACACCCTACCCACATTCCAGATTTACAGTAAGGATCAAATAAATTCTTATGAAACATTATCTGGCAACATATTATTGTGACTACTAAAGCTACTAAAAAAGATACAGAGTTAACTTGACTTTAACTTTTATCTAAAACTTTTTATCTAAAGAATAAAACTGAATAATTTTTCATTAAAATATCACATTGAAAAATACAATTTCATGTCATTGTCAAAATAAAGACATTTTAATGATAAATAGGAAGCACTTAGAATGTAGACCTACGATGAATCAGTATTTCACACAATATAAAGAATAAAAGGAGGATACAGAAGATCAAGTTGAGAAATTCTTATCTAGAAGGAAAAGAACTGAAAATAGAAAAGAAAAGCTAAAGAACATACTCCAATATTCATATGTTTAGAAAGAAGTTAAAAATAGATTGAAACTAAGGTAAGCAGTGCCCATATATGTTATTTCATTCATTCATTTGTTCATTTATTCCACAAAATTTACTACACATTATCTATGCTTCAGCGTTCTTCTGGACTGTGAAGTTACCACAGGGGTGGTTGAAACTGGACTCTCCTTTTTAAGGAATGGACAGAAAGAAGGGAAGTCTGACTGAAACATAAAGAAAAAGCAGGTTACTGGTTTTCTCTCAAAAATTGTTCTACAGAAACTGCAGAAGCATATGGAAATCATAGATCAAACTAACTCAAAACAATCACTGCTATTCCCCTTTACCAGAAAATCAACAGCAGCCTACTAACTAGGTCACAGGTGTAGACAGGAGAATGACAGAGCAAGTCAAAAGGCCAGCTGGGAGATGATGAAAGCAGGTACAATGATTTACAACTCCACCTCCTTCCCCTCCAAACCCCAAAGGGGAAGATCACAACCTACAGAAAACACCTCTTCCTAATGTTGACAATGCCTGAGAGCTGTAATGGATTCCTGACCTGGTGAGTGGCAGCAAACGAGTGGGAAAGAGTGGATTCAGAAACTCCAGCTCTGGGTCTTGTCTCTTTTTCTATCTTTACACTCACCAAAAGGGCTACAGACTGAAGCTTGACCTTGAACATTAGCTAACTAAATTTAGCAGAAAAAACAAATACAGCTGTTATGAAATCTTACAATAAAAATATCTGTGCATCTGAGAACTAAAAAATAGAATATAAAAAACAACATGTATCAACTGAAGTAGAAGCATTGGAATGGGTAGAAAAATATTTTATCAAGTCTATGCTATAGAAAAATAAGAGAAGATATCTGCATAAACAAATATAAAACAATAACAAAAAAGAAGTTATAAAGGAAGAACAAAGTAGAAATTTTGAATGTGGAAAATATTCAAATGATAATAAATCTAACAGTATAAATAATAAAGATGAGATAGGTACAAATAAATAATGAACTTGTGAACCAGATGATCAGGTCAAGGAATTCTCTTAGAAGGCTAAGGAAGTAAGAAACAATTTTTCTAAAAAAGGAAAAGCCAAAGACCATTTAAAATAGTATTAGAAGTCTCCAAAAGAAGGAAATAAATATAGAAATAAATATTTGAAGAAAGGAACAATTTCTATAATTAACAAAAAATAAAAGAATAAGAGAGAAAAGCAATAAGAATTTAAAACTAAAATCTAGTTAATAACAAAATTGTGTTTACAGAAAATAAACGGAGAGTAAATTAACGTACATTCAGAGAGAAGACAAAGATACTGACAATAGATACAGATATTAGCAATAGAATAAATAATTAAAAGTATGGATGATTTGGTTAAGGATAGTCATAGTAAGAGCAAAAATAAATCACCACCCGAAAAAATGTTAGAAAGTATAATAAGTATAGTAACTGAAAATATTTTTAAAGTATAATATAAGTATAGTAACTGAAAATATTTACTAAGCATAGTAACTGAAAATATTTTTTAAATGGAAGACCAAGTCCTACTATAACAGAAATAACAATAAATTTAAATGAGCTAAACCTACAAATTAAGTGACAATTGGTAATTGGATGTTTCAAAAAAAGAATCAAACCATGTATTGAGAAAAATTAAAAGTAAAGGCATGCTAGTATCAAAATAATAAGATAATAAAAATATACAAGACCAAAATGAATAAGAAGAGAGCATATGCAGCAATATTAACACTTAAAAATTGTAATTTAGTCCAAAAATGCATTATAAGTGACAAAGAATGACAATATATGAAATTTTAAAAAAGACAAGAACAAGAACAGGAAAGTGTAACAATCATGAGCATATATTCACCTAATAATAAAGACTTTAAATATGTCAAACAATAACCAATAAAATGTAATAGAATTAAGGCCTGGCACAGTGGCTCACGCCTGTAATCCTAGCACTTTGGGAGGCCAAGACAAGCAGATCACGAGGTCAGGAGTTCGAGACCAGCCTGACGAACATGGTGAAACCCGGTTTCTACTAAAAATAAAAAAATTAGCCAGGCATGGTGGTGTGCACCTGTTATCCCAGCTACTCAGGCGGTTGAGGCATGAGAATCACTTGATCTCAGGAGGTGGAAGTTGCAGTGAGCCAAGATCATGCCACTGCACTCCAGCCTGGGGGACAGAGCGAACCTCCATCTCAAAAAAAAAAAAAAAAGAAAAAGAAAAGAAAAGAAAATCAATAACTAGAGTTAGAGATTTAACCAAACACTTCTCAGAAAGTAGAGAAAAAAAGAATCTTAAGCCATTACATTTTTATAGAAAACTACAGCCGAGAAACAGAAAATAAACTTTTTTAAAAATCATATATTAAACGTTAATAAAGGCAGAGTATTTGTTAGGTCACAAAGTCTTAAGAAACAACATATAATTGATACTACATCATTTATATTCTCTGACCAAAATTTAATAAAATTAAAAGCTAATATAAAATATTTAAAAGTTCCACATATTTGAAAATTAGATAATTTATTACTAAATAACTTTGGGATTAGAGAAATTAAGAAATGTTTGGAAAATAACGATAAATAGAAACAAAGTACAAATTTTGAGATGATTATTAATATCTTTAAATATATTTGTCAGAAATTTTTAAACAATTAAATTTAAAGAATAAAATATTCCTCAATCCCATTGTAAAATGAACAGGAACAAACATAAACAGGAATTAATACCATAGAAAACAGAAACAATTGAGAATATTATCAAAAAAGCTGATATAAAAGATTTCTAGTAGGACTTACCAAGAGAAAAGTAATATGAAAAGTAAAAATATATGGAATTATAATAAAAAATAACCACATAAATATTGAGACATTAATACAATGAAAAGCATTTTATGAGTATCACTATGTTAGTACATTTGAAAACCAAATTGGATATATGACTACAAAAAAAGTATAAAATAACCACATTTGTTACACAGGTAAATAAACATTAATCCAATTGATATATTGGTCTGAGATGTTCCCACCCCAAAAGAACTCAGTCCCAATAGCTTTGTAATCTGTTTTTCTGAAATTCTAGGAAAATTTGTATTAATAATTGTTTGCCAGTCATTCCAAGGCAGTTACAAGTATATAAACTGAAAAATAAAATTCTAAAAAGCTTTATTGAGGCATTACTTAAATACTATAAAATTCGCCAATTTAAAGTGATTTAAAGTGATTCAGTGATTTTTATTAAACAGAGTTGTAGAACCATCATCAGAATTTGGTCTTAAAATATTTTCATCACCCCATGAGATTCCCCTGTGCTCTTGTAAAGCATGTCCCAGCTCCCAGCTTCAGCTTCAAGCCATCATTAAACTTTTCTCTGACTCTGTATAATTTTTCTTTGAACATTTTCTATAAATGGAATTATAAATCTGTAATTGTTTAATTCTAACTTTTTTCATGTGGCATAGTGTTTTTGAGGTTCATCCATATTGCAAAATTGTCAGCAGCACATTCCTTATTGTTGAATAATATTTCGTTGTATAAATATAGTTCATTTTGTTTATCCATACACCAGTGGACATTTGGACATTTGGATTGTTTTTAGTTTAGAACTATTAAAAATAATGTTGCTATGAATATTGACATGCCTGACTTTGTATGGACATATATTTTCATTTCACTGAATTCCTAGGACTGAATTTTCTGGATTATATTGTAAATCTGTTTAAAATTTTAATTTCTCAAATTGTATTCCAATGTGGCAGTAACCCTGTACATTACCCCCCCCCCCAACTATCTATATGTGTTCCAGTTTCTCCACATCCTTAATATCTTATATTTTCTCTCTTTCTGATTATAGTCATTCTACTGGGTATGTAGTGATACCCCATTGTGGTTTTAATTAGCATTTTCCTAAATAATAATGGTGTTGGGCATTTGTTATGTGCTCATTAGCCATTCATATATCTTTGGTGTAATATCTATACTTAATTGAGTTGTTCGTTTCCTTATAATTGGGTTGTAAGAGTTTCTTATATTTTGTGGATATAAGTCCTTACCTGCTATATAAGTTATGACTATTTTTCTCCCAGTCTATGACTTGCTTTTTCATTGACTTCTTGCTGTCATTTGAAGCACACAAATTTGCAATTTCTATTACGTTCAATTTACTAATTTTATATTCATGGATTACTCTTTTGATTTTATAGCTAAAATTGCTCTACCTAACCCAAGTTCATGAAATTTTTCCTTCTATTATTTACTTGAGAGATTTTATATTTTTAGCTTTTACAATTAGTACTAAAATCAAATTTTAGTTAATTTTTGTGTACCTTATAAGGTGAAACTCTTTTTTAAATTAATTATGTTCAATTTTCTCAGCATTATCTTGATATGTTGGTTAAATATTAACTGATCATAAAAGTAAGAAATCTCAATTCTACTCCCCCTATTCTTTATCCCTATCTTGAAATAACAGCACACTGTTATGATCACTATTGCTTTGTAACAAAATTTAAATTCATTTACTCTTAAGTGTCCCAATATTTTTTATATAAATAGTAGGATCAACTGCTCAATTTCTACTAAAAAGAAAGTCTGAAAAGATTTTGATTTGGAATTTATAGATTAATATTGGAAGAATTGCCATCTCAACAATATTGAGTTTTCTCATCTATGAACATGAACTATTGATCTCACTAGTTATTTGGATCTTTCATTTCTCTCAACACCATTTTATAGTTTATAGTGTATAAGTCTTGTACTCATTTTGTTAAATTTATGTCTACATTTTATGCTATGTGAATGAAATTAATATTTTAAATTTTGAATTATTCATTGCTAGCATATAGAAATACAACTGAGTTTGTATTATTAATCTTGCACACTGAAATCTTATGAAACTCATTTATTAGTTCTAGTAATTTTTCTTTTCGTGGATCCTTAGAACTTTCCATATATGGTATTATGTTTAGAATTAAAGACAGTTGCTTCATTTCCATTAAGAATGTCTTTAATTAGTTAATTAATTTTGCCTTTTACTGGCTAAGAACCTCCAGTACCATGCTGAATGGCAGTGGTGACAGTAAACCACCCTTTGCTTTCTTCTCAATCTTAAGGACAAAGCATTCATTCTCTAACCATTAATATAATGTGTAGGTTTTTCAGACACTTTTATCAGACTGGAAAAGCTTACTTCTATTGATAATTTTTGTGTGAGTTTTCATCTTGAATGATGCTGCATTTTAATAAGTGAATTTCAGCACCTATTAAGATGATCATGTGGTTTTGCCCTTTATTCTGTTAATATGGTGTATTAGACTAATAGATTTTCTGTTCTTAAATCAACGTCGCTTTCCTGGAATAATTCTTATTTGATAATGATTTTATTCTTTTCATATTGTAGATTCACTTTGGCAATGTTTTGTTAAGAATTTTTCTGTCTATGTTTATGTGGAATCTTTATCAGTAGTTTTCTGCTTTTGTGATATCTTCTAGATTTTGTATCAGAATAATGCTGAGCTGATATAATGAGCTGTGAAGTGTCTCCTTTTCTTCCTGAATTAATCTGTAAGTTTCTCCTTTCAGTATGTAATGGAAATTGCCAATGAAGTCATCTGCTCTTGGGCTTTTTTTTTTTCTTAAATTACTGGTTCAATGTCTTTACTTACGCTATAATTCTATTCTGATTTTCTGTTTCTTCTTGGGTCAATTTTCAATAATTTGATTCTTTCTAGGAATTTTTCTTTTTCATCTAAGTTATTTAATGTGTTGACATATATTTTTCATAATATTTATCATAAGCCTTGTAGTTTCTCCAGGGCACATATTGATGTCTCATATTTCAGTCTTGATTTTGGTAATCTTTGTTTTCTGTTCTTTTTTGAAGGGAAAACAAAACTAAGAGTTTGTCAGGTTTCTTGATCTTTTCAAGGAACCAACATTGGTCTTATTATTTTTTTCTATTATTTGTATGTTTTGTGTTTTATTAATTTCCTCTTCAGTCCTTTAC
This sequence comes from Ateles fusciceps, assembly GCA_036589455.1. Classification (NCBI taxonomy): domain Eukaryota; kingdom Metazoa; phylum Chordata; class Mammalia; order Primates; family Atelidae; genus Ateles; species Ateles fusciceps. The sequence continues at coordinate 10,716,173 of JAZHEH010001005.1, read as the reverse complement.
ACATCCCTTCTTGTGCTTGCTTTGGGTTTAGTTTGTTAAACTTTGTTTTCAAAATTTCTCAAGGTAGAGGCTTAAATTATTGAGTCCTATTTTTTTTTTCTGAGTAAGCCATTTCAAACTCTAGAAAATGTTTTACATTAATCTAATAAGTCTTAAATTGTTGTTTTTGTTTTCATTCAATTCAAATTATTTTTCAATTTCTCTCGATTGTTTATTTGACCCACCAATTTTCCAGAAGTATGTTGCTTAATTTCCAAATATTTAGGGATTATCATGATTTATTTTTCTTGTTGGGTTTGAATTCAATTCTGTTGTGGTCAAACAAAAAACATACTATATAGTATTTTAATATTTTTTAATTTATTATTTTTATTATTTACTATTTTAATATTTTAAATTTATTATGTTTATATATTAGTATATAGTATATCCTGAAAGTGTTCCTCTATAGCTTTAAAATAATACTTATTCTACAATCAGTGGAGAAGCACTCTCCATGTATCAGTTGAGGTTGAATTAACTGATAATATTCTGTTTGAAGTATTCTGTTTGGTCATATTTTGCCTAGCTGTTTTATCAGTATTTTAAGTGGAGTATTGAAATTCCTAGCTATTATTTTTGAATTCTTCATTTCTTTCCATTTCCTTTAATTATACCTTTTTGTGTTTTATAAATTTTGAGCCTCTATCTGAGTGTATACTTTTATTATTGTTATATTTCTTAATGTATTGGCACTTTTAAAGTTATAAAATATTCCTATTTATCTCTAATAATGTATTAATGTCTATTTTGTCACATACTAATACAGCCAATCCTGCTCTCTTATGGTTAAACTTAGCATGGTACTGATCTTTTATCATTTCAACAATTTGTGTCTTTGAACCTAAGGAGCATCTACTGGAGATAGCTTATAATTCTTTTGTTACCATTTGAAAATTTCTGCCTTTTGATTGGGATGTTTAAACCATTGATGTCTAATATGATTACTAATATGGTTGTATTTACATTTCTATTTTTCTATTTGTTTTCAATATGCTTTTGTCCTTTTTTACTTCTCTATTGTTCTACTACTACCTTTTTTGGGGGTTAAATATTTCTAGTATATCTTTATAATTTATTTGTTGATGTTATATATTTATTATATATGTTATTTTCTTAGTGGCTACTCTAGTAATTACAATATGCACCTTAATTTATTACAAATTATTTGAGAATAATACTTAATCCTGGCAAAATATAGAAACTTTGACTTAATAAAACTTTATTTTCTCCATTGCCCTCTATTGTTGTCATATATATTATATATATAATATACACATACAGACATACATACATACACCTGATAAAACAGCATTATAATTATTTCTTTATTTATTAAGATTATTTCTTTGGCCAGGAGAATAACTCATATTTTCACTATTTCTGGTGCTTTTCATTTCTGTCTGTACATATAAGCTACAATCTGGTAGTTATTTCCTTTCAGCTAAATGACTTCCTTCGTTATTATTTTTAAGGTAGTTGTGTTAACAGCAAAGTCTCTCAGATTTCATCAGTAAGGGAATATCTTTATTTTGCTTTAATTTTTGTAGAATAGTTTTAAAGGATGTAGAATATTGCTTAATCTTTTTCTTCTTTCAGCAGTTTGAACATGTCAGTTTACTGCCTTCTGGCCTTCACTATTTTACAGGAGGTGCCAGCCTTTAATTGCATACAGCCTGTATATAGGATGTGTCATTTTTCTCTTGCCACTTTCTAAATTTTCTCTTTTTTATTTCAACATTTTAATCATGATGAGCCACATGTGGGTCTCTTCATATTTATCCTATTTGGGGTATATTGAGTTTCTTAAATGGTGAAATTAATTTTTTCATCAAATTTAAGGCATCTTAGGCCATTGTTTCTTCAAATAATTTTTGTATTTCTTTTTCTCTCACCTTTATTTCTGGTATTCCCATTATGCATATGTTGGTTAAATATTAACTGATCATAAAAGTAAGAAATCTCAATTCTACTCCCCCTATTCTTTATCCCTATCTTGAAATAACAGCACACTGTTATGATCACTATTGCTTTGTAACAAAATTTAAATTCGGTTACTCTTAAGTGTCCCAATATTTTTTATATAAATAGTAGGATCAACTGCTCAATTTCTACTAAAAAGAAAGTCTGACAAGATTTTGATTTGGAATTTATAGATTAATATTGGAAGAATTGCCATCTCAACAATATTGAGTTTTCTCATCTATGAACATGAACTATTGATCTCACTAGTTATTTGGATCTTTCATTTTCAAAACTTGCTAAAGTGTATAGATAAAAACCCCTATGATAAATATTATGCTTAATGGAGAAACTTTAGAGGTCATCCCTTTAATACGAAGAGACAAAGGGATATTTGATGTCCATTATCATCACTAGTGTTTAACCATTGAACTCTGGACCCTTTACCAATTACATAAGAAAAGAAAGAAAGAAACGTGCTAAGATTGAAAAAAATATTGTAAAATTTTTTTATATGTAGGTAATATGATCAACTACCAAGAACAAAAACAAAAGTTGCCTGACATAAGATTAACCTGAATAAATCAATAGAATTTGTCTGTATCAATAATAAACAGATCAAATGCAATAAAAAACCAAATATCTTCAAAATAGTAATAAATTTATACATTTTTAAAGTATTAATAAAAATTATAAAAATCTGTGAATATTTTATAAATTTTATAAAGATCAAAATTATATTAATCATAAACTATTCTGTGCTCTTGAGTTGAGAAAATTAACACTGTAAAAAGTCAGATTTACTCAAATTAATTTATAAATTCCTTGTATCCCTAAATACATTGGGTTACCAAATTCAAGATGAATTTTTATAAATTCAATTATTTTTATCTCTGACATGTATATGAAAACCATATGTCTAAGCATAGGTCCATCAACTTTTAACAACATGAACTAAGTAGGAGGACTTACCATAGTAGTTATTAAAGCAATAAATGAATCTGAAAAAAGAGGGACCTCAGAAACACACACTTACACTCATGTGAAAATACTGTATAATGTTAACAACCTAGATTATGAGAAACATTGAATGAATGAATTCATCAATTAAAAGAAAAGTCTTCACATATACCAAAAACATCAGAAATCAGAAATTATGGATGACTGGACTGAGATGGTAGAGATGGAAACAGACTTTAGAGGAAGTACCAACAAGTCTTGTTGATGGAGTGAATACCAGAGTTGGAAAGTGAAAGGATGACATACTAATGAAAAGAAAATTAGTAAGGAGAGAGTGAGAAGATGTCTGTAGGAGGAAATTCCTTCAACTGCAGAGCACCTTATTCTGAAAATGAGTAGCAGGGTTGATTTTTGATGAGAGGAATCTAAGAAAAAAAATGAGTACATTGTTCTGTTTTATAGTGGAGAGAAAAACAACAATAACAACAAAAAAACATGGTATAATTGCATGAATCCTTTTAAATACAGAGACAAGTAAACATTTAGACAGAACTTATTTAAAAGGCACACAGCCAAATATTAACTGCCTTAACTTATTTAATTTAAGTTACTACTTATTTATGTAAGTAGTTTCCTAAGTACTGAACGACGTCACTATTAGAGTTTTATCTAGAGGGGTTTTTTTACAGTTTTTTTTTTTGGTCACTCAGGCATAAAATATTAACAGAAAGTAATTTTATATCTTAAAACTGTAATTTTGGCTGGGCACGATGGCTCACACCTGTAATCCTAGCACTTTGAGAGCCTGAGGCGGGCAGATCATCTGAGGTCAGGAGTTCCAGACCAACCTGACCAACATGGAGAAACTCCGTCTCAACTAAAAATACAAAATTAGCCAGGCATGGTGGCACATGCCTGTAATCCCAGCTACTCGGGAGACTGAGGCAGGAGAATTGCTTGAACCTGGGAGGCAGAGGCTGCAGTGAGCTGAGATCGCACCATTGCACTCCAGACTGGGCAACAAGAGTGAAACTCCTTCTCAAAACAAAACTAAACAAACAAAAGCTGTAATTTTATTTTTTTTAAACTCATACTTGATTAAAATTCAATAAATTTGTGTATATATGGAAACATCTAACTAGCTCTATTTTTTAGGTAGCAGGTTTGTTAAAATCAGTATATTTGTATATATTTTGCTTTTTTGTCCTTTTCTCATATTTTATATTTTTAAACACCATAGATATATCATTTTTTTATGAAGAAGAGAGAGGAGGAAAAGGAGAATGGATGTTACACAGTGAGCCACTCTCTGAATGTGGCAAATAAGGCACATACAAAGTTGCCACTAAATCTTTCTGGCTCCCACAGATTTTGTAGAATATGAATGTAGCTCTCTTTTGCAGCAGATAAAGAATTTGCAATTATTCATCGATTTTGTGGTATCTGTTATTGTTTTAAAAGTGAGACTAGTTGAGCCCAGGCAAAGAATTTGGTAGACTATGTTTACTGTGGAGGCTGAGGTTCTCAGACGTTCTCGGCTAACACTGCCAAGGAAGATGTCAGCATGGTTAGACCACGGATGTTATAAGTAATTAAGGTGTGCTAACCCTGACTGATTATTTTAATTATGTGTTGGGACCAGCAGAGAAGGAAAAGAAAGAGGAAGTAGAGAAGAACTGCATAGGAGACCTGGAGTGATGTCAGTGGTGGTCAGAATAGCTGGTGGTAGTCCCAGCTTTGTCAATAACTCATTTATGAGATATTGTAGGCTAGATATTTCCACCAATCTGGGCCCTAAATTTTTATTTTTTAATTTTATTTTTATATTTTTTGTATAAATTTAAAAAATGTTATATAAATTTTAAAATGTGTAAAGTGAAATGGTTTGTATACTAGGCTCAATTTGCAGTTTCTTTCCTTTTATTTTACTTCTTAATGTTTTATTACTTTTTTTTTTAACAAAGAACACTTTTTTTAAACAAAAAATTAGCCCGAGTCCCTGGCTGCAAAATAGATATAAACAAGCAACTCTAGTTGAATTAGGAGGACCCTCCAGGTCCTACAACATATACAGTAAAAAGCAAAAGAGGGAAAAAAAAGGAAATAGAATGAGTCAAATGCCTGCTAGAACATGTTAAATCCTGAGACTGGCTTTTAAAACTTAGTTTCTATTTGGTCTAAAACTCATTTTATAGATGAAAAAATTGAGATCCAGAGATACATACATTTTCCAAGTTACATAGGCAATAAGAATTCTAAGATTTGAACTTAGTGCTACAGTTCCAGGAAAGCTCTTCTTTGGGCTAAGACAGTACAAGAGGAATGAGAAATGATGGCCTTGGAAGGCAGACATCACACTGGCTCACTCCACCTCTTAGTTTCTGTCAGTGCCTCAAATGTTTTCAGAGTTGGGTCATGGGTTGGGCCTATGGACAAGATGTACCAGATACTTAGCCCACCCCCTGGACTAACCCATGTTCCCCTCCCTTCTAAGTAGTTGGCTTTAAAACAGGTATGACCTAGTAATTAAGGAATAAACAGATAGCTCTAAGTAGAGTCGAACCTTCTCTCAAAAGTAAACATGACAGTTTGGCTCCAAATAGTCTCACCTCTGTTGGGGCAGTAGCCTTGGTAGCTCTTGCTAAATCTCTGGCCCTTTTCTGTGATTTTGCTTGTTTTTCCCTGGAAGAGGACAAAGAATAGCATAGTTTAAACATTGTTGTTTTCTCAACTTTTAGGAATAACAGCATACATGGTAAACTTAATTTTACTACTCCTCAGCCTAGTCTGGCATGTCAAAATTGGAGGTATGTTCAGAAATGGGCACAGTATCCAAGATCTCCCCTGAACATTGAAAAATATCTCGAACATGGTATTATTATTATGGTTATTTGAGATGGAGTCTCGCTCTGTCACAAGGCTGGAGTGCAGTGGCGCGATCTCAGCTTACTGCAACCTCTGCCTCCCGGGTTCAAGCGATTCTCTTGCCTCAGCACCCCCCCGTAGCGGGGACTACAGGCACGCACCACCACACTGAGCTAATTTTTGTATTTTTAGTAGAGACGGAATTTCACCATGTTAGCCAGAATGGTCTCCATCTCTAGACCTTGTGATCAGCCCACCTCGGCCTCCCAAAGGATCATGGTATTATTGCAGGCAAGAATCTCTGCCTTTAACTGCATAACAGACTACCTTCCTGGACTACTTCCAACAACCAGGTGGTCACCAGCTCTCAAAGCTATCTGCACTATTCTTTGAATGCAGTTTTTGAAAGACAATATTCACATTGAAACTGCTTATACTGGTTCTAATTCCAACATCTAGGGACCCACAGAGCCAATCAATTTTCTCTTCCACAAGGCAGTACTTTAGCAATCTAATGACAGATTTTATGCCTTGCACAGCCTCCTTCTTTCCAAGCAAAGATACCAATTCTATTCCAACATAATTTACACAAGTAATAAAAATAATAATTGAATGAGTGACTTCAAAATGATAAACTGTCTTCAGACACTTAAGGCATTTCATCTTTGTTTTGCCTTATTTTTCAGTACATTTATTATATTCATACTTTCAGTCTTATATTAAAACATCTTATGAAACAAGAAGAAAATTTTATAGTAAATAATATACTTGCTGGTTTACATTCAACTTTCAGAAGAAGAAAGAATTATTCAACCTGCCCTGGGCCTCCCATCCTCTATTAAATCTTGTCCCGACTTCTTTATCGTCTCACAATCTCTTCACTAGAAGCAGTGCACGATCAAATGATCTGAGCTTCATTACCCCAATATGATCAACTATGTCAATCCCCAGATCAAATCCTGTGACACATACCGAACTGACATTTAAAAAGCCAGTCATAACATAATTATCCTAAGTGGGTAAGCTCAGTATTGGCTTGCTACCACTGTTGAAGTTTTGACAGTGGTCAAAAATTGAAGCTAACCTTCCTTTTCAAAAACAAATTAGGACACTATGGTTTGAGGATTTGCAATTGATAACTCAAGCCTTCTTTTACCTTTGGAGTGACAAGGGAGAGAAGGGAACCAAGTTAAGAAGCACTGGATAGCGACTGGTAAACTTCCAGAATACTAATCCTTTCTGAGCTGCAAGGAGTTGGAAACTATAATCTACCCTTCAGTTCATCTCATCCTGGAATAACACTAGGTGTCTAAAGACACTGGCAGCTCACAGAATCAGGGTATACCTTGCTTAAGTCCTTCTGCTGGTTGGCTGCCACAAGGAGAGTCTGGCATCATGCTTAAGCGGATCTTCTCAGCCCCTAGGCTGCAACAGAATCAGGTCTTAACAGGCCCAAGGAATCTGACTTTCTTTCTCAAATTCATTTTTTTCCAAAACCAGGAAGTTCAAAGTGGAATTACATCCTCAAAAGACTATAGAGTGCTGCAAAAGGTATTTATACCAGGTCCTCTGGACTGCTTTTGGAATCTTGTTCGAATGATTATTAAAATCTTTCTAGGTGAGTGGTAATTATCCAACTTTACCTGATGGAAGATGTCAGAGTGATCTGCTAAGCACTTTTATTTAACCATTTCGGTTTAGAAAAATGCACTTGAAAGAAAAGAAAAAGAATACGTTTACCAGTTCAGAGGCTAGCTGTTCACTCAAACATTAGAAAGAAAGAAAGAAACGTTTACTCACAGTATCGTTTTGCACGTGGCACATTTATTGATGAGCTTTATTCCTTCAAGACTTAGAACAAATTTCTTATCCTGGGGACAGAACAGTTTTCCCTTTTTCATAAATGCCTGAAGCCCACTGCATATTTCCTAAGATAAAGCCAAAAAAAGTTGTGTCAGCTGAAACTACATCAAAACAAAGCTTTGGTTTGACATATATATGTAGATATATGTATATGTCTACATATATATATACACACAATTCAAAGGTTTTATGAAAATTAACTATAAGTATGTAAAGCCCTCAGAGAGTGCCTGATACATAGTAGATATTCAATTAATAAATTATCCTCCTTCATTCTTCTTCCTCCTTTATTATTGTTATTTTGATGTTGGTGACGATTGTCATTATTACTGGAATATGCTAAGATGACACATCTAAAATACCTAGCACACAGTAGGCCAATAGTAATTGCTGTGAAAGAAATATGAAAATGTTGCTGAAGGACTGAGGCAAGGTTTTTGAGCACTGAACACTATAAAGCGTCTGCCTACATTTCCCCATGCGTATACTGCAACATATCAGCTCCTAAAAATTTTAACAGTGTTAAATGAAAAAATGATTTCTTGGTTATATATATCTGGAAAACAATTTCCTAGACTGGTTTATTTTCTGAAAAGAATTTTATGTCCCTTGATATATCATTTGACTTATTAGCACAGGCAGACTTACCTTAAAGCTAATAGAGCTTAAGATTCAGGGCTCTGGACTGTCACATCCCTTCCAAGGTTCTGGGAGAGGCCTAACCATTTTGCATTTTCAAATTTGTATTATATATTTTAAAAAGTACCCATACTCCCAACAGTTGCATAAGCCTCTCTCTCTCTCTTTCATTTTTTTTTTTTTTTTTGGCATATTCTTTGGAACTATTATTTTACTATTCTCTGAGACATCCTTGAAATCCTGCTATATTTGTTTTGGGCTTTTGGTTTTGCAAATACCAATAACTACATTATACAAAGTTTAAAGAGGAGAGTGAAAACATTTTAAATAACAGAATTGATGGGGGAAAAGAAAGTAGAATGACCTTCAAAAGTGAGAATTCTTTCTTTTCATTCATTCAATACATTTTATTAAAGTCCTGCTATACATCACTCATTCTTTTTTAGGAGCTTAAAATATGGTACATTTGTACTACCTAGTAAAGTACTACTTTAAAATGTTATATTCCTTTTTAATTTAGAAAATTCACTATTTATTTATTTATTTATTTAAAGATGGAGTCTTGCTCTATCATCCAGGCTAGAGTGCAGTGGTGTGATCTCAGCTCACTGCAACCTCTGCCTCCCAGGTTCAAGAGATTCTCCTGCCTGAGCCCCCTGAGTAACTGGGATTACAGGTGCATGCTACCACACCTGGCTAATTTTTGCATTTTTAGTAGAGACGGGTTTCATCATGTTGGCCAGGCTGGTCTCAAACTCCTTACCTTAAGTGGTCCACTTGCCTCAGCCTCTCAAAGTGCTGGGATTAAAGGGTGAGCCACTGCACCCAGTGAAAATTCACTAGGTCTTTAGATTAAGCCTTTGGAATCTAAGGGGATTTTTGTTGTTTTTTGTTTTGATTTTTCAAAAGAAAAAAAAATCAGCTTCTTGTATCAGGAAACAAAGTTTTGCTTTGACTCTGACAAACACATCCTCTTCCAAAAAATTTACTAAAGGATTCTATTTAGGCTCCTATATCTGTATCTGGGGTGTTTTGTACTTGTTTTTTTTTTTTTTTTCTTTTCTTTCTTTTATTGGAGAGCCAGGGTCCCACTACATTGCCCAGGTCGGTCTTGAACTCTGTTAGCCTCCTATATCTTTATAATCATCATTCAATGAGTCAGCAATCACTTATTATTATATGACTATATTTGCTAGGTGCCATAGATGCAGCATTAAGTAGAATAGAAGTATGCTTGCCTGGATGGATAATAATGTACCTAATCTAGTCTCTTAAAAATGGTAGACAGTTGGTAGCACTTACAGAATAATTAATGGTGAAGAAGAATAACTAAATAATATCACAGACCAGCCCTGGTAAATTTTGCTAAGAACAGCCTGCTAAAATAGCTCTAAGATTATTATCACTACACAGTGACTCCATTGGAGTAGCACAATAGTAATTTCAGGACACAGATTAATAACCCAGCATCTTCAGATCTATCTGATCTCTGACTTAACAGTATCAAATGCCAACTTTGCAAGTCATACTTACCTTGCTGAGTATAATTGATCCTAAAATCCATATAATAGAATCAGAGAAGAGACTGATGTCTTTGTAATAAAAATATATCTCTTATGAAGGCAGTCTTTTAAAAAGTGTACAGAAGAAAGACTCATGATAATCCTGGAATAAAGCTCTAAATAATTTTGAATGTTTATCATAAAAAAGTAGCATCAGGCCAGGTGCAATGGCTCATGCCTATAATCTCAGCACTTTTGGATGCCAAGGCAGGAGGATTGCCAGAAGTTCAAGATCCTCCTGGGCGATATAATGAGACCTTGTTTCTACTTATAAAAGAAAAATTAAAAGAGTTGCATCAATCACAATAATCCCTAAATTGGACTTCTCCAATGTCACTATTAGATGAGAGCTTAATTCCTAGAAAGACTCCCTCTCTTACAAACCGAGAATCAGAGGCCCAAATAACAGGTTAAGAAACTTGTTCACAGTGGTTAATCAGTTAAGATGAGATTCAAAGCTATTTTTCTGAGTTATGAAATTATCCAATGTATTCTGTTAGGAAATAGGAACACATCATAAAAATGGAAAGGCACAGTAGAGTTTTTCTCTGAGCAAAATGGAATACCCTTTCAATTACCATATAGAGAGGGTTGAAGCAGAAGCATACGACCAAAAGTCATCCTGAGTTGACTTTTCAGCAACTGTTAACTTGCAGTCAAACTTCCAGTCCCTGGCTTGTTTTGTTTGTTTTGTTACTGTTGCTGTTATTCTCTTTTCTCATCATGTCCCAGGAAAACTGAAGCCAAGTTCTTCCTGTTTCTCTCACTGGCGGAGGTCTAATCTTCTGCCCTCTATTGTCCATCTCCAGATATTATAATAAGACCCTCCATTGCTGGCTGGCATTGCCCTAGCTCAGTGATAGAACACTGACCAATTTGCTTTTGCCTGCAGAATGATTCTTTGGTGATGACAAATTTAAGCATATTTAAAATCCTTGCAGATTACTGTAGTGCTTTTTCCCTGTGGTTTAAGTTCATGTTTATGACATTTAGCATGTTTTTATAGTGTTGAAAGGAACCCAAGCTATTAAACTTGGAAAATAACAAAAATTGCAGCATCACAAAAAAGACTACATCAAATAGTTTTCATTTCTAACACAGTATCAAAAAACAAACCTGAAAGGTTTCCAACTAAATAATTACTTTTTTGTGTTCTTCTTGCTTTAATACCAGTATAAGAAATCACTAAATTTGTTTTTAAAATATTTTTCAGTGAAATAAAGGTTAATGCTATAAAAAATATCAGTGTAAAATTCACAATATCTGCCATAAATTACCAACCACCACCATGAACCCTGAAAAAAGAAAATGGCTTTATGCACAGTGAGATTTATACATAATATCCTTCCTTTTTCCAGTATAAAACATTTAAGTGAGCATGCTCTCTGCCTCCCAAAAGTCTAGCCTTTTTTTTACTCTACCAAACTTTCTGGACCTCTTCTTAATCAACAAACTTGGATGAAATAGTAGAGAACATGATAAAATTCTCTAGAATACTCATGTAAGAAGTTTCTTTAAAAAAATTATTGAAGCAAAATACAGCAAGAGAGTATTTTAACCATGGTTCTCAGAGTTTCAGTGTAAGGAAGAACTGTTTCAACTTTGTATTTCTTTAATGTTCATGGCCAGAGATATAGCAAATTTTGCCACATATTCAGCAAAACATTTAAAATTATGGTTTAAGTGCTTAATTAATAGCATGCATAGCAGTCAGTGTGTGTATATATAAATACATAAAATATGTGTCTGAGAAAGTAATTGGTCATCTTATCTTTCAAATAGATCAAAAATTTAACTTCTATTAGAAAACGATTTTTTAATTTATTAAACAAAAGAGTTTTAAGAGTTGGTGAAGCACTTTCTTGCATCTGTGCTCGCAGGTGCTTCTCTCTGGTCTGCTGTAAACTGCAAAGACCTTCATGATTTGTTCCCCTTATGACCTTCAGATCCCTATTCTAATACTGTCTCTCCAGAGAGAACTTCCCCTGATTATCCTTATGAGAATGGGTACCACCTCCATTCTCAGGAATCCTATTCTGCCTCCTGATTATTTTTCTCCTAGCATTTATCATTATTTAATGTACCATATGTTTTGCTAAGCTACTTATTAATTTATCTGTTTTCCTCCACTAAAATGTGAGTTGCAGGGCAGGAATTCCATCTATTTTGTTTGCTTAAAAATATCCCCAGCATCTCAAACAGGGTCTGACATCTAATAGATGCTCAATAATTATGTATTAGATGAACTATATACACTGACTATATACAAGATACAGACCACACTCTTTTGCATAATAATTACTCGACTATTTATTTTAGCTTCCCATGTGTTGCATCATGGTTTGTTCAGATGTTAAATGGAACAATAGTAGTTTACCAGTTGATTTATTTTTTGTTTATGAAATTTTAAAGTACTTCTTTAACATAAGTTGCCTCTTGCAGACATCCATCATTATTAATACATTGAGTATGTGTGTGTGTGTGTGTGTGTGTGTGTGTGTGTGTGAGAGAGAGAGAGACAGAGACACAGAGAGAGAGAGAGATATTCATGTCTTGATTCATAAAAACTTGTCTGTGTTTTTAACAAAAGCTATTAGTACCTACCAGTATAATATGTTTGTATTATTAACATGAAGGTGTTGGCCACAAATTATTTTTCTTTAGGAATCTTGGAATGAATTCAATGAACAGAAAAAGCAGGACTAACCTGATCTTCATTCTCACTGGCAGCATCTGGGATGAAAATGTAGAAACCAAAGTTAAGGAAATGTAAAATATTTAATAAATAAAACAAATACTTCATTTAATGCAGTGTCTGGATTGCTTTAATGACAATATATTGTAAAACCACAAATTGTTTTTGAACACATTAAGATTTACCACAGTAAATAAAAGGTTACTGTACCAGGAGATCAGTATATATACTTACAAAGGTCTAACCACACAGAAAGTTCCAATTACCTTAGAAAATAATACTCATGTGAATTCTAACCCCATCAAAATAGCTCATCTTCAAAAGGTCCCTTTGGAGTAATAAATGGCAGCCTCCCTTTTAAAATTATAACATACATGCAAATACTATACCAATTATAATATAATTTGAAATTATATTATCACAATTTTTGATTTTTGAAATTACATTTCTGAAATTAAATTATAATTATCATTTAATTTTTGAAATTGATAATTATACCATAATTTTTGAGATTATATTATAGTTTCACTTGAAAACTATAATAGAGCATTCACCTGAAGCTATAATACAGCATTATATTTATAGAATATTTAAAATTTAATTTTCTGAAACTGGCAGTTCTGCCTCCTTATAGGTACCTACACACCTATTTTAGGAAAGTGGGCATTATTTGTATATGATCTCAGACTATCTCTGAGGTTCTCTTTTTTAAAATTTAAATCTTCCAGAGCAACCTAAGTCTAGGAAATTTGTATTCTCTTAGGGTTAAATAGCAAACGTAAAAATCTACCTTCCAGCTCCCACAAAAGTCCCTTACTCTTTGGGAGAAATACTTTCAATCCATTTAGCATTTGAAAACACAGACTAAAATAAGCTAGACAGTATTACTTTAAAATAAAAACAGATGATTAAAATTTTAAAAATATTTCATTTATATCTATAGTATTAATATATATATATTATTTACAAATAAGTTTTAAATGTCTATTACATATATATGTATATGCACTATGAATTGATACATCTAGTAAGAGGAAAATGAAGAAGAATCTATTCAGTTTCCAAAGCTAATAAAGAATTAATGAAAGAATTTCTTGTGGATAAAAACGCAGGTGATCTCAAACTACTTGCCATTTCTAAAGGTAACAACATAATTATAAAGGCACATATATAAATCTTCAAAACTTTGTGTCTGGCAAGATATTTCAGGATTATACATACCTACGTAAATATTTTTTGGCAGAAGTAGGGGGAGAAAAGTCCCTTCCCCAGGGCTTTGAGCCGTATGGCAAGAGGCTTAGATTACACACAAATTGCTCACCTCGTATAAGGCAAAGAGCCAAGGGCAGAAGCACTGACACTGTGGCTGTCTTCATGTTGAAGATGATGCAGGTTGCCTACAGGTCCACTCCGTGCATTGCTCAGCAGGTGCAATGTGACTGAACTCGGCCAGATGAAATTTACTTGTATAAATACTCAAGCACTGGTGACACCCATATAAAACCAGTTGTTCAAGGTCATAGGACATACATACCACACCACTTTAGCTTCCTTTTTTTTTTTTTTTTTTTTTTGAGATGGAGTCTCACTCTGTGGCAACCATGGCTCACTGCAACCCCTGTCTCCTGGGTTCAAGCGTTTCTCCAGCCTCAGCCTCCCAAGTAGCTGGGATTACAGGTGCCCACTGCCACGCCTGGCTAATTTGTGTATTTTTAGTAGAGACTGGGTTTCACCATGTCAGACAGGCTGGTCTCGAACTCCTGACCTTAAGTGATCCCCCACCTCAGCCTCCCAAAGTGCTGAGATTACAGGCGTGAGCCACTGCACCCAGCTAGCTTCCATTCTTTAGGATCCCTTCATAAGTGGGAGGGGGAGAGGAAAGAAAGACAGATTGATTGTCCTACCAGTCAGGTATAGATTTAAAGATTTCCACATCTAGAGAAACCCAAGGTTCCTGTTGCTTTCATTTGTAGATGTTCCTAAGTGTCTGAGTTCAGTGTCACAGAGTCATATATATGTTAGAGTTGAACGACTCTAAAATATAACATAGCATAACATAGCAAAATTCTAACGTTAAATATATGGGGAGGCAGGAACTCAGAGGAGCAATGTCTTTCTCATAAGCAGACAGTTTAGGTGGAACAGGCAGAGGAGGCATCCAGCACTTGTAAGCAGACCAAGCAGACCACACATACGGCATTCTTTCCTCTCTGTATACTGCTTCACCCTTACACATTAAAAAAGGCAGAAACTTTGGAAAAATAAAGCTTGTATGTAATTACTTTTAAAAATTCTCAATCTGAAGGATATTTTATATCTTGAAGTCTTACTTTATGGTCTAGCCAAGCATCATAATCATAAACATTGGAGACTCGGTTTAACTTTCCATAGTCCATGATTACCCATATTACTGTTTGAAAAATTTGGCTCAATCAGTTTTTCCTAAATTAGATTTCTTCCTGTATCATCCCATTATTTAGTCTCCTAAAAAGTAAAGAAGAAATAAGCTGTTAAAAATTATAAATATGTAAATATAACATTTTTCTAAATAAAGTTTCTTCTCCTTAGTTTCTTCTTTCATCCTACAAGTAATACCTTTTTTCTACCAGCTTATTTTGCCCTAATAGCCTAAGGAAGCACCTGAAGAAACATGTGAAGATGACTGAAACCAGAGCCAAATTGTTTCATTCCAGTACTTCTCAGGGTCTTCACATCCATAGAAGGAAAGTTTGAGACTTTATGCAAAGGCCTTTTTATGATGGTTCCAAAAAACTAATCAAGGTTAGTCAACTTTGGGACTATGCCAATATTCTGACATTTATCTAAGTGAGATAGTATGTCATTTTTTTCTCATGAGATAATTTATTTCCTATAAAAATACAATCATTGAGCTGGGTGCAGTGGCTCATGCCTGTAATCCCAGCACTTTGAGAGGATGAGGTGGGCGGATCATGAGGTCAGGAGTTCGAGACCATCCTGGCCAATATGGTGAAACCCTGCCTCTACTAAAACACAAAAGTTAGCTGGGCATGGTGGTGCTTGCCTATGATCCCAGCTACTCGGGAGGCTGAGGCTGGGGAATCACTTGAACCCGGAAGGCAGAGATTGCAGTGAGCCAAGATAGAGCCACTGCATTCCAGGCTGGCGACAGAGCAAGACCCTGTCTAAAATATATATAAATATATATAAAATCATGGTCTGCTCTATTGTTGTAGCTTTGCTCCTTTCCAATGGAATAGTAAAATTAGTGACCACAGAGAGCAAGTTCAACTTGCATTACTGTTACAGGTTAGAAAATCAAATTCCATCACAGCTTAATGGAAAGAGAAATGAGACAGGGTTTAGAAATCTGTTTCTATTCTATACGGTCTTTCAATTATGTAGGGATAGAAATGAACCCAGCTTTGGAGCAAGGTAGATCTGGGTCGAAATCTGGACTTGTTAGCCATGTTGCCTTGGGCAAGTCACTTATTTTTTCTAAGCCTCAGTTTCCTAATACGTAAAATAAAAATAATAACACCCACATTGTACTAGCGTTATGAGGTTTAGAGACAAATCATATATATATATAATCTGTGTGTGTGTGTGTGTGTGTGTGTGTGTGTTTGTGTGTTTGAGAGAGAGAAGAGAGGTGCTTGGAACAAATATCAAGTATATGTGATAAGCTTGATAGTTAATGATAGTTGGCCTTGCATTTTTACAACATTGTAATAATGTGATTGTACTAGATAATTTCTAAGATACCAAGAAAAGTCAACATCTCTTGATTGTAGATTTCACCAATAGATTTACATTTACTTAGCATAGAATAACTCCCCCAACACATTTTGAGGTGAAATTAAAGTAAAAAGATACATGCTCTCTTTTTCCCTTTTAATTGCATTTTAAATCGTAATGCCGAAACAAATCAAAACATTACCTGTTAAAACTTACATTGCTTGGTTTCAATCAGCACTGATTTCTTGTGTCTGTCTCTAAAAGTGTCTTCTAAATATTAACATATCCATACTAATTTTTTTATCTTTCATCTGCCCTGTCAGACCATATGAAATGTGTCCTAACCATATTTTCTGTTATTGACGGTAAAAAAGTTTGATGCCTGAAAATAGAATAAATGATTGTGTATCATGCTCTAGTGACCTCTAGTCTAGCCCAAATGGAGAATATTCCCAGGAGTGGAAGTGGTGCTAGGGTGGAACAGAAGAACCAAAAGATGATTGCCTGTCTTAGGAATCTCTGTATGAGGAAACATTGAAGACGTTGATTTCCTTCTTACTGCAAAGGAGCTCCTCAGTGATGCCAGCCCTTTCTGAAATGACGAATAAAAATTTTGAAACTGATATCTTTTCCAAACGGAGAAAGTAGTCAAAAGAAGATTCAGTGAGCACCACCAAAACTGGAAGTACCCATCAGCTGGCTCATTTCATCAGGGCTTTTTCTTCATTTCATTTTAGGAATGTTGTAAATCCAGAGGTGATTCATCACATGCTCTGTTAATCAGGTTTCATTCCTGAAAATCACTATGGATATTAAATTCAAATGAATGGGATTGAAGTTTTGGAGAACTCGAGTTTGGGTCAGAGTTAGGTTATCAGGGTGTTCTTCTAACTCAGAATGTCATCCTTGCTTTTAACTCTTTCAATTATTCATCAAACACGTAGAAACTTCTTTCCTTTCATTAGAAAGGAGTAGGTTTAGAATAAAAACTACGAACTTTACAATCTTACACATTTATAAAGTTGGCCAGAATCTGAAGGATACTAATACAGGGGAAAGAAATGAGAAAATTACAAAGATTGTTGTAGATCAATGATGTTAGTACAAAAAAACATTATTTCCAAAATATAAAGTTACCATATCATTCTTAAGGTCTTCTGTTTTTCTCTCCAGAAGGATCTTTGATGATGATAATAGTTGATAAATAACTACAGTCTTTTATGATTAGATTGCCTTCCACAGCTTTCAAAATAACCTGCCGTTCATTAGCTCATTTTATTTGTTTATGCAGTGTTGTGAGGCAGCCAATTAGGTGTTATTATCTTTTCCTTACCTGACAAAATTGGTGTCACAAAAAAACCTGCAGTAGAAACTAGCTGGCATGGTCATCTCAGCCTTGACACTTTCTCACTTTTTATACCCTTAATTTCTCTGAGTTTCTCTGTGGCCATCTCACAGGCTTTTATACAGTTCAAAGACAATACAGATATTATAGTGCTTTAAACTGGATACAGCCCTATGCAAGCACACACACACACACACACACACACACACACACACACACACACAGTCACTTGAGCAAAAAGAGGTGTGCTGTACCATGAGTAAAATTTATATATTCTAACAGATCTTAGAAGATGAAATAATTTATTTTTTATTTTGTAACTTTTTCATTTCCTTTCCTATAATTTTAATGTTTTTCCCTATCTATTTAACATGTCTGAGTTCTCCTTTGTAAAAGACTCTAGCTGGAAAACAGCCTTTACTCATCTTCTTATCTGGTAATGTCCCATTATCAACTAACTTCACTCCCTCTGTGGGAATTCCTTTCTGTTTGTCTGGAAAGACTAAGGAACTATAGAGATAAGCATCTCATTTTATCTAAGAATAGAATGGGATGGGCATTATTTGTTTACTGAGTGTATAAATCCTGCTATTTATAGATATAATTCTTGCTTTTATTAGATTAGAATTAAGAAGACAGGAGTTTCAATGTCTAATTTTTAACTGTATTAATATTTTCATATGGGGTTATATTTTATTTTTTAAAACAACAATCAGCTTTTCCCTATAGTTGATATTACTTGAACCCCTGATCCACACTGTTTATCACTTAAAAATTTAGTACATTTTAAAGTCTCCTGGGATTTATCTTGACAATAGAAAACAGAGGTTTGAGGAGGCACAGTCTTTCAATAAATCATAACAAATTAATTCCGAAGTAGTTAAGAGTCTACCGAATTTTAGCAAAAAAAAATTGCAAATTTTATATGTGTAGTGTGTCTGTATGTGTGTGTGTGTGTTTACAGTAAGCAAGAATGAAACTGTTAGGTTTATAAACAAAGTTAGAAAAAATAATCTATCATTATAAAAGAATTTATAAAGACATAAAATTTGCTAACACTTTTCATGCACTTAGGTACAGCAATAAATATAAAGATTAAGTATTATTTTATTCTTACAGGTAAAGAAATAGAGATTTGGTAAGATTCTATAACTTTTCCAAGGTCAGACAGCTTGTTAGCAGTGATCTTGCAAATGATGACAGTCAATGTAATAAGGACATTCATACTCCAGAGCCTAGCCTCTTAAACACTACACACTATAGTAACAACATTAACTACAACTGTAACTAATGTATCTCAGATATTCAGTGTTAAACACTAAACTATGTCCCACCAAAAATGTATATGTTGAAGCCTTAAACCCCACTACCTCAGGATGTACCTATATTTGGAGATAAGGCTGTTAAAGTGGTGGTTAAATTAAAATGAGGTTATAAGGTTAGGCCTTAGACCAAACTGATTGATGTCATTAGAAGAGGAAATGTGGACACACAAAGAGACACCAGTGATCCACACACAGAGGAAAAACTACATGAGGACACAGTGGGAAGTCGCGCATTGCAAACCAAAGAGGGAGGCTTCAGAGAAAACCAAACCAGCTTTCACTTTGATCTTGAAACTCTAGCCTCCAGAAATGTGAAAATTAATAAATTTCTGTTGTTTAAGTCACCCAGTCTGTGGTATTTTGTGATGGTAGCTCTAGGAATCAATACACTTATCATACATATTGACCTAGTCACATGTACACTGTGTAAAAATGGATAGAAACAGTTATACAGTTGAGAATACAGTTTTATATAAGCTCCTTTCTCTTTAAGTAACCATTATATTCCTGTAGAATAGTGTTAAAGAGAAACAGAGCTGAATATTTATTAAAAGGGGCAAGACTCACTTTATCTGGGCTGTTCCAGTAGAGAAAAGAAACTCCAGTATAAACCAAGCTCAATTCTGCTACAACCAAAAGCAAGATGCTTTTTTAATGCTGAGGTGTGCTGCATTAGTCCATTTTCTTGTTGCTGATGAAGACATACCCAAGACTGGGCAATTTACAAAAGCAAGAGGTTTATTGGATTCATATTTCACATGGCTGGGGAGGCCTCATAATCATGGCAGAAGGCAAGGAGGAGCAAGTCACATCTTACATGGATGGCAGCAGGCAAAGAGAGCTTGTGCAGATAAACTTCCATTTTTAAAACCATCAGATCTTTTGAGACTCATTCACTATCAATGAGAACAGCACAGAAAACACTCGCCTCCATGATTCCATCATCTCCCACCAGGTCTTTCCCACAACACATAGGAATTACGGAAGCTACAAGATGAGATTTGTGTGGGAACACAGAGCCAAACTACATCATTCTATCCCTGGCTCCTCCCAAATGTCCTATCTTCACATTTCAAAACCGATCATGCCTTCCCAATAGTGCCTCAGAGTTTCAACTCATTTCAGCATTAACTCAAAAGTCCATAGTCCAAATCTCATCTGAGACAAAGCAAGTCCCTTTCACTTATGAGCCTGTAAAATCAAAAGGAAGTTAGTTACTTCCTAGATACAACAGGGGTGCAGGGATTGGGTAAATACAGCTGTTCCAAATGGGAAATATTGGCCAAAACAAAGAGGCTACAGATCCCATGCAAGTTTAAAATTCAGCAGGGCAGTCAAATCTTAACTTTCCAAAATTAGCCTTTGAATCCATGTCTCATATCCAGGTCATAATTCTGATGCAAGAGGTGGATTCCCAGGATCTTGGACAGCTTCACCTTTGTGGATTTGCAGGATACAGACTTTGAATCCATGTCTCATACCCAGGTCATAATCCTGATGCAAGAGGTGGATTCCCCAGGACCTTGGGCAGCTTCACCTTTGTGGATTTGCAGGATACAGACTCCCTCCCAGCTACCTTCACAGGCTGGCATTGAGTGTTTGTGGCTTTCCTAGGCATATGGCGCAAGCAATCTGTGGATCTACCATTCTTGGGTCTTGAGGATGGTGGCTCTTTCTCACAGCTCTACTAGGGGTGCCCCAGTAGGGACTCTGTGTGAGGATTCCAAATCCACATTTCTCTTCTGTACTACCCTAGCAGAGGTTCTCCATGAGCATCCTGGCCCTACAAAAAACTTCTGCCTGGGCATCCAGCCATTTTTATACATCTTCTGAAATCTAGGCAGAGGTTTCTCAACCTAGGTTCTTGACTTCTGTGCACTCACATACTCAACACCACATGGAAGCTGTCAAGACTTGAGGCTTGCACCGTCTGAAGTCATGGTCCCTTTCAGCCATGGCTGGAGTGGCTGTGATGAAGGGCACCAATTCCCCTAGACTGTACACAACAGAGGGACCCTGAGCATGGCCCAGAGGATCATTTTTTCCTCCTAAACCTCTGGGCCTGTAGTAGGAAGGGCTGTCACAAAGCTGTCTTGGGGGTTAACATTAGGCTCCTTGCTACTTATACAAATTTCTGCAGCTGGCTTGAATTTCTCCTCAGAAAATTGATTTTCTTTTTTTATCACATTGTCAGGATGCAAATTTTCCAAACTTTTATGTTCTGCTTCCCTTAAAAATCTGAATGCCTTTAAGAGCACCTAAGTTATCTCCTGAATGCTTTGCTGCTTAGAAATTTCTTCTGCCGGATACCTTATATTATCTCACTGAAGTTCAAAGTTCCACAAATCCCTAGGGCAGGGCAAAATGCTGCCAGTCTCTTTGTTAAAACATAGCAAGAGTCATCTTTGCCCCGGTTCCCAAGAAATTTCTCATCTCCATCTGAAACCACCTCAGCCTGAACCTTATTGTTCACATCACTATCAGCATTTTTGTCAAGGCCATTCAACAAGTCTTTAGGGAATTCCAAACTTTCCCCACATTTTCCTGTCTTATTCTGAGCCTTCCAAACTGTTCCAGCCTCTGCCTGTTACCCAGTTCCAAAGTTCCTTCCACATTTTGGGGCATCTTTTCGGCAGCACCTAACTCCTGGTACCAATTTAGTGTATTAGTCCATTTCCACCCTGCTGATAAAGACATATCCAAGACTGGGCGATTTACAAAACAAAGAGGTTTATTGGACTTAGCAATTCCACATGACTAGGGAGGCTTTACAATCATGGTGGAAGGCAAGGAGGAGTAAGTCACATCTTACATGGATGGCAGCAGACCAAGAGAGCTTGTGCAAGGAGGACTAAGTCACATCTTACATGGATGGCAGCAGACCAAGAGAGCTTGTGCAAGGAAACTCCCACTTCTACAACCATCAGATCTCATGAGACTCATTCACTATCACAAGGACAACACTGAAAAACTCGCCCCATGATTCAGTCATCTTCCACCGGGTCCCTCCCATAACACATGTGAATTATAGGAGTTACAAGATGAGATTTTGTGGGAACAGAGACCCAAAAAATATCATGTGCTAAAGAAAAATACTAAGGGACATGGCAGAGGAAGTTGGTCATTGTGGTTAGGCCATTTGTGTTTGCTAATTTACAGATGCAAGTTTTCTAAAGTAAATGCTCTAAGAAATGGGAGGTCATGGGTCTACAGTCAGGTAAACAGTAAATTACTTAGGTAGCATTGAGCTTTTCAGACAGGAACTTAAGCAGGGGCTGGGTCATCAGGAACATGTTCTTGAGGTCTTAGAAACTGTGCTAGCATTTGTTCAAGTCTCGTAGTACAGAGGGAGGTAGACAACATCTTCTGGGCTAAGAATTTGCAATTCTCGTTGGCCAAGGCTAAGGCCTAGTCAAAAAGAGGATTCAGAGGAATCTGATTAAAGTTTGGTCAAGGAAAGAATCTTTGCCATTAGATAAAATAGAAAACAAACTGATGTTAACAAACTT
Organism: Ateles fusciceps; assembly: GCA_036589455.1. Classification (NCBI taxonomy): domain Eukaryota; kingdom Metazoa; phylum Chordata; class Mammalia; order Primates; family Atelidae; genus Ateles; species Ateles fusciceps. The sequence continues at coordinate 10,693,692 of JAZHEH010001005.1, read as the reverse complement.
TCAGATTGGAGTTCACACATTGCATTTGTTATCACCCAGTTGACTCTCTTGTATAGATTTTATCTTTTCTACTCCCAAGTGCTTTAACTCACACATTTTGATGTCCTTCAACGATGTGTGTAACAGAGTGAGACAGAATTCCAGAACTGTCTTGCTTTAAGATTCTTCCAGACTGAACCATGGGGGTGAGTCTTTCCAAATACCAAATACCATCTATCAAAAATGAATGGTATTCACTCTCTTCCAGACTGAATCATGGAGACGAGTTTTTCCAAATACCACCCACCAAAAATGTTTACTTGATAATGTTTCCCACTTCTAAAGCATTCATGTATTGCATCTTCCTTTTGTGGGATGAGCTTTTCCTTCTTCTTTACTTGTATATCTTTGCTTGTAGGACTCAGCTTAGACTGTGTGTTCCCAGGGGCTCCTTTCCTGACTATTCATAGAGGGGTCTTACTCTTTGCCCCTCAGTACCCAATGCCATTACTACTTCCATACCTTACACTCATGAGCCAGTCTTGCAATTGTCAGTTGTCTTATCTATCTCTCCAATTAGAAAAATGATATTTTTAATGAAATGAATAAATGAACGAGTAAAACAAAACAAAAAAAAACCTTAAAGCTGAATTCAGCTTTATAGTCTACACCAAATTTCCACAATTACTGTTTTATTTCATCTCAGTTGCTTTAAGAAAGAAGGTTAGTGACTCACAGCAGGCCACATGGTTTATAAGTGTTCAAGCTGAGACCCAAATCCATGTCTTAAGGTTTAAAAATTAAGAACGTGCCAAGTTAAACAGCACTAATCATTGTGTCACACCACAACCTTGATTCATTAAACAGAAAAAAGAAAGGAAGAAGGGAATGAGTAATAACTCTAAAATCAGGGGAATTCTCAGGCATGGGACTAACTTATGAAAATGCAATTCAAGAATTTAAAAATCTAAACCCAAAGTCAAAAAATTGTTATGGTATTTCAGATGAGCTCCATAATACTCTCCACATGAATATGACAAATATTCACTAAATGCCTGCCTTTGCCTAGCACTGTGCTAGAGTCCAATGTTAAAATTCTGAAAAAAAAAAAAAAAAAAAGGATACAATCTCTGACCTCTGAGAGGTCAAATTTTAATATTAGTATTTCTGAGGAAGAAGCTATACATAGTAAACATTTATTTACCAACCACATAACCCTGAAAAAGGTAATAATTATCTTTTGTCTACAGCATAGGGACTATTTTTTCTGTCTCTTCTGGATAAAAAATACTAGTTACGCTGTTGCGAAAAGTACTTAAAAACTGTATGGGAAATTGTTTAAGTACTTCTTACAGTTATTAGCATTAATAAAGGCATTTGTTTGTTATATTATTATAGAGCAATTATATGTATAATTTATTATAGAATAGTGCATGTAGAATAACTTTTATAATACCAATTTGAACACAATATGTGTATTAACATATAAATATTTATATTATGTTTATTTTATATAGCTGATCCTCACCTTTAAGTTAAGCACAGAATTGTGTTATATCCATTTTATGGCTGAGAAGTTTAAATATCTGCATGATTGACTAATTTGCCTCAAATCTATTAGCAATAAATGGAAGAGCTAAGACAGGAACTCAGGCCTCCTGATTCATGTTCTGATATATATTTTTTCCTTGTCATTCATATTCAACAGTGTTTTAAACACCAACTCAGTGACATTCGAATATGAAAGAAAAGGAAAATATGGAGTGAGTACAAAGAAGAGGTATACCTTCAGGAAAATAAAGAGAATTGAAAAACATCAATGCATTAAAAGAGAAAAATTAACTTAAGCTAGTCTTGGTGATGATGGTAAATACTAACATTTGTAAAATGCTTACAAATTATCAGTGTTTTTCTGTATGCATTTTCATTTGTCCTCATGATCAGCCTGTAGAATACAGAATAGGTTGGATATGTATTATATATTCAATCTATTTAATAGATAGAAGTCTATTAAATCAAGATTCTATCTTTTTCCTATGTCCTTCACCTTTCCTAACAATGTTAAAAATGCTTGAAGAGATAGTTTTTATAATTTTATTAGGAATCAAATAATGTGAAGGCTTTAATTGGGCAAATAAGAATATTAATATGCCTGCTTTATATCCTGAAAACAGAAACACAAATTGAGGTATGGGTTAAGGAATACACCAGTTTATTTTTAAATTACAAATATGATTTCTGCTTCTGGCATAAATGAAATAACACAAAAAACATTTGAAAACAATGTTTTTCTTGAAAACAATGAGAAAAAATAACAGCAAAAGCAGTTGTTTTGACATTGGACATGATATTGTACAGGGCAGTGATTCTTGGGAGAGGGGGAAACAAACCAAGTTATCCCTACATTGCCATAGTTCACTGCCTGTAGAAAGTTGTCAGGCTGTACCACAGACAGGGAGAACACAGGTAGCTCCTGGGAGCTTCCCAGAGATGATTATACAAAGCTGAGTGTTTAGGAAATCAAAGGAGGTAAAATCCCCAAGGTATGTTAACAAGAAGAGAAAGATTCAAAGAGACATCTTTGGAGATTTGTGGCAAATAGTTCATTTAGAATCTTCAACTGAGTATTGACAAACAAATGTATGTGAGAAAATTACTCCAGGCTGCAGAAAGAATCACTCTAAAGATTAGAGGGAATGATATCCAGAACTTACATATGAGAGGAAATAACTTGTGTTCCCTCCTATGAATTAGAAAGAAAAACCTTGCCATCTACTTACAGATGTGAGGACGTGTGTTGCTCAGTAGTGGGGGCAAAATGAAACCCAAAACTTACTCTGTTTCCACCTAATAGTACTTAAAAGCAAGCTTGACGTGAATAAACTATTTCCAAGTAACTTAATTGTGTCCCAGAACAAAGTTCAAGAACATTTACAGGAATGCAAAAAATATCCATCACCTAACAAAGTAAATCACAATGTCTAACAGAAAATTTAAAAATACCAGACATACAAAGAAACAGTAAAAGAATCCCATAATAAGAAGAAAGATCAATAGAAAGAAACTGACTTGATGTATTCTTCTAGCCAAAATAAAGTCATAGGAACTGAAGTTACCCTCCTGTCAGCAGTAAACAAACAACAACAACAAATACAAATACAAAATATATTAGACAATTATTTTCAAGGTTGTGGGCATTCATCTTTTGCAATAAAGAAAAGTCATCCATGAGATAGTAAACAAACAAGCTAAATGCTAAAATTGTTCCAGTTTACTGGCTTGAGAAAATTTCTAAGCCATAGAGCATGAAGAAGAAACTCAGCCACAGGCACACAGACTCTGTGTTGAGGAGACAGCTCTGATTCCTGAAAGACCAGGCTAAGGCTCAGTAGTAGGGAATAATTAGCCATAGGTTCTATCTTTAAAAATTTAACAGCAAGACCAAAAAAGAGTATATAGTTTCCAAGTAACTTGTATCCCAGGACAAACTCAATATTTATAAAAATGTAAAAAGCATCCACTACTCAATAATGTAAAATTAGCAATGTCTGGTATTCAGTCTAAAATTACTAGGCATACCAAGAAGCAAGGAAATATGATCCATAAGTAGGATTAAAATGACTCAAAACTGTTATGAATGTTAGAATTATAGACAAGAACATTAAAACAGTTATTATAACTGTGTTTCATATATTCAAAAATGTAAAGCAGGGACAAGGAAGATATAAAGATAAAACATAAACTGAATCTGAGATTAAAAATATACTAAATGTAACTAACAATAAATTTGACCTTATTGAAGAAACGATTAATAACTTGAAGGCATACAATAGTAACTGTCCAAAATAAAACAAAAAACAAAGATAAGAGCAACAGCAAGCTGTGGGATAACTGTAAGCAGACTAACATAATTATAGTCCCTGAAAGTGGGCCTAGGAAAGTAGAAAAAATATTAGAAGTAATAATAGCCAAAATTTGTTCAAATTATAAATTAACAGGTCCAAGAATTTCAAAGAACCCTAAGCATAATGTGTGTGTGTGTGTGTGTGTGTGTGTGTACGTGTGTGTGTGTAGACTATATCAAGGCACACCATTATCAAATTCTTCAAAAATAGTGAAGTAAGAAGTCTTAAAATCAGCTGGTAGGTGGGTGAGGAGGGTGAGGGAGAAGCCCTGTTATATACGAAGAAATAAATACTAGGATTAGACCAGATTTTTAAAAAACAATGTTAAGTGAAAAGGAAATGAAGCAACATCTTTAAGTGACTGAAGGAAAAAACTACCAGCTAGAATTCTATCTCCCATGAAATCAACTTTTGAAAATGAGGGTGAAATAAAGACTATTTTACATAAAACAGTTAAACTAATTCAGCACTTACAGCAGATCTGCGCTAGGAAAAACATTAAAGGAAGATTTTCAGGCATAAGAAAAAATATGTTAAATAGAAATATGAATCTATGCAAAAGAAAGGAAATCACTAAAAAGAGTAGCTACATAGATAAATATGTATTTTTTATTATTTAAATCTCTTTTGAAAATAAAAAACTGTTTAAACAACAGTAACAACAACCAAAGATTTGTTGTTAGTAAATTAATGAAAGAAGATACAATGATACCATAATGATACTTGATTCATCCAGGAGAAAGCAGAAAAGAAGAAAAGGGGAATTAAAAAACAGGTAGTAGCAGCCTGGGCATCATGGTGAAACTCCATCTCTACAAAAGATAGAAAAATTAGCTAAGAATGGTGGTGCAGGCCTGTAGTCCCAGCTACTTGGGAGGCTGAGGTGGGAGGATCACCTGAGCCTAGAGAGGTCAAGGCTACAGTGAGGCAGCATCATGCCACTGCAATTGCTACAAAGAAATTAAAATACCTAGGAATACAACTTATAAGAGATGTGAAGGACCTCTTCAAGGAGAACTATAAACCACTGCTCAAGGAAATAAGACAGGACACAAACAAATGGAAAAACATTCCATGCTCATGGCTAGAAAGAATATCATGAAAATGGCCTTGCTGCCCAAAGTAATTTATAGATTCAATGCTATTTCCATCAAGCTATCATTTAATTTCTTCACAGAACTAGAAAAAACTACTTTAAATTTTATATGGAACCAAAGAAGAGCCCGTATAGCCAAGACAATCCTAAGCAAATGAACAAAACTGGAGGCATCACACTACCTGACTTGTAGTATACTACAAGACTACAGTAACCAAAACAGCATGGTACTGATACCACAACAGATATATAGACCAATGGAACAGAACAGAGGCCTCAGAAATAACACCACACATCTATTTTTTGTATTTTTAGTAGAGACAGTGTTTCACCATATTGTCCAGGCTGGTCTCAAACTCCTGGCCTTAAAGCAATCCGCACACCTCAGCTTCCCGAAGTGCTGGGATTACAAGTGTGAGCTACCACACCCGGCCTAAACTATGCAATTTGAATGTTACATAGAAATTAACTAGAAGAAGTAAAGATGAAAATGGTACAGGGTTAAAAAAATGTTCTGTGCAGAGATTTGAAACTAAGCATTTATCTCTTGTACCCTAATTGGTAAAGATTAATGCTAAATAAAAAATTTAAATCAAAATCAATTTGTAGTAGGCATCATATTGAATTTAATTAATTGAAAGCTTGAAAATCCTGGATATGGAAGTTAAAAAGAGAAAGACTAAAGTAAATAGGGTACTCCACCACATAGAATCTAGAAACTGAGTATAGAAGATAATACTTGTATCAGAAAATAAATGATTCAATAGAAGATAATAATGTTGTAAAAGACGTACAGATGAAGTATCCAGGAAAGATAATTTTGCATGAGAGATTAGCAGTGACTTTTCAGAAATATGTGGCTTGAGGCTGTTTGAACATGGAGGGATAGGAATGTGGTGATATTTCAGCAGAAGAACAATATAACCATAGACCCAAGAACAAAATGATGTGGAGCCTCCGTGAGAGAATATGTAGAATCTTTCAACTGCAATAGATATATGAGAAAGGAAATGGTGAAAAATGATTCCTAAAGTGTAGAGTGTCAGAATGGCTAAAATAAGAAATAATGACCACACCAAATCCTGGCAAGAATTTGGAGAAACCAAATCTCTCATCCATTGCTAGTGGGAATGTAAGGTGTTGCAGCCACCCTGGAAAATAGGTAGGCACTTGGTTAAAAAACTAAACATACAGTTATCATACCACTCAGTGATTGTACTCCTAGGTATTTATCCCAGAAAAATGAAAAAACTTACATTCACACAAAAACCTGTACACAATTGTTCATAGTAGCTTTATTTAATATTGCTAAAAGTTGGAAACAATCAAAATGTCCCACTGCATAATGAAATCTTATTCAGCAACACAAAGGAATGAATTGTGTATACATGAGACAACTTGGGTGGATCTCAAGGGCATTATGTTAAGTTTTTTTTCTTTTTTTTTTGAGATGGAGTCTTGCTCTGTCGCCAGGTTGGAGTGCAGTGGCACAATCTCGGCTCACTGCAACCTCCGCCTCCTGGGTTCAAGCGATTCTTCCGCCTAGCCTCCCAAGTAGCTGGGACCACAGGCACGTGCCACCACACCCGGCTAATTTTTGTATTTTTAGTAGAGACGGGGTTTCACCATGTTGGCCAGGATGGTCTCGATCTCTTGACCTCGTGATCCGCCCGCCTTGGCCTCCCAAAGTGCTGGGATTACAGGCGTGAGCCACGGCACCCGGCCTATGCTAAGTTTTAACAGCTCATCTCCAAAGGTCACATGATATTATTCAATTTATATAACATTCTCAAAGTAACAAAATTATAAACATGAAAAACAAATTAGTGGTTGTCAGGGGTTGAGGATGGTGGTGGAGAGAGGGATGGAGATGATCATACAGGGATAGAATGAGAAAGATCTTTGTGGTGATGGAAAATAACTTGTGTGTTAGTCTGCTCTTGAATTGCTGCAAAGAAATACCTGAACCTGGGTAATTTCTAAAGAGAAGATGTTTTATTTTGGCTCATGGTTCTGCAAGTTGTACAGAAAGCATAATGATGGCATCTGTTTCTGGTGAGGGCCTCAGGAAGCTTCCAATCATGGTGAAAGGCAAAGGAGGAGCAGGTTTATAACACGGCAAGAGAAGGAGAAAGAGAGATGGAACAAGAAGGCTGGGGAGAGATGTCACACTCTTTTAAACAATCAGATCTCACATGAACTGAATGAGAATTCATTACCATAAGGACAGTACCAAGCCATTCAGGAGGGATCCTCCCCCATGACCCAAACACCTCCTGTCAGACCCCACTTTGGGTATTATCTTTCAGCATAAGATTTGGAGGGGACAAACAGCCAAACTCTATCAACTTTATTGAAGGAGTAATTATATGTATTCATGCAATAAAATGACATTGAATACACACATACATTCTACCAAAGTCAAATTCTTAGTTTTAATACTGAACTATAATTAATTTAGATATCACTGTTGGCTCTCTGACTTGCTTGCTTGGCTCTAAAGTGACTCCATTGCTCTATCTTCACTCTGAGAGACCTTATGTGGCTCTGCCACAGCCTCTGTTGCCCTGTAACCTGCAGGTACTAGGACATCTGTAGGCGGGATGCTAGAACATCCCCAAAGTCAGAAAATCGTGTTTCATCTTCCAGAGGTGAGAAGAATGGGAGGATGAGGCTGAAGACACAGAGGCCCCTTACTGAGCTCAGCCTTAATGAATGAACATGAAACTGCTGGTTTTGTCAGCCACCAATCCATTTGCTTCCACTGCCTGGCCACCTCACTCATTCCATCTCCTGTCTGGAGAACAGCAAGGAGTTCCTGGAAGAGCATCACATGATACTGCCACACCAGCAATAGAACCTGGTCATGGAGACTATGATGTCCTTCAACCACGACCACTAAACCTGCCTGGTGGAGAACAAGTTTGGTTGCATTCGGCAGGTGTGCTAGGCTGGGCTGCCAGCCAACCAGACAGCAGTGCTGGGCAACAAGATGGAAAGCTTGTTGAGTGACTGAAAGCTGTAGAGTGACTTAGCACGTGGAGCTGAACAGCACCAAGGTGGGCCCTGATGGGATGCCCTACCTCATCATGCTCAAGGTGGGCACCAGCTGCTGGCAGAGGCAGGGAGTGGGTGGACTGGGGGCTCCACTTCACTGAATTTTACCAGCATTATAGAATTTTTGGAGTATCCTATAAAAGAAAAAATTATGGCACCTGCCAGGAGACAAAATCATCTGCAGTAAATGAACAATTCTCATAAATATGAACTTACTGCTGATTCATATGAATCAAAGTCCAAAATTAGATGGTTTGTCCTGATGTACAAATATACGTGTCAATGGATAAAAACAGGGCTCATTATTTTTCACTATTGTCATTCATAATCCACTCAGAAACCTTTACTTTTCCCTGTGAAACTTCATGCTCTCTGAATTCTCATATTGAGCAAAGAACTCCTTGGTGAGTTTGTAATTCATCTTGCATATTTAGCAAATATGATTTTATCTTGAGATCCATTGTAGAATTATGAGACAAATTCTATTTGAATTATAGTAGATGTGACATTGAAAAAAATAGAATGAGATACTCTGGAAGTTATAAAATTAGTTATATTTTATTTATGAGTTTTCTGTTAACCCCTATTTATTACTAATAAAAATAATGCTTATATATATATTTTTTTATTCTGAGTTTAAACTGATACACTTGACAATGAAATAATATAAACTAAACAAACATTCATGTCTATTTACTCAGTTTTTCTTTAATTTCTTTTAACTATTTTACTTTTTATTATTACAAATAAAATTGTTTTCTTAATGTCATTTTCAGATTTGCTTATTGTTAAGGTATAAAAGTACAACTGAATTTTGTGTATCAGTCTTATATCTTGTGATGCTGTTATACTCATTTCTGGGTTCTAGTGGGTTTTAGTGAATTTCTTATAAACTTTTCTATGTCATCTGCAGTAAAAACAATACTAACCTCTTCTTTCCAATGTGAAGGATTTTGTTTATTTTTCTTACATATTTTCAAAAAATCTCTAGTTTTGTGATAAATAATAGTAGAGTAGACATTATTGTCTTGTTCTCAAATATCAAGATAATACATCCAGTATTACACCATTATAGTGTTAGCTATAGGTTTTTCATGAACTCCCTTTAACAGATGTAAGAAGTTTCCCTGTATTCCTAATTTCCAGAGAAATTAATCATGAATGGGTGTTGGATTGGTCACTCTTTTGTGTCTATTGAAGAGATCTTTTCGTTATTGTTGTTGTTCTTTATCCTATTATTTTTGGATATTGCATTGACTGGTTTTTGAAGGTTAAGTCAACATTGCATTCATGAAATAATCCATTTTGGTCATGGTGTACAGTCATTTTTATATGTTGCTAGACTCATTTCACTAGTATTTTTAAGGATTTCTCTGTGTGTATTTATCAGGGATATTTACCCATACTTGTCTACTTGTGATGCTTTTGTCTTGCTTTAGTATTAGGGTAATTCCAGCCTCACAGAATTAACTGGTAAGTGTTCCCAATAGTGTTCCTTTATTTTCTGGAAGGGTTTGTGAAGAGTTGGCATTAATCCTTCACTAAATGTTTAATAGAATTTGTCAGTTAAGCCATGTGGCTCTGGGCTTCTCTTTTTGGAAGATTTTTAATTAATTGACTCTCCATAAATCTTAGTTTTACTTTGGTCATTTGTGCCCATCAGGGTATTTATTTTTAATTTGTAGTAGTCTACATTTTCAGCATTTTAGGCCATTGGCACAAAAGATTCAGGAATTCAGTGTAGGTGAATGAGGCTTTGATGTTATCAGTTAGTGACCCAATGTTTCTTCTGTGTGACATGAATAATATCACTGTAACTGCTGTAGTTAACACCCATACATTTTGTGAATGAAATGTATTATAAATAAAGGAATCTAAGGAAAAAAAGACTTAACTATTGGAGGAAACTGGGTAAAGAGTACACAGAACATTTCTACACCATCTTTCAAATTCCTGTATATCTACATTTTTTAAAAGAAGTTTTTATAAAAGAAGATTTTAAAATCCTACATACACTTACTATGTGACCTAGCAACCTAACTCCTAGTTACTTATTCAAGAGAAATTAAAACATATGTCCATACAAAACCCATAAGAGAATATTTATAATGACCTGAATCATAATCACTAAACACTGTAAACAAGACAAATGTACATCAACTGATGAATAGGTCAACCAACTGGCACACCTATACAATGAATTTCTCCTCAAGAATTTTAAAAAAGGAAATACTATACCTGCTGCAACATGGATGAACTTCAAAAGAATTATTCTAAGTGAAAGAAGCCTGACACAAAATGTTACATACTTTAGGATTCTGTTTATAGGACATTTTAAATGGGCAAAATTTTAAGGGCATAAATCAGAACAATGACATTGGCTGGAGATCAGGGGAGGGGACTGACTACAAAGGTACACATGGGAGCTTTTGGGGTGATGAAACTTCTCTATATGTTTATTGTGCTGGTGGTTGCATAGTGATTGTGCTTACCAAAATTCATGTAATTGCACACTCAAATTGTGAATTTCGCTTTTATAAAATGTATCTCAGTAAACCTAACTTTAGAGAAATATTCATATTCATTTCATACTATTTTAAAGCATAACATAGGTGTGTATTAAGGGAGACAGAAACGGATTTTCTAAAAAATCATAACATTTGTTATCTCTGATGGTTAGAATTACTTACGACTTTTTAATGTTTCTCTTCGTAATTTTCCTGTCTGATAAATTTTTTGCACAAATTGGGTACTATTTTTAGAACAAAAATTACTTTTAACTAAGTGAATATATATCTTTTGGGCTGGATAGAATATTGAAATTCATATAGCACACCTCCTTCCTTTGGTTTCCAGACGAGGACAGGAGAACTAAGAAAAATAGAGTGCATTTCCTCATTATTTGAAGTTTAAAAATAAGCAGCCTACACCCTCAATGCCACCTTTCCCTGATATGATTCAACCACAAACGTCATGATTTATTTTGACGGGGAGTAAGGGTGATAGTTATCCTTTGAAAACTCCCATACCATAATTCCAAAGTAAAGTACACTTGACTTGTGAGCAACCTGGGCTTGAACTGCACAGGTCCATATATACACAGAGTTTTTTCACCGAAAGGCATGTCTGAAAATACAGTATTTGAAGGAGGCAAAATTGGCCTATACCAAGCACTGACTTAGCACATCAAATTCAGTAGAGTAGCTGCAGGACTTGAGAGTCTGCAGATTTTATTATGTGTGGGGGGTCCTGGAAATCAATCCTGGCCTATTCTGAGTAATGACTGTATTTCAGGATTTTCCTGGACCATCTTCTCCAGACTCACCCAGACAGTGCATCAACAGAGATCACTTCTCCAGTCTGCACCATACATAGGCCAATGACATTTTGGAAATGTGTGAAATGCTAAAAACTTTGACCTCAGGCAAATCACCTTGAGTATCATCCACTTGATAGGACTGTTGAGCAGATTGGGATGATTACATTACAGAGCTGAAGCAACTCTTATTATTGGTGACAGTCAAGCCGTACATAACCAAGCCTTCTTGAAAAGGAAGCATAATTCAGAAGCTGAATGTCTGGCTTTGGAGCAATGCTACCAGGGTCAAATGGTGCCTTCTTTGCCGGGTGAAGATGGGCAATTTACCTAAATCCTCTATCTCAATTTCTTCACCACTAAACTGAGAGGCATAATCATGATTGCCATGAGGATTAAGTTCATCCATTCATGTCATAATGCCTTTAGATGGTACTTGGCACATGGAGAATGCTCAATGTTAGCTATTATTACAAGTCTCTCAATTGTTAGCCTATTGATTACATTCAACTGGAGAACATAGTGGGGCAGTTCACCTCTAGGTTTCTTGAAGTGCTGAATATTTTGTGGGAAGTCCCAAAAAAGTGCCTAATTTTAAGGGTACAAATTAGTAGCCCCCAGGGTAGAGAAATCATTTACTTGTTAGTGCCCCTTCTTTTGGACAGTTTATTGTACTACAAATGGTGACATCCTTGGAAGGAATTGGTTCACCTTCAATGAACAATAGCCACACATGGCTGGAGGGATTGACAGGTCACTTGAGTCATGAAAAAAATGACACCTTTTCAAATAGTTCAGAAAATCAAACAGCTCATTTTAAGTTCTTAAATATTCAAACATTTAAAGAGAAGAAATGTCTTATTGAAAAATATATGTCCTTTCATGCTGTTATAAATCCCTCTTATTTCTCTAACTTTCTAGCAAGGTCATGATTGTGTTCAAAATAATATTTGTTACAGAGTTAGGAAGTCTGTGTTTTAATTCCAGTCCTCACATTTAGCTAAAGCAAGACTGTGAGTACAGGTTACATTCCTAAATTACTCATGAGGTGAGGCACACTGGAAATGGAACAAGGGACAAAAAGAGATAGACAAATTAAACTGTACTTGTCAAGTATATCAGCCACTGTAATAAGAACATTGCCTCTGCGGGTAGCAGTACCTGGAACATAATAGTACTCAATATATTCTGAATTAACTGATGACATCTTAGACCAGAACATTCCACCATTAAGTTACATAGAAAATAGCTGTGAAAAGAGTGACAAAAGAATGAGAGTTGAGGTCAAAACTGGGCCCCTCAACTTGTGTGTGATTTTTGACACTTTCATTTATATCTGAGCCCACTTTTCTTATTTATAAAGTATAAATAATAGTACCACCTATATATAAGTTTTGTCATGAAAATGTAATTAAACTATAAATGAGGCCGGGTACGGTGTCTCATGCCTTTAATCCCAGCACTTTGGGAGACTGAGGCGTGCAGATCATCTGAGGTCTGGATTCAAGACCAGCTGACCAACATGGACAAATGCCATCTCTATTAAAAATACAAAATTAGTCGGGCATAGGCGGGTCATGCCTGTAATCCCAGCTACTCGAGAGGCTGAGGCGGGAGAATTACTTGAACACGGGAGGTGGAGGTTGCGGTGAGCCGAGATAGTGCCATTGCACTCTAGCCTGGGCAACAAGAGCGAAACTCCATATCAAAAACAAAACAAAACCAACTGTAAATGAACATATTCCACAAACTATAAGGTGCCAAGCAAAAGCTAGCCTCTATTCCTGATATTCCAAAAGCCTGAGTTAGCCCAAATTGGCATTGTGTAGGTCAAGCAGCCTCAACTCCTGCCTTCATCAGGTATACTCACCTACATGGCTAGCTTTTTGTATCTCTAAATCTCAAAAAAGGTAGAGGATGAGAAGAGGGAAGAACGAGCCGAAATTTTTCTTTGTTGCCCATAGATTAATTGATAATATACAATTTTTAATTAACATTAATCTTTAAAAAATATAATTTGTTGTATTGCCTGGGTGTGGTTGCATTGTAAGATGCCACTGTTCTGAGGGTGCCTGGCAGTGGCACCAGCCAAATCCACTGTGGGTGTGGAGACATCTAGAATACAAGTATCACTCCACCCTGTTGCCATGTTGCCTAATTAGCTGGTATGCATGAAGCTGAACTGGAAAACAAAGCTTGGGAGTCAAAGTAATCTCTCATCTTAGAGTTGTGATGTAATGGGAAAATGGCAGCCTACTTATGGAGGAAGTAGTGAATATTCTCTGACGTCCGTTTTCTAAGAGAGGCATGTATAGAGATCTGGGTTCCACAATTCCCATGGAAGTTTACTCTCGATTCCTTGCCTGTTTAGATTGTATTTCTGAGCTAAAAAAAAATAGTGATTACTCCAGGGAAACTGTTTAGCCTCAGGCCTCTTCTTCAAGGGGAAAAATGACTACCATTATTGGGAAAAATAGCTGCCTTCACCAGATCACACTTTCTACCTCCATTTCTCATTAAGCAGTGAGGATGAATATAGGAATGAGCCTAGTGAGACAAGGAAAAAAGAAAGAAGGAAAACCTGTTAGTTGGGCTCTGACAAGCAAACACACTCAGCCTTCTTGAGAGTATGGTTCTAGAGAGAGTTTGGTACCCAAAGAACAAAGTATAGATTTACGAAGAGTCACCAAGTTATCACAGCCTTTGATCTAAAATGGGCCCTAGTAGATGCTTTTCCCAAACCACAGCTTCCTTTTCAGTCTTCCACTCATGCCTGATTTTGGGGATTGACTCCTCTTTCATCACCCTCAATTCCAGCGGACAAACACACTCATCTCATATGCAGCATTTTATGTCATGGGTTTAACCTTCAGTCTGCATTTTTATTAGCTTTGCTCCATTCCAGTGCCTCTCAACTAGCAGCAATTTTGCCCTTCAGGGGACATCTGGCAATGTCTAGAGACATTTTTGGTTGTCACAAATGGGGAGGTGCTATGGCATCTGGTGAATAGTGGCCAGGGATGCTGCTAAACACCTTACAATACTCAGGACACCCCTTATCCCAGAAAAAATAATTATCCCATTTGAAATGTTGATAGAGAGGTGAGGAAAGAAATTCTTTCCTGTGCTTAATAACCAGAATTAGCTTCAAAGATTTGGTAATTATCTTGGTAATTAGTCAATTCTGTATCAAGGGATTCTGATATGTTACTCAGAGGGGGATATAGGCACCCATAGAAAAGGCCAAGTAACACTTTTTTTTTCTTTTTGAGATGGAGTTTCACTCTGTAGCACAGGCTGGAGTGCAGTGGCACCATCTTGGCTTTCTGCAGCCTCTGCCTCCCGGTTCAAGCGATTCTCCCACCTCAGCCTCCTAGGTAGCTGGGACTACAGGCGCCCACCACCGTGCCTGGCTAATTTTTGTATTTTCAGTAGACACGGGGTTTTATTATGTTGGCCAGGCTGGTCTCAAACTCCTTACCTCATGATTTGCACACCTTGGCCTTCAGTGTGCCAGGATTACAGGCATGAACCACTGTGTCCAGCCAACATTTATTTTTGAATAGTCTATCAAATCGGTAAGTTTCTCATCTCTGATTTTAAAAATCAAATCCTTACTCTAGTGAGTGCAGAATGCCCTCCCCCAAAAATATTGAATCTATTAATTACCCATTTCAGCCAGAGATAGGACCATTTCAAACGAAGATACAGAGCACTGGATTTTTCACCTTGGTCTTTCTACCTGTCTCCTCTAAGTTTTCCCATCATTACTGTGTCTTCTAGCATCTCTACAGCTGAACTTCTCTGAGATCTACTTTCCAAATCCTTTCTTTTCTTCTTTGAATGGATCCTTGCCTATGCTAAAACTTTAACAAGCTACTCAGAGACCCACAGTTTGTCACATTTTAGAGCTTTATTTGTGTTTCTAACTCTTTACTCTTAAAATCATGGTCTATCTGAAACTTGGGTTCCAAGGCTTACATTCCTAACTTCCTCTCTGCTTGCTCATTTAGAACCTTTCTAGGTGTCTTCTGGTCTTTTTCTGAGACTTACAATGTTTCTGCCTTTAAAGTATCTAATTTAATGTTTAAACAATAAAATGTGCTCAAATAACACCTTAAATACAACCGTAATTTACATAATAAATAGAAGTGTTATGTTTTGAAGCGAAGATGAGAACAGGGTGTTTCGTCCAGCCTCCTCCCCTTATCACAAGTTCAGGGAACATAACTTTTTAAATCATCAGTGTTTATCCTGGATCTAGCACAATAAGGACATGCAAAGAGGTATGTACATATTTATTGATATATTGATTAACTGGTGAAAATGAAAAAGGAAAAAGGCATGCAAACAGTTTGAAAATCACAGTGATGACAATTGTGAACACTTTCTCCCTGCCACGTTTTCTCCTGTATTCAAATGCTCTGAGGTATGTCATATATTAACTGAATGTTTCTCATGTTATGAAGAATTGTATCTTTCCACACGGAACACATTATTCAGACCTGTTGCCCCTTTTTTTATTTTAAAACTCCACTTCTATTTTTCATTTACTCTAACAAAAACCTTTACTCATTCATTGATTCAGTAATTTTTGAGCATCAATTTTAAAGTCCTGTGGGAATTACCGGACATAAATCAGATACAAGCCTTGCCCTCAAGGAGCTTACAATAAGATGGAGAAGGCATATTTCCAATATAACTTCTTTGAAACGAAAAGCTGTAACTGCCAAAAGATAAAGTCCCGTGGGAATTCAGACTGGGGGAATTTACTATTAGCTGAAAGATACAATGTATAGGAGAAATAAAATTTGACACAAACCTTAAGAGATGAATGATCTGAACACACAGATATGTGGGTAAGTCTCAGGAGGAAGATATTTGGGAGAAAAGTGATATTGCAGTGTTTAATTAGTAATAAAGTTGAATAAAAATAATGATGGATATGCTTAGAAAAAAATTTGAGTCCAAAATGCAAAGGAAACAATACATGGATCATAGGGGCTGATCCTGCCCTATTTCTCATGGCTTTTTCTGTCTGAAATTTTGTGTTAGCAAATCTCTTCTTTATAGGAAGTTAATATACTGGGCTAACGTTATATTGAAACAAACATCTTGACTAACTATTCTGCTTTGAATATTTACTGAGTGCTGCCAAATTCTTGCATGCCACACTGAGGAGTAAACTCTTCATAACTTACCTCCAGAGTTAGAAAATACAATCAATGGAAACAGTTGTCAATTGTGCATCATCGGTATGGATATAGCTTTATTAAAAGTTTGGTCAAAGTTAACACAAATTACATTGTAAAATGCATTGCAGTAAACAATTTTATTGGAAATTAGTCCAGCTGTACAAATAAAAATTTGAAAAAAGTAAAATGAAAAATTATCACAGTTGCTTATAAAGAATTCTGCAAGCTTGTGCTTCTTAAACATATCTATAAATCTATGTATCTATCTATATCCATCTATACTTATCTATTTAATCTATCTACTCAAACATTCACTGGTGATAACAATTGCTGTGAGAAATGTAACTTTTTCTGGTTCTGCTCAGAAAAAGTCTTTGACTCTGGCTAATTTTGTTTTCGTTTTTATTTTATTTTTAGCAAGGCTGATTACCATGCTCATAACACCTGGTATAGGAGAAACATTGAAACTGAAAATCCAGAGAATGTGTTCTGTAAGTTTGGCTGCAAGTCATCTGGTCTTAGACAAATTACATTTCCTCTCTTGACAGAGATGCTTTATTTATTCACTATAGAAAATCAACCAAAAGACTTCTAATTTCAAGTAGTGACAATAATAGTAATTTTATCTTCTATGATGCCTGACATGATATGTCTATGGGAAATTACCTCACCTCATCTGATTTCTTTGATTAAAGAAGCTCTGGGCTGTTTTTTGAGCATGAGGATGAATAGCCACTAATTGCGCTTGGGTAGATACCTAGTAAGGGCAGTCTATCCACAGGCTAAAGATGCTGTGCGCAAAGACTTCTGATGAATAGGGCAATGGATATTATTTTAACTAAACAATACCCTCCACCATGCTAGAATTTGAGTAACATATTATGGAGAAAATCAACAAACTGGCAATAAGAAAAAAAAAAAATAAGACTTAAAAAGATAGCCAAAGACGCAGAGGCTCACACCTGTAATTCCAGCACTTTGGGAGGCCGAAGTGGGTGGATCACTTGAGGTCAGGCATTTAAGACCAGCCTGGCCAACATGGTAAAACTCCATCTATACTAAAAATACAAAACTTAGCCCAGCGTGGTGGTGAGCACCTGTAATCCCAGCTACTAGGTAGCCTGAAGCAGGAGAATTGCTTGAAACTGGAGGCGGAGGTTACAGTGAGCTGAGATCATGCCACTGCATTCCAGCCTGAGCAACAGAACAAGACTCAGTCTAAAAAAAAAAAAAGAAAAGAAAAAAGAAAAAGAAAAGAAAACAAGATAGCCAAGGCCAGGAGAGTAGTAGAGTCAGAAGAGATAGTAAAATGTATAGAAAAAAAAATCCATTGCTCCCAGAGAGGAAGGCAGAAATCCTAAATATTGTGATTATATTGACACTCTCTATAGAATATGGAATTCAAAATTCTGAATTACTAAACACTAAAACATGTGTTCAGCAGCCTAAACACACTTGTTTTTTTCCTTCATGACTTTACCTTAATTGTAATAAAATATCAAAACCTTTATTAAAAAAAATTCTGATACCTCAGCTTTGTAGGTTTTGATATTTCATTACAAGTGATTAAAGCACATTATCAGTCTTCTTATTTGACACTTATTTGAGCTACTTTTGCAAAGCCATTCCAGAGTTGCCCTAAGATTTCTACCTCTCCTCTTCTTCCTCTTCCTCCTCCTTCTTTTTATTGTTGTAGAAAAAAAACGTAAAATGGGATCTATCTTCTTAACAAAATTTTAAGTGTACAGTACAGTAAACTCCAAACACACTGTTGTACACCTGATCTCTAGAACTTTTTCAACTTGCATCATGAAATGCTATACCCAATGAACAGTAACTTCCTATTTCCCAATCCCCTCAGCCCCTGGCAACCACCCAACCCATGGAATATACAGTAGTTTCCATAAGACTACTTTATATTCCTCAAGTAAGTAGGATAATGCAGTATTTGTCTCTGTGATTGGCTTATTTCACTTAGTATAAAGCTCTCAAAGGTCATTCATGTTGTAAAATGACAGAAGTTCCTTCTTATTTATGGATAAATAGTATTCCATTGTATGTATATGTCCCATTTTCCCTCTAGGATTTTTCTTTCTGATTACCGTGTATTATCTCACAATACATTCCCATTACTGGAAGTAGCTTGGGTAAAATCTCTTCTCCTTGGAACCAACACACTACTAAGTTGGTACAAAAGTAATTGTGGTGTTCGCCATTACTTTCAATGGCAAAGCCTATGAAGTATCATTATCCTCATTTTAACATTAGAAACTGAGGCTCAGAAGGATAAAATTCTTACCCCAAACCATGAAACTAAGGAGTAGCACAGACAGGCTTCAAACCCCAAAAGGTTTGCCCACAAAGCCTTGCCATCATGTCCCATTCCAGCTTTAAAGTCCTAAAGCTCTGTGATACCCTATTACTAACAAAACAATAGGATAATATTCTCTCCCCAACCCTTGTCACCCCCACAATAAAGGAAGAAGAAAACCCAAACACAAAAAAAAAATACTCGAGAGAAAAAAAGAAAAAGCAAGCAGAAAGCTATGATTTCTATATTTCCCCTGATGTGAAATGAAATTGATATTGGCTGTTACTGCCAGCTACTGCCACAGTGCCCAGCCTCCATCACTCTCAAATCTGGCAGTGTTATCTGATCTATATCCCTATAACATTTACAAGCAGGGAAGGCAAGAACAGGAACTTTACAATTAGATCAGAATCTTGAGTTCTAGATCCATTCTTTACCAACCATGAAAGCATTAGCAAATTACTTAAAATTTCTGAGCCTCAAGTGAGATTAAACTATTTCATAAAGTTATTGCATTAATTAAATGGTATTTTAAAATTCTTAGGATTCCATAGATATTCAGTAAGTGGTAACTATTAATAGTTCCTTCAAAACACTAATCTTACTTCGTGACTTCTATCCACAAAAATCCTCCAGTGACTCCTTCCAACTTTAGAATCAAGATCTTTGTACTCATCTCTGCTTTTCAAAGTCCAGATAATTTTACTATTGCTTATTGTCTAAATATATGTAAGGCTATGTGATTCTTTGTCTTTGATACCATCTTGGCTTATGAATGTGTCTTCTTAGTCCTTCATTTGCCACTTTGGGAAGAGTAAGGATTTTAAAGTTAGGCAGACTGGGTTTGAATAAAGTATTCAAACTGGGTTTAAATACAGACTCTACCACTTCATACCTATGGGATCTTTTCACTTAACCTAGATCCCTCTTTTAAAAGTGATTGTAATTCGAGGACTCTCATACTATCTTCAGTGCTTATAGCTAAGGGCCCAGAACATAATAGGCACTCAGTAGTTGGTAGTGATGGTGATAATGAGGATGATGGTTTTTCTGGCCAAGCCATATATATTCTGATTATAAAGACACCTGAACAGAAATACAGAGAATAGAGAAAGATTTTCCCGTTCAGTATTTCAATCAAGTCTTAAATAAATCAGTACTGACTTACTCAGCTTGTGTGTATTTTTCCAGAACTACTAGAGTTTCTAATACCTGAACCACATATACTATCTTATGCTGGTTTTTTTATGTAAATGAAACATTCACCAACCAGATGTCTTGCAGGTTGTCAGTAGCATATAATCATTAAAAGCACAGATTCTGCAGGTAAATGCCTAGCTTTGAATCTGTCACTAACTGTGTAAGTTCAAACAAGTTAGTTTACCTCTCCTTGCCTCAGTTTGTATAAGTTCTGGATATTAATGATAGCTATGTCATAATTAAATAATTAAAATTGAGTATGTACATACTTATTTACATATGTAGTAAGTATATATAGAAGTATACTTATTGAGAGTTTATGATGGCCAGGAACCATTCTAAGCACTATATACATCTATACACAGGTATATAAACCTATATATACTTGCTTAACCTCTGCTCACCCCATGCTGTGCAGCCCAGTTCCTAACAGGCCATGGGCCAGTACCAGTCTGTGGCTCCGAGGGTTAGGGATCAGTGCTCTAAACTGTTAAACTATTTAGTTTATTCTAAAGAGATTTAGTGCCACAATCAAGATCATGAAACGTCTCCTTACTAAGGAAGTTGTTAGAACCCAAGTCACTGCTCATTCTCATTTAACTGCCCCAGTTCATTCTCTATGGAAAGTTTCCCTCTTCGAAGGATTGATTAAATCTGTGGCTGTTCACTGCTCAGTGCTCACACCCACCTTTGTCCCAGCCAATGCGAACACATAGGACTGGCACAGAAAGGGAACTTCAGTGAGGAATTGCAAGAGCACAAGGTAACAGATTTTGCTGAGAAGAAGCCACAGCACTAATAGCTGTCCTTGACTGAGCAATACTCAAGTTCCAGGCACTGTGAACACTTTGCATACATTATCTCATTCAGTTCTTTGTAACAACACCTTGAAGTAACTATCATTCCCCCTCATTTCCAGGTGAGGAAACAGACTCAGTGAATTTAAGCAACTTGCCCAAGATTTCATAGATAGAAGTGAAGCACCAGGATTTGAATATGAGTCTGTCTGATCCCATAGACAACTCCTAAACACTACACATACAGATTGCCAAAACATAATTTGGCAGGAGCTTTGCATAAAGTCTTCTTTTAAGCCTGTTAATCAATGACTTTTTGAAATGTGATATAGACAATTCAATTAATATGTCACAGGGGGAAGAATGCTAGATGTGGGTGGGTTCAGAATTCAGTAAGGGCATCTTGAGCTACAATAGTTTCTGACCTTACATAAAAGATGTGCATAAAATGTTCCGTGCCAAGACATGCAATGTCATCCTCTCACTGGATGACACTCACTAGGTGATTCAAAGCTGTCATTCCCAATATTGTCACGGTATCTTGGCAACTGACTCAGGTCAGAATTCCTGCATGTTAATTATTGCAAAACAGTGGAAACAGCCTCTCACTCTCAGAATTCAAAAAATCCTTAGGGTTCATCTAGCCCAATCCCTCTCATTTGATAGGTTAAGAAACTGAAGCCCTACTGGCATTAAAACACTAGGTAGCAACTTGAATTAACTCTCAACAACATTAAATGGAGTGAAAGAAGCAAGACACAAAAGATTATATGGCATATAATTCCTTTTATAAGAAGTCCCAGACAGACAAGACAAACCTATAGTAATAGAAACTCAAACAGCAGCAACGTCTATGTCTGGAGGAAAGAGGCAATGACCATAACGAGGCACAAGAAAAATTTTGAGGCAATAGAAAAGTTTTATACTTGGATCTAAATGGCAATTACACAGATGCATGTCTACATAAATATCATCAAACTGTATACTTAAGATCTGCACATTTTAATGTATAGAGTTTGCCTTAATGAAAAGAAAAAAAACATGCCTATATTTTAAGACGCTTTTCTGAATTTCATTCTTCATTGAATAATACCTAGAGATGCTTTTCTGGTACATTTAAAATTATATTTAGAATTGGAGACAAGGTAAATTGAGGTAACGAGCAGAGAGCAAATTTACTCAAGATCATGTGATACAGAAAAAGCTAGAATTAGATTTCACATTTCCATGCCACAATGACTTAAAAATCAATTGATTTTTAAGAGGGTGAATGGATAGACAGAATTAAATATAACACATTATTTACCCTTTCTGAATCTAGGGATAATAAAAATGAAAAACATTTGAATATTTTAAATCAGTAATTCTCAAAATACTTCAATAAAAAATGAGATACTTACAATTGTACCATTAGAAAAAAGCTTTCTAGGCTGGGCTCAGTGGCGCACGCCTGTAATCCCAGCACTTAGGGAGCCTAAGGTGGGTGAATCACTTGAGGCCTGGAGTTCAGCACCAGCTTGGCCAATATGGCGAAATCCCATCTCTAATAAAAATACAAAAATTAGCCGGACGTGGTGGCACATGTCTGCAATTCCAGCTACTCAGGAGGCTGAGGCAAGAGAATAGCTTAAACCCTGGGAGGCGGAGGTTGCAGTGAGCCGAGATCACGCCACCGCACTTCAGCCTTGATGACAGAGCCAGACCCTGTCTCAGGAAAGAAAAAAAAAAAAGGAAAAAAGCTTTCTAGAGTCCAGTGTGTTTGCCAATTTTAGTTTAAAGAAATTAAGTAACTTTGCTTGTCTCAGAACTTCTTTTTAAGTGCTAAAAAAACATTTCTAGACCAAAAGGACTCAGCTAAATGAAATTCCTACAGGAAAATAAAGGTATGTAGCATTTTCTAAAACCATTTGATCACTAAATACTCTCCAAATTAGAACGTTTACTAAAATCTCACAAAGCAGAAATATAGATTAGATAGAATGTTTCTATGTCCTTTGGGAACTATGCTGTGTTAATAAAATTTCAGTTTCTTACCCTCATTGAGTTAATAAACCCTAAGTTGTTCCCTGAAAGGGGGCATTTCATCCTTCATTGGAATTTTTCCATAGACAGACTTCAAGAACTATCAATTACATATTGCAGCAATAAATAAAAGTTCATTAATTTATGAAAATATTTTTATTGAGGAACACAAATCTTTTGTAGAACTCAGTGATCATCTCAACATCTTGCTATAAACAGAAAGGAAGAGCGATCTGTTTTTCAAGGATGAGGGAAAGCATCAAGTTTGGTCAAGGATAACTGAGTAAAAATAAATGAAATGAGATGAGTGAGATTCCACTTTTACTAACCCCCCAAACTCAAATTTAAACATTGTTTTTATTATTAATAAGTTTAAAGGATGTGAGACTCTAAAGAAAAAGTAGTTAAATACATTTTGAAGTTTATGAAATATATAACAACGATGGCACAAAGCATGGAAGAAAATGAGAGTATACTATTGTAAGATTATTGCGTACTAAATGGAATGGTATAATATTTAATAGTAGACTGTACAAGTTAAAGATATATATTGTAAACACTAAAATAAAACTTACAATTTTTTTAAAAGATATATAACTATTAAGCTAATAATGGGGATAAAATGGAAAATCATTTTTAAAAATTCCAAAGACAGCAGAGAAGGGAACAAAAAAAAAGACAAAAAAAATTATAAAATGTATGGTAAGATCATAGACACAAATCCAGTATAATGAGTATCTACCTTCAATGTAACTGGTCTAAATATTTCAATTAGGCCATATTTACTGAAAGAAAAGCGGAAATCGACTGAATAAAAAAGCAAAGCTGCAACTGTATGATATCTAAAGCCAATCCACTTTAAACATAAAAACATAGATGAAATGTAAAAAGATGGAAAATATCTACAAAGTAAATTTTAATCAAAAGAAAGCTGCAGTGGCTATATTGATGTTAGACAAAATAGATTTCAGATCCAGAAATAGTAGCAGGGATAAAGAAGAAAATTACATTAAGAAAAAGAAATTAAGTCATAAATTATAATGTTAAATGTGTTTTGCATCTAACAACAGTATCAAATACACGAAGCAAATTTTGATAAAACTGAAAAAAAATAGACAAATCCCAATTATACTTGGAGATTTTAACAGCCATTTTGTAGTCAAAAGTGGAACAAGTAAAAGAAAATCAGAAAGGCTATAGAAGATTCTACCACTATTACCAACTTGGCCGTTACATTTTTTACAAGTGCACATGCAACAACTTTAAGATAGATCATGTTATGTGCTATAAAACAAGTCTCAACAAATGCAAAAGGATTTCATTGTGCAAAGCATTTTTCTCTGACCACATGAAACATTACACTGATAATCTTTGAAAAACAGAATTTGATTTCCCTTAGTTTTTAAAGGCATACACCCAACAGTCTCTCAATCAAAAGTCCAGAAAGGCTATAATACAATCCAAGTGTAGAATGGGTTTCACTGAAACTGTTTAATTATAGTTTATTATTATTATTTTCAAACAGAATTTTGCTCTTGTTGCCCAGGCTAGAGTGCAATGGCACAATTTCAACTCACTCACTGCAACCTCCCCCTCCTGGATGCAAGCTATTCTCCTGCCTCAGCCTCCCAAGTAGCTGGGATTACAGGCATACACCACCATGCTCACCTAATTTTTTTTTTTTTTTTTTTTTTTTGTATTTAGTAGAGACGGAGTTTCACCATGTTAGTCAGGCTGGTTTCTAACTCTGGACCTCAGGTGATCCACCCATTTCGCTTCCCAAAGTGCTGGGATCACAAGCTTGCACCACTGTGCCCAGCCCAGTTTTAGACAATTTAATCCCAGATTACAACTATGTGATTAGGCTCTCTGTCTAAAAAAAAAATGAAATGGAAGAAGAATTCGACAGTACTGGTGGAAAATGGTATCATCTAGATAGAGACTTTATAATTACATCATATACTGTGTCTAAAATACTATTTTACAAAATACTAGACAAGCGACATAGTAACAAAATGAAACCAATTAGCAAGAGAAAAAATATGCAAAAGGAGCAGAAGTAAAAATAATCCAGATATTGTAATTAGTAGAAAAAGAATTTTGGTTAACTGTGATTAATATATTTGTTATTTGAAAGAAAACATGAACAAAATAAATGAGCTTAAACAAATAAATAGAGGCTTTAAAATTAATGAAATGACATTCCAGGACTTAAAAAGATAAATACATGAAGTTAGGAAACTTCTGGACACAATAGAATGAAGAATTGGTAAACTAGAAGACAGCACTATAGGAAATTTACTCTTTTTGACTTTTAGAAAAGATGTGTACAAAAGAGAGAGAGAGAAATTGTTGCAGTCAATAGTGAAATGCTAGCACTTGCCCCAAAAGGTCAGGAATAAGAAAAGAGCATCAGCTGCTGTTATTTCTATGCATCATTATAAAGTAAGTTCTAACCATCACAATAAGTCAAGAAAAGATTACAGTATTTGGAAAGGAGTGTGTAAAACTGCCTTTTTTTCACAGATGACATAATTGTTAAGATAAAACATCAAATAAAATATAAAAAAACTATTACAATCAATAAATCAATTCATAAAGGTCATGGACCAAGGTCAATAACAAAAAGCAATTGTATCTCCATATACTAGCAATAAATAATTGAAAAATAAGTTAAATAGGAACTATTTACAGTAGCACTTTTAGACATACCACACATTTAGCAGTTAACCTTAAGAAAGTAGTGCAAGTACCATTGCACTGCTGAGAGATGTTAAAACCTAAATAAAGAAGTATTCCACTTTTATGAGTCAAAAATTAAATATTTAACATATCAGTTCTCTCAAAACTTATCTATAAGTACAATGTATCCCAATAAAAAAGGTTGACCTTTTTTTTTGCATGTGAAAGTTGACATGTGATTCCAAAGTTTATGTAGAAATAGCCAGGAAGGTGTTAAAGAAGAGGAAGAAATATGGATAATTTAAAGTACCATATTCCAGCGTGTTCTAGAAAGCTACAGTAATTAAGACAGTATGGATTTGATGCAAAGGTAGAAAAACATATTAATGAAAAAGAGTAGTTAAAACAGAAAGAGATCACACATAAACAGTCACTTGCTTTCAGTAAAAGCACCAGTTCTCTTCAGTGGCCACAGTATGGTCTTTATTCTGAAGTAGTTAGATATACATATGAGAAAAAAGGTGAACTTTGACTCTGAACTTACAGCATCACCCAAAATTTATGTGAGGTGGCTCATACCCTGAATGTGAAAGCCAAATAAGTAAGCTTCCAGAAGAAAATATGGTTAAATACCTCCATGAGCTTGGCGTAGGGAAAAAATAGGAGGAACATATAAAGGACAAATCACAAAAGAAAAAAATCAACAAAGCAAATTAAAAATTGTCTGTTTGTCAAAAAATATTATTCTGGAAGTAAATAGATAATCCACAGCCTGAATAAAACTGCAATACATAAATTCTGACATAGCTAACATATTTAACATACTATATATGTTATATATAACATATGCACTTGTTAAAAAAGAAAATTAATAAGTACAAAAGACTTGACCAAAACTTCGAAAGAGAATACCCATGAAGCCAATATGCATATCAAAAAAAACAAAGAATTATAATCAAATAGATGCAAATTAATATTGAAATGGGATAACAAACCTACTTAAAGAGCTAAAATTAAAAGGACAGACAACGTCAAGTATTGGAGAGTACACTGAGCAACTTGAACTCTCATATCTTCCTGCTGGGAGTATAAATTGACTCAACCACTTTGGAAAACTATTTGGCAATATCTCCTAAAGCTAAACACTTGCTTGCCCTATGCCCCAACCATTGTACTCCTACGTATAAACTCAAGAGAAATTGGTGTATATGTCCATAAAAAAAAAAAAAGTTCAAGAATCTTCATCAGCAGCTTAGCTCCTAACAGCTCAGCTCCTAACAGCTCAAAAGCAGAAAACTCAAATGTCTATCAACAGCACAGTGGAAAAATTGTAGTATATTCATACAGTGTAATACAGGTTGAATGTTTCTTACCCAAAATGCATAGAACCAGAAGTGTTTCAAATTTTGGACAATTTTGGATTTGGGGATATTTGAATTATACTAGTTGAGCATCCCGAGCCTGAAAATTTGAAACCTGAACTGCTCCAGTGAGCATTTCCTTTGAGTGTCATGTTGGTGCTCAAAAAGCTTTGGATTTTGGAGCATTCTGGATTTAAAATTTTTGGATTAGAGATACTCAACCTGTACTACTCAGCAATAAATAATAACATACATATACATTCAAATAAATGAACTTCAAAAACATATTGAGTGAAAGAAGCCAGACCTCAAAAAATAAATATACTATCTTATTTCATTTATATGAAGTCCAAGAATAGTTAAAAATGAGTATATTCATCAAGATGTTTGTGTGTGATTTGTATAAAACAAAGTTATACCCTCAAAATATTTATGTACACCAAAAAAATAAAAATAATTAGACAAAACTGAATTACCTAGAAATGAAAATGTACTTCTAAAGAATACACTGGTCAAATAAAATATTCATACAAAAAGGTAGAAATATTTGTACCATATGATAAGGAAGAGATATCTGCTTGAGAATGCAAGTAACATGAAATTAAAAGAAATTTATAGCCTAAACAGGTAGTTATTTTTAAAAAGATAAGGCAATAAATCAACAATATAAGCTTCAATTTCAAAAATTTTAGAAATTGAATAGAAAATACTAAGGATACCAAAAGAAAAGGAATAATAAAGAGCAGAAATCAGTGAAATAGAAAATGAGTGTACAGTAGGATAAAACAACGAAGTCAAACAATTCTTTGACTAGTTCACTAAAATGAATAAACCCCTGTGCAACAAAACAGACCAAAAAAGGAAGAATAAAACACAAATTATCAATATCAGAAATTAAAGGGAGAATATCACTAAATATTCTATGAATAGCAAAATATAGAGATATACATGAACAAATATATACCATCAAATTTTAAATTAAAATTAACAAAATCAATTGTTGCTCTGTAAAAAATAGCAATCAACAAGCAGAAAATGAGATGTAAATGCCATTTACAATAGCATCAGAAATAGTCAAAGTTTTAGGAATGAATATAATGCAAGACGTGTAAAAAAAAATGGGCAAGATGGGGAACGATACACACTGGGGCCTGTTGGAGGGTGTGGGGATGGGAGGAGGGAAAGCAACAGGAAGAATAGCTAATGGATGCTGGGCTTAATACCTAGGTGATGGGTTGATCTGTGCAGCAAACCACCACAGTACATGTCTACCTATGTAACAAACCTGCACATCCTGCGCATATACTTCTAAACTTAAAGTCAGAAAAAAAAGATGTGCAAAACCTCTACTCTGATAACTACGAAACAGTGTTTGAAATAAATTAGAGTGAAATAAATTGAGAAATATAACACACAAATAAAAAGCCTCGATATTGTAAACATTTTAAATATCTTTGAATTTAATATGTAAATTCAATAGCATTCAAAATTCTAGTGAAATGCTTTTTAGAAAGTGAATAGATGCATTTATGTTACATTCAGAAGAGCAAAGGGCACCAGAAAAGTGACTTGTTATAAGGATAACTGTTATGGTAGATGACTCACTCAAACACTGAAATTTTCCATTGGACTATAATAATTTTTTTAATTTAAACTATTTTAAAAATAAAAACTGTAGAATATAAAATATTACTTTGAACTTGTAATCAAATTAAGAAAACAAAAATAAATAGATAATGTGTAACACCTAGAATTACTGTAGTTTATGTGAATGAGACATAATGATCTAACTATTAAACACAGAGTCTATAGATGTCATCATTCCATGCTCAGTAATTATTACTAGACAGTGTATGACGGACCTTTACCAGATATATGGATTGAGAGGCACAATCACTATAGAATTATCACAAGAAACTCAATCATTCAGATTTCTAAGTTCAATATGAATCATTAGTGGCTACTCAAAAAAACATGAACTTTGAACATATTTACACTAGCACATAATTGGAACAAAGGAGGTGATCATTATATTGTGTTTTCCACCAAACAGAACACATCTAAGATATGCTCAAGTGTAGATTTCATGTTTTAGAGTTATGATTAATGAAATAAGACAGATCCAGAAGAGAGCGTCTTCCACAAAAGAGCCTGAAAAATATGCACTGTAAAATAATAATAATAATAATAATAATATAGTGACATGCACCCAGAGAAGAGTACCTGAAAATACTGAAAGGTTGTCTAGGAAAAGTGAGTGCTTATTCCTTTAGTCTGAATAGCTGCAGATGATGGACTAGAACTCATGAATAGAAGTTATATGGAGACCAATATCACCTCATTATAAAGAAAGCAAATAATCCAAGATAAACTAACCTGTCACAAGAGGTAATGTATTGCCTACATCTGCAAAGATACAGTTGATGAGATTTTAGCAATACATTGAAAGTTAAAATAGATGATGCCAAAGTTTTTTTCCTTCCACTTCTCAGATACGTATTTTTATAAAAGTATGAAACTTTTGAGAGTGATATTTTACTTTAGAAGAACTATGTTCTTATAATGGACACCTTTACTTACCAGGAAAAATGGACAAGTCTCTTGACCGCTCTCATCAGTCAGAAAATTGGAAATAATTTAGCTTTATCACATTATTAGAGTGAGAACCAAATATGCACATGTAGAAGCTTTTCAAAACTGTATATATACATATTTGTTATTGCTCTTATTATGTCAGAAATTTTACTTGTAAATTGAAAAGCTAGATGATAAAGAGATGGTTATGGAACTATCAAAAAGATCTGAGTAGGAAGGAAGAAGCTGAGATTCTCAGGTGGAACGTGGGTGGGTATTTCCCGAGATGTTATCTGGAGGAGGTCAATGTTTATCAGACAGGGTGGAAGGGAAGTTCAAATAAGAGACCACTAAGAAGAGACCTCTTGGGAATCTGAGGATTTCCGCACCTTACCCAGCAGATAATATAGCCAACTTGGACACCTGTAACAAAAGATTCAGTTGAACAATTGGGATTAACACATTAGGTACACATAAATGGAATGGGAATAATTTTAAAGAAGGTGGTATAAGTAAAGCAATAACTTAGATAATGTGTTATTTAATATGGTCAAGATTTCTAAATAATTTAGAATTGGCTCCCTGCATGCTATATGGCTTATCCATGTTCAGGAGGAAAACTTTCTAAAAATCTATACACACACATTTTTCTTCCCTGAATAAAAAATAATTTGTATAATTTAATCTATCCTCAAAAACTATGCAAATTACAGTTATACCCTCTGGATTTTATTGAGGCACATGAGGTTGTTTGCCGTGCACTATTTTAACCCCAAATTGAAGTATTACTTGAGTTCTTGTATAACCTTTCTTTGTTCAGTTTTCTGCTTTAGCAACCTATATGCATAGCCTCACCATCATTGCCTACATCATTACACAGTTTCTCAACCCCAAGATACAACACTTAAAGTACCCTCTCCGATCACATCACCTTCTTTCTATCTTTCCCGGTCTCCAACTGCCACTCAACTTGCTCTTCTCATTAATCACACCTAAGGTCCCTTCTTTACTTCTATGTTATCTTTTGTGAAATATCCCTTTCTAACTTTGCTATCTCTTTATCCCAACATAAATTCAATGCTCAAGCATATTTCATATGATATTACTTTAGGTCCCTCATGATCATAACTTCTACAACTCTATTTGCAAAATCCTAACCCTAGTCAGCAAAGGTCAGTCTTTAAGAAAATAGACTCCGCTCTGGATTCATGAACATCTAATTTTGAATTCCATTTTTGCCACTTATCAGCTGTCTATGACCTGAGATCATTAATTCAACTTGTCAGTGACCGAGTTCTGTATGTATGGCATATGAACTGCTGTGCCTCCAGCATAGTATACACTGCCTGACAAAAACCCAATGCAAGATGAGTATCTGTTGAATGAAAATTAACACTACCCTATTTAACTTCATGGAAAAGTCTACTAATTTCATGCTATGTTCTCTTTTTTCATTTCAAAATACGTTCACAATTTCAGGCAACTTTTTTCCCCCTTTACACTCCAGGTGAAGAGTGACTACAATTCTCCAAGTCTAATCATCCACCTCCTCTCTACATTCCATGCACTGCCACATCTTCGATGCATTGCCTTATCAAATTTCTTTATTGTATTCTTACCACAACAGGATGTTTTCCCTTTAACCCACAAACATGCTTTATCGTTCTCCTATATTGTATTACCTCAGCTGTCTCTCCCCTGCCTGTCTTGCCAAGCTCTTGGCAAGGATAGTATCTATTTATGGTTTTTACTTCCCTGCCTCTCATTTATTCATTTACCATTCAACAAATTCAGTTTAGCTTCTTTCCCACAACTCTACTGAAGGTCACTAAGCATAGCTGTTTAAAGATCAATTCTTTCTTCATCTACTTAATTTCTTATCATGTGCTACTTTCATTCATGTACACTTGGCTCTGATTGCACTTACTTTCACTGTTTCTAAGACAGAGAAAACTCTTTTCTAACTCAGAGACTTTGCTCTTGCCAGTTCCTTTGCCTGGAAAACTCTTCTTTTACCTGATTCTTCCCATATTACCTCAAAATCATTGTTGAATCATTTATTTGACAATTTATATCTTAAACCTCAACATTAGTTACTACCATGTTCTAAATTATTGAAATACAAAAATTATTAATTGTTTTCGAGAACTTTAGTCTTGTAGAAAAGTCTACAAATAATTCTAACACTATGTGGGGAGAAGCTGTTAAAAGGTATTTGTGAAGGGAACAATTCAATCTTTCTAAAAGGAGACAAGGAAGCTTTCATAAAGGAGTTGACACTGGAATTAGATCAGCCATTTCCAAATGGGTGTGGTTTTATTCCCCAGGCAATGTCTGTAGACATTTTTAATTGTCACAATTGTAGGGGCGGGTGGCTATTGGCATCAAGTGATAGAGACCAGAGATGATGCTAAATCTTCTTCAATCCACAGGACAACACCCCCAAAGGAGAGGATTATCCAGCTCAAAATTTCAATGGTTCCAAGAATGAGAAACCTGGAGTTAGATCTTAAAAGGTTAATGAAGATTTTCTGCCAGCTGGCTGCACCACAATAGCCTCCCGTCTTTCTGCAAACATCTATTCTATACCCAGTTGCCATTAGCTTTCTAAAATACAAATCTGTTTATGTCACATCTAATTCACAATTTTTTCTAATACTAACAAATAATACTAGTATCAATTATTAAATGCCAGGATCTTCACAAGTCTGTGAGGAAGATATTGTCCCAAAATTACTGAAGAGGAAACTAAGATTCAGATAAAGTAAATAACCTATGGGGTGTCACACTGATCGTTTCTCTTTACCTATAGAATAAAATCCAAATGCTTTGGCAAGTCAACTTACTGTACAGTCTGATTCTAACCTTCATTTACAGCTTTATTTCCCAATAGTATTGCTAAACACAAAGGTTTAAGCATTACTAATTGCCATTCCAAAAACACTATGGGAAACAGCACTGTCCATCGAAGTGGAATTTTGGAGGGGGAAAGTTTAATTCAAGCAGAGCAACCAAAGGACACGAAATGGAAGTGACATTTGAACCAGGCTTTAAGTTTTGAGACATGGAAACAGAGTCAAATGAGGGCCATTTTAAGCAGAAGGAACTGCTAAACTAAAACACAATGGACGATCACAAATTCAAGAACTCCACTGTTGCTGAAGAGAGGTGTAACAGCAGAAAAAAAAGATGAGTTCGAATGTAGAGAGATGAGACATTTTGAATGTCATCCCAAAATCCAAATGAGAGAGGCACTGAAGATTTGAGGAGTTGTGCCATCTGTTAAAACAAAAGAGAAGAAAATTAAAAAGAAATAAAATTTTAAAAAGATGTTTTGGGGAAAGAGTCATGAAAGCAGAACAAAGGATAGATTAGAATAGAAAGAGCAGGGAAAACCGTTTGGAGGATACAGTAAAAGATGAGTCTGAACTAAGACAGTAGCTTTATCAGACTAATTTCTTCTTACTTTTTCCTAGTCTTTGGTGTCATTAAATATGAATTAGATTACTGAATCCCAGAACTGTAGATTAATTTGGGATAGAACATGCTTATTTGCGAATCATATGAGAAAGGTATGTGAATTTTTTTAAGGAGTTAATCTCAAATTTCTAAAAAGTACCTATCATACCTTAAGAAATTAACCCACCATATTTTGCCTTTTGCTACAATTTTATCAGATGGAATTAGTCACACTGTTAAATTGCATTAACACAAGTCAACAGGATGCCAATTTAGCTATGAAATTATAATATTGAAAATTATTCGTTTGTTGGAAAGAATAAGTGCAACATTTCAAGATGCTTAAACAACTTTCTGGAAGTTATTGCTTGTCTCCACAGTAGTCCTCAGAGCTAGAAGGGTCAAAGACAGTCAAAATTATAAGAATATTAGAAGTTATTGGCCAGGCAAGGTGGCTTATGCCTGTAATTCCAGCAATTTGGGAGGCTGAGGCAGGTGGATTACTTGAGGTCAGGAGTTTGAGTTCAGCCTGGCCAACATGGTGAAACTCCCTCTCTACTGAAAATACAAAAATTAAGCAGGTGTGGTGGCGGGCGCCTGTAATCCCAGCTACTTGGGAGGCTGAGGCAGGAGAGTCATGTGAACCTGGGAGGCGGAGGTTGCAGTGAGCCAAGATCATACCACTGCATTCCAACCTGGATGACAGAGCAAGACTCTGTCTCAAAAAAAAAAAATTAGAAGTTATCTAGTTCAACCTTTTCATGTTACTAAAGAAGAGACTGAAGGAAAGAGATACAAGGTCACAGGACAAGTCATTTAATACACTCATTAAGATAAATATTTATTGAACTTCTACCTTGTACCAGTAATCATGTTGGTATCAAAGGCGGAAATAAATTCCAGGTTTTCAGACTCCCAGCTTTGAGCCCTTGTGCTACGACATGTGCAGCCAGGCACTGAATAAGCAAACAATTCACCACGCACAAATTTCTGTAACTGAGCTCCATGGCCCACCAGTATTGGAATCTTAGGCCCTAACCTAGACCTACTACATCAGAATCTCTTGGGAAAGGGCTATAAAAGTTGCGTTTTAGCAAGTTCCCTGAGGTAATTACATATTAATACAAGGTAATTCTCATAAACATGAAATGTGAGGAGTACAAGTCAAAGAGAATAGACAGGAAAAAGCAAGGATTTAGATTTTTAATGGAATTTAGGAAGGCAAACAGTTAATACCAGCCAATACATTCCCACAACCAGGAAAGAGACCAATCCTCCAGTCAAGATATGTCTCAGAATCTTACCAACCGATTGGTCAGTTACCTATGAATTATACTTCACTACTTACAAGTACTTTCACATACAATGTATCATTTGATCAACACAAAAACCCTGTGAATACTTGTACAATTATCTTCTTTTTCTATTAAAAAAAAAAAAGACTATAGCTCAGGGAGTTTAAATAGTTTGCAAGAGGTCACACATGTAAGACAGGAGGCCAGAATTCCTTTTCACTACACTACAGTTTCCTCAAATGTTAAATAAAGGAGTTGTATCTGGTGGAAATTACAATTCTCTTTATGATGTGTGAAAAATGGGACACATGCTTATCAGTGCCTATCTATGTGGTTTAATTCATTGGAGAATCAAAGTCAGTGTTCCCTTTGAGGAAACAAGAAATGAAGGCCAAACATGTCTTACCAGATTGACATGCTGAAACTACCTTAGAGAAGAGTGTCATATAATAACCCAATATTTGGTGTCTCAGGAGCTTACTCCCATGACTGCTATCTGCTTATGTGTATTCTTTTTTTAATAGATGCTTCCTTGCAGGTGTTTCAATGATGTTACAGGTCAACATTGTTAATGCTTCTCTTTCTCCTGAGAAAAAACTGAGTCTGCATTCCTTCTGCAAATACTAATACCATCTTACATTAAGTTTAGCACTGTGCAGTTTTTAAATGGTCTTCAAAGACTTCATCAGATCCCACACGGTTCTTGATTGCTATGTTCTTTTAGCTGTTGAGGCTTCTGGGCAGCTGATTTAAATCCTTCTCAGCCTAGTGTCCAGGGCTCCCCATGAGTCACCCTTCTTAAGATTATGCTTCACCTTTTGTAGCCAGCACAGCTAACTAGATTTCTGCTTGGTCCCCTGTCTTATTTACCTGAATAAAATCTCAGCCCATTTGAGCCTGGGGTTTTGCATTGCTTCCTCCCCCATTTCCCCCACAGCCTAGAGTCCAGCCCTGGAACATTAAGCAGAGCCTAATTCCTTGCTAATAGAGTTCTCTGAGGCTCTAAACTTGACTGGATGCCCAAATATTGTCTTCTCAACCCCCTACCATAATACTCAAACTCCTCCATAGGAAAGCACTCCCCCAAAATTTAATGCCAAACACCTGAAATGCTAACAGCTTAATAATAACAGCAATACAGCTTACTGTGTCCAGGAGCTTTCCAAGTGCTTTATATGTATTATCTCACAATAATACTATAGGAAAAATATTATTGCTTTCATTTTACAGATAAGAGAACCGAGGCTCAGGGAGATTAAGTATAGGCTGAGTATCTCTTATTCAAAATGCTTGGGACAGGAAGTGTTTTGGATTTCAGATTTTTTAGATTTGGGGGATATTTACATGTAGATTTACCAGTCAGGCATTCCTAATCTGAAAATCTAAAATGCGAAATGTTCTAGTGAGCATTTTCTTTGGGCATGACCTTTGAGCATCATGTCGGTGCTCAAAAAGTTTCAGATTTTGGAGCATTTCAGATTTCAGATTTTCAGATTAGGAATGCTCAACCCGAACTGACTCAAGTTTACAAAGTTAAAAAATGAAAGATTTAAACTCAGATCTGTTAAACTTTAAAATCCATGTTCTTCACTAGCAGCTAAACAGGTTAACTTAATCATCACCTGCCTTTCATCATAACCTTCCTATAAATATTGAACTATGTTGGCTGACCTAAAATTTCTAACTGCATGATCTGTGATTGAGTTCCTGCTTGCCATTGTCTCATCCCAGTGGGTGGATAGAATCCCATGTTCCAGCCTCTCCCAGTCATTAAATCCCACTGAAGTTAACCAGGCCATGCCTAGAATTATTCCAACATACGACATGTCATCAATTTGATCCTCCCAAAATCGTGGTGGAATTGACACCACATAGATCATAAGTCCCACTCCCAAGATGAAAGTGGCCAAGACACAAACAGTTACTTTGAATAGTCCAGGTTAAACATAGCTAGCCAGTGCCAAAACCATGACCAGACCCAGGTTTCCTGACTCAAACACTAAAGCTTCATGCATTAAATTCACACCAAATGCATTTAAGCTAGACAAGGCATACAGAAAACACACACACAGAGTTCAATACATCACTGTGTTGAAGTGCACATAAGTGCAGCTCTGTACAATTGGTTGGGGCTAAGATGTTAACATTCTCTTCACCCTTACTCATCACCTTTTTATACCACATTAGCTCATATGCCAGAACAATGCTAATCCATGCAGTGTAGGAGGCAGTCACATTCAATGATCCAGAGCCTATGACCCAGTGCATCTGAATGACATGATATAATTAATGGAAGGAAGAGGATCAAAGGAATGAAGTAAGAGGAAAGTGAGTAAGAGCCCTGGGTGGTTCTGAACAGGAATCAGGAAAGGAAAAATTCTGTTAATGGGATCGAAAGTTTACTGTGGTAAAACAGATTTTTTCCAAGGTTAGCCTAGGTTTCTCAAACTATTTTTGACTGAGCCATGTCAACACCTGACCAGGCCCCACAGTAGCAGATGCAATCAACACTGTTGATGAAAACTCAATAAACATGGAGGTTTCGCCCAACCCTTGATATTTTTCACTGAAAACTTAGAAGTAGACAAGAAACCTCCAGAGACCACTCATTCTGTACCCTTGCTTGGAGACACTGTCCCTCCACTCAGCTTCTCAGAGTGGCGTAGAATCTAAGCAGGAAGGGCCTCAAGTGGCATCTCTTTCAATGCCTTCATTTTACAGGTGATGCAACTGAGGCACAGAAAGAATAAGTGACTTGCCCAAGGCCACACAGTGAGTCATTGTCAAAGCTGAAGCACAAAAACCCAATGTACTCTTCCTTCCTCTCAGGAGTTATATAATTCATGTTTTTATTATTATTATTTTATATTTTATGTTATTAGCATGCTACAAAAGAGTAGCCAATTATGAACTACAGCAAATGAAAGCAAGATACTAGGATGATTATTGTGTTTTGAGCATCGTGAATGTTTTTTTGCGAGAAGGAATGGTGAAAAATTGGTATATCTAACTGGCTATTATTTTTCTATTTCTTTTCATTTTTTAGAGTATGAAATGATGAACTGATCAACAAATTAATCAAATGGAGGATTAGTCCTTAAATTAAAGGTGGGTTACACCAGACCACTTTAAGATCCCTGGAAACATTGAGACTCTACGACCCTGGATAGAGAGGGGCATGAACCCTGGACTCCGAGTCCAAAATAACATATCAGTTGAAATCCCAACTCAAACTTGACCGGTTTCAATTAAACTCTTTCTGTAAAGAAAAAGCAAAAAGCATCATACTCTTTTTGTTTAAAGAAAAAAAAAACCTGGCTAGCTCTGCAACCATGGATAAATCAGTTAATCTTTCTGAGCTTCCCTTTCTTTATTCAGATAAAAAACCCAATAAGCCCTATATAAGCCTCAAGGTTATAAGGAATATATGAAGTTGTGTATTTAGCAACAATTTTATTCTGTATTCTAGTATTAATATTAGTCTATACAGTGATTATAAAAATTTTAAATACTATATATGTATGTATATATTCATATATATGTGTGTATGTCTATATGTTTATGTATATATATCTATGCACGTACATATCTATGGACACATATGTACAAATGTAAGTATATATATTCGTATATATTTCTGCTTTGGCTCTGTGCCCAGCTTAAGTGAGCGTCACCCTCTTATTATAGTTCTCCCATAGGGCATACCATACCTGCTTTAATTTTACTTCCTATGAACAGTCATCTTCTTCTCCTTCTTCCTGCATGTTTCTGCCAAGGTTCACACAGCTGACATTCATGGAGGTAAAATGGCTCACCTCCTATCCCTATGGTTGTTAAGCCTTAGTATTCT
Organism: Ateles fusciceps; assembly: GCA_036589455.1. Taxonomy (NCBI): domain Eukaryota; kingdom Metazoa; phylum Chordata; class Mammalia; order Primates; family Atelidae; genus Ateles; species Ateles fusciceps. The sequence goes on along the minus strand of JAZHEH010001005.1, from coordinate 10,655,593 downwards.
GTTTTTCAGTATTCTGTTTTGTGATTTAAGTTTCAAGTGACTTTTTAAAAGAACAAATAAGTTTTGCATCTATTTTTGTGTATTTTTTCCAAGAACTGCTAGCATTTTCAGTAGAAAATGTGTGTGCACTTTTTATTATCAACGCTAGATATGAAACTTATGAATTAGAAGCCTTTGAACTGAGGATGTGGTCATTTTCCAGTCTTTAATTTAGAGATGAGACAGGAATAATCAGCTATAATCCTCTGGGTATATGCAATGACTAGCATAAATTAGGGGTTCAATATTTGAAGAGCTGACATTTTCATGCTGAAGTACTGTTAGCATTGAAAGTGAATTAAAAAAAAAAACTGGTAAACTTAGAAAAGGATAAAGTTCCTCAAATTACTGCCTGGGAAGCAGTGGCAAAGAACCATTCCTGAAGATGGGTGGGGGTGGGAGAGCATAATGAATGAACAAATTATTAGCTTTAGCTAATAGTCACCTCTTATTAACACATTCACCTCTTCCATGTTGAATGTGCTTTTCTTATTTACAAAGATCTTTTACTTACCATATCTCATTTCAGCCTCACAACAACACTCCTAGAGAGGCGAGGCAAATCAATGTGGGATTTTGGTCATTTTACAAACAGCATCTAAAGTTTAATAAGGTTAAGTATTTTGCCTGAGGACTCCTGTATAGGAACTGGAGAAGTCCAGACCTAGTTAAAGACTTCATCTAAAATATAAACTTTATTTTCCAGGATTCAATATCAGCTGCTTCATTACTTTTTGTTCTCAAAGCACCCTATTTTAAAATTATAAAATAATTTTGTAGAATTCCACAACTCAAAAGTTGTATCCTTATTTATGCAGTCAGGCCATAATACCTAATGTGCATGTGGGCTCTAGCAGCTTACAAAACCTCAGTGACCCTTATCAGAAACCATTATGTTAACATGGTTTGCAAAGTGATCTGTCTGAAGGGAGCTTGTTTCAATTACAAGATCTCAATCAAAAGAGATATATTATCTCACATAACAGGAAGTCCAGAGGTGGAGCATGCCTCAAGACTGGGTGACTCAGTAGCAAGGTTTGCATCATCCACAGACTGGAGGCCAACTGGCTGCAGTTTAGTTCTAGGCATCAAACCACAGGAGAAAAGACCATCTCTTCTTCAGGCACTGTAAATCTTAGACATTTTTAGAAAAAGCTTATGACAGACATCCCATTTACCTGTGTTGAGTTTAGGTAATTCCTAGGCTAATCTCTGGCAAAGTCAATAGAATTTCCCTCACATCACTCAGGACCAGCCTGGAGCTTCTGATAAGATCAGCTTCTCTGGAAGCACAGGGCTAAGAAACAGATGAATGGGGAACAAAATTAGCATCTGCTAGGTGAAGAGTGAAATACATGCTGAGTAAATAAATAATAGTGCTCACCAGAGAATAACAGGTGGGCGTATGTATCTGCAATGTAGGAACAGGACCCACATGAAAGAATGCTGAGTGGAAGTCCTCACATTAGACAATAGAAGTTACTTCATAAATGTCTTTAAAACATATGTCAACATCTGACATTTTAGGGTGGCAATACAATAAATGCCTTTTCATCATTTATTAAAAGTTTATTAACTTGAATGACAGAAAATTATCATTTATAAAAGATGCAAGAACTGCAATAACAGCATATTAGTTTTACTAATAATTCATTCACCAAATTCATGACAAATTCACTGAGCACATGCTATATGCTGGATAGCACTCTAGGTACTGGCATACCAACATAAATTAATCAATGTATGTATTGATGGTTGGGGGAAGATAGATGGAAATTACTATAATATAACATGTTTCTTCTTATACTGTACAATAGTATGGAAGGATAGCCTAATACACTTGATTCAGGCTAATGGATGTGTGCATACACTTATAAAGAGAAATTGTTAATAAATATAAGAAATAAATATATGCATACTTTCATCTCAGCAGTAGTAGATTGGAGAATCTTTATTGTTGACTCTATTATGTTTAAATGATTTCAACAGTCTAAGTATTATAAACTTTATATTCCAGTTGAAAATGGAATTGTATAAAGACACGGATCAGTAGCAGGGCTAGTTTCCCGAGTGCAACTCTAACAAGACCAGTGCAAATGACAGTTAACAAACTACAAGCTGTATTTGCTGAAGATTTGGCAGGCAACTCTCTAAAAAGAATACTCTGATAACGTAAAGATGGAGCCCAATGCTTAGTTAGAAATTAATAATAGTAAATAAGATTCCTTATAGTAAGTACTTAGACAGTTTACAAATAAAGTCTTAATTATCAGAAAGCCCAGAAGTAGGTATTATTATTGTTATCACTGCTTTTTACAGATTGGGAAACTGAAACTCAAAGGATGTTAAGCAATTTGCCCCAGGTATATAAGCAATGACAGATGAAATATCTGAACCCAGACTCTTCTGTCTCCAAAGCCTATGCTTTTTAATCATTCAACTTATGTTTTTCAAAATGTGGTTTATGGTCAGCTACATCAATAGCATTTGGGATCCTTGTTAAAAATGCAAACTCTTTAGTCCTATCTGGGCCCAGCAAATTAGAATCTTTGAGATGGAGCCAAAAGTTGTGGACTTCACTGGGTTTTTTGCCTACTGTCTATTAACACATTGCTGAGCTACTCTGCCTTATGACGTTTAAGAAACCACTATGGAAAAAAGATTAAAATCTTACTAGTAAGCACACATGAACAAAGACTCTCTGAAGTTTATCTTACCTGGAAGCTTTCATTGTGTAGATAGGAAAATCCACCGACTAAAAGATTAGAACCTAAGTTTTACAACACAATCCCAAAATTACAACAGGCGGGAGTACCTGCTGGTACCTGAGACTCCTGGAGCTTTTCTTCTCCTCTTGACTCCAATAGGCTCTATAAATTTGGAGAAGTCACTTTTTATCCCCAGGTATTAGTTTCTTTACTGGTAGCTTCTTTACTGTTAGTGTTAGGTGCACTAATCTGTCCTTCTTGAGAATGATCCTGAGATCCACTCAGGGAAAGAACTTTCCCAGAGCATACAGCTCAACCAAATGCTTCCAGGATTTGTAGCTCACAACAAAGAAATGTGCACCAAGGAAAGGTAACATAACATCACTTCTCACTTCTTTATTCACATGCTCTTGCATTTTCTTCTTATTATTTCTATCATCCCAAAATTCTTCCAGGAGCAAAACTGGATATAACATATAAATAAATGTCCTTGTTTCTTTCAGATAGCAAGAAAAGTAACAGGTTCAATAAAGTTTCTCCAAATCATTAAAGTGATAGAGGTAGAAGAGAATTAATAAAACCTTATTTAACCCTCTCTAATTTTTATAGGTGATAAAACAAGCCAGTGGCTAGAGCAGGTGAAATACTCCAATGTTACTGCATGATACGGCATGGCTCTGTGTCCCCACCCAAATTTCATCTCGAATTGTAATCCCCATAATCCCCACATGTTGAGGGAGGAACCAGGTAGGAGATGACTGGATCATGAGTGATTTCCCCCATGGTGTTCTCGTGATGGTGAGTGAGTTCTCACAAGATCTGATGGTTTTCTACGGCAGTTTTTTCTGCTGTTGCTCGCTCTCTCTCTCTCATCTTCCACCATGTAAGACATGCCTGCTTCCCCTTCCACCATAATTGTAAGTTTCCTGAGGTCTACCTAGCCATGCAGAACTGTAAGTCAATTAAACCTGCTTTGTTTATAAATCACCCAGTTGCGGATAGTATCTTTCTAGCAATGTGAAGAAAGACACTGTCCTACATCAGATGAATGCTTAGCCCTCCTGGTCTCTGCTTCCTCAAAACAGTAAAAGTGCTGCTATTGCTGCTGCAACTTCATCCACGGTTCCATGGCAGGGCAGGACAGGGGAGTATTTCTCAAAGTTTGGGACCCCCTGCCTTACCAACCTAGAAGAAGATCGAATTAGTTTTAGATTATGTTGAATCATACAGTAGAAAAGTAAATTCTTACTGATTCTTTTTGATCCTTTTACTTCCTTCAAAGAGAAAGTTTCAGAATGGTGCTAATGTGGCCTTACCACCTCTACAGATTGATGACCTCCCTTTTTAAGAAATTGAGAGCAATCGGTTCATTTTATTGTATTTATTCTTATAATTACCTTCTCTTTAAGGCAACTGATATATGATTTCTGAATATGATAATGATATAAATTTTTCTTCTAAAATCAAGTTAAAGAAAAATATTAAACAAACGACGGTATATGTAATGTGAGTTTTTGAGATCTTGAAAATGGTACAAGAATGATTAAAGTATGACAGAAACTGACATAACGGTTTGAACACAGGCTTTGGAGTCAAATACACTTGGTTTTCTAACCCAACTTCTAGATGTCAAGATTTGAGGTAGTTTACGTATTCCTTCAGGGATGCACTTTTACAATTGGCAAAAGCGGCAAATTAGAAGTGTCTATCCATGGTTGGGTATGAGGATTAATACAGTGATAATTTTTACTCTTTTACTATAGTGCTTGGTACATAGTAGGAGTTCAGTAAGTACTGTTATTTTATCATCAGCGGCAGCACTAACATCACCTTGGCCATGAAATCCTCTAGGATCACAGATTGTTAAATCCGGAGAATTTTTTAAAAATCGCTAAAGTGCATCTAATCTAACCTTTCCCAGGTCCTACTGCTCAAGGCTTAAATTCCCCTAAAAGTATTTTTAATTTGTGGTTTATGACTGACTATATGTTTTAATGTTCTATTAATCTCTAGCTAAAGTTTATCACACTCTTTAAAGATGATAGCGGCAGTAGTATACGCAGTATAAGGAGTACCCTCACTCTGTCACCAATAGATATTTCACATTATATTTTTTAAAATACGGTTTATAATTTTCACTATTTAAAAATCACTAGGCAATTACTAGGGGGGCTATTATTAACAGATTAAAGAACAAGCAAATGCATGACTAGATCACATATTTGTAATACTTTGGTAACTGTGTTTCAATATGTTGGTTTCTTTGTAATCATACGATTTATGTTATGCATTTATAAGTGCTCTGAGAAGCAAATTAGAGGTGTCATCCCACCACCACAGGTGTCCTTGGCACATACACAAAACATTTAAAGACTTTGCTGTACAGCCTTGCCAGAATGTGGCTCTGTAGACCGCTTGTATACCTAAGAAGATTTCCAGTCTTTAAAGACAATCAGTAATTGCACATCTGCCTGGATGGGTTTTTAAAACAGTAGCCAAAGGATTCCATTTGGTGATAATGGAAGCAGGAACCACTATGCTAAACTGCACTTCAAAAGAAAAAGAAAGCAAACTAATTATGATACTCACTTTGCAAAATATCTGAGTTACCAGCCAAGAGAAATACTAAAAGAGCCAGCCAAATCCCAATATTTAAATTACCTAGAAAATAAACATAGCAGGTTTGTATTCAGTTTCAGAGTGTATTCTATCTATAGACTACTTTCTTATTTATTTAAGACAGAAGATACATATTGTTGCATTGTTCACAAATTACTTGCCTTGCTAAACAAAGAAAGGGGTAGGAAAAAAGGATCAATTTGCAATCATTCCAACCAATCCATCTGCTCTAGAAAGACATATAAATAATTAAATCAAAATTTCACTTGTTCCAATTTATTCCATTTATAGAAATGAATCATCACTCAAAATAGATCTGTGATATGTGCAGTAGTCCATAAATTGGGCAGCAAGTATTTTTATCTTCTCAGAATTAGGAGAGTTATCTAACTTACGACACATCAAGAGACCAGAGAGGTTAAGTCAGTGGCGGAGCAATGTGCAGATCCAGGGCATTCCTGCTTCCAATTTAATGCTCTCCCCAGCACTCATGGCCAGAGACAGAGAGGAGGAATTTAGGAATGATGGGTAGACAGAGAAAGGAAAAGAGATGGTTTTGCAGGATTTTTCCTTAGTTCAGCTAAAGACAGGGTTCTTGTCCATCCCATAGCCACGAAAATATAGGCTCATAGAAAGTTTAAAGAATGAATAAAGCAGGGTTTCATTGGGTGCAAAGGAAAAAGGGGAAACAGGGACTCTTGCAAGGCCAGAGCTCCCTCCTCTAGAGCGCTTCTCGCCAGACAATTTGAATTCTAGTTTCCACATGGGAAGAGGCGGGGCCAGGATCCTCTCCGCTGCAAAGGGCATGAACTTCCCAAGGCTCCACCTCAGTGGGCATGTTGGTCTGAGTTCCTCCAGGGATTCCCTCCCACCTGGCTGTCTCATTCCCCCATCTAAAGAAGTATATGTAACTGCCATCAGAGTAAGGATAAAGATGAAGACCTATCTTAACTGTTTCCTGCTGACAGGGGGTGCTGTTTTGGGGAAACAGCAGTCAGATCTCCCTCAGAGGCCAATGTAAGGGTTCCATCCTCAGAGGCTCTGGTAGCATGACTATTTGGAGTCTGATGGCCTGAAGGCAAGAACAGACAAACAGCGTTATTAGAAAACATGTATCAAAATGAAACAAGAAGAGAGGGGTAAGGACAGCTCAAAATTCTGAGGCTTTTTACTGACTTGCATAAGGGGAGGGAGGCCAAAACCCTAAGTGGCAAAAAATTTTACCCTTTTGCCAGCTTGTTGGGCTTCTGTGTTCCCTTCCCCTTAGCCCAATCCTAAACCAACCAGTTTAAGATTTGGGAAATTAACTCTTTACAGTCTGGAGGATGCATTTGTGGAGAGAGTCCCATAGTACAGAGACACAATTACCCAAAGTACTAACTGAAAAAAGGACTGAGGGGGGAGAAACGTAAAAGAAGATGCTTCTCAAAGGAGTCCCAGGGGTTCAGATTTGAAAAGGGTACAGACTGAAGATTGCTACCCATCTAGAAAGAGGGGGAGCAGGCATCCCCTGGTTCCCTTCTCTTCCTAGCAGATACCTGGGGTACATACATACATTAGGGAAAGAGGGAAAAGTGTCCTCCTTCCGTCTTCCATCCTCGCATCCCCCAAGTCCCAGGAACCTTGGGAGGCACCACCATAATGCCAAAGCGGCTTGCACCCATGAAGCATGAAGGGCCTAGAGAATAGAAATTATCTGCTCTCACCTATGTCTCTTTCCCACCTACTGCCAGTAGCCTTGGGGTTCCCTAGACCTCATGCCATGAATACCAATGTGGCCTTTATCCATGAGACAGGAAGCTTGGGGTTGGCTTATCGGTAGGAATCAGCCATGCTCACCAGTGCTGTGCCTTTTAACCTCTGTATCATCTGCTTCTGGACTCCTCAGATCCAGTTTTTTTCTAGGGCTTTGGGCCAAAGCTTGGAATTGAGTCTGGGACAAGAATGTGTCTCGGGGCAGGGGGTTTGCATGATCTCCTTATCATAAGCCAAATGCTAAGGTGAAACTGTGGAACTGAGTCCTCTTTCAACAAGGGAGAGTGAAGAATGTCTTGTGATACAACCAGATAACTGGTAGCTATAGTTATACTTACTAGGATTTGGGTGCATGGTACTTGGCTTTGGTTAGTTCCCTTGGTCTTACTTTCCCAAGAAAAACCTCCAAGTGATAGGCATGTTATTTATTCTCACCACCTGGCAGGATTTTCATGGTAATTGCTCAGAACTAGAATATTAATTCAGATTTTTACATTACCCATCCCACTTGTTCCTTCTGAGTCACAGCTGGAGACTTTTAGTTGGTTCACAGGAACCAGCAAGGTTAGTCTAAAATGTAGGCTAAAAAGTAAAACAACTAGTGAGTTTAGAATTTAATGTCAAATAAATGATAAGTTTTGAAACGTAATTTCTTCCCAGTTTTTATTTTTGTTAAAAAAAAATTACAATAAGGACTGAGTGGTTTGCAAAATAGACTTTAGTCCTATGCTTAGCCTGATTTTTTGCATAAAGTACAGCAAGAATAATTATTTCTACATAGGCCTTTTGGATTGGCTTTGAAGGAATTTTGTTTCACAAGGAATCTCAGATAAGACCTTTTAAAGCTGAGCCCAACCGTGGGTTTGCATCCTCAAACACCTGTGAGTTGGGTGAGTCTTTCCTCTTAAGGTCCCAAGATAAATTTGGAGCTCCTAGACCTGTTAGAAAGTGACATTCTTTACTGACCATAGGTCAGGAACCCTGTACAGGGACTGCATAGGCCAGAGTATGAGGTCAGTTTCCCCACTGGGCTTTTATGGGCTTTGCAAGTTGAGATTGACTCCTTAAAGGGAAGCATGCCCTTCCAGCCAAAGCCTTGGTAAAATTACCAGTTTCTCTAATTATGTCCTGTTGCAAAAGAAAATTGGAATCTTACTGCACTGATGCAAACAACTATATTGCCATAAGTTAAGAACACTCACAGATAGGTCCTAAATTTTAGAGGAACCAGGCAGAGAGAAACAAATATTGCTCTAAATTTTGTTCATAGGAGTATACCTTACTGCATTATTAAAGGCTGTAAATAGTTCAAAATAAGTTTCCTCACTCTGAAAAACAAAACAAGGATCAGCAATATTCCAAGCAAAAGTCAAAAAGTTTGTTTCCGCTTCCTGAGTTCAGTTCATTTAGTTAAGTCTTGTTTTGCTTGATATTTGTAAACATTTTAGCTCTTTATGAGCCCTGTACATCTTTTTTATTCAAATGTCACAATCCCCAAAGTTATCAGAAGCCCGTATTTCAGAGCATCTGTTACAGTTCTGTAGCTCATTATAAACCATCTTTTGAAAATGATTAAAGCAAGACAACAATTTTCTGTGAATAGCAAAATGTCCAGGGAGCTTACAGTTAGAAATACAATTAACAAAAAAGTTTGGTTATCTCTATGGTTTACAATAATTTAACATAATAACCTTAAATACAATTGATAGCATATACTCAGACATTAGAATTTTAGAAATTCCATAAAATTGGAACATATATCAACATTATTCATAAAAATATAACCTAAAGAGGACTGAACATTATTTTTACAATCCCTAAACATGTCTGTCCGGGTCACCACCTGCGGGGTCTGTCCTGCAGACCCTGACTCTGACAGATGAATAAAGTACATTGACACACAGGCAGTCTTGGCCTTGCCCTCTCTCAATCCATTCCCCAACAGAGTAGAGGCATCATTTTCCTAATGGAAGATCTGACCATGCCACTTTGAGGCTTAGTAGAGTTCAAAGCTTTGGGGCTTAGATGGACTATAAAATCCATCTTGGTCCGACTACTGCTTATTTCTGGTATACTAAACCAGGCTTCTACCAGCTTTTCAGAAACAATTGTTAAATAGGCAGAAATTCTGCAAGTCAGTTGATGAACTGTTGGTAACTTGAATTTAGTCATGGTGGAAATACTGATCAGAAACTGGCAAGAAAAATATATAAACAAAGCTGTTTTTTCAGAACGGATTTACCAATACACCGCTGACTCATCATTTAACCACACATTTAACCTCATCCTCCCACTTCTTCTCAACCTTGCTGAACTACTTTCTGTTCTTCAATAAGTTATGCTATTCCTTTGCCTAGAACACAACTTTCCTTTTTCTCTGCCCCTTGCCATACTCTTAGTAATCTTCCTAGTTGCAATTTCTTTGTCTTTCTTCCTGACATACATTGCCTTCTAACTCTCCTCCCTGAAAGCCTGGGTGAAATGTTTCACTTATGCCCCTCAGATGGCACACCGTGCTTTCTACTGTGGAGGCAGTGCTGGCGTTGCCCTATTTCTTTTTAGCTTGTGTTAACGAACTTATTACCTACATTGAATGCAGGAACTCTGTCTTTTCTTTATTTTAATTCCATTCTTTATCATGTGTCTGACATCTAGTAAATACTCAATATTTGTTAAGTAAGATAGATGACTAGAGTTAACAAAAGCTCTAAAAAATAAGACTTTTTACTTATTCATATTTAGAGGTAGAGCCCCAAGAATTGAGAAAATTATTATCAAACCAGAGAAAAAAACCTTGAGAGAAATAAAAGACAAAACCAGGGTCTTAAGAGAGAGTGTTGTCAGTTTATTTCTGGTTCTAGCCCAAGGATGACAAATATCTGTCCAGACAGCACTGGCCCCTTGCCAAAGTCACGAGAAGCTTCCCTGCTTACCTCTGACCCCTTTTCTGCTGAGCCCAGGAGATTCCTCTACGTCAGGGCCAATGCCATTAACCAACCTGGAATTCAAGTTGAAACTCATATGCCAACCTGGAGGAGGTCATGAGACACAATGACTATTGCCTTCCTGCCAGAAGCTTCTCTGCCCTACTTTAGTATCTTACCTGCCTACTCTTTTTTGGTCAGGTTTGAAACTGAAAGAAGTGAAGAAAAGGAAGAGGAAGTGAGGAAGCTGTGTGGGAGGAGTAGTTAAAAGAGGTGGCTGGGGAGGCCACTCATAAACTGTTCTCACATTCCATCTCCTCCCCTTTCCTATCATTCCTTGAGTTTTTTTCTTTCTGGGTCCCAGTCTCTCTGCAGTTATTCTCCACCTGCCTATCTCACTGTCTGTTTTTAACTGTTTTTCCATCCATTTCCCTCTGCAGCAGCTTCTCGATTCCTCTCTCCTCCTTTTCCTGGTCCCTCTGTCTTCCTCTGTCTTTTGCTATCCTCTTTTTTCTCAACCTCTCCTGTTTTACATTTCCTCTTCCCTTTTAACAGATTCCACTTTCTCTGATTTTTTTTTCAGTCTCTTCTATCTCATTTTTCTCTCTCTCTCTCAAGTAAATTCTAGAATTCCTTTGTTTTGAACACTGTTTTCCTCTACCTCTTCCTCTGATCCTACTTATCTTTCAAGTTGCAGTTTCTGTGTCACTTTTTTCCTGACATCCATCTCCCTCTAACTTACAATTTCCGAAAGGGAAGAAAGAACTATTTTAGAGCACTTTTATTTTCTAACAGACTTTTTAATTAAATATCAAAGCATTTTATTTCATCTGAAGGCAACAGATTATTTTAAAAAAAACATTGTATTGTATTACATATATATTAATATTACCTTAAAATTATTTTATATCTGGTTTTACAAATCTTACATTCCTTCTAAATAGATAATTTTATCAAATATCGCTCTCTTTAGATTAAAAGCAGATGACAATGGCATTTTTAAAAATCTTGTCCTTTCTTGTTATGGTGACTACGATGTATACATTGTTTAATAATTACTCAAGTTCTAAAGCCTATGCTTTTCCTATCCAGTGCTACACTTAATCCGATTTCTAAAAACAATTCATGGGAAGCTTCATTTTTAAATGAGCACAGGCTGATTAGAGCATTTACATTTTTATCACCTACTTAATGAACATGGAATGCAGGTAGGTCTTGAACAGAAAATTATGCATGTCTTCCTAAAGGCTTTTGCATGGCCTCCTTAATGCATGCCTGAACCTTCTCTCTCATTAACTTAGAAATATTAAAATGTAATGATGGTTCTTAAAAATGTGAAAAACACAAATTCTCATTTGAAGTTCAAGTAAGCATTGGCACTAGGAAGAGGCAGCCAGCCAATCACAGGCGAGTCATTTTACAGAGGTCGGGGGGAAGTTTGGTTAACCTCATCTTTAGCAGGAAGCCATCAGTGTTTCCTCAAAGTTTGTCACTCCAGTGGTTGACCAAATGCAAAAACCAGCTTAGAACTAATAAACAAAACAAAGGAAACTCAGAAAATCTTTTAAGAGAAGCTCTAAGTACCATATCAGAAAAACACGGAGACACATTCCACAGAGAACATCATTTCTTCCCCCCCCAAATTTACTGATTGTCAGCCATAGAAGAGGAATTAGGGAATATTAAATCCAAATCCACCACTTTACTGAGAGACAGTGTGCTTATAACTAAGAACATTAGGTTTAAAGATAAACGGATTTGGGTGGGTTTAAGTTGTCACTTTGAAACTCACTAGCTGTGCTCTAAGTTAATAATTAGTACCTGCTGTTGGGCTGCTATGAGCATTAAATAAATGAGATTATAAAATTATGACAACACAGGTAATGTTCAATAAATATTTACTATGAGTTCCAGAGAGAGAAAGAAGATTTTCTGAAGTCACATAGTTGGCCTGGAGCAGGATTAAGATGAGGCCACCATCAACTTCATATTCATGCCAATGCTCTTTCAACTCATTAAAACAATCAAACTATGGCTTATGAGTCAAATCTGGACTGCTGTCTGTTTTTGTAAATAAAGTTCTGTTAAAATACAGCCATATTCATTCATATATGTATTGTCTATGGTTGCTTCAGTACCAGGACAGCAGAGTTGATAAGTTAGAATCTGTAGAACCAAACATATTTACTAAATGGCCCTTTACAAACAAGTTTTCTGACCCCTATGATTAGGGCATTAGGCTACTTGTAGACAAAGCATTTCACATCTAGATCCCTCAGGGAAACTGAATAAGTTTTTATCATAATATTTTCTGTGGCTTCGGGGGTCTTTCTCAAAAGATAAAAATTGCCTGATAATATCTGATCTTTCTGGATCTTAGCTTTGGCAGTTTGAAACCAAAAGGAAAACAAAACACCTTCCATAGCAGAAGAGTAATCTGTTTCCACTAAAGAATACATCTCAGATACAGCAGAATGTCCAGAGCTACTTCTTCTCAATAAAATCTTGCACTCATTCTCCAAGCCCACGTGTGATTTGATTATTTTGGTACACCAAGGCAAGAAACCCCAGGATACAGAAATCATTCTGTCCCTGTGATAAGGAAGGGGGTTTAATTGAGCTGCTTACCACAGGCCACCTACAGATGGCAAGCTAACAGAGCACTTAACAACACACACACACTGGGGCTTCAGGAGCAGTAAACATTCACCCCTAGGCACTGCCGTGGGGTAAGAGCCCCACAACCTGCCCACCTGTATGCTGCCCCTGGAGGTTTGAGCAGGAGGGCACTGAAGAAGCGAGCCACACCCGCATCACACTCCCTGTGAAGGGAGCAGGGGAAACTTTCCTGTTTCACTACCTGGAAAAGTGCTCCTAATAGACATTTGGAAGAAATTGTGAATTTTTCTGGTAAAACATGATGATTTATAAAGGGGGCACATTGTTTATAAAAGATGACTGTAGTTGAAACTTTCAATTATACCCTTCTCCCCCACTCACCCACTCCTCCTCCGTTGTCATATTCTGCAGGGCTGATGGGCTGATTCCTCATGTTTGGTTACCCAGTCCATAAATATGCAGTCAACATATTTATATCTGTATGTCCACTAAGCTATAAGTTTTACACTGATGATATATCACTTACCATCCCTGTTGCAAACAGATGCTCAGTGCCATAAAGAAAAATCATCACTGAAACAAATGCTCTCTCAGCAAGGCAATTTACTTTCTGCAGAAATGGTACTACTTGACAGCAGTCCTGCCATGAGAGTGCAATGAACAAAGGAAAGGCAGGCATATTTATTCCTTATGCATTGGGTTCTTACTGCTGTGTCTAATTGCCATTGATTGGAGCTGGATCTCACAATCTAAACTAAAACCCAATTGGGTAACAACTTAAAACTTTTCTAAATAGGTAAAGGCAATGGAGAACAAAGGAAAAGAGGAAGTCCAAATAAGAAAGAGAGAGAAAGTTGCTTGCAAAAGGACTTAGAAAAGTAATAACATAAATATCTTGATTAAAGGGCATAGAATATACTTATTCCTTTATATCTAGCAGCTACATAGAAAAGGGCTTAACAAAGAGTTACTAGTGAAAAGCAAGAAGGCTTTGAAGAAAGTTAGTCTTTAAAGGAAACAATTATTTCTAACATTCATTATCATATTCTTTAAGAAGAAGGGAAACTTTGAACAGGAACTTTTTACTTTCTACAATCTCAATAAGAGACAATAGGAAGGTGTGGACATGGTGAAAAGTAGCGAAGAAATATCTGCCTTGGGTGCTATTAGCTTTGTGGTTGTCCTGGTCAGTACCACAAGTCTTGAGGTTATTAGTTTTGTTTTGTCAAACCTTTATTTGCAGCTACCTTGAAGTTGGCTGTAGAAGCCACAGAGTAATATCTTTTTCCTCTAGATTAAAATTGTCTCAGGCAGTAAAAATTTAGAGGTTCCATTTCAAGCAATTAAATTTAGTTTGCAAATTTGTTTTTCCATTTTAGGTTGACTAAATTTTAAAAATCACTTTTAAATAGCCTCTGAAAATTTCTACTGTTTAAGACTTACTCAATTAGATGGCCTAAAACTTTTAAAATTACATTTATAAACAATTTTCCTTTCAAGTATTTCAATTAGCTGATACAATGAATAAGCATTTTTTGAGTACTAATGAATTTTTATAAATTTAATAAAAAATGACAAACTTAAAATTCTCTTAGATATCACAATACTGATACATTGCAACATCTCAACTCAAAGGTGTCGGTGTAAACCAGTTGACTAATAATTTAAATGTATTTACAAAATTGTTGCTTCAATTAACCAAATTTCCTTGCATGTTATAAATATATGAAAAAACAAATATTCATGGGGACTATCTTCTTGTTCAGATAGAATTGACACACCAAAAGCTGCACATTTTTTAAATGTATAATTTCATAATTTTAGACATATGTATATGTATATGTGTAAAACCATCACCAGAATCAATATAATGAATATATTTATTGCCCAAAATTTTTCTATGCTTCTCTGTAAAGAATTCTCAAAACTCAATAATAAGATCACAACAGCAAACTGAAAAGCAGTAAAAGATATGGACAGAAATTTGACCCAAAATAAACAAATGGCAAATAAGCACATAAAAGATGCTCAACACCACTAGAAATTAGGAAAATGAAAATTACAACCACAATGAGATATTGTTACACACTTATTAGAATGTCTATAATCAGAAGACTAACTACACTGTGTGTTGAACAGAATGTGGAGGAACTGGACCTCTCATATAGGAATGGGTCAACTACTTCAGAAAAAAAACTGGGCAGTTTCTTTCATAGTTAAACATACACCTACTATTTAATCTAGCCATTCTATTCCTAGATATTTACACGGGAGAAACAAAAGCATATGTTCATATAAAAACTTGTACTAGAAAGATTAAAGCAGTTTTATTGTAATAATGAAATATGGGAACAAACTCAAATGTTTATCAACAGGTGAATGAACAAACACATTGCAATATATTCATGCAACAGAATACTATTCAGCAATAAAAGAAAAACTATTCATGCATGCAACAGTATAGGTGAATCTAAAAATAATTTTACTGAGTGGAAGAAATTAAACAAATAATTACATATTACATGATTGCAGTTATATTAAAGTTGTTAAATAAATTAAAATGCAGACCAGGCCTGAAAAAGTCCTGAGCAGACAAAGCAAAATGGGCCTTATAAGTGACCTTAACCTTGCTTGATTTGCAAACATAATTTAACAAGCTATTTCTTGTAAATATCTATATTAAGAAAACAACTTGTGCTCAACCAATCAAACTCAGCAACTAATTTATAATTATGTAACTTAGGACTTTCCAGTAACATAGACCAAACAAAGCAACTTTGCAACCGTAAACAATCAAAATTTTTTGAATTACTTTTGCATTTCCTCTATTAAAGCCTGTCCGTTATGTTTCTTCAACAGAGCCTCCAAACTGCTCTCAGTCTGGTGCTGTTCCATTCATGAATTCTTGCATGCTCAAATAAACTCTTTATAATTTTATTGTACCTCCGTTTATCTTTTAAACAAAATCAAGAAAATAAAAACTACTACATAGTGATGGAAAGTAGATAAGCAGTTGCCTGGCCAGAGAGATAGGAGAGGGAGAGATGAGTTTTTAAAAGGGGCATTCAAAAAGTTTACAAATTATGAATATGTTCATTGTTTTGATTGTGGTGAGGGCTTCACTGGTGTATACATATTTCAAAATGCATCAGATTTTTCACTTTAAAAATGTGCAGTTTATTGTGTGTCAGTTATACCTCAATGAAGCTGTTAAAAATTATTTTGACCCAGTATAAGTGTAAAAACCTTGAATTTTTAAGTCAGAGGACCAAAAAGATCTTTACTTTTTTTTTTTACTGTCAACAAATACTTATATAGACTAAAAGTGTTTTTAAAATTATTTTTGATTCGTGTCAAAATTTAGACTTTGTTTTATATAGTAGTATTCCTAGTAGTGTTCTCACGATTTACTTAATGCAATTTCCAGATGATTAAGAATATTTTTAAAAACCACAATATAGCAAAATAAAATATAATCAAGTCAATCAAAATGGTTGTGATGCATTTTTAACTTATCCAGAAAGTATAGCAGTACAATTTTATATTGATTTATTTTTCAAATTATCTAAATTATATTTAAGTAATTTTATTAAAAATTTATTTTATAGATGTAACAAAGTTCAATTGCATTGCATGTCAATAAAAATTCTATATTATTTTACAGTTATGTGTGTCTTTTACTGTTTACTAAAGAACTTAAATCCAAGATCTTAAATGTAATCAGGTATGCATGTCACAAATTCTCAATTTTGCATTCTCTAAGAATTGCACATACTATCACAGAGGAAAGCACACAATTACACCCTCTAAAATTAAGGTAAATTTTTAGATTTTCTTTGTAGTTTTTAAATATCAACTTTTGGAATTTAAAAGGCATTTATTATAACAGCTGATTTTGGAATAAATGCTTCAGAAAAAAATAATGTTTATAAAGAAAACTTTAAAAAAAAAAAAAAGAAAGCTTTTTAACCAAAGAAGAAGTGACAGACTCTGAATCTGTTTTCCCATAACACCACCCGCATCACAAAACTCTTTCTATTACAGTTTTAAGCCTATACGTTTTCTTTTCCCCGCATACTGTGTCTTGTTCTTACTAGCTCAAAGATCTTTTGGTGATATCCTTGGGTATTACTTCAAGGCAACACGTTTCTAAAGCACAGAAACTTGAAGAATAACACTTCTAGAACCTAATGCTATACTGAGTCAATTTAGTAACTGTGATGTTTTCCAGAGGAGAAAAATCTGACTGCTCTTGGGTAGTTTTGATTCTACAAACAATATATAGAAATGGCTGAGTTTTACTTAGACATTCATTCTACCCATGGCAAGTTCATTTGCCTGTTTGTTTTAAATGGGATGATATTTTCCCTTCATAGTCTGACAGAGGGACCAGGTTCTGTTCCTCTTATAAGGTGTAAAAATTTGGTCATTTGTTCTTGAGCAATTTTTGCAGATACGTGCAATCTCTCCTCAGTAAATGTAAGGGTAATCAAGGTCTCTCTTTTTGTTTTTTAATCTTGTCACAAATCATGTGACTCCATCTGACAAAGATGGGAACTTTCTAGATTTTTCCTTAGATATTTCAGAGTATTGTCATCCTAAGATAATGCATTTAGAAAAAAACTAGATTTTTAAGCATGTAAAATGAACTGAGCAGAGGAAGAGATTTTTCCTAAGCCTTTGGCTAAGTATCAATAAAGTGAATTTAAGCTACAAATGAATGAAAGGGTACATAATTCTTAGAAGAAAGAAGAAAAGGTAGGGAGGAAGGCAGAGGCTACACAAAAGGACTAACAGACTCAATTTATGATTCATATGTGCAACGACAAGGACTCATTGAACTGAAAACTGCTCAGCACTGAGCTTAGCCATGGCATTCCTGGAGAGCAAAGTGGAGATGAAGAAAAGGACTAAAGTAGGAGACGAGGAGCTCACCCTGCACGCATGTGGTCCTAGACCTTCTGTCCTCCCTGTCCTCAAGGACCACTTGCTTAGATTCTGCCCAAACTAGGCAAACCATTATGGAAAATATGACCATACTCTTCAATATTTTGTAAATATTATTTACAAAAGTACATTGAGAAAAGAAGAGCTGAAGCTGGAATCCAACAAACCCCAATTTCTTAGCACATGGAAACTACTAGCAGTAAAAATATATTTAAAGTACCACACAAACATATTAGAGTGAGCAAAATCTAAAACACTGACAACATGAAATGCTGATAGGATGCAGAGCATTGGGATCTATTGCTCATTGACTGTAGAAATGCAAAATAGTATAGCCACTTTGGAAGACAGTTTGACAGTTTCTTACAAAACTAAACATATTCTTACCACACAGCGATCATGTTCTTTGGTATTTATCAAAAGGAGTTGAAAACTTATGTCCACATAAAAACCTGCACACACATTTACAGTAGCTTTATTCACAGCTGCCAAAACTTGAAAGCAGCTCAGATTTCCTTCAAAGAATGAATAGATTTTTTTTAGTGTTATATCTATGTAATGGAATATTAGTGAATGATGAAATAAGCTACCAAACAACCAAAAATAAATTTAAAATGCATGGAGGAAACTTAAGGGCATTGCTAAGTGAAAAAAAAGTCAGTCAGAAAAAACTACATACTGTATGACTCCAAGAATAAGACATTCTGAAAGAGACAAATTATAAAAAGATCAGTGGTTGCCAGAAGGTGATAGCCAGGGTGGATGAATAGGTAGAGACCAGGGGATTTTCAGGGTAGTGAAACAAGTCTATATGATATTGTAACAATATAGATATTGTACCTTTGTCAAAACCTATAGAACTCTACAATACAAAAGAGTGAACTCGAATGTAAACTATAGTCATTAATTAATAATAATGTATCAACATTGGTTCATGAATTGTAACAAATGTACCTCAACAAGGCAAGTTGGTAATAACAGGGAACACCGTTCATAACATGGATGTAAACTATAGTCATTAATTAATAATAATGTATCAACATTGGTTCATAAATTGTAACAAATGTACCTCACCAAGGCAAGTTGGCAATAACAGGGAACACTGTTCATAACATGGAAACTCTGCTCCTATTCAATTTGATTGATTGATTGATTGATTTTGAGATGGAGTCTCATTCTCTTGCCTAGACTGGAGTGCAGTAGCACAGTCTCGATCAGCTCACTGCAACCTTTGCGCCCCTGGCTCAAGTGATTCTCCTGCCTCAGCCTTCCAGTAGCTGGGATTATAGGCGTGTACCACCACACCAGCTAATTTTTGTATTTGTAGAGATGGGGTTTTACCATGTTAGCCAGGTTGGTCTCGAGCTCCTGACCTCAAGTAATCTGCCCACTTCGGTCTCCCAAAGTGTTGGGATTACAGGCTGTAATCCACAGTGCCTGGCCTTATTTTTTTTCAAGTTTTATTAGTGTGTATTAAAATTCTATTTGTTTTCATTTTTATGCCAGAATCTTGATTCTAAAGGTCATTTAAACAAAATTTAAGCAGTTTTTCTAGACATTTAATATGAATTTTCTGTAAGTTAATTTTCAATTAGTAGTAGGTAATAGCTATTCTATGAAATTGTCATCTGGTCATTTGTTTATATTGAGCTATAAAATGTATAAATATTTTTTGTTTGTTTTGTTGTATTTAAGCTTTATTAAGATGTAATTGATACACAAGAAATTTTATCTATTAAATAGAAACATTTTTGGTGAGTTTTGGCATATGTGTACATTTGTGATACCATGACCATAATCAAAGTAATAAGCATATCCCTCACCTCCAAAAAAAAATTGTATTCTTTATGTCTGTGTACACGTGTGTATTTTATGGTCTACTCACTTAACATGAGATCTATCCTATTAACATATTTTAAAGGGCATAATTATTAACAATTGGCATTATACTGTACAGAAATCTCTAGAAATTATTTGTCTTGCATAACTGAAACCTTATACCCACTGAGTAACAAGTCCTAATTTTCTCTTCCTCCCAACTGCTGGCAACCACCCATCTATTCTCTGCTTCTATAAGTTTAACTGTTTTAGATACTTCGTGTAAGTGGAATCATGCAGTGTTTGCTTTCTGTGACTGGCTGTTTTACTTAGCATAATATCCTACAGGTTAATTAATACTGTCACAAATAGTAGAATTTTCTTTTTTAAAAAGGTTGAATAATAGTCTATATTTTGTATATACTACAATTTATCTATTAATCTTTTAATGGACATTTAAAGATGAATTAAAATGAGAACACAGCATTCCAAAACTTATGGGACAGAGCATAAACACTATTAAGAAGGAAAAAGAAAGATCTCAAGTAAAACAATCTAACTTTACACTTCAAATAACTAGAAAAATGATAAACTAAGTACAAAGTTAGCAGAAGGAAACATATACAGATTGGGGAATAAGTAAATGAAATAGAGGCTAGGAAATCAATAGGAAAAATCAACAAAACTGAACTGATTCTTTGCAAAGATAAACAAAGTCGACAAACATTTAGCTAGACTAAAAAAAGAGAAAATTTAAACAAATAAAATCAGAAATGAAAAAGGGACATTACAAATGATGCCACAAATACACAAAGATCATAAGAAAATACTGGAATCATTTATATGCCAACATATTGGATAAACCAGAAGAAATGGGTAAGTTGCTGGAAATATGTAGCTTGCAAAGACTGAGTCGTGAAGAAAAAGAAAATATCAACAGACTAATAATATGTAAGGAGAATGAATCAGTAACCATAAACCTCCTAACAAAGAAAAGACCGGGATCAGAAGATGGCTTCACTGGTAAATTCTACCAAACATTTAAAGAAGAATTAACATCAATCCTGAAACTCTTTCAAAGAATTAAAGAGGAAGAAACACTGGCAAACTCATTTAACAAAGCCAGCATTAACCTGATACTCAAGACAAACAAAGACACCACAAGAAAAGAAAGTTACAGGACAATATATCTGATTAATATAGATGCAGAAATTCTCAACAAAATATTAGCAAACTGAATTAAAAATTCAACAGCAAGCACATTAAAAGTATCACACATTATAATGAAGTGAGATTTATCTTTCATATACAAGGACGGTTCAACATATACAAATCAGTAAATGTGATGTACCACACTGACAGAATAAAAGATAAGATTTATATGATCATCTCAGTAGATGCAGAAAAAGCATTTGAGAGAAATCAACATCTTTTCATTAAAAAAAAAAACACTCAACAAGTTAGGTATAGAAAGAATGTAGCTCAACATAATAAAAGCTATATATGACAAACCCAGAGCTAGCATCATACTCAATGGTGAAAAACTGACTTTTTTTCTCTCTAAGATCCGTGAAAAGAGAAGAATGTCCACTCTTGCCACTTGTATTCAGCATAGTACTGGAAGTTTTAGCCAGAATGATTAGGTAAGAACAAGAAATAAAGATATCCAAATGAGAAAAGAAGTAAAATTATCTCTGTCCAGTTTTTCTGGAAATTTAAAACTGTTCTAAGCAATAAAGTCTATTAATTTAAACATAACTGTTGATGTAGAAACTACTTCTTTTTGAGCATTATATGAAAAAACTCTGTATAATTGTCACAAATATTTATATGTATTTTAGATCTCTTTATTGAAGTATGTATAACAGATATAGATTGATGATTTACGATAGATAGATAGATAGATAGATAGACAGATATAGGAACAACCCTAGGCTCCTCCTCCAAGAATTTCCATGTGTTCAGCAGGTGAGGAAATGTTTTATACCACTCAAGAAAGTTAAGTAAAATCTTACTGCCATAATTTAGGAGACTTTACTGGGACTATTTGAAGAGAGTGCTATTTTTTTCAGAAGGGAATTCACAGTTTGTCCAGCTGTGTGTTTAAGGAACATAGAAAGTCACAGTACCTATAGGGAAGAATAAAACACTGTTAACAATCTCTTTATTATTTAATACTTTAGAATTCTTTCTCTAACTATGGGCATGTACTGTTGTCTTATTTGTAGAACTGATTTCATCATTTCCCAGTATTCTGAAAGAGAGAAAGACTAGAACTAGGATCCAGGTAATCTGGATTCCTCACCACCACCACTATTACCAAGTTCATTTGTGAGCCTGGGAAACCACATTTCTCTTCCCCATTTTCCTAAACTTTATGTTAAAAACACAAATTGTGTTTTTTTGTTTTGTTTTTTTATTGTCTAGCTATCATTCTCAAACTGCAGTGCTCATTCTTTCAAGATTAGATTATAGTATGCAAGAGATCTACAAATCCATGAAGAAGCCTGGTGACTCTTTCTAAACAAAGCATCAGTTTTACTCAAACATTCAGGGGAAAAAATGTGTATAGAAATCAATATATGTATTTTATAGATTTTAACAAAACATTTTCCTAATTTTTTAATTAAATAAAATGTTTTCAGGGAAAGTTCATGTTCACAGTGGACCAACTCTACCCATTTCCTGTCTGGCAGAGAAACTATCTTTTTTACTTCTTGCTCTCTCCCCAGGTGTAGCACAGAAGATAGTGCTCCATAAATATTACTGCAAGCAGAAAGAAAAGAAGAAATTGTGCACAGGTCAGAAGAGGGTGACAAATTGAAGAAACCAAAACACATGTAGTACGGCTGCGTTAGGAAGTAAAAAGAGTGATAGTATGAAATATGTAAAAGCAAGATTATATAGAGTTTAGGAGTTAAAGAGTGACATATTTCTGGAAAATCCTACTGGATATGAACTACACTTCTAAGCTAGCTTATATTGAATTGGTATTTACTGGCCTTCCACTTCACTTTGTTCTTGCAACCTACCCATCTGACAAAGGGCTAATATCCAGAAACTACAAAAAACTTAAACAAATTTACAAGAAAAAAACAAACAACCACATAAAAAATGGGGCAAAGATATGAACAGACACTTTTCAAAAGAACACATTTATGAAGTCAACAAACATATGAAAAAAAAGCTCATTATCACTGATCATTAGAGAAATGCAAATCAAAACCACATTGAGATACCATCTCACACCAGTTAGAATGGCAATCATTAAAAAATCTGGAGACAACAGATGCTGGAGAGGATGCGGAGAAATAGAAATGTTTTTACGCTGTTGGTGGCAGTGTAAATTAGTTCAGCCATTGTGGAAGACAGTGTGGCAATTTCTCAAGGATCTAGATCCAGAAATATCATTTGACCCTGCAATCCCATTACTGGGTATATACCCAAAGGACTATAAATCATTCTATTATAAAGACACATGCACACATAAGTTCATTGTGGTACTGTTTAAAATAGCAAAGACTTGTAACCAAATGCCCATCAATGATAGACTGGATAAAGAAAACGTGGCACATATACACCATGGAGGACTATGCAGCCATGAAAAAGGATAAGTTCATGTCCTTTGCAGGGACATGGATGAATCTGGAAACCAACATTCTCAGCAAACTGACACAAGAACAGAAAACCAAACATCACATGTTCTCACTCTTAGGTGGGTGTTGAACAATGAGAACATATGGACACAGGGAGGGGAACATCACACACTGGGGTCTGTTGCGGGGCGAAGGGGGTAGGGGGAGGGATAGTAGGAGGTAGAGGGATTGAGGAGGGATAACATTGGGAGAAATACCTAATGTAGATGATGGGGGATGGAGGCAGCAAACCACCATGGCATGTATATACCTATAACATTCCTGCATGATCTGCACGTGTACCCTAGAACTTAAAGTAAAATTTTAAAAAAAGTTTCAACATCAGCAGATTCTTAAAAGTTTCACCTTCATCTTTATAATCAGAATCTTGAAATAGATCAAGTAGTCCTAATTTATCTGTCATTATAAGCAATTCTATGCTATTGTTTCCCTATTCTGTGAATAATAGAGAACCACTGAGGTCTTTAAGAAAAAATTTATAATCATCAATGCTGTATAAATGTTCCTTCAAATCTAGCCCAGCAGAATTTTCCAGTCTTCCCTCTGGTAACTGCTCCTCACTACAGCAACCTATACTCTCACTCACCAGACTTTTTTGTTTCCCTAAACGTGGTAAATTCTTACATGCTTCCTTGCTGTTGTCTGTGCTTACCTGTGATTGGGATGCCTTCACCTCGTGTGTCCACTTGATTAATTCCTGTTTAACTGTTTAAATGTCTTCTTTTCTTTGATGCCTTCTTTGACTTTTTGCTCTCACACTCACAAACCTGTGTGTTTTTTCTAATGTTGTATTAGTCATATGATATCTAGTAATTCAGTGGTAAAATGGTCAACCATTTTAGTGGTTGAGTTTATATAAGGGTCCCCTCCACTAGAATTAACTTCTTAAAATCTATTCCCTTTTTATTTTACATACCCAGTATATAAGATTCCAACTGTATATGACTTAATTATATATATTAGATAGAGATTAGCTAGAGAGCGAAGAGAGAGAGAGAGATTCAATATATGTTATACCCAATATCTTTCTAGTGGCTAGCAAAGAATGGATATAATGAATTTTTGTTAATGTTTGAATGTTCATGGCATTAATAAAAAAATTTTTGGATCATAAAGATCTTGATCTGCCATGCTAGGAAGTACAAAGTGCATTCTATAGGTAGCAGGGTGAGATTTAGGGTATTAAGATGTTTAAGAAAGGAAGAGACCCAATTTTTTTGATTTTCCTTGGAATATTCCTCTGACAATTCTGCTAAATATGGTCTAAAAGACAGGAGTAAATCTGGAGGCCCAGATGAAAAGTAATTAGACCAGATCACAGTCAATTAAACAGCCATAGAAATGGAAGGAATGGAAACAACAGCTATTTAGAAGGTACACTTAATAGGATTTAGTGACTAATGGACAAACAAGATGGGATGGTGAAAGATAAAAAGAATTAAGCCTTCTAAGGTTCTGGTATATGAGAATTAGTAGATGAAGATCCAAAACCACACTAAGAATATAAAAGGGCATGTTTTAGGGGTAAAGTCCTTATGAGTTTTGGACATACTGAATGAAAGATTTCTGAAGTAGAAAGATTTCTGAATTTATTAAGTTCAATACATTAAAATATTACAGGTGCTATACTGGAAAAGGGAATAAGTCAGGTTTTTGTCCACAATGAATTTAATATATGGCAAAAACCATGATATAGCCAACTACCTATGATATCTTATACTAAATGCTACTCTAACAGAACAAAGAGTAATAAAAATAAAAGGAGAAAACAATTGAATCAAATAAAATCTGATAAAACTTCATGCTTTAGATTAATTTAGTGCTGTACTTTAAAAAATAAATTGATTTTTGCAGGCAACAAAAGAGACTTGGCCTTTCTTCCAGAGGGATTACAATTGACCTATATCAGTTAGAGTTAGAGACAGGAAATGAAATAAAATTATAATCAGAAATATAATATAATCAGGTAAAGTATATAATTGGGAATTTCAGTGCTAGTTGGGGAAGAAGAAGAGAAAGAAGATAAGCACAAGCAAAAATATTTCCTATTTTTCTATGACCATTTTGTGGAAATTCAGAAAGTAAAACTCCATATCCTACATTTGGTATCCACAATTGAAATGAAATATTAAGAAATGTTGCCCCATTCATGGAGAAATTCAGCTAATATAATCCACTGGAAAACTTATGATGTTAGCATCAGAAATTAATCATTAGTTCTTACTGAACTCCCTTCACTTCTGGTCCAGTTCATTGCAATAACACAGGCATCTGGTGAGTTACTGCCCTCTTACATCACAATTCTTTCATTCTAATTGTAATAATTATTTTTTGAAAACAATTTCAATATGCATAACATTCTCAAGAAGATACACATTGAACACGAAGTTGAAAAAATGTTTTAATCTCATCTATCCTCCCTTATCATAATCTTACATTTAATTTATCTTTTTCCTTTTTCTTTATTTTATTTTATTTTTTATTTTACTAGAAATGGGACTTACTATGTTACCCAGGCTGGCCTCAAACTCCTAGGCTCAAGGGATCCCCCCACCTCAGCCTCTCAAATAGCAGGAACCACAAGCACGTGCTACTGTACTTGGCTCATTATTTTCACTTTTTTCTGATAATTTCAAAATGCAAGTGTATTTTGTGTTTTAAATCAATGCCATTTCCTCGTATCTGATTCAACCATAAAGGGCACTGAATTTTCCCTCTAACTGAGAAATTATGATACAATTGAAATTTGTAGTTTACTTTTTTTTCTTTTTCTTTTTCTTTCTTTCTTTTCTTTTTTTTTCTTTGAGACAGGATCTCACTCTGTCACCCAGGCTGGAGTGCAGGGTGTGTGAGATCATAGGTCACTGCAGCCTCAGCCTCCTTGGCTCTGGCAATCCTCCCACCTCAGCCTCCTGAATAGCTGGGACTACAGGCATGCATGACCATGCCCAGCAAATTTTTTTAAATACATTTTTTGTAGAGATGGTAGTCTCACTATGGCTGGTCCCGAACTCCTGGGCTCAAGCAATCTTCCCACCTCAACCTCCCAAAGTGCTGGAATTACAGGAATGAACTGCTGTACCCAACTGTTCATTAATTTTCTAGTAAAACAAGGTCTGATTGATCATTCATAATGTAATCTGCTCAAATAAGGAAACAAAAAGAAAAGAGCATGAGGGATAAGTGTGTCATCTGCCCTTCTATCTCATTTGTGCAACCCCTCAAGGTGTGCACCCTGATCACATGGGTGATACTTTAAGTTTATACTGCCCAAGTTCTGGGGCCAGTCTGGTCCTGGTCAAGAGAATTAAAATGCTTAATGCTCACCTCCTCCAACCTTGGCATCCTCCCTAGTAGAGCATACTATAAAGAGAGACTGAGCCTCCTGTTCAGGCTCTGTCATGGGCTGGCTCTCCATGAAACTTAACGACAGTGATTTTCTGCCTCTGGATTTTAGTTAGTTCCTCTCTAGAGGGATTGGACTACATAGCCTCCCAGTCTCTTCGACTTCTGAACTCCAGTGATTCTAGTGGTTAAGAGCAGAGATGCTGCAATGGATTCAACCCTCACCTTTGCTACTTACTGCATATATGATGATGGGCAAGTTATTTAACATCTCTGTACTTGCTTTCCTCGCCCTTAAAGTGCGGATAACAATAGCACCTGCTTTACAGGATTACTTTGTAAGTTAATTGACTTAATGCATACACAGCTGTTAACACAGTGGCTGGTAGATAGTAATTACTCAATAAATGTTAACCATTAATATTATAATTACCTATCTTCCAGGGTCATGTCCCTGAATCTTAATTCATGTGGATTAGTCCTACTTGCTGAAGCCATCGACAAACCTGACTATATAATTACATAGTGTATGTAGCAAGATCCATTTACACATTTCATAGCTGTCTTTAACCTACTCCTGGGCCCTCCTAGATTGTCTGTCTGCTTCTTACAGATATATCAAGTCTCAAAATCCCTACCCTTTCTCCTTTACCTCCTCCTTCTGGGCACATTTGCTTTGGTTCTAATACAACTCTATGAATTTGTATTAGAATTCATCCACTGGGCTCCTTGTAAAGACTTCTACCACAAATTTACATGGCATGGCTTTGCTTAGAAACAGAGTCTAGCTGCAAAGCAGAACTGCCTACTGCAGACTGAAAGCCTGAGGTTTCATTCCATCTTCTCTGAACCATGCATTCCCATTCAGTGTTTTGCATTGCAGCTCCATGCTCATCAACCACCCACTGCTTTCTGATGTTGTGCCATCACCTTTAGCTCACCTCATTCTCTGTGCCATGGGAATCTTCCAATCAGCTCTTGTGAGTACTCTCGGTAGGGCTGGTCTCCATTACCCACTAAATCCCTGAATTTCTATTGCAAAATATTTCCAAAGGCTGCTTTCCTCTGAGATTATTATAATTAGACTATTATTAGAGTTAGACTATGAGTAAGAATTCCTAGGGCTTAATCCAAGGGAGGAAATGAAATGAACATGGGAATGGAGAAGCAAAGACGTAGGTGAAAGGCGTTTGCTCTTGACACTGTATTAAATGTAAAAGACTTGGTCTTCAACAACCTCCTAAGCTTCTTGGGAAGACAAGATGTATACAAAAGAAAACCAAAAACATCATTCAATTTTTGGGCAATAAGTGGCACAAAAATACAGGAAAGAATATATCAACTAAAATTGAAATTTCTGGGCAAGGCATTTAGTAGAAGAGGCTATTTGAACTCAATCAGGAAACAACTGGCAATGTTTGGAGACCTTTTTAGTTGTCAAAGCTGGGGGGGTGACTTCCACAGGCATTCAGTGGGTAGAGGCCAGAAATGCTGCTAAATATACTGCAATGCACAGGAAAGCTTCCCCCTCACTCCGCCCCAACAAAGAATTATTTGGCCAAGAATTAGAACAGTGCCAACACTGAGAAATCCTGTTTAAAAAAATGATAGGAATTTAAGAGACCCTGGGAAGGTTATTTTAACCCTTGGATGCTGCTAATCCATTTGTAAAATGGAGTCATAAGCTAGTAGTATCTCCTTCACAGCATTTATGACAAGATTAAATAAGATGATGGTTAAACACTTATCATAAAATATGTGCTCAATAAATCTATAAAAATATTTATTTTTTTCAAAAGTGGGAAATCGAAAGGACAAAAACTGAATTCATAATAAAAACAATTCAGCTGTTTGGAAGTAACCATCTTTGGGCCACTTAATGGAGAACGTGTAACCCCAGCTCTCACCTCCCTGCCAGACTCCTACCACCTGTTAAACTGCCTGACACTTTCATTTGAATATCTCATTGTTATTCCAGACTCAACCCATATAAAATAGAATTCGTAATTCCCCCTTCTAACTTGCCTCCATTGTTTCTGGCAAAGACACTTTCCCTTAATCACTGAACAAAAAAGGACAATAAATACAGTTCAGGAAAAATGTCTTTCTTATCCCCATCTGCCACTAACATGCCATATGCCATGCAGCATTCGTAGCCCTATTCCTCTTCCTGACCTTAATCTCCCCCAGCTGTAATGGACATTACATGGTATGATCTAAAAGGCCTCTTCCAAAACTAATATTCTACTATTTATGATGACTCTCTCTCTCCCTCCCTCCCTTTCTCTGTCTCTTTTCCTCTCTCTCTCCCTGCCCTATGTATCATGTCAACAAATAATGGCAATTCTTGTCTAGAAACAGTTCACATTTGCTGACTTTTTCTTATTTTTAGTGGTAACACTGAAGCAGCTACTCAACAGCCTTTAAGGAATATTGCAATGGTCCCTTAACTGGCCTTTCCATATCTAGCATTTCTCTTTTAATCTACTCTACATGCCACATTCATCTTATTAACACATTTCTTTTATATACCACCGCTGCTCAGAGTTATTCAACTGCAAGTTGAAAGAGACTCACTGCAAGTCTCTTTCACTAAAACTCATCTGCTGATAACCAAGGCCCTCAATGATCAAACCCCCCTTTCTAATTCCTTCTCCCCATGGCTTTTCTCCATATAATATGCTATCAACTAGTTCAAATATGCTGTAATCATTACCAGCACTCTGTCATGACACATTCATTCCTGCTTCTGTTCCTTACACTGTTATGCCTTCTGAAATGCTTTTATGCATGTCTAACCATTCCACTAGTCATTCAAGTAGCATTACTGGAGGGCCTACCCAGACATAGTCAGACATAGTTGGGATGTCAGGCACTATGATGAACAAAAAACAGCATGGTCTCTGCCTTTACAGAGCTTATAGTCTAAAGGGAGAGACTGACTTTTATCAAGTAGTCATATAAACAAATGAGAAATTAAAACTGTGTTGATTCCTACAACTAAGAGGCACATAATGCTGTAAGAGAATAATGTTGAATTTGACATAGGTGGACGGCAAGGGAGGCGAGGGAAGTTCTAGCAGAAGGACAATTGAGCTAACATCTGAACTACGAGCTAACTGGTCTAGGAGAGGTAAGAAGCCCACTGTGAGCAAGCACTACAGGATCTAAAGCAAAGGGAGCTTCCTTCTTACATATCTATGAATCAAAAATAAAAAATGTTTAGAACTGTATATAACTATCCTAAGTATTTTCCATATATTCACTCAACTCTATGAGGTAGATACTGTAATTATTCTTATATTAGAAATGAGGGAGCTGAAGTATATGAAGTTTAAGTAACTTTCTCAAACTTGTTAATTAAAGTGATGCATCCATTCTGAAAATTACTTAGACATCACACAGCAAAGAAATGTAAGGTGTCAATATTTGACCTGATGCAATAACTGTATGGAATATTTATGGACAAATGTATTCAAAAAGTGTTAGCATTCAGATTGTTTCTGATTTATTTCACTGTTATAAACGTGAATATTGAAATCACAGAGTGAAAACTTGGAAATAGTAATCAAGAAATTGTTAAATAAGTATTGTCTGTCTGTATGACAAAGTATCATTCAGCCTTTCAAAATGATATGGGTAACGCATCTTGGACTAACATAAGAAAAAGTTCCAAAATATTGTTGAAAATTGTAATAGACAAAAATAATCTGGTTATATATAGAATATGATTTCAACTTTGTTTTGAAAAAGTACTCAGTAAATATTTAAATGCAGCTGCAAAGACAGGCAATAACATCCTTGACTAGGTGAAGATAGATACATTATAAATAAGGAGATGGTAAATCTTCTTTAAATGAACAGCTAAAATGTTGATTTAAGAACACAGAGAGAACTCTGTTTAAAACAAGAATAGAGATTTACATTTATTATATTATTGTCTTCATGAAATAGTTCAGAGTTTACAAATTGAAAGAATCTCAACTCTGTTGCATTACACTTAAATCTCATTAAAATGAATCACACCCTCGAGGCTTCCTCAGAATTATAGGAACAAAACTTAACTAAATCTGAGCCACTTGGCCAGCCAGTGCTACTGCTACTGCTCTTCAGGTTTGGCTGGTCTCCTTGACCCCATGGGGCTAGGTCCAGATGACCCTTTTGAACTCAGGAAGTCAGATTTAGGTGTCCTATTGACTCCTTGAAGTATAAGAGTTTACTTCTGGTCCACCCAAAAGACACCCTCAACTACAGCCAACTACAAATGCTCCAAACTCTATCTGCCTCACCTGAGCCTATTTGGTCCCTTGAGTTTTGAAAACTAGCTACTGTCAACCTTATTTCTCTTCTCTTATTCAGGGCCAGAATGCAATCCCTATTCCTCAGATGATCCTCATTTGAGATTGGAGACGGGACTGTATTATCACAATACTAACAGAGGCTGCCCTCCCTCAGACCCTAAGCCAGGACATCAAGAGCCAGCAAGACAAGCTCAAAGGAGCTACTGAAGGAACACTAATTCTCTGCTTTCCCAGGCCCACCCTCATGATGGATGGAGGCCAGGTAATTTGATTCAGTTACCTGCGTGTCTCCATGTTCTCATCTGAAAAATAGGTATCATAAAAATACTACTTAACCCATTTAAAAGGTTCCATTAAAAAGCTTTTAACACATAGGTACCAAGTCCATAAATGTTAATCACTATTGCTAATGGCATCATGATGATGATGGTGAAAGAGAAGAAGAACAAAAAGAGGAGGAGAAGCAGGAGGAGGAGAAGGAAGAAGAGGAAGATTACCAAGAGGGGTTAGCCAATTCCTAGTCAGTCAGAAATTTAGCCAGACTATAAACTCCAGGCTGTCTGTTTTTACTTATTATTTGTTTTCTCTTCAGTTACCAGTGCAGTGAATGGCATATAGTTGGCACTGGAGAAATACTGATAAATAAATGAATAGCTCTTGCAATTACCTTTCAGCTCCCCATAATTTGGGCATCCCTGGGGGAGCAGTAATCCTTCCCATTCATGAGGAAAGAGCCTTCCATTACTGAGAGGAACATTCAGATCCTTTAGCCACCTCTAGAACCAGTAACTAGGTACACTCTTTGTCAAGTAGCTGCCACTTTTCCTTAATTTTTATATGACACAAGGCAGAACTAAGATTTAAACTGACTGCTTGTGAAGATCACTGTCTGAAATCAATCCCTTGGTTTGGACAAAACCAGGTAGTATTGTTAGAGCTAGAACTGTGAAGTGCAGACACATCCTGCCAGACATTTGTTGGCAGGGGAGGAATTAAATAAATTGCTATGATCCAAGAAGCCACTCCCTGTAACAACCATCTGAGAAGCCCCGCAGCTTCTCTCTACAGGATGAGCCTCATTAAACTCCATGAAGCAATAGTCAAAGATTCAAGCAATCAAAACCTTAGGTTTTTACAACAGAGTGCAAGGAAGGGATTGTACGTGGGTGAAGAAAGCTGTTTCCAAAACTGCCCTCCTAGGCCACCGCCTTCTTCCCTAGTTCTCATCTCATCTGTCTCAGAGTAAGGTGAGAATTAGAACACAGACTGGTCTTCTTGTCCCCAGACTGGAGATCTCAGAAACTGTTTCTATTCCCTCGTACCCAGAGGACAAGCAATATCACCTCTTTAGCAGCCCTAGTTGCCTAATTTTCCATGTTGTTTGTTTTTTCTATGGAAACAGATTATTTTATTGTACTTTAAGTTCTGGGGTACATGTGAAGATCTTACAGGATTGTTGCATAGGTATACACATGCCATGGTGGTTCGCTGCCTCCATCCCCCCGTCACCTACATCAGGCATTTCTCCCAATGTTATCCCACCCCAACCTCCCTGCCTCCCCCTGCTGTCCCTCCCCTAGTCCCCCACCCCCCAACAGACCCCAAAGTGTGATGTTCCTCTCTCTGTGCCTACGTGTTCTCATTGTTCAACACCCACCTATGAGTAAGAACATGTAGTGTTGGTTTTCTGTTCTTGGGTCAGTTTGCTGAGAATGATGGTTTCCAGATTCATCCATGTCCCTACAAAGGACATGAACTCATCCTTTTTAATGGCTGCATAGTATTTGCTGCAATTATCCTTAAGAAGAAATCTGACCTATTGATTTTCATTTCCTACTCTGTTGAGGCAGTTGATAAGAATCTCTTAGGCAGCTTATTAAACATTCAAATTTCTAAGCCCAAAACCCAGATATTACGAACTAATAGTGTTTAGATAAAGCCCAGATAGCTCTTTCTTTCTTTCTTTCTTTCCTTTCTTCTTTTCTTTCCTCTTTCTTTTTAAAATTATCTTCCCCCACAGAAGATAAAAGATTCTGATGCTCTTCTGCCAGGGTTGAAATTTCACAAATTCTCCAAATTCTTCCAATCTTCAGTCTAACACTTGAATCTTCTCTATAATATTCTCTATAAGCAAACGACCATCAAATGTATGTTTGAGAATTACTAGTGATAGAAGACTTAATTTCTAGAACAAAATCGTCTTTTTAGATAGTTATCTAATTCAGTATAATTTTAGCCTTTTGTTCTAACTTTAATCTCCTTGGGACCTTGAAAAATAAATATAATCCCTCTTTCACATTCCAAGTTTCTTTTTTTGACATGGCTTTTTGTATGAGGATCAAAGGATTATGTGTAATTTGACCTTTTCCAAATTATGTTTCAGAGAACCATGTTTTAAGATGTGTTCCATGAAAAGTGTAGTCTGTTGGCAAATAAATGTGCTGCTTGCCAAGAACATAGGCTACATTCAGTGGTAGCAAGTCCATGTTGTACAAAAAAAAAGAAGATGGTAGTCACCCTCACACATGCATTAGAAGGGATTTCAACATTGGATGAAATAATTGACTGTATCACTAAATTATGCTCTCTGGTCCCTTCAGTATTGATATTTTTATTAAAAGAATCTCATAATCTCTTCTTGTTCACATGATGTACTCCCATTTGAAACCTCATAGAAAAGTAGGGAAAAGTGACCATCCTATATTTAATCCATCCCTAGTCATCAAGGGTCAGCCCTAGGTCACACCCAGTCAGGAGGTTTTGCCAATTAGTCATTATCTTGAGGGAAGGGCTGGGTCTGTCTACTCCCAATATAATTCATTTACTTCTCATCAGTGGCAACAGAAGGAAAGATTTCACCCTTCACTTAGTAAAGGCTCAGCAAATTTCAGACAAAGAGAATCAGAAGTCAAAGAGATCCACACCTACCCTTTTCCAGACACCTGGGAATCTGCCCTAATTTTGTTTTATACATTGTATAAGCCTTTTGGTAGCCTTAATGAAATAGTTTCAAATTTTATACATGATATCTCAACCTGTTACATCAACCATTTCTAATTTCTCATAACTATTCCAGTCCTATTGCAATTGCTTACATATTTTACATAGTTGCCATCATCACAGTGCATAATTTCGTTATGTATTTCATATGTATTGTATATATCTCCTATATGCTTGTGTTATTCATATTTATAATAAAATATATATCCAGAGGGTTCACCCTAAGATCCTTAATATTTCCACAACTTTGTAATTTAAGGTGACTGTAAATTTATGATTCAGTGTGAAAATAAACTCTTACACAGAAATTTTTGTTGTGGTCGTCCTCAATCATGTTCTTAGTGAGGAATTTTATAAGTCAGATTGCTGACACAATAAGGTATATTTTAGCAATAATTAAGAGAAAATTTATATTTTATGATGCTGTACTGATTTATAATGATACCAACAGGTGTTAGAATTAGAATCAGATAGTATATTATTCCACCCGTTTCATTACAAATTTAACAACATTATGTAGTATAATATTTCTTCTACATTTGTCTATATATACATTGCTTTTACAAAACTTTTAGAAAGCATGTGTCATAAATTTTCTTCAAACAACACAAAATTATCCATGCAGGAAAAAAAAATCCTTAAATAAGTCTTAAAAATATTTCTTCAAATAACATAGAAAATTGTATAATATAAATTAGACCTTATGGTAGGAGGAATTCTAAGATGTTCCCCATATTCTCTATTGCAAGTGCCCTTTATAGTCTCCTCCTCTTGAGTGTAGCAGGTCCTATAAGAGCATACCCCACCAAGATGAGGTTATATTATATGACAGAGGTAAAGTAATTTTGCAGGTATAGTTAGAGTCCTTCATGTATTGAAAAAGTTTATGAAAAGGATGATTACCCTGGTAGGTAATCTAATCAAGTAAGTCCTAGAACAAGGGTCTAGAGTTTAGAGACAGAAGAGCCAGAAAGATTCAGGGCAGTAGCAGACACACTCCTGCAGATCATGAAGAAGCATACTGCCATCTTTTGAAGAGGGCCACCTCTCAGGAAATACCAGGTAATCTGAAGCAGAAGGGCCAGTTACAGAGTTATAAAAAACAATTTTCTCAACAACCAGTGACCTTGGAGAAGACCGAGAGCCTCAGATGAGATTATAGCATCAACTGACGTCTTGGTTTCAGCCTGGTAACACCATAAACTTAGTATCAAGATAATCTGTCCTGGACTCCTGACCCATAAGAATAGAGTGATATTAATGGTAAAATAATCTGATGATGACCAAAGAAACCAACTAACATTAAAGAGAAAAAATAAAATAAAACATCAAATGCAAATGTAAGGAGTTTTTTTTTTTTTTGAGAGTCACCAGGCACCAGGCTGAAGTGCAGTGGCACGATCTTGGCTCACTGCAACCTCCATCTCCCAGGTTCAAGCAATTCTCCTGTCTCGGCCTCCCGAGTAGCTAGGACTACAGGAGTGCGCCATCATACGCAGCTAATTTTTGTATTTTAGTAGAGACAAGGTTTCACTGTGTTGGTCAGGATGGTCTCGATTTCCTGACCTCGTGATCCTCCCACCTCGGCCTCCCAAAGTGCTCAGATTATAGGCTTGAGTCACCGCACCTGGCCTGCATGTTTTATATTAATACAATAAAATGAATCTATTGCAGGTGAAACAGAAGTTCTGACAAAAGCAAAATAAAAATATTCATAATAATTAAAGATTACGTTTTTTTATACCAGAATTTATAGAATCTCATTTTAAAAATTACTTAGAGCAAGAAATAAAGCTATTCCAAAAGAAAATAAAGAGAAGAAAAGCCATTATATAAAAGCTGTTATACTATATGCATAGAATACAAATGCACATAGAAATTATATGCACATTTATATTAATCAAGTCCAGTTATTAGTAATATAAACCAAATCAAGAAATCTAGTCAAGAAAAAAGCAGTAGCATAAACTTCATGTTATTTTTGAGACATTATACTTATAAAATGGTCATTTAAAAGAGTATGAGTTTTGAAGCATGGATAACTTTATATCAAAAACTCCAAAATATCAAAAATATAACGCAGAAAAAAAGTTGAATTACTCCTCTCTAAAAGTAATAATCATAAATATCATGTAAATTAATCTAGATGATTATCTTTTATTTTTTATATTTTTATGATAAGAACAATAGCCATATTTAGAATATATGTTCTTTTTGATGCTACAAAAAGAATATTCATTATCCCTTCATGTGTGTACATACACATACATGAATATATATACCTATATTCATATATTTGTGTGTGTATATGTATATACATACATATATCTATTCTTGGTACTAGTGGAAGAAGTAAGGATACTCCGACATTCTCAATGTATTATTAGTAAGGATCCTCACCTCTTCCGTAAAGCATATTTTGATAGTGGGTCATACAGATTTTTGTAGGTTACAATACACTTTACATGGTCTATAATTAAAAGCTTTCTTTATTTATTCTTTGTGTAAAAGTCTATCTTTGCATCATGGATCTATGGCTGGAGGACAGGTCAGACAGTGGCTTCATTTTTGCATTCATTTTTTTTCCTAAACTATCCCTAAAGAGTAGTACCATAAAGATCATACACTTAGGCATAAGACAGACCAAAGTTGCTGAACTTCTCTCAGCTCAATTTTCACGGTTGTAAAATAAAGTTAAACATACCATTTTGTTTGTTTTGCCTGGACACTTAGGAAAGATAAGGACCGCATCTGGATTAATAAATAAGGACCACATCTGGATTCATAACTGGGAAATAAGAGGAGATAAACAGTTGGCAGACTCATTTCTACTTCCCAAAGCCCAAATCTGGAGTTTTAAAATTATATGCCACTGTTACAGAAAATTAAAAGGTAGATAGTTTCATCAGGATTTTGGTTAAGTCAGATTTGCCTTAACTATTTTCATTACTAATGAATTATTCTTTTACTTTTTCCTTATTTTGAATTGTTTTAAGAGGGGGTAGTTCACACACACTCACAATTCACTCCTCACCATTTAAAGAATAAGTCATTCATGCTAAGCTAATAGCTGATATGGGGGAGCTTACCTAGCAGTTAATAGCTGATGTGGTATATAACCGAAAGGCTAACAAAATAGGCAAGTGCCCTGGTTCTGAACTGCCTGGGCTTGACGCCTAGAACATCTACTTATCAACTCCGTGAACTTGGGCAAATTCACTAACTCCTCTCGGCATCATATATAAAATACAAAATATAATAGTAGCTACTCACATAGATGTTATAAGTATTATATAAATTAACATATATAATCACTTAGGGTAGAGGTTGACACATAGTTCATGTTCAATATGTGGTAGCTATGATTATTGCATAAGCAGTTTTTGAATGTATGTAGTGGCTCACGCCAGTCATCCTAGCACTTTGGGAGGCCAAGATGGAAGGATCACTTTAAGCCAGGAGTTTGAGATCAGCCTAGTCAACATACTGAGACCTTCATCTCTAAAACTCAATAAATAAATACATAAAAGTAAAATAATGAATGTATGTTGAATAAAAATGTCCATAGTTAAGTATAGTCTACATATTTCAAGCTTCACCAGGATGTGACTACGAAGTGAGGTTATACTTCTTCTTATAACCAAATTGTAAAGGACTAATTATTCTCCGGTCAAAAATCAGCCAGCCTTTACAGGTTTCTTCGGGTATTTCTGAGACTTCCCCTGCTACTGCTATTTATATAGTTAGGAAATAGATCCTGTGGTCCTTTCACCCTCAATACTTTATCATGCCAAAGTCTCTATTTCCAAAGACCCAAGGAAATCATTCTTTGGTTGGACACAGTTATTGTCCAAAGATCACCAATGCCATTCATTTATGGCATCAGCTGGAGAAGGTGGATTCCTTAAACTGGTTTGTCTTTGCTACTCAAAATATCCCTGAACAAAGGCTTTTCTTTTTGACTAGAATTTACTGAAGCTTTGTGGATAATGAAAGGAAGATGCAGTAAATACTGAGAATAACTTTAAAAGGCTCTTTGCATGGCAGACTCTGCTTAATTTGAGGATCATCTACAATGCCATCTCCTCAGACAGGCCTTCCCAGATCACCTTCCCATAACAAGAACAGAGTTCTTGTTCATCTCTGAGTCTTCAGTGCTTGGAATAGGGTTTGTCTCATAGTAGAAAAACAATATGCATATGTTATATTAATTAATGCACAGAACCAGATCTGCCTTAGAATGCAGCATGATTGTTTCTTTGCTGTGCAGAGGCTCCTAAGTTTAATTAGATCCCATTTGTCCATTTTGGCTTTTGTTGCCACTGCTTTTGGTGTTTTAGTCATGAAGTCCTTGCCTATGTCTATGTCCTGAATGGTTTTGCCTAGATTTTCTTCTAGGGTTTATTATGGTGTTAGGTCTTATGTTTAAATCTTTAATCCACCTGGAGTTAATTTTTGTATAAGGTGTACTGAATGGATCAAGTTTCAGCTTTCTGCACATGACTAGCCAGTTTTCCCAAAATCATTTATTTATCCTGGGGTTTTTTGGTTGGTAGGCTAGTAATTACTGCCTTAATTTCAGAACTAGTTATTGATCTATTCAGGGATTCAACTTCATCCTGGTTTAGTCTTGGGAGGGTGTATGTGTCCAGGAATTTACCCATTTCTTCTAGATTTTCTAGTTTATTTGTGTAGAGGTGATTATAGTATTCTCTGATGGTAGTTTGTATTTCTGTGGTGATATCTTCTTTATCATTTTTTATTGTGTCTATTTGATTCTTCGCTCTTTTCTTCTTTATTAGTCTGGCTAGCAGTGTATCTATTTGTTAATCTTTCCAAAAAACCAGCTCCTGGATTTATTGATTTTTTTGAAGGGTATTTTGTGTCTCTATCTCCTTCAGTTCTGCTCTGATCTTAGTTATTTCTTGTCTTCTGCTAACTTTTGAATTTGTTTGATCTTGCTCCCCTTGCCCTTTTATTTTTGGTGATAGGGTGTCAATTTTAGATTTTTCCCCATTTCTCATATGGGCATTTAGTGCTATAAATTTCCCTCTAGACACTGCTTTAAATGTGTCCCAGAGATACTGGTACATTCTGTCTTCGTTCTCATTGGTTCGGAGAACATCTTTCTTTCTGCCTTGATTTCATTATTTATCCATTAGTCATTCAGGAGCAGGTTGCTTAGTTTCCATGTAGTTGTGTGGTTTTGAGTGAGTTTCTTAATCCTGAGTTCTAATTTGATTGCCCTGTCGTCTGAGAGACTGGTTGTTATGATTTCTGTTCTTTTGCACTTGCTGAGGAGTGATTTACTTCCAATTATATGGTCAATTTTAGACTAAGTACAATGTGGCGCTGAGAAGAATGTATATTCTGTGGATTTGGGGTGGAGAGTTCTGTAAATGTCTATTAGGTTTGCTTGGTCCAGATCTGCATTCAAGCCCTGGATATCCTTGTTAATTTTCTGTCTCGTTGATCTGTCTAATATTGACAGTAGGGTGTTAAAGTCTCCCACTATTATTGTGTGGGAGTCTAAGTCTCTCTGTAGGTCATTAAGAAGTTGCTTTATGTATCTGCGTGCTCCTGTATTGGGTGCATATATATTTAGGACAGTTAGCTCTTCTTGTTGCACTGATCCTTTTACCATTATGTAATGCCCTTCTTTGTCTCTTTTGATCTTTGTTGGTTTAAAGTCCATTTTATCAGAGACTAGGATTGCAATCCCTGCTTTTTTTTCTCTCCATTTTCTTGGTAAATCTTCCTCCATCCCTTTATTTTGAGTCTATGTGTGTCTTTGCACGTGAGATGGGTCTCCTGAATACAGCACTTAATTAATGGAAAACTCAAAATTAAAATTTTGTGAAGAAATCATTCTAAATCGAGGTTTACAATGTGTGTCCAAGAGACTACACATTATTTTTTTCTTGACTCCTTATATCTCTCACTCTTGAGTCAATCAATTCCCATCATTACTAAATATTACAAATTATTTACTGCACTTATAAGAATCTTTCAAAATACCACTCAGCAATAAATGCACCATTTAACCCATTAGAGTACTAATGCCTTCCATTAACAAATTTAATGACTAAGAAAATAGTTTCCCCATGCATAGTTCACATTATTCTGTAAGGGAGAAAAATTATAATAGTGTTTCTATTGTTTCATCTGGTGTCATCAGGAGAAAGCTTCATTCAAAACGATCTTGTCTAACCAAGTCAGCCTGCCTAGGACTTCTCAGCCTTCAGGAATGTGAGGATGATAGCACATTCCCACCTAATTTTTCACAGCCAAAGTGGATGAAACAGCCATTCAGCTGTTTCGGTGCTTAGGCTTTAAACTCTAGTTTCTATATATGTTCATTTGACAGAAAACAGTACCATTTAATTAAATAAGTAAATATCACAATTTTTAATTAACTGTAATTGTGGGAAAATCATTCAATTTACAAGCAGAATTTGCTTTTGATTTGAAGAAAACCACCATAGTAAGACCTGCCATAATATGCAACTCTAGTTGGCACCATTCATATTGCAGTCCATGTGCACAGTGCCCCCGGCAAGCATGCAGTGCTATATAGTCCTGTATGTCACGCCAGGATTAAAATCAAGCTCCTGAACGTAATGCTCTACCACTTGCTTAGCTGGGGAGTACAGCACAGTTGCAAAAATATTAACTAGCATCTTCATAAACAATTAGAAATATTAAAATAATTAATTTTATTTTGAATTTCTTGCTTAGGATAAAGTATGCTAACTAAATAGATTTAAAAGAGAAGCCTGGTGATTAAGTTTACCAGAAATATAAAATCAAAAGAAATACTATTTAAGTAGGCTCGGAAGAATCATAAGAATAACCCAAATAGGGAAGAGTGTAGAAGGCTGGCTGAGTTTAAATGGGCACAGTGATACTAGTGCCTTACTTGTTAACATCATATCATGAAGCATATTTATGTTCTGTGGGTTTAGAGTACAACAGATATAGAAGCAGCAATATCACACGTGCTTTCTACAGAGAAATGCAGATTCAAATTTTATATTTAAAAGGATATATATCCTAAAGGAATCCCTTCACTGTTGTGTCTTCTAAGCAAAGCTTCTATAGTCCAAGTTTCATGAAATTGGTGTGCACCTTAAAACAAACCTTAATGTGAACTTCAAATCTTCTCTTTTTGTTTCCTTAAAAATAATTCAGAATTGTCTTAGTAATAATACCTACTTACAGTTATTGAGGGCATACAATGTGCCAGGCCCAGTGCTAATAATGTTACGTTGATTACCTAATCTAATCCTCTCAGACACTTTAAGAGTTAACAAAATTATTATTCCGTTTTACAGGTGTAGAAACTGAGACACAAAAACATTATTTATCTTGCCACAGGTCACACAAACTAGTTAAGAAATAAAGCTGGGTTAAAACAAGGCGGTCTACACTCTAATGCCAATGTTCTTAAATGAATTAATATTTTAATAAAAGATTAATTATAGAATCATTCCTAAGAACTGACCCCTCCAAACTAAGCTACTTAAATAGTCTTTGAAAACAGGCAATACTTGAGCCTTTGAGTTCTCTCCACATCACTGTCTCTTTCTGAAACTTGATTTTCATGAACTACTTATAAGAATACTTCCATAATTCAAATTCTAATTTTAGGTCACCTTTCCTCATGAAACTCAGAAGTATTTTTCTTGACTTTTTTTCTTCAGTTTCTTATTGCATGCCGCCTTGGGTTGTAGTTATTTTGGGACAGACATCAGAGCCCTCTCTCTTCTTCTAGTGTCAAGAACTGTCATTAGTGAAGCAGTCATTTTATGACTATTTGTGGAGCAAAGAAAATAGAATGTAGAACAGAAACAGAAAAGCAGTTGTGTCTCTATTTGGACCAAAATTCTTTTCTTAAATGATGCTAGAGTGAAAAAAACATAAGAATTGTATTTTCAAAGTGAATATTAGTCTACGCCAAATAGTGCAATAAGATAATAACTTTAGGGAATAAAATTAACAGGTTTCCAAAGGAGAAGTTTCTGATTCTTAGCTATTAAAAATGGAAAACTGATAAATCAAAAATATTTGCCAAACACTTTATATATATATATTACCTCATCCCAGTGAAAATGATATTATTTTTATTTTCATTTTGTATTTATAGAGAATATAAGTAACTTGCTGAACTACACATGGTTCGTGGTAGAACTGGAATGTGAATGCATATTATCCTGATTTTAAAGTCACTTTTATTAATCACATGTCTTAGAGTCTCCCAGCTTCTTCCTAGGGATAGTTGCAACTATGCGTGTGTGTCGTTTTCCCTGGGCCACCCTCCATGCGTGCAGTGCCTTGCTCATCTCTCTATCTTATTTCATTACTTGAGTGATTTCAGAAGAGATTACAGAAAACATTTTTTACTCTTTTGTTTTTCTTATTCAAAATTCCCAGAACACTTGCACAATGCAGGAGGAAATGTAAATTAGTACAATCTTTGTTGAAAACAGTGTGGAGATTTTTCAAAGAACTGACATTCAATCCAGCAATCCCACTACCAGGTA
Source organism: Ateles fusciceps (assembly GCA_036589455.1). NCBI lineage: Eukaryota > Metazoa > Chordata > Mammalia > Primates > Atelidae > Ateles > Ateles fusciceps. The sequence continues at coordinate 10,613,319 of JAZHEH010001005.1, read as the reverse complement.
TCTACCAAAGGAAAAGGAGTCATCGTATCAAAGACACCTGCATGTGCATGTTTGTCACAGCACAATCCACAATTGCAAAGATACAGAATCAACCTAAGTGCCTATCACCCAATGGGTAGATAAAGAAAATGTGGTTTACCTATACCACGGAATACTACTCAGTCACAGAAAAGAACAAAATAATGTCTTCTGTAGGAATTTGGATGAAACTAGAGGCCATTATTCTAAGTGAGGTAACTCAGGAATAGAAAACCAAATACCACATGTTCTCACTTGTAAGTGGGAGTTAAGCTAAGGGTATGAAAAGACATATAGAGTGGTATCACGGACATTAGAGACTCAAATGGGGCAGGTTGGGAGAGGGGGGTCTGGGATTAAAAACTACCCATTGGTTATAATGTGCACTGTTTGAGTTATGTGTGCACTAAAAGCCCAGACTTTGCCACTGTAACAATTCATCCATGACACCAAAAACCACTTGTACCCCTAAAGCTTAGAATTGTAAAATGTTTAAATTCCCAGAACCCATTGGCCTGTTCCATTTCTGAAAGTAATTAGGAAGAAAAGGAATAATCAAATTCTGGCACTTCCTCCACAAATCAAGAGAGGCAGACTCAAGAAGGGATGTTCCTTGCTCACACAAGTGATCATCTCTTTGTCTCTGTCCATTCCAGGGACTGCCATTCAGGCAAGAGTGTCCATCTACCTACACATATGCACGGAGTGAGTTTTATTATTGGTAATAATGACAACAACTAGCATTTATTGATGTCTCCTATTTTCTCAGTACTTGCAAAATGTTTCATATTCTTTACCTTGTTACATTTTTACATCCACACTATTAAATCAATATTGCTACCACCATTTGCATATTATCATACAGATTAAGCAATTTCATCTAAATTCACCAACCCTGTAAACTGGTGTTTAACACTGATCTTTCTGTCTGCAAAGCCCTGGCTGCGAACCTGCTTCCCATATTGCATCTGATCCCACCCCATCAACATTTTATTTAAATTTGAATATAACATGATATAATATAAACATGTACACACAAGCATGCACATGAAATCATATTTATACATTATGTAATTCAATACCTCCAGGTATTTTCTCACAGTGTCTTTCAAGTTTCACTTAGCAATGTTGTGACCAAGCAAGCTGTATGAATTCTACAAATAGTACTGATAAGAGTATGCAATTCAGTGGAAGTTTTATTATTATAATTTAACTGTTCATGGCTTTTTATAGTTTATAAACACTGTCATCTAGTTCTCACTTGATGCTTGTATTAACCATGAGTGTGAAATTACCACATTTTGCAGAAAGGATACAGCTTCTATTAATCAGAAAGCAAGCTAAAGTTAGAAGCTAGCAAAGCAAAGAGAGGGGAATTGAATCTTGGCTCAAACTCCAAAATGGGGGCTCTACATCACTTCCCATTGCCTCTTTTTATGTGTTTCATGGATTCTTTCCTTATCCTAAGTTATTCTCAGTGTGGTTGCTGATCATGGTCACCTATGAAGTTAAACATTTCCCAAGATAGAAATCTCCAACCAATTATATTACCAGAATGATTTTACCTGGGTAGAGTCCTTATTTTTTCTAAGTCTTTTACTTCTCACTGAAATGCCTGAACACAGCCAAAGGTAAAGTGGATTGAATGGTTCAGTGCCATCTAATGCTGAGCCAGCTAATGCACGATCTATGGGTCTGCATGACTGAAGGCCTTTGGTTTCCAAAATCAGACCTCTTCATCTCCACAGCAGCCCCCGGGGCAGAGTCCAACAAGCCAGCACATTGTCTGGGATGGCATTTAACGTGGAGCAATCTTGTTTGGCACCTTTGTTTTCTGAGTGGAAGAGATAAAAGGATAGAAAGCCTTTTCCATCTGAAACCCTGCATCAACAGATTTTTGCCTGCACCTTTTCTGACTACATACACTCATATGAATGGGACATTGGGCAATGATTCCAAGATGTAACTTCTCGTGAATTAATGTTAACTCCTGTTACATTATTTAACACTAATATTAAATAAGTGCCCAGAATTCCAAAAACACCTACAATCCCAATCCAGCAAAGCCATATCTGAGACATACATACCATTCCACACTACAGCACTGCCCAGGCTGGTGAATAAACTGGACAAGAACTGGAAAAAGGCCTATTCTTTATGTCTCATAGGCAAAACCACCATCACAGCCTACCTTCACTACTGTATTAGCCTCCAGAGTATTCTCTGTACTTGACCCCTACAATCTAATCTCCAAAGACCTGCCCATGGGATATCTGAAAGTATAAATCATATTGTCACTCCCCTTCCTAGCAACACCCAATGGTCTCCCATTACTCAGAATAAGATCTAAACTCCTTACAAAGCCTGGTTGCTTAGACTTTATTCAAAGATTGTCTTCAGAGAAATACTTGGAAAATTCAAAATCCTCAGTCCGTGAACAGCCAGCCGAGGAAGATTTTCCTGTAAAATATTTTGATTCAGGGTAAGTCATGAAAGCAGCAAGTAAAGGAGATGTTGACAGTGAAAGATGGCAGCTGGGAAACAGTCACTCAAAGAAAGTAATACGTTCCTTACGGAGATCTGAAGAAAAGTAGTCAAGATCTAGGCTGTGATTAGGTTTTTATCGGAAAGCAGGATTATTTGGCTCAAAAGCAAGCAATGGAGCTTTATTCAGTTAATTTTTGTTTTAATATTTTTAAGATTATTAGGATTATGACATCTTCAAAGCTAAAAAAAATTAAAAATAAGCTCCTCCAAGGTACTTAATTCATATATAAGGAAAATAATCTCCAAAGAGGAGTGAGTAGGGGCTCCAGTGGTACAACCAGTGGGTGGTATTTACACAAAGAATGAGTTGCCTGGGATCCCACATGAAGGGGGTGTCAGAGCCAGGACAAGAACTCAGGGATCCATACTCAGATTGAATATTTTCAAACAATATGTTATGAGGAGCTAATTTATTTTTATTTTTATTTCTTTTCTTTTTTTCTTTTGTTTGTTTTCTATTCATCACAATTTAATGCTTTAAATTAAATGAAAATATATTCACATATGCCAAATGCAAGTCTACATTTCCCCACTGTTAGATTTTAGACATAAAGTTACTTTACATCTTATGCTTATTCTTAATTCTGTACTTACCACATTGCAGACCAGTAACAGTTTGTGGATCAGCACCAATCTGCAGGCAGCACTTTGAGTAGCACAGTTCTGCATATCCTAACCAACCACCCTTGCAGGTTCATGAGATCCTTCTCCACAGAAAGTTGATGCTTGACTTGCATAAGCCCTTACAAAGCAGACTGCTACCATCTCCAGTGGAAATCCTTTCTTCTGTGGCTATGAACCTCACCATGAACTCACTCACTTCCTCTGAGAAGCCCAGAAAAGAGATACTGACCGTAGAAGTGACTTTAGCCATAGAACAGAAGATCCCCATGCTGAACACGTTGAACAACTTAAAAACACTCAGAATGGCCAAACAACCATAATGGCATATATACATGTATCCTTCATGAGTTATCAATAATTTTCCCAGACATATGATTTTTACAAGACAAATGCTTTGAGAACACATTACAACCACTTTTCAAAATTGTCCTGTGGCATCTTCTGTCCCTATTGGCACTTCTCAACCTCTCATGCTTCATTTTTTTTTCTCATAAAACATCACCTTTCAGCATATTTTATCTTTGCTTGTTTTTCTATGACCACCAATAATGGCAATACACATACTGTCTATTTTTTATCAGGTACTATCTTAAGTGCTTGACACACATTCATTTATTTAATCTTTAAAACAACCTTGTGATTTAAGTACCATTAATATCTCCATGGCAGAGATGGAGAAACTGGGAGAAAGTAAGTGGGTGCAGTTTTGAACTCAGTGAGATTGAAACGCCTATGAGATATTCACGTGTGGATATTCAGGAGGCCATTGTACACCATCCTGGAATTCAGAATAGAAATGACATTACAATTAGATACAAGAATTTTCAGTTGATGGAAGGAAATCAGGGTAGACTGGAGGAGATCTCTTGGAAGCATGCACAGAGTAAGAAAGGGGCCACAGCCCTAAAGAGCTGCAAATACAGCATGATCTGTCATCAAAGGCTTCTCATGAATACATTTGCCAGATCCTGTGCAATTGAACTGTTTACTGAGAGTGTCTCTCTATAAAGAAAAAGGAGCCCAGATTCCACAATCTCTGGCCTACAAAAAGGGCAAAGAGGAACTGTGTTAGAAATGGTGTCAGTGATAAGGAACGGGTTGGGACTGGAAACTATGCTCAGCAGGAGCAATGTGTGGCTGTGGAACAATGGGGAACAAAAACTACAGGGCAAATGCTCCTTCAGTCTACAAACTTCTGAGGGGTTTACATGGGGGACACTGGGGAGACTTGTTTTTTGTGGTTCAAGGAGATGAAATAGAACATGTGGGTGAAAGCTGCAGAGAAACATATTTCAGTTTGTTTAAGGAAGTATTTCCCATAGCAAGGGCTCTCAAGGTGGAAATAGTTGCCTGTCTGGGAAAAGGCCAGTTTCCACTTGAGGGTGAGACAGGATAGTTCCTCTCTGCACCCATGAGAAACCCTCACGGCCATTCCCACGGTTGTGAGGGAGGATGTGAGGACAGAATAGGGATTTTTCCGGGTTGGGCAAGAACTGAGGGACAATAGCTGTGTGGTTCCCAGACAGCTCTTCTTGACAGTGATGTGGGTGATGAAAAGGCCAAGTCTGGGTGTCACAGCCAACAATAGTGTTCACAGAGCAATGGCTTTTTCAGTGCTGATGATCAGTAATAAGTGTCCTCTAAAAACATAAGAGGAAAACTCTAGTTCCAAGTCCCTTGGATTTCACCAAAAAGCAGGGTCACAGAAATCACCAGACTGGAACGTCAAAGTGCTAGCTTGGCTCTTACCTATGTAGGAATCTCCCTTGAAGCATCCCTGATAAATGTCCTCCTGGTCGTGTTTACAAAGCTTCAGTGATGAACTTTCTGCAAGGCAGCTTTCAATGGTTCAAGAGTTCTCATTATTATTGATGAAAAGTAAAAACAATAGCTGAGATTTATTGGGTTCTCACTGTGTGCTGGACACTGGGCTGAATACTTTCCATGTATTGAAATCTTGAATCCTTGCCACAAAATTATTAAACAGGTTTAATGTTATCCTTGTTTGTCACGAAGTGAAGAAATTAAGTATCACCATGTGTTTAAGGTCACACAAAGTGATAGAACTGCCTTTAAAGATTACGGTTTTCAAAAAATCACTTTATTTGTAACATGCCTGAGAATCACCTTTACTATTTTTCATTTTTTTCTTTAAATTATCTTTTATTAACAAAAACTTAAATACCTACTTTTAATCATTTCTTATAATCTGAAATCACAAAATTGGTGTACTTGTGTATTTTCCTCTAAATATATATATTTAAACAAGTTCATAAATAAAGTTTGCAAAATGTGTATCCACGTGCCATGTACAAACATCTAAATGTTATTTTTATACATACCATAGTTTGGGAAACATTGCTCTAAGGCATATTCCTTCTCATTTTTACATATTTATTTGAAAATCCAAACATGATTGATTTTGTGGTAATTTTTCACTGCTGTTGTTAGCTCTGCCTCTTGAACTTGCCCAGGAAAAGTCTTGGCAATCTTGGAAAAGTCCAAGGCTCGTTGTAGAGTGTCTAAGGAGATTGTTTATATCCCCATTAAGAATTGAGACAATGGATGTGTGGATTTTGTAAACCATGAAGAGTTACAGACTTCATGGCCTAAATATACCCTTACTTATGTCCTTGAGTGACCTATAAACCCAGGACACTTTCTAGTTCTTCTACAAAACATGAAGTTGGAGAAGTGGTATGTGGACAAGACTCAATGATACTCAGGTAATTTACTAGGTGAGGAACAGTTGCTATTCCAGGACTTAAGATACAATGTTGAATCGGGGAGAGAAGCAGAGTTGATATTCAACCAGTAGAAACTAGGGGACATACTGATTGTTACAATGTTTAAATATTTTCATACTAATGGATGCATGCCGTTTCCTTGAGTCCTATAGTTCACACCCATTATACTTCAACCCCTCACTTAGTAGTTCCAGACCTCCCCACAAGCCAGCAACTGAAGGGTTAAATTCAGACTACCGTCCCCACTCCCTGCCCTCCACCCACCCGCCCCCACCAGACTCTGTTCCAGGACTTTGCCCGCTGTCAATTCTGATTGATTAGTGCCATGTTGCACTGGTTGTTAAATAGTTTGAATTATTGCTCTGGGAGAACAGGTTCTATTCTTTTGAGAAGAGACAGTAAACAAATGAATGAAACAGTGCATAATTCAATTGCAGATTATGATAAGGACTATAAAGAAATGAATCGTGTGGGGGCTGGAGAGGGGAAATCTTATGTAGCATGATCAGGAAAGGCCTCAATGAGGAAGTAACACGTGAGTTGAGACAGGAATGGGCATAAGAAAACTAGAGCCAGCCATGCAGTGATCCAAGGGAGGAGCATTGAAGCACAGGGAAGAGTAGGAGCAGAAGCCCTTGAGCAGGAATGGGTTTGGCATGTATGATGAACAGAAAGAAAGCCCATGTGATCGGATCTGATACAGGTTGCCCAAGGTAGGCATGGCCAGAGCATTTGTGTGCTGCAGTCTTTGGTAGCTTGGATTTTATTCGAAGTATGAGGAAAAACCATTAGAATAACTTAAATATGTTATAATGTGGTTATCATATTTACAAAATGCCTTATTCTGAGGAATTCAGGTACCAGAAGACACTCTCATATTCTCTCTCTACTGCAATGGAAAAACCTGAGTCTGATTAGTCTTCTCTAGATGTACATGGGGGATGAGAACAAGCCATTCACCAGCCTAGAGGGACCAGCCTGTAAGGATCTACAGCTTAGGGACCTTAAGAACAGGAAACTACCAATTGGGAGAAACTTTAATGAGGACATAGTCAATCTTCTGAGACACTTAAAAACCAGCCTTGGAAACAGGGTTGCCAAGACTTCATCCTTTATCTTATCTGATCTTCACAACAACCAGGTCAAGTGGGCCAAGCTAAAGTTATCATTTCCCAGTAAGAAGTGTCAGATTCCACAAAGAAAATTACATTTGTGTTTTACAGAGCCATGGGCAAAGATTATTTCATCTATTTTGCTCACTGAGGAAGCAATTATGATAATTTGCCTGATTTTTACATGCATTTGTCACAGTAGGGCTAGCACTAAAATATAAGTGCCTGGATTCTCACTACAATACTCCACTGTCTCCTTGTGACATCCAGGGAATGGGGAAATTTTGTAACTTTCATCAAGTCAGCTAAGGAAAAACCCAGCCAGCTTCCCACAAACTGCTTAGGGCGTTCAGCCCACACATGCCAATGAGTATCTGGTCAAGTACTCTGAGAATTTGCATAGCTTGTGTGGAGAGAGTACATTAAATGCACTCAGCATGGCATACTACATGTCAGTGAAGTTTCATTGCAAACCTTAGAGCTAACTGAAAGCTAGCCTGAAAATTATCTGCGAATGGGTGCCAGCTTGCCAAAAATATCTAAATTTTAAATTATATATCAAATGGTCATAAAGGGATGAGGGGAAAGACAGATTGACCAGGACAAAGAGATGTCTTTTTATTCATTTTACTAGAAGCCTCTAGGTAACTGTAGCTCTAACCTGTGAGTATCCCAGAAAATACAAAAGAATAGGAGCACGCATTTTCATGATCCTGATGCAGCATCATTGATTAAAGGAGTTCCACACAAGGACATGGGAGAAGCTTAGCCCCTAAGATAGGACACAATGTCAAGGTGGCTTTTCCCCACACTTTGGCAATGAGAATTCCCTTAGGACCCTTTTCCAACTGTGTTATTCCAACTTCATTCCCATTCAGTTCTAACCCTCTTATTACCACATTTCATTTCCTATCTATCCCATTAGTCTGCAGTGTTTTTGAGGCAGCAATCATGTTTCCAACTGAAATACCCTAGCTTGGCTGTGATGAATACGTTTTAAACAATCCTGTCAACTCCATTTTGCCCATCCTGAACTATGTAGGGCATTCTGTTCTGAGAGCTTGTGATCTGAGACACCTGGCGTCTTTGTAACCAATTTTCTGAGAAACAGGGACCACTGGCCCACACATCCTATACCTGCAACTGTGTAACTGCCTACCCACATCCTGAGTAAAAAACAAATTTAAATAGAATTTTGTTGTTAGGCAATCCCCCCTTTCCCCTAACCTGCTCCTTCTGCTTCTGTAATAATCTGCTTACCATCCCCTGACCCTAAACTCATATAAAAATGTTGACTGCCCTTTGTTCTGGGCCGAGAGATTTGAGCTCTAGCTGACACTCAGATGCCGGCCATTAAAAGTGGACTCTCAACAAACTCAGGGTGTGGCGCTTCTGTTTAAACTTGCTGGGGTATAGCACAACTTTCAAAGTACCAAGCATGGTATTTTTCATAACAGATGCTCGAGCACATTTTTATTAAATAAAACAAAATATAATAATGTCTACTGTTTACAGAGCAATGTGTGCCACTTGTGATGTTAGGTGCTCTACGTATTTGATTTTATTTTACCCTTATAGCAATTGAATGATGTAGGTGTCTTCGTCCTTGTTTTATAGGGGAGGAAACTGAAGCTTTGGGAAATTAAGTAACTTGCCCAACGTCACATAATTAGTAAGTAGCAGAGTTGGGACCTATTCCATATATTTTCTGATGTAAACATGGAGTAACTTACACACTTATCTAGGCTGCCTTCCTGTATTGACTATTTGGTTATAACATTGAAAGAGAAGAGCTGGAATGGTGAGACAGGGTTAGACAAGCAGCCACTTGATTTCAGGAAGTTAGACCAGTTGAACTGCCAAGCAGAGTCCACATTCTTAATGTGTACCTGGGTTTTATAGGGTGGACAGGTACCTGTGGGAAGGAACTCATTTCAGACCTTAAGCTAGTTCTCATCCCCTTTTAATACTAGACAAACAAACTACAATGAAGCTGTTCTGTGTTCAGGTGTGCTGTGTGCTAATTCTGTTCTCTTCTTTGGGAGAAGAGGAGCAGTAGGAGATGATTTCTGCAAGTCATTGCCTGGCTCTGTAGGCAGATTGCTGAGTCAGAGAGAGTTGGCTGAAATTGCAGAAAGGCAGATGAGCAGCTTGCCCCAGAATAATGCAGGTCTATTATTCAGACTTTCCCAGGAGTTACAGAGCATAATGCCATCACAACAGTGAGACTGGAGGTTTAATGACAGTGGGGAAGTATATTGGTAAAGGTGTACTATGCTGGTGCCCATTTGGAAATCTAAGGTCCTGAAGTTGTTGAAAAAATTACTTAAATGAATAAGCTAAAAACAGAACACAAGGAGTATAGCATAGAAGAATAAGCTCTAATCATGAACTCAGGAAATTGTGTCTTTTAATTTCAATGCTGGCACTAATTTTAAAAGTCATGTAGATGAATAATGTTTTGAAATATTAATTAATATGCTTCTGTTCCTCGAATTTACTTGAATCCCTGTTCCTTTTCTCATTCAGTCAGGTAAGCATTCTTCGTCATTGCCTTAGGGGTGAACTGACAGCAGAAAGCAGAATCAATTGTTGGCTTTTGAGTTTAGCAATCCAGATATCACAACTCAGCTATGAAAACATGAGAGTTTTGAGAGAATATGGAATAAGAGAAAATTTTAGATCTCAAAGACAAAGACTGGATTTCCAAGGCTGGGATGAAAGATAAAGAAGAAACTTAAAGGTTGGTTGGAGAAAGAATAAGGAAACATAGGCAGATGACCATGAGGACTCTATTGAGTCAGCATCCAGGAAATGACCAGAGTCCATTTCAGTGTACATTGTCTGTTGCTCAGAACCAAGAACAATAGGCTTCAGATATGAAGTCTTATATATTGCCTGCACTAAGGACCTATGATGAGGTCCCCCACTTTGACAGAAGTCAGCACCTAGCCCATTGGCCATGGAGCAGGAATGATAGCCATTCATAAGCCCACTCTTAAGCTTGTTCTGTTGACATCCACTTGCCCTAGAATTGTCAATTCTCTATCAGAATCCTGGAACAAATATATACCTACGAAGTGGACACTTATAAGGGTAGTAGTGTAGAAGAAAAAGCCCTGAATCATATACATAGATGGAAAAAAGAGAAATTATCTAGGGATTTTTCTACGTATTTAGCAGCCAAAAAAAAAAAAAGAAGAAGAAGGAGGAGGAGGTTTCCATTTGCAATACACAAAGTTATGGCTCCTGAAGATGTGGGGCAAAGAACATCTTTTAGAGCCATTACTTTGTGTATTGCAAATGGTATTGCAGTATTCAGCAGTCAAAAAAAAATTGCCATTTGCAATACACAAAGTAATGCTCCCAAAGATGTAGGAGAAGAAGCCCCTTTGCCATGTAAGGTAACATCTTCTTAGATTCTGGGCTCAGAACCTAAGAAGATGTTACCTTACATGGCAAAATGGACTTTGTATAGGTGATCAAATTTACAATACTCAGATAGAAAGATCACTTTGGATTATCCCGGAGATCTCAATGTAATCACAAGTGTTTCTATAAAAAGGAGGCAGGAGAGTCAGAGTCAGAGAGAGAGATGTGACAACAGAAGCAGATGTTGGAATGACACAGAGCCATAAACCAAGCAATATTGGCACCCTCTAACAACTGCCAAAGAAAAGGAAACTGTTTCTCCTCCACAGCCTCCAGAAGGAAGTAGCTTGTTAATAGTATGAAATCTCGAACTCGAACCCTGTTCTATGTCTGCTAAGTCACACTATCTAGATTTGGGCCCAGACTTTGTTGTGTAAAACTGTCCCATGTTATTCCGATACCACCTGCTGCCTGTGCACAGAGGTTTAAAAAAAGTACTGACTCTAAACTGACAAATCATACTCACCATGACCACTATCACATTCAGGAATTTGAATATCTTTTACCACAAAAAGATCAAATGGTCATTCAGCTTCACGAGATCTCATCACATCTTGAATAGAAATAACAACTTCCATTTATGAAACACGTATATTCTAAGACAATCAGTGTGTTGATACTTTCATGCTTCATGCCATTTAATCTTAAGGTCACCCTATAAAATAATGATTAATGTTATAATCTATGCTTTTAAAAGTTCTAGAATAGTTAACTGTAGCTGGATTGAAATCAGGATCTTATAAAGATTATCTGAACTCTCATATTTATTGCAGTACTATTCACAATTGTTAAGACATGGAAGCAACCCAAATGTCCATTGAATCGGTTAAAAAAAAGCAAATGGGTAAAAAAAAAAATGTGGTGTACGCATAATGGAATATTATTCAGTTTTATAAAAGAAGAAAATGCTGCTATTGTGACAACAAGGATAAATCTGGAGGGCATTACGCAAGTGAAATAAGCCAGGCGCAGAAAGGCAAAGACTGTATGATATCACACACACGTGGACTCTATGAAAGTCAAACTCAGAAGTAGATAGTACAGTGGTGAATACCAGAGCCTGGGAAGGAGCAGGGATTGGAGGGTGGATGGGAAAAGTGCATATATTAGTCAAAGTGTACAAAGTTTCAGTTGGCTAGGAGGAATGGGTCTAGTGATCTGTTGCATAGCATAGTGACTATAGTTAATAATAATTGTATATTTTAAAATTTATTTTTTAAAAGTAGTTTCAAATGTTCTCACAATAAAGAAATGATAAGTATGTGAGGTGATGTATATGTTAATTAGCCTGATTTAATCATTGTACAAAGTAGACATGTATTATAACATAACATTGTACCACATACTATGTATAATTACTATTTGTCTATTAAAAATAAAATCTAAAACCAAAAACAAAGTCTCCTATAGACAGCACATAACTGCATCTTATTTTGTATTCAGGTTTGACAATTTTTGACTGAACTATTTAATCATTCAAATTTAACATTATAAATGATATGGTTGGATTTCCATCTATCATTTTGCTTGTTTATTTCTCTTTGTTTCATGTCTTTTTGTTCCTCTATGTCTCCTTTACTGCTTTCTTTTTTTGCATTGAGTGAATATTTTCTAAAGTAACATTTTAATTCCTTTAATTTTTTTCTATTTTTATTTGTTTTGTTTTGTTAATGGCTGTTCTAGAGTTTACTATATATATTTTAATTTATCACAATCTACTTTAAATTTATACTGCCATAATTGAAATGAGATATAGAAACCTTGCCCTTCCACAGCCATTGTACTTACTGTTGTGTGTGTGTATGGTATATTACATCATATAACATCATACATGTTACAAATATGTTATATAATGTATGTTACAGATCTAACAATATTGTATTTTAATTTTTCCTTCATATAATTGTATGGTTATCAAAGAAGCTGAGATACGATGTTTGTTGCAACCATTCAGCTCTGCAACTATAGCATGAACGCAGCCATGGGCAACACTTATATGATGAACACTGCTGTGTTCAAATAAAACTTTGTATATAGGCATTGAAATTTGAATTTTATATCATTTTTACATTATGAGATATTCTTCTTTGATTTTTTTCCAACCACTTAAATGTGTTAAAACTACTTTGGCTCACAAGTTATAAGAAAACAGTCAGGGGCAGGTTTCAATCTGAGGACCTAGTTTCTCAACCACCTGACCATCAGCAACTATACTTTAAACTCTTGTATGTGACACCCTGAAACTGCCCAGACATACCACCAGGGCAGCGATGGTGGTGAAATAAGGTCAGAGATTGGTCTTCAGTTTCCTATCTTCATTTCATTAAGAATAGTTGTACTTCAAAAAAATTAGCTGGGCATGGTGGCTCGCGCCTGTAGTCCCAGCTACTCGGGAGGGTGAGGCAGGAGAATTGCTTGAACCCGGGAGGCGGAGGTTGCAGTGAGCCGAGGTCGCGCCACTGCACTCCAGCCTGGCGCCTGGTGATGGAGTGAGACTCTGTCTCAAAAAAAAAAAAAAAAAAATGAATAGTTGTACTTATATTTTGTTTTGTTTGTCAAATTGGAAATATTGCTTAACAAAATGTAAGGAAAGAAGAGGGGGAGAGGTAAGGAAGGAAGAGAGCAGGAAGGGTAAAGAGAGAAAAGTAATCTCAAACGTTATCTCTAGATCTGATATTTCACTGCATTCATGTAAAATGGTACCAAATCTTTAAGCATTCTACTACATTTTTGTTATTCTTGAAATGTAAATATTTGTACATTAGTCTGTATTTTCATTTATCTCTATTAATGTCTTTCTGAACTTTTAAATCTAAGTTTATTTTCACAAATAGAAACAACATTAAGGAAAGGGGAACAGATTTTCTATACTTGGACCTAAAGAACTAGGAGAACAGAGATCTTTTAGCACCCTCTTGTGTCCGTAAGTCGTGATCACCACAGCCTATCCCTCTATTAATATCTAAAATCTCAGTGAGATAATATTTTTCCAACAAACTACTGGAAGTGATAACAAAAGTTTGCCAATGCTTATTTGTACTTATCTGCTATACTTGAGCACATCTTTTTTTATATAAACTATTTATATATGTATATATTTTATTGCACTTTAGGTTCGTTGGTATATGTGCAGATCACGGAGGATTGTTGCATAGGTACATACATGGCAATGTGGTTTGCTGCCTTCATCCCCCCATCACCTATAACACATTCCTCCCACATTATCCCTCCCAAACCTCCCCAACAAATAACAGTTCCCTAAAAGGAAAAACATTTCCTTTCTTCCTTTGATCTAAATTCTACCCACTCTTTAAAAAAAAAGTTGACCATCAACTTTAGCTCACCATAATTATCCTTTCTGCATAACTAAAGCACTTGAAATTACGGATTTCAACATCATACATGGGTTTGATTCTCAACTCTGCTCTTCATTAGCTGTATACACTCTGCAAATCAATGAACCTTCTCTTCTAAGAGCTTATGCAGCCATTTATCAACGAATGGAACCACACCCATATAAGCATTGTTGTTTCACCTATGACTGAACTAAAAATCAATGTGACTTAAAAGTTAGAACTGGAGGCACAAGCAACAAAAGAAAGAATATACAAATTGTACTTTATCAAAATTAACAACTTTTTTGTATCAAAAGACACTATCAAGAAAGTGAAATGACCACCTACCAAATAGGAGACAATATTTATAAATTATACATTGTGGATTATTCTTATTTGTGTTATTTGTAGTACTCAGGTCTAAAAGTCACTGCAAATATTGAATCAGCAAATATTGGAACACTGTCCCTAGAGAAACATACACATATTTATATACACTCTGTGTATATATGTGTATGTGTGTAAATTTACATTATATACATAATGTTGAGATATATATTATAGATTATAATACTAAATTCTAAAAATAACTCATTTTGGTAGATTCTGTTTTCTTTAATTTAAAAGAGAAAACGAGGTTCAGAAAAGATAAGAAACTTACCTAAGGCTGCCTCACTAACAGGTTTGAGTTGAGACTCAAACCCATGCAACTGACCCCAGAGCTGGAACTTTTGCAGTATACTGCATTGGCAATCTTCTGATAATCTCTGCATGAAAGCTGAAACAAGAAGAGAGAGCAATGCCTTAGTCAACCTCAGCTGAGAATGTGCACCTCTGGCAACTAAATATTTCACTGCTCGGCATATCTTCAAATGACCACTGATTTGGGAATTACAAATAATTTTAATAATTAGGCATATTCACAAATATAAAACCTACAAATCAGAATCAACTATATTTCATAAGGATTTATTATCTAAGCTATATAAAGAACTGTAACAACTCCATAAAAAAATAAGCCAATTAAAAAATGGGCAAGCCACAAAAATAAAATAAAATATCTAGTAATACATATAAGCAAGGAGGTGAAAGATCTCTATAAGAAGAACTACAAAACATGGTTGAAAGAAATCATAGATGACACAAACAAATGGAAAAATGTTTTATGCTAATGAATTGAAAGAATCAACATTGGCTGAGCATGGTGGCTCATGTCTGTAATCCCAGCACTTTGGGAGGCCAAGGCAGGCAGATAATTTTAGGTCAGGAGTTCAAGAGCAACCTGGCCAACATGGCGAAACCCTGTTGCTACTAAAAATACAAAAAAAAAAAAAAAAATTAGCTGGGAGTAGTGGTGTGTGACTGTAATCCCAGCTACTTGGGAAGCTGAGGCAGGTAAATCACTTGAACCCAGGAGGCAGAGGTTGCAGTGAGCCAAGATCATGCAACTGCACTCCAGCCTGGGTAACAGAGTGAGACTCCATCTCAAAAAAAAAAAGAAAGAAAGAAAGAAAAGAAAGAAAGAAAGGGAAATAAAGAGAAAGAAAGAAAGTTAAAATGACCATACTGCACAAAGCAATCTACAGATTCAATGTCATTCCTAATAAATTATCAACATCAGTTTTCACAAATTAGAAAAAAAATTCTAAAATTCATATGAAACTAATAAAGAGTCCAAACAGCCACAGCAATCTTGAGCAAAAAGAATAAAACTGGAGGGATCACATTACCCGACTTCAAACTATGCACAAGGCTACAGTATTCAAAATAGCATGGTACTGGTACAAATATAGACCAATGGAAAAAAATAGCCCAGAAATACAGTCATAAACCTAAAACCATCTGATATTTGACAAAGTTGACAAAAATAAACAACTGGGAAAGGATATTCTATTTAATAAATGGTGCTAGGATAACTGGCTAGCCCCATGCAGATGAATGAAACTGGATCCCTGCCTTTCACTATATACAAAAATAAACTCAAGATGGATTTTAAACTTAAATATAATGTCTCAAGCAATAAAAATATTAGAAGAAAACCTAGGAAACACTTTTTGGACATTGGTCTAAGCAAAGAATTTATGACCTCAAAAGCAAATGCAACAAAAACAGAAAATGGCAATGGAGACCTAATTGAGATGACCAGCTTTTGCACAGCAATAGTGACTATCAACAGAGTAAACAGCCAACCTACAGAATGAGAGCAAACTTTTGCAAACTACACATTCAACAAAGGTCTAATATCCAGAATCTATTAGGAACTTAAACACATCTATCAGCAAAACATAACCCCATTGAAAAGTGTACAAAGGACATGAAAAGACATTTCTCAAAAGAAGACAGATAAAAAAATTTCCAGTATCATTAATCTTCAGGGAAATACACACCAAAATCACCATGAGATATCATCTTACCCAGTGAGAATGTCTATTATTAAAAAGACAAAAAAAAAAAATAGATGTTGGTAAGGTTGCAAAGAAAAAGGAACTTTCATACACCGTTGGTGTAGAAGTAGCTAAACAAGCAAGGGTGATATAGAAGCCTGCATGGTGTGTGACTAGAGTTGGCTAGTTGTGTTTTGTTGCTGTTGTTGTTTTTGTTTCATTCCATCTCTAACATTTAATGTTAATTAAAGTATTAGCAGAAAAGAAAAAAAAACTCTATAAGTGAGTTATATGTTTGAGAAAGAAACACATCAAGAAAGAGATAGAGAGAGAGGTGGAGCAGGGTGGCAGAATAGAAGTCTCCACCAATTGTCCCCCCACCCCCGCCACCCGGCAATGATACCAATGTAGCAACTATCTACACTCAAAAAAAAAACCTTCGTAAGAACCAAAAGTCAGCTAAACACTCACAATACCTACTTTTAACTTCGTGTCACAGAAAGAGGCACTGAAGAGGTAGGAAAAACAGCCTTGAATCATTGATGCCACCCCCTCCCCCACATCCCTGGCAGGCACAGTGGGGTACAGAGCATATTTCTGTGCCCTGGGGAGATGGAGAGCCGGCAATTATGAGACATTAAACTCAGTGCTGCCCTTGTTACAGCAGAAAGTAAAACTAGACCAAACTCAGCTGATGCTGGTCCATGGAGGATGCATTTAAATCATCCCTGGTTAGAGGGAAATCACAGATCCCAGAGGTCCAAATTTGAGTTCCCACAAGCTTTACCACTGTGGGCTAAAGTGCTCTGGGGCACCAAATAAATTTGAAAAAGAGTCTAGGCCGCAAGGATTGTAACACTCAGGTGAGTCCTAGGTCTGAACTGGGTCCATAGTAAACTGGGGGTTGGGGGCCATAGAACCTACTGATCACCAGCCAGAACAACTTAGGCAGTGCTGACATCAACCCTCCCCCTAACCCCAAGCTGTATAGCTTGCAGCTTCAAAAGAGATCCCTTCCTTCCTTTTGAGAGAGGAGAGGCAGGAGTGGGGAGGACTTTGTCTTGCATCTTGGATACCAGCTCAGCCACAGCAGGATAGTATATGGTCAGAGCTGTGAGGCCTCCTTTCCAGGCTCTAGCTCCCAGACATTTCTAGACACCCTCTGGGTTAGAAGGGAACCTGCTGCCTTGAAGAGAAGGACTCAGTCCTGGCAGGATTCATCAGCCGTTAACTGAAGACCCCTGAGTCCTGAATAAGCATCAGCAATACCCTGGTAATACACTGAGGACCTTGGGTGAGACTCTGAGACTTGCTGGCCTCAGGTAAGACACAGTACATTCCAAGATATAGTGGCTATGGGGTGAGACCCCTTCTGCTTGACAAAAACAGAGGGAAAAGTTAAGGGACTTTGCCTTGCACCTTAGGTACTAGCTTGGCCATGGGGGTAGAGCACCAAATGGGCTTCTAGAGTCCCTGGTTTTAGGACTTGGCTCTGAGATAGCCCTTCTGGGCCTGCTTTGTACCAGAGGGAAGGCTGAACCCCTGCAGGGTGAGTCCCAGGCCAGACAGCATTCACCACAAGCTGACTGAAGAGCCCTCAGGCCTTAAGGGATATCAGCAGTAGTCTGGCAATATTCTCCATGAGCCTGAGATGGCAGTGGCCACGGGGGAGAGGCTGCTCTGCCTTTGTAAACGAGAGGGAAGAGTGAGAAGAACTGTGTCTAATGGTTTGTGTGCCAGCTCAGCCACAGCACAATAAAATACCAGGTGGATTTCTATGGTTTTGAATCTAGTCCCTGGCTCCTGGATAGCTCCTCTGGACCCACTTGGGGCCTCGGGGGAATTTGTCACCTGAAGAGAAGAACATAGGCCTGGTTAGCTTTGCCACCTTCTGATTGTAGAGCCCCAGGGCTTTGAGTAACATAGGTGGTAGCCAGAAAGTGGTCACAGCAGATTTGGGTGAGACCCAGTGCTGTACTGGCTTTAGGACTGACCCAGTGCAGTTGTAGGGGTGATGGCCAGAGGTTCTTGTGTCACTCCAACTCCAGCTCTAAGTTGCTCAAACAAGAGACAGACTCCATTTGTTTGGGAGAAAGTAAGGGAAAAGAACAAGAGTCTCTGTATGGCAATCCAGAGAATTCTTCCAGATCTTGTCCAAGACCATCAAGGAGGTATCTCTATGAGTCTACAAAAACTACAATGCTACTGGGCTTGGGGTCACCACTAAAGCAGATTCAGTTTAGATCACAACACCCAAGTCCTTTCAAATATCTGGAAGGCTTTCCCAAGAAGGATGGGTACAAGTAAACCTGGACTGCAAAAATTGCAATAAATACCTAACTCTTTAATGACCAGACATAGACAAACATCCATAGGCATCAAGATGATCCAGGCAAACATGACCTTACCAGATGAACTAAGTAAGGCACCAGGGACCAGTCTGTAAGAAACAGAGATATATAACCTTTCAGACAGAGAATTCAAAATTACTGTTTTGAGGAAACTCAAAGAAATTCAATATAATGCAGAGAAGAAATTCAGAATATCTGATAAATTTAGCAAAGAGATTGAAATACCTAAAAAGAAACAAGCAGAAATTCTGGAGTTGAAAAACACAATTGGCATACTGAAGAATGCATCAATCTTAATAGCAGAATTTATCAAGCAGAATAATTAGTGAGCTTGAAGAGAGACTGTTTAAAATATATAGAGAAGAAAAGAGAAAAGATAATTTAAAAAATAAAGCATGCTGACAGGATCCAGAAAAGAGCTGCAAAATGGCAAATCTAAGGTTTATTGGCCTTGCAGAAAGAGATAGGGGTAGAGAGTTTATTCAAAGGGATAATAAAGAATGTCCCAAACCTAGAGAAAGATATCAATATCCAAGTACAAGAAGATTTAACCAAAGAATACTACCTCAAGGCATTTAATAGTCAAACTTCCAAAGGTAAAGAAAGCGTCCTAAAAGCAGCAAGAGAAAAGAAACAAATAACATACTATGGAACGTTAATAGACTTGGCAGCAGATTTTTTAGCAGAAACCTTACAAGACAGGAGAGAGTGGCATGATTTATTTAAAGTGATGAAGAAAAAAACTTTTACCCTAGAATAGTATAGCCAATGAAATTATCCTTCAAACAGGAAGGAGAAATAAAGACTTCCCCAAACAAACAAAAACTAGAGGGATTTCATCAACACCCAAGTCCTATCCTGCAAGAAATGCTAAAGGGAATATTTCAATCAGAAAGAAAAGGACGTTAATGAGCAATAAGAAATCATCTGCAAGTACAAAGCTCACTAGTAATAGTAAGTACACATGAAAACACAGAATATCATAACACTATAACTGGGGTGTGTAAACTACTCTTAGTAGAAAGACTAAAAAATGAACCAATCAAAAATAATAATTACAACAACTTTTCAAGATATAGATAGTACAATACAATATAAATAAAAAGCAGGGGCATAAAGTTAGGTTGTAGAGCGTTTATTAGGTGATTTGGCTTGTTTGTTGTTTATGCAAATCGTGTTAGGTCGTTATCGGCTTAAAATAATGGGCTATAAGATAGTATGTGAAGGCCTCATGGTAACCTCAAATCAAAAAACATACAGTGGATTCACAAAAAATAAAAAGCAAGAAACTAAATCATATCTTCAGAGAAAATCATCTTCACTAAAAGGAAGACAGTAAGGAAAGAAATAAAGAAGAGAAGATCACAAAAGAACCAGAAAAGAAATAACAAAATGGCAGAAGTAAATCCTTGTTTATGAACAATAATATGGAATGTAAATCAACTAAATTCTCCAATTGAAAGACAGAGTGGTTGAATAAATTTAAAAAAAAATAAACACCATAATCTGTTGCCTCCAAGAAACACACTTAACCTAAAAGACACACATACACTGAAAATAAAAGGATAAAAAGAAAGATATTCCATGCCAATGGAAACCAAAAACGAGTGAGAGTAGCTATATTTATATCAGACAAAATATATTTCAAGACATAAACTGTTAATGTAAATGTAAATTAGTACAGCCACTATGGAAAATGACATGGAGATTTCTCAAAAAAAAACAAAAATAGAACTACCATATTATCCAGCAATCCCACATTAGATATTTATAACAAGGAAAAGAAATCAATATATCAAAGCGATACATGCACTCATATGTCTACTCCAGTGGCACTAGCCGCAATAGCAAAGATATGGAATCAACCTCAATGTCTGTCAATGGACAAATGGATTTTAAAAATGTGGAATATATACATAATAGAATACTATTCAGCGATTTAGAAGTATGAAATCCTATCATTTGCAGAAAAATGGATGGAACTGGAGATCCCTATGTTAAGTGAAATAAGCCAGTCACAAAAAAGATAAATGTCACATGTTCTTACTCAGATGTGAAAAATTAAAAAGTTGATCTTAAGGGAGTATAGCATAGAATTATAGGTACTAGAGGCTGAGAAGGCATGTGAGGGCAGGGAGATAAGGGAGAGTTTCATTAATGGATACAAACATACAGGTAGATTGAAGATATAAGTTCTAATGCTGTTTGACCACTTTTTCATAAGGTGACTATGGTTAGCAAAAATGTGTTGTATATTTTAAAGTAGTTAGAAGAGACGACTTGAAATGTTTCCAACACTTGGAATTGATAAATACACGAGGTGACAATACTCTAAATACTTTGACTTGATCATTTCACATTCTATGCATGTAATAAATACATGCATAAATATGTAAAAATTATGCATCAGTTTGTAAAAGGACGAAGTATTGGTAGATACCACAACATGCATAAACCTCAAAATCATTGTGGTAAGTAAAAGAAGCTAGACACAAAAGGTCATATATTGTATTATTCTATTTATATGAAATATTCAAGATACACAAATCCATAGAGAACAGATCATATTAGTGATCACTGTGGGCTGAGGCCACAGGGTGGGGAAGTGATTCCTTAATGTGTAAAGGATTTCCTCTGTAATTATGAAATTTTTTAAGAACTAGACCAAGATGATGTCACAGAACATTGAGAAAGTACTACATGACACTAAACTGTACAGTTTTAATGGTTAACTTTGTGTGATGTGAATTTTACCTCAATAAAAATAATGCACCACCAAAAAAATTTTGGAATTGGACTCAAAAGTAAGATTTTTCTTTTTCTGAAGATGGCAGCACCTGTGAAGTGTCAGTTGAGAAACAGTCAGATGAATATTTTCTGCCTGCCAAGTGAATAGGGGAAAAGAGAAAAAGCTGTTCTACAGAGTGATACAGGAAAAAAAATCCATAGCCAGGAACATAAACACAAGATGGAAAGAGAAAACAGATGATATTCCAGACTCTAGTTTTATTTCTAGTCCTTCTGGCCATGGATTGACTTCCTTTCCTTTCCCTTTTCCTTTCCGTTATTTCTTCTTTTTTCTATTTCCGAATCTTTTCTCTTTCTATACAACTTTTATTTTGAGTTCAGAGGGTACTTGTGCAGTTTGTGACACAGGTAAATTCCATGTCACAGGGGTTTGATGTACAGATTATTTCATTACCCAGTTAATGAGCATAGTACCCCATAGGTAGTTTTATGAACCTCATCCTCCTTGACCCTCTGCCCTCAAGTAGGCACCAGTGTCTGTTGTTCCCTTTCTTTGTGTCCATGTGTACTTAATGTTTCGCTCCTACTTATAAGTGAGAACACACAGAATTTGATTTTCTATTGCAGCATTAATTCACTTAGGTAATGGCCAAAAGCTCCATCCATGCTGCTGCACAGGATATGATTTTATTCTTTTTTATGACTGCATAGTATTCCATGATGTATATGTACAACGTTTTCTTTATCCAGTCTACCACTGATGGTCATCTAGGTGGCTTCCATGTCTTTGCTATGGTGAAAAGTACTGTAATGAACATATAGGTGCATGTCTTTATGGTGGAATAATTTCTATTCCTTTGGGTATATATCTAATAATGGGATTACTAGGTCAAATGGTAGTTCTGTGCTAAGTTTTTTGAGAAATCCCCAAACTGCTTTCCACAGGGGCTAAACTAATTGACATTTCCGCAAGCAGTGAATAGGAGTTCCCTTTCTTTGCAACCTTGCCAGCATCTGTTATTTTCTGACTTTTTAATAATAGTCATTCCGTCTTGTGTAAGATGGTATCTCACAAGGGTTTTGATTTGCATTTCTCTAATGATTAGTGATGTTGAGCAGTTTTGATCAGCTTCTTGGCTGTGTGTATGTCCTCTATTCATGTCCTTTTCCCATTTTTAATGGGGTTGTTTGTTTTCTGCTTGCTACTTTGCTTAAGTTCCTTATGGATTCTGAATATAAGTCCTTTGCTGAATGCATAGTTACAAATATTTTCTCCCATTCTGTATGTTGTCTATTTATTCTGTTAATAGTTTCTTTTGCTGTTTGGAAGCTATTTAGTTTTATAAGATCCTACTTGTAAATGTCTGTTTTTGTTGCAATTACTTTTGGGCTCTTCAAATGAGATCTTTGCCAGAGATTATGTCCAGAATGGTATTTCCTAGGTTTTCTTCTAGGATTTTTATAGTTTTAGCCTTTACACTTGTCTTTAATCAATTTTGAGTTGATTTTTGTATATAGTGAAAGAAAGGAGTCCAGTTTTATTCTTCTGTGTGTGGCCAGCCAGTTATCTCAGCACCATTTATTAAATAGGAAGTCCTTTCCTCACTGCTTGTTTTTGTAAACTTTGGTAAAGATCAGATTGTTGTAGCTGTGTGGCTTTATTTTGGGGTCCTCTAATCTGTTCCTTTGGTCTATGTGTCTGTTTTTGTACCAGTACCATGCTGTTTTGGTTACTGCAGCCTTGTAGTATAGTTTGAAGTCAGTAGTGTGATGCCTTTGGTTTCATTCTTTATGCTTAGGATCACTTTAGCTCTTTAGCTATTTGGGATCTTTTTTGGTTCTATATGAATTTTATTATAGTTTTCTCTAACTCTGTAAAAAAATTCATTGGTAGTTTAATAGGAATAGCTTTGAATCTATAAAAGTGCTTTGTGCAATCTGGCCTATCCTAAGCATGGAATGTTTTTTCTATTGGTTTGTGTCACTCTGATTTCTTTCAGCAGTGCTCTGTCACTCTTATTGTAGCAATCTTTCACTTCTCTGATTATCTGTATTCCAAGGTATTTTATTCTTTTTGTGGCTATTGTGAATTGAATTGTGTTCTTGATTTGGCACTCAGCTTGGACGTTATTGGTGCATAGAAATGCTACTAATTTTTGTACATTGTGTACAAAAACTTGCTGAAGTTGCTTATCAGATTTAAGACCCTTTGGGCAGAGATTATGAGGTTTCCTTGGTAGAATCATATCATTTGTGAAGAAAGATGGTTTAATTTTCTCTCTTCCTACTTAGATGCCTTTTATTTCTTTCTCTTGCCTGATTGCTCTGCCTACCCATGGATTTCTTAAGACATCTCTTAATCCTTACAATTAACTTTTTCTTTTATTAAATGAGTGTTTATTTTGCAACTTGTAATAAAAAGCGCCCTATCCAATGTATACTCCAGATGAAGAGTCACTTGGCCAAGAAGCTGACTGGAGCCCAGAGAAGGTATCCCATTTTGAAATTTACTATAAAAATATTGGCTCTTAAGATATGAATTCACCTCCTTTGAAAATAAAAAAAAAGACTTGAAAATATCTTAATATGCCTCTCAATTAGACATAATCCCTACACAATGTCTACCAAATATCAGACTCTGATTAAATAACTCTAATAATGAAGATTTTATTATCTTCATGAGAAGATCATTCCATATTTGAATAGCTCTGCCTTTTGGAAACTTATTCTTTGTAAGTGGGCAGAAACCTATTTACCCCCAAGTGTTATAATATTTGAAATCACTTGGAAAAAACACGATATTCCTTTCCCAATAACAGCTGTTTATTAATTTGAAGACAATGGCTATATCTCCATTATACTCCCTCCTCTTTCCCCTCTGGTCACTCTCTCACTCTCTCTTTCTCTCTTCTCTCTCTCTCTCACACACACACATACACACACACACACATACAGAATTTTCTCCATATAAAATATGATTTCCAGGCCCAATTCTCTCACAAGCATCCTAGAGCAGTAAAGATTTCAGTTAGTGACATCAGACTTGAGTTTGATTCTAGCTTTACCATTCACTCACTGTGAGACTGGACAAGTTAGTTAACCTCAGAGTCTGTTTCCTCATCTGTGCATTGAATATAATAAGAATGTTCAATAAAAAGGGCTATGGGAAAGATTAAAGAAAATACTTCATGTAAAGAACATGGCACAACATCTACTAATCTACCACAAGGTAAACACTCAGTAAATACTAATCATTGTTGTATTTTCAATGTTATTACTACTTGTTATTATGATTGCTCTTATCTAGCAACCTAGTTTTGTCAGTGCTCCTCAAACTGTAATATACAGCACAGTAGTATCTCCATGTGCTTACTGTGAAATCAGGCACCATGAGTTGTTAGATTTCCCCCATTTAGGGATGAAAAAACTCAGTTCAAGTAGCTAGCTCAAGGTATATGACAAAGAAAGAATCCTAATCCAAGAATTCTGATCCATGCAGGATTGCAGCATCTGAATTATGCCTCTTTGATCATTATTTCCACAAGATGGCGGTCAACAATAGAGAATGGCTTGTCCTTCTATGCTCTCTCAATAAACAAATCAAAATAATGTCCCATGGGGTTAGTCAGTACTTACCCTTATTAACAAAGGCATTTTCCTCCAAAAGGAGAGCTCTCAGTATTTAAGGAAACTAAATATTTGGAGATAAAAGATATATACTTCATTCGCTAAAGTAGATATCTACAATTAAATAAAAATACTTGAAGGCAGTATTAAAGAGGTTTGTTCAGTAGAAATTTAGAACACAAGATAGACACTTAATAAATGCTTGAAGAAAATGTGAAGGAAAAACCTTGATGAAAAGTCATCAAAAAATAAGCAGCTTCACAACTGGAGTCATAATACACACTTCACATCCCCATATCCACAATTCAGTCATTCCTTTGAAGAAATGAAAACAAAATTACAGCTGGGCGCAGTGGTTCACGCCTGTAATCCTAGCACTTTGGGAGGTTGAGGTGGGTGGACCACCTGAGGTCAGGAGTTCAAGACCAGCCTGGCCAATATGGTGAAACCCCATCTCTACTAAAAATACAAAAATTAGCCAGATGTAGTGGCACATGCCTGTAATCCCAAGTACTCAGGAGGCTGAGGCAGGAGAATCGCTTGAACCCTGGAGGTGGAGGTTGCAGTGAGCCGAGATTGTGCCACTGCACTCCAGCCTGGGCAACAGGAGTGAGACTCCATCTCAAAAAATAAATAAATAAACAAATAAAACAAAATTGCAATGAATTTAAACTATGTACATAAAAACTTGTAAGTATTTATTATCTTCTACCCTTCGTCAATGTATTAATGAGAATTCTGCATTTTCAGCATTTCCTACTATGCCTCAGTTCTTTTTCAACTTCAAAAGACGAATTTCAGGCACTCCAGTTCTGACTCTGACAAATTTTTGACACAGAATTGGCAAATGACCAGAAAGACAAATTAAAAAGTAAAGAGAGGTAATTTTTGTAAGAAAGACAAATATTTAGTCAATTGAAAGCTGAGATACAGAATCTGAAAGATAAGAGATGAGAAGAGAAATGAAGAGTCACTAAGGCTCAGTTTCTTTGGTTGTTTTGTTGCTGCTAATCAAGTTGAGTTTTCATGTGGTAGAGAAGGTTTGAAAAAAGGTTTGGAGTGGCTTCAGAGTGTAAGAGATGTGAGGATTGGAGGAACCAGGAAAAGGGGGATGATCAGAAGATTTTAGTTATAAATTATATCTCTGTTAATCTTTGCCAGCAGATTCAAGTAAAGATTTGAATCACCTTTAATTACTTCAAAGATCAAGATTGGTTTCTTTGAAGTTGAATGCACAGAGAACTCCAGGCAGCTGGAGTTCCCATGTTTATTCTGGTTACAGCAACACCGTTGGAGGCATCCACACATGCACACACCTTGCTGGCATGAAGGGTACCTAAAACAAAATCGCCTTTACTGCTCTCTGCTCCAAAGCAGAACCTAGAAAATAAATAATTTTCAATATACTAATAAACTAACAGTAAACATATTTTCCCTTGCCATTCTGAAGTATGTAACATAAATTTAAATCCCTTATACATCTGCTGCTCTCTATGACTTTCAAATGTCTTCTAATATCATTTGAACTTCACAACATTCTTGGAAAGCAAACAAGGGTCATTATCACCATTTTACAAGATGAGGGAAAGGAGATTCATAGAAGTTGCATGGGTTGCATAAAGTCACCTAGTCACTAAATGGCAGAGCTAGATTTTAACTGTGGTCTCTCACTGCAAGTTCACTGGGCTCCACACCACTCAAATGTACTTCAAATACTCCTTCCTGGAGAGTTCTGTGTTATGTATAGGCAAAACCACTGGACTTAAATTGAAGATCTTGGTTCCAGTCCTGCCCTTTCTATAATGTTGGGTAAGTCATTTTTCTGCTCTGGTTCTGTTTATCAACTTCTTCGGCTGTGTGTATTTCAGAAGTAAAATATTCTGCATTCCTAACGATAATAGCTATTATTACTGAGGCTTATTTAGGATAGGTACCTCTATTAGGTATGCAGATTTATCATCCATTTAATCTTCATAACCTAGCAAATTTTCAGAGAAGTTAAAATATTTTTCCCAAACTGTCGAATAGAGCAGAAACAGGATTTGCACACAGGTCAAAACAGTTATCTTTTCGTAGTACTAAATTGCCTCAAAATCTCTTGTCGAATTAAGAAAATATGTGAGTGGCTATGAGGCTTTCTTCTCTCAGGTATGATGCTGACCTGGTATACTTAATGTACATACTAAATTGATATATGAAAGTTATAATAAAATGACAATTATATAAAAATAAAAGCAATAGCTAATTGTCTTAAGTACTGTCTATAAAACAATTGCTAAGCACATAAATTTATACAAAGTATATGCACCATGATATTTCATCTTTGAAACAGCTTTATGTAGTAGGTACTTTTATTACCCACATTTTTAAAAATAGCAAACCAAGAACTAAAAGGAGTACATTTCCCTACCCTATCCAGTAAGTTGTAGAGCTTGAGTTTACATCTGGATTTGTCCTCCACAGAATCTATGTTCTTAACAACTGCCTTGTGCTGCCTGAAAAGTGGGGCTTTTCTGTGGTCTCCGTACCTGAGCCTTTGTGTTGAATTTATGTGGGTAGAAGAGTCTGTCCTCTGAATGTAAGCAGAGGCCCCTCCTCTCTAACCTCAGTGCCCATTTCTCCATGCCTAATCCCTCCCCCTCCCTTGCATCTCCAGCCCTAAATTGTTGATGCTTCACACCCTTCCTTCCTTTCCCACTGCACCGAACCAGAATGTACTTATTTATGCAGCTTCTATTCCATATCAGTAGAAAGAGAAATAGGCTGGAGAAAGTAAAACTTGATAAGACGTATTTCTCTTTTCATGAAATAAAGGCTTCAGAACTTTACATGAGAGAAGAAACAATCACAAAATACCTGCTGAGACAAGCTTTGGGCATCATTCTGGATTGTGTCCATATTCGTGAAATCAACACTCTAAGCAAGTGGTACAGGTTTGGGTACTCAATCTAATTCAGTAGTAGGCCCTTGTCGAACCAAATGTAGGACATTGCAGTCCTTAAACTGGGAGAGAAAGCCCAGGTTTCTCTGGCGAAAACCCAGTTTCCAACTGAAACAAGAAGACAAACACTAGAGTTTGCCTCTGAAATTTATGAACACAAACTCACAACTCTCCTCTCAAACACAGGCAAGTAAGCATTTCCAAAATTAGATTTTTATACAGCTCAGACACACCCTTAGCTTCCCAGACCATGTCAGAGCCACCAGGTTGACCCCACATCCTCTTCCAGACTCAGAAACTGAGGGCCAGAGCCTTGCTCAATGTCAAACAACTCTTAAAGACTATACTCCAAATCCGTTGCCCTTTTATTAACCTTTGGTGCTTTCTTTTGGGAAATCTGACAACCATGGAGTCATCCTGACCAGTGGCTATAGAGAACTACCCTTGACAAAATTCTCCTTCCCTCCTGACTGAAATAGATCCTCAAACTATCATATCCATAATTCGCCTTAGAGAAACTGTCTAACATCTTCCCAAAGTACTGCAACAGAGAGAAAGAAAAAGGAAGGGAAGAAGGAAGGAAGGGAGAGAGGAAAGGAGGGAGGGGAGAGAAAGAGAAAGAAGAAGGAGGGGGAGGAAAGAAAGACTGTCAATAATGAGTGTCAGAAATATGAAATTACATCAAGTTGAAAAGATGTTTTACTTGTGATCTCCTTATAAGAAAATAAGTTCCGAGACTTATTTGGGCACTTGTCTTTCTTATCTTCTCCATGGAGAATCTCCTAAGTTTAGTGTTCTATGAATCAGTTTGGAATATGCTTATGTAGTCCAATATTCTTAAGATCCCATTTGCAGACAAAGTTCAGAAAGCTGAAATGACTTGTTTAAGGTCCTGCCGTACGCCTTAAAAAGAGGGAGGGTTGCAATCAATGTATTCTCACCCTTGAGGTCCATAATCTCTCTAGTGCATCATGCTTCCTTGTCCCAGGGGAGGTATAACTTTGGTCCACAGGACTCGAAAACCACCTAAGCTGCATGAGGCCAGGGACTGACCGTCTTGTTGACTGAGCAAAAAACAGTAAGAAAAAAAAGTAGGGATGGGAAGTGCTCTTTTCTACTATGTGCCTACATATTTCTTCTAGAACTGGACCACACTCTTATCTGTGGAAAAGGAATATGTCTTTTTATTTGGGAAGTTAAACCCTTTGCAAGTGCTTATAGAATCATCACAAAACTCTCTCACTCTTTCGCTCCCCCAGCTAGACATTCTTTTCCTCCTTAAATTCTCTCCTCTCCCCAACCTCCAGATAATTAACTTACAGAATTCTCCTGCCAGTTGCCTTACTGTATCTTCTCAAATCCACTGCTAAGTACCTCTTCTTATACATAACAGTTTCTTATGGTAATCTATCCACATTCTTTTTTTTTTGCCTGTTCAAGCCTTTAATTATTCTATCTTTGGGAATACACTCTCAATTCCTTTCTCTCAGTTCCATTTGCCATCGACCTGTGGGAAAACTTTATCTAAATGCTGAAGATGCCCCTCAATTTCAATAAGTGTGCAACCGAAATTTGCCATCATTCCTCTGATCTTCCTTCTGTGCTCCCTTTTCATGGTAAAGTCACTATAATTTTCCTGCTGATCACTTAGGTCCCAAGACAAGTCTAACAAATCATAGCTTCGTAACACTGGTAGGAGTTTTATCCTATGCTTATTTTCCACTGAGAAAAAAACCATTGTTCAATCCATCTTTTTTTCTTGCCTGGGTTAATAGGATACTTTCCTAATTAATTCCCTGCTTCTTGGTTTTTTCCTCTGTGGTTCAATTTACACATACCACCATCTGAATAATAGTTCAGAATTACAGTTCTGATCACCTTATATACTTTTTAAAATCATGCAAATCTCTGAACAGTCCTTGAAAGGAAAGGAACCATGGATGTGTATTGATGAGGAGGAAAGGGAGGCCAAGTTAACAGCCCACCTGTTTGAATTCCATTGGCTATTTTGTTCTTTATCTTACACATCTTTTGTTGGCGGTGAGTGGTATATTTGTCTTCCTTTTCATTCATTTTCTATTTATTTTTAAAATTTTGAAGTTAGAGTTAGTACAAGTAGGAGGAAGGGGAAAATGGGACTAGTGATAACAGAAGAGGAGGGACTCATGAAAAGCCTGAGTGACCAAATCGATCACTAATAGTTTCCAGTCATCAATGGAGAAATTGAAGGGATGAATGGGCATTTCAAAGAACTAGGGTTTCTATGTATGGCTGAAGCATAATTCCTTCATTGACTGGTTTTCTTCATGACAATACAATTTCTGGGGGCTTAGAAGTCCTGGCAAGGAAATGCCCAAATTCTGTCTATTTCATTTGGAATGAAACCAAAACTTTCAAAGCTCAATTTAGTAGAGTTCTACAAAATTTTGACTTATTTAGCAGTCCTAAACATTCTTAGAGGAAGTATATTTTTCAGCTGCTGCAGCAAAACATACTTAGAGGAATTTGGTAAGAAAGATAATGAATGCCAACTCAGGAGAGGAAGAGGATGAGTATAAAAACAGAGACAATGAAGATAATGTGGAAGATGAGCTGGTCCACCCAGAATATATGAGGAAGAGGAAGAGGAGGAGAATGAGGACAAGATGGGGCAAACTCAGCATTGGGAAAGGGAAGAGTGAAAATAGGCCACTCATGTTCAAAGAAAGAAGAATTTTAGAATAAATATTATGACAGCTGTGTTGACAAAGAGAGAAAGAGTAGAAGATAAAGAACACCTTTGAGGGAAAAGAGGACAAAAGTTGTTAAGAATGAGAGAGCAAAAGAGATAACAAGATCATTCTAAAACCAGATGCCCTGATCCTGCTAGTTTTGCAGTAGGATGGTCATTTATGGTTATTTCTATAGGAAATAACATGTAACTTTTTATGGGAAGTATGGTTCTACTAGTTTCACGTTGCTATTATGCGAAATAAGCTTTATGAATCTGTTAATGATAATATTTTATAGGGAGAAAAATTTTCATTATTATCATTGTCAAGTTCCATATAAATTTATGTGGAATTTTAGCTTTTCTCTTTTTTTTTTTTGTTAGTGATGATTAGCCATCAATTAAGACATGACTAATTTTACACAGGTTTAATGTGGTTCACTTTATTCATAATGTGTCACACCATTTTTTCATGACAAGTTGATCATTTTCATAGCTGACTCTAAGATCGCTAGTTTGAAGGCTTTTTGTTTGTTTGCTTGGCAATGTTTTTAATAACTTTTTAAATTTATTTGTTCATTTGTTTTGTCACAGTAGTTTAGAGAATAGCAATAGGATAATGAAGATTTTATTTGACTGCATGGGATTTTAATATTCTTGTACAGCAGTATGTATGTTGTATATTAAGTGCCTTATGAATAATTCCTTAAAGTTTTGAACTTATTACTTTTCATGAACTTATGTTTTAAATAAAATCATAACACTTTTTTTAAGAAAACATGCAATTCTGGTTATTCTTTGATATATCTCTTCTCTGCTTTATCTGTATTACAATTTAAAGATTTTCAAACCTAATCAAGTCAAATAAAGATTTGTTATTTAAAAAAAAAACATCATATAATGATTTCATATTGGGAATTGCAGCAGGAATTGCTTTTTTAAAAGAGCCCCATTTAACCCCACCCCAGGCTGGGTGGCATCCAGATGGCCTATGGGCAGAACTGACTCCACCCTCACCTCAAAGATTAGCCCAGACCAGCCTAAGCCCATCTACATTATCCTATCTCTCATGCCACGCCGATTGTGTCAGGCATCAGTCAGCACACGACACTCCCTTGGCCATAGCAAAATAGTGCAGGAGTGGGCAGAGACATAAATGGGGCAAGTTCAAAAAGGTACAGGAATTTATTTTCCTATGGGGGTAGATCACCTGAGGTCAGGAGTTCAAGACCAGCCTGGCCAACATGGTGAAACCCCCACCTCTACTAAAAATATAAAAAAATTACCTGGGCATGGTGGTGGGCACCTGTAATCCCAGCTACTTGGGAGGCTAAGGCAGGAGAATCGCTTGAACCCCGGGGACAGAGGTTGCAGTGAGCCGACACTGTGCCATTGGACAACAAGAATGAAACTCCGTCTCAAAAAAAAATAAAGAAAGAAGATAAACTATTTTCTTCTGAATCATGTCTGCTATGGTTTGAATGTGCCCCCCAAAGTTTATGTGTTGGAAACTTCATTTCCAATGCAACAGGGTGAGACCTTTAAGAGTTGATTTTTAAGTCATGAAGGCTCTTTCCTTATAAATAGATTGATGTTGTTATCGCAGGAGTGGGTTTATTATCTCGAGTGGATTTATTATAAAAGTGAGTTTTTCTCTCTCTGTCTCTCTCTCTGTCTCTCTCTCTCCCCTCTCTTTGTTCTCTCACCCATACAATGCCTTCCACCATGTGATGGTGCAAAAGGAAGAACCTCACTAGATACAGTCCTTCAATCTTGGACTTCCCAGCCTCCAGAACTGTGAGCCAACACATTTCTGTTCTTCATACATTACTCAGTCTCAGGTATTTTGTTATAGCAACATAAAGCAAAGACAATGTCATTTGGGAGCTTGAGACCTAGAACTACTTCAGCTAGTTTTCTATATTGGAAAGACAGCCTGAAGATAAAGCCAAAACATAGAAGAAAAGACAGAAGAGAAAATCAAATGGAAGCTCAGCAAAAACTCTGAAGGAGCTGTTTCTTAAGCCAAGGTTATCTCTGGACTTTTCAGAAAATTGAGCTAAAAAACTCCACTTGTTGTTTAAGCCAGTTTAAGTTACATTTTGTTTCTTTTAACGAAAACAGATGTTGATGCACTAACACAATAAAATTCAGACTCAAAATCTGGAGAACGTGTATGTGTAAATCTGATAATTTCTCACTTCTCTGTATACAGCATGATTCTTTAGCCCAGCACTGCTCAATAGAACTTTCTGTAGTGATGGAAATGTTCTATATCTGTGCTGTTCAACATACTAGCTACTAGCTATATACAACTCATAAGCATTTGGAATGTGACTACTGTGGCTGTGGATTGAATTTTTAATTTGATCTAACTAATGCTAAGTGTTTATACATGGCTAGTAGCTACAGTATTAGACAACACAACTGTAAACTAATAAAATTTTCCTTAAGTATAACCTAGTCTTTCCACCTTCCTATCCTCATCTTGTTCTTTCCACTTAGAATGGCTTATTTTCTTTTGTCACAAAAATAATATATAAACATTCTTATAAGTAAAGTTCAAATGCCCCTTGTTCTATGAAGCTTTTTAAAATCACAATGTCTCGAGCTGTAAACATCCCCAATGTTTATTTTTGATGTTTTTAAATTCCCTGAATGATCTAGTTTGAGTTTTTGTCCCCTTCAAATCTCATGTTGAAATTTGATCCTTAATGTTGGAGGTGGGGCCTGATGGCAGGTATTTGGGTCATGGGGGCAGATCTGTCATGAACTGTCCTCACAATAATGAAGGAGTTCTTGCTCTATTCCTTCCTGTGAGATCTGATTGTTTAAAACAGCCTGGCTCCTTCTCCTCTCCCTCCTCTCTCTCCTCTCTCACCATGTGATGCTTGCTCCCCTGCACCTTCCCCCAGGAGTGGAAGCTTCCTGAGGCCCTCACTGGAAGCAGATGCTGGTGCCATGCTTCTTGTACAACCTGCAGAGCTGTGAGCCAAATAAACTTCTTTTCTTTGTAAAGTACAGCCTCAGGTATTCCTTTATAACAACACAAACAGACTAAATTTTGTTTTGAAAAATTGATATTTAAGAAGCATTAGTTTTAAAAGAAGAAAAGTGGACAAGCATATTCATATTTGATATTCTAAGGGAATGTTAAAATAATTCCTGTAAATACCTAAGATAGACCTCACATCTGTCCTTTTCTCCAAGTCATACTACTATTAATATTGGTTCTCAATTAATACACATGAATGATTTCCTTATTTCTCTCTCTTTTCCCTTACATCCACCCTATGAACAATGTACCAAAATGGCCATGTGATCATGTCTCACACTCACTCCAAGCAAACTGAGGAATCTTTACTGCCAAATGAATAGAATCAATTTTTTTTTTTGAGACGAGTCTTGCCCTTTCACCCAGGCTGGAGTGCAGTAGCACGATCTCAGCTCACTACAACCTCCACCTGCCAGGTTCAAGAGATTCTTCTGTCTCACCCCTCCCGAGTAGCTGGGATTACAGGCTAGCACCATGACACCCAGCTAATTTTTGCATTTTTAGTGTCAAGGGAATTTCACCATGTTGGCCAGGCTGATCTCGAACTCCTGACCTCAAGTGATCCACCCACCTCGGCCTCCCAAAATGCTGGGGTTACAGGCATGAGCCACCACACCTGGCCTAGAATTGATTCTTTAAAAAACATTCAAGCCTCTCCCTGAACTATATTCTCAGACTTAATAGCAAACATTTCTGATCCCACCACATCATTGCAACTTAATGACACTCATCACCATCTCTGAACATATTGCACAAAATCCAATAGTCCTTCAACTAGCAGATCAAATTCTACCTTCTCCATTCTGGATGAATAGGGACACCTTGGAGCAAATTCAAAAAAGTAGCAACAATGATAGAGAGGGGTCTTAAAAGCATGTTCTTTAAGGAAAGTTTGAAGAAATTGAGATGCTTACCATGGAGAAGATTTAATGATTGGAGAGCTGTAATGGGAAAATAGATTACACTTGTTGGCCAGGTCCAAGAGCAATAACTATGGCCAATGCCTGGGAATTAGGAGAAGACAGTTTTGGCCAAAATGAATAAGAACTATTTCACCAAAGACTGGTAGAATCTTTCTTGTATTTTTTAATTAAAAATTCTTTTTTAATCAAAAAAGAATCCTTGTTCAATTATAGGGTATTTTTTAATTGAAAAGAATTCTTTTTTACTTGAAAAATTAAAATTATTTTCAATTAAAAAAGAATCTTGTAATTGAAAATAATTCTTTTTTAATTGTTCTTTTTTTTTTTTCAATTTAAAATGGAAAATGTTTAAATCTATCAAAGGCTGTGCTATTTGCTTTTTACATGCATCATCATATGTGAGTCATTTAACAAGTCTGATAGTTGTTATAATTCCTATTTCACATTAAACACACACACACACACACACACACACACACACACAAAAAAAAAAACAGTCACTTAGCTTAAATACCTTCCCCAAGATATCAAGTTAAAGACTTGGCAGAGGCAGCATCCAAACCCACTTCGTCTGATTTCAGAGTCCTTGCTATCCAGCACCTAGTAACTTGTCCTAGTCAACTGCTCATCTTTGGAAGTGTGAAAACAAAGTCTAGATTACACTCAGGGGAACAATAGAATGGGGCTCTAAGCAGCTGATGATCAGTTGAATGAAAACATCTTTTTATTGTCAATGTTCAGTTTCCTTTAACGATCCCCATCTTCGCGAAGGGCAGGTACAGGCTGCTAGGCAATAGCAAAAAATGATCTCTTGGAGACCTTGCCCTGACTGAAGGATTGCCCAAATGCTTGAAGACCCCCTCCCAGGAAAAGTACTCTCCAACCAGCGTCTGGGTCTCCTTGCTTCCACGATCCAGTTTCTGCCTTTTATATAACTCAGAGTCCACCTGCCAATCTGGATTCAGCGGAAAGGCAACCTCCTAGCCTTGGAAGACCCAGACTCCAGAAATGGTGTCGCTATTGTTGATTCCAAAGAAGATGGCAGTGGCAAAGGCATCTTCTTCAGCTTATCCAATAGCTGGAACATTCTAGCGATTCACGAAGAACTCATGACGGTCTGGATGAGTTCTTCAGGGAGCGACACTCAGAGTACCACAGGGACCAGCCATCTTTATCAAAGTGCTCCCCCAAAACATGACAGTGCCTCAGAGAGTGGTCCCTGATGGAATACTTGTGCTTAAATTCATCCAGCTTAAAGATATTCTTGAGCTGCTCACATCTCCTCCATCTCTGCCTCAGAAGCAGGGACGGTCACCTTTCTCTCCTCCTTCTCCTCCTTCTGCTCAGCCTGGGGCTTCTTCTTCTCTTCCCATGAACCCTTCTCTTTCCATGGAATGTCCTTTTTAGGCTGACTCTTGGCAAGCATTTTAGCATCAAAGTGGGCTGTGTTCCCACATAGTTTCACTTCCACCCAAGACAGCCCAGAACTGGGGTCGGTAAATGTAGGTGAGGAACCAGCAGTTGGTAATGGGAAAGTCCTGGTAGAAAGAAGGCTCTAGAACCTACCTGCTTATAGAGTCATAACAAGGTGCAGATAACTATGATGTCAGCCAATGTCACCTGTTCACCCACCAGAAAAGTCCCCATCTTCAAGTGAGCATCCAGAAGCCCCAGACCTCAGCTCACCTCCTCCCCTGCATCCTGGGTGGCCTGCTTGTTGTGGTGCATTTTGCCCAAGGTGGGAACACCTAAGTACTGGCCATCATCAACAAAGCTCACTCACGTACTGCCTGGGCTGCTACCTCTGGAACACTTCCCCCTCAGCTCCTCATTGCTCACACAGGTGGCAATAGCATTGCTCTCTCACACAGAGAATCCATCGTCACCCTCAAATGCTAGAGTCTTGTGGGAAGGAAATTAGGGGGTACGGTGGTTTGGCCAAAGTGGAAATGAAGTGGGTCGTAGAGCATGTGAATCTGAGCTCCACATTACTTAGCAGCGATGACGACCTGCTCATCATAAACTTGCCCTCTAGTTTTCAGGACATGTGTTCAGCGTCCCAGTCGCATTGGTGATTCCATAGAGAAAGAAGGTCAGTCTCTCCACAATGCAGCAAAATAAACAAAAACATCTTTTTTTTTTCTTTTGAGACAGAGTTTCACTCTTGTCATCTAGCCTGGAGTGCAATGGCACAATATCTGCCCACTGCAACCTCCGCCTCCCAGGTTCAAGCGATTTTCCTGTCCCTGCCTCCGGAGTAGCTGGGATTACAGGCACCAGCCACAACACCCAGCTAATTTTTGTATTTTTAGTAGGGACCAAGTCTCACTATGTTGGCCAGACTGGTCTCAAACTCCTGACCTCATGTAACTCACCTGTCTTCACCTCCCAAAGTGCTGGGATTACGGGCATGAGCCTCCGCACCCAGGGGAAAACATCTTTGAGAACAATTACAACCGTGAGATTTTAGCCTTCCAAATCACATGGGAACTTTAAGTTTGGATTAGTTTCACAACATTCAGAGATGAGTTAAACAGGATAGTTATGATGGAAGCAGCAGAATTAGCGAAAGCAGAGTGTGATTTCTCCCTTTATCCTATGTATGCCAGCATTACAGATGTATCTTATTCTGCTTTATATTAAAGTCCTTTACATTTAAGGTACTTCAGAAGTGGACAGGGGATGTCAACACCCATGTTTCACAGATATGCAAGCCCTTGGAGAGATGCGGAACCTAATGGAATCTACTTCCTTTCGTTGTACTATCTCCAGGCACCACTGTAATAAGGCTCATCCCACCATTACACTGACACTTTTCCTGTAGGTGAGTAAAGACTTCCTTGTTTCTAGATTAGTAAAACATCCCAAACTTTATCTTCTTAGATCTCTAAGCAGTAGCCAACACACCAGAACAGTTCCTCTTATCATAAACTCTCTCTTTCCTTGGTTTCTATGGGATCTAAGTATGCTTTTTTTTGTTTTTCTTTTTTCTCTTGAGTAGCCTTTTTGAAGTTTCTCCTGCAGGGCTTTCTTTCTATGTGTGGTCCTCAAGCACCTACCTAAGTGCTCTTCTCTTCTAATCCTACCCACTATCCCTGGAGAGTCTCATCTGCTCTATGGTTTTTGTTTTGTTTTTCCATTTGTAAAATGATGACCCCAAATCCATCTCTCAAGTGAAGTCCTCCCTTCTAGCCTTAAGGTTTATATTTACTCATACAAAATTCCTAATTACCAGTCATCTCCACAGTAAAGTCTCAGAATCACTTTAAATTCAACATGTCCAATATGGAACCCATGACCTTCCCCTTGTCCCCACTGTACCTAGGTCTCTTCACTGAGTATCTACAATGCTGGTTAATATACCACAACCACACTGCCACTGAAAACAGAAACATACTTGACATTTCCCTTGCCCTCACACAACAAATCGAGTCATCACTGACAC
The DNA here is from genome assembly GCA_036589455.1 of Ateles fusciceps. NCBI lineage: Eukaryota > Metazoa > Chordata > Mammalia > Primates > Atelidae > Ateles > Ateles fusciceps. The sequence goes on along the minus strand of JAZHEH010001005.1, from coordinate 10,575,320 downwards.
CTGTCAATGGGACTGACTGAATACCATTCGAATCTAGTAGTTCTCTATTGAAATGGCAATGCTTCAGGGAGGCACTTTGTAATTCTACGGAGGACTGAATGTCCTGGTGGTGTTGTACCCATATTAAAATACTCATTATATTATTACTTATTTTAATTCTTATTAGTATTAGTTTTAAATTTTTATGAATTTTTGAAATTATGTGTGTCGGTAGCATATTTTATCTACTGATTTTAATAGAATGGAAGGTATATTACAAAATATATGTCAAGATTGCAGCATTAGGGTTGATAAAGTTACAAAAACTTACTGCTCAAGTCCATCCACTTAGTTACATTACCACTGGCTCTAACCCCATCTCCAAGCACTATCATCATGGGCATTATTATGATAGCAATGTGATTATAATGATAATAATGATTTCCTAAATGGTCTTGTTGCCTTCAGTCTTGGCTCGCTCTCATTTTCTACTCCCGATCAAAGGAACTGGAAAATATAATCTGATCATGTCACTTCTCTATTTAAAATCCTGGCATATTGCTCTTAGAAAAAGTCCCAACCATTTAAAATACTTTGCGGAATTCTGGATGAGTCAAGCCCTAGATATTTTTCAGTTTCTCTTTACTCCAATCTGTGACACCTTACTTCAAGTCCCTGTGCTACTGAACTACTTAAGTTTCTCATTTGTTGTCATGCTTTTTCCTACCTTTAAATCCTTGCCTGACTCCCACTTATTTCTCACATCTCAGCATAGATAACTTTCCTTGGGGGAGATTTCCTTTGTCTTCCTTTACCTGTGCATAATATTCTATTATAATAACTATAATGCTGAAGCATAATTTCCTGCTGAGTTTGTTCGTTCCCCTCCCCCTGACTAAAATGTAGGTTCCATGGTGGCAGAGATTCAGTCTACTCTTGTGCACGGTATATTTCCTGATACTTTGCAGGTTACAAAATATCTGTTGATAAATGAACAAATTAGATAAGTATATGAACAGGAACCGAGTTCCCATATTTCAGACTGGAACCCTGTTAGATGCATTTTTATTAATGGTTTTCATATCAGATAGAAGTGAATTTAAGCCCTAGCTCTTCCACTTACTAGTAGATTGACAACAGAGTAGTGAATTAAAATGTTCACACCTTAGTTTGTTTTATTGTATCATTGTTGTTGGTGGCTTTTTTTTTCTTTTTAATAATTTATAAAATGAGAATAATTATATCCACGCTGACCTACATTTAGGGGTAGGGTAATTGTAGAGAATGCGTGAGTTCCCATCTGAGAGCAGGCATTAGGAATGGGATTTATTTTTATTATACTCTATTGAGCCATTCAATCAAGACAGACAAAAGGACATCTGATAGTGTACAAGATGTTTGGGGTTTTTGTTTTTTTTAATTCATCTTTGGGCTCTGGGTTGCTGTTAATGGCAGCTGTTCACAGATCAGTCATAAATAACTTAGTGAAGGAGGCATGTAAAGAATAAAGGGTGGTGGCTAGATTATTTCTAGCCATCCATGCACAAACACATACCTGTCACATATGGAAATGCCTCAGAATGTGGGCCCAGCCCAGACTTCAACAAAAGCATCTGGTTTCAAAGATTGAGGGAATATAAAAACAACCTCAGAAATCACTTCTTCAGTCACAGCATGCCAGGGCTAGAAGAAACTCTAGTCATTATTCCATCCAAACTTCTCATTGAAAAATGAAGAAACTTGGACCTAGGAAGCGGGGGAAAGAGGTATTCAAGATTACCCAGAAAGTTTCCTGCAGAACTGGCATGTAAACATAACCACCAGTTCACATATAGTCTAATCACTACCACCACCAACAAGGCTATTATAATTTTTTTCCTTTATTGGGGTATAATTTACACATAGTTAAACATGAAAGTATATTTTACATACAGTTTAAATTTACTCTTTAAAGTAAGTTCTGTGAGTTTTGTCAAACACAATTTTGTCATCAGACTATACTCATGACATAAAATGTCTATCATCCAAAAGAATTCCTTTGTGCTAATTGAGAGTAAGCTTTCCCCTCCCCTGTTCAGCCCCTAACCACCAAGATTCTGCTTTTTGTTGCTACAGCTTTTGCTTTTTCAGAACATTATATAAATGAAATTAGAATTATACAGTTGCAGCATTTTGAGTCTGGCTCCTACCACTTAGAATAATACTTCAGAATTCATTCATGGTGTTGCACAGATTAGTGATTCATTCCTAATGGTGCTGAGTAATATTTTATTATGTGGATGTACTAGAGCTTAAGTTTAGGGCTATTACAGCCACATAAACATTCATGTGTGGTTTTGTGTAAACATAAGTATTGATTTCACTTGAATATATATCTAAAAGTGAGATTGCTGGGTATATATTTATAACCATTTAAGTATATACCCAGCAAGATATATGGTCATAAGTATATGGTTATATAAGTATATATACTTATGTACTTAAATATATACTTAACCATACTTATATGGTTAAGTATTTATTTAACTTTATAAGAAACTGCCAAATTGTTTTCTTACATTACATTCCCACCAACAATGTATGAGAATTTTAGTTTCTCTACATACTCTTTAGCACTTGCTATTTTTAAATTTTTTTAGTTTTTTAATTTTTGTACTTTGTTTTTAATTTTTTAGTTTTAGATAGGTGGGCAGCAATATCTCATTATGGTTTTGATTTTCATTTCTTTAATGTCAAATTGTTTAGAGTGTCTTTTCCTATACTTGTCCTCCTCATGTCTACGCTGAATTTCTATTCAAATATTTTGCCCCTTTTGTTTAAATTGGGTTGTTTTCCTATTAGTTTTGAAAATATAATTTATATATACCACCTCCAAATCCTTTATTAGATATATGAATATTTTCCTAATCTTTGGCTTGTCTTTGCTGTTTCTTAACGGTGTATTTCTGTCTTTGTCAATTATGTTTTTGGTATCAAATCTAAAAAACTTTTATCTAATCCAAGATACAAAGATTTCCCCCTGTCATTTTTTTTAAGAAATTTTAGAGTATAAGTTTTTACGCTTAGGACTGTGACTCATTTTGAGTTACTTTTTACACAACAAGATACAAATCAAGATTTATTCCTTATTTCTTTTTATCCAATTGCTTCCCCTCATCTGTTGAAAAGTATCTTTTTCTTCATTGGTTGACCTGTGCACCTTCATTGAAAAGCAATTGACCATACAAATGTGAGTACATTTCTGGACTGAAGTCTGTTCTATCAATATGCCTAGCCTTTCTATAATATAATACTGATTACTGAGCTTTATAGAAGCCTTGATATCAGTTTGAGTGGTGCCTCAGATTTTGTTCTACATGGTTTTATTGTTTTCAAAATTTTTTTGGTTATTCTAGTTATTTGCCTTCTGTTTAATATTAAAATTAGTTTGCCTGTTTTTATAGAAAATAATGCTAGAATTAGGATTAGATCTCTGTTGAATCTATAGATCACTTTGGGAAAAATCAACATCTTCTAATTAATGAACACAATAAATGTCTTCGTTTATTTAGGGGTCACTTTTTGTTTCTTTAACAGAACTGCATAGTTTTAAGCAAATATAATTTGTAGTTATTTTGTTAGATATATCTAAGTATTTTATGGTTTTGGTGCTATTAGAAAAGGTGCATTTTAATTTCAATTTGCAATTGTTCTGTGCAAGTATGTAGAAACGCAATTGGTTTTTGTGTATTAACCATGTGTTCTTCAACCCTGTTCAATGCATTTATTATTTCTAATAGTATTTTTGTAGATTCTTTGAGATTTTCCACATAGCCAGTCATGCCTTCTATAAATACTGAAGTTTTAACTCTCCCTTTTCAATCTTTTACTTCTTTTTCTTCCATTATTGCACTAGTAAGGACCTCTAGTTTAACATCAAAAAGGAATAGGGAGAGAGGATATTTGTGTCTTGTGCTTGATCTTAGAGGGAACACATTAATCTTTCATTATTAAATGTAATGTTAACATCTTCAAGTGTAAGTCTTTGTGGATGTTCCTTGTCATGTGGAGGAATTTCTCTTTTATTGCTAGTCTTCTGAGAGTTATATGCATACCTAAACACATACTACAATATATATATATATGTAACATATATATGCATATTATATAATAAATATTGAATTTTGTCAAATGACTTTTCTATGTCTATTGAAATGATTATATGCTTTTTTAATCTTTAATCTGACCGTATGGTAAATTGGATTTATTGATTTTTCAAATGTTGAATAAGATTTGCATTTCAGATATAAACCCTACTTAGTTGATTTGTTAGTACTTTCTTTGGGATTTTAAGTTTTATGTTTCTGAGGGATATTAATTTGTAATTTTCTTGTCATGTCATTTCTCATTCTGATTTTGGCATCAGGGTAATGTTAGCCTCACAAAATGATTGGGCCAATAAGCTCAATGAAGTATGCTCAGCATCATTAGCCACTAGGGAAATGCACATCAAAAGCAAAATTATATACCACTCTGTACCTACTATGATGACTAGAATAAAAAAGATGCAATAACAAGAGTAGGTCATAATATGGAGAAACTGGAATTCTCATAAATTGCTGGTGGGAATGTTAAATGGTGTAGATGCTTTGAAGAGTCTGGAAGTTTCTCATAAATTAGCAATTCCATTCCTATATGTATACCTATGAAAAATGTAAATACATATTCATTCATACACTTATTCAGAAATGTTCATGGCAGCATTATTCATAATAGCCAAATAGTAGTAGAATAAACCAAGTGTTTATCAATAGGTGAATGGATAAATAAAATGTGGTGTATCTATACATTGGACTATTATTTAGTAGTAATAAAGAATGAGGTGCTAATACATAATAGTACACAGAAGAATCTTGAAAACATTATAAGTAAGAAAAGCTGGACACAAAAAGTCACATATTGTATGATTTGTTTTATATAAAATTTTAGTGGCAGAGGTACTTCCAGAGTCCCACTAGAACAGTAGCCAAAGCTCAAGCCGAGGAATCAGGTATAAACAAGGAAGGCAGTTAAGAGTCCAGTGGCTTTTGTTTTTGTAGCAGCTGGAGCTATGGCTGAGGGTGGAGGCAACATTCCAAAACAGATACTATGTCATGCCTCACTTTGGTACATAGGACGGAGTGAAGGGAACATTAAAAAATAACTATAAATTATTTACATGGAAATAGCGACTCCCCCTAAAGTAAGAAGACCATAGTACAAAATTAGTAGTGTAAATATTTATATGCCAATTATGTATAATTTATCTATACCAGATAAGGGTATAATAATACTTAAATTACAAGTTTTTATGGGACCAAATGAGGTGGTAGATACATAATTGATAAGAAAGCTATAAATTATCAAACTATAAGTTGAAAACTATAAATTGAAGAGTAACTCTGGTTAATTAAAGTAGGTTTATCTATTGAGTCAATAATAGAGGTAACATAGATTCATAAAAAACTGTCAGTTAATCTAAAAGTAGGCCAAAAGATGGAAAATAAAACATCTAGCAACACTGTAATTAAAAGCAATTATATTAATAACATTAAAGTAAGCAATCTAAACACATTAATTATAAAACAGAGATAGTCAGATTACGCTTTTTACAAACAAAATCCACTTTAAATATAAGAACATAGATGAGAGTAAGTAAATGCAAAAATATATATCATCAAACACACAAAAAACTTGGAATGGTTATATTAATATGAGAACAGACAGTATTCAGAACAAGGAATATTATCAGAGATAAAAAGGAACATTGTGGCCAGCAATGTGGCTCATGTCTGTAATCCCAGCACTTTGGGAGGCCAAGGCGGGCGGATCACAAGGTCAGGAGATGGAGACCATCCTGGCCAACATGGTAAAACCCCATCTCTACTAAAAATGCAAAAAATTAGCTGCGTGTTGATGGTATGCACCTATAGTCCCAGCTACTTGGGAGGCTGAGGCAGGAGAATCGCTTGAACTTGGAGGCAGAGGTTGCAGTGAGCTGAGATCGCGCCGCTGCACTCCAGCCTGGGTGACAGAGTGAGACTCTGTCTCAAGAAAAAAAAAAAAGGAACATTGCACATTGCATAATCAGAAAGGGAGTCAATTAACTAAGAAAACATAACAATCCTACATGTATATGCAAGCAACAATAAACCCTCAAATCTATAAAGTAAAAACTGACAGACAAGAAAAGAGAAGTATACAAATTTAAAATTCTAATTGGAGACTTCAAAATGAGTCTCTCAGTGATTGACAGAATAAGCAGTTAGAAAATCAGTAAAGATACTGAAAACCTTAATATCACAATTAATGAAAATGACCTAATTAACCTTTATAAAATACTCCAACTTAAATATAAATTTTTAGTATGTGCCATTAATCAGGATAGACTTCATAGAGTCATTCAACCAACTTAACAAATTTAGCAAAATTGAAATAATGCAAAGAAGGCTTTTGTAACTTAATGGCAGTGGCAGGTATATAAACAATAACTTATGGCTTAATATAATAGAGGTGTGTGCACAGTGAGCACACAGGAAAAGTGACTAATTCTACCATGAAGTAAGTCAGGGATGTGGTTACAATGTCTTTCTGAAGGTTTTAATGTGCGAAGTATGAATTGGTGGGGTTTGACTATTTCAAGCAGAACAAGTAGGGTGATAAAATAAGTAAAGTTCTGGGGCGTGCCTGCTAAGGTAAAACAGGAGGTGACATGGTTAGAGAGTGGTGGGAGGTGATAATGCAAACAGCATTTGTTAGACATACACGACACTAAGCTTCTTATAGCATGATTTCATTTATACTTTATTTCACTGATATTTTATTTCAGAATTATTAAAATGTTATGAGACTAATGCTCTTATTATCTTTACATTGAAGATGGAGAACTAAAGAGAGTATAAGCGAACTGCCAAATCACATTGTTAATAGCTGAGAAGATACTAAACTATTCAACAACTAGGGTGCAAACCCCAACCCAGCCTAGTAGACTAGATATGAGCATCCCAGTACATGCCAGGTAAATATCAGTCCTGGTGAAGTCAGAAATTGAATGCAGGCTACCTGACTCTAGAAATTGTGCACTAAGACTACTCTATATTACTCCTAAAGTAAAGCTGCAGATATTGATTGTGAACGAAATATGAAAGGTCTTATTTATATGCAGTCAAGAGCTATGAAATAATTAGAGAAATGACAGAGGATGTAAACATAATTATGTTTTAGAGTGATAAAAATGGCAGCAATGTGGAAGACAGCCTGGAATGGGGGAGAGGCAAACATCAGAGAGACCTTAGATTGCTATTGCAAGAGTCAATACAAAGTTCCAAGCTATGACACTTTTTTCAGAAGTCAAAGAGGTTGATAAATTTTAAGGATATCTGAGAGGAAAATTGATAGCACTTTGTGAGAAAATTGGTTCTGTGGGGGGAAAAAACAGTTAAAGAAAATTCACATTCTAACATAATTTGATGAATGGCAATGTCCTTATCTGAAATTCTAATTAGGAAACAGGAAGAGAGAAAAAATTCTTAGCTATGAGTTTAAATACTTAATGATTTTTTACTCCCCACCCCCCAAACATTCTCTGTTCCTTTTCTCTTCTCTTGCACCTCCATTTTTTCCTTCCAACGTGTTCATTCATTAAAACATATTTTGAGATTCAGCTAGTTCACTTCAATCTTTACTTCTAATAACACCGAAGAATTTGAGGTTCATTCCTAGAAATATGCTGTGCTCTTCCATGCTTCTGCATCTTTGCAGATGTCATTCCTCCTACCTGAGGTGTCTTCTCCACACCTTGGTTGCATAGTGAACACCTACTCAATCACTTTTCAAGGCCCATAAAATGATATGTCCATGACCCCCTCCCACAGGCAATGTTAACCACTCCCTGTTAGGCTTCTTTAGGAATCTATTCACAACTCCATTAGCATTTCTCATATTTAAATTGCAATTATTTGGTTACGTGTTTGCCTCCTCAACAAAGGTAGGTCAGGGACTATTGTTTTGTATTTTCTTGTCCCCAGTGACTGGCAGAGAACTTGGCAAATAGTACAAGCCTAATAAATGTTCATTGAAAAAAGTAACTGTTGAATGGATCTGTGGCATGAAGATTGACTAATGTTTAAGCTGCATAGAGGAAGGTGATTAGGGTACCAAAGAGTGTGACTGCTCCTCGGCATGTAGACACCATGGGAATGGGGACCCCTAGCTGAAACTGCATCCATTGCTTCCAACACTAGTCTGAAACTTTAGCTGGAATGAACCAAGAACAAGCCAGCGGTTTATGATTTCCTTATGAGGCTTTCAAGGAGAAAACATATTCCAGATATGATATTAAAGAGGAACCAGAGCCCTTTAATAACTTCTAATTTCCATATATGATTTCAGCTTCTCACATACTACTCTTTAATCATGTATGTAACCTCTCTCAGTCCTATTCTGCACTCCCTGATCACAGGTTTTTTAATAAGAAAATAATTCTGAGAGCTTCTCCAGGTAGATTCACAAATAAATTTACCAGATGCCCAGTTAAATTTAAATTTCAGCTAAAAATATAAGAAAAAATTAATTTCAGCTAAACAACAAATAATTTTTAGCATAGATATTTCTGTAAAATATTTGGTATATATTTATCCTTAAAAAAATCCTCATTATTTATCTGAAATTCACATTCAATTGGGCATCATGTATTTTATCCTACAACCCTATCTTAAGTCCACTTTCTGCCAAGGATATAAAAGACACCGTGTAACCTGCATGTTTGCTATTTCTAACTGAGCTAAAACACAGTGAATGAAATAGACAAGAACTATATTCAGAGGCTAATGAAAAAAGCAGAGTTGGCACAGATGAACCTGTGGGCAAACAGGTCGGTAACATGGTGTTCCTTGCTTGGCGCAGGCATTTTGCCAGTAGCAATCATGAGCACATGCAGTGCAATTTAACAGAATAGCTAAAAGCAGGAACACTGAAATCACATGTTCTTGGGTCCAATTCCCTGCTCTGGCTCAGATATGATTTGTAACCCTGGGAAAACTCCTCTAAGCTTAAATTTTCTTATGTAAAAATGAGGATAATATGGCAGCCTCTCAACAACTTCATTGATACATTGTATCTAACTAGGCACCTGACCAGAGGAGGCTATTATTATTATTGGTGGTGGTGGTGGTGGTGGTGGTAGTGGCGGTGGTGGAGGTGGTGGTGATAGTCCTAAAATGTTACTCCCTCCTCTAAGACAACTCAATGTAGACTAGACTAGACTACAGTAGAATAGAATAGTCTAGTCTATTATTTATTTTTCACTTAGTATTTGTAAGGCACTGTGCTAGGTTTACACATTTTCTTATCTAATCTTCAATACAACATCAGGAGGTATCATTATTCCTATTTTATAGACACTGGATCCAGGACACAGAGAAATTAGAAAATATTTTATGGTTACAGTGTCACACAGCTTGTAAGTGGCAAAATCTGAAATTCAAACTCTGTTCTGTGTGATCCCAAAACTCATACTTTTAACCACTAGTGCCACCCCAAATTGTAATTCTTTTCTACTTTGGGACAAAAAAAAACTCCAATGATTTTTAATTAAGTCTGGAAAAGTACATAAGAATTAAAACATTTCTTATTTCCTTCATTCCTATATCTTCTTACCAAGCTAGAATCATGTTGTAGAAGAAGGTTCTCATCTTCTTCTTCCTGGATTGGATAAAACCTTCTTTCATAATCTGTTTCTCCTCTACCTAAATTCACTTGCTTATGGCAGTGAAAGCTAAATCACAGCTTTTAAACTGTTATTAATATGGCCAATATTAAAGGTTCTTTACAGTTATCAGGTGTTTTATTTTTATCTCCTATATCCTTGCAATGGTGCTGGTGTATAGGCAGGGATTTATATTATGTCCCTTTTACAGATGTAGAAACTGAGACTCAGAGGGTATCAGTCATTTGCCAGTCACACAGATAATAACCAAAAGAACCTGGTTTCTCTTCTCAGAATTATTTATTAGCTCCTTTATTCAATGTATATTTGTTGGATATTTTTAACAGACAAGGCACTATCCCTAGACACCAAAGCCATCTCCCTGAACAAGACTGATCAGAATACTTTCCTTTGGGATTTTAACATTCCTTGGAAAAAGAGACATTAAATCATCAAAATTTAAGTGCTGAGAAGAAAGAATACAGAGTGTAGAAAAGTTAATCACATAGGGATTTGAGTTGGATTAGAGGATCACAGAAGTTTTCACCAAGGACAAGACATTTTAGCTGAGACATGAAGCCATGAGGAACAAACCAAGTGAAGAGAAAGAATAAGAGCAACAAGCAGGGAAAAGGGAGGGGATTGAATCAGGGCCGCGCAGCTGGTGTAACTGACAGGACTCGAGGCCGGCTATCCTGACACTCAGGGCAGTGCTAGTTTTTTGACACCAGACCACCAAAAGCAGCTGATTTAGGATTTGTCTGCTTGCCCTAGCCAGCTGCTATTCCTAAGAAGCCAGGAAATTTCCATCTTGAGTTGCTATATCTACCGCCTTCACTTGCCTGTAGAGTGCCCTTGTGATGAATTAGAAAAATATGCACCCTTTCCCAGGCAAACACAGCAATGTGTCAGGATCCATGGCCTAACTGATAGAGGACACTTGAATGTTATCCTCCCACTAGCCCCTTGGACAATTACAGTGCTCAGTCATTAGTAGTGACCCTGATGGCATAAATCTACCTCATTGAAGGCCTTCTAATGTCTAGATTTCGTTAGAGACTCTGGCCCTGTCTCTCCGATACAAACGGTGGTGATCTAGAGTCTAGATTCACAACCCTTTGTACAAGAGAGAAAGGCCAGTGTCTTCTTGAGAAGATGAGATGGGGAGACCTGGGAAGGTCATACCACACAAGGTACAAGCAGAGCTTCCTGATTACGAAGTGGTTCGATGTCTTGTGAAGAGTATTAACTAGTAAGTAAGAGGCATTGCCCTAGGCTTGGCTCTAAGATGCTGGATGAACCTCCTTTTGTCCATACTTCAGTTAATTTTCCCATTTATATAATAATCTTTGACACATGCAAAGTATAAGTATTGGTTAATCAATAAGTTTAGGTATCCCCAAGTCAATATCCCAATTAACTGAATTTGTAGCATTCTTCAGGATAACCAGTATCACCTAGATGTGAACCAAACTTTATTCTCTTGCACATATCGAAAAGGAAGATTATTTTACACCTGAGATACATAGCAGCATCTCAAATTCAATATTCTGTTTCACCAAGTGCAAATATATTTAATCCAGTTAATTATTTCTTCTTTGAGAAAATAAAAAGATGGTAAGGTAGACTTTGTTCAAGAGGAACCATGGTGATGGGTACAGGCATAGAGAACACTGCAATGGAGACTGGCAGTGGGGGAGAGTGATTGGTCTAAATCAACTCCAAAACTACTTTTTTTTCTTCTTTTTATGGGGGAGTATTTGCCATGTACCTCTGGTAATATGCATTAAACTCTAAAATAGGTAGTTTTGCCTTCGAGAAGTCTACAGCCTATTGGTAAAGACATGTAAACAGGGCTCTATCAGGTACATCAGAAGATCACCTATCTGTCTGGAAGAACCAGAACAAACTTTCAGAGGAGGTGAAGTCAAAGGTGAGACCAAGACCAAGCACCAGAGTAGGCTCCATGAGGATTCAGAATTAATAAAACATTCTTCTCCTGAGACCCACAGGCTAGGAATCAACTTAAGTGTCCATCAAAAGATGAATAGAAAAAGAAACTGTGATATGTATACACTGGAATGCTATTTACTATACAGCCTTAAGAAAAGAAGGAAATCCTATCATTTGCAACACATTGAATCTGGAGGACATTATGTTATATGAAATAAACCAGGCAGACACAGAAAGACAAAGAAAGACAAATACATATCACATGATCTCATTTACATGTGGACTCTAATCAAGATGAACTCAGAGGCAGAGAGTAGAATGATGGTTACCAGAGACTGGGAGTTGGGTAGTGGGAGGAATTGGGGAGATGTTGGTCAAAGGATATAAAATTTGAGTTAAACAGGAGGAATAAGTCTGAGACATCTATTGTACATCATGTTGGCTATGGTTAATAACATCGTATTGTATACTTGAAAATTGCTAAGAGCAGATTTTAAGTGTTCTCACCACACACACAAAAAGATAAGTACGAGTAATCTGTGCATTAAATAGCTTCATATAGGCTTTCCACAATGTATGCATATTTCAAAACATTATATTTTGCACCATGATTATGTACATTATTTTGCCAATAAACAAATAAGTAGACACACAAGCTGAAAGAGAAGAGAGTTATTAAAACAGTTCTCCTATGAGAACGCATGGATACATTTGGGGGAGCAACGCACACTGGGGCCTGTCAGGGGGCAGATGAGGGAGAGCATTAGGAAGAATAGCTAATGGATGCTGGGCTTAATACCTAGGTGACCACCGGGCACGGTGGCTCACACCTGTAATCCCAACACTTTGGGAGGCAGAGGCTGGCTGATCACAAGGTCAGGAGATCGAGACCATCCTGGCCAATATAGTGAAACCCAGTCTCTACTAAAAATACAAAAATTAGCTGAGTATGGTGTTATGTACCTATAATCCCAGCTACTCGGGAGGCTGAGGCAGGAGAATCACTTCAACCAGGGAGTCGGAGATTGCAGTGAGCCGAGATCGCACCACTGCACTCCTGCACTCCAGCCTGGTGACAGAGCGCGACTCCACCTCAAAAATAAAAAAAATAAAAAGCCTAGGTGACTAGTTGACCTGTGCAGCAAATCATCATGGCACACATTTATTTACCTGTATAACAAACCTGCACATCCTTCTGGCTACATGTGTAGCCTGGAACTTCAAATAAAAGTTAATGAAAAAGAGAGAAAAATAAAAGTATAGTAAATAAAATAAAACAGTTTTACTGTTGTTTTTGAGACAGAGTCTCACTCTGTTGCCCAGGTTGGAGTACAGTGCTGCAATCTCGGCTTACTACAACCTTCACCTCCCGGGTTCAAGCGATTCTCCTGCCTCAGCCTCCTGAGTAGCTGTGATTACAGGAACCCACCAGTATGCCCAGCTAACTTTTTGTATGTTTAGTACAGACAGGGTTTCGCCATGTTGGCCAGGCTGGTCTCAAACTCCTGACCTCGTGATTCACCCTCCTTGGCCTCCCAAAGCACTGGGATTACAGGCGTGGGCCACTGTGCCTGGCCAACACTTAGTTCTTATACAGTGGGGTCAAGCATGCTATAGAACAGATAATTAAGCAACAAACTCTATCTGGAGAAGGGTGGAGAGGTTATCATGAATGCTTCACAGAGAAGGGGCATTTTTTTTATTGTACTTTAAGTTCTGGGGTACATGTGCAGATCTTGCAGGATTGTTGCATAGGTACACACATGCCGTGATGATTTGCTGCCTCCATCCCCCTATCACCTACATCAGGCATTTTTCCCAGTGTTACCCCCTCCGCAACTTCCCCCACCGCCCGCTGTCCCTCCCCCTAGGCCCCCACCCCCCAACATATCCCAGTGTGTGATGCTCCCCTCCCTGTGCGCATGTGTTCTCATCGTTCAACACCCACCTGTGAGTGAGAACATGTGGTGTTTGGTTTTTTGTTCTTGTGTCAGTTTGCTGAAAATGATGGTTTCCAGATTCATCCATGTTCCTACAAAGGACATGAACTCATCCTTTTTTATGGCTGCATAGTATTCAATGGTGTATATGTGTCACATTTTCTTTATTCAGTCTATCATTGATGGGCATTTGGGATTACTGGGTATATACCCAAAGGATTATAAATCATTCTATTATAAAGACACATGCATACGTATGTTCATTGCAGCACTGTTTACAATAGCGAAGGGGCTTTTGAACTGAGGAATATGTAGGATTAATCCAAAGGGAGACAAGAGGGAGGGTATCTGAGGAATAAGGAAGAGCAAGAGCAGAGGCATGGGGTGTAAAAGGGCATGCCCATGTGGGAACAAAGGATTGTCTCAGAGCATGTGGGAAGGCCCAGAGTGTACAGGGAGGGAGTCGGCATGCCTTGCCAATCTGATTTGTTGCCTGCTGCTTGGCACTGACAAGTAATTCTACCGGATATCCCCCTAATTATCAATGCTGGCATTGAGATGAGCCTCTAGAGATTCACTCCAGAACCCTTTATAGATACAAATTTTAAAAATCAAGAGGGATTTCTTTCCCTATATGAAAAACGTTTGGTTTGAATGATAGGGCAGGGCTTATTAGTACAGATCCAAAAGCAAGCTGTGCAGACATCTTGTGCAACATCTAAATTCCAAAGCAGATGATGTCATCAATATAGGCCCTATAAATGGAGCACTGTTTCAGATGTATCTGAACAATTTATGTGCACCAATACCAGTGCTACCAGAATGGCTGTCTCAGTACTTCGGCTGACAGTTGTCCTGGGACTGCTTGTCTTAATCCTGACCTGCTATGCAGGTAAGTGCTTCTGATCATGGCCCATGAATTGTTCAGTAGTTAGCAGTGACTAGAGAAAGTTGGTGGCACTGATTCAGAACATAAAAGGAAGAAGGGGCCTTTGGGCACTGCAGAAAGAGCACTAGCCTGGGAAACAAGAGTTGTACATTCTAACACAAAGCTAGTAGGATTTTAATAAAAACCTAGCCTCTATTTTCAGTGGATGAATGAAGTTTGAAATGTTCTGTATTCTTATGATATAATGACACTATTCTAGTATAAATTTCATGGGAACTGAGTGGCATTTTTTTTTGATAAATATACCTAACAATGTTCAGTGATGAGAATATGTACTCTGGAATAAAAATCCTAGGCCTGGCTCTACCACTAACCAGAAATGTGACTTCAGGAATGCTATTCAATATCTCTAGGCCTCACATACAAATGGGGACATTTAACTTTCTCATAAAACTATCATGAAAATTGAATAAAAGGAATGAAACAAATTGGAAGAGTAACTGGTTGATAATAAGCACGCAATAAATATTATCTGCTATTGTTGTCATGTATAATCTCATTTGGTTCTCATAGTAATCCAACTATGTAAACATGCACAATTTTATTATTTTCCTTTCTACAGGTTAATAAACTCAGCTTGCAGAAGGCAAGTTACTTGAGCACACAGACAGGTGGAAGTGGCACCTGGGACTGAAACCTAAGTTCCTAGATTCTTTCTACTATTATTGAGCAACTGCTTATTTCCCATCTTTTCCAAGCACATAGAAGCTCAGGCTGTATGCTGCCTTCTCATTAATTAATTTATTGTTGTCTGCAAAAGACTATGAGTGCCATTCAGAATGATAGGCCAGAAGACAGGCAGAGTGCAAACGTTTAGTAACAGAATCCTATGAATGTAACTTGGCTGAACAATACACAGCAGACATTACAACAGAATTACTCTAGATACGGCCACAGAAATTACTAAGTCCATTCTACTTGTAAAGTAATCACTATAGTGAAGTGAAAGGTGAGATTTGGTACCAAAGACGAGTTGCCGCACTGTCTCTCATAAACTCTGAAACTGGTTACATCAGTTCACTGCTTTAAACCTCAATTTCTTTATCTGTAAAATGGGATAACTATCAACTTCACCAGGCCAAATGAATTCACTTTCATAATTACTTTGTAAACTATAAAAACTACAAATATTAGCAATACTGTTTGTTAAGAACATTATATTCACATTCACTAAGAAACTCGACAATGCAGTTACTGTAAATAAAGGCTATCCCATATTATACTTGAAAACAAAATCAAACGGTTGCCTTTGAAGATTTGTTTCTAGGATATAAGTTTCTTGATATTTTAATAGCATTTTAAAAATTTATATTGTCTTCTAAAGCACTAGAGGAGAGAGTGAATTATAAATAATTTTGTTGCTATTAATATTAATAGTAACAATAAAACAGAATATTCATTCATTCATTCATTCATTCATTATTTCTTTATATAAGGTAAGTTTACCTTGGGATTGGTACTGTTATAGATGGTATATATATATGATATCTGCGTGTATATATGACATATGTATATGTGTGTGTATATATATATTATATATAAAATACCTTTCAATCCTGACAACATATGAGAAAACTGAGAGATAGCAAACTTAAGGACTGTGTGCAAGGTTACATGGCTCATTTTTTGTTAAAGGCAGGAATCAGACAGGTGTATAAAACTCCAGAGCATGTAATCCACCACACTTTAATACCTCTCAATATATATGGGGTTCACAGGCTAAAGCTGAGATTCTGATTTCCACCCACTCCAATCCCAGGCTTCTTGCATCTTGAAAAGCTAGCATTTAGTGTCATATTAAAATAACAAGTCAATAGAATTTATTTTGCAAGTAGCTACATAGAAACACAGGGAAAAAGTCTCATCTTTCACGCAAGGAATTACTGCTTTGCACTTGGTAAATGTCTTTACAGAACAGTTGTTTGGAGGTTGTTTTATGTAATGTGAATAATGTGCTTTGTGGAGTTAAGAAAAACATTAGGTTCAAACCCTGGATTAGCTACTTTCTAGATGAGTGATTTCAGGTGAGTCATTTAATTTTCCTGATCATCTGTCTTCTCTCCTATGAAACTGTGATACCACTACTGAGCCGAATGAAGATTAAGGCATGTGCTGAAAGCACTGGTGCATTACCAGCTCAGTAGGCACCCTTCACAAGACCTCTGCTTCCATCTTCTTCCCAAGATAAAAACAAACCAGTTCTTCTGAGTGCCTGGATTGCCCAGCACTTTATGTGAAGCTCATATCTATTGTCCTTTTTTACCTTGACTCTTAGCATAACTATGCACATAATAGTAGGCTCGGGCTGAGCACGATGGCTCACAGCTGCGACCCCAGCCCTTCGGGAGGCTGACAGGGGCAGATCGTTCAAGCCCAGGAGTTCGAGACCAGCCTGGGCAACATCTCTATGCAAAACACAAGAATCAGCCAGCTGTGGTGGCATGTGGCTGTAGTCCCTGCTACTCAGGAGACTGAGGTGGGAGGATCTCTTGAGCCCAGGAGGTTGAAGCTGCAGTGAGCTGTAATCGCGTTGCTGCCCTCCAGCCTGGGTGAGAGAGGGAAGCCCTGTCTCAAAAATAAAAAATTACAAAAGTAGGCTCAAAAATACTTTTTGAATGAAGGAACCAACAATTGGATATATGAATACATGATGCTTAGTATATTGATTTTAGCTATAAGTCCCAAATGGTACTTCTATCAAATCTTTGGTTGTGTCATAATAAACAATAAATACTCATAGAATTGCCTGCCAATCTTTTTACTAATAGTTTCCATTTTAGGATTTAATATAGATGTAAAGTTTCTGACATAATTTGATAGCCTCCACACAAAAGGTAGTTACATTTTTTTAATCCAAAGTCAGGGGTACATTGTCTAGAAGTTGGGACTTCTTGAGTTAAAACTTGTGTGAGGTTGCCAGAAAAAATACAAGAAACCCAGTTAGATTTGGACTTCTGATAAACAATGAATAATCTTTTAGCATCAGTGTGTCCTAATTATTGCATGGATTATTCTTATAGTACCAGAAAGGTATTTGTTGTTTATCTGAAATTTAAATTTAACGAGGCATGCTGTATTTTTATTTACCCAGTCTGATAACACTACTTGTCAGGGTACAATAAAATTAAAAAATAAAGGTCCCACTTTATCCTGTGACCAGGGCTCAGAAGGGAGACCACATGTAGCTGCTGTCACTCTTCCATCTCGTCTCATCTCCTGAAAATAAAGACAACCAAGCAAAGTCAAAAAGCCTACAAGGGATCTTGAATGTAATCAACTTCACTCTGGATCCTTGGCCCTCATTCCAAAGGGCGTTTAAGAGTCTAGTGTAAGAAGCCTGCAGTTATTGCCCCAGCATTTTTCTTACTCTGTGAGGTCTTCTGTAAGCCACTTAACCTTCACTTTCTCAGTCCAGTGAGCTAAAAAATGCTTACTCTATAAGATCGGTCTGGGAGTAAAATTACACAACATTTGTAAAATTGCTATTTACAAAACTATTAGGTGATATGAAAGTGATAGTATTTCTTCGTCATCATTATTGTTAAACTATTTTGAATCTTCTAAAAGAAGCGCAAACTGCATAACTTTTCTGAATTTCTTTGTCATCATTATTGTTATATTATTTTGAACCTTCTTTAAAAAAAGTGCAAACTGTATAACTTTTCCTTCAAAGACTGTGCAGCTCATCATAGAGTACTTTAGAATCCAAATTTTAATGCCAAACTGACATGGTTTGAATTGTATTTCTGCCACTTACTAACTCTGTGACTTTGAACCAGTTTCTAAACACCTTTCAAATTATATTTCTTTACCTTTAAATTAGGATAATTGTTTCGACCTTGCAGAGTTGCTATGAGGATAAAACCAGACAATTCATGTAGATTATCATAGGCATGTATTCAGCAAATGCTACTCGTTGATATTTCATTTTTATTTATTTATTGTATTTCTTACAGACAGGGTCTCACTCTGTCACCCAGGCACTTGGAGTGCAGTTAAACAATCATGGCTCACTGCAGCTTCTGTGTTCTGGGCTCAAGTGATCCTCCTGCCTTCACCTCCCAAGTAGCTGGGATTACAGGTGTGCACCACCACACCTGGCTACTTTTTACTTTTTGTAGAGATGGAAGACTCATTATGTTACCCAGGCTGGTCGCAAACTCCTGGCCTCAAGCAATGCTCCCATCTCACCCTCCCAAAGTGCTGGGATTACAGACATGAGCCACCCCACCCAGCTGATAATTTATCTTTAATATTATTATTACCATGGGCACGGAGATCAGATGGAAAAAGAGACATTCTGTATGTCAGTCCTGGCACTGGCACTTACTAGCTGCTTAACTCTGGGATAGGTACTTAGCCTCTGGGAGCTTTGGTTTTTTCACTCACAAGGCAGTGCCAGTGTCTACCTGTTGATCTATTTGTTTGTTTTTAGAAATAAATGAGATAATGTATGTGAAGATTTTAATCAGACGAGCATGAAATATTTGAGGAATATAGTCATATAAGGCTCTGAAATTAGTTAGTGGGCCACAGAAAATCCTAAAGTTTCCCCCACACGGAAAGGAGACTTCCTTCTTTGTTGCTGAGAATCACCTCTGAGATTCTGTTCTGTTTTTCAGATGACAAACCAGACAAGCCAGACGACAAGCCAGACGAGTCAGGCAAAGACCCAAAGCCAGACTTCCCCCAGATTCCTAAACCTCCTGGGTACAGAGATCATTGAGAATGCAGTTGAGTTCATCCTCCGCTCCATGTCCAGGAGCACGTAAGCACTGAGACAAACCTTGTTTTTTGTCAAGTTCAATGTTGGTAATGACCACACAATGACCACATGGCATTAAAATATATGAGAAACAAAATTTGTGGCACAAGCAAATGTGTTATTTTTCATTGAAAAATGTTGCCCTACTGAAGATACATTTTGCATCTGAATTAATTGCCCTGAACTTTTTGGGGATAAGCACATTCTCATCAAGTGGTTCCATCAGAATTTTTTTTTTTTTTAATCTCAAGACTAAATAGGAAAGAGGAAAAGCACTAAAGAACAAAAAGCAAAGCTCTGATCCTAACTCAGGTGCCATTTTACTAGGTGGTCTTGAATGAGGCCCTCCCACTCTGAAGGCCTCTATTTGCTCACATTTTAACTGTAAAGTTAAAATAATAGATGGCCCATCCCATGCAAGCACTGTGATTATGTGATGCAGGTAAGAGGTAATGATAGGTTCATTTATGATGGGTGTGATGAGTCCTGCCTATATTTTCCAGCTTGAGTAGCTCAAGAAGGCTAGCAGAGACAGTAGATAATCTCTTTAGAGGCAATCTAGAGAACCTCTCAGCATGAGTGTTGGTTTTCATCATGAGGGATTGCCTTAGGATAGAACACCAGTCCCAGAGTCTTCCCAGTGTTCTCAGACTGCTTCCAAGCCTGTGTCTAATTTCCAATACATATTTTTTCTGCCTACATGGTTCTGATTTAACACTACTACCTCACTGTATGCTTTATTAATCCTCCCCATATTAATCTCCCCAATTTCAGTGCTCCATGACGAAATTCAGTCTTCTGAACTCCAGGTGCTTTCAATCTCCACCACTCTGAGCCTCTGCTCTCTAATTTTCTCCTTTATAGATTCTTACGCAGAGTTCGACTAGGTGTGGTCTATCCACCTGTTACAGAATCCCTTGGGGGAATTTATATTTTTTAATGCAGATTTCTGCATCCCATTTTGCATCTTTCTGGGGACAAGGCCATGGATATGTCTTTCAACAAGCTTTTCAGGTAATTCTGGTATACAGAAATTTTTGAAAGCCATGCCCTTGATCAGATGTTCTGGGCTGCATAGACCGGCTTTAAAGTTCCACAAAGCCTTTACATTTTTATTAATATTTTGTGTCAATGTGATTTTTTTTTTTTCATTTTCCTGGGGAAAGTGTTTATGACTTCTGTTAGATTCTCAAAGGGGTCTTTAACCAATAGCAGATTAAGAACCACTTCCATGTAGGAATAATTAGGGGTTTTGTAATCTCTGATCTTCTTAAACGGATAGATTGTCATCTGATTGGGCAGAGTCATGCAATCCTGCTCCACAAATTGTTAAAACTCACAGATGTTTCTTTTAATTGTTATATATCCTATTGTGGTGGCTTTGCAACTGTTGCCTTTCCAAGATTGTTAATGTAAACAAGAAGGAAAGTCAGAGGCCAACAACAGGAGCACCACCCATTAGATACAAACTAAAGATTAGGCTCCAATTGAGTTAGTATTGTTATGTTAACAAAGCAAAGCAAGGAGTTAGAGCACTAATAGTTCTTTTCATTCCTTTCCTAGGGAATTTTCCAAGTATAAAATAGGACTTTTTCCTCTGGGTTCACCATAAAAGTCAACTCTCTGATATGCTAAAGAATTGCTGTCCGCTCTAGGGCTCAGACAAGGCACTTCATCTACCGTTTCCCTTTCCCTCATTATATTCTGGGTAAATGGTCTTCTTTCTGTTGCTAGAACGTATTAGCATCTAAGGCTCTCTTCCCTTGCTCTCCCCTCCTTCCTAAAATACTCTCGTTTTCTCGTGGTTAATGCTTGGGCCTGCCGCTAATCTGAAAGTCATTTTCTCAGAAAGCGATTCTATGACCATTCTTATTAATATTGTCTTCTTCCATTCCTACTGCCTGTTACTCTCTATCACCGTACCTTGTTATAGTGTCATTATAATATTTGTTACCATCTAAAATGACTTATTTATTTTTAATCAGTAGCTAAGTGAAAGTAGAGACCAGATCACCTGTCTGGCTGGCTGCAAGAGCACAGTATCTGGCACATAGCATCAGGCACTTGAATTAATTAAGGAAAGATATCTTGCGGATCAGACCTAAAGCCCATCTACCTCAATTTGACTGAGGAATCCTGAAGGATCTTTGCTCAAAGACACAGCAATGTTTGCTCAAGAGATCAATGTAGCGGGTGGTAGAGTCAGGACCCATGACATACCTGTAACTCCCCCGTTCAAGGGAAGACCACAAGCAAAATAGGGAGTTGGGGATAGGAGGAGACCATCAGAAAGTATTGCTAAGCATTTAATATGTACCAAGTGTGGACACGGACTGTGAAGGAAAAATCGAGACTGTCAATCCCTTCTCCTCAAATAATTTGCAGTCCTTATGGTAAAATTATGCAAGCCAATGCACAGTGCAATAACTAAAAATGCCTAGTAAGATAAATGTCAGCCGAGTATCACAGGCAGTTTCCAGCAAAAGGAGCTGTCAGTGGGGACAGTGTGCTTAGGGAAGTGTTTATGGCAAAGGCAAGATGTAATTTGGGCCTTGAATGACCAAACGAGATTTGATTTGAAAGAGAGAATGAGAGAGGTAATGATGATTCATAAAGGTGGGAATTTTGCTTTATTTATTCCAATATGTCTGATGCCTAAGTGCTGTGTCAGATGCATAATAAATGCTAGAGGCATGCTTTTGGGATAGCGAATAGACCAGATTGTTCTCTCCACTTGCTTTTGGATTATCTTGGAGCTACAGTGACTGCATTTTGCTCATCATTTTTCTGAAAAAAAATATACATTAACTCCTCTCACCCTTTGAGATCCCTTATTTTCCCCTCTTGGTTCCATGACATATTTTCCTGGTTCTTTCTCTACTGCTAGCTGTTCTTTCTCATTCTTTTCATTTGACTTTTCTTCATGCACCTGCCCTCTGAATGTCATTGTTCCTCAGGATTCCAAATGTGCTTGGTTTTTCACATTGCAGCTTACACATTGGGAATACTGCCTATAATCTAATGAGTTTCAAATTTACATTTCTGTTGCAATTTGTTCCTGAGCACCAAATGAAATAACTGATTGCTTGCAATAAATCTCCATCGTTTTCCTACCAATATTTCAAATTCTACTGGTCTAAACGCAAGTCCATCATCTCACTCGAAACCCTTCTCCATATCTCACTAAGTCACATCATCATCCACACAAAATCCAGAAACCTAAGGATCTTCTCGAATCTTTCCTGCTCATCATCACCTTCATTGAATTGCTGAGTATTCTACCCTATATACCTTCCTCAGGTATATGTATATGTACCCTATGTCCATTTCTCTTCCTCAGCTCCACTGACTAGCTGGTCAAGTTGAGTCCTTCATCATCTCTTCCCCAAGTTATTTTTATTGGATTTTGAATAAGTTCCACTTTTTTCTGTCTCTCTTTTTATTGAATTTCTATTAAGTTCTACTTTCTTTCTGTCTCACCAATTCATCTTCTACCTACTACCAAAACTTTATATCAAAAAAATGTAAATTTGGTCATATCACTGCCAGGCTTGAAAGTTTTTCATGAATTTCCATTGCCTCCGAAATCCAAACAAATGCATTAGGCTAATGTCAAAGGTCCTTCTCTGATGCCAATGTATCTTTCAGTCACATTCCTTATCCCCGCAACCTGAAGCCCCAATGACAAATGAGTTTCATCTCAGAGCAGATCATGTTTGTATAAACCCCCAATACCTGTGCATGTGATTTTTCCCTCTGCTGAAAATGCCTAGCACCCAAGCCAAAATCCTACTCGGTTCACTTGGCAAGTGTAATCATTTTCTAAAGCCCAATTTAAAAACAAACTCTAAAAAAGTCATAGACACTTACTATTAGAAATTTCCGTTTTTCATATTCAGGGATTTCATAATGTTTTGCAGAAATCTTCATAACAACTTTTATCCCCCCACATTGTTTTAAATTACTTGTATCTGAGGTGTCTGTTTTCTCCACTAGACTATGATTCACAAATGATATTTTAGTTATCTTTTACCATCTCAGCAGTTACCCTGCTACTCAGTCATTGCACCATAGTGCATAGTGTTTCTAGCATTTAGTAATTACTCTGGAGAGCCAAGTGTTTAACTTTTCTTTGCAATTTACCAGCAATGTGCTTTGGACACGTTGTTTAATCGTTGAGCTTCAAAGGTTTTCTTACGCATAAAAAGAGATAATAAAAATGCGTTCAACAAATATTTATTAATTTCTTCTATTTGCCACGCACTGTTCTAGGCACTGGGAATATATTACTGAAAAAAAATACTAAAATATATGCCTTTATGGAGTTTATGTGTGAATAGATACCTAACTAATGGGTTTGTTGGCAGATGCAAAAAGATCATCATGCATAAATTGCTTGTCTACTATGAACTTTTATGGAAATTGTAGGTCATGTTTCTTTCTGACATAGAAAAATCTAAAGAAGAACAGTATGGTTCAAACATTATACGATACCTTAGTGATCATTCTAACACTCCTGTTCAGTCTGAATCATAATTCTTATTTTCTCTCCTTTTTTTAAGAGGATTTATGGAATTTGATGATAATCAAGGAAAGCATTCATCAAAGTGACATCCTCAGGTGATTTTTTAACTTAAAATTTACAACTGAAATAGCAGTTTATTGGACAAAGGAAAAAGGATCTGTCTAGTTTTATTTAATAATTTTGGTACCCATGTCTGGCTACAAGCAGAAAAGGTACATTTTTAAAAAAATTCTTGCTGTCATTTTTTAAAAATCAATTTTAAGTGGATGTATTTTTGTCATGTAAAAGTTTCTAACAATACAATTCTCTTAAGAGAGGAGGCACAACTGCGAGATGAAGTGAATAAGCACGGCAAGTTTGGAAACCTGGTTCCTGTCACAACTCTGCTAGGAGCTTGCTTTGAACAAATTCAGCCTGTGAAATGAGGGGCTAGCACGCACTAACAATCTAAGGACCCATGTAATCATGCAGCTAGTTGCTCCTGAGAAGAATGAAATTTGCTGAACCTAATTCAAAGAAAAAGGATAACAAACTCTATCTCATGCAGTTGGATTTATGGACAAACAATATAGTTTGAGTCCTCAGAAATACTTCCTTTTTCCCTGCTCAGCTCTCTCCTGAAAATGAATATTGAAATATAAAAACAGAAGTGTTAGATCTGGAAAAGTAGTAATATCAGTAGCTAGTATGAACTGTGTTGTTACTCTGTTTTAAGACTTTAAGCTAAGTGATGAATGCCTAAGTGCTATGTAGTATTTAATTTAATTCATAATCACTATGAAAAATAGATATTATTCTTAAATTTTATAAATAAGGAAATAAGGGCTCAGGGAGATTTGCTAGTATGACTATATTAATAAAGGAGGAGGACAGAATTTGAACTCAAGCAGCCTGATTCCAGGGTCTGTGCTGTATCTCTAAGCCATAGTGCTGCTACTGGAGAACAAAGCAGAAAAGTACAGGAGAAGGCAGTGGAGAATAATGATTAAGCTAAGTGATCTAAGGCATGCCTCAAGAAGTTCACAGAAATACAACACTACCCCTTTGCTTAGTTGAGTTACTTTCTATGCATATTCAGAAAGCACAGCCTTTACCAACTTCCGTTTGTGATTTGGTCTGGAAATGCTCCTTTTCCCCACTGGCTCCATTTCATAACCTGGGTGTGACTAGTGTAAGTTCAGGAAGCTACTATCATATTCCCCCAGAACTTAGCCCACTCTTTTCCATATGCTTCTAAGGATGAGAATCAGGCTTGGGCATGGCAATCAAAACATGCCCAACCCAGACACTACTGACTCTCACCCTAAGGCCAATTTAGCTTCTCAACTCAGTCACTTAAGTTTCTATGTTTTCATTCCCATCTTCTCAGAGAAAAGCCTACCTCTTCTTGCAGGTGTCCTAATACTTTGGCTTCATTAAAGCTTCTGGTACACACCTATAATCGTTGGTACCCAGACCCCAAATCCCTGGAGTACATCCTAGAGGTCTGGTCTATGATGTAGTCCAATAGGCAAGGCCACATGGAGGAGCAGAAATAGCAGAAGACATAGACAAGATGTAAGTTCAGCTTCAAATCAGCCACTTAATGGTTATGGAACCATGGTCAGGCCACTTTACCTGCCTGAGCCTCACTTTTATCCTTATGAATTTTTTAAATGTAGGGAATCTTAATGCCATAGTTTTTTTAACTGCACATGAAAAACTTGGAATGAATGCATGAACCAAGTAAGATGCCCTGACAAGCAGGGAGGAATGGCTCAATCTAGGGATGTAAAAACAACTAAACTAGGGAGAAGGAAGCAACTAAAGGAGAGGCTGAATTTTGGTTGGGATGGTTTGATCAGGAGAACCTCTTTAAACCCCAGTGAATATGTATTTAGTAAGTAGCTCTTACGGTTGTATTTGTGTAATAATTGCCTTATTCAATTAAAAGGAAAAGCAAGTCATCACTTTAAAATTAAATGATTCACAGCAATGTCTGTTTCTCCAGTTTAGAAAATTTGGCCAAAGTTCTAGGCATTTCCTTCTTCTTCTTTTTTTTTTTTTTGATACAGAGTCTCATTCTGTTCCCTGGGCTGGAGTGCAGTGGCAAGATCTCGGCTCACTGCAACCTCCTCCTCCCAGGTTCAAGCGATTTTCCTGTCTCAGCCTCCCAAGTAGCTGGGATTACAAGTGTGCATTACCACCCCTAGCTAATTTTTGTATTTTTGGTAGAGACAGGTTTCACGTGCAGCCCAGGCTGGTGTCAAACTCCTGGCCTAAGTGATCTGCCCACTTCAGCCTCCTAAAGTGCTGGGATTACAGGTATGAGCCACTGTGCCGGGCTGGCATTTCCTAAATTAAGATAGATAGATGGATAGATAGATAGTTTATGTTTATCTTATTAACATTGATCCCCCCCCTTTCTTTTTACACATTTCTTTAATGTTTCTTTAATCCACACCTACCACGTCAATCAGCCAATGCCGCTAAAATGAATAACTAGCTGGCCATTGAGAAGTCTATGGACTCAGCAATCACGTAGCTCTGTGTATCTCACAACTGTGTAAGGAAATGAAAAAGTTATATATAAAGGGGCCTGGGGAATGCCTTGTAAAAGAAGATAAGAAGGAATACCTAGAGGAAGGGATAAGCATTATGAATGCTCTACAAATAAGGTGAACTCTGAGAGAAAATATTTTACACACAATCTGATGAGTAGAGAAGTACAATATTTGGAAAAATATCCAGTAATTGAATACCTAGTTAATCTGAGAACTTCTCAACTTCTACTGAATAACATTAGCATGGTTTTTACTGGACTTAATATTTTCAATAGACTTAAAATTTCAACTCCACTTGTCCTGCATTGTTTAAAACCATATGAATTCAAGTCATCTTTCTTTGTGTCTTAAGTCATTTGATATTTTAAGTATAAATTTTTTTCTGGCATAAAAACAAAATTGGATGAACCTCACTAGATTACTAAAATTATCAAAAGAGGTAATAGATAGATAGTCACTTTATGGATTCTTAATTTCTATACATGTTTTGGATTAAGACAAAATCTACTATCGGATACACTAGGTTTTTATGCTTAGACTTGCTCAGTCAGAACTTCCTAGGGAGGGATCCAGGAATAAGTAAGTCAGACAGGAAATTCCAATAATGCACCCGATGAGCAAAACTGCCCTTGGCCACAATGTTACTTGGTAACCCTTTCATGAAGTCTGTTGGAAAATTTTTCATTCGGAAATGAATCAAGGAAGAAAATACTTTCCCTGAAGTCAGATTCCTCTTTTCTGCTTCTAAGATTTATGTGACTTGGTCTTTTATTTTTTATCACCTATCTATCCAGAAACTCAGTGAAATTGGTGACTCAACTTATCCTTAGGGGTTTATTCAATGTACATTCTCCCTTCATCTTTGTTTCTGCTTCTTTCTTTATGTATCTTGAATTTTTCTTTTGTTGTTGTTGTTGCTTATTTCCTCAACTATGTATTATAGTTGATTTTATTATGAAACCTCTTCTATTTTAAAATGCAGAAGCATAAAAATTTTAAGAAAAGGGTTAAGTGTTCTTTGGTTTGTTTAAAGTCTTAAACCCTCTCTACTTGGTAATTGTTTTCCTCTCTTTGGCTTGTGTTTCAAAGGACACACCTATGTGGCTCCTGGAAAATCCAAGAGCAGCCAAATCCTGCTTTTCCAGTTCTGCTTCACAAGTCCTCCAGAACAAAGCAACTCCCAGTGAGTTCTCAGGATTCAGGCTCTTGCTTCAACCAAACAAAACTCATTTTGAACACTCCTACTGCATTTTTGCTTCTAGAAAGTTAGAATAAATATGAGCTTTGGGATCACATAGTTGATAGAGAAGATTTGTGCTGCTATTAGTAATTTTTTCTGGGCATGTTTAAAGTTTCAACGATGCAAAAATATTTATATGTCCTGGTGAATATTTATATATTTATATATTCAACAGGATAACCAAAGAATGGTTCAAAATAAGAAGACTAAACACCAGATAATGCAGCAAGTTCAAATTCACAGAGCCAGTAAGTGACAGAAAGAAGATTAAAACCTGACCTCAAAACAAGCTCTCAACTCCTAAAAATGTATGTAGTTTCAGAGTTAAAAGTGTTACACATCTTTTTTGGAAAGTATTTTAAAACGATCTGAGCCCACTCTCCTGTGCCAGTAAACTTAAAAAATGACCTTCTTTAAATTAATAAAATCATCGCCTTCCTACCGAATCTCTATCATGCTCATAGCATAGCAGCATCAGGATGGAAGAGTCCTTGAAATGTTTAGTGCAGCTCTTTCATGCCACCACCTTATAAAACAGAGGTGGATTCTCTGCAGTTATGGCTGTGGTTCTTGCCCACTTATCAGAAGTAAAATGTGACCTAGCAGAGCTGGAAATGCAGTAATCTCCCAGAATTATTTAACGTGGACAGTAAGACAAGACTGAAATCTTATCATAGAGCAAGATGCCAGTTAAAGCACTGCTGCAATCTAGAATAAAGTTTCTATGTGCTTCTTCTCCTGAGTTCTCAAAAGCTATCCTTGGTTTTATCCTTCCCAAACACGTAAACTCTGAAAGCAAACTCAAGTGTATTTTTAATAAATCTTTTGTTTGTCTGTCTTCCTGAAGAGGTCTTAGCTAGAAGAGGTCTGCATGCACCACAAAGAATTTTAATAATACAGGTAGATAAATAAGAGTGAACGCCTATAAAATGTTGAAAAATGCATGTTACTTTCTACAATAAATTCAGACAATTCACACTATGCATTTTCTATGGATTCTGTCAATTTCAACTATCACAACCCACTTAACTAAATTACCTAAAATGTCTATTATATTCAGTATCTGGCACACAGACTGCTTCTCCACCACCAAATGTGGCTGCAAAATCTCTTTTCAGATATTGACTCACTGATTTGTACCTGTAACACATTTACTACAACTATATTAATTAATACACTACCTATATGTGAGAAACACACTCTACCAGAACTTTTCTGCCTTTATCTTCACCTGTCTATTGTATATTTTGAAATCACTTTTTTATGTTGGAGGTTGGGAAAGTGTCATATCAATACTGGATTTGGTAAATTGCTAACAGGTAGCCGACCAAGATCTCCAATGATCTATAAAGATTTTGAAGATTTCCCAGCTGCTTTACAATGTGTGTTTCCTCTTCCTCTACTTCATTGCCTTCTTTCCCTGCCCTCCAGTTAAGACCCATGTCTGCAGCCGACAGGTACACCTGTTCTTAAAGATCAAGAATCTCTTTCATCTGCATAGAATTTTTCTTATGCCACCCTTCACCATCATCTCCTTGTAACCTCATAATTGCAAAGTGATTGGAATGATTAGTGAGGCACTGTTTTCTTCGTATGACAGGTGAAGAAACTGAGGCTCAGGGAGTCTGATTTGTATCATGCCTAAGATACCAAAACTTGTAGATGCTACATGGGAGCTCCAAACAGATGTGTCTGACTCCCAGCATAGCATTCCCCTGTGACACGCTGAGGATACAATCTACATTATCACTCTTCTGTCCCCAATCCCAAACTTTCTATCATGACTCAAGTACTTCAGGGAATTTACACCTTGCTTTTTACAGAAAAGCTGAGTAGATAGAGTAATTCTATTTAAATAAAATTCAAATCAGATTATTTCCTTCTGTCATTTCCCATCTCATTTGAAGCAAAATCTACATTTTAAATTTTCTTTACAATGGTGGTAAAAATCATACCTGAGCTATTCACTTCCCTTCCCTTCTCCTACTCATTTTTTCTCTTTCATTCCAGCCATATTGGGATCCTTATCAGTCTTTAAACAGTACAAGTATGTTCTTTTTTATAGGGCCTTAAATTTGCTCTTCCCTGTGCCTAAATTTGTCTTTTCCAAGATGGCCACATGGCTTGCTCCTTCATTTTTCAAGGTCTTCTCCTAAATATCACCTTCTCAGTGAAGTCTTCATTGATCACTTTATTTAAAACTGCATCTTCTGCCCTAATATGTCTGACTTCTTTGGATGCTTAATTTTTCCTTCATCATATTTATCTTTTAACACAATATTAAAACTTGATTTATTTCATTCCTTTTTCTGCCTACCTTTATTAGATGTAAGCTCCACGAGGCAAGAATTTGACCTCTTTTGTTCAATGTTCCTGGTGCAATAGTGAGCAATTAGAACAGTGTCTAGCAGAAAGCAGCTGTTCCGTAAATGTTTCTTGTATTTTGCAAGAAGTGAAGAAATTTATAACTTAGAGCTTCTACCCAAGGGCAAGGTAGTGAGGATACAAAGTTGAATACCCCATGATTTTTGCTCTCAAGTAGCTCACAGTCTTGATGTAGAAGATATGAGTGCATAACCAACTAAACATACTCAACATGGTACAGCATAACACAGTCACAGTAAATTGCCAGATTACCGCTATTACACTGAGTACAGTGGCAGATAACTTTATCCCCAATCTTTTCCATTTAATAATTTGATGAAGGCATAGAGAGGCATCCTTCTCAAACATGCAAAACATTGGGAGAGATAGCAATGAATGGCTTAATAATATTACTGGTGGACAAAACAAAGGGACCAATCCAATCAGATAAAACTTAGCAGAAACAAACCCATTTATTCAATAAACACAGAACCAACACTCTCTTCAGGCTCTGTGCAATGTGCCGAGGATACAGACATGTACATTAGAGTCACTATCCATTTACCTTCACAGTCTAGAAAGGAGACTTTGAAATAAGTATGAAAACAAATATGTTTAAACCTATATTATGAATGTGTCTGTTGATTTGATGTAGTATCTGACTCTTTTATCAATCAGCATTGAAAAGCTATTGATGAGTTTGAAGTTGGGAAATGATTCCTGTATTTTAGAAAGCCACTTTCTGTGTGTGTGGCTGATGGATTAGAAGTGGACCTTCGGCAATACAAAGGTCACTTGAGAGATTAACACAGTAGCTTGATGAGAAATGACAAGATCTCGGGCTGGGAACAGCGGTTCACACCTGTAATCCCAGCACTCTGGGAAGCAGATGCAGGAGGATGGCTTGAGCCCAGGAGTTCAAGACTAGCTTGAGCAACATAGTATGTAAAAAAATACAAAGAAAAATAGGTCAGGTGTGATGGTGTGTGCCTATAGTCCTAGCTATTCAGGAGGCTAAGGTGGGAGGATCATCTGAGCCCAGGAGGTCCAGGCTGCAGTGAGCTGTGATGGCACCACAGCACTTCAGCTTGGGTGCTAGAGTGAGATCTTGTCTCAAAAAATATGTATATATAAATAAAAGGCAAGAAAAAATGACAAAATTTTAAGAACAGTACCAGTTGTGATCATGAAAAATGTACGCAATAGATGTGAAAAGGATTTATAATAAGAAGGCTTGCTTACCGATCAGAAGGGAGGCTGATGAGAGGGAGTACTTAGGATTATTGCCAAGTTTCTGTCTCAGGCAACCATGAAAATGTCTGTACTGTAAACTGAATAGTAAAGTACAATATAGGAGTGTGTTTTGAAAGAGAAACAAAGAGTTCAGGTAAAAATCTGTTGAGTTAAACTTAAAAAAAAGAGCATCTCTTGGAAGTGTCTTATAGGTAACTAAATCTCTTCTTTAAAAAAAAAAGATACAGATTGTAGCTATAGATTTTGTAGTTCTTGACATGGAGACTATATTGGCATCTGTGGTAGTACATAAGATTCCCGAAATAAAGGTTATACACAGAATAAAAATAGAAAGGGAACCAAGTTAAGAATCTTTGGAGGTATCAACATTCAAGGGAAGTCAAAAATAATAAGAGCTATTTAAAGAAACTCAAAAATAATGGTCAAATAGAAAACTAAAGTAGGAGGAAAGATGGCACATAATTCAATAGAAAAGAAAATTACGAGTAGGATAGAGGCATCTAAGGTGACAATTACTTTGAAGTCATCAAGAAATGTGGTAAATTACATTACATTAATCATATTTGGCACTGCTTTTTTCTATAGGATAATTATACTAAAGAAGTCAAGCATGGTCAAATGACTTGCTCTGGCTAATTAAACATGACTGGAATTGATGTATTTCACTTTAGAAGAGGCTTTAAGAGTTAGCTCATGGTTCACCAAGTTCTCTTTTCCTGTAAATATAATAAGCAAAATGCTCAAGACAGACTATTCCATCAGCTCCTGTTACAGAATTCATAAAACATTGATCATAGCTACAGCCAACTAAAGATGACCATATAGTGTGAGGAACAAGTCAAATGCTGTGCACTTAAGCCACTGAGATTTGGGATTATTTATTATTGCAGCTGGGCAACCTCATCTATCATTAAGACATAGTTAAAATGAGGAAATAAAATAGGAAATTTGACAAAGTGAAAAATATTTTAGTTTCCAAAAAATGGAAGTGAAGCAATGGCAGGAAATTAAGATAATATTCCTAGAGATAACATTTAACATTGTCTTAGGAATCAATTAGGAAACAGAAACTACTCCAAGTACTTAGAACAGAAGGAGTGTAATGCAAAGAACTGACTGAATAGACATTAGAAAGCTAAAAAGTCAAGTAGGTGATGGTGAGGCACCCAGAAACTAACAACAGGAGGAAATCATTAACAACTTCAGCTGGAGAGAATAAGAAAGGAGGTGGTGTAACCAGAGACCAGAAGACTCATCCAGCTAAAGCTGGAACCACGGCAGGCCTATCTAGCAGGACCGGGAGCCTCAGACATGCTACGGTCATTTCCAGAGACTCTGCCAAATACAGAGCCAGAAGGGGCCATTCAGTAGTTTTCCTCTTTTCCTACTTCCTATCTACTGCCTGCACCTCCCAGAGGCAGAACCTAGCCCAAATGTGAAATGATTTGGGAACCTGAGAAATGCAAGCTGCAGCAATCAGCATCATGTCTCCTATCCTCCTTCAACACAGAGCAGAGCAGAGCAGAGCAGGGGAAGGGTAGGGAATGGACCTGACAGCAAATAGTCCCAAGACTGGCACAGGCTGGGTCTGAAGGCCAATGGTTGCAGACATTCTAGGTAGGAAGAAACTTGATTTTTCTTTAAGGTGTAAGAATGTTAGCAGGAAAGGTATTTAGTTACCTGTTCAGTGTGGCTGGAGTAGAGCACATGTGAAGAAAGGAATGTAGATAAGAAGACTAGATGTGTAACCAAAGGCCAGATCATGAACAGCCTTGTATGCCCTGCTCAGGAGCTTGAAATCTACTCTGTCATGACATTACCAGAATCATTCCTTGGAAAGATAATTCTGTCATCATTGTAGATGATTGAATAGAGGAAAGAAAAAATAGTTCATTACCCATTTGCCTAAGGATATGTAGAAAGGCCTAACTTGGTGGGAGGATCTGTGAAAGTCTTTTATTTTTAATTTTTTAAATGTAAAAATTTCTTTAGGATAGGGATAGGAAAGTGAAGGATCTGGAAACACTGTGAGATAAAAAGCAGTTGGGAAAAATAAAGATGTTTAACTTAAAGATAAGGAAAGGAGAAGGAATGATTATGTCTTAAGATTCCAGATTATCTTTATAAAAACAGGCTCTCTGAGTTTATGATTCAAGGAAAATCTAATCTGGATATGTCCTTCTGAATAAAGTCCCCAGAAATAAAAAAAAGGACAACTGAAAAATTTATTCATTGCTTTATTTGTCCTTTTCACAGGTCACTACATTTTAGGGCATTTGGTCTATAACTGGTAGAATGGATTTCAGCCAGGAAGGACAGGAGTATCATCCTCCGTCCACATCCACCTCTGGTCTTTCTTTATCTTGACGTCACACCAAGTGTGATAGTGCCTCCTGAAAGGCAGAAGGACAACAAAAATTAGAGAAGCTTACATGTAATTAGCATGTTTCAAAAAATATTCACTTCTAGTATCCTGTTGGCCACCATCTTACTGATGCAGAAACAAAAACTCAGAGTGATTAAGTCTCATCCACAATGATGAAAGTGGTAAATGGTAATGTCATAACTATAACACATGTCTCTTTCATTCAAAAACGCTTCCTGGACACGTAGAAATTGTACTTTTCCTGAGATTCCAGGACATGTAAACTTCCTGTGAGTATAATCAGTAAAGTGGAGATGCACATTTACAAGGGACAAGAGGATGAGGTGGACATTCAGGGTCACTATGCCCTCCCTTTTGGCAGATTTGCCTCCCAAGCCGCAGTTACCAGCAGTTTCTTCACAGCTTCAGAAGCCTCTGGTCCCAGCTCATTCACACACTTCCTTAGTCCCTCCACAAGGTGCTCAACAGAAATGCCCAGAGTTTTAAGAAGAAGCTTTAATGGATCCATAAAGGGAAGAATGTTGTCCAGAGGTAAAGGTACCAACTTGTCAACAGGAAGGGGCACTTTGTTGATGAGGAAGGCAGTAGCTGCAGGCAAAAGAGAAACCAAGTGAGACAGGTACATCTGGGCCCAGACTATGACTTCATCATCTTCCACTGTGTCCATCAATACCTCCATTCCAGACTCACTCATCTTATTTCCATCAAAAACTTCTGCCTCTGGGCCTTTGTACCTGCTATTCCATTTACCTAGAACTTTTTTCCCTCAGCTAGCTATATATCTTCTTCCCCACATTCTCTGGTCTATCTTCAAATGTTACCTCCTCAGAAAAGCCTACAATGGACTCTGTCGCTCTCTGTCCTTTATTTTTTCTTAATGTTACCTAAAAAAGCAGCTCTTCATTTGCTATTTTTATTGTCTTTATTTTCTCATTAGAATGGAGGCTCCATGAGAACAAGGAATGTTTGTTTTGTTTCACTACTGCACCCATGCCTGGCACAGAGTAAGCGTTCAACAGATCCTTGTGGTTGACTGAAGGGGATGGTATTTTGTATATGGCTATCTCCACAGCTCACAGCTCTGAGGCTAAAGGAGAGACGCCATAGTGAATATCCACACAGGGACAGGAATGGACCCCACCACAGCCCAAGAGACTGCTCCCAACCAATTCAACTCAACACTATGAACATAATTGAGTGCCAACTCTCTGCTACTCTGTGAAGATACATAGACAAACAGGACAAGGATTCCATTCAGAGACTCCACACAGTCCGGTGGATGATAAAGCTCTATGTACACCACAGTGTAACATGCGCTATGCTAACATTATGGACAAAGCTCTATGGAAACACAAGAAAGAGATGACTAATTCTAACATGAGAAAGTGCTGCAGAAATTTTCAGAAGTGTTGTTAGAGCTATGTCTTGAGGCAAATGTCAGGATCATAAGGTCTAGAAGAGGAGGAGCATTTTAGAAACATGACCAATAAGACCACAGAGATGTTAAGATACAAGTGCATACGCAGGATGGTGAGCCTTCTGCCCAGAAGACTAGAGTGCAGATTTCTAATAGGCTATGACCAGGGGATGGAAGAAAAAGAGAGTGAGGCTGCAAAAGTTGAGTGAAATCAGATTTTTTTAAAAGGAGTTTGAAATTTTTTCCTGTGGGCAATGGAGCACTATCAAGGCTTTTACATAGGACAGATTGCATTTTGTATCTTTGGCTTTAGAAAGATAACTTTCCCTAGAAGATTAATGGTGGGGGGGGCAGTAGATATTGAGAAAAATATGTATGACATATATTTTTACAAAAACATGTACAGATATATAAATGCACACATGTATGTGAGCATACATGTAAAAACACACATCTTCCTACTGGCTAAGACCTGCCATAGCTTATTTTCCTTTGGAAACCTATTATTTCCCCATTCAAATTATTAAAATGGAGCCTGTACATCCATTTTTTTTCCCATTTTTCTGTTACCTATTGTCCCTCCAAAATTCTCACCCAGGGGGGCAATATTTATTTCCTTCACCTCCTTTCTGCTGCCACCTTTGCCCATAGATACTTGTCCCTGGACACTAGAGAACAATGAAATATCCAAAACTGGTGATGTTACAAATTTTTTCAGAAATTCAATAAACATCACAAGTCAAAGTTGCCAGTATAGGTGTGGGCAGCAATCAATTTTTCATAATTAATCTCCATACTTCTTATTTCAGACATTTTGGTGAATATCTTCTCTGTATGTATTTAGAGCTTCCTAGGAGAAGATCTTCAAAGACTTCTGTTCCCTCAGTGAGCAATGGTCATCATGAAATGTTTTTTCCATGTACCCAAACTATCTTCCTGATAGTTACAATGGTTTCTTCCAAAAAATAAATCAGTTCCCATTCTCCTCCAAGAAGCCAGCTTCTATATCCTTACCTGAAGATTGAACTCATCACCCACCAGCACACTTACAGAGTTCTATCTGCATATCTTACAGTGCATTTACAGTAGTCTAGAATTATAGTGACTTCTGTAGAAGCCTTATCTCCCCTACCAGACTATAAGCATGTTAAGAAAAATATTTATGACTTATTCATGTCTAAATCTTCCAATGCTTATCCAGTGCCCAACAAACTGTAGCCACTCGATAAATATCCACTGAGTGGATGAACAGATGAATGTAGCTGTCTCAGGAGTACCACACTTGCAAACTGGTTAACTGGAGACGATAGCAAGAATGACTCCACTTAGTTCAAAAGCACAAAAGAAATAAATCACAAAGTCATATTTTGACTCAAGATTGAGGAAAATAAGAAAAACTAATGATTACCAATATCCAGCAGTGAAATGTGGTTTTTTGATCCTTCGTGGAAGTTGACTAACCTCCTATACAAGATGTATTAGGTATAATACTTATATTGGGTTAGAGCTTAGATGGTGGGTATCTGAAATACTTTCCAACATCACCATCTCCTGTGATCCAAAAACTCCTTCAAACCCTACCAGTATGTGCAATTATTATGTGTCAGTTAAAAATAAAACTTAAAAATAAAATTCCTACCACCATATTCTACTGTCAGTGAGTCAAGGCTTATTAGTTGTGTTCTTATTAACAGAAAAGTAGAGAAACATCATATACTCCAGATGTATTCCAGTTGCTTACCAGAGTAACTACAAAGGCTGATGGTCACCAGCAGGAAGATAGTTACCAGCTTCATGGCAGTTATCTGTGATATTTTTCTGGAGTTTCAAAATCAGAAAATGTAGCAAAATCTACCAAGCCAGTGGTTCTACTTGCCACACAAAGTGTGATGGCTGCTTTGCACACACACATATTTATATACCCACTGAAGACCTGAATTCTAGCCCCTACCACTTGACTCACCCCACCAAAGAAAGGCATAAAGGTTATGTTTTCTCACTAAACAATCTGGAGGGCTTTCCGCTTTCCTTCACGTTCCCATGAGAAACAAAGCCCTACATTATAGCATTCTCAAGTACCTCTTGCACAAACCCTTTCACAGAAATGAAGGTGGAAGACAAAGAGCCCAAATAATCCTTCTCCTGGAAGAACATTGGAAAGAAGCGAAGCTTTTATATTGGGATTAAAAGGAGTGTTTTCCTCTAGTTTTCTATATTTTCCCCCAGTTTTCTATTTATTTAAAGTTTGGAGAATCACATTAACTGATGAACTACCCAGTTGTGAAAGCAATCTGAAGGCCACCTTGGCCTTGGTATAATACAGCATCAGCTTAATGACATTTAGGGCCACATTTCTCCAGAACTCACCTGCCCCCAGCCCACTCACACATCTGCTATGACAAGATTTACACATTTCTGTTACCTTTTTAGTGTCAGTTATTTTGAGTATGTTCACAGCATGTCTTCTCTGAGCCTTTGAATAGAATAATAGGCTGAAGATCTAAAATCAAAGTGTCTTTTGAAAAACCTGGGATTCAGTTTTCACTGTTTGTGTAATCATGGATTATATATTTTTAATCTATGATATTAGTGTTCTCATCTAAAATGGGAACATAAATAACATGACTGACCATAGGTGTGCAGCCCTAGGGGAAAAAATTTTTTTTGCAAGATTCTTTGGCAATCAAATCCTATAAAGTCATTCAAACATATATAATAATAAGTTGCTGCCTACAGGAGTAGTAATTTGTTTCCAAGGCTATCTTTCTGGATCCAGGGTCCAGCCACAGGACCTCAGGACAACTTCAGTTGTGAGCACAAGTCCTAGAGTTCTTTGAGGCATTGGGTGGCCCAATATGCAAGGAAGAAGGTAAGACAGAACAATAAAGGGCTGAAATAGAAAGCAGAGTCCATATGGTAGAAGACCAGCTCAGAGCTCTCTGGCCACATGGTACTGCTGACTCCAGCCGTCTCCACCACCAAAGTGGAACCCAGAAAAATTTGAGAAAATACACCTTATTAAGATGAAAGACAGAGGTTGAGGCTTTATATGGTTCACATGACTTTAATCTGTGAGAAATAAAAACAGCCTTAAAGATTATTGGTAAAATGCAGATGTCATCAAAATGTAAATTTTTGCCTAGGGTTAAAGAATTGTTTTGAATTAGATGAGATAAAACGTCTATAACAGTTTAAACAAGTTATGGAAGGTTTCTTAAAAATTAATTTTGCAAAAGAAATTCTGTTGCAAACACTGGCTAAATTCAAAAGGGTTATAAAGTTTTTTTGTTTTTTAAAAAAATGTCTGCATCATCATTTTGACAAAATAAATAACTAATGGAAATCTGGAATTCTATTTCATAACATCAAGTGTTTTAAACCTCTAACATTTCACAGCCTTCCCAAAATCAAACTTCAGTTTCAAAATTATCTTTCCTAACACCTAGCTTTTAGGTGCTACACAGGGCTCCTGGAAAATCGAGAAGAGAGGTAAACAGGATTACCAGACATGTTTAGGTACATGGGATTTCCAAAATGATGTTTAATCTTCTTCAGTTTGTATTTTATGGAATATATTAATAAATGTTCCAAAATTGTATGGGATTTCTAAAATTATGATGTTAGAGTATAGGCTAGCAATCACAATTACATTTGTTATGTTAAGTTATTATAAACCACAGAGATAAACACTTTTTTTTGTCAGCCATGTATCTGACTGTAATCACCCTGGACATTTTGTTATTTGCAGACAATTGTTGTCTTGTTTTGATCCTCTTAAAAAGATGGTTTATAATCAGCTATAGAACTTTGACAGGTGCTCTCAAATGCAGACTTCTGATAACTTTTAATATCTTGACATCAGAATAAAGGGAAAATGTACAAGACACATAAAGAGCTAAAATGTTCATGAATATCAGCAGAACAAGAGTTAACGGAGTGGACTGAACTAATGGAAAACTGAAGTAATCTTTTTGGCTTTTGCTTGGAATATTGATTGATAATCCTTGTTTTATTTTTCAGAATGAAGGGAACTTATTCTGAGCTATTTACAGCCTTTAATAATTGAGTAAATTTGAGTAAGTTATACTCCTGTGAACAAAATTTGGAGCATCTCTCTTTCTCTCTCTCTCTCTTTCTCTTCCCAGCTTCTCCAGAATTTGGAAACTAGTTATGAGTATTCTTAACTTATGGAAATATAGTTGTTTACATCAGGGCAATAAGAACCTATTTTCTTTTGCAACAGAACTCAGTTGGAGAAACTGGATGTTTTACCAAGGCTTTGACTAGAAGGGTATGCTTCCCTTTAAGGAATCAAACTCAACTTGCAGAGCCCATCAAAGTCCTTGGGAAAACTGGTTTCATATCTTCTCTACACAATCCCTGTACAGGGTTCCTAACCTACGGTGAGTAAAGAATGTCACTTTCTAACAGGCCCAAGAACCCCAGGCTCTTGGGACGTCAAGAAAAGTTTACCCAAGTCACAGGTATTTGAAGGTAAAAACACATGGCTGGGCTCAGCTTTAGAAACTCCTATCTGAGGTTCCTTGTGGAACAGAGTTCCATCAAAGCCAATATAAAATGTCTACATAAAATAATTATTCTTTTTACACTTTATGCAAATAATCAGGCCAAATATAAGACTAAAGTCTACTTTGCAAACAATGCAGTCTTATGATGATTTTTTTTATTGCATTTTAGGTTTTGGGGTACATGTGAAGAACATGCAAGACTGTTGCATAGGTACACACATGGCAATGTGATTTGCTGCCTACCTCCCCCATTACCTATATCTGGCACTTCTCCCCATGCTATCTCTCCCCAACTCCCCACCCCCCACTGTCCCTCCCATATTCCCCCCAACAGTTCCCAGTGTGTGATGCTCCCCTCCCAGCATCCATGTGTTCTCATTGATCAACACCCACCTATGAGTTAGAACATGTGGTGTTTGATTTTCTGTTCTTGTGTCAGTTTGCTGAGAATGATGGTTTCCAGGTTCATCCATGTCCCTACAAAGGACACGAACTCATCATTTTTGTGGCTGCATAATATTCCATCGTGTATATGTGCCACATTTTCCCTGTCCAGTCTATCATTGATGGGCATTTGGGTTGGTTTTAGGTCTTTGCTATTGTAAACAGTGCTGCAATGAACATTTGTGTGCATGTGTCCTTCTAGTAGAATGATTTATAATCCTTTGGATATATACCCAGTAATGGGATTGCTAGGTCAAATGGAATTTCTATTTCTAGGTCCTTGAGGAATTGCCACACTCTCTTCCACAATGGTTGAACTAATTTACACTTCCACCAACAGTGTAAAAGTGTTCCTATTTCTCCACATCCTCTCCAGCATCTGTTATCTCCAGATTTTTTAATGATCACCATTCTAACTGGTGTGAGATGGTATCGCAATGTAGTTTTGATTTGCATTTCTCTAATGACCGCTGATGATGACCATTTTTTCATATGTTTGTTGGCCTCATGTATGTCTTCTTTTGGAAAGTGTCTGCTCATTCCTTTGCCCACTTTTGAATGGACTTACTTGCTTTTTTCTTGTAAATCTGTTTTAGCTCTTTGTAGATTCTGGATATCAGCCCTTTGCCAGATGGGTAGATAGCAAAAATTTTTGCCCATTCTGTTGGTTGCTGAGTCACTCTAATGACTGTTTCTTTTGCTTTGCAGAAGCTGTGGAGTTTGATTAGGTCCCATTTGTCTATTTTGGCTTTTGTTGCCAATGCTTTTGGTGTTTTGGTCAGGAAGTCCTTGCCTACACCTATGTTCTGAATGGTTTTGCCTAGGTTTTCTTCTAGGGTTTTTATGGTGTTAGGTCTTATGTTTAAGTCTTTAATCCATCTAGAGTTAATTTTAGTGTAAGGTGTCAGGAAGGGGTCCAGTTTCTGCTTTCTGCACATGGCTAGCTAGTTTTCCCAACACCATTTATTAAACAGGGACTCCTTTCCCCATTGCTCGTTTTTGTCAGGTTTGTCAAAGATCAGATGGTTGTAGATGTGTGGCCCTGCCTCCAAGGCCTCTGTTCTGTTCCATTGGTCTATATCTCCGTTTTGGTACCAGTACCATGCTGTTTGGATTACTGTAGCCTTGTAGTATTGTTTGAAGTCCAGTAGTGTGATGCCTCCCGCTTTGTTCTTTTTGCTTAGAATTGACTTGGCTATGCGGGCTCTCTTTTGGTTCCATATGAAGTTTAAGAGGGTTTTTTCCAGTTCTGTGAAGAAGGTCATTGGTAGCTTGATGGGGATAGCATTGAATCTGTAAATTACTTTGGGCAGTATGGCCATTTTCACGATATTGATTCTTCCTAACCATGAGCATGGAATGGTCCTCCCTCTGTTTGTGTCCTCTCTTATTTCATTGAGCAGTGGTTTGTAGTTCTCCTTGAAGAGGTCCTTTATGTTCCTTGTTAGTTGTATTCCTAGATATTTTATTCTCTTTGTAGCAATTGTGAATAGCAGTTCGTTCTTGATTTGACTCTCTTTAATTCTGTTATTGGTGTATAGGAATGCTTGTGATTTTTGCACATTGATTTTGTATCCTGAGACTTTGCTGAAGTTGCTTATCAGTTTCCAGAGATTTTGGGCTGAGACGATGGGGTCTTCTAGATGTACAATCATGTCATCTGCAAATAGAGACAATTTGACTTCCTCCTTTGCTATTTGAATATCCTTTATTTCTCTTTCTTGCCTGATTGCTCTGGCTAGAACTTCCAATACTATATTGAATAGGAGTGGTGAGAGAGGGCATCCTTGTCTACTGCCAGATTTCAAAGGGAATGCTTCCAGTTTTTATCCATTCAGTGTTATATTGGCTGTAGGTTTGTCATAAATAGCTTTTATTGTTTTGAGATACATTCCGTCAATACCTAGTTTATTGAGGGTTTTTAGCATAAAGGGCTGTTGAATTTTGTCAAAGGCCTTCTCTGCATCTACTGAGATAATCATGTGGTTTTTTTCTTTGGTTCTGTTTAAGTGATGGATTACGCTTATAGATTTGGGTATGTTGAACCAGCCTTGCATCCCCAGAGCGAAGCCTACTTGATCATGATGGATAAGCTGTTTGATGTGCTATTGGATTCAGTTTGCCAGTATCTTATTGAAGATTTTTGCATCTATGTTCATCATGGATATTGGCCTGAAGTTTTCTTTTCTTGCTGAGTCTCTGCCAGGTTTTGGTATCAGGATGATGTTGGTCTCATAAAATGATTTGGGAAGGATTCCCCTCTTTTTGTATTGTTTGGAATAGTTTCAGAAGGAATGGTACCAGCTCCTCTTTGTATGTCTGGTAGAATTTGGCTGTGTACTCATCTGGACCTGGGCTTCTTTTGGGTGGTAGTCTCTTAATTGCTGCCTCAACTTCAGACCTTGTTATTGGTCTATTCAGGGTTTCGACTTCTTCCTGGTTTAGGCTTGGGAGGATGGATGTCCAGGAATTTATCAGTTTCTTCCAGGTTT
Organism: Ateles fusciceps; assembly: GCA_036589455.1. Lineage (NCBI taxonomy): Eukaryota > Metazoa > Chordata > Mammalia > Primates > Atelidae > Ateles > Ateles fusciceps. Next base: position 10,532,816 of record JAZHEH010001005.1, on the reverse strand, counting down.
ACAAGTTTATGTGCATAGACTTGTTTGTAATAATCTCTGATGAAGATTTGTATTTATGTGGAATCTGTTGTGATATCCCCTTTATCATTTTTTATTGCATCTATTTGATTATTCTTTCTTTTCTTTTTTATTAATCTGGCTAGTGGTCTATTTTGTTGAACTTTTCAAAAAACCTGTTTCTGGATTTTCAGACTTTTTGAAGGGTTTTTTGTGTCTCTATTTCCTTCAGTTCTGCTCTGATCTTAGTTATTTCTTGTCTTCTGCTAGGTTTTGAGTTTTTTTGATCTTGCTCCTCTAGCTCTTTCAATTTTGACAATAGGGTGTCGATTTTAGATCTTTCCTTGCTTCTCATGTGGGCATTTATTGCTATATATTTTCCTCTAGACACTACTTTAAATGTGTCCCAGAGATTCTGGTACATTGTGTCTTTGTTCTCGTTGGTTTCAAAGAACATCTTTATTTCTGCCTTCATTTCATTGTTTATCCAGTCAACATTCAAGAGCCAGTTGTTCAGTTTCCATGAAGTTGTGCGGTTCTCAGTTAATTTCTGCATTCTGAGTTCTAACTTGATTGCACTGTGTTCTGAGAGACTGTTTGTTATGATTTCTGTTATTTTGCATTTGCTGAGGAGTGATTTACTTCCAATTATGTGGTCAGTTTTAGAGTAGGTGTGATGTGGTGCTGAGAAGAATGTATATTCTGTGGATTTGGGGTGGAGAGTTCTGTAAGTGTCTATTAGGTTTGCTTGGTCCAGGCCTGAGTTCAAGTCCTGGATATCCGTGTTAATTTTTTGTCTTGTTGATCTGTCTATATTGACAGTGGAGTGTTAAAGTCTCCCGCTATTATTGTGTGGGAGTGTAAGTCTCTTTGTAAGTAATTAAGAACTTGCTTTATGTACCTGGGTGCTCCTTTATCGGGTGCATATATATTTCGGATGGTTAGCTCTTCTTGTTGCATTGATCCTTTTACCATTATGTAATGTCCTTCTTTGTCTCTTTTGATCTTTGTTGGTTTAAAGTCTATTTAATCAGAGACTAGGATTGCAACTCCTACTTTTTTTGCTCTCCATTTGCTTGGTAAATCTTCCTCCATCCCTTTATTTTGAGCCTTTGTGTATCCTTGCATGTGAGATGGATTTCTTGGATACAGCACACCGATGGGTTTTGGCTTTTTATCCAATTTGCCAATCTGTGTCTTTTGATTGGGGCATTTAGCCCATTTACATTTAGGGTTAATATTGTTATGTGTGAATTTGATCCTCCCATTTTGATGCTAGCTGACTGTTTTTCCCATTAGTTGATGCAGTTTCTTCATTGTGTTGATGGTCTTTACCATTTGGTATGTTTTTGGAGTGGCTGGTACTGGTTGTTCCTTTCTATGTTTAGTGCCTCTTTCAGGAGCTCTTGTAAAGCAGGCCTGGTGGTGATGAAATCTCTGAGTACTTGCTTGTTCATAAAGGATATTATTTTTCCTTCACTTATGAAGCTTAGTTTGGCTGGAGATGAAATTCTGAGTTGAAAGTTCTTTTCTTTAAGGATGTTGAATATTGGCCCCCACTCTCTTCTGGCTTGTAGGGTTTCTGATGAGACATCTGCTGTGAGTCTGATGGGCTTCCCTTTGTGGGTAACCCGAACTTTCTCTCTGGCTGCCCTTAGCATTTTTCTCCTTCATTTCAACCCTGGTGAATCTGATGATTATGTGCCTTGGGGTTGCTCTTCTTGAGGAATATCTTTGTGGTGTTCTCTGTATTTCCTGGACTTGAATATTGGCCTGCCTTGCTAGGTTGGGGGAAGTTTTCCTGGATAATATCCTGAAGAGTATTTTCCAGCTTGGATTCATTCTCTCCGTCACATTCGGGTACACCTATCAAACGTAGATTAGGTCTTTTCAGATAGTCCCATAGTTCTTGGAGACTTTGTTTATTCCTTTTTACCCTTTTTTCTCTAATCTTGCCTTCTCGTTTTATTTCATTGAGTTGATCTTCGACCTCTGATATCCTTTCTTCTGCTTGGTCAATTTGGCTGTTGAAACTTGTGTATGCTTCGCAAAGTTCTTGTGTTGTGTTTTTCAGCTCCATCAATTCACTTATATTTCACTCTAAGTTGTTTATTCTTGTTAGCATTTCATCAAATCTTTTTTCAACGTTCTTAGTTTCTTTGCATTGGGTTAGAACATGTTCTTTTAGCTCAGAGGAGTTTCTCATTAACCACCTTCTGAAGCCTGATTCTGTCAATTCATCACACTCATTCTCTATCCAGCCTTGTTCCCTTGCTGATGAGGAGTTGTGATCCCTTGTAGGAGGAGAGGTGCTCTGGTTTCAGGTGTTTTCATCCTTTTTGTGCTGGTTTCTTCCCATCTTTGTGGATTTATCCACCTGTCATCTTTGTAGTTGTTGACTTTCAGATTGGGTCTCCGAGTGGACATCCAGTTTGTTGATGATGTAGTTATTTCTTTCTGTTTCTTAGTTTTCCTTCTAACAGTCTGGCCCCTCTGCTATAGGACTGCTGAGGTCCACTAAGGGTTTCTGCCAGTTTCTTCTTCTGCTATCTTTGTACCAGAAGGGTACCCGCCAGATGTCAGTCTGAGCTCTCCTTTATGAAGTGACTCTTTGGATATATGGGGGTCAGGGAGCTGCAGTCTGTCCTTTATAGGAGCTCAAGTGCTGAGCTGTGAGCTCTGTTGTTCATTCAGAGCTGCTGGGCAGGTGTGTTTAAGTCTGCTACAGCAGAACTCATAAACCCGCCCTTTTTTTTTCCCCAGGTGCTCTGTCCTAGGGAGATAGGGCTTTATTTATGAGTTTCTGTTGTGCTGCTGCCTTTTTCAGGGCTGTCCTGCCCAACAAGGAGGCATCCTAGTCACTGTCTGCCTGCAGAGGCTTTGCTGAGCTGCTGTGGGTTCTGCCCAGCTGCTGTGTGAACTTCCCTGCAGTCCTGTTTATATAGGTATCGTTGAAATGCCTCAGAAATGGCGGCCCACCTTTATAAGGGTGGACTCTCTCTGTAATGGCGGGCTGCCTCAGCAATGGTGGACTACCTCTGTAGTCCACCATTGCTGAACTGCCTCGATAATGGTGGACGCCCCTCCCCGACAGAGCTGGACTGGCCTGGGTTCAGCTGTGCTTGCTGTGAAACTCTCAATTCAGAGCGCTTCCGATTGCTGTTTTTTTGTGGGGGTGGGACCAGACGAGCCTGATCACCTGGCTTCCTGCCTCAGAGCCCTTTTTTTGTTTTTCAGTCGAACGGTCGACTCTGTCTCCCAGTGTTCCAGTTGCCTGCTGTAAAAGTGCCGGGATCTGTGTGATTTCCCATGCAGCAACCCACTGCGCTGGCTGTCACTCTGAAATTCTTGGCACTTTTTTGCCTGGGGAATCTCTTGGTCTGGCTCCCCTCTTTCAGTCCCCTTTTTATCAGTTGAATGGGTGACTCTGTCTCCCAGGAGCTCCAATCACCAGCTAAAATGGCGCCCAGACCCGTGTATTTTGTACAGAGAACTGCCACGCCAAGGTGCCTGCCAACACAGCCAGGCCGGCCAACACAGTCGCGCTGGCAACCCATGGGGCTCCTCCGCCTGGGAATCTCCTCGTCTAAGGGCAATAAAAATCAGTCTGGAAATGCAGTGTCCACTCACCCACCGTGCTTTCACTGGGAGCTGCAATCCTAAGCTGCTCCTAATTGGCCATCTTGGATCCATCCTGATGATTTTTTAACAAAAAGACAGACTGGAGAGAGAGAAAATGTATTTCAAAACTTATCATACATTTGTTATTACATTCTAAACTCATTAGTTGTTTTTAAGTTTTTGCCAACATTTTAGACTAACACCGTTTATTCCTGTGAACCAACCAGCAATTTCCAACTGCAGCTAAGAAGGAACAAAAGGGATTAGTAATGTAAAAATCTGGATCAACATTTTAATTCTGAGCAATGATCCAGCAAATCCTGCCAGGTGAAGGAAATAAAAAGGGTGCCCATAATCCAGAGGTTTCCTTTTTGGAAAGTAAGACCAAGGGAGCTAACCAAAGCCAAGCCCCATGCACCCAGTTATACTAGCATGTATAACTATAGCCACCATTTAACTGGGCATTTCACAAGACATTCTTTTCTCTCCTTTGTTGGAGGAGGACTCAATTCCACACCTTCACCTTAGCATTTGGCTTATGATTAAAAGTCCATATGCCCCACCCTGAGATACAATTTTGTCCCAAACTCAATTCCAAGCTTTGGGTCAAAGCCCTAGGAAAGAAACTGGATCTGAGGGATCCAGAGGCAGAGGATAATGGAAATTAAAAGGGGCAGTGCAGGTGAACATGACTAATTCCTTCCAGTTAAGCCAAGTCTCCCATTTTATGGATAAAGGTCATGCTCGTATCTATGGCATAAATGAGGCCTAGGGAACTCAAAGCCTACTAACAACAGGGGAGATAGGGCACACGTGGGTAAGAGCAGATATTCCTACTCCTCACACCCCTGTTAACATGGGTGAAAGCTGCTTTGACACCCGTGGGCAGCAACCTCTCATGGTTGACAAGACTTGGGGATATAGGATGAAGAAAAAAAATGAACACCTCACTTTCTCTCCCTCATGTACCCCAGATATTCATTAGGAAGATAAGAAACCTGGGATGCCTTGCTCCCCCTCTTTCTAGATATGTAGTCATTCATCTTCAGTCTACTCCTTTTGAATGCATTCTGAACACCTGGGACTTCCCTGAAAAAAAATTATTTTTTCCTTTTTCTTTTTTTGTACTCTCTTCACTGATAGGTAACTGTGTCTTTGTACTACAGGACACGCCTCTCAGGTGCATTCTCCAAACTGGGAAAAGTTAATTTCCCAAACCTTAAACTTGTTGACTTAAAATTGGGCTTAGGGGAAGGGAACCCAGAAGCCTGACATGCTGGCAAAAAGGTAAAAGTTTGCTATTTCTTTATCAGTCAGGCTTCTGGCCTCCTTCTCCCTGTGCAAACCAGTAAAAAGCCTCAGGATTTCTGAGCTGTCCTTACCCACCCCTCTTGCTTCTTTCTGATACATGGTTTTTAATAACTCCATTTGTCTCTTCTTACTCTCAGGCCATCAAACTCCAAAAGGTCATGCAACTGGAGACTTGGACAATGGCCGTTTTTACCAGGGACCCTTAGATAAGGCCTCTGAGGGAGATCTGACTGTCCCCAAACAGTGCCTTCTATCAGCAGGGAGCAGTTAAGATTGCTCTTCATCCTTATCCTTATTCTAATAGTAGTTAGATGTACTTCTTTAGAGGGAAGAATGATAGACGCAGGAGGCAGATAAGGGGGAGGATCCCCAGAGAATCTCTGACCTACTCCACAAGTGCTTACATCAGATGCTTTTGTGCAGATTCGGGAACCTGCCCAGGGCCTTGTCTGGGCATGCCTACAATGGATGGGGGGGCCCGCCTGCACACTGGGAGAATGGGGTAGAGTCACCTGGGATTCGTGTCTCATGCAGGGGTAAGGAGCCTGCCCTCTTCAGCTCAGGCATGGTGGCCTTGTATTCAATCTGTGAGGTATGAGCCTGTTGGCAGGGCTCCTTTTTTTTTTTATCCTGAGAACTTTCTCTTAATAAATTCCACTCTCCACACTTTTCAATGTGTCTGTGTGCCTAAATTTTCCTGGTCATGTGACAAGAACCTGGATTTTAGCTGAACTAGGGAGCAAAAGATCTTGCATCACTAATAGCCTTCCTTACAGGTGAAAAGGAGACAGTCTCTGAGAAGTCACTTTCAAGACTTTGAAGTAGAGTTTATTTTCTCTCTTTTATTTGGGGCAAATGGCATGGTACAATGGGGCCTCCATCTAGGCCTGCATTACAAAGGGGAAGAGTCTTAAATTTACTTTTACAAACACAAGCATATGAAATATAGCCAAAAGTCACAGCTTATTACATAAATCTCACATAACTTGGAGAAAGGCAAAACAATCTGTTTCTAACTCTTGTAAACCAAAAAAAAATTCTAAGCTCCACAGATAACTGAATGGACCCCTCCTCTTGGACAAGGACATTCTAAAGTAAACCTGAAACACTATTTCTGGCCATGATGGAAAGTGAGGGTTGGACATGGCTCATTATACCTTCCTCCCATTTGAAATTTAGGTACAGCTGACCAACATTAACATTGAAACAGAGATCTTCAGACCTATAAAACAGACTCTATAAAATATATTTCTTTGGCATATTTTGAAATGACCCTGCAGAGCTATCTCTTGTAGAGAAAATCTACATTCTGTAGAGAATCCTTTGCCTTTTCAAGTCTTTTTCCTGATCCAGGAAAGAATTAACTAAGAGTCAGTTACCTTTTTAAGTCTGAAAGGAAATATTTACCAACTATTCTCTCTGAAGCCTCCTATCTGGAGACTTAGTGTGCATAATAAGAACCTTGGTCTCCCCAGACTATTATCTTAACCCAGACACTCCCTTCTATTGATTTCAAGTCTTTAGATAAATGCTTTCAACCAATTGCCAGATAAACTATTTGAATCTATCTAAGACCTGGAAGCCTACCTCTCCCCAACTCTTGAGTCGTCCTACCTTTCCTGATCAAACCAATGTACATCTTACACTTATTGATGAATGTCTTACATTTCCTTAAATTATATAAAACCATGCCATGGCCAGACCACCCTGGGCATATGTTCTTAGAATCTCCCGGGGCTGTGTCATGAGCTGTGGTCACACATATTTGGCTCAGAATAAATCTCTTTAAATATTTTACAGAGTTTGATTCTTTTTATCAATAGTGCTTTCCATATTGATTGAATCCTGTTTAGTGGAAATCAGTATCATGCAATTAAAGGTTAGCCTTTAGTTGCTTTCTAGGTACTGCAGGGAAATTCAAACGGAATGTAAGTCTGGGAGGATGAAACACAGAATAATGAATAAATCGAGAGAATCAGAGCAAAATCTAGAGAGCACTGGAAAGGGAGATGAACTATCAGTGTGGGCTGGATTTTTCAGTCAAGGCCTCATGAATTCAAGCAGTTCTGGAATTCAAAGATTTGATAGGCAGAGAGATGAGAAATAACACTAGAATTTACAAAGGCTTATTTTAGAAAACAAACGGAGACAATACAATATGCCAAGAAAGCTGCGTGGGACAGTGTCTGTTACTTTTCTATGCCCACCACTCTTCATGCATAGCATCTGCCCATGATGGATATCAAACAAATGTTTAGTTTACACTCAGACAAGCCAAGAGTGTGTAAGATGAGTTAGATGGGAGGGTGTGGCTCTAAAACCCTAAACTCTGATTGACTGATGAGCTTTGTCCTTGATCTGGCACGACTTGATCACTGGGAAGAAATATGGATTCTCGAGCAGGAGTGTCTGCTCATGGGAATTATAAAGCAGATTCCCATGAGACAAGACAGGAAGATTCTTCACTGTCCAGGAAGACTCGGCCCACCCACTACTGATCCAAAACCTCTCAGTTGTAGTCTACCATTCGCTCCTCAGCAACTAAGGGTCCCACTACTTACAGTGCAGTAATTGGGCCCTTTGGTTTGGGTGTGGTCTTTTTTGATGTGTGGAAGGTGAATGACAGGAGTGTGGCACTTTTGGTTTACTCTTTTGCTATCTATCTAAGTAATAAACTGACTAAACTAAAAGTGTCTTCTTGCATCTTTACCAGTGAAATCAGTCCTGCTATAACCTTGGCCTTAATGTCTTATGTATGTGAGCTCCACACCCTTCTAAAAAACTGCCAGACTGCACATCCATCACGTGGTTGCAACTCAAAGAAGAACAAAAGTTCATTGTATTTTGCCAAGTTATAGGTCCAGGATTAGTGTCTTGGCTAAAGATCATTTCCCCATTGCTAAATGTTTACATTGTTAAAAGAAAACTTTAGATAAATTAAATTTAAAAGGGTTTAACTAAGCAAGGAAAAAAAAGATTAATGAATTGGGCAGCCTCCAGAATCACAGCAGATGCAGAATAACTCCAGGGATGCCTCGTGGTCAGAGCAAATTTACAGACAAAGAAAGGAAAATGACGTACAGAAAACAGAAGTGAGGTCCCGAAACAGCTGGATTGATTACAGCTTAGTGTCTGCCTTATTTGAACATAGTTTGGACAGTCAGCAGCATGTGAGTGGTTGAAGTATGCCTGATGGGATTGGCTGAGACTCAGGTATTGCTACAGAAGCATACTCCTAAGTTAGGTTTTCAATCTTATCTACCTGCTAAGGTAGGCTACAGTTCATCCACAAGAACTCAAATATGGAGTTACAGAGGCTTTCTCAGGCCATATTTAGTTCAATTTAACAATTCCCCATTTTTGGTCAGCCTCTCCATGTAGAGAGATTGACCAAAACTTTAGGAATTGACACCATTCTCTGTCACCATCATGAAATACTTCTTCGGTCTCAGTACTGAATTCACAAGTCCTCTTCAATGTCAGTATGAAATTCACAAGTTGCAGCTCTGTACCAGCTGAATGACTCTTTATGTTCTTGCTGACACAGTTGGAGTGAGACCATTTAACTCTCAATGGAGGGCCACATACAAGACATTCAGGACTTGAGAGGATACAGGGCAGCAAAAGGACTATTACTAGGACAATCAAGAGAAAAATACCAAAATACCAAGGTGTACTTCTTAACAGGAGTTCTTATGAAAATGAACTGAACCAAATTAACCAAGTCAAGGTTTAGACAATACAAGCAGTTCAACAGTCTTAGGGTCTGATTGGTCGTAGTTGCTGTTTGGAGCGTGATAGCGATTAAGAACCATAGTTCTCTGTAAAGTTGCCAGATTTAAAGAGGCCCTCATTTTTACTGTTACCTTGGTAATATAAATCATAATAACTTGGAAAGCTGCTAGAAGAAATATAAAGATTAGAAACCCTTGGCCTCTGATTATAAGTACTATCATGAGAATTTTCAGGAGAAGCTATTTGAAAAGTAAGAGCAAGGAAAATTGTGTGTGCCTTTTTAGCTTTGAAAGTAAATCTCGCCCTAGCCAATTTACTGGAGCAGTAGAGTAAAAAGTGTGTTATTATGAAAAGGCCCCAGAGTTAATTGGATGAGTTCAGGTAAGAGATCCTTTTGTACTCGATTTGAAACCCCCACCAAAGAAATGACCTTTTTACTCCTAGGGATTTGTTGCTTATTAAAGTGGAGTTTATGGTAGATCAGGAAGCTCTGGTGTCCACCATGACTGTACATGACTCCCCATTTATTTTAACCTTTGTTTCTCCATGTTCATTTAAAGGTATCATAGGGAGAAATTTATCAGAGAATTCCTTGGAGCCTCGTCAATGTTGATTTTTATCAGAAGGGCTAAGGTCTCTTGGGCCTTAGGGGTGAAACAGTCGTCCTAAAGGGAGGCTTATTGACTTACTGAAATAAAAGCAGACAATCTCTTTTCGAGTGTCTGGATTGTTTGCAATGCAGGCAGACAACTTGTGGTAAAGAACTTCTTGTTCTAGGACCTTTAGGTTGTGATTTAAAATGAGAACCAGAAGGTCCCTTTGGTTCCTTTGGTCCCGGCCCCTGTAACTTTGTAGTTGAAGGGTCATACATTGGTTAGCCTTTTGAATTGTTTTCTTGCCCTGGAGTCATCTCCAAATGTTCAGTTATGGCCAGTTATGTCTGCAACTTCCTATTCCAGTTTATGTTTTCTAATCAAACTGATAAGTTCAGGATGGAGTCCATGTATAAATAGAGCAGTTAACACCATTTCAGTCACTGCAGGAAATACTCCTTGCCGTACTTTGAGCCCTAAATGTTTCACAGTGTTTCTAAGCAAGTTCTGTAATCTGAAACTGGTTCATCCTTTTTTTATTTATAAGATTGTATGATGGACCAATAAATTTTTTGTAGAAAAAATTTAGAAATTAAATTTAAAGGATATTTAGCAATTTTTCCAGCTACTTTTTGTCATTCTCATGAAGAACTTTTAAAGGGGTCTCTAATATCTGCCTCAGGTTTGTCCCAGTTTGCTGCTGCCATCCATTTCCAAGCTTCACCAGGTCCCAAAACCATGTGAATAAATTGGTAAAGGTCAAGAAGTCCTGGATTGTAAGCACCTATGAGGATTCTAAACTCCTCAGTAAATTTTTGAGGATTTTCCCTTCGATCAAGGAAGTCCTTCATAACGGGTCTAAGTTTAGTTTTGGACCATGGAGTGAAAGTAGTTATAGCAGGCAGGCCCAGCTAATCAGAAGGTCTCACTTTGTAAGACATCTGTCTGATTTCTTTTTGTCACCATCTTTAGGGTGAAAGTAATTTAGCAAAAAGTTTAGTGGACTCAGACTATGTACGTAGAGATAGATAAAGATAAGGAATAGTTGAGGTTAATTCAGTCAGAGTACAGTCTCCTTTCATCAAATCTTTGGTCTATTGCTTAAGCTTTTAATTTGCTTTTTGCAAAGAATCTTTTAAGGAGGCAATTTTTAATTTATGTCTTCTTTTAGAGGGCTCTGCATACCAATGAAAGAATATACCCCACTGTTTTTGTGGGGCTTTTGATCCCCCTTTATCTAATGTGCCTCACAAATAAATAATTTTATCTAAATTAAAACTTCTTCATTGTGACCATCTTAATTCTAAGTTTTCTCTAGTGCAATTAACCCATTTTTCTAAAAATGCACATGTTCTGGACTCATAATTTTTATACATAAAAATTAAATGGAGTCTGGAAGGTGAGGTCCCAGACTCTTTGGATTCAATCTCATTTTAAAAATAAGTTACCTTCCTAAGTTCTGAGACCTCGAACTGATTACAATTAATTATCAAATCCAATTCAATCCTGGACTCAGTCCAGCCTAACTATTGCTCAAATAAACACAGAGAGTTCAGAACACAAGTTGGTGAAGCTCGGAATCTGAGAGAAAAGTCACTCATGGCCTCCAGCTACAATCAAGAAAGCAGTGAGCACAACAGGCTCCTCAGGTACCTCACCTGCTCACCTGGTGTTCCTGGGGGTTGCTGGAATTTTACTTTGAATCCCATTCTGATACTAGATCTGTTAAAAGAAAACTTTAGACAAATTTAATTTAATAGAGTTTCATTGAGCAAGGAAAAAAAAAAACATTAAAAAATGGGCAGCCTCTAGAACTACAGCAGATTCAGAGCGACTCCAGGGATGCCTCATGGTCAGAACAAATAAAGAAAGTGATGTACAAAAAACAGAAGTGAGGTACAGAGACAGATGAATTAGTTACAGCTTGGTGCTTGCCTTGTTTGAACATAGTTTGAACAGTCAGCAGCATATGAGTGGGTAAGCATGGCTTCTGGGATTGGCTGAGACCTCAGCTATTGTTGCAGAAGCATAGTCCTAAGTTAGGTTTTCAGTTTTGTCTACCTACTAAAGTGGTTATAGTTCATCCACAAGGACTCAATTATGGAAGTATGGAGGCTTTCTCAGGCCATATTTAGTTTGATTTAACAACATGCACTATGATTCTTTTGGCCGGCAGTACAGGATGGAAGAGGCCTTTTTACTGTGGCATGTGGGCTCCTGATAAGCTTGATGTTTGCTTAACATTGTCTCCAGCTTCTCCATATCTTTCTAGGGTTGAGGTCACTCTTTTGTGCTTTGAGTACCCTTGTTCTTTGCTTAGTGACAAAGAGCACAGGTCCTGAAACCAGCCTGTCTGTATTCACAGCCCAACTTTTCCAATGCGGAAGTTATTTACCTTCCTGGGCTTCAGTTTTATCAACTATTTTATAGTTGAGCTAACAAATTTCCTTCCTTCTAAGAGTGTTATAAGTAATGAGTCAACATATGCAAAATGCTTACAAAAATTAGTACCTGGGAGTGAACACTCAATATACATTAGACATTATTGTTATTATTATCCCATCTCTATATTTACTTTTAGCTGTCCAGCTTCAAAATTATAACCTCAGTCACAGCAGCCACCATCACCAAGCTCATGAACACTACTTCTGAATTATTTAATTTTGAGTAATGTTTGGGGAGTTTTATTTATAATTTGTCTTTAAAGAATTTCACCTTTCTTTAGCTTGTACACAGAACAGAAGCAGGAGAAAGAATCATCACTACATCCAGTGAACAACTTATAGGATTTTTTTGGTATCAGATTTTAAAATTGAGACAATTGCAAACTTACAGGAAAGATTTGAGTACAGTACATAGAACTCTTTTTTTTTACAACCATTGGAGAGTGAATTGCCTCCTCACAAATACTTTTAGTGTGTGTTACAGGATCATTAATGCTGCCATATATGGTTGTGTGGATTAATTGAGATGACATGTGTACAAATTCTTGATTTACAGTTAAGTATTATACCGATGAAATCATGTCTGTCATTCCATCAAGTCTAGAAAACCTCGGGATTTATTTTTTGATTGTCAGAAGAAACTGAGGAACTGAGGAAAAAGTCACAGGTCCTATTTTAATAGTCTTTCTTTTTAAGTCAACAAGAGCAACAACAATTCTGGTCTCAGAAATCATTTCAAACATCACAGGTTATGAAAACATGGCTGAAAAAAATCTGTTACTATAAAAATGTGCCATCAAAATCAAAGAAGGAAAAAAATCTATTTGACAGGTTATTAGTCACAGTCAATACATTCCATTTAGATCTGAACTCAACCCAGTGAGATCATTTGCAACCTGGACCTCTCAGTTGTCTAATGCTATATAACAAAATACTCCAAAATTCAGTGGCTCAAAACAAGCACAGTGTACTCCTTTCTCCCACGATTCTTTAAAAATACCATATGCTTGCTTCATCTGTTTCACTGATTGATGTTACTGGGGCACTGGGATGGCATTTGTGATTGGCTTTGGCTAGGAGCTCAGCGGAGGCAGTTTGCAAAGCATCTTGGTAATTCATAGAGTTCCAGGAAAATGCATTCCAAGGTATGAAAATTAAAACGCTAGATGTCCTAATGTTTAGCCTCAAAAGACATATGGCATCTCTTCAGCCACATTCCATTATTCAAATTAAGCCATAGAACATGCCCAGTGACAAGAGGAGAGAAAATAAACTCTACTTCTTGGTGGGAGGAATTGCAAAGAAAGTGTGGCCATATTTAACCCACAACAAATCCTGTAACAATCTAATAATAATCCTATAATAATCTAACTCAAAAATAAAGCTACTTAAGCCTCAACACTAACTAAAATATTTAAAATACTTCTTTTTTTGAAATATTTAAAGTAATTCACAACACTTCACCAATATTTTAAAGAGTGACACTATCACAGGTCCTGAGATCTGGAATCTTTGGAATGACAAGATGGATTAGATTACGTCTGATATGCCTTCAGCTTCATAAGAAGATTATCCAGGTTTTTGAAGATCATACGAAACACAGTTAATAAACTTGGTGACATCAGCCTGGAGAGAAGATGAACCAAGGAGCCCTTAAAAGATTGTTCAGATATTTCAAGGGCTATCATAATGAATCAAGAATAGATTTGAATTTAGGATTGTATTTGAGAGGTTTTTGAAATGTGATTAGAAATTATAAGGAAATAAACTTTAATGATTCCATATTGAATCCCACAAACAAAGATTAGCTAATATCAAATTTACTGTGGAAAAGGCTCCTGTAATAGACAATGATGGATGAGGTTACCTACATTATGCTTTCCAAGTCTGTTAGGTTGGTGCAAAGGTAATTAATTTTGTACCATAATATCATCATATGACTCCAACAGCCTCCTTAACCTAAGACTTAATTCAAGAAGAAGATACTCAAAACTGCAATAAACAAAGCACTTTAAACCTGATTAAGCTTCTCACATATCATTTCTGGGACTCTATCATGAAAAGTATCCAATTCAATAAATGTTGATGCACACATTATTTTCCCCCATCGGTCTCAATGTTTTAAGGTTTCGACTATCAAATAAGCAAAGCTATAATAATCTAAGTCAAAAGTAAAGCTACTTAAGCTTCAACACTAATTAAAATATTTAAAATACTACTTTTTTGAAATATTTAAAATAATTCACAATGCTTCACCAATATTTTAAAGAGTGACAATATCACAGGTCCTGAGATCTGGAATCTTCGGAATGACAATATGGATTAGATTATGTCTGCTATTCCTTCAGCTTCATTTTCTTTCATAAAGTGCAAACCATGGGAAACCATGAATGTCTGTGGAATGTGATATTGAACAAGAGTAACTTTCAAAGTGGTGCACAAGTGCTATCTTGTGGCCATTTCAGAGATTGTGCTACAGTTTACAAAACAAAGCCAACCTAACCGGCAATGTTAGTGATTATCATCTTTGCGGCACATTCTGTACTGGAAGAAAATAATATATTGAAAAAAATATATTTAAAGAGAGGAAGAAGTATGGTTTTTAGTTTTTGTTTTGCATCTCAGATGATAAGCCAGCCAAAAGAAATACTACCTCAACTGCTGCAGAAAGCTTAGGATGTTTTATATTGAATTTAGGGTTATAGGGGAACTCACAGGCTTAGGAACTTTTATACTGAGTTTGGAAATACGGGGAATTTAAGAGTAAAGACGAAGTAACCAAACTGGCTGATGTACTTTGAAGATCTGAAGGCCTCTAATCTTAGGAGATTTTATAACATCCCTTAAATATTTAGCAGTATAGGGGGGATTTTCAGGATCCTTCTGTCACACTAGGATCTTGATAAATGAACAGACATTCTGGTGAACACTGGCTGCGTGGTTACTCAGTCCTCCCTGCCTTCCTTAGTCCATGAGTGCCAACTCTAGAACTTCCAACATATTGCCATCAACAATTGCGGAAAGCATTTAGAAAGGACAGAACTAAGTTTAAGTCCTGGACAGAAACTTAGAAAGCAGCACTAATAAGAAGATGTACAGGTCACATTTGGATACCTAAGGTCAACCATTATCACCTCCTCACCACAAGCAGAAGTGTTCCCAAGCATCTCTAACGTGGTGCCACAGCTAAAGGTCACACTTCAGATGGTCTTGCCCAGCACAGAGCAGAGCAAGTCTACCAGCTTCTTTGAAGAAGACACTAGAGTTTGTTAACAGCCCCAGATCACATTAAGCCTTTTTAGTTCAGATAATGGCTGCCAGAATCAAGTTCTAAAACATCATAAACAATATTAAAATGTCAGGCTTACAAAAAGTAGCTTACAATAATAAAATTGCATTGGCATGTGAATATGCATCAGACAAGCCTAGTACTGGCTTCGCTTAGGAGTAGTTATTTGACCCCAAGTTTATTTTCACTTTACTTATTGGAATAATTACAAAACCTGCTACCATCTATTGACACAACTTTCCTATAAGGCTCTGCTATGAAAGTTTATCTTTCTTCCATGGTGTTCAGCTGGAAGGTGGAAGAGTCAGAAGGGATAATAGATAAGAAACACGTAGGCATCTAAATATTTACCAAAATATTTTGTTTATAAGGGTTGTGGATTAAAGTTTAAGTCAAAGATCTATGATCCCTTGGGTGTGTAATCATGGCCATTATGGTGATACAATAGAAGAGGCTTTGTACAGGAGTCCCCCACCTATCCAAGAGGGGTACATTCCAAGACCCCCAGTGAATGCCTGAAACCTCAAATAGTTCTGAACTCTATATATACTATGTTTTTTTCCTACATATGCATACTCATGATAAAGTTTAATTTATAAATTAAGCACAGTAAAAGACTGACAGCTAATAATAAAATAGAGCAACTATAACAATATACTGCAATAAAAGTTATGCACTGTGGATGTAACTTTTGCAGCTTAAAGTGTAACAGAAAAATGAGCACAATTTTTTTCTTCTTCATAGTTTCACAGATAAAAGATTTGTTCTTACTATAGATCTCAGCAACTTTAGCATATTATTTTTTCTTTTCTTATTAAGTCAATAACTTTTGTATTTTCACGTAAAGGAAGCACTTCATGGCTTCTCTTTGGCACATCCAAATTGCCAGCATCACTGCTCTTGTACTCTGTGGACATTACTAAATACAATAAGAGTGACTTGAACATCAGCACCGTGATACTGAGGCAGTCGATCTGATAACCGAGTTGGCTGCGAAATGAGCAATGGGCAAGTAGCTTCCACAGCTTGGGTGCTCTAGACAATGGGACAAGTCATGTCCCTGGGCACGAGATTTCATTATGCTACTCAGAGCAGGGTGAGATTTAAAACTTATGAGTTGTATATTTCTGAAATTTTTCGTGGAATATTTTTGAACTCCAGTTGACCATGGGTAACTGAAACCAAGAAAAGCAAACGGGATTAAAAAAGGCTACTGAACACTAGAGATTGTTCTGAGCTATTGTTAACAGGAATATGCCAGGTTTATGTAAGTAGATTTCATTTAATATTTAAATTCAGATTTATATTCATATATTTGTATTCAACATTTACCTCCAACATTTACCTCCACTATCCTTTCCCCCTCTTCCAATTTTAAAACTTCACTCACCTTTGGTCCTTTCACAAAGTTGCTGCTTTCCGGATTGAGGAAGCATCCATTTCTGACTTTCTGCACATGGGGGAGATCCCTCACCATCCCAACCAAGCCATAACCAGAGAGGAGTTCTCTGAACATCCGTTTTCTTATCTACCACAGTGTCCCATGTGGATGACCTTTCCAAATACTATTTAATAACATTGCATGCTTATAATGTCCAATGGATTTTAAACCAAATCATAAATCACACATTTGCATTGTGCTTTCTGGTTGTCAAATTACCTTTATTTACTGGGTTTATTTAAGCTTCAGAAGAAAATATACTGATTTTATAACTAAAGCTCAATTCAATTAAACTTATTTTGTAGACTAGCCTTACAGTTCAGACTGAAAATTAAGCCCACAAAGTCCAATAATTTGATTGCCAACTGTGATAAAGCAACCACCCATTCCATTTCCACAGGGAATTCTCTGACTTGGTTTTTCAAAATCCTCTCATCACACCCATCTGATTCCAAAGTACAGGATAGTGAAAAGGTTAAACCTGCTCTATGATAAGCACTCCATAAATATTAGCTGTTACTGTTATAATTAATGTCAAGCTTTACTATCTGTGTTGATGTACTTTTAAATTGTCTATTTGTTTTAAAATGTTAGACATGAATTTCATCAAAGATGAGGTCACATTTCCTAATGTTTCAATTATCTGGACCAATGACCACTGGACTTCAAGGCCCTGATGAGTAAAAATTGTTCGTATCCCAAGCTCCCTTCCTAACAGAATTCTATGCATTTAGACAAACCTCAACAAGGGCCCCCAAGTTCCTCTTTTTGATTATATTACTTAGGTCCTCAGCTCACCAGTCTGACAACTGAGACAGATGCCTTTAGAATCTTTTGGCCCCATAGATTCAAAAGCCTCCGGAAAAGATTTGGCTGCTATAAAACCCCAGCAGGGAAGCAGAGCTCCAAGCTGGTCAAGGTGAGTGTGTGGGGTTCCACTACTGAAAGAGGCATAGGCAGGTTCCACAGTCATCTGGGGATGACATTTGGGGGCACATGAAGGGTGAAAAGTTGGGAAGAGATTGTGCAAGAAGATAAAAACTTCACTTAAATAAGTAAGCATCTCAGATGAAGGAAGTAATTGGTTCCTTCTGGAAAAAGGATTCTACTTTATATAACTTTTTCACGTCTAGAATTTATACTCATAGGTATCATCTCATTGAATCTTTATCCTTTATCGGCACTATAACTAGTAAACAAATGTTACAGAAAGTAAATATAAATCAAATGTGGTGCACGAAATAATAATTAGAATAGTAATAATGGCATCAATAAAAAAGAATAATAACTAACATGTTAGGTGTTTTTGATGTATCAGATATATTTCTAAATATTTCACAGAACTATTTCCTTAGATCACCAAAACAACCCTATGAGGTATGTATTATTATTATATATTGCTTTTAAAAATTAAGACTCTAAAGCTCAAAGAGGGTCAATCTCTTGCCTAAGGTGTTTAGTGGTAGAAGTAGAAAAAGCTGTGACTCCTGAGATAGATATAAAAGCAATCATTTCTAATATGCAGGCAAGACTGCTGGAATTAAACAGACACCAAGCGCTATGAACAAGAGAAAGAAGCAGGTAAGTCTACTAGCATGTGTGTGTGCAAGATTTCACCAACAGAAAATGGTGGCAGGGAAGGCATTCTAGGCAGTAAGAATAGCATAAACAAAAGAGGGCACTAAGTAGAATTGAAGACTGGCCCCACACCTTGAGGAACTTAAAAACTGAAACAGGGGAAACAGAACAGAAACAGCAATGCCAACAGTGTGCAGCAGACATTTCCCACAAGAAAATGAGAAAACAATAATTCATATGGGTTGGACCTTGGTGTGACTCATGCCTGGTGACCGTCTTGCAGCCGATGCAGCCGATGTGACCATCTTCCCTTAAGAGAGTTTGGAGGCTCAGTCACCAGGAGAGAGCCCAGCTCCTCCAGGATGGACACCCACCTGCTGATGTCCTTTCCCCATAAAACAGAGCATTGTAATGAGGTGAGGAAAAGAAGGATTTGTCTTCAGGAGGTTTTGGTTCAAGACCCAGGCCAGCTAGTTCCTACTGCAGTGAGCTACAACACAAAGAAAACAGCTTCTTTGAGTCCTTGCTTTTACATATGTCAAAAATCACGTCAATAATAAAACATGTCTTGCATAGCCAACATAGTATTTTGGAAATTATTAAATAGTGTGAAACACAGGAAAGCCCTTTTGGAAACCAACAATACAAACATGAGGCCCCCTTTAGTCCACTAGAGGAGGAATATACAATAAAAAGAAAAAAATTGGGTAAAGTATTTGAATTTTTAATTAAGCAGAACTGAGGTCAAAATTCATTTCTCCTTTTTTACTGCTGGATGTTTGATTTTCAGTAATTTTGTAACCTCCCTGAACCTTAGTTTTCTCATCTGTAATAATTCCTTTCTATATGATAGATGTGTTATGAAGAATGAATTAAATGCAACATATTAACAGAACATTGGACTAGTAGTAGGTGCTTAATTCATTATATGCAATATATGGAACATGCTAGAATAGTGGCTGGCATAGAATAAGTGGTCAAAACTGTAGTTAAGAATATGGATAAGAAACCAAGAAGAGGAAGAGGAAGAGGAGCAGGAGCAGATGGGGGAGGAGGAGGAATATCACCAATGGAGAATGTCACATCCTAAAGCAAGGACATGAAAACTACCTGCAGTCATCATAAGAACAGAAGTGGTGATGATTTAAGCAGTTTATGTAGCTTGAAAATTTTGACCCTAACTAAATCTTGGCTATTTTTAGGCAGCATGGAGAATGTGTCTGCATTGTCGCTGCTGACTGTGGAGAGTCCCACGTCCATGCTGGACTATTGGGATGACTCTTCAGAGAGGGTCAAGTCTGTCTTTGACATCTTTTCCATGATCATCTCCTCAGTGACTTTCTTTCTGGGCTTCACTGACAATGGCCTTGTCATTTCAAGTAGCTGGCTTCTACATGTCCTGCACGGTCAACACTGTGTGGTACCTCAACCTGCCCATGGCTGACTTCATCATCATCTTCTCACTGCCTCTCCAGTTGGTTATGGGAGCTCTGCACTACTCACTGGCCCACTGGCCGGCTGCTCTGTAAACTTAGTAGCACCATGTTTATTTTTAACTTTCTAGCCAGTGTCTTCCTTCTGACCCTCATCTCCATGGACCACCGTCTTGTGATCCTGTGGCCAGTCTGGTCCCAGAACCACTGCACACCAGCTAAGGCAACTCTGGGGCCCTCGAGGGTCTGGCTTTTGGCAATTTGTTTCTCTGTTCCCTACTTCATCTTCAAGGAAACTCATGGCGGAAGATGTCACCTATTGCTACAACCAGTACGACCTGTGGAATGAAACTCCAGGAAGTCACCAACTGTGGAAAGAGATCATCATTCCATGGTACCAAGTACTGGTCACCAGCCTGCTTTTTTGTTTTCATTCTTCCTCTGGCTATCATCACTGGCTGCTATAACCTTGTAGCCTTGAAGTTAAGGCAAAGGCAGCTGGTTAGGTTCAGCCAACCCTTCCAGGTCTTTGCAACTGTGGTGATTGCCTTCTTCCTCTGCTAGTTGACATTGCAAGTGTTCCTGTGGCTGGACTTCACATCCCCCCAGGAAGACAAAGAGGATCTGAGCCAGATGGTGTTACTCATAAGCCCCCTGGCCTCATCTATGGCCTTTATCAATAGCTGCCTCAATCCAATTCTCCACATCTACATTGGGCATGATTTCCGGGAGCACTTCCTCCTCTCCTTGCCAGCTGCCCTGGAATGGGCACTCAGTGAGGAGACAGATAGCAGCCTGAATCCCAGCTCCTAGGCAAATGAGTCCTTTATAATATGGTCCAATTTCCTATTACATTTTCCCGCTACTCACTCCTCTTCCCAAACATCTCTACTGTAATCCAACATCCAACAGAATTTAAGAGAATAAACCACAACTTTTAAGTGGGCTCTAGGTGGTGGGCCCTGTTTTAGAATAGAACCTTAATTGCCTGGGAGATGGAGGCAAGAAACAAATAAGGTCTCGTCCTTTAGAGGAAGACAGTTCACTAAGACTCAAGCGGAGAAAAGGATAACTATTTTGGGACAGGATAAGTCAGAATATAGGATCAGAACCAGCAGCAATGACTTATGCTAGAGTCTAGAGCACTAGCAGAATACTGCTTAAATTTTACTTAATCAAAGTCAAGTTTGGCCATAAGCATCAGGTAAAACCTGGCAGAGATAAGCTACCTTGATTTTAAAACTTCAAGGGATAGCTCAATGTCACCAAGATCCTTTTGATGACTTGATGGTGATAGAGTGTTTTTGAAACAAGAAACTTGAAAAAATTGGCCAGCACTCTGCTTCTGTATATGTTACACCCTAAGCACTTGGTGAATGTGTAATGAGGAAAAGGAGTGTGTTTGGGGAGGGGGGGGGGGAAATTAGCAAGAAACCTCAGTCATGCCCAACATTAAAATGAACCTTTATCAATGAGTAATTGAGTTAGGAGAGGTAATTCTCATGCTCCATTGCAAAGCAATGATTGCACTCAACAGTGATGTATTATAAGTTAAAATAGCTGGAAGAAAGGAGTGTTGAGGTGATGCTATTTACTCTGACTCAATTGTTACTATATATACGCACATATAAATATAAACATCACACTGCACCCCATAAATATGTACAATGATTATGAGCTAACTAGAAACAAAATAAAACTTATTATTTTTTAAAAAGAACCTCTCATTGTAGGCCATGGGCAAGTTTCAAAATCTCAGTGCGTGTGTTTGCACACACACACACACACACAATTTTTAACAATCTTTATAAACATAAGGATGGTAAATCTACTCTTCCTTTTTCTCTAATAGGAGTAATTCTTTTCATTCTGGAAATGGTCCTGGTTCGAATCCCAGAGTTGCTGAGGAGGTACTCAGCAAAAGATAAATGGCAAAGATGCATTTTCCCTCTAAACTCAAGGTTCCTTGACAGTTTTAACTCTTCACCTCTTAGGCTTACTTGGGACACTAATGTATATTATGAAAGTGGCTGCTATCTGGCTGCCTGAAGTACACTCATAAGCTGGAGTCACCACCTTTTCCATCTTACAGCAGGTAGAAGAGGAGTCAGCTCCCGTTCTTCTCCCAATCCATAAATAAAGGGACAGTGATAGACTTTCCCCCTTCTATAGGAACCGCAAAGCTGATCAGAATAGAAAAACGGGGAGTCACCAGTACAAAGATTTAGAAATCAATATAGGATCAGGGTACCGGGCTTTTTTTTTTTTTTTTTTGCTAGTCACCAGAGTTCTGTGATATTAAATAACGGGTTTGGGGAGGGCACCAGAGGGAAGCTTAATGAACACCTAATCTGCCAAGGCCTAAAGAAATCAGAGCCCTTCATATACCTGATATCACAAATTCTCTTTGGGTTAGAAGTAATACATCTCCTGTGTAATTGGTAGTGATTCAGCTTTTCATTTTAGCTTTTGTTGAATCCATGTAAAAAACCTAGATGAAAGAAAATAGATTCAATACTAAAATGAAGACCTAACTCCTTAATGGATAGGCAGGAAGTAAGACAGAAGGCATTTGCCATTTCAAAGAGAGCCCTGTCTTATCAGGAATGATATATGTGGGTAAGCAGCAATCTCATGATTAGGGCCTATGCCAGGGTACATAAAACCTAAAAGGATAAACATTTGAAATACATAATTTTAGAAACTATGGAGAAGAGTTCCTGGGCCAGATTAAATGAACTAACCAGTCAAAATAGTTGTTCCCAGTTTGTTCCACAATTCAGACTTAGTGCTAAGAAAACAATTGAAAATCTGTAAGTCAAAGTTTCAGAGGCAAAACCTAGATACGGAGGAAACAGAAGCTGGAAGGAGAGTACAGCCATGGTCTTGGCAAAACAATTGTGAGTGCTGGGGTGGGAAGTAGGGTAAGTGGCCCCAAGAATAGGAAGATGAAGGATGCAGGTTAAGCCTGAGAAAGCCTTCAGGGAGAGTAGGAATTTTGGCCAGGCCTGGAGGGGATGGACAGAACCTAAGACTGTCTAAATGAGGAAGTCAGAAAGGCTAAAGGAATTCCAGCTACACATTATCTCCATAGCTTCCACGGAAATGTTATCAAAAGCCCAAGTACCAGCTGGATCTCATATTCATTTAAATTTGAGCCAGAAACACCCAAGCAACTAAAATAATGGTGCTGAACAAAAAGAACACATGGACACAGGGAGGGGAGCATCACACACTGGGGTCTGTTGAGGGGGGGTGAGGGGAGGGGAGTGGGGGATAGGGAGGTTGGGGGAGGGATAACATGGGGAGAAATGCCAGATATAGGCGATGGGGGGGGATGGAGGCAGCAAACCACACTGCCATGTATGTACCTATGCAACAATCCTGCATGATCTGTACATGTACCTCAGAACCTGAAGTACAATAAAAAATAAAAATAAATTAAAAAATGGTGTTTGGTAATCAGAAGAACAGCAGGGTAGATACTGGGATGAAGCACTTAGCAAGACACCTGCCTCAGGGGCAAAATCTAAAAGGACACCCAAATCTCAAGCAACCAGGATAAGTAAAACTTCAATGTAGTCAGAATTAATACAAACAGATGACGATAAACAAAATGTGACATTTTAAAATAAAGACAGGATTCAACCCTGTACTGGAACAACTCCGTCTCACTTACCCCACCCTCATCCCAGTTCCTACAAATTAGCTAGTGCTCCATCCTAAAGAAAAAGAAAAGGAAGCTCATTCCATTCTATATAGTAACTTAGAACAAAGACTAATGTATTTTTTAAAGATATGGTCTCAACAAGGGTTACAGCTAAAAATATTACATGAAATAACCAACACGGAAAGCCACTTTTTTTTTAATGTTAGGAAACATTGTTTATGGTGACAAATAAATGCTTAGTAATAAATATATTTGCAAAAGAATTTTCAGCTAAAGTCAGTGCTGTGAAGCAGGGAAACAAATTGATGCTTTATCTGTGCTTTGGGCAAGTAGAGTCCCACGGGCTGGAAATCAGATCCTCTGTCTTTGATGACTCATTCTCTCGTATATGAATGTTTAACTCCTGGAGCCATAGGGGAGAGTAATAATGAGAAAGGAATGAAAAACCAGGAAACCAAGGAAGGTAGGACTAAGTTCCTCTGGGGAGGCAAGAAGGCTTCACAGAGCAGGTGTGACTAAGCCAGACATGAAACATTATATATGAAGTTGATAGGTAAAAGAGAGAGAGAGCATTAATGTGAAAGTCAGCTTCATGAGATACCTGAGATTATGAGAAACTGAAAATTCTAAAGTTGTAGGAGTTCTAGGATTTTGGAGGGAATGATGAAAGAGGAAGAGGACTAGGCAAGCCCAGATTTTACTCTATTTTTGCAGAATTATCATGTTTATTTACATGGTTTGAATAATACAAAAAAGTCCTTATTTATCTTTGGATCATTTTTATATGTAAATAAAATAAATATAAAAAAATTGTTTTGTTCTTCGTCTTTCATACATAAATGGTTACACACTATATAAACATCCCAGCACCTTACTTTTCCCCCCCACTTAACAATATAACCTGGAGCTGTTTCCAATCAATACACAGGAAACTTCTTCACTATCCCTGATTCAGTTGTATATTTTTCCAGTATAGGGATGCATTGCAGTTTCACTACTAAGGGCAAGATTTTGGATTTTCATGTCTTAATCAGAAGTTCACACCTGTTCCCTAAAGGCACTAAGGAGCCATGAGAAGTTGTTGGGTGTAAGTGGTGTGATGAGAACCGTGTTCAGGGAAGCTTACTGCAGCCACTATGTGAACTACAGGAAGGTAGGGCAGGGGTGAATAGTAGTGGTGGGTAGAGAAGGGGTAAGAAGAGACAAACAATAAGAAAAATATCTGTAATTTCTATCTTGGTACTTCTTTGAAAAGGAATTGAACTATTTATGTATTGTGGATCCATGAAGCAGCCTGCTGCTCTGGAAAGAATTTAGGACACAGGACCATGTTTCTAATCTCCGTCGTTCCCCTTAAGAGTAGCTGGCTAACCTCAGGCAAGACATTTTCTCTGGGCAGAGGTTTTCAAATGAAGGTTCCCATCTTGGATGATTCGTAAGTTTCCTTCTGGCTCTAACATTCTAGAAATCTACAGTGATCCCTGTCTCTCCTGACTCAATACTCGTTCTTCTAAGCTTTTCCTTTGGGATCAAAAAAGATTGGGGGTCTCAAAAAGACAAAAAAAGTAAGTGATATCTGAGAAAGGACGTGGAGAACCACAGATGCCCTGAGACGGACAACTCCAATTTCTAAGCTCCTGTCAGTTTTTCTTCTAGCAACTTCCCCTAAGACCAGCTGCCTCCAACAAATCTTCCCCAATGGGACTTGCTGTTTCATGAGCCCCAGGACAAAACTCTTGGCACACGGCTGGCATGCACACAGCATTTCTAGGATAAGTTACTCTGAACTGGGCAAAAGCAGCCAGATCGATTCCCTAGATTCTCATAACTATCCCAAATTTACCAACTCTTGAATTTCCTTTTGGTAGCACACACATAACATACAATTGGCCATCTTAATCATTTTTAAGTATACAGGTCAATGGCATGAAGTACATTTACATTGCTATGCAACCATCACCTGAACATTTTCATCCTCCCAAAGTAAAACTCCTGTCTAGTAAACAATAATTCCCCATTTCCCCCACCCCTTAGTAATCAATATTCTACTTTCTGTCTGTATAATTTTGATGATACTAGTTAGCTCATATAATTGAAATAATAAAGTACTTATCTTTTGTGACTGGCTTTTTTCACTTAACATAATGTCTTCAAGCATCCTCTATATTTAGCATGTGTCAGAATTTTCCTCTTTTTTAAGGCTGGATAATATTCCATTGCATGTATATACCATAGTCCATTTATCCATTCTTCCTTTGATGGACATTTGGGTGTTTCTACATTTGTTTATTGTGAATAATGCTGTTGTGAATATGAGTGTAAAAAATCTGAGTTCCTGCTTTCAATTCTTTGAGTGTAGACTCAGAAGTGAAATTGCTAGATCGTATGGTAATTGTGTTTAATCTTTTTGGAAGAACCATCATACTGTTATCCATAGCAGCTGTCCGTTTTACATTCCAACTAGAAATGCATGAAGGTTCCATTCCTCTCCAAAACTTGTTATTTTCTGATTTGTGGTAATGGCTATCCCAACATCTGAATTTCCTTTTTGATCTCTAACTTTTTTCTGACAGCCCTGTTTGCCAAGCAGAATGGGAATGCTCAAAGAGCAGAATGGGATTTATAAAACTTAAATCCTAATAGTGATTATTATTCCATTATCATAATCACTATTAGGATTTAAGTTTTATACTTTACAAAGTTTATACATATACATATATTATTTTATGTAATATTCACAAAAATACAGAAATGTGGTCAGCATAAATATCTCCATTATGCAGACAAAGAAACAGGTTTGGTGTTTATTTGAAGTGGCCTCAATGTCATACAGCGAGTCAGCAGCTGGGATTAGAGTCCAGATCACTGGGATCTCAATTTATATCTCTTCTCAATACCCCTGAGGCCAAACTCATCATCAGGTTGTTTCCCAGTAACCTATGACCATCTTCAAATCTGAGTGACCTATACTGGTCTAGGTAATTGATCAGATCGATCAGATTAAAATGCTATCCAAGGAATCCCCCATGTCCCTGATCCAGCCTTGTAAATGACTGGGTCTATATTCTCTTCCAGCAAAAACAAAATGTCATGAGGTCCCACATAACAAGGAGCAATTGAAATAGAATTATATTCGCCCATCTCCTGGTTCCAGCTTACTCAGCTGCTAAAAATATTTGCATCTTACAACTGCTTATCAGTGAGTACCTCAGATGAAGCCACTTACGTAGAACAGTGGTTCTCAGAGCATGGTCTGCAGACCAACATCAGAGGGCCTCTCCTGGAAACTTATTAACAGATTCTTTAGCTCCCTCTTAGACAAACTAAATCAAAATCCTAGGGGTGGAGCTTAGCAATCTGTGGTTTAATAAGCCCTCCAAGTGAGTCTGATAAATGCCTAATTGTGAGAAACTCTGATAGAGAAGAAATAAACCTCGTTTTAAGATGAAATAGACATGAGTCTGGACAACACTTGTTTACAGGGTGGCTTTGGATCAGATACTTCATATTAGTTGCTCTGTCTTTTAAAACTGAAAAGAGTAGCTACCTTACAGTGTTGGTGAGTGTTAGATAAGTCATGTGTATTTGAAGGCTTTTTGTGTACACAAAAAGCTTTAAAGATAAGTCTTCTCACCACACACACACCCAAAATAAGCATGTGAAGTAATACTCATGTTAACTGGAGCTATTTAGCCATTCCACTATATATATATATATATATATATATATATATATTTCAAAAAACATGCCATATGTGATAAATACATACAATTTTTATTTGTTAATTAAAATGTAAAAATTTAAAAAGCCTTTAAGTCAGTGTAAGGGATTATTGTGCTGGACAGGCTGAGCCTCAGGATACCCGCTATACTGATGGAAGGAAGCTGCCCACTACCCCCAACAGCCCTAATTACTAAAAGACCATGAGGTACACCACAAAATCCCACTCCAATGGCTCTAGAGCAGATGAGCTACAGGCGGCCTGAGAACTGCTGCATAACCTCATATACACATGCATACACACTGAGCCAGGTCAGTTTGCATTTTAGGACTATGAAAGTGCTAATACAAGAAAATGAAGCAGCAGGTGGTTGAAGCTAAAAATAAAGTCTGCCTTTAGACAAGAGGGGGACATGGCAAGGTGAAACAATAAGAAAGCAGAAACTTTAAAAAAAATAAGAGAAACCCCATATATGGAGGCTGCTATCTGAAAAGAAAGAGCAGAGGATGGATAATAAAGCAGTTGCCTTAAAAGACCAGCAAGCTAGTGGCTCACAAGAGAGAGAAGAAGAGGAGTTGATCCCAGAAGCAATCTCAGCTTCTGATGACTGTCCAGCACCAACTTGGAGCCTTCCTACTGAATAATTCTTTCAGTTAAGTCTCTGTTTCTTTAAAGCCAAAAATCTCAATTCAACACATTTTTATTATTATCATGTTTAGACTGCAGAAGAGAAGACTCACATTGGCAAGGATATGGGAGAATGGGTCATTGCTTTCAGTTACGTGATGAGCTATCATAAGAGATAGACAACAGGCTTGTTCCATGTATTTATCTCCAGAACCTAGTTCAGGAGAAAGAGATAGAGGTTATAATCCATGAGGGCTTACACAAGAAAGGCTTTTCTAACAACTAAATGTAATCAAAGATGATATTTGCCTCATAATATAGTGATTTCTCTGGCAATGGCAATGTTAAATGTGTTAGAGGGAAACTTTATAAATGCCTAAGATTTCTTCCTAGAGTAAGATTTGATATCCTGGTGAGGAATGGCAAAATCGGGGTCCTGAAAGAATTAGCAATATGGCTTTGGGTACATCTGAGAATGGGAGCAAAGGGAGTATCCATCCTCCATAATATACTGGGGCCCCTATAGAGCTCACTAAAGGTAATAATAAGATGGGGTAACTGGGGTTGAGGTGGAGAGAATGTGGCTAAATTGGATAAAACTGAGAGGATGGAAAAGATTGCACAGGCCACCTGTTCATCATAACGGCCAAGAATGGAAGCAATTAGGGGACTGACTTCTCGGATTTATGCAGTAATTTTTTGTTATTTTGGTCTTGATTGTGCATTTGATGAATTCTCAAGATTCTACTCATCGGTTTATTCTATAGCTCCTTTAACCTCAAGTAGGAAACAAGTGTTTTTGCTTCTTACTTGATTTCAGCTTTAGCATCCTTATCTCAAAGGTGACGGGATCAACTGGAGGACTTCTGCAGTATTTTAGAGCAGCCTTAATATTGGTTAAGTCATTGTATGACTCAATTGCGTTCACCTACTCTTATCAAGGTTCTGGCACTGTATTAAACTCAATCTAATTCGTCTCTCTTGAGACAGAGGTCTCCAGGCTGAGTTCCCTGTTTCTGATACTTCCTATTAGATTGTTCCCTTACTTTACAAGGGCTTAATTAGCCATTACAGGAGACTCTTTCCAATGGCAGGCTTTGCAAAACATTTAGTGCTATGTGCCATACTTCATAAATAAAATTGCATTTAGGATAATTTTCTCATAGTTTAAAATGTTACTTTCATGATAAAAAAATAATATAGGAAAACATTCTTACTGCTTTAAAAAAAAAAATCCAAACTGTACCATACAGTGAAATTACTGCTTGGCTCTGACCCAATTATATTCAAGTCTTCTGTTAATAACCATTTGCAATGTTTTATACATAAATGGGATCATCCTGCAACTTATTTCACAATACAAAATGGGACTCTTTAACGTCAGCAGATAAAGATCTGATTAAGAATAAAGCAATAATTTTTATCTCTGAGTTCTTGCTTGTTCGCAAAGGATTTTATTTTTCCTTCACTTATGAAGCTCAGTTTGGCTGGATATGAAATTCTGGGTTGGAAGTTCTTTTCTTTAAGGATGTTGAATATTGGCCCCCACTCTCTTCTGGCTTGTAGGGTTTCTGCTGAGAGATCTGCTGTGAGTCTGATGGGCTTCCCTTTGTGGGTAACCCGACCTTTCTCTCTGAAAGCAATAATTTTTAAACATAATTTTACTTGGTTCATTCACTTTTTAAGCACCTACCACGTGTTTGGCACATCATTCATTTTTAAAAGACCTGTGATCTGCTAGGTACTGGGAAAAGGAAGCTGCAGAACCTGCATTCCAGGGACCTCCTGGCTCACATGGAAAGCTATACTGGAAGGTATTCGATGGTACTGGGAACACAAAAGGAGAGCATGATTGATTAGATCTCAAAGTGTCCAAGAGTTTCCAAAAACAGAACTGAGGACTCTAGAACAAATGCATCTTACTGGGTGAATTCTCTGTTTTGGAATGATAGTCTTTCTGACTGTCTAAAATCTATCTCTTTCCTAAAAGAGACTTTACAAACTCTACACATTGCAACATTTTTCCTAGAACAAATTTGCCCACTCTTAACCATAAGTGAACATACTATTCATTCAATAAAAATAAGCCTTTTTTATGCCAATAATCTCAGCACTTTGGGAGGCCGAGGCGGGCAGATCACAAGATCAAGAAATCGAGACCATCCTGGACAACATGGTGAAACCCCATCTCTACTAAAAATACAAAAATTAGCTGGTGTGATGGCATGTGCCTGTCATCTCAGCTACTCAGGAGGATAAGGCAGGAGAATCTCTTGAACCCGGGAAGAGGAGTTTGCAGTGAGCCGAGATCACGCCACTAGCGAGACTCCATCTCAAGTAAACAAATAATTAAAAATAAGCCTTTTTAAAGTACTTTGTGATAAGTACTAAGCAAGCATCTATAACAGCTATAAAGACATATAAGACCAAATTGCCACGCTAAAGAAGCATTACATTTATCAGGGAATATAAACTAGTATACAAATATACAACTCAAAAAAATCTTTGCATGCTAGAGCCTATAAAGTAGCTCCACTGTTCCATAAGGAAATACCTTACAGATGTATCCCAAAACTCTTCCACTGTGAACTTTGATGAAACTGAAAAAGACTCAGATGTTCAACAGATTTAATTTAAAGGGCTATATGAAAATATGTGTGGAATAAAATTAAAGTGAATGAGGACCTCTGGCTCCTTATCAAATACAAAGGAAGACAACTGGGTGGCATACAGCCTCTAAATCATTGATCCTTAGTCAGCCCCCGAGATTCTGAGCCCTCATGACTCTATTTACTCATTTACATTGAAATGCCTTGAAATGCCCCATTCTATCTTTCCTTTTCAGGCTCCCAATAATTATTGTCAAATTATTTCTCACCTACCAATGGTCCCTCTCAATTGTAATCCATTCAAATCCCCACCAAAACAATATTCCTAAAATACAGCTTTGATCAGGTAACTCATAACTCTCTTGCTTAAATATCTTCACTATGTGTCCTTTATATGTGAAGTAAAGCCCAAATTTTTTAGCCTGGTATTCAAGCAAGACCCCTCCCAATCTGGTTTCTAGAATTTGGTTTTCCTCCTTATTCTCTGACTTCATGTGCTTCATTTAAGCAACAAAACTTGAGGAAAGCACGTTTCTCATTCACTTTCACATTCTCCTCATACTCAAATAGATACTTAAAGGATGTTAGTCGGCTAAAAAAGTTTTCTGTAAGCTTGAAGTCTTCTTTACTGCTTGTGAGGAAGTGTACCCAGGCATCTGGGATCAACTTTCCCTTTGACTGCCACACTGCATTTCAATAGAAAAAAGATGGCTCACTGGTGCCTCCTGATTCACCTTCCTGTAGGTGGCAGGCTTGGTCTTGGGGAAACTCTCCGGAAGGCACTGCTTTTACTTAAAACAAGATCAAACCCGAAACCTTTTCACATGTGAGTCCTAAAGCTGTAAATCTTCATATGTAATTTCTAAGGCTGTAAACCTAAGATTCTTCCACGTGTCCTTCCTTTCCCATTCGGTGTTAGAGGGCTCTGTTTCCCATGGCCGCTCCTGCTACACTCCTATCTACTCCTGCCATGCTTTGAATGTTAAGTCCACTGTTCACAACAGTCAAAGCAGCTTATTAGCAAGGTTCCCTGTGTAACAGGAGCCCAAGTTGTTCACAATGTAATCAGAACAATAATGTACCCCTTTTTTCTCCTTTTTCTGACTTACAATTGGTCTCCTATTCCTGCTTCCTGGCAAGCAAACTACTTGTCTTAGGCTTCGCATTGGAGAGGCATGGGGGAGAGTTGATTCAAATTAATTTCATTTCACATCCCGATTTTCTAACATAATTTATATCTGTGAATTGATAACAATTCACATAGCATTTTCAAAAACTTATTTCATTGCATCCAAACTATTAATCTCTAAAAAGCCATCACATTTGTTTTACAAACGAAGACACTGTGGTTAATTGCCATTGTGAAGATCACAATATTATTCATTCAATACAGTTTATTCAGAGCCTGCTACCATGTAGTCAGTGCACTATGGAAACACAGAAAAGTTTCTAAACCCACGTTTTAAGGGGAGTGAGTTTTAAGGGAGATAAAAGAAATCTTCCCAGAATAACTGAAATTTATTTATTTATTTATTTATTTTTATTTTTTTAAAAAAAGAATTCATATTTAATTTTCTAATATCTCAAGAGAATAAAATAAAGTATATTGCTCCTAAGGCTATCCCTCCCCAATCCCCCCCACCCCCTGCTATTCCTCCCCTAGCCCCACCCCCCAGGCCCCAGTGTGTGATGTTCCTCTCCCTGTGTCCATGTGTTCTCATTGTTCAACACCAATTTGTGAGTGACAACATGTGGTGTTTGGTTTTCTGTTCTTGTGTTAGTTTGCTGAGAATGATGGTTTTCAGTTTCATCCATGTCCCTGTAAAGGACATGAACTCATTCTTTTTTTTATGGCTGTCTAGCATTCCATGGTATATATGTGCCACATTTTCTTTATCCAGTCTATCATTGATAGGCATTTGGGTTGGTTCCAAGCCTTTACTATTGTGAACAGTGCCACAATAAACATACATGTGCATGTGTCTTTATAATAGAATGATTTATAATCCTTTGAGTATATACCCAGTAATGGGATTGCTGGGTCAAATGGTATTTCTATTTCTAGATCCTTGAGGAATTGCCACAGTCTTCCACAATGG
Source organism: Ateles fusciceps (assembly GCA_036589455.1). NCBI lineage: Eukaryota > Metazoa > Chordata > Mammalia > Primates > Atelidae > Ateles > Ateles fusciceps. The sequence continues at coordinate 10,500,648 of JAZHEH010001005.1, read as the reverse complement.
TTGAATTAATTTACACTCCCAACAACAGTGTAAAAGTGTTCCTATTTCTCCACATCCTCTCCAGCATCTGTCGTCTCCTGATTTTTTAACGATCACCATTCTAACTGGTGTGAGGTGGTATTTCAATGTGATTTTGATTTGCATTTCTCTAACGACCAGTGATGATGAGCTTTTTTCCATGTGTTTGTTGGCTGCATAAATGTCTTCTTTTGAAAAGTATATGTTCATATTCTTTGTCCACTTTTTGATGGGGTTGTTTTTTCTTGTGAATTTGTTTACATTCTCCATAGATTCTGGATATTAGCTCTTTGTCAGATGGGTAGATTGCAAAATTTTTTTCCCCATTCTGTTGGTTGTCAGTTCACTCTATTGATATTTTCTCTTGCTGTGCAGAAGCTCGTAAGTTTAATTAGATTCCATTTGTCTATTTTGACTTTTGTTGCCATTGCTTTTGGTGTTTGAGTCATGAAGTCCTTGCCCATGCCTGTGTCCTGAATGGTATTGTCTATGTTTTCTTCTAAAGTTTTTATGGTGTTAGGCCTCATGTTTAAATCTTTAATCCATCTAGAGTGAATTTTTGTATAATGTGTAAGGAAGGGATCCAGTTTCCAGAATAGCTGAAATTTAAACTGAGATACCTATGGATGTGTTCGTAAGCAAGGAGTAAATCACAAAGAATCTATTATGCAATGCTAGGGATTTGCATTTTGTCATAATTGCTAAAAGGAGTTTTAAGTAAGGGAGTTGCAGGATTATTCTGGGAATAGAGAGGCCAAAGGGTACAAAGTTATACAGGAAGAAAAAGTATAGATATCAGCTGAGCGTAGTGGCTCACGCCTGCAGTCCCAGCACTTTGGGAGGCTGAGGCGGGTAGATCATGAGGTCAGGATTTCAAGACCAGCCTGGCCAACATGGTGAAACCCCGTCTCTACTAAAAATACAAAAATTACCCAGGCATGGTGGTGTGCATCTGTAATCCCAGCTACTCAGGAGGCTGAGGCAGGAGAACCTCTTGAACCCAGGAGGCGGAGGTTGCAGTGAGCCAAGATTGCACCACAGCACTCCAGACTGGGAGACAAAGAAACACTCCATCTCAAAAAAAAAAAAAGTCTGGATATCTAATGTATAGCATGAGGGCTATAATTAATAATATTTCATTGTATACCCCAGAAATGTTCTAAGATATTAGATAGAGGTTACGTGCTCTTATCATTTTTTTTTTAAAAAAGGTAACTATGTGATATGATGAATGTGTTAATTGGCTTGATATACATAGTAGTCATTTAACTATGTATATCAAAACATCATGTTGTACACCTTAGAAATATATAATAAAAATTTTTAAATGTTTTCTTAAAACTAATATATATATATATATATATGGAGAGAGAGAGAGACAGAGAGACAGAGTTGAGCATCTTGTAGTGTCCAAAAATAAAATTCTCAAAAAACAAAATAAATGTAAAATAAAAGTATGTCAGGGCCATAGGGACCAGTCTGAAAGCTCACCCAATTGAATAGCCAAACCTAGAACAATTTGATCACCAAAATAAATAGTATATTATTGAATTATAACCAAAATATTAAATACATATTCATGAGACTTTGTATTCATTTGTCTCAGTATTTATACAGATATACATCTTTTACTAAATACATGAAAATATATCAATAAAGGGGAAGAGACATATGTTCTTTATAGAGGAATTTGAAATAGTTTATGGAGATAATCTGTTCTTGAAGAGATGAAGCTTAACTCCCCCACTCCCCAGTGTGGGCTGCACGTACTGGCTTTCTTCCAAATAATAGGCTATGAAAAGAAGGTCAAAACTAGTTTTATAATTGAGAAACACCATCTGGACCAGATGATAAAGTTTAACATCAGGTATGACAAGTCATATTAATAACATGTATCCATAATATCTGATGAGAAAGGTATCTGAGCTCTTTACTTTGGAAGTTCTTACCCCAAATCCCTAAATCCAATCTACTCAAGATAAAAAAAAAAAAACAAAAAAAAAAAAACATTAAAAAAATTGAGGGTTATTTGAAAAAATACCTGACTACTCCTCAAAACTTATCCAGGTAATAAAAAATGAGGAATAGCTGATTTTCCTTAGTCTCTTCTGATTTGTGACAGAAGAGACTAAGGAAAATCAGCTATTCCTCATTTTTTCCCACATTTAATGATTGTACTTCCTTAGTCTTTTCTGAACTGTGACAGAAGAGGCGAAGGTAACACAACCACTAAATGTGACATTGTATCCTAGATGAGCTCCTGGAACAGGAAAAGGACATTAGTAGAAAAACTAATGAAGTATGTTTAATAGAAATCATAATGAAGTATGATGTTTAATTAATAGTAATATGCCAGTGTTTGTTTTGTAGTTTTGAAAATGTACCCAGGTAATGTAAAATGTTAAGAATAAGGAAAACTGGGTTAGGAATATTCATAAATCTTCTGTATGAAATTTTCAGTTTTTTGACAAATCTAAAACTATCCTAAAATACATCCTGATATTTTTAAAATAGCAGGATGCAACGAGAACAGTTAGGCAACTTGAACAAGTTGATAATGGTCTGAATGAAGGAAGAATCAGTAAAATAAATATGGAGACAGAGTCAAGATTTTGGAAGCAGGTTTAACATAGCTTGATGACTGATGTGGTTTGGCTGTGTCCCCCACCTAAATATCATCTTGAATTGTAGTTGCCATAATCCTCATGTGTTATGGGAGCGACCCAGTAGGGAAGTAACTTAATCATGGGGGGTGGTTACCATAATGCTGTTCTCTTAATAGTGAGGAAGTTCTCACAACGTCTGATGGTTTTATAAGGGACTTTTCTCTCCTTTGCTTGGCACTTCTCCTTGCTGCTGCCATGTGAAGAAGGATGTGTTTGCTACCCCTTCTGCCATGATTGTAAGTTTCCTGAGGCCTCTCCAGCCATGTGGAACTGTGAGTCAATCAAACCTCTTTCCTTTATAAAATATGCAGTCTTGAGTATGTCTTTATTAGCAGCATGAGAACAGACTAATACCGTGACTATGTTAGGGGAAATAGTAGGCTGGTGAGAAAGAGGAGACAGAGATCACAGTGTTGGTGAGTGGCGATCAAGTCGCCAGTCCAGGTCCTCTGCCTCTTCAGGACCATGAGATGCATAGCCTATAGCAAGTAGGAGAGACCATCTGAAAAACCATGGGGAAATACCCCAGGCCTAGAGTGATGGAAGATGAATAGAAAGACGAATGTAGGTGAAAGATGAATTAGGAAAATTGATGACAGATTAGATCAAGGACCATGGAAAACCAAAGAACAAGATCCAAGGAGACTATAAACCTAAGATTTGAAATAATGACAATGCTCTCAAGAGAACTGGAGAAATTTGGGAAAGGAGAATTGTCAAAAAAAAAAATGTAATCGGATGTGTTTTATAAAGTATGTTTAAAGTATAAAGTATAAAGTTGACCATATAAAGTATGTTTTAAATGATATCAGGGCATTATGTGGAAATGTTCTACAGTACAGTGAAGCCAACTAGAGTCTGGAGACATGCACAATACAGCAAGAAAAGAGAGAAAGGGTAAAAAAGGTCATATGAATTGGCAAGAATAAATTCATTAATAAAATGTAAGAGGTTTGGTTAAGAGTGTGGGACCAGAAGCCAGAATCTACTGAAATTGTTTTCACGATCTTCATACACTCTCCTTCTTGCTATGGTTGTTCCACACTCATCTGAACTTCCTTATCTGAAATGTGGTTATTCATTAATTGATCTTTTGGCCCCAGATATATGTCACTACCTTTAGCTATAGAATTCTTCTTTGGTTTTCACATGTTACAAAAATATTTTTTTTTCTTCCAGTAAACACGTTTCTCAACTGGATGCTTCCTTGTCTTATGTTTGGACATTTAGTTAATGATTGCTGTTAATGATTGCTGTAGGGGATCAGTGCCAGATTGGGAGAAGAGCGAAGCTGCTGAAAAATGAGACTTAGAGGTCTATCAGTGAAAAAAGCTGATGGGAGACATTCGCAAAACTCTTCTGGGTTCAAGACAGGCGGCCTCCGACACAGACGGCTTGTCCCTATAAGAAAAATTAATGGCCAGGCTCAGTGGCTCATGTCTATAATCCCACCACTTTGGGGGCTGAGGCAAGTGGATCACCTGAGGTGAGGAGTTCGAGACCAGCCTGGCCAACATGGTGAAACCCCTCTCCACTAAAAATACAAAAATTAGGTGGGCATCGTGGTGCTCGCCTGTAATCTCAGCTACTCAGGAGGCTGAGGCAGGAGAATCAGAACTTGAACTCAGAAGAAGGAGGTTATAGTAAGCCAAGATTGCGCCACTGCACTCCAGTCTGGGTGACAGAGTGAGACTCAGTTTCAAAACAACAGCAACAACAAAACAAGTTAATGTAACAGCAGTTTCAGAAGTTTCCTACAAACTAAACATACAATAAGGAAAAATTATACCAATAAAAGGAAAGAGAAAGGGCAGAGAGTTGATCTCAAATTTGATATGAGCCATTATATGGCAGCAATAGTAGTAGTAGGCACAGGCACTTATTAAGCTTTTGCTGTCCTGGTCTGAGCTATGAGCCCTACGTAAAGGCGTTATCCTCTTTATTTCTCACAACAACTCCACGAAGAAGCTACAGGTCCACAGTCCTTAATTCATCATTTCAAACACCACAGAGATCCAAAAACCAGATTTTTTTGCTTTGTTTCATTCTGTAACTCATTTGACAGCAAAATTTGCCTAGAGATTATTTAAGGATAATTATTTTCTTTACTTGATATGTTTTGCTGAAGAATTATTGGCATGTTTGATTAAATAGTGCTGTGCCAGGCACCAGTGGGCTTTCTGTCCCACATCATATAACTTTTTTAAAGTTTACCAAAAAAATTGATTTTCAAAACCCATCCAGCCTGAGGGGATTTGGAGGAAAAAATGTGAAAACTAAGGATCATAATTGTGAAGTTTAGCTCAAAGTCACATAGAGATTTAAACGGAGGTCTGTCATTCTCCAAAGATTAGACTTTCAGTCATTAAGCAACATGCTGGAAGTGTTATTATTTTTACAGCTGGCATCAGAATTTATTTTAGAGAAAGAACTGTGGCCGAAAACATGGTTGCTGGGTCCAAGGATGGCCCTGAGTAAGGCCTTTCTCCATGCCCAGCTTGGGCTCTGGGCTCAGGTTCTTCCCTTCCCTTCCCTTGCTCAAAGAATCGAACAGAGAGCCTTAACCCCATGGTGAGTGTTACAGCTCTAAACAAGAGTTGGCAGACCGAGAGAGTGAGCAGTAATGCAGTTTATTGCACAGGCAAAAGTGAAGATTTCACAGCATGGAAGAGGACCTGAGGGGGTTGCCGTTGTTGGTCATGGCTGCCTGGGCTTACATCTCCAAGTAATTTTGAGTTGCTGAGTGTTTGTCCCCTAGTCCTGAGTGGGGGAGAGGGCTTGTGACCATGAGTCATCTAATTTTCTCTTTCTGCTGGTTGTTTGTTTCCTAGTTTCTATTGAACTTGCAGGCAGTATCAGAACATGGTTGAATAGTAACTTTCAGTTGCTAACTGAAACTTTGAACACAGCCTCCTGATATGGTTGAAGTATCCATGTTGACCTCTTCCCATGCCAGGGGTTTCAAAAACTTCCCCATTGGCCCAAACGGTTTTATTCCCTCAGAATTGTCTCTTTTGGGAAAATATCCTGAAAAGAACTTGTTGGATGTGGTATCTCCAGAGCCAAGATGTCATCTGGTTCTGTCTCTAGACAAGGAAAGAAACTGGTTGTTTCATTCCTGGCTGAAGAGGGTAGAAAAGAGCATTAAGAAGGAGTACCCAACGTTTGTGAGTTTGGATACTGCTTGGTGGGAAATGACCAAGAAATACTTCCAGTTAAGAGTAGTCATAAAGGCTGGTATGTTTTTAAAAATATTTTGTGGTCTAGTGTGTGATGCAATTCCCCTCCACCGTTCCTTTGCTATCTTATTAAAGTCTGCTATGCCCACAAATGCTTAGAGGACATGGATTTCGCCCATGTTATCAGGTGCCACTGGATCTAACAGTGTACTTGACTCTGGAGATAAAAGGCCATGACATTCAGGAGTTTAGTAAAGAAGACAAATCAGAAAAATGAAAATCAGAATTTCCAGTTTAATGTGCTATAGCAGAGACACGCTTAAGTGCAGAGTTTACATAGAGGAGGGGGCAACGCTTTCTGTGTGGCAGAGGATCACCATTCCAGCTTTGCACCCATGGGAGCAGCCAAAACAGGCAAAACCACATTCACATGATTCTGAAAAGTGCTTCTTCAGTAACTGTTATTTGGAAATACGCTGCTAGAATTCCTGGTCCTGGTAGAAATTTTCCATTTGAACTCTACAGCTCCTTTTGATCTTTCTAAGCAGTGCTTTGTTCAAAAATATGATGGTCTTAAGCTGTTTTCTTCCTTACTACCCCAATCGTAAATAGTTATTGCTTACCTTTTATATGTTGAATACTAGAAGGCTCTGTAAAGGGTTTATGGCATTATTTTCTTTCCACCTTAGTTACTGATTAAGGGAAGTAAGAGTTTTGAGCCTTTAAAAAAGATTGGTCATAATGGGCCAGATAGCTGTCTTCAAACATCCACATTTCAAGTATGTGGTTTGCCATCTTAAAACCCTTTTTAATTCCATGTCCACTTTCAGCAACACCTCCCTTCCCCACTTCTGTTAAAGCAAAACTTATTGAAATAGAGGTTGTTCTCTTTGTTTCCATTTCTTCACTTTTCTTTTACTTTGTAATTTACTTTAAATGAAATTTACATATTTCTTCTACCAACACTCAACATATATTAAATCTAGATAAGCATTTGTTGAATAAAAGATACATTAGTTATAAAATTGCCATGCACAAAGGAAGTGGTGAGGTTGAGGCATTTCCCCATCTGGTTTACCCCAGAGAAACTGATGTGCTAAGTGCCAGCAAAAGAACAGAACTGAAAGAAGAAACTTAGCAGCATCTCATTAGGAGGGAAAATAAAAGATGTAGCTACAGTTCATGAGTTCATGTCACAAGGTAATTAAAAGTATAACTTAGAGTTGAACGATAATGAACAAAATTTTAGACATCGTTATTCAGGTCTTAGTGCTCACAGTGAGTTGGGGAGGAGGGCACTGGAGGCCGCTACACTGGACAAACTGTTCAGGAAGAACATTGTAGGCTGTCCTCTTTAGAAAGCACAAAGACTCATGGAACCATTCTAAGGAAGAAAAACTTGGGATAGTATCAAATGATAAGTAATGATGGACTGGGTTATATTGCAAAAGCAGAAGCTTTAGAGTGGACTATAGTAGTTATTAACAAATATTTGAAGAACAATCTTGTAGACAATAAAGCAGAATTGTTTCATAGTCAAAGATTAGGATAACTAGATGGAAATTCCAGAAGGACAGGCTTCAGCTCATGGTAAGGAACTGCCATTCCCCATCACCTGAGGATTTCAGCATTGGCTAGACACTCTCTAGTGAACAGACGGAATTTAAACATCAGAGGGAGAGTTGAAATGGATGATTCTTATCCTCCTCAATCCTAGGAGGAACATAGCTACTCTAGTGAACGATTTCAGACTCTGGAAAGGCATGTTGACACAGTTAGCTAACATTAACTTGGCCTTAAAACTGTGTTGTTGAAAAAAAAATGCATTCACGTTCCCTAAGGGTAACTATGGGACTGATGATGATGATGATGATGATGATGCTAAAACAGCCAGTTGATTGGACTCATGAGGAGTGTCTAAGCTCAGTCCCTCACTGACACAGTGATTTGCTAATCTCCACTATCTTCAACACTCTTTGACTATCAAAAAGCAAGCCCAAGAAAGAGAAGACCATTTCGACTCCAGTTAGATTCTTAGTGGTATCACATAAAGACCCTGTTTCAATTAAACCAAAGTGATCTGATAGATAGGTCAAGGTAGATTTCCCACATTCTCTGTGGGCCTCCTTAGAGTCAAGAGACATTCACCAATAGCAAAGAAAAGGCAACATGAGAGAGTAGGCTGCTATCTAGTGTGCATAACAATAAAAAGGGCGATGCATTCTGGAGGAGAAAGTGAGTGACAGGAGGGGCAAGCAGGTGTATATAGAAAGCAAAGTATATTGGGTGAAAAGTCAAATATGGTATCTGAGCAAAGACAGACGAAAGAGAATAGGATCTAGAAACATAACCACCATTATATGGCCACATGGTTTCTGACAAGAGTGACACTGACTTACAGTGATATTTTCAATCATTGAACATGGCTTGACTATCCACAAATCTATGTGGGAAAATGGAATATGGACACTCATGCATGCCATTCACAAAAATTAGTTACAGTGGATTATAGATTTTCTAGAATTATATAGAATATCTTCATGATTTTGAAGCAGAAAAATTTTTCTTTAACAGGGCAGATAAAAATACATACGAGAAGGGAAGAGATTGCTGAATTGGACTCATTTAAAATTCAGAGCTTTTGTTCTTCAAAAGATATTAAGAGGGTGAAAATTTAAGCTACTCAGTAGAAGATGCTTGTAATACATATACCTAACCAAGGAAGCTGAAGGCAGTAAAGGGATCTTGCAAAACATCAGTTTGTCAATGACAGTATTAAATTAAGAATCCTGGCTTCTTGGAATTTAATCCAATGTTCTAACCATGACATTAAGTTCACACACACACATACACACAGGCGTGCACACACAATCAGTAAATATGATCTCTGTGACCAGGAACAAGAAAACTGAAATCTCTCTGTTTTATTTTCCTTTCATATAAAAGAGAAATAACAATTCTATTGGGATTAAAATGATGAAAATAAAATACTGCGGTGATTGATGAATAGCAACTTTTGAAAAATATTGGTAGTGGTTATAGTGATAATGATGAGGAGAATGTAATCCCTGTAATTACTAAGTGATAGCTTTACAAACTGCCATGAGAGGCAAAGGAAAGTGAGAAAATCATTCCTAATTGCATCAAGCACCACAGACATTTTAGACAAGCTGTAGAGGATGGATACATTCAAAACCATGGAACCTATTTGGAGAACAAGCAGTAGAATAAAAACAAGAGGTCATTTATGAAAAGTCATGAAGTTCCCTAAGTAATGAAAAATACAAGCTGAAGAATTAAGATGCAGCTATGTCAAGGAGGTCTCCAAATGCCAGGCTAAATATAATAAGCTGTATAACTCTAGTTTCTGTCATTTTTTCTTACTAGTTAAACTTTGGGCACAGAATGTGAAAATCAACAGGTGCCAGGCCAACATTCCCATTCTAGCATGTATTACCAACATTCATTAGAGCACTTCTCTTGAGTTTTGTCATCTTTTCTTTACTCGGGTAAATAATTAGTCCTTGAATCAGAGGAGAGTACTTCGTAATATGTTTGCTTGAGTTCTCAAAGATAGTCATGCATAAATATGTACTCAGGTACAGAAGGAAAAAGTTTACACAAGGTTGAGCAATGTGAACACATTCAATATGACTGATAGTCTAGCACGGTAGCAGGATTTCTCTGGTCAGTGCACACCTTATCTCCCAGGGCAAACAATATTTACTCTGTCAAGAATTGATCATATGAGGCCTCAATATATTTTCTATTATTCTAATTCATGCAAGGAGGGTGATATTACTACTAGCTAGCAATGATAATTTCTGGAGATGTGAAGAATAATATTTTTGCACAATATTTACTTACAGTTTCTAGGTTTATTCTCACACCAAAGAATACTGTATGTGTATTTTTGTAACTGAGAACACTGTTTTACCCAGTCACGTCACAGTTGAAATGGCATATTTATAACTGGAGACAGGCCCCTGTCTCCATGGGTTTTGTTTATCCTCTTTAACTTGCTGTCAGCAAAAGGCCATTTCCTATCACAAACTTAGGGCCAGTTTCTAACTAGAATTATTTCTTAGTATTGTAGTGATTTAAAAAACAAGATTATTTGGGGTCCACAGGATACGTTTCTGTAGTGAAATGTTTTTCTAATTGCAGATTAGGATTGGTGAACCGAGACGGAATAGAATAAAAAAATATCAAGAGTCCTCACATATAATAAGACTTTTATTTTTTAACAACTGTGTTTTTCTGTTCATGGGTCTACATATACTAGGCCATAATCCAAAATTTTTACTTTATGTTCACAGTCCAAATGTTTAAAAAGCACTGTTTGGTGAAAAGAACCCAGGCTTTGGCATCAGGCAGGCCTAAATCTAAAGTTATTACTGATGTTACTATTATCTAAAGAGTTTCTGTTACCAAATCCCAGCCAGTTCCCTTCTCCCCCACACTGCTTGTGAGACACAAGAAAAAAATCATTTTGTCACATATTAACTCTCCTCACCAGTGGTTACTGGAAGTTTCTTACTAGCAACAAAACTGCCATTAAAATAATGATTTGAGATGAAAAGAACCAATATCTTTTCATCTCAAATCAAATCAAATCAGGTTCAATCAATAGCTATCAATACTAAGACTAAACTCCATGAGGGCAGACATCATATTCATTTCCCTAGCACTCTGCCAAAAATTTTTATACAGCAGAGACTTAATGAATATTTGAACATACTAATAGTTGAATGAATAAAAGGCCAAATGATAAACCAATGAATAATTACTCAACCGGAGGCACTGGAGGCACATAAATGAACAAAGCATAAATCTTGGTCTTCAGAAATATATGCATTTTTCACTTAATTTATGTTTTCAGCAAGTATTTATTTAGTATCTACTATTTCCCAGACACTTTGTTAGGTGCTACAATAAATAAAGCAACTGTATTTGCTTCCTAAAAATAAAAAGATGTGTAATAATTATACAAAGAGCTATAGAGTTAGAATTATTTTAAACACAATGAAGTCTTTTATGAAATCATACAATAGGACGGATTGATCTAGATACAGAAAGAAGTAAAAAAAGAACAGCTTCATGAGAAAATACCATTTAACCTTTTAACCTTAGAAGGCGAAAACCTTTTTTGTTTTGTTTTGTTTTGTTTTGTTTTTGGTCCTAGTAAAGGGTAACAGAGAAATGACCAGTGTAGCAAGGAAATGGCCAGATTGAGCAAGGAAGAACCTGTTGGGGGAATAAAGACAGTCAGGAGCCACGTCACATAGAACCTAAATTCTTTCTGAGTATTTTGAACAATGAGAAACTGGACAGAGACATTATCAAATTTGCAGCCATAAAGTTCCCTTCACCATTCTAAGGGCAGCAGCTTAAGGAAGAAATAACAATAAATACTGAGAAACTCTTTGAAGGAAATGCAGAAACCCAGGGGGGAAATGGTGGCATTATCTTAGATACGACAGTGGAAGCTGATGAGAAGTGTCCGGGATTGAGGTTATTTTGTACACGGATCCAAGAAGACAACTTAGTAGCAAAGTGTGGAAGATGATGCATAGAAGGGGGACATATTAGGGAGAACAATGAAGTTTGGTCTTGAGTGATCTACTGGAAAGAAAAAAGCTGTAGGGAGAATAAAGAGAAAAATATTGTGGTGAAAGATTAAAATAGTAGTACAGGATATATGAGATTTGAGGTATCTAAGATATCTAAATAATGGTGTCAAGAACTAAACACTTCCAGAACTTCCCTTTGATAAAAACCAAAGTCCTGACTCGAGCCTGCACTAGATATAGACCCTCACTGCTTCCTTTATTTTATCTTCCATTTTGCCCTCGATCACTTTGCTCAAGCCAGACTGTCCTCCTGGATATTTCTCAAACATGCCAAGCCAGCGTCAGCCTCAGAGCCTTTGCATTTACTATTCTCTCTGTCTGGAATGCACATCCTTGGAATAATTGCATAGTTCAAATCCTCATTTCCTTCATGTCTCTGTTTGATGTCACCTGAAAAGCAAGACCACCTCTGATTACGCTGATACATAGCTCCTAAACCCTCCAGCACCCTTATCCTTCCTATTATTTTCTCCATAATATTTATCTGATATATTTTATAATCACTTATTATTTTTGTCACCTGTCTCCTGCAACAAAAATGCAATGGAAGCTCCATGAAGACAGAGATTGTTATTTTTATTTACTGATTTGTCCCAAGAGATAAATATAGTTCTTGTCATGACTTGGGAAGGATTTCAGATTTCATCCTACTTGGAGGGTGAGAAGTTAGCCTGCCACATTATAATGGCTTCTGGCAGAAGGCACAGACGTCTGGCTCAGAGATAAGGGACTTAATTATTCCATAGCAACCAGCCAGAGTGTTGGAATTCATTCTGGTTTCCCAAGCCCCAATTTCCACAGGGCAATATGAAGAGCATCAAGTGATACTCGAAGAGAAAGCAGCGTGTTAAAGGAAAGCAAGGCCAAGTTCTTAAAAACCCGAAATCTTTTAAAAAGGGCAATTAACATGATCTTTGCCCTAGCAGGAGATATTAACTTTATTATGCTAAATAGTAAACAAACCTGCTTTTGATGTAGATGGAGAAATTACATATTTTCTAAGGTTATTTTAAGGGTGCACAAACACCCCTTAAAAAGATAGTCTGAAACAAAGGTAATCAGTACCTCTGCTCATAAGACACACAAACATGAGAGAGAATTGGAGAATTGTCGTCTAAGAACACATGGCAGACACCCAGCACACAGTCTCCAATGAAAGAATAACACTTTGAGTTAGATGTTATTATTATTTCAGTTTCCAGATGAATACACAGAAGCACAGCAAAAGTGGCCCCAACAAGCATCCTCTAGCTCCAGAATACACACTTTAGGGAACTGAGTCCTCTCTCTCTCTCTCTCTCTCATCTGCCACTCCATCAGTACTTTAGACTTTGTGAATGGGTGATGGAAAAATAGAGAAAGAGAAAAAAGAATAGGAAAGGAAGAGTGGAGGAAAGGAAGAAAGAACGGAGAGGGCCTTTCAGCTATCCATGCCTGCTCATCTATTCATATCTGTTCATCTATCCATACCTGCTCATCTATCCAGAACTACAGAGTAGAAGGGATCTTTGAGTTCACCTTAAAGGTGAGAAAACGAGCTTGAGAACGCAATGGCATTCCCACAAACATAGAGGGAGTTAGGGATTAAACTAACTAACTACCAGAACCATTTTTCTGACAAAATATTTGTCTTGCATGTTTCAGGCCCCCCTGGGTCCTTTAACCTTTCTAACACAGGTGACATTCCCAGAACCTGGAGGCCAGGCTACGAAACAAAGTCAATCAATAACCAGGGAGATCCGTGATATAGTCTGGCAGGTGGGGCCTTGCCGCCATCTGCCATATGACCCTTCCAGTCCCAGGCTTCTGAGGAGACGTGGCAAGCGCAGTGCAGTTTTCAACTCACCTCTGGACGCAGAATTTCAGCCATGAAGGTAACAGGCATCTGTCTTCTCAGTGCTTTGGTCCTATTGAGTCTATCTGGTAAGTGTTTTTGCATATTTTTCAGATTTGAATAAAACCTTTCTGAGCTGTTGCTTTGTGGAGCACATTATCTTCTGGACTTTTGATGTAGTCTAGTCTTCAAGAGATCTTTTGGACTGGATAAGATGAAATAAGATCAACAGATAAGAATTATTTTTTAAAAGGGATTTTTTTAACCTACTATAAGGAAAACAAGTCTACTAGTAAGAACTGCCCAGAGTTAAAGTGGCTTTCCTCTAGTAATGTGGCTGACCCTTTGAAGGAATGTGGTAGAGAAAAAAGGGTAAAAATATTTTCAGTATACTTCTCATTCTTTAATGTGTAAGGCCAAATTACAAATTCTAAATTCTCATGGAATTGCATAAAACAGATAAAATGGCTTCCAGTTCTTCAGTATAAAAGGCATGATCTGACTGATTTAAAAAATTTCTTTTGGTATTGTACAGGTTTCGGTGTACTGGAATTATGTATAGTTTGTCAGATTTATCCCTGAATAGCTAATATATGTCATATAAAGGGAATTTTTTATTTTCAATTTCTGGTATTTCTTTATCAGTATCTGGAAATACAATTGTGTTTTGTCTATTTTCATTATATACTATAGTGCCGCTAAATTCACTAATTCTATAATTTTGTTTTTTTGTAGATTCCTTAGGATTTTCTTGCAATGTAAATTATGTTGACTACAAATAAAGTTACATGTTTTACTTTAAAAAATTATTTTTGATCAGCAGAGTGTTTTGAAAGAAAACATTCTGCTTGAATGGATGGTGCACATATATCCCCCAACTACAACTTGACAATGTTGACAGACAACTCTGAACCTGCAGAGTCAAGATCAGTTTCCTTTTTATCACTGGAATTTATTAACATTTTCAACTTCACCTCTGATGTAGCGAAGGATCCTACAGAGAGCCAAATCAGCACTTTGCTAAGAAAAGGAAGAATATTGTTTGTTGTATTAACTGAATATTTATGGCAGCAGTCAGTGTTCCCTTTTCCCCTGCTCATGCATATTAATTAATACAAACAGATGCCTGTGATGAGCACTTGCTCATCAGTTTTGAGACTCAACTAGATTCTAAAAGCCAGTGGGCCCCCAACAATATCAAGTTCTGACTATCCCAGGGGAACTTCACCAAGATCATAGATGCCTCACTAATTTTCATTACATTTAGATACAAAGAACTACCTCCTTACCCAGATCACCTCAAAGATTGTTGATATTAAAATTAAATTTCACCAATATTTTCTCATTTGGGTGCTATCAGATTAGTTCCCCTTCCCTTCCATGAACTCATCCACAGTTATCATTCCCTGCACGTTGTTTGCAAAACTTCTGTTATTTTCTGGGGAATGCAGATGAGCTAGTTTGACTACCAGTAAACTCTACAAATGTGAGTTGGACACATAGTCCATATAATTCAACTGTTGGAAATAGCTCTTTGGGAACTTACAGTGAGTTGGCAAAAGAATTCTATTTTTTTTAACATTATTTACAAAAGGGGGATTTAAATGTAATTGAAAAAGCTAATTTTGCATCAGAAGACCTGGTTACTGCTGGTGATAACTGTTTCACAGCCAATTATAAAAACTCTCCATACTTATATCTGTAAACTGAGATAAAAATTATACTTCACTAGTTGTGAGCTTAAAGATCTAGTAACTGATTTTGTGAATGTTAGTGAGCATTCAAAAGTTAATTTGCTCAGTGCCTGATACATTTCCAGCAGTAAGTACATAATTTCTATTTTCAAGGAAATTGATCAACTTTCTGAAACATCAAATCAAGATACTTTGGTCATAATCAAAGTTTTACTTAATTCTTTTAAGGTTTTGTCAGGCAAGGGGTGCAGGATACTTTTGGAAGATTATAGAATATAGAAAGGGTAAACAGCCCAGTACAGAAGCCGCAGTCTTCAATGAAAGCAGAGAATTCTGACAAAGAATAGATCTGACTTCTCTTATTTAGAGCCAGCTTACCAGATCTGATTTATTTCTAGGTAACACCGGAGCTGAACCTGAGGGAAGAAAGGTAAAGAGAAATTTGTTATTTCTTATTTCTCAGGCTGAAACAGTTTAATCCAATAAAAATGCAGCCTTCCTGTCACCTTTCAGTTTAGCCTGAAGTTAAGGGTAGTATTAATGCTGGGGGAGGGTTAAGCTGTGAAATGCAAACGGTAATAGTAGTTCCACCCCGAAGGCTTATATTGAAGGACAATTTCACTGATGCATAAGCAAGTGCTATATACTCCTATAGTGCTTGCTGTGACAGGGTTTTTTATATAGACTAGTGATAGCTGTACACAAGTAGTTGGGGTGGAAGCCTTCTCAAGTCCACTCCAAGTAGCTCTTCTTCCTTACAGCCAGTTTGACCATGTTGGCATGCAGCGCTCCCAATCACCAAGGTGCAGCTCTAATTTACGATGAACAACAGAAAATAAAACTAGTTTCTCCTTCTAGAAAAATATTCGAATTCTAACCTTTTCAATTGCTTTTTATTTAAAAGGTAATTTCAGTAAATTTGGAGGCCAGAGGAAAAAGTGTCCCTCTTCTCAGTACATTTCTATCTAGTGGGAGACAGCTGATAGACCAAATGTTCATGAATGAATACATTATTACATTTGTGATAAGTGTTATGAAAAAGTTCTGCTGCCATTACGAACTCAGCCTAGTTAGAGAGATCAGGGGAGGGCGCTCCTAAGCAAGTGAAGGGTCATTTTGAGCCAAAAAAAAAAAAAAAAAAATGAATGTTAGCAAAACATAACTGGTGGGGGAGATGTAGCAGAATGAAGTAGTTAAGAGTTAAAGGTCAGAAACTCTAATGTCTAGGTTTCAGTTCTGAACCTAGGAATTCCTTAGCTGCATGGCCTTGGCTGATTTTACTGCTTTGTGCCTCGTTATCTTCACCTGAAGAAGAATATAATACTTAGTTCACAGGATAGTTAGGAGGTTTAAACAGAATAATACACAAAGGGACTAGGACAATGTTTAGGACAATGACAAACAGTCCTATTTGATGATTATAAACTCTTACTAGAGTAGAATGCAAAGACTTCCAACACTGGCAGATGCCCAGTGCCTTTAAGTGCCTAGAGAAGACCAGTGTGTATGGACTACAGTGTTCAAGGAAGATCAGCCGCAAGGTGCGGCCAACCCGAGAGATGCCGGCAC
Source organism: Ateles fusciceps (assembly GCA_036589455.1). Lineage (NCBI taxonomy): Eukaryota > Metazoa > Chordata > Mammalia > Primates > Atelidae > Ateles > Ateles fusciceps. The sequence goes on along the minus strand of JAZHEH010001005.1, from coordinate 10,484,055 downwards.
CCGCAGCAATTGTAAAACTTGAACATTATCTTACCCATCTTGCGTAAACCTCACAACAGCACTATGAGATAGTGATTTTGCAGAAGAACTGAGTTTCAGAAGGCCCAAAGGACTTTGTAATGTCACACAGCTTAGAAACAGCAGAGCCATGACTTGAAACAAGGTTTTCTGTCTCCAGATCTTAGGTTATTTCTCTTACCACACACATTATCATTCTCCCAATCACAGTCATGCCCCAAAGAAATTAAAACCATTTCAGAAATTCTGCTATAAACTCAAGAATGGAGAATGATGGGAAATGATTCTGTTTAATTCAATTTTTAGCCCAACTGTTACAATACGGTTAATGGATGCACCAAGATATACAACCCTGTCTGTGGGACTAATGGAATTACTTACGGCAATGAATGCATGTTATGTCTTGAAAATCAGTGAGTACAAACTTGAGTTTCTTTTTAACTATATATTTTACGTTAGTTATCTTCAAATATGCTGACAATATGAATCCTCCCATGAGAGAAGCAAAATATTTACTTTTTTCAAAAACAGTTCTCTCTCTCTTTTCTCCTCTTTATATATTTAGCATTATAATGTTATTTTTAAAAAGTCACTTGTATGATAAAAGCCTACTTTTTTATTACAGCAAAATAATAGCTTAGATTTTTATAAATCTTTTACACATAAAATATCTTTAAAAAATTAATGGTTGCAGTGATTGTGTTTTTTAAAGCCCTCAGTTATATAAATATAAATTATATCAGTTAGATAACCAAAAATGTATTTTTACTCATGGATATGAAAGCCAGCTTCAGAAGCTTTATTTTCTCAGTGTCCATAAGTAGGCAATGGGATACAGAGAAATAGATTCGACACAGATTTCCTATTTCACTCAGCAACTGAACCCTTAGCATGTGTCAATCATTACGCTAATATTCCCTGTCTTACTTCTGTTATGACTAAGAAAACGTTCATAAGCACATAAAGGATGGCTTCTTGTAACTTGGGGCAAATGCCAGAAGATGTGGTGTAAATAAAGTGCAACAAGAGTGAAGCAGAGATACATAGTTTTTGTTATTGAAAGGGGTCAAGAAAGGATCCAGGAAAAGAATATAATGCCCGCTGGGTGTGGTGGTTCACTCCTGTAATCCCAACACTTTGGGAGGCTGAGAAGGGAGGATCACCTGAGGTCAGAATTTCGAGACCAGTCTGGCCAACATGAAGAATCTCTACTAAAAGTACAAAAATTAGCTGTGCGTGGTGGTGGGCACCTGTAATCCCAGCTACTAGGGAGGCTGAGGCAGAGAATTTCTTGAACCCGGGAGGCGGAGGTTGCAGTGAGCCAAGATCGCACCACTGCTCTACAGCTTGGGTGACAAGAGAGGGACTCCATTTCAAAAAAAAAAAATAGAATGCTGTTTAAATAGAGCTCTGAATTTTGGCAGTATTGAAAGAGCATGCTGGGTTAAATAAAGGTGTGGAATGAACAAAACAAATATAAGGGATTCCACGAGTGACTAGTGTTCTGGGATTGACTTGATGTTAAAGACTTTGACTCAGGCTCAAATGCCTGTGTAAATTTCCATTATATTCCACTGCATAAATTTCCATTCCTTTAATGCAAACCTTCTTCTTGGGCTGTTTTAAACCATTTCAGAAAATTCTCAGAATTTAGCAAGTATTGTGGAAACAGGTCCCCCAGGAAGAGAGGGCTTATATTCTGAAGGTTTAGACCCAAAACATTAGGTATTCTACTTTGCAGTGAATGTGTTTCCATAATTAAGACTTGTAAAAGGAATTCGAAGCCACTTGTTAGTTTTCTCATGTCCCATGTTCTTGACATTAAGGTCAAACATCATATTTCCATCCAATGGGAGGAGAAAGCAAGAGAACAGTAGCTTTGAGACTTGGGAAATTTCCAAGTGTCACTCAACATTTAGAGTGAAACATTAGAAAACTATGAGTAGAGGGCTGGGACACCCTATCTGCTTAGTCTCTGAAACCTATGAGTTTCTGCTTACTCTGTTCAAAAATATGTAAATATGGGAGGAACATTTGTACACTAGAAAACATCACCTCTCTTCCTATATTTTCAGATAAGAAAATTTAGGTCTAGAGACAAAATGTTGCTTTCTCAAAAACAACATATTTTCTAATGTATGACATTGCCTTTTTTTTCTGTTGATGAAAAGTCCCAAACTTATTACATAGTAAATAAAACCAGACGCTGGCCCTAGTTTGAGAGAAGTAAATAACACCAAACAAGGGCTTGCAAATCAGTCTTCTTGGTCATTATGTGCTTGGCAAATATATTCAATAAAGACTTTTTTTCATCCTTTTGTATCTTCGTAGGGAATCTGTACTGGCAAATTCTTTTCCACAAACCAACATTTCTGATAGAACCTTCTATAATGATGGAAATGTTCTATGTTTATGCTGCCTAATACATAGCCACTAGCCACAAAACAGTGGCCTTAGGTGGTTAACACTAATGTAAATGTGGCTAGTACAACCGCTAAACTGAATATTTAATATTACCTAAACTAATTTAAATGTAAATAGCTATATGTCGATATGGAATCAGAGTTAAAAGCGTAGCACTTTTTTTTTGTTTACTCTGTTTGGGTGTGTGTGCTTATGTATGCTAGCTGATTTGGAAATCAGTACTATGAGCAGTTAATGACTGTGGGACAAGAAAGCGTTAAAAACTTAAAATAAGTTCGGCTGGCCATGGTGGCTCATGCTTGTAATCTCAGCACTTCGGAAGGCCCAGGCCGGCAAATCACTTGAGGTCAGGAGTTTGAGACTAGCCTGGCCAACATGGTAAAACCTGATCTCTACTAAAAATACAAAAATTAGCCGGGTGTGGTGGCGTGCACGTGTAATCCCAGCTACCTGAAGGCTAAGGCAGCAGAATCACTTGAATTAGGGAGGCGGAGGCTTCAGTAAGCCAAGATCACACACTATACTCCAGCCTGGGGAACAGAGCAAGACTTTGTCAAAAAAAAAAAGGGAGTTAACAAGGTCCAGATAAATGCCTGTATAAAAGTATATGGAAGTCGGATGTCCTCCAGTAATAAAGAAGTAGAATTTTGTAAGCCAGTATATTCAAAGAAAAAGTGGTTAGAAAAATTAAAGACCTGGAAACAGTCTTCTAAGGAACAATTATAAAATTTAGAGATATTTAGCTTAGAGAAGAGAAAACTGGTTTGGAATGGTAGTGTGGGGCAAGCAGAGAGGTTTTATCTGGATGGGAGGATGTTTAGATCTGGCAAGAATGATGTACAATAAAGACATGATTTACTTTTGCAAGACCTCACAGATATGAATCCCCAGAGCTCTAAGATGAAACATCAATCAATTAGGAGGTTCAACAACAGCCCAGGCACCAGCTTGGATAGAAACCTGGTGGCGAAGGCAGAGGCATCAGGAGCAAAAAAAATGCAACAATTGATTTGAGGTTAATTTCACTGTAACATGCCACTAGATATGTAAAAACTGTAAGGACAGATATTTTTCCTTTCCTTAGTGTATGTAACAGTAATCAATAAATATTTGATGAATTAATGAGTAAGTGAATGGATAAATGAATGAAAGATAGATAAAAGATTATAAATCTCAAACCTTTCTACTTTAAATGAAGCTTTTTTTCCCCACTGTTTTTCTTCTTTTTTGTCAGTAAAGCTTAAGCTGATTTTTTTTAAAATCTCTACTGCAGGAAGCGCCAGGTTCCTGTCTACATTAAAAAATCTGGAGTTTGCTGAGAACAAAGGTTTTGAAATCTCATCAGGTCACTGCAAGGCCTGGCTGGCCTGATTGTTAAATAAATGCATCTAAATAACCCTTGTTGTTTCCATTTACTTTTTCTTCAAAGGTATGTTTGATTATACCAGGGTCAGGGGGTGTGGGCAAGACTCAGAATATACCAAGTTTTAAAAATGTCAGCAATCCTGTCATTTCAGACGGGGTTTCCCTCACAATTCCTTTTCCTTCCTCATCTTTCTCACATCCTAAAGTCACTGTCTCAGAAAATGTGATTGCAGATATTAAATGGCAGAGGCGCAGATGATCATGAACACAAGTAATTCTGCAGAGGACTGCACTACCATTTTAAGGAAAAGTTGGAAAATACCCAGTCCAGAAACATATTACCCATCACAGTTTCCTGATTGAAATAACTCCTTAAGGTTTCCTTAGGATTTGATTGAGCATCTATTGTGCCTGGCACAGGTCTATGTGCATGGACATAGAGCTGCCTGTCTGGTGAAATAGAGTTTAGCCTTTGAGATTTTTCCACTTGCCTTAACATGTAGATTTTGAGTCAGACATAATTGTCTCAAAAAGATTTGAATCATTGAGGAAACAACAACAAAAAAAAACTACGTTTTGTTAACAAGGCTATGGAGCAGCTTCTGGACTTAGCCTTAGTCCTTCTCCAGCAGGGACAGTTCCCCATTAGTTACCAATGTGAATAGTGTAAAGTAGAGCCTGTGGTTGTCCCTGGTAACCTGAGGCTTGAATGGAAGACTTTATCTTATGCTTTCCTGGGAGATCTGCTTCATAGGGCCCGATGGGTTTGTGCTGTGCTAACCTGAGGCGGGTAGGTGGGGAGCCCTGATTCCGGATTAACTTTGGGCATGGTCTCTTCTACTATCAAACCATTCCCAAAAGATAATCTGACAAGGAAAAAAGTGACTATAGATCAGATGAACTGATCTTTGAGACCTTTGTGCGGTGCACTTTGGTTTATCTGTGAGCCACAACAACCCGGTAAGATTATCCTTATCTTATGAGTAAACTTAGAACTAAGTGAAATCACCTGCTTAATATTGCCAGCAAACAAAGCGGCAGACTTAGGCTTTTATTATAATATAGGACTGACTTCAAGTCCGATGCTTCTTCTGTTAAGCTACAGTCACCTCACATGAGTAACGCATTGCCTATTTCTTCTATAGGAACTTTCAATAACATCTTCGTATTAAAAAGGAATATGTGTTTATATTCAGGGACAGCAAATAAAACTAAAGAATTGCCCTAAAAAGAAAAAAAAAAGTAGAGCTACTAAAAAAGAAGAATGAGGAGGAAGAGGAGGAAAGAAGGAGGAGAAGAAAGAAGAAGGAGGAGGAGGAGGAGGAGGAGGGGAGGAGAAAGAAGAAGAAAAAACAGCTTGAATTCCCAAACTCATGAAGAACTAGCCTAGAATGGAAAACTGGGTAGAGGGCTAACAGAGCTTGCGATGCAGCAGGCTTTCTAATATACAGCAGGGAATAGGTCACCCGCTGAACCAGAAATAACCAATCAAAAGCTATTCCACACTTGCCAAACGCAGTTGCCTGACACTCTAAGGTTTAGGTTAATTTCTTGGGATATTCAGAATATACATGTCTTGCGGTTTAAATCTGACCACTAGAGGATGCTGTAGTCTGCCAAGTGCCTCAGCCAAACCCCATTCTAACAGCTCTCATTAAATATCATGCTAACAGCAGTTACGGATGAAAGATGGCTTCCAACATCTTGTCTGTGATGCTAGAGGACACTCGAAGGGCATCCCTAATATTAAGGAACTTTGCTATGGTAACAGAATTTAAATAATTGAATGCTCCAAATTTTCATGTCCGATTGAACCAGTCTGCAAGTCTGGAGAGACAAGGCTTGGAGATTATAGCAGAAGCAACCCATTAACCCAAATTGTCTGTCTTTAATGGTTCTGTTCTCTCTCTGACCCATCAGAAAGCATGTAGATTGCTACGTTTCTGTATTGTAGTGCATTAGGCCATTCTTTCATTGCTCTAAAGAAATACCTGTGGCCGGGTGTTGTGGCTCACACCTGTAATCCTAGCACTTTGGGATGCCAAGGCAGGTGGGTAACCTGAGGTTAGGAGTCTGAAACTAGCTTGGCCAACATGGTGCAACCCTGTTTCTACTAAAAATACAAAAATCATCCAGGACTGGTGGCAGGTGCCTGTAATCCCAGCTACTTGGAAGGCTAAGACAAGAGAATCGCTTGAACCTGGGATGCGGAGGTTACAGTGGGAAGAGATGGTACCATTGCAATCCTGCTTGGGCGATGAGTAAAACTCTGTCTCAAAAAAAAAAAAAAAAAAAAAAAAAAAAGAAAGAAAGAAAGAAAAAGAAGTACCTGGGAGTAGGTAGTTTATAAAGAAAAGAAGTTTAACTGGCTCACGGTTGTACAAGCTATACAGGAAGCAAAATGCTGGCATCTGCTCAGCTTCTAGGGAAGGTGAAGGGGGGAGCAGTCAGGTCACATATGCTGAGCAAGAGCCCGATAGAGGGGGAGGTGCTACACACTTTCAAACAACCAGATCTCATGAGAAATCACTCACTACTGAGACAGCCAAGTAAACAGGGCTCCCTGGAGAACCTCCCACCAGCCTGCAGGGGGAGAACGGGGTGGAGCCACGGAAGTTCGGAAGTTAGCGCCTTTTGCAGAGGGGAGGAGCCCGGCCTCTTAAATTTCTCTATGGTGGGGTGGAAGCGGGTTAACAGGCTTCCTTCTTGCTGTTTTCAGTTTTCAGAAAAACTGAAAGTTTTTCCCCTTTTCCCTTTTTTGTCCAATAAATTCCGTTTTATCTCGCCTTCTATGTGTCCACGAGCCTACTCTTTCCTGGTTGTGTGACAAGAACCTGGTTTTTAGAAAAACTGAGAAAATCCTGCAACACTATCACAAGAACAGCACCAAAGGGATTGTGCTAAACCATTCATGAGAAATCCACCCCCATGATCCAATTACCTCCCACCAGGACCCACCTCCAACACTAGGGATTTTGACATGAGATCTGGGTGGGGACACAGAGTCAAACCATATCAGGTAGCTGTGTTTTAAAAGAGATGGTTTTAAAACCAGAATATGTTTAGAGGAGGGAAACTACCAATATTGATAAGAATTGGAAACTTTGCTCCATGATGAGTGGTTGGAAGGAGTAGGAAAATTTGGGCTAAGGAAAGGAAAATCTTAGAGCTTGGTGGGTCTTTTCAAAAGATTTACAGAATTAAAATGTTAACACGATGAAAGCAGAAATTTTATCCGTTTTTTTCACTGCTGTATTACAAGCTCAAAGACAGTATCAAACACCTAGGAGGTACTTAATTAATATTCTTTTTGCTACATAAATGAATGGGGACAAGGAATGAACATGATCTGGTTGGCCTCAAAGGGTAGAATTTAGACTAATTGGGTAGAGGTTAAAGAGATACTGATTTTGGTTGAGTGGGAAAATGTGCACTATAATGGTTAAGATCAGGGGCTCTGATTTAGAGAGGCTGAGTTTGATTCTGGCTCTGTTTCCATCTAGCCCCGTGTCCTGGGAGAAGTTGGAGAATTTCTCAAAGTCTCAGTTTTCCTCATCTCCAGTAGGGGTTAATAATAACAATTCCCTCATAGAGCAATTGGCACAATGCTTGCCATGTAGTATATGCTCAAGAATAATTATTGTTATTGTTATTATTATTCATCTTGTAATCTTTGGGCTTATTAAAAAGGTGACTGATTGTCTCCTGGTACATAAACATTTCTATGATAAAAACTTTACTTCTTTGGGTAATAATTTGTTGCGTTATTGAGTTGTCAGGGATTTTGTAGAAGACAGTTCTTTACTGGGTACAAGATTGGACTAAAATCTCTCCACTTTTAATTGTAAAAAAGTCCAGAATTATAAACCATGCCCCCAAAATAGAAATTCAAAAGTAATGGCTGAAGACAAATTTTGTGGACTAAGAAGAGTTTTGTAGCCCTCGGAGGGAATAGGGTAATAAACCCAGCTCACACTAATAGGTCCACATCCTTGGATGAAGAAAAGAACTGTAATCCTCATTAAAAACAGGACCACAAAACTGCAAGTAAACTCTAAGAGGGCATAGTCACAGGGTCAATATATTTTTGTACACTTTCCTCTATTGGCTTCAGAACATTTGAAATATGAAGCTATCTGATGGGAACAGTGTGTCAAAAACAAACAAACAAAAAAGAATTGTCCCATTGGAGAAGTAAATGTGTTTGAAATTAAACATTTTAAAAAATAATTTATGCTGAGCCTCCTGAAAAATAAGAACTTGAAAGATATTGTCCCTTTATTTTCATTTCTCTGACCCAATTTATCCCTTAAAAATCTTAGTTTATTCCAGCTATGTATAAATACAATTTATTTGCATAATAAGGGACACAATTAAATTTAAAAACATGCAAAGCTTTTACTTTTCCCAGTCATAGCACTGCCAACAATTTTGGTTTTTTTTACCCTCACAACCCAGTGCAGAGAGATCCTTTGTTTTCTTTCATTGTTTAAACAAAAGGTAACTTTTAGCTAAAAATATGGAATATGTATATAATAAAATGATGTTTGCAAAAAAGGAATAATATAGACCTTTTGCTTTTAAACAAATCCAAAGTCACTAAAAGCAAAAACACAGTCAAAACAAACAAAATAGACTGGTTGGAGATCAAGACAAAACCTTCTTATGTGGTTAGGATGCCATTTGTGGCTAGGTGTCTTTTAGATGTGTTCAAAATAAATAAATAAAAATGGAGGCTACAATTTAGATATCCCATGGTCAACTGCCCACAGCCATGTAATGAAAATTTACATCATCCTGATTTCCCTGAAATATTAACCTTGAACATAAAGCATAGACATTAGCATTTTGTCCTTTTTAGCATGGTTCGATGAAATTAAACCAGTAGCTACAGATAAATCAGCTTAAACAGGTTCTGTTGCCTTAAAAACAAATACATGACAACTTCAAAGTTATGAAGAAGGCCAGAATACTTCCTCCTTCAGGCTCTATAAATTGTGCTGTAACTACTGTAAAATGGAGATTTCACGCATTTTTCAGCTTGAGGTTTCCCAGTTCATGAACTGTTCTTTCGTACTCACAATAAACTCTTAAAATTCTACGTGATTTAACTTTGCTTTTGACAGATAATGGATAACTCATTCAACTCATTTAATTTGTATTCATGAATAAAAAAGTATAATACAAAATAAATAATTTTTGGTTTCATATTAGTCCCTGTTAAAAGAAAAGAAAAAATAAGAGAAAATAAGGAATTAGAAGTCTCCAGAAGATTTTGGGAGACTAAGGCAGGCAGATCACCTGAGGTCAGGGGTTCGAGACCAGCCTGACCAATATGGTGAAACCCCATCTCTACTAAAAATACAAAAATTAGCCAGACGTGGTGGTGGGCACCTGTAGTCCCAGCTACTCAGGAGGCTGCGACAGGAGAATTGCTTGAACCTGGGAGGCGGAGGTTGCAGTGAGCCGAGATCATGCCACTGCACTCCAGCCTGGGTGACTCTGTCTCAAAAAATAATAGTAAATTAAAAATAGTAATAAGAAGTCACCAGAGGAAAAGTTGTGTTAGAAATAAAAATAAATTAGAGTCTTTCTCTGTCACCAGGCGCCAGGCTGGAGTGCAGTGGTGCGATCTCGGCTCACTGCAACCTCCGCCTCCCGGGTTCAAGCAATTCTCCTGCCTCAGCCTCCCGAGTAGCTGGGACAACAGGCGCACGCCACCACCACACCCAGCTAATTTTTGTATTTTTTAGTAGAGATGAGGTTTCACCATGTTGGCCAGGATGGTCTCAATCTCTTGACCTTGTGATCTGCCCGCCTCGGCCTCCCAAAGTGCTGGGATTACAGGCATGAGCCACCACGCCCAGCCATGCATATTATTAAATTAAACAAATTGTAGACATACACACCCGAATAGACAAAGAATGAGAAGCAGAGAGAAAGACAGTGAAATTAGTAAGATTTATAGTAAATATGGTTGCAGAAGCACAGATGCACAATAAGTTATATTTTGAATACTTGTGCTAAATTTCAGGGGTTTTTTTCTTAATCTTTTTTACTGAAATGAATTCTGTGTGCTTTTCTTAAAAGCTTACATCTACATTTTTGAATTTTTTTTTTATATTCTAGAAACCTTCAGAGCGTCTAAAAGAATGATGTAATAAAGATTAACTTTCAAACCTTAAAGATGTAAATTAGTACAAGATGAAAGTTAGTAAAGAATAATAAAAGTTATAGGAGCTAACCTCCAGGTACAATTCTATGTGCCAGAACCTGTATTAAATATTTCCTATCCATCCTCACAAGGAGCCCTGAGATCCTCATTTTTAGGAATGAGAAAACCGGTTTTAACTCCCTCAAGGGCTGAACTAGTCAAACTGCAGAGCTCCTTGGCTTCTCTGTGATGTTACACTGTCCGTCAATCTCATTTACTGCTCCCGTTGCCTCTGCTTTCTGTAACAGTTAGCACTGATGACTTCCCTTTCTTTGAAAAATAATTGCTCGAAGTTCCCTGAACATGTCATGCTCTCTGGCCTCTGTCCTACTTCTCTGGTTGAATCATCCTTTTTGTCTTACTTCCCCCACAATACAAACACACACAGGCAAACACACACATTCCCACACACATCACACACTCCATCTCTCTTTTCTATTAGAACACAGGTATCACCACCTCTGAGGATCCTTTATTAATTCTCTACATCTGACATTTTATTCCTTCTGTGTGCTTGCCAATTTCTGAGATGACTTTCTAAGATCTCTGCTACTGCAGAAGCCCTGGACTCCCCAAATTTTTCTTTTTCCCTTCTCTTAGTTTTCTGTTTCCTAAGGGTGATATTGGGATGGAGTCAATACATCTGTTTCTCAGCCAGATACTAAAATCCGTTTCCCCACCCCATGATCTTATCAAAAAATCAACCGGTATCTAGCAGATAAAAATCAAGGACCAACAAAATTTTCCATGGAATCTGGAAAATGAAATTTATTCCTAAAACATATTGTCTCTCAAATTCAATCTCTTTTCTTCATTTCTTCAGCAATTGTCCTCATTAAGCCCAGCATTACTTCTTACATGGTGTAATGTAACAAACCAGAGGTTCTACCTACCCGAGTTTACTCAGCCCATCTTCCCTCCGACGCATCCTCCTACATGGCTCACTGAACAATGCCAATTCATCCCCAACCAGAGAATGCTTCTAAACTACAAAATAATTATAGTAGTGCTCTGATGAAAAACCTGTCATGGCTACATACTGCCTACTAAAGAAAGTCGTACTCTCTTCTGGTGATATAGACCCTCAATAATGTTAAACCTTAAGTGTCCTGTCTTCAGGCATTTTTCCTGCTAAATTATCTTTCTGCACTCCTTGTTCACCTATCAAAATTTTATCTGCTTAGTAAATATCACACGTGGCTAGGTACAGTGGCTCATGCCTGTAATCCCAGCACTTTGGGAGGCCGAAGCAGGTGGATCACCTGAGGTCGAGAGTTTGAGACCAGCCTAACCAATATGGAGAAACCCCGTCTCTATTAAAAATACAAAATTAACTGGCCATGGTGGCACATGCCTGTAATCCCAGCTACTCAAAAGGCTGAGGCAGGAGAGTCACTTGAACCCAGGATGTGGAGGTTGCAGTGAGCCGAGTTAGTGCCATTGCTCTCCAGCCTGGGCAAGAAGAGTGAAACTCCGTCTTAAAAATATATGTATGCTCCTGTCTCTGTGTTCATGTGTTCTCATTGTTCAACTCCCACTGATGACGGAGAACATGCAGTGATTGGTTTTCTGTTCTTGTGTTAGTTTGCTGAAAATGATGGTTTCCAGCTTCATCCATGTCCCTGCAAAGGACATGAACTCATCCTTTTTTATGTCTGCATAGTATTCCATGGTGTATATGTGCCACATTTTCTTTATCAGTCTATCATTGACTGGCATTTGGGTTGGTTCCAAGTCTTTGCTATTGTGAACAGTGCTGCAATAACATACGTGTGCATGCAGGGACTGTCGGGGGCTAGGGGAGTGATAGCATTAGGAGAAATACCTAACGTAGATGACAGGGTGATGAATGCAGTCAACCACCATGGCACATGTATACCTACGTAACAAACCTGCATGTTCTGCACATGTACCCCAGAACTTAAAGTACAATAAAATAAATAAATACATAAATATCACACGCATAAGTGCTGTCACATATAGTAGTGGTCCTCAAACTTTAGAATGCATAAGAATCACCTGAAGAGCTTCTTGACAATGTGGATGGATAGGCTACAACCTCCCGATACTTTGGATCGGTTGACTTGAGGAGAGGCTTACTGATTTGTCACCCAATTCAGCTGTGGGATCCTCCATGAATTTTTCTTGCTTTCTTAAACTAATCTCTTCCGTATTCCCATAATAATTTGATGCTTCTTCTCTAATAGTAATTGCAGTCAACCTGAAATACAAGAAAGTGTGTGCATATTTGTTTGTTTCTTTTCCCAAATAATTATCTTTGTACTCCACATTATACAATCACAGCATATTATCAGTATACTGCCTGAATAAATAAAGCTAATTCTGTATCAAGAATACTGAAGTATTCAACATTTTTTAAAAGTTAAATTTTACCCTTTCATATTACCTGAAAATTCCTGTTTGAAAATTGATCAGATCAAATGTTTAAAGAATTTAATAAAATGTTTTGATTGAATAAGGTTGTAATGAAATTTTGAACAGTAGAACCCTAAAAAGGAATTGGAACATCGTTATAATTTGGTGGTTGATTTTTCATTTTTTACTTCACTGAATATTGTGTATCTGTATTTTTGTGATCTTCAAAAACCAAATTAGATTTCTTAAAATTTCATAAATAACATCCAACATAGATTTCACCTTTGCAACTACAGTTTTACTGTGCTGCAATAATTAATTAACTCTTTTTTGTTGTTGTTCCTGTTAAATATTTTCTCTAGTGTCCCAAATATCAGGCGTCAGAAATCTTTCTTCTTTACCTATTAGCATAAACAAAAAGAAAAAGGAATCTGCTTTATTCTGTTTAGAAGATTTTTAAAATGCTAATTAGAAGCTATTGATAGTAAGGAATATCACACCTATTCAAGATGATGAGTGCTTTGAAATTAATTCTTTTAGGGCCCAGTGCAGATAAACCAAATGTTTACAAACCCCACTCTCCGTATGTTACCTGCTGAAACCCAAGTCTGAGAACTCAGAGACTCTAAAATAAAGGTCAGGAGAGCACTACTGTTTACATTTATGAAGTATGTCACATTCCTCTTAAAAAATAGGGTGTATAATATGTAATGAAAGCAACCTAAATTTTATTAAGAATCTGAATGACATTACTATAGAAATTTTCATAATGATGAGAATGCAATCACCTTTTCAGCTGGAAAATATCACCATCATGCATTCTTAGGAAATAATCCTTATATAAACGTTGTACACTTAAACAATTCAGTGAGTTTTTACAAAGATATAGGCTTATGAAGTCTCATTGTAATGTTAAAAAGTGAAATATTTCTATCACCCCAAAAAGTTTCCTGTGCTCCTTTGTAGTCAACACTGCTCCTTCCAGCTCCAGACAACCACCAATCTGCTTTCTGTCACTAAACCTCGTTTGCCTTTTCTAGGATGTTACATGGATGGGATAAACATTATATATTCTTTTGTGTTCACCTTCTTTTACATATAATGTTTTTGGAATTCCTCTGCATTGTTATATATATTAATCATTTCTTCTTATTTTCTTCCTCAGTAGCATTCCATTTTGAAGATGCCACAATTTGTTTATCCATTCATCTCTTGTTGGGTAATTAGGTTATTTCCAACTTTTTATTATAACATTTTTCAACTATAATGATTAAAGTCACTATGATTATTCACATACAAGTATTTGTGTGGGCATATGTTTTTATTAATCTTAGGTAGGTACATAAAAGTACAATTGCTGGAGCATATTGTAAGTGTATTTTTAACTTGATTTTTTTTTTTAAAAACTGCCAATTGTTTTCCAAAGTGGTAGTATTATTTTGCATTTCCATAGCAATGTATGGGAGTTCTAGTTACTCCACATCCCAACCAGCACTTGGTATAGTCAATCTTAACTTTTAGCTATTTTAGCAAGTATGTATAGTGATATCTCATTGCAGTTTTAATTTTTATTTCTCTAATGAGTAATGATGTTGAGAATCATTTTGCATATTTCTTCAGTAAAGTATTACAATCTTTTGCCCATTTTAAATTTGATTTGTCATATAATTAAATTCTGAGTGTTCTTTTCTCCCAGTATGTCATTTTATTTGTTATTTTGTTAGTGATATTTTTCAGAGCAAAAAATTTTAATAAAAATAAAGTTCAGTTTACCAGTTTTTTTCTTATATGTTTTATATATTATTTCTTGTAACAAATCTGTGCGTGTACCCCTGAATCTAAGTTAAAAATGAAAAATTTTTTTAATTGCCTACTCCAAGGTCACACAGATTTTGTTCTTTATTTCTTATCAGATGTTTTATAATTTTATCTTTAGGTCTATGAATTATTTAGAGTTCATTTCTGTATATGTAGTATACTATTCTATAATATTTGAGATCGATTTTTTCCCATGCCATTATGTTTTGGTTTTCTGTCACTATTTGCTAATATCTTCACTTTAAGATGAAAGAATAAAAGAAAAATAATAGTGTACTTTTAATGTTCTTAGATAAAGAGGATATAGTACCAATTGCATAAGGAAGTAAGAAAAGAAAAAGGAGGAACAGAGAGAAAGAGAGGGGGATAGCAAGAGAAAGGGGAGAAAAAGAAAAAAAAACAGGAAAAGCAAGGAAGAAAACAATCCAAGTGCTTCTGTGACTCAATAGCCACATTTTTATGCTATCTTAATAGTTTTTAAAGTCAAGCTCTATCTCATGACTACAGATACAAAGAAGTTACTACCTATTGGTTCAAGAAAAATCTCCAAACAAGTAATATCTCAACCAAAAACAGATCAAGACAAAACTATAAACTATTTAGTTGAAAAAGGCTCTCAATGTTCTGTGCTGAATTTTACAGATGCCACATGTTTAAATGTAGTCTGTAGCTGCAAACAGTCCATTCAAAAGCAAGTGTCTGTGTTCCAAGGATATACACCTTGTAGGGGGAGGAAAAGATTGTTTATTTTTTACCCATTGTGAGGTTCTTGGCTGTGGCACCTATAACAAAAGACAAACTAATAAGAAAAAAAGCATATGAGTTTATTTAATGTAAGTTTTTGTGACAAGGGAAATTTCATAAAGAAATGAAGACTCAGGCCAGGTGCAGTGGCTCACACCTGTAATCCCAGAACTTTGAGAGCCCAAGATTGGCAGATCACGAGATCAGGAGTTCGAGACCAGCCTGACCAACATGGTGAAACCCCATCTCTACGAAAAATACAAAAATTAGCCGGACATGGTGGCTCACGCCTGTATTCTCAGCTACTTGGGAGGCTGAAGCACAGAATCGTTTGAACCCGGGAGGCGGAGTTTGCAGTGAGGCAAGATGGCTCCACCGCACTCCCACACTCCAGCCTGGGAGACAGACCGAGACTCCGTCCCCACCACCCCTCCCCCCACCAATAAAAGAGAAGAAATGAAGACCCAGGTAAACTTGTATTCCTTAATCTTAGGTTGGATGAAAAGGTGGTTAGTCATTGAGAAGTATGATTGGACAAAGGAGGTCTGATTTAATGACAACCACCTGGGGTGAGGATTAAGCAAGGCCTGTTTATTCAGATTCTTCTCTGTGACTGTGTCTTCAGATATAAGAACATTTGCTTTCTCTGGGCATGTGGAGGGCATTTCTCCAATGAGGGTTTAATGACTTCAGTGGAGAAGAGAGAGGGGAAGGTAAGAGAGACCTTCCTTTTTTCGTGGTTTTCTCAAATGCCAATGTGTCATTTTTTCGGGTAGCAATCCTGAACCCCATCTGCCTCAACTCTATACTTCAATTTGCCAGGGATAATCTGTTCATGCAGATACTCCTTAGGCATTTACCAGAAAGAAGATCAACTGGAAACTTGTTTTGGATACTTACATGTGAAATAAAGAATGTTAATTATTATAATGTCATCATTAGACATCAATATAATATTTTCCCCATTTCACTTCCTTAAATTGAAGGTGGTTCAAGAAATCTAGTCCTCTCCTTTCAACACCTCTCACTTTCATTAGTCTGTGATGAATAATTCATGTGCCTTTGCCTCAGCTGTTGATGGAGAAAGAGAAGAGAGAAAAAATACAAGAGGATTTTTATATACAGAAGAAGAGATTATAGTACTTGGTAGAATAACTTGACTTTACCTCCATAACTATTGGTAGATGTTGATTAGAAAATGGAACTTCAGATTGAAGTTTATTTGCCGTTTGTGATGACATAAGACTTGTAATACCAATAAACCTATGAATATTTTCAATGTTCTAATTTTTTTATTGAGTATTTGATGTAGACAGTAATAACCTGGGTACTGTTTTTACATTGTCTGTCTTCCTTCATCCTTCCACTCTGGAGCTTAGAAAATAGTACCCTCTCTTTTCGCATCTTTCTTCTCATTATGCCAGAACTTGTTAGTAGGTGAAGTAGGTTTGTCTTCAGTAATGAGTGGGTACCCACTGTCCTCATACTATCAACTAACTTTTTCCTGTCTCTCCATTGAACTCTCATCATCCAGACCATTCCTTATGCATTCACTTTCTGTGTGTCTGCATGTCTGCCTGCCTCTGTCTCTCTTTCTTTTTCTCTCTGTTAGTGACTCAGCCACTCACCTAGTCACCCAAACTATAACCTGAAATTTACACTTAGCTCCTTGCTTCTAATCTCCCTCTTCCCCTTTATCACAATATCATGTGTATTTACTTCCTTAAAAATTCACGTAAGAAACTTTATTCTTATTTTGCAGGTGAGGACATTGAACCTCAATAGGTTTAGTAATTGTCTGCTACTAAAGACTTAGTAAATGGAAAGGCAGGATGGGAATGCCTAACTATGTGATTCTCATTGTGCCATGCAGCTTCCTGTATGTCTTAAGCAGTGTCTCTGGATGTGAATTATAATCTCTACATGGACTATGCATTGTTTGTGGACAAAGGAAACCACTCCCATAAATAGGTAACAAAATTGTTCAAATATATTTGAGGGTTTGATTCATAAAAAATAATTTAAAGGCAATATTAATTTTTTTATTTTAAAAAATATTAAAGTTATTGTCTTTGTGCACTTTCTTAACTAATGAATTATAAACATTCTAATTTTTGGCATTAAGGAGTTCCTCACATGCAAAGAAGTTGGAAATCCGTGGCCTTCAGGATGGAATGTGAGGTTTTTTTTTTTTTTTTGAGACACAGTCTCGCTCTGTTGCCCAGCCTGGAGTGCAGTGGCACAATCTCAGCTCACTGCAACCTCCACCTCCCAAGTTCAAGTGATTCTCCTGCCTCAGCCTTCCGAATAGCTGACACCACAGGTGTGTACAATCATGCCCAGCTAATTTTTGTATTTTTAGTAGAGATGGGGTTTTACCATGTTTGCCAGGCTGGTCTCAAACTCCTGACCTTAGGTGATCCACCTGCCTCAGTCTCCCAAAGTGCTAGGATTACATACGTGAGCCACTGTGCCCAGCCGGAATGTGAGCTCTTTTATAGAACATAGCTACTGAAATTCAGCTTTTGCATAGGCGTTAATTTAAACTCCAGTTATCCCTGCTCTTTCCCTGTTACAGGTTAGACTTACTTCTAGTTGCTTGGAACACACTTTGCTTTTGTTCATTTACTACAACTCTTTCTTTCTCTATCACCATCTTCTAGCACTGATAGACGAGGTGGGCCATACACTTCCCATGGCCTTGCTGGCCCTGTGTGCACACCACGACCATAGCATATCTCATGTTTTGATTATCTACCTGTGTAATCTTTATCTCTCATTATAAGAAAATTCCTTAAGTATAGAAGATGTGTCTAATCCATGCCTTTGTCTTCAGGAGGCTCAATAAGTGCCTATTGAGCTACATTTTCCTGAATAACTTTGAGTTTACTACTATACCATCCCCCAAAACTATTAATTCACAAATTAAAATAAAATATTATTTTTCAGACTAATTTAAAACAAATTCCAGTTAGATACAAAGGAGAGATAGATTCTATTATTCTAGATACAGTGTAGTCACAAAATAAAAAATTAAAATAATAATCTTAATTGAAAAATATTTTGATATATTTTATTGGTTCTGTTGTAAAATGATGTGTAAAATAAAATGTAATCCCAGTTGACCTTTTCAGCTTTACATAGGGCCTTCCGCAGAAAGCAGGCTACAATGGAGCTTCCTACGATGAATTAATTCTCAATTATTGGAAGATAGTAAGATAATGCATAGCAAGGGCTGTCTGTGATTAATTATTCAGAATTTGAACAAGAAAATAAAGCAGCATTGCAATTTTGCTCTAACACCTCCTCGGAACACAAACAGGCCACTAAATCGTGTTCATCATTCACAGTACTTCTCACCTTTTATCTTCAGTCAGCCTATCTATTTAGCTCCCAGAGAGTATTCAAGGGAAATAATTTCAAATCACTGTTAACTACTAGTCTTCTGTTGAACCAGGTATTCTGAATTCACTTATTCATACATCCATTAATTCAGCCAACCATCATACCTTGGCTATTTATCATATACTAAGTAAGCACATTCTAATCCCTGGACCTTCAATAATAACCATGTCAGAAAAGATGCCTCTTGTTTTGGGGTGCACACTGAAATGGAAGGAGCAGGACTCATTATCAAAAGAAAACAAATATACAAGATAACTTTAGATAATGTTAAGAACTATAAAATAAATAAATAAGAAGATATGATAAAGACTGATGGGAGGGCACAGGAAAGGAGGCAGAATAGATTTAAAATAACTACAAATTAAATGCTGTAATGCTCATCAAGATGTAGTCTATTTCTCACCTATTAAGCCTGACTAGCTTCATGATATATTTTGGCCGATAGACTGTGGTCAAGGTGATATTGTGCAACTTTCAAGCAATACCTCAAGACGCCTTTTAGTTTATGCTCTCATCCTCTTATAGCCCAGGCATTTTGTAAGAAAGACCAAACTAGGCTGCTGGAAAGGCCATGTGGAGAAAAATCAAAGCCCTCCAGCTGGTAGATTCTGCCAACTTACAGGCAGGTGATTGAGGCTATTTGAGAGCCAGCCCCAGGGTTCCTTCCAACTGACCACAAATGCATGAGTGAACCTGGATAACAGGATGTGGAGCAAAGAGAAACTATCCCAGCAGAGCCCTGACCAAATAGCTGACCGCTGGGTCATGACTAAAGGAACAGTTGTTTTAAATCACAACGCTTTTGGTGAATTGTTACATGGCAATAGATAACTGAAGTTGAAAACAAGGTGATGAAGCTACTTTTGATGGAATGGTAAGGGAGAGCACACATAAGGGATAGTATTTGAGCTGAAATCCAAACAGGAAGAAGCCAGCCCTGCAGAGGTTCATGAGACATGATTCCAGGTAGAGGCAAATGCAAGTGCAAGGGACCTAAGGCAGAAAGACATGTAAGAGAAACCCAAAGTAGAACATATGGCTGGAGTGTGATAAACAATGGGGAGAGCAGTACTGTAATAGAAGATGAGGGGAAAGAGGTAAAGGAGGCTTTATTATGTAGAGCCTTGCAGACTGTGGAACCAAGTTTGGATTTTATTCTAGACAAAATGGGAACTTATGGAAGGTTTTCAAAAGAAAACTGATACGATCTTTCTACATGTTTACATATTATTCTGGCTACTTTGTGAAGAATGGATAATAGAAGAGTGGAACAGGAAGACCAATTAAAAGCCTCTTGAGTTAGTTTAACTGATAGATCATGGCTTTTACTAGGATAATGATTGGAAAGATAGAGGGGAGAGAATAGGTTATAATGTGTTTGAACGTAAAAACTCTAGGACTAACTGTTGATTTGGATGTAGTGGGTAGTTAAGAAGGGAAGACAAGAACTGAGAATTATTGCTAGGTTTTTGGCTAGATCACATCAATTGAGGAATAAACTGAGGGTAGAAGAGAGGCAATGAATATTTAATTTTTACTAAAGTGTGTTACCTTGAGTGGAGATGTACAGTAGTTAATTGGCTCTTTGTCTGAGACTTGGAGGAGTGAATACAACTAGATCATTTGGCAAACTTTAGCATACGGATGGTATTTAAAGCCATGGAAGAACATGATCACTGCAGTGAGTTTAGGCAAAGAAGAGAGCCTCAGTCCTATAGACAAGGAAAAGATATTGTAATGATGTAAAAAGAGTGGCCAGTTAAATGTGAGAAAAATAAAGTGAATATGAAGTTGTGAAATTATATATATATATGCATTGACCACACACTCTTTATAAAATATACATATATATGACCACCCACTCTTTATAAAATATACATATATATATGACCACCGATATATACAGGTATATTTTAAAGAATGGGTGGTCAATTAGGTCAACTCCTACTGAGAAGTTCAAGAATGAAATAGATGTAGACCTGGGGGTGTTTCAACAGGGAAAGTATTAATGACAGAGACAAGAGCAATTTTGGGGAAGTCAAACCAAAAAGCTAGTGTGGCATGAGCTGAAGAGTGAATGGAAGGTGAAGGAGTAGAGACAGTGAAGAAAGATAACTATTTCAAGAAATCTGCTGTGGTAGGGAGTGGAGAAATGGGTCTGCATCTGAAGGGAAATATGGCATCATATGGAGAGCTTTGGAACCTTCCAAAGCATGTTTTTGAACTCATGTTGGGCAAAGAGGCAGAAACTGATTATGCAAGAAGGTGTGAGATAATCACAGATGTAATATAATCAGGTTTCATGACTGGAAAGTTTAATCTCCCTAGAGAGGGTTTCACATTATTTTTTTTAAAAAAAGCTTTTGGAAATGGCACTGTGAGCATGCGCTGGAGCAGTGGATGGTACATGAGCAGGTGGCTGGGGCTCCAACAGCACCTACTCTTGTTGTTCTGATGCTCCTGCCTTGAGTACACACCCATGGCCTCACCTGAAATTCTTTAATTCCAGTTGACACAGAAAAAAAATAAAGAGTGTGTGATTGCAGATGGCTTTGCATATTGTGCTGGCATTAAGCTAGAAATGCATGATGCAGAATTACAGCCGTATTAAAAACCTTTGTGTTATAAAATGAAAAAAGGAGGGCCTCCCATTTAGAATATCTTCTAGTAGTGTGTTTGTCTTTCCGACTTTTTCTGGGTAGAGTTGGCTCAAGTTACTAAGCTATACTACTTCATGGTCAGTGACTATACTGGGCTGGCCAGATCATTAGACACTTGGAAAGAACACAACTGAAGACCTGGTATCAAGGAGATCTGGGGAGAAACTATATCAACCTTCTCAGAAAGAACGTAGAACATGAGAATATTTGTGTTCCATGTGGATACTCTCAAGAGTGCACACTGCAGAGGATGTTCTCAATAATCACATGGACAATGCTATGGTCTGTGGATGTCAGCCAATCCCTTTCCCAAGGCACTCTAGCAGTCACTCCATTCAATGAGGTTAAAAATGTCCATGGCAGTAGGGATGAAAGCTATGCATTGGCTCAACAACATGGATTTCACCAGGGCTGGTCTGGCTACCATCACTGCTTAACATCCACCTGACCGTCGCAGATGCTGATGCTGATGCTGAGTCCTTCTATTAACAGTAGCATCATTCCTCAGGGGACCAGACAACTACTTGGAGTTAGGCTGATTTTACTAGACCCCTTTCCAATGGTAGGAAAAGTAACTTATCATCTCTAAAATAAATAGTTATTTTGAAAACGGATTTCCCATTTCTGCACACAGTGCCTTCATAGGTACCATTGCAAAGGACTTATTTGGAATCTTTGTATTCCACAGAACATTGATGCTTTATTAGTTTCCTATTGCTGCTGTAGAAAATTACCAGACTTAGGGGAATTAAACAATACTATTTTATGCAGTTACAGTTCTGGAGGTCAGAATTCTAAAATTATTTCATTGAACTAAAGTCAATTTCAGCAGTACTGGTTTCTACTGGAGCTGAAAGGAGAATCTGTTACCTTGCCTATTTCAGCTTCTAGTGGTCCACCTGTATTCTTTGACTTGTTACCCCTTTTTCCATCTTCAAGTTCATCATTCCAGCCTCTACTTCTGTCTCACATCACCTTCTCTTCTCCTGTAGTGGTACCTCCCTCTGACCCCCCCTCTTATAAGATCACTTGTGACCAGGAAGTTTGGCTCATACCTGTAATCCCAGCACTTTGGGAGGCTAAAGCAGGCAGATTGCAAGAGCCTAGGATTTCAAGATCAGCCTGGGCAACATGGTGAAACTCCATCACTATGAAAAATATGAAAATTAGCCTGACATGATGGCATGGGCCCATAGTCTCAGATACTCAGGAGACTGAGATGGGAGGATTGCTGGAGCCCAGAAGGTGGAGGCTGCAGTGAACCGAGATAGTACCACTGCATTTCAGCCTGGGTGACAGAGTAAGATCCTGTCTCAAAATAATAAAAATAAGAATATTGGAATCACTGGGACCACCCAGACAATCCAGTGTATTCTCCTCATGTCAGGATTCTTAACTTAATCGCACATGCAAAATCTCTTTTGCCATATAACATAATACATGTACAGGTCTCAGGGATTAGTAGGTAGACATATTGGGGCATCATTGTTCATCCTACCACAGCTAGTGACCAATGAATTTATTTCACAGAAAACAAAGTGGGTCAATGAGCTGACACTCATTAAATTTACTGATCTTACCACATGCTTCGTTATCCAGAAACACTCTGCACTGCAGAGCATTAGAATGGCCTACTGAAGATGTAGTCATACTACTTTCTGGCTGAAAACACCCTCCAAACAGTCTGGAAAACATAGTGAGGCCCCTGTCTCCACAAAAAAATAAAAAACATAATTGGGCATGGTGGTGCATGCCTGTAATCCCAGCTACTTGGGAGGCTGGGAGAGAGGATCACTTTAACCCAGGAGGTAGAGTATAGAGTGAGCCATGTGTGTTTCACTGCATTCCAGCTGGGTGACAGGGCAAGACCCTATCTCAAAACAAACAAGCAAACAAATAAGCAAACACATCCTCCAAAGATGTGATGCTGTCCCAAAGATGTGGTGTATTCTTTGAACCAGCAGTCAAAATATGATGCTATTTTTTTTTTATCATTGCCAGATTTCACAGTTATGGGAATCACAGGATAGAAGTATACTCAATGACCATCTTGAAAAATTTTAATTTCCTGGCCCTATAAATGTAAACTCTGCTTCTTTTAAGGTCTCAGTTCCAAAAGAAGAACACTTCTACCACATGACATGATGGTTTAGTCGATCTAAAAGATGAGACCATCACCTGGCCTTTTGGGGAATCCTCATGTCACTGAAACAACAGGCAAAGTGAGATAACTGACCTCTATTAAGGGTAAATACAATGTTACTCCACAATGGAACATGATTGACAACATACAGAACCCAAGAGATTCTCTGAGATGCCTCCACTAATAAAAGTTCGTGGAAAATTTCAGCAACTCGACAAAGAGAACTACTATGGGCTCAGACTCTTCAAGAACTAAAGTTTAAATTACACCACCAAGGAAAGAATATCAATCTGAGGAGGGACCTGCTTGAAGTTAAAGAAAACATGAGACCGAGTGCGTTGACTCATGCCTGTAATCCCAGAACTTTGGGAGGCCAAGGCAGAAGGATGGCTTGAGCACAGGAGTTCAAGACAAGCCTGGGCAACCCGGCAAGAACCCTATCTCTACAGAAATTTTAAAAAATAGCCAGACATGGTCATGCATGCCTGTGATGTCAGCTACACAGAAGACTGAGAGGGGCAGGATCGCTTGAACCCAGTAGCTTGAGATTACAGTGAGCTGTGTTGCTCACACCTCTGTACCCTAGCCTGAGCAACAGAGTGAGACAGTATCTCAAAAAAAACATAGAATGAGCAGAAGATAGAATTGTAACTATCACCAGAAGCTGATGATCTGTTAATAACCAATCATAGAAATAATGACTGCAGTTTCACATAATTTATTCCTTGCCTATTATCCAATATTTGTGTATGTCAATCAGCCGTTTCCTTTTTTGTTTCTCCCTTTCTTATCATATTTTATATGTAAAATGGCATGACGGTTATTGTGCAATTTAATATTTAAATTACAGAATATCCAGAATGATAGCATCTCTGTTTGTATGCAAAATAGTTAACTATGTTAGCTAAAAGCATCATATTATTGTGATTGTTGTTAAATGAAATTTAACTAAGGATACAAGGGAGACAAAGTGACACTGTAAAGCAAGAGGTGAACTATGTTGACTATTGGTCTATTAATTGCCAGCTCTACCCCTACTCTGTAATGCTTTTTTCTGAATAACTGGCAGAGATGGGACCCTGAAAACCATTTTTTCCAGGTTTCATTGACAGTGGAGGCTAAGAGAATACAGTATGAAAAAACAGGAAAGCCATTTTATTTTCTGCTATTAATGGTACATCAAGATGCGGCAGCAACTTCAGTAGAAGCATAATCTCCTGACTTCCTGCTCAGCTGCAATGGTGTGGATCCAACTGAAGAAGCAGCAGCAATGCATTCAGCAGGAGCAGCAGCAGCCACAGCAGCAGCAGGATTATAAACTCCTGCATTTCCTGCTCAGCTGCAGTGGTGTGTATCCAACTGTAGAAGCGGCAGCCATGCATTCAGCCACAGCAGCAGGAAGATAAACTCCTAAATGTCCTACTCAGCTGCAGGGATGCAGTTTCAGCATCAATGGCAGCACATCTAGCAGACAGCTGGCAAGGGCAGCTAGGCTTCAGTCCAGGTTCAATGGCAGCTTCCAGTTTCTGTATAACACTCTTCTCTTTTTTGTTCTTTCAGTGCTTTTAAGAGCACTGTAATGAATTGTCTGCATTAAATTCCTCTTTGCTTGAAATATTTAGAATGACCTCTGATTTCTGGGCTTGGCACTAACTGACATGGACATGAATCTCTGATTTATATAATATGTAACAAAACTATTTTCCTAGTTGTCTGCTCTTTCTAGTCACCATTATCCTCCCTAGACTGGAATAGTGTTTGGGAAATTGGGCTGACCCTCTCACCCAGAGAAAGTATGTCATAATGAAAAAGCAGTCATGTGATCTTAGGCAAGTCAAAATTACCCTTCAGAGTAAGTGTCCTTAAAAGTGAAATAATAAATATAAGCTTGCCCAAAGAATTAAAATAATTATGTAAACTGCAGTATGCAAATTATTTACTTATGAAATTAAATGGTTTAAGAAATAAAGATGGAATCAGTAGAAGTGAGGCTATCTGACTGTCATAAGGGGTTGGATGTTTCTATCTATTCTGCTCTTTGTCCATCTTCTCTATCATCTCTCTTTCTTTCTCTCTCATTCACTTTCTCATTCTCCCTCCTCTCCACCACCCCACCATGAGACCTCTAGTCTTCTAGAGTATTTTCCACCTTTTTTCTACTCATCCTCCCTCCCGGTATTATGGCTCCATTCCCAGAGAGACATAGTTCAGTATCTATCTCCCAAGGTCAAGGTCACTGACAACGCAGTCCCATTATCCCAACATCTCCATCTACAACTAAAAACTTAGTTTACTAGACATCATAAGCATGATCTGTATTAGTCCATTTTCATGCTGCTGACAAAGACATACTCGAGACTGGGAAGAAAAATAGGTTTAATTGGACTTAAATTTCCACATGTCTGGGGAGGTCTCAGAATCATGGCAGGAGGTGAAAGGCACTTCTTACTGGCAGCAACAAGAGAAAAATGAGGAGGATGCAAAAGCAGAAACCCCTGTAAATCCATCAGATCTCGTGAGACTTATTCACTACCAAGAGAATAGCACAGGAAAGACTGGCCCCTGTGATTCAATTACCTCCCTCTGAGTCCCTCCCACAACACATGGGAATTCTGGGAGATTGAATTCAAGTTGATTTCCATGGAGACACAGCCAAACAATATCGTTATCTGTGCACATTGCCCTGCCATGTAAAAAATAGAAGTTCCAAAGTCTATACTGCAATTCAAATATAATTTAGTTAACTGGGAATTATCACATATCATTTAATAAACTGGGAATTTAAGAACCAGGGGTAGGTACTTAAATACAAATCTGGGGGAGCTCTGAAGGGTATGGTTAGGCAAGTTATTGGTTCAAGCTGAGGGTGAGGAGTCGGAATCCCATCTGGAGATGAAGCCACAGTGTTGACAGATCGTAGAAAAGGAGCACTACTGCCCTTATTTGCTCTGCTGAATCAAAGTCTTCTTAAGGAAAGAAAAAAAGGGTTGAAAAATTAGAGTGTGGTGGATCTGTGAGACAGTACAAAGAGGAGATGCTACGTCTAAAGAAGGAAGAAGAATTACAATGATACCTTCTCCTCATCCAGAGACTCCCTATCCATGACTGTTACTGCTAATGGGTGGTCCTTTGTGAATCCAAAGGTATAGCGTGCCCAGTACTCAACCCTGCAGCAGCCTCCTCTTTGAAACTACTGCTGATCACAAGCATAAGTCAGCAAAAAGTCCCAATCATAGGGGATCCCTGGATGAACTGCTCCTTATGTTCAACAGATAAAATTCTAGACACAGTAGAATGGGAGAAAGGACCACTGCCCATTGCAAAAAGAACGCACAGCTATCAACAGAGGCAAGGATGTGGTAATGGGAATCAATGTCTATTGGCACCCTCTGCTTACAGCCTAGAATGTTGATAAAACAGAGCTTTTCAAGGGCTAGAGCAGAGGAACATGTAAGTCATGGGGAAGCAAGCCTTAGCACCCGGGCAAGTCATCTTAAGGGAAGATATTGTCACTTTTCTCAAAGATATCATCCCTGTGCTACAGTTCTCACTCATTTCACATCTCTATTCCCAACACGCTACCAAAGCCTGCCCCACTGTAATGTATGCAGTTACTTCCCTGCATAAGTCCTGCTTTTCCCTATCGATTCTTAGCACATAAAGCTACAGTTCTATTGCAAGAGAGTGAAGCACATCTCTACAGACTGTATCTGTAAGAACTAACCTGAGTATTCCACCCATCTGACTAGGAAGGAGGAGGCTTATCAAGTGATGGTTTTAGAAATCTAGATAGAATTTTCCTCTTAAAAAGAGTCAAAGGCCAGCAGTTACTTACCTGTTATAAAGTACTTTCAATTAAACATACTGGAGAGAGAATTTCATCAGTGATATTAAGCTATGAATGACAAAAGAGAGATAATTTAACCTCTTCTAAGGAACATGTGTAAAATACTCCCTTGGAGTGTCACCAAGCCATGCTGGGACAGAGAGTGAGGCCTCCAAACTCCTAGGCATTACTTGCTTTCTCGAGATAGCATTATCTGGGGAACAGTTTCAGGTGGTAGGCAAAAAGCTAAGGAAGAGTTTGCCATTATGGCAGAATTAGTTTAGCAGTGGGGAGCTCTATGTTTTGGTCTCAAGAAGGAAACTGTGAATTTACTTGGAAAGGGTGAAGTTTACCTAGCAGATAACTCTGCCCTTTCCACTATGACCCATGTAACGTGGAAAGCCCTGAATCGGCCAACATAAAGTTTCTCTTAGAACCCAGGATACCTAAGCAGGAAGACCTGGTGGTGTTTATGATGCCCACTGTGGCTTTGCCACCGGTTAACCAGAATAAGAGAGCTTTAGGGACCACTCCTTTTCTTTCTTCGAAAAGGAAAACAGAAAATTGGGCATCGATAGAAACATCAGCCTCTCTCCTCCCTGACTTCTGATGTCTACCCTTGGAAATCCATAAAATCCTAAGCTGTCCAATTCGCCTTGGAAACTAAAAAGTAGAGAGGGGTATGCACCTAAGTTTCTCCAGCATGATGCCTCCATACTACAGGAGCCGGTTAAACATCACCAGGACAATCATTTGCAATTGTCTTTGGGTGTATAAGGATTCCTAGGATCAATTTCTCCCCCATGAACTTGGAGAGATCACTTTATGTATAAGAGAATGAAGAGCACACATATAGGGGCATTGAGGACAAGACTGGCCACAAAATGTAAGGTAAGCGACACAGCAAAACAAATAAGCATTCAGGTAGGATTTCCTAGGTTCGGATCATACTCACATCAAGGTCAAGACTATTTTTAGTGTTCCCTTCCCTCCATCTCAGCTAAGCTCTGTAATTCTCACTGCCAAGTCCCAAGTTAATTTAGGCACACACTTGACACCACTTCCAAATCCTTATCTTTACCTGTTCATCTTGCTGTTTTCTCAATATTTGTGGCTGTGTGTATCTGTTGTCCCAGGCAGACCAACTTCAAGAGATTGGTGTCCCAGATCAACTTAATTTATGTCCTTCTTGCTGCACACAAAAGGATTTTGTATTGATATTCCAGGAAAACTGCAGTCACTTCTCCTAAGATAGAGCGCTGCATTTATTTGCTCAAAGCAACTGGGAAAGAATGATGGATGAGCCAAGGTTTTCATTTCACCATATGGAATCAAAGGAGTTTGCATTCCTTGTTGCTATGTCTCTCAGTCTGTAGTCAACGGAAAATATATTTCATTAGAATAAGGGGGAGCTATTTAAGTTACCTCTTTATGTTACTATTAATGGTAGATCACAAAGTAATCTACTCTTTGATATAAAATCTAGTATTTCTAAAGCCATTAAGTAAATACAAAGTTAACAATCTTTAGTACTTAAACCAGGGATGATGCATCTATAGTGAAGCATATGATAATTTTCTTTTTATCAGAAATACTGGTTCTCAGGCCTTTGAGACTTCTATAAATATAAATGGGAGACTGATTAAGCTTCTTTTTAAAGATTTGCATAATATTGTCTGGATGGCGTTACAGAACCTGGATCCTGCAATCTGTCCCTACCTTTAACTTGCTCCCACTGTGTTTGATTGCCTTGACCTACTGGTTAGTCCTGCTCTCACTGCCATCTTCACTGGGGTCTTTCTTTCCATGTGCTTATTTGCAGGAAACTCTTCCCCCATTCCAGACAACAAATTCTAAATGCTCTTTACTGCACCATACTTGAAGAATGCTCCTTTTAGCATGGACTGGTCTAAAAATCCTATCAGTGGCAATGCAGTAAGATTTATAAGAGGATGGAAAATGCAGAGTTTGGCTGTTTTTAAACTCCCTTATGTTAAGTAGGCTCTACAAGACAATTGAACTATACTTTCCTGAAAATAATGACATCAAAATTTTGTCAACAATGCGAATTTTTACTGGACCAGGTCCAGTGCTAAGATGATACCCAGCCATTCAAAAACTCAGTGAGTATGCTGGTCACATACGAACCATGAAGCAGGACCTGTAGAGTCAAAGAGAGAAAACATTCACTTCACCTCCTATTTCTTCTAGTGCCTGCTTTACTTATTTGCTCTAAACTCTGCATTTTCTTTATTCAGTCGTTTATTGGTTGGCTTTATCTTCTTGGGGGAGTTAACCAATTACAGGAACAAAACTCTACTTTATCTGATTAGAATCCGATTATGTATTTTGGTAGAAATACTGCAGAGTGATGCTGTCCCCTTTTCAGTGCATGACGTTAAGGAGACATAAGGCCGGGCTCCGTGGCTCGCGCCTGTAATCCCAGCACTTTGAAAGGCTGAGGTGGGTGGGTCACCTGAGATCAGGAATTTGAGACCAGCCTGGCCAACATGGTAAAACCCAGTCTCTACTAAAAATACAAAAAATTAGCTGGGCGTGGTAGCACACGCCTGTAATCCCAGCTACTCTGGAGGCTGAGGCAGGAGAATCACTTGAATCCAGGAGGCGGAGATTGCAGTGAGCCAAGATCGCACCATTGCACTCCATCCTGGGGGACAGAGCTAGATTCTGTCTCAAAAAAGAAAGAGACACAGGATGTCTGTTTGTTCGACTCTTGGTGATGTTAACTTTGATCACTTGATTAGAGAGATACAGTACCTACCTCTATCCCCTTATCCAGGGGGATATGTTCCAACATCCTTACTGGATGCCTAAAACTGCAGAAAGTACAGAACCCTGTATATGGACATACTTCAGAGATTAACATCAGGTTTAATCCAGACCACCACAATAAAGTGAATATCAAAATAAAGCAAGTCCCATGAATTTTTTTTTGTTTCCCAGTGCATATGAAGATTATGTTTACATTATACTGTAGTCTATTGAGTGTCCAATAGCATTATGTCTTAAAAAACAATGTGCATACATTAATTTAAAATATTTTATTGCTAAAAAATGCTAATGATCATCTGAGTCTTCAGCAAGTCATATTTTTGCTTGCCTCAATACTGACAGCTGCTGACTGACCAGTGTGGGAGTTGCTGAAGGCTGAAGTGGTGTGGCAGTTTTTTAAAGTAAGACAACAGTGGAGTTTGCCACAACAATTGACTCTACCTTTTATGAATGATTTCTCTGTAGCTAGCAATGTTGTTTGATAGCATTTTACTCACAGTGGAACTTCCTTCAAAACTGGAGCCAATTCTCTCAAACCCTGCCACTGCTTTATCAACGAAGTTGACGTAATACTCTAAATCCTTGCTGCTATTTGAACTAAGTTCACAGCATCTTCACCAGGGGTAGTTTTCATCTCAAGAAACCACTTTCAGGCTGGGCACGGTGACTCATGTCTGTAATCACAGCACTTTGGGAGGCCGAGGCAGACGAATCACCTGAAGTCAGGAGTTCAAGACCAGCCTGCCCAACATGGAGAAATGCCATCTCTAATTGGACTTAAAATATTCAATAAACCATGCTGTAAACAGATGGGCTGTCATCCAGTCTTTGCTATTTCATTTATAAAGCAGAGGCAGAGTAGATTTAGCATCATTCTTAAGGGCTCTAGCATTTTCAGGGTGGTAAATGAACTTTGGCTTCAATTTCAAGTCACAGCTGCTAGCCCCTAACAAAAAAGTCAGTTTGTCCTTTGAAGCTCTGAAGCCAGCCACTGACTTCTCTTTAGCCATGGATGTTATAGAGATGGCTTCTTTCCTGAAAGCTCAACTTCTGCTAGCTCCAACTTTTCTTCTGTAGCTTTCTCACCTCTTTCAGCCTTGCAGAATTGAAGACACTCTAGATTAGGCTTTGGCTTAAGGAAATATTATGGCTGGTTTGATCTTCTATCCAGACCACTCAAACTTTCTCCATAATAACATAACAGTAATAAGGCTGCTTCACTTTCTTATCATTTGAATTTTACTCAAGCACTTTCCCTTTGAATTCACAACTTGGCTGTTTGGCATGAGAGAACTAGCTGTAAGTCTATCTTGGCTTTTGACCTGCCTTGCTCACTAAGTTTAATCATTTCTAGCTTTTGATTTAAAGTAAAAGAGGTGCAACTCTTCTTTTCACTTGAACATTTAGAGGACATTATAGGGTTATTACCTGGCCTAACTTCAATATTATTGTGTCTCAGGGAATAGGGAGGTCCAAGGAGAGGGAGAGAGATGGGGAATAGCCAGTTGATGGAGCAGTGAGAAGACACACAACATTAATCGATTAAGTTTGCTGCCTTACATGGGCTCAATTTATAGTACTCCAAAACAATTACAATAGAAACATCAAGAATCATTGAGATTGGCCAGGCCTGGTAGCTTACTCCTATAATCCCTGCACTTTGGGAGGCCGAGATGAGTGGATCACCTGAGGTCAAAAGTTTGAGACCAGCCTGGTCAACATGGTGAAACCCCATCTCTACTAAAAATACAAAAAAATTATCCAGGAGCCTCTAATCCCAACTACTCAGGAGGCTGAGGCAGGAGAATTGCTTGAACCCAGGAGGCGGAGGTTGAAGTGAATGGAGATAACACTACTGCACCACTCCAGCCTGGCAACAAAAGCAAAACCCCATCTGAAAAAAAAAAAAAGAATCATTGAAATTACCTTATCAGATGTAATAATAATGGAAAAGTTTGAAATACTGCAAGAATTACCAAGATGTGGCACAGAGACGTGAAATGAGCACATGCTGTTGGAAAAATGGTATCAATAGATCTGTTCCATATTATAGCATGACTAGAAACCTTCAATATGTAAAAAACCCAGTGTCTGCAGAGCACAATAAAGCAAAGCACAATACAATGAGGTATGCCTGTATACTCTGTCTTCTCTTATACGTCCATACCTATGATGAAGTTTAATTTATAAATTAGGCACAGTTAGAGATTGAAAACAATAACTAATAATAAAATAGACCAATTATAACAATTGCTAGCATTACTACTCTTGCACTTTGGGGCCATTGTTAAGTCAAATGAGGGTTACTTGAACACAAAGACTGCAATCCTGTCACAGTTGATCTATTAACTGAGAGAGCTACTAAGTTACTCACAGGCAGGTAGTATACACAGCATGAACATGCTGGACAAAGGGATGATTCATGTCTTAGGTGGAACAGAATAGGACCATGAGAGAGTTCATCATCCTATTCAAAATGGTGCACAATTTAAAACTTAGGAATTATTTATTTCTGAAATTTCCCACTTAATATTTTCAAACTGCAATTGACTGCAAGTAACATAAAATGTGTAAAGCAAAACTAAGGAGAAGGGGGATCTCTGGTACCAACTAGTTTCTTCACTGTAAAGTTATTACTTTTCCTCTTGTAATGAATCGAGGTGGAGGGACCTTGTGGCGATATAGTTTTAGACGCTATAAATATCCTCTTCCTCATCAAATATTTACCCATTAGTTTTAGTAATCATTGATGATTCATCCTTAGAATATTATTATGATGTTTGCTGAACGATGATTTGCCAAATGATGGATCATTCCTTTTATAGTTATTGGTTGGCATTCTGTTGTAAGAAAAAGCTTTTCTTTCCTTCCCATTTATTTCATTTTATTTATTTATGACAGCATGGAGTCATGGATTCTAATTTTATTATATGGATTACATTCCATTACTATTATTATTCTTTTTCATGCTCAAACTCTTTCAGATTTTGTGAATGCCACTCCTTTTGAGATGATTTCTTTGACTTTTGAAGTGTTTCCATCTTTCTTTAAGCACTTCTTTACTTTCTACAATAGCAAGGTGTTCCAGGCTCATTTTATTCTTTATTGCCCCAACTATGGAATCAGCCATTTGTCCAATGAGTCCTGATTTATTTTATTTTAATGAAGTATGGTCTTTAGAATTCACGCTCTGGATATTGTTGTATCATTGCTACCAGGCTCTCTGAGCAGACAGAGCTGGCATATACATATCAGCAATCTCTCTCTTCCTTCTTCATCCCCCCATCTCACTACCAACTTTTGTTCACATAAGCAATTTATGAGTATCTGTTCATCCACACCTTATCAACAGAAGCTATTTTTATAATAATCTGATCTTACAAGACAATTCCCAATGATCCGTTCTAGCCATGAAGGCCAGACTCACATGGATCTGGGAAGAGGTAACATTCACTGCGCCACTTAAAAGTGGAGGCACAGGGTAACTAAATGTCACCAAAGGGCTCCCCCCAGTGTGGCAAGCTATGACTGAAGTTATGCCTGTAATTTTAACAGAAGGTAGGCTAAGTATTTCCCAGTAAACCTTGTCCATCTGCCCTAATTTATATGGGAGACATAAAAAGAAAGGTCAGTACAAATCAGAGTACAAATCCCAAGACAGACATGAAGCCTTGTCTCAAAGACTGGTCCCTGATATCAAACTTTGGATTACTAACACTTCTGCTAAACACTTGTAGTGTGCTCAAAGGTGGCTCAATGAAAAAAAAGAAATCTCCCTTTAAAGACTGCATCTAAAATTTTGCCAAAAGAAAATTTAGAGTGGGAAGGGATCTTGGAGAGATGCGAATGTATATGATATGAAGCCAACGGTTCTATTATTCCTCTGTGGCCTGTCTTCAGTGAGATGATTCTTGGCCACAGTAAAGGTCTTCCTAGAAGGCATGATCTGAAAAGATCCTGGCTCTGATGGTTAGACTCACAAAGTCGTGGGGACAGTATTGGGAGAGGTGAGACTCAGCATTTCATTGCTAAAATTTTAATTGAAACAAGACTGGAGAAATAGTTAACCGAGATGTCTTCTAAAGCCTTTTCATTGGAGAATAAAGGTGGAATTCTAGTTTCCAATTGCAATTCTCATCCACGTCCAACTGCAGTTCCCCAAAACTGAGGGTTTCACAGAAATCCTGACAATGGTCATGGGGTCACTTCTCTATTGAAGGTGTGGGTGGAGGAGAGGACAGTAGGAATATTAGCGACATACTACTCACATACGTGTTAAAGGAAAAGGAGAGGAATAGCATTAGGTTTTCCCTTTAAGTTTGGTCCCTCAAACTAGTCCCTGGACTAAAAAATTACTATGAATAATCTTAGTAAGACATTACTAAGAATTATCATGTGTTGGAATTGTTAGTCTCAATTATCTTCATTTCCTCATCCTCTGTTTTATACATGGGTTTGTCTGATCTGAGGATAGGGTGTCAAATGGAGGAAAGTATGAAGGTTGAGGACACTGAATGAAGCAAAGGATTAGTTTGTAATAGATTAGTTAATGCTTATATTTTTAAAAAATGGGAAGCACAAGGAACGTTAGTAGCCAGAAGCTGCTTTATCTTGGTCTCATATAATCTGCTTTTAAAATCTTGTTTTTGGCACCTTACTCAGGATAATCTGTGGGACAGAGGCTCAAAAAACAGGATTTAATGTTTATTGCAACCTTTGATTCAAGAAATAGAAAACATTATTATTATGATCTATAAAAGGCCAGGCCTTCGACTTGGTCTAATTTGGTCACAGAGGCCGTAATTAGGTATAAATTATTCTTTCTAAGCCTGATATTCCATACTTAGGTCTGGTTCTTGAAGACTTCTCCTTCAGGGAAGGTATATAAAACAAATGTACTCTTGTCTCTGTACATATGATCTCTGCATAAAGTCAGACCCAGGTCATTTTCCAGAAAATTCTGGGAAATTAGGGCATTGTATAATGCAAAGCACTTTTCTCTTCTGTGACTTTTCTGTTCTATAATATCCCAGGGCCAAAACAGAAATGGTTGGAAAAATGGAGAAAATATTAGAAGCTCCAGTGCCTCTGATTGACACTGTGTTTTAATTCCAATAATTAGGTGTTTTAACCAGATAGTCATTAGTCACTCCATTGTATCAAAAGGAAGAATAAAAATATACTCTTGATCGTGGAGGCCAGCAAATCTCTAGAATTACAGAGGAATTTGCGGATTCCTCTGTAATTTGAGGATTCTCAATATGCTATATCTTCTTTTCTTTTAATATTTAAAAATTGTTCCATGTTACAGAGGCAGATCACAGCTTACCAGGAATCTGGGGAAAATAGTAATGAAGCTATGTAACCTACTCCTCCTTTCTGGGTCTCCACTCATTTAGTGACTATACATAGAATAAGGAAATATTTGAAATTGAGCTGTTTGGAAATGCAAAAAGAAGTGACATTTTTCTCACTCATGTTAATTTGCTCCTAATGTAGTAACTTTGAAAGCCTCACCTAGAATAATATGATAGGCTGAAAGGAGAGGGGGAAGTTCACTATTCATGACGTTATTACATACCAGGCCTTTCAGGAGATAAACAGATGGTGTAATAACAGAACAGTCATGAATTTTACCACTAATACTCTGCTCTCATATTGAAATCTAAGTATTCAAAACTCTGGAAAAGGGCCAGATCCAATTTTCTACATCATAATATAAAATCTCTATCTCATAGAGTTGGGATGATGTAAGTGACTCCAAGAGTTTCTCTGTGGTGTAAAGTCTGCTAATTCTCTGTGTTGACCAAAAGCACAGTCATTATAACTCTGTAGAGAACAATGACCACATAGTGTTAGGCTTTCCAAGGGAAGCTGCCACTGGAAGGGGTCCTAGAGAAGCAGGATCCACAGCGTTTGCAGTTCTGTTGAACAGAGGAGAAGCATGAAGTTCTGAGCACTGAGCCCTGAAGGCCTCTGCCAGACAACTCTAGACAAATCAAGGGGAATTTATGAAGCAAAAATTTCTCTCTTTTTCTTCCTGTTTCAAGAAATTCTGTTTTATGAAGACAACCCATAGGATTAACAGGAAATACAGGCATGAGCAAACTGTTCAAATAAAGCCATCTGTATTTTCTGCCACTGTCCTGCAGTGCTCTAACGTGGAGGCAATGAAGCACGAAAAGTAAAATGATAGGAATGTAGCTTGGCGCTCTGCTGCATTTCCACAGCACGCTCTGCTTACCTGTCTGCAAGGAAGATATGGGAGACTGGATAAGGAATTTAACAAGAACTATTTGAGTGGCTCACGCCTATAATCCCAGCACTTTGGGAGGCCAAGATGGGAGGATCACTTAAAGCCAAGAGTTTGAGACCAGGCTAAACAACATAGTCAGACTCCATTTCTGCAAATTATTTAAAAACTAGCCAGGCATGGTGGTGCACACCTGTAGTCCCAGTTACTTGGGAGGCTGAAGCAGGAGGATTGCTTGAGTCCAGAAGTTTGAGACTGCAGTGACTCATGATTGTGTCGCCACTGCATTCCAGCCTGAGTGACAGAGAATGACCCTGTCTTTAAAAACAAAAAACAAAAACCCAACTATTGCTGTATAACCTCATACCCCAAGCCCTGCTTCACCTGGATGAATGAAGGAGCCCCGACGTATTCACACTGAAAGACCACATTCCTGCTCCATATATTCCCTAACTGCCCTCCACATTTTCCACTTCAATATCACTCTAAAAGTCCCCAAGAGGTTTATTATGTGAGCTCAAGAATCAGTTCAGCAGCCTCTGGCTTCTGCATGTGAGGACCTGCCCTTCATCAGCACCGCTAAGCATGCAACTCCTGTTGCTTCTCAAGCACCTCACACATGGTCTGCTGGGCTTCTCGCCACCCTGCAGGAGTCCTCATCTCCTCCATGGCACAGTGGTCGGCCAGTTTACCCTGGCCACCAATGTCCCCAGTCCTTGTCAGACCAAAATGCTTCGCAGTCTCTTTCAAGGTAAAGATAATTCACTCTCACCTCTACTTTATGCTCTTTTAGAGAAGGAGAAAGCTCTTTCCTCTGTGTGTTAACCTTTGCGAGTGAGGTGGGAACATCACCTTTACCTTCTTTTGGAAGAGTTGTCAAAGCAGGCTCTCTTCGGCCCCAGTGTGTGAATGTGTTGAGTAGAAGGGATCTTTCAGTTTCCACACAGAGTACAGCATGCCTCACACCCCCACTGTCACTGGGTCAAGACTGGCTCAGGGTCCAGTGCCACAGTCTACCTGAAAGCATTGTTTTCATCCATTTTCCTTTTTTGCCCTCTATTTTTGGTTATGCATCTCGTCATCATAAATGTATAGCTGTAAGGTGGGAGGGTACTGTAAGAGATGAAGACATTGCTGAAACAAGAACTCTAATATCTAACTTTGGGCATATTGTGATTCAGCAGATGGGTTTAAAACACAATCTGGCAAGATCAAGGAAAGTTAGGAAAAGGAGATGAAATTGTATTTCTCTAACTTCAGGATCAGATAATTGTGTACTTAACATCCAGTGTGAGGTCTCTCACAGGTATAAGCAAATAAATGAATATTCATAGATCTGTTGATTCAGGTGATACAAAGCCTGGCTATCATGACCTCAAAAAGTCAACTACTGGCTTAGTTTATTTAGGGTCATAAATTAGATCGATCCTATATATAAAATTTTATCTCAAGCTTGAAGCGCAAATGAGCTGAACAAGTAACTGCTCTTCTCCTCTTATTTGTACATTTTCTATAAAAATCTAATTTCTCAAATGTACTTTGGGCCAGTTTTAACATTTAATTAAATAATTAAAATAATTGACATGAGTTCATTTTGCATTTACCTAAGGATCCTGGTATTACCATTTTGAGAATTATACTTCAGCCAGAATTAAGAGTTTAATAGATTTATTTGAGAAATGAATTGGAGTTTTATTAAGAATTGAGAAATGTATTAAAAGGAGAAATGGTTGCTGAGAAACAAGAAGGTATTTGGACTTAGGGTAAAAGAGGTTTAAAAGAGTTCATATGAGGAAATCTGTTGCCCTGAAGTGTAAATCATTCTCTCGTGGCTTGGCCCTGTGTTTCTTCCAAAGTCTTCATTCAGAATTAAACCCACTAGTTTCAGACATCTCAGGAGAAAGACCTTCAGCTTGTAGCAGTAGCTAAAGCCAAGGACATGTTAAGCAAAGTGTCCCATGAGGAGGCAGTGGGGCAGTGAGCAGACACAGAGATCTGAGAGATGAGCTCACAAAGTTTTGTGTCTTTGGTGGGGGTAAAGAGAAAAATAAAAAACCCACAAAACTCAAACTCCTTCATTGTGCATTTTGCTAACATGGAAGTGTTGGTAATCTCCAGGCTCCCAATTTCACACTTCATATCAACTGTAAGAAACAAATCGAATAGTAATAAAATGTAAATATAGGATGTAAATATTTAAAGAAAACTGTCTCATAAATATGTGAGACAGATCATGAAATCTGTAAGCTCCACCTTCCAACAACCCTTTTGTCCATCAGTCTCTCTGCACCTGGCATGTCTTTTTCTTTTTTTGACAGAGCCTTGCTTTGTTGCCCAGGCTGGGGCGCAGTGGTGCAGTCTCAGCTTGCTGTAACCTCTGCCTCCTGGGTTCAAGCGATTCTCCTGCTTCAGCCTCCTGAGTAGCTGGGATTACAGGTGCGCACCACCATACCTGGATAATTTTTGTATTTTTAGTAAAAGCAGGGTTTCATCATGTTGGTCAGGCTGGCCTCAAACTCCTGACTTCGTGATCCACCTGCCTCGGCCTCCCAAAGTGCTGGGATTACAGATGTGAGCCACCGCTCCCAGCCAACCTGGCATATCTTTCAAAGGAAAATAAGTACTTAGCTGTTTGAAGTGCCTAAAAGATGATAATCTGGGGGTCTTGAGGTGGAAGGTATTAGAAAAATTTTTCAAACATTTGAAGTCCTGAAGGAAAAGACTAGGGCTCTCAAGACTTTTATAAGAAAGATTCAGATCTGGGGGGAGGGCGTTATATAATAGAACAGCTGGAACTAAAGAGATCCTTCTGCATGCTAGACATGTGCTCAGATCTTTACAAACACAATTCACTTAAATCTCCACTTAATAGCAAAGGCAATTATTGTCCTGGCCTCATAGATGAGGACAATGAGGCATAGAAGATACAGTTACAAGGTCACATGGCTAGAAGGTAACAGAATCAGGACTGTGGTTGAGGAAGAGGCCAAGCTAGATGTGGGAGGAAACACATTCTGAGTAGGTAGAGGAAGGCCATTTCTTACTGGCAACCAATGTCTAAGGTCCTTAGGAATTTTCTGAATGAAAATCATGATGTTCCTCCAGGCCTCACCTGCCCTATTTAGTGAAGTTGCTTTCATTGCAGTAGCATAAGCTCAGTGATGATTTGCCTGATCCACTGACAAGTTGTTCATGCCTAATTCTCAAAAGCACTAAACCTGGGGAGGCAGAAGAGGGGTCCCACGAGTTGGGCATTTAGAACACCTTCAAGTTTCTCCACATTTTCCCAAAGCCAGAGCTCTGAGGCCTTTCCTCATTACAGAAGGTAATAACTGAACCTTGAGAGTGTATCCTTCCAAACGGAAGAAGTTAGTTGTCTGCTTAGAAGTCAACTTTGACACTTCCCTCTTCCTCAACCCCGACATCCAATTCATCAGCAATCTCCAGAATTCTACCTCTAAAATGCATTTGAAACAGTCCAATTTTCTCCATATCAACCCTAATCTAACAAGTATCATCTCTGGCTTAAATTATTGTAGCATGCTAACTGCATCCATTTTCACCCACCACTAGTTCATTCCCATAATGCTTTAAACCAAATGTAAATTCTGCAATGGCGGGTCATTGCAATTAAGAAAAACTCCAATTAACTTACAGTGAGCTACAAGGTGCTGCAAAATTTGACCTCTGCCCACCTTCCAAACTTCCCCTCATGCCAGTTTCACCCTTGCTCACCATATTTCAACCTTCAAAAGTATTTCTCATTCCTAACTTTCCCTTCAGAGCTCATCCATCCACATGAAACTCTCTTTCTCAGCTCTTACATGATTGGCACAATTCAAATGTCATTTCTCAGTTTTAATGTCACTCCTCAGTGAGTCACTCGCATTTTCCCTACCCTCAGTCCTTCTTCATCCTTTCTTTCCTTGCTTCCTAGTACTTGTGAAAATTTGCTGCTATTTTAGTGGTTTATTTTTTGTTCTTTGGCTGTCCCACACATTTGACTCTAAGCTCCACAAAAGCAAAAGCTAATGTCTGTTTTTTCTCTGTGGAATGCATGTGTTTACTGTACTCTCTGGCTCATGTTCTCTACTCCCAGTGCTGTAATAAGACATTTTGATTCCCTAAGCACTGTAAAAATTATGAAAAGTATGGTGCTTCCCATAAATAACTAAAAATAAAAACTACAGTTACAATAAAACTTATACTGAAATCAAACTGGCTTTTATTTGTAGAATTTCTGGATTGTAAAATTCTGGGAAAGGTCATTGAAACAGAAGTTTTCTCATTTCTTTGGTGTCCCTGATTTTTTGGTAACCTAGGCCCACATGTTATCTGCCACAGTAATACACAACTGTCCAGGACCTGAAAGGGAAAAACTGCTTCTCATTTTAGCTTCAGAGCAAAGGTTTGTATTATCATGCAAATCTTACTTAATAAATCTGCAATGGAGCAGTAGTTACTGTGAACATGATAACTCTTTTTCTACTGTTAGAAGAATTAATCCTTTGGCCTGGTTTCATTCATTCTTATCTCACACAGCTTGTCAACTCCATAGCTATTGACAAGTCCTAATCCCCTAAATAATTTTTTTTTTTCTGAGCTAGCTGAGATTTTATTTTGGAACAAAAAAAAAAGCAATTGAATTGTTTTGCAGCTGGAGGCATGGGCAAGGGGGGTCCCCAGGCAGTAAACTCCCCACGGGTGGGCTGAGGGCTAGGGTTGAGCCTTGGGTGGGTCTCCTGTTCCCTGTGCTCCCCTGCACAGGGGCCTCCCTCCCGGGCTCTGGGGCAGCCTCAAGAGGGGCAGGCTGGGAGGGGCTGTTGCAGCTGTTCACTTGGGCAGGAAGTCAGAGGACTCGGACACCAGCCTCCCATCGCGGGTCTCAATCTTCTTCACAACCACGGCCTTGGTGGAGCTGGTGCGGCTGAAGGAGCTGGAGCCTGTGCCAGAGCCAAAGCTGGAGCCCAGGCCGTAGCTGAGGCCGGGGCTTGTGAGGCCCCCATAGGTAGAGCTTAGACTACCTGCACAGCCTCTGGTGGTCTTCGAATGGATACTCATGTTCTGCATCCCGGACTCCAGCCGGCTCTCCTCGCCCTCCTGTAGCTTGCGGTAGGTGACGATCTCGATGTCCAGGGCCAGTTTGACGTTCATCAGCTCCTGGTACTCATGCAACTGCCATGCCATGTCCTGCTTGGCCCGCTGCAGGGCGGTCTCCAGCTCCTGCTGCTTGGCATGAGCATCCTTGAGTGCCAGCTCCCCGAGATGCTCAGCTTCAGCAATGGCGGTCTCCAGGGAAGCCCTCTGGCCTTTGAGGCCCTCGATCTCAGCCTGGAGCCTGCTGATGTTCTGGTTCATCTCGGAGATCTCAGTCTTCGTACGCCGCAGGTCATTCCAGCCAGTGTCCGCAGCTCCTCATACTTGATCTGGTACACGCTCTCCGCCTCAGCCCGGCTGCTGTTGGCGATCTCCTCGTACTGCACCTTGACCTCAGCGATGATGCTGTCCATGTCCAGGGAGCGGCTGTTGTCCATGGACAGCAACACAGACCTGTCGGAGATCTGGGACTGCAGCTCCCAGATCTCCTCTTCATATAGCTGCCTGAGGAAGTTGATCTCGTCAGTCAGTCCTTCCAGGCGAGACTTCAGCTCTACCTTGTTCATGTAAGCTTCAGCCACATCCTTCTTGATAAGGACAAATTCATTCTCCATGTCTGTATGCTTGCTGATCTCATCCTCATACTTGTTCCTGAAGTCCTCCACTAGCCCCTGCATGTTGCCAAGCTCCGCCTCCACCTTCAGCTTCTCCTGGCCCAGAGTCTCCAGCTGCCGCCTCAGTTTGTTGATGTGGCTCTCAAACATGTTGTCCATGTTGCTCCTAGCCATTTTCTGCTGCGGCAGGAGGTTCCACTTGGTCTCCAGCATCTTGTTCTGTTGCTCCAGGAACCGCACCTTGTCGACAAAGGAAGCAAACTTGTTGATGGTCTTGATCTGCTCCTTCTCCTGGGTACGCACCGCCTGGATGTTGGGGTCCACTTCCAGCTGAAGGGGGTTCAGCAGGCTCTGGTTGACGGTGACGGCGGTGATTCCTCCCATGCCCATGCTGCTGGCCCCAGCATAGGCTGCGCCCAGGCCACCCCGGAAGCCACTGCTGCTCACTCAGGAGAAGCTCGAGGAGCTCAAGCGGGCACCGGGCCCACTCGTGAAGGAGCGGCTGCTGAAGGCCCCGGGGCCAGAGGTGGACACCTTGTAGGACTTCTGGGTCACCCTGATAGACATGGTGGAGGTAGGAGTGGAGGCAGGCGGACTGAACCAGGGAGAGATTCCAGAAGGAGCGAAGAAGCTGCTTCGTCCCCTAAGTAAATTAACAGAAGAAAAATAGAGGAAAGAAGTTGTGTGTTTATGCGTGTTGGGAGATGGAGAAGGCAGATTATTTTGACAAACACATAGGTGGCACATAATGGGTACCATGTTCTGTGCTAGAAATTAGGATTAAACAACATTTGAGCAGCATGCCATGTTCTTTAGCATATCAGGACCTACATGCATATTCCAAACCACCTGCTTCCACTTCACCCCACAATCTTTCCAGTAATATCTTCCCTGGAATTTCAAACTACATTGTACTTTTCTTTTATCTGCTGCCAGAGCTCCCCCATTTTCTCTATTGTAGTGCTCAACATAGTTTATTTTAAGTAATTATGTAATCTTTCTTTCCTCTTAGATCATAAGCTCCATGGGGGGAGTTCTCATGTTTTCTGACTCACAGCTACATCTCTGATACTTAGTAACAGCACACAATAGCAAGTAGCAATAAACATTTCTTAGATTAAGTAACAATAAGTGAATGAATGAACTTTAACCTTGACCTCAAAGGACTTGCACTAAAATAAGAGAGAAAGACAAGGAAAAGAATATTTTCCATTCACCATCATAAGTGTAGTTAAGATGCATCATGGTGCAATGGAAACCCTAGCTTCAATGCTAATCCTGGTATCAGTAAAGTTGCACTGAAGGAGGTAATGGATAAGTTTTAAAGGTTGAAGAATTGAGGCAACAAAGGAAACTCAAGTGGTAATAGACTGAGCAAACACAGAAGTGTCTACCTGCTATGCAGGAAGTCATCTGTCAGATCATTCGCCATAAGAGTGTAGAGTTCATAGGAGAGTTCTTCTAATATATTTGTGTACTGAAACTATTGATAAAGGACATACAATGAGGTCAGAATGAGATCCTTTTTCTTAGCAAACTCAAGAAGATCCTTACTGCTTACATTTAATGTTTTCTGTAAAAATATAATATATTAATAATCTCTTAAAAAGGAGGCAGAAGATAAACAACAGTCACTTATGAATGACTTGGTTTTTTCCTTCTTTTTGGATAAATCAGGCTTTTGACTAAGTGTGAGATAAGATCTTCAGAATTCCTCATTATCTGTTGACACCTGGCCTGCAGCCATAACAGCAAGCTTTTAGAATAACCCCAAGTGATCTGAGTGATTTGGAAACATCCAGAAAAATGTGTTAGGCATAACCATATTAACAACATTGTGTTTATAAGAATATTGATATTTATCATTTATTACATGCCAAGTACTCCTTAACATTTTGCACACACAAACTTCAAAAACAACTCAATAGGACCACAGACTTTCAACAACCCGGGGAGTGATCTTGGAAGCAGATCCCTGAACTCAGTCAAGACTTCATAAGAGACTGCAACCACAGCCAACTGTTTAACTACAATCTCATGAGAGACTTTGAGCCAGCAGCTGTGAGCTAAGCCACTCCCAGATTTCTGCCCCACAAATGCTATGAGATACTAAATGGTATTTCACAGTGCAAACAAATCACACAGCACAATAACTAAGTGGGGTAGATACTGCTATCATGTCATACAGATAAAGAAACTGAGCCATAAAGAAATAAAACAACTTGTCCAAGGTCACTCAGAAGAGAAATGGTAAAGCCTGGACTCAATCAGCAAGTCTGTCTCCAGAGCCCACACTTTGCAGCTTCCTCCCATGATGCTGTGTTATCTCCTGAAATTTTAATACCATTTTTGGAGCCAAGACCCATACCCTGTGCTTTTTCAGACATCTCACAGAATTCAGAAGTCAAAGTTGGAAAAGTCCCAGGAAAGGCAGACAGTTAGGTCACAATTAATACAATTCTTAGAAGAAAATCAGTGTTTCCCAAAAAACACCATGCCTACACACTGAGGATATGTTAGATGACTTCAAACATGACGTCAAACATGTTAGATGACTTCATACATGAGCAAACATTTTTACTTTAATAACTATGTATTTTTAAAATCTGTGTCAGATAAACATGTTAATACACATGTGTGCTAAATAAGGTAACTAGTATAATTATCTCAGAATTTAATTGTGAGAAAAACAACAGTATAAATCTGAACAAATTATACTATTATAAATTACAGAACCATGATTCAATGCAGAAAGTTGTTCCTTTATTGATTTCCTGGTTTATTCTTCAACAAATATATATTGGGCACCTAACATCCCCAGACACTAGTCACACACAAAGAAATAAAAATCGCTGCCCTCTCATAGTTTACATTCTAACAGGAAGAAACGAATAAAGAAATTTAATAGCACACAAAATAATATAGTTTATTACTAATATATAATATGGTAGTAATACAGTATATTACCAATATATAATATAGTAGTAATGCTATACATCATATCATAGTATAGCATACCACATTCAACTATTTTGTATTATATGATAACACTATTATATTATCATATAGTATATTATTAATATTAATTATATATATAACATATAGAAAAATAGAGCATGGTAAGAGGGGATGGTAAAAGAGAGGTGTGAAT
Source organism: Ateles fusciceps (assembly GCA_036589455.1). NCBI lineage: Eukaryota > Metazoa > Chordata > Mammalia > Primates > Atelidae > Ateles > Ateles fusciceps. The sequence continues at coordinate 10,439,154 of JAZHEH010001005.1, read as the reverse complement.
TTTTTTTTCTTTTTAAATTATTATAAATAAAGTTGAAGTCTTTGTTTTACTAAAAAAAATTAAGAATTTGTTTTCATTTACTTCCTATGGGTCCATTATCTCTCTCTTATTATTATTATTTTTTTGAGACAGAGTTTTGGTCTTGTTGCCCAGGCTGGAGGGCAAATGGCATGACCTTGGCTCACTGCAACCTCCACCTTCCCGTTTCAGGTGATGCTCCTGCCTCATCCTCCCAAGTAGCTGGGATTACAGGAGCCCACCACCACACCCAGCTAATTTTTGTATTTTTAGTAGAGCCAGGTTTTCACCATGTTGGCCAGGCTGGTCTTGAACTTCTGACCTTGTAATCTGCCTGCTTCAGCCTCCCAAAGTGCTGGGATTACAGGTGTGAGCCACTGGGCCTGGACCATCATCTTTACCATGTCAATTTTCATTTATGTTTTGCTGAAGTCAGAGACAAATTTCACTTAGAATAAATAACATGAAATAAATCATAAGTAATTGCAATAAATAAGGGAAAACGATTATTATATAATGATAACAGTGCTACCTGGATGTGACCAAAAAGAAATGAGAAAGTCATATTTGAATGGTTAGATTGGAGACTTCTTCAAATAGGAAATACCAAACTTTTCTCTCCACTGATTGACTCTTGGCCAATTGTTTTATGTGGATGGGAGGAGAGGAGAAAACTAGAATCACTCACCCTTAGCCAGTCAGCTCCTAGAGCAAAGGATGAAATGCTGTCTTGAGGACAGTGTGGAGGGTTCTGTCATCTAGTGTGTCACAGCTTCTACAGCCTGTAGCTTCCTGCCCTGCTTACTTACAAGACCATCTCTGCGGAGATGATAAAAATATAGGAATGCAAAAAGAAGCGAGGTGATCGCAACCTATTCCTTTACGCTACATATCACACATATGTCATGTTGACTTGGAAGTGTGTGCAGGCTGTGTGGCTGCCGAGGCTTTGACCAAAGGCAGGGAACACTAGCTGCACAAAGCAGGATGCAGGCTTTCCCACCAAGTGGACGGGAAGCCAGGGTCAAGTGCTGGGGAAGAGCTGCAACTCTTTTTCCCATCACCTAGGTATACTCAAGCCAGTTTTATTAGAATAAGCCCCTGACATACATCAAGAGTGAGACCACGCAGGAAAACGTCCGTCTTCTCATGGTTTAATATTAGTTACTTACAAACGAGTAACAAGTAACTGTAGCTACATTTATCTGCTAAACACTGTACATTTTACACTTATCATCTAGTTTAATTTTTTAAATGACTCATGAGATTCTATGATTATTTCTTTTTACAGATGAAGAATTATAGATTTGAGGAAGTTAAGAAATATGTTCCAGATTATACCTATAGTAAATACTGGCACTAGGAATGGAGCCAAGATCGTCTGACTCTGAAACTTGTGTTAATGCCATTTGAACCTGTAAATAACTCTGTGGATTAAGAACAAAGATTATTTCCATTTTATGGAGGAGTGACAGAAAAGTGTAGTGGTCAGAAGAGCAAATGTGAGTGTTGTAAGAGTCCATTTTAATTCTGGCTCTGTCGTTTATCAGTTGTGAATTTGGGAAATGTATCTAACTTCTCTGAGATTTACAATGTCCTCAGATATCAAAATGTGTAGAACATTCAATCTCTTAAGGCCTCTCTGTCTTTGCCATCATCACCATGGCTATCATGTATTTTGTGTTTACTCACTTAATTTTTTCTCCTACCTGAAATTGCCACATTATTCCCCCTTAAACCCTTAGATTAAGAGGTGGCTACTACTATGCCACAATGGTAATATTTATTGTACACTGTATGCTTACTACATGCCAAGTGTTTCTAGTGCATTATCTCATCCAACCTTTACAACGCCTGCATGAGATAAATACTAGTGTCATCTATAATGCATAGTTAGAGACAGAACTCGCCTAGAACTCGACCCTACTGATTTCACTTCCCTTTCATACCCACTACCCTGACTGCCAACTGACTTCGGAACTCCAAAAGGGCATCCAAGAAAATGGCAGGAATTGTCTGCAGGAAATGGAACGCTCCAGGAGTCTGACGCTAAAAAAGATTGGGAACTGTCCACCAACTGGTGCTACCGAGAATAGTGGTTGCTGTTGAAAGGAATTTCAGTCTCCTCTATCCCAACTTACTTTTGCTCAGGGAAGTGTCAAATACCTCCAGGTCCTCTTCAGAAGGGCAGCTGGAAAAACAGTATAACCAAGTAACTCACCTGAGAACAAGCCGGGAGTAGTGCAAAGGAATCAGCCAGACTCTTAATTTATTACAAAGTCCAGCCACTCCGTTTGCTTTCTAACAACCTTGTTGCCTGGTATTGAGTAAAAGATGCTATAAAGGACCAACACGTTTGGAAGTAATAATAATCTGCTGTTACGCGACATAATTTTCTCCACATTTGTTATCATTTATCTGATGGTAAATTTCTTGCATTTTATTGGAAAACCACAGAAAATGAAAAAAACAGCTAAGCTGTTTCGTATGTTTGACCTTGATTTCAATTAAATTTTATTCTCGTCCCCTGCCTATCCACCTTGCCCCATTTTTTAAAAGACCTGGAGTCCAGGGTAGGAGAGATCAAGAGCATCCCAGAGGGCAGCAGCACAAATTCGCTCCGCTCCAGACCCTGCAGATTGCTTCGCCCATCTCCCCCTCCCCCTTAGCTTGGTCGCTTATCATTGGTCATTGCCATGGCAACCAGCAGCTGCCGGCCCAGCAGCCTCTACCGCAGCAGGGGTGGGGCACTGGGGGAGGGGGAGAGAGAGGAGGAGCCAGAAGAGGTGTCTGCTGCAAGTTCCTGGCTGCTTCCGAGCTCACCCCATCCTCCGAGAGGGAGGAGGCCCAACTGGTGATGCTGCTGCTGCTGCTGCTGCTGCCGCCGCCTCCTCTATTGCTGATACTCTAGTGGAGCTGGAAGGGTGGTTCCTATTCGCACCATCGCCAACCAGAGACAGAGGGAAAAAAGCGACAGCCGCTGCTGATGTTGGGTTCGGAGGCTGCATCCGACTCGGTCACAAGGAAAATGGATTCAGTTTGCATCTCTCCCTCCTTTAAACAGCTTCTCCGGGTCTCAGCATGGTAAGTAGGAAACAGTAGGGCTCGCTTCTTGGTTTAGTGTGTTATTATTTGACCTGTGTATACATTTCTGGCCTGAACTTGAACAATGACTCCCGTGCCTCAGACTAGGAGCGGGAGATGTGGAGACAGAGATGAGGATGGAGGGAGAGGAAGGCTGCCAGGAAGACAGAAGTGAGAAGGCAACCGCTTGTGTTAAAAAAAAAAAAAAAAAAAAATGATGTTCTGATTTTATCTCTAACTGGCTCAGAATGCAGAATGAGCCGCTTAGTGCCTTTTTTCCTAAGCTTAGCAACAGCATCAGGGGTTGGAAAAGAGCTAACAACAAGAAGAGGGTGTTATTGAAAGGAATCATTTCATTTGTAGCTCTCACATACAGGGTTGGGCCTTCTTCAGAAATACATTTGGTGTCTCATAAGCTTCACAGACTCATGATAAGGTGGTTTTGCTTATTTCATTGATTGTTTAGAAAAAGTGGCCCCAGAATTCGACATTCTGTTTTATATTCTAATGTACTCCTGTTGAGAAATCATTTGCCAGAACCGGTTTCATTTTATACATAGATTTGATTGTGAACTTATACATGTATATCTTATGGATATACATATCATATGTACATGTTATTTAGCATTTATATTGCATTTATGGAGGATATTTATATGTAGAGTGTGCTTTGCAATCATTTTTATGGGTTAGATATGTCCTTGCATGCCTGGAAGTAACTGCATGTTTTTGAAACTATGCTTCTGGTTTGTATTATTATTCATTGGCTTCATTCGGATTAATGTGAAATTTACTCTTGTTATTGTCTCTTAATTTTATTGTGACCAATTGGAACGGATGCCTATCATTTGATCTGTATCATAGAACTAGATGCAAATTCATAGCCTGCCTCTTTATTTTTAATTGGGTTTGTGGGGGGTGATATTGAGGACTCCAAATTTACAATGATGGGAAAGGGAGGCGGCTTGTGGTATTATTTTGTTTCTAGCATCTTGCCAAATGAATGTTTGAGCAAATCAGTTTTCTGGAAATGTCACCCCAACCTTTTCATGTTTGTGCCTTGTGTCCCAGGAAGCACAGCTAAGCTGGAAGGTGAAATGCATTCATTTTATTTAATAGTGCCCCTATCTGCTGTTCATTCCTTCAGTATCCAGGCACCATTTTACAGTTCTCTCAAGTGTTGTATTATGGGTCTTCTTCTGCAAATGATTAAGTAGGAAAGTAGGATTGTTTTGAAAATCTAGGTATTCCCAAATACCCTACCCCAGCCATTTCTAAATTAGTCTGCTAATACAATGAAATGAAACCAGAGAGTGAGCAAAGCTGAGCAGGAGAATGTGTGGCTTGTAGCTGAAATGGGGGGGCTATTGTAGTTTACAAATGCTTACTGGGATCTGCTTGACTTTTTATTATGTCAAGGCTTTAAGGCAGCTCGGGAGACTAATGATGCCAGAGATGAGGAGGTTCCATTCCCACCCAGGATAATGGATTTCATTGAATTAAAGCTAGAAAAATTTTTGTAGGTAAAATGTATTAGTAATATTACATTCACCACATGGGCTATTATAGTTTTATCCATTAATCTCTTCTCTGACAATATCATTGTTAGTACAGACATTTTTTACAATGTAAAATAACAATTATTTGGGGCTTTAGCCTTGCATATGATTCTACATACACCCCCACCCACATTTATAATTCTCATATGTATTTGAATCAGGTTTAAAGTTTAATTTCTCTGAGAATAATTGTTCTATTTGGTTTATACTTGAGAAGGGGCCTTAGTGACTTAATTGTGCATGTGCTCATAGCATGCCATATATTATAGATCCACAGCTTTGTGAACTCCTGCTACCATGCACCTAATTGTAACAACTATATGAAGCAGGGCAAGGAAAGAGGTACTGGGCTTGTATGTTACAACAAAATTGTATAACACATTGCATCCTGAATCTTTCAGTGATAATTCGTGACTTTCAAAAATTAAAATGTTAGATATGTCTATAGTACACTTAAAAAATTAAGATTTGTACTAGTTGACCCCCACTTCATGCAATGAAAGCAGATATCCCAGGGCTTTGTTTTTGTTTCTTTTTTGCTGAGTTTTTGTTTGGATGTGATTTTATAGGCAAAGTTGGTACAGTTCAAACAGAGGCAAATCCCTTAGGCCATGTGCTTAAAACTCCTTGTAGATAGTCTGTTTCTGCCAAGTGTCAGCTATTACCCTGATAGAAATACAGGTCTAGCTTTTGACCCCACAATTTAAGATGATTATATGGCCTTTGCTAAGGGGCCACAGAAAAGTGAAGTATGTTTTAAGCACTAAAAGTTGAACTCTCTGAGGAAAGATTTTTTTAAAACTAGGATTATTTCATTTGGAGAAGAGAAAACTGAAATATGATAATCATTTGTTTCAGATAAGCTGAACATGGGGCATAAGCATAGGGCATTGTTTATTGCTATTTTTGGAACCCCAAATATGGTCAATGGGCTTCAACTTTATGAGGAATTATGAAGATTAGAAATATAAAATTGTAGAAGTTCCTTATTGTAAGTGTGAGTAGTCAACTGGCTAATCAGGTAAAGCAGTACATTCTTTTCTCATCAAAACCTCCATAAGTATGACCTAGATATGCATTTGTCTAGGATGGACTAGATTTCCTTCTCAAGAACTGCTCTTGCTTTTTTCTAGAGTAAGTCATTTATTTAAGAGAGTATGTTCATTGTTTAAGATCAGACACTTCTAGATTATAACAGTAAGACTCCATTTTGTAGTTGGCTTCTAAATTACAGGATCTAGGTATTTGTAAAGAAATTAACTGATTGTCTTCCCAGAGAAATTTACATGTAATTCTGCCAGAATGCAGGAAACTGAACATTTACCTGTTCATAGAGGACTTTCTCAGCAACTTTTTGGAGTGTGATGTCAAATATCTATATTAAAATTATTTTCTGTTGTATGGTTAATTTTGCAAAATGTAATGTGTTATTTAAGGGGGTCTTGACACAAAATAATTCAAGAGCCACCAAGTTGATTTTTTTAAAAAAACAATTTTTTTGAAAGATATGTACAAATTAATGCTTAAATGTGCTGTTTAACAAACTAATCTTCCACTCAAACACTATCTTAAAAATGTCATTCATGTTGGAATATTGAAGTTAAATATTTTGATTGGTATGTAAGCCTTAGTAAAACTTGTTTTAATTAAGACACACATTAATTATTTTCTCACTTCGTAATAGGATATTTCTTATTTCAAGTGACTTCAGAACATATTTTTATTTTATCTACCTTCTGCAAGTTGGCTTCAGAATGACTTAGACAATATTTGGAGAATAAAACAGTTTTCTACATTTATTTTTGGTGCATCAAAAGTTAATGCTTTGTTTCTCATGGTTGGAGCCTTATTGTGGAAGTTTTAACATAAATAACGCAATAATGGGCTTTTACTGCAATAAAAAGTTAGGTTTATACTTGGTTGTTACTCTTTGAAGTCTGTTACAATTCCCTCTGTTTGCACATTCCACTATTATTCTATCAAGGGAAAATGTGCTTTCAAACAGGATAAATTAATCAATTAACTAACAACTATTTGTAGAGCTTTTATATGACTAGCAGACTTTGCATATGTTAGCAACAAAGAATTTCCTTGGAGAATATATGATATACACCCATGAAATAGTTAATGATGAAAACAATATAGTTGTAATTAGTACCATCACTTCACCTTATATTAATACAATTATATATAATTCTGTCATTTTTCCATTCTTTATTTTTCATTTTATATTCTATCAATTTCAGTTTCTATTCTATCATTTTAATTCTATCATATCGGCAAAGCTAGTGTCATAACAATTATCTAAAATAAATGGGAACAGATTCAGGGAGGTTAGACTTATCCAAATTTGTGTTTGGTAAATGGTGTAACAGGATGGATCACTAATTTCATGAGTACAAACTACCATAGTAGAAAGGTAGTGAATTATCTTACCAATTTGAATTTTAATTGGTAAAATAATTTTAATTCAATTTACTAATCTGCATTGTGTGGTTCATTTTATTTGACTATTTCAGGTACCATAATTTGTTCTTCGGACATATTGAATTTGACAAAAAAAAAAGGCTCACACAAAAAAGTATTTTAGAGAAAATCTAGCCTTCTTGATATTTCAGAAAAACCTAGAAGCATTTGTTTGCGTGAAAATCAGAACTTTGTTGGACTGATATGCACTTATTTTATAGATATTGTTGTTATTTTTAATGACATAGAGGTTGGGAGATGACCATTTTTTTCTGTGCTTAGGATCAGATTTAAATTCCTGTAGGTCCTGAATCTTGAAAAAAGTTACGCCATTCCTATCATAGATGTCCTAATTATCTCTCCATCTACATATTCTTAAAAGTAAAAATGATATTGTAATAAAATAAGTGTACATCAGTTCAACGACTTTCTGATTATTTTCTCTGAACAAATGCTTCTACATTTTTCTGAAATATCAAAAACATTTATTTTTTTCAAATATTCTAATTTCTGGTGTCTCTTTTCTTCATTAATGGCCAAGCCACATACTGGTGTGACTATTCGGTAATTCAGCCCTGGCCAAATAGCAAATCATGGCATCTGAACTATATTCTACGTTTGTAAAAAGTGTCCTTTATAATTAACTAGCATGCAGTAAAAGTGAGACCTGTCACACTAAAAAAATTCTTTTTTAAATCATTATTCACTACTACAAGTAAATTTTGTGGCTTAAAGTTTTTTTTTTTATATTTGAAAATAATACATCCTTATCGTGGAAAATGATAACACAGAAATGTGTAAAAGGAAGATGAGAACCACTCGTAAGCCTACCATCAAGAAATCATTACTGTTAGCATTTCAGAGTATTTCCTTTTAGATCCTTTTGTGTAGACACATAGAAACACATGCAGACAGACATACAGTTTCATAAAGGGAACATACTCCAGGCATTGTTTTATACTGCTTTTGCTTTATGTATAGTGGCCATCTATCCATGTCAACAAATAAGTCTCTACTGAATTTTAAATTTCCTTGTACATTTTTTTTTATGATTCAAGCTGTTTTTTCCTTCATGTGGGAGTCTTCACTCTTTACTTTTAAATACTTCTCATGATACAGGTAGACCCTGCTTGATTTAAAGCAGCTGTGAGTCAAGCATTATATTCAGGAAATATGAACTCTGTTACCCTGACCTGCTACTGCATCTTACAATGGGTATTAAATTAACCTTGGTCATTCCTTGTCTGCTGGTAATGAATAAGTTCTGAATCCAAGGCAGTGAAATCCCTGTTGGAGTTACTGGGAATTTCTCCAGGTGCATGCATCAGCAACAATTAAAAACCAAAAACTAAAACACATCTCTTGCAGATTCATGTTAGTTTTCCCCAGTGTGTTGTAGTGGTATGTCCTGTAGTTTAATTTTTTAATTAATTAGTTAATTATTATTATTATTGCGATAAGGTCTTGCTCTGATGCCCAGGCTGAAGTTCTGTGGCATGATCTCGGCTCACTGCAACCTCAACCGCCCAAATTCAAGTGATTCTTGTGCCTTAGCCTCCTGAGTAGCTGGGACTACAGGCGCTCACCACCACTCCTGGCTAATTTTTTATTTTTAGTAGAGACAAGGTTTTACCGTGTTGGCCAGGCTGGTCTCAAAACTCCTTACCTCAAGTGATCTGCCTGCCTGGGCCTCCCAAAGTACTGGAATTACAGGCAGGAGCCACCATGCCCTGCCTGTCCTATAGTTTTATCCTTGGTTAAGCAACTCAACTCCTTTATGGGAAGATATCTAAATGACTTCTCTGAATAAACCAAGTGTATTAGTCCATTCTCACACTACTATAAGGACATACCCAATACTAGGCAATTTATAAAGGAAAGAGATTTAATTGACTCACACTTCCTCAGGGCTGGAGAGACCTCAGAAAAATTACAATCATGACAGAAGGGGAAGAAAACATGTCCTTCTTCACATGGTGGCAAGAGGGAGAAGAATGAGAGCTGAGTGAAGGGGGAAGCCCCTTATAATACCATCAGCTTATGAGAGAACTTGCTATCATGTGAATAGAATGGGAAAAACCATCCCCCAAGATCCAATTACCTCCCACTGGGTCCCTCCCACGACATGCCGGGATTATGGTAACTACAATTCAAGATGAGATTTGGGTGGGGACACAGCCAAACCCTATCACCAAGATGTAGTTTTGCTATTTTTTCACCATATTCATTATTTTATAATGAATTATTTCATTATTTCCTAATGAATTCATGTGTATCTTAGTTTTCAAATAAAAACACAGTCATCTGAGTCTTTCCCTTTTTTAAATGTGAATGGTTGACTCTTCTTTAAGTCTGAACTTTAAACATAGTGTCTTGGAAAGAATTCCCTAGGTATATCTCCCCTATTACTCTCTCCAACCTGTGTGTTTCTTTCATAATATGTATCAAAAGTTGTAATTACAGAGCTATTTATTTGCTTTCCTTACTTATCACTAGAATGTAAGCTCCATGAGGGCAGAAAATGAAACTGTGTTGTTCACCAATTGTAATGAATGCCTTTATACAACATGCATGCTCAATAAAGACTGTTTGACTGAGTGACAGAATGAATGAAAGAATGACAGTCCTAAGGGGCTCCTGGCCTAAGATTGTAAAGGAGACTTCAACTAATAGCTCTTTTGACTGTAAAAACAAGATGAATTGTATTCATATCCTCAGGATATTGTTATGATTTTGATAAGGCAAAATCAGATTCTTAAAGGTAACATATCACAATACTTAACAACACATCATTAAAGACTGCTCACTACATGCTATGACATAGGTAAGAAAGGCTATGAACACTTCCGTGGCTCTTTTTATTTTCTTTTGAAAACTGAATTGCAAGTCAGAAATAGTGACATCATTAACAAATACCTTTAATTCACTGTGATTAATTAAAATAAGTTAGTAATTTAATTATTATAAGCTCCAAATTACATGATATACACTCACAGCTATTGTGCTATTTTAGAAATCTGCTCTACTGAATTCATTAATCATAAACAAATCATCTCTCCATCCAAAAATTAAGTTGAATCAGAAATGCATCTCACTCCAAAGATGAATTAAGGCAGCATCCTGCTTTCATGAAAGTTTTGAAATCAAATATAAAAAGAGTGACTTGAACAAGAGGGTTAGCTTAGCAGACACAGGGACATGGCTTTGAACCACTGAGGATAGTCATTTTATGGGTGTCTAACATGCTGATACGCTATAACTTAAGTATGAGGAAAAAGCTTTTGTTGCCTTTCTTTGTTTGGAATCTAAATCAAGATCATGGCACTTACTGCAATTCTTGAATTTCTGGAGTTCGACTGCAGTTAGAATATACATGGAAAACCAAATCTGACTGATTTTAGCTGACACTATGTGGTCAGAAAACCACTCGATATGATTTTCAAGAAGGGAATTTTGCTGAGATTATCCTGACTCTAAAAAAGCCTGTGAGCATGTGCTTAGGAGAAGAGGGTGATATTTTCATCATGCCTTCTTTCCAAACTGGAAATGTTCCCCTGAAAAATGCTTATACCACAGTAAAAACCAGGTAATTGTTTTTTACCCGCATTCCTTACCTGGCTTTTTCTTATGTAGCACTTCATGTAGAGAGGTGTATTCCAAAAATAAACTGAGCTCTTACTCTGTAGTCATCACTGATCTATATTTAAGGCCCTTAATCTACTCATAGGTCAAGCATACCTAATTTGAACTTACTTTCCAAAATAAAATTGTTAGTTTTTTTAAATGCAAAAACACTCATGAAAACAACTAGACAGTATTTTAAATGAGTATCATTCTGTAAGATCTAGGCTATTGTGTCATCCTACCAATAAGCCATTAAATGAAGAGCAAAACAGTCAACAAATTTTTATATGACTATAACCAATTTGGAGAATTTATATTAAAAAATCCATGCTGAGAATTCACATGAGAATTCACAAGCTGCTAATTCTGCTAATTGACATTGGCAACATAGAAAGAGGGACTTAGATATTTTGAAGATATTATAGACCCTCAACTTGCTTTCTTATGAATTTGCTAGGTAATTCAGATTACGAAAATGGGAACTCTGGAATTACAGGGATTTCTCCATCTTCTGCTCAGCTCTAGTTTCCTAAACCCAAAGGAAGGAATTATTCTGACCACTGGCTCAGACTCTGTCTCCTATTGTCTTTTAAGGAGTAATTTAAGTTGTAATTAATTAACCATAAAATGGATTTTGTATTTTAGAGAACATATTATTTTTAGCTATATTATGAAAAACATCTGAATTTTGACTTATTTTTAAAGCACTTTATTAAATAAAATTATCTATAAAATTTAGCATATAGTGTATTTTGAGCCAGATGCTTAAAACATTTAGCAATAATGAAAAACAAGTCTCAGCTTTTTAAACACTGAAGTAACAAGGAATGCCTTCCCCCAGTCAATTTTACATAGAAGGAATGCTTTACCTGTCTTGTTCTCTTCTTAGCTAGATGGTCCACATTTTTTACCTACAGAGTGCAATGCTACACTCTGAAACAAGAGAAAGGAAAATATTAGCATACAAAAAGGGAAATCGATTGTTGCATCTGAGTGTGAACTTTGGATTTTTGCTTTCTACAGGTTTAAAAGAGTTCAGTATCCAAATGCACACTTAAACATGCCTGATTCATACTAACACTCTTACGTGGAAAGATTTGACTACATATACTACCCAATCTCTGTTAACTATGGTATGTGATTTTATATTTTTCTCCTTTCATCCTACATACAGTTTTTAAAATCAAGCCTGAATGGTTTAGCCAAGCCCCCGAAGCATAGTAGAGACAAGATTAATATTTCTAGGCAGTCACTGGTCATTTGCTTACTGAACTTTCACTAACATTTGTGTAGTTTCAAAACATTAGCTGTCTATCTTTATTTTGTATAATCGTCTCACTTTGAAACATTGATCTTTGGCTGTGTAATCAACTGTAGTCTAAGCACAATTGATCAGTTCTCAGTTCACATGGTGCCATCACTAACCACATTCTTGGGGTGCTTAAGTGCTGTTTAACTAACGAAAGGATTCTTACGACACAGAATAGCTTATGAAGCAGTAGAAAAGCATTTCATTTGAGACAGACTTTTGCCAAAGATGCACTTTCCCCTGAGTAAATCTGAAAATTTTTTCAGACTTGATGCTGACTCATCTTTACTCTTTAGAAAGTGTGGAGAGACCCATAGTTTAGAATCTTCTTTATAATTCAAGTATAACTATTTATTCCCACAGTTAATGGGTTAGCTCTGACCTTCCTAATAAGAAGGATATCTGATATGCTCTGAATATAACAAGTATGAAAGGAACAAAACAGAATGACTTCCTTTCTAAAGTTATCCAGAAAACAAGAAAAAGACTTAAATTCTTTGAGCATCTGTTACACATCTAGTATGCTGAATATTTTCATCCATGTCTGTTTTTGCAGTGCTCACAGCAGGCTGGTGAAGTAGGCATTTTTCTTCCCATTTTCCCAATAAAGATGAAGCTTTGATAGGTTAAATTTCCAACTCAAAGCCATTCAATTAGTGATTTTTTGAGCTGAGACAGAAATAAAGTCTATCTGATTATGTAGCACAGTGGTTACAAACTGGTCTTATCGTTTACATGGCATAAATTCGCACAACTCAAGGCTTTTTTGTTTTAATTCTTTTATTTACAGTAAATGGCAGGAATTACAACAAGAATAGGTTTGGATGAGAGACTGAAATTTTGATTTGGTTGTCTGTTTTTATGCCCAATGGGTATTTTGTGTAGAGAGCCTGGATCCTATTGTCCTTCCCTTTTCCTTTTTGCTATGGCTCACCAGAAATTGTGTTTGTCTATGTAAACTCATTTAGAACCTCTAATCCAGGTGGAGCAAAACTTCCATTTTTTAGAAGCCCTGTGGAGTCACTGTGCATAGTTAAATATACAGATATATGGATCACATATATATGATAAGTTAAATGTGACCTATCCCAACTGTGGAATAAAATGAAGCCCTTTAAACAGTATGCTGTAGAAAAATATTTCATGATATAGAAAAAATACATAGAGTTGTCTAAGTTAAAAAAAAGTCAAAAATCAAAAGATAGAATTCAATCCCAATTCTGTGAAAGAAAATTATGCAAACATACATACATATATTTTAAAGGGCCAAAATAGTGCAAATCAAAATATTAACAGGAATTCATTCTGGGTGGTAAGTTTATGAGAAAATTTTTCTCTGATTTCTCTGGTTTCTAAATTTACTAAAATGCCTTTTACTTCTTTAATTAACAAAATGTGGTAAATATTTTTAAGGAAAGATGTTGATATCAAAGTGTTTAAATCATCCACAAACCCACGTATTTGACTACCCAGTTTTGCTCCACCTGGGTCAGCAGCTCCACCTGGTTTTCAGAGACAAACACAGTGTTTCTGGTGAGTCCCAGACAGAAGCAAAAGGCGAGGAGGATAGGATCCAGATGCTCTACACGAAATACCCATTGAGTGTCCTTATATTTTGAAAACAAAGATCTTGTCTCAAAATAGTTCGAAACCCAATGATATAATTAATGCAATTGCCATTCTGTGTACCTAATTTCTTTAAAAACTAAAAATTTCAATTCTCACTGGGATATTCAGCGTCCTATTTTCATTAGTCTCTGGTGGTTTTAGTTCATAGTAATTATTAGAATACATGATAATAAGACAAAAATCCAAGTTTAATGCTATGTGGCTCAGTCATAATCCATTTTTATTGAAAAGCTCTAACAAGAATTATTACATGACAGGACAAAAACCCATCCAAATTCTGTGGAATTCTGAGCTTTTTCCCTTTGGGAGGTATGCACAGTTATCCTCATCATGAAGGATCTGCTCACACTTTTGCTGCCCTCTCCGTGGTTTAGGTGAAATGAAATCTTTCTCTTCTTGGGCCTAATAATCATGGTGACAGTGAGGATGAGGATGAGAATGACATCTCGTCCTTTGAGGGTGGGGTCCAGAGGGGCACAACTCCAGGGAGGACTGTGTGAGTGGCACCTCCCTGAGTTGTATAAAGGAAGAGTACTGAATGAGCACCTGCTGTGTACCAGGCAAAGTTCTGATCACTTGACAAGCATAATATCTTTGGGACAGGAACTATTGTACTCCCCTTTTAACCTCTGTATTTGAGGAAACTAAGACAGAGAAATGTTAAGGAACATGCCCAAATTCAACCAGTAAATAAATGGTTTGCTGAATGGCTTCTTCATGCTTGTTTTCATACTAAGTGCATGGGATAAAAATCCTATTCTCAAAAGGCTTACGTAGGAAGACAAGTCTGTAAACAAAAAAGTTAACAATAAAACATTACAAACATTATGACAGTATGGCTCTCCCATTCAGCTACTAAAGGACAGGGCCTCACACAAAATTTTAACACTTTAACTTTTGCCATAAAGATGTAAAGTCTTATTTGAAGGAAATCATGTTTGTTCTTTATTGAGGAAGTAAAAGCAGAGTGTGAATTATTTTATAGTTCTGACTTCCTGATGCACTATTGCACATTGTACTGCTATCCATTAGAGAGTATATTTTAATACTGTCTGACCAAACCTATCTCGATGAATATTAAAATAACTCACATAACTTATATTTATGTAAATTACTAACCAAAGAGCATCTGTTTTTTAAAACGATGTCACCTAATAAACTTGTTCAATTAGGAATTAGAGACATATTTGAATATTTTGAATTAAAAGAAAACTGTAAAATATATTTTAAGCTGAATGCAAACAGGTATGCGTTAAATTTGTGGACTTGATTGTAATACAACGAAGAATTAAGTTTAAAAATAATTCTAACACCTACGATGGGTTCTTCTAAGTTAGGTGTATGTGTGGAGGAGTAAGTAGTGAGTAGGACACCTACAAAGATGAATAAAAAATCCTAAAAGCACAGTAAGCAGTAAGCCTTTAGGCACTAAAATTTTGCTGAGAGACCCAGAAGCCTTTATCAGAACATAAGAACATTTACAAATTGAGTATCAAATATGTAAAAATCTGTAAAAGAAAACTTAAGAATATCAGTCAAGGCACATGAAGAAAAACATTAATTCCAGATCACTGAATTTACAAACCTGAAAGAGAGAGAGAATGTGTGTGTGTATGTAGAGGTTTTGTAACGTATCATGCCTTAAAAAATAATGTTAGTTACAGTGAATCAAGCCATGAATGGCCATGATTCAGGGAATAATGTAATAAAATGTATTTTTAAAATAAAGCAAACCAAATAACACAAAAGATCACTTTGCAGACTGAATGGTTTGCTGTGCTCAATTTCAGCATGCTTTAAACTTCATCACTTGGGATCTATTAGAAAACAGAGTCTACAACTGAAGACTGAAGTAAGAAATGACTATTAATTCTAAAGGGAAAATTACGAATGTCTTTTTAAAGATTTTTTTCTAATTTGAACCCTTTCTTGCATGTGAATCTAACGAGGGCATATGCATGATAAATATTGGAAAACACATTAGATACATTGATTTCAGTTACAGTCAAGGGATTCTTTCATTATTGTTTTTTCTGTATGTAATACAGAAAAATCATCCCAGAAAGTGAGAAAAATATAAACCCAGAGGGAAAAAGGTCGCTGAGTACTTAATGAGAGTATTGATTCTGATTTGCTTGCCTTCACTTTGGATTTTTCTTCTTTGAGCTATGATTATCAGTACTCCAACCTTGGTATTAAATAATCTGGAAACTCTTTCCTGGTGTGTAGTCAAATGCCACTGAGCCAGAAACCTGTAAAACTATTGCAAATCTTTTAAACTCTTTATTTTTCTTTAAATAAAAGGGAAGTCATGGGATAGGTTATCTACGAGGACTCTTCTAACTGTAAGCCAATGTGTTTATGACTCTGACTGTCCATCACATTTTCTGTCAGTCCTTTGTCATAGTAAATGCTTACCAAGGTAATAAGACATTTCAGCTTTTTGCCATTTTTCTGTTTCACTGTGTGCGTGTCCACGCGCCTGTGCGTGTGTGCAATGCTGCCATTCAGTTTAGCAAACAGGTCATTAAATTCAAGATATACATCAAAAGGTGCATATAATGTGGTATGCTGCTAGGCTAATTATTCAGTCCAATGCATAAAGAAAGTGACTACTTTTTTCTACTACAGCCCAGACACTGCATCCTTAAGGCCAGTATGCAAGCACAAGGTGAGTGATTGATTGGCAGATCTCATTGAGAGGTTTCTGGTTTATTTAAGGGCTTATATCAGGTTATATTACTGCCACTTTCCACTCAGCATTATGAATCTGTGGCAAGTGGACCCCCAAGGCAGGAGCATTCTCTGCTCTGCAAAATATTTGCACTTGCACATGCAGGAAGCCACTGACTAGCTTCCCTTTTTAGAGGACATGTTGGAAGCCAGCTTACCCATATGTGTGATATTTTGATCAAAGTATGAATATAGCTCTCCTTAGAAGGAAAAAATCAAGGGAAAAAATAAAAGATCATCTTTTTCCTTCTCTCCCATCTCTCAGGGCATGTGCTGCTGTTGTATACGGCGTCAGAAGAATATCTCATAATCAGAAAAACCTTTGACTTGACAAGTGTTGTTTTCCCATAGTTGTTATCTTGGTACCAAGTTCACTTATCCCAGCTCTGATTTGTTTAGAGTAAATCAATGTGACACAGTGGAAAGGCACAAATTTGGGAATCGGAAATCAGAGTTTAGTCTTTGTTCAGCTACCAGCTCATTGTATGACATGAGCAGGCATCCTGTCCATTCTTGATTTTTGTTTTGTTAATTGTTAAAAGAGACAGATAAAAGACATCACTTATGGTTTTCCTTTTTTCGAAAGGAAAACAAGTAAAACAAAATTCTACAGAAAGATCTCTTAATTCCTTTGCTTTCAACTATGTAAGCATGTTTCCAAGCTGATTGAAGAAATCCTCTTCTGAATCCAAAGTCTTTTTATTTGCCAATGGTAGTGATTAAAATTATTTATGGACTTCACTTATTCTCCCATTAGCCTACAGTGTCCCCTTGAGGGAAGTGAGGCAGAGAGGGAGAAGGAGAAAAGATGGGGGGAAACACAACCCTAAGGAGTAGATCATAACCCAAGGTTGGGTGAGGGAAGAGCAGATGGCTGAAACGTGCATATTAATTTGACCTCTAAGTCTTTAATATCTAGCTACAAAGCAAAAAACTGCATAAAATTGCTTTGACTGGTTGGAATATAATGAAGATGTAGTGAGAGCATCACAGGACGAACATGTTATAAATGCTTAAAAAAATTATCACAAATTTAAAAATTGCAATGAATTACAAAGATGTTTAGAATATACTGAATGAAAATGTAGATTTGTAAACACTATGTCTACTAAAATTTGTTTGTATGTATATAGAAAAAAAAAGACCTGAAGGAAATGTAAAAATATTAAAAGTGTTCAGGTGGTAGAATTACAGGTGAATTTTATTTTTATTTTTAAATTTTTATTGACCTGCATTTCCCAAATTTTTTTCCAGTGAACATATGCTATTTGGTTAATACGAAAAGGAACAAACCAAAAAGAACTTTAAGAAGTTGTCTTTACCTGAACATTTTAGAAAGTCCCTGATGGTTATTAGGTAGGGGAAGGCAAGCCTTATATTTTTCCACCTTTAAAGTGAGTGATTCCTTTGTTTCCTTGGCCTTTTTTATTTTAATGTGAGTGACTTAAAATTCACCATGAAGATATGCAGGAAAGGAAAGCCCTAGGATTTAGACAAGCCAAGTGAAGATCAGCAGTGCTGTCCTGCTGTTATTAAAACTGTAATGATAATGAAGGGAAAGCCATTGTGTCACATCAAGTGGACCAAAATAATTACATCATCACCATCAGTAGGAAAAACAGAGCTTTCTTCATGTCCTATCTACTCATCATTATGCAAATTAATACTGGGGTCATTTCTTTTTTGGAAAATGTGAGCAATTGGTTTATATTCACAGATCTTTTTCTTATTTTCAAAATGAATTGTGATAAACCATGATTTTCCTCTATTAGTATTTATTCAGTATATACTCATACTGTAATCCTTCTTGGTCATTCCAGCTTTCTTTTTTTTTAACGCATCTATTATGAGCATGAATTGCTCTTTTTTTTTTGACACAGTCTCGCTCTGTTGCCAGGCTGTAGTGCAGTGGCATGATCTTGGCTCACTGTAACCTCTGTCTCCTGAGTTCAAGCAATTCTTCTGCCTCAGCCTCCTGAGTAGCTGGGACTACAGGCGCGCACCGCCATGCCCTGCTAATTTTTGTATTTTTAGTAGAGATAGGGTTTCACCCTGTGTGACCAGGATGGTCTTGATCTCTTGACCTTGTGGTCTGCCTGCCTCAGCCTCCCAAAGTGCTGGGATTACAGGTGTGAACCACCAGGCCAAGCTGAATTGCTCTTCCTATAAATTACGGATCAGTTGAAAACCTTTTTTTTTTTCAATCTCTTTTACTTAATTTAATATTCCTACCATTTTTTGTGTCTTTGCTCCAGCATCCCATCCCTATCCCCACCCATTTTCAATATCCTCTTTCCACAATTTGCTTCTTTAATGTTGTTTTTCCTGGACACTCAGTATCTATGACCTAACATTTAGATGAATCTTTCATTGGCAGAGTACCCCAGCACATGCAGATCTCCCTTGTCTGAATTCCTGTCATATTTGTGGTCACTATGGTACTGTTCAGTGCATAATTGTTCTCCTTGTTTCACATGTTCTCACTGGAACATCAAGATTCCACATCAAGATTGAAAGTCCCTTGAAAAATCTGCAATCCTCCTTCCGCTCCCAAAGGGGAAGGACATGTCTATTTGAGGAACAAATTCTGTACGCCATGTACTATGCTAGGTGTTTTGTGCATTCTCTCATTTAAGCCTCACTATTACTCTGTTATGTTGGTATTAATACCTTCATATGTCATGAGAGGAGACTGAAACAGAGAGATTGTGTGTGCTCCTGAGGCTACACAGCTGGTTACTCTCAGAGCTGTCTCTTGGTCTCTAAATACTTTCCATTCCTCCATGGTATCTGGCTGGGTGACACTTAGGTGACTTTTATGTGGCAGCTCATTTACAACTTTATTTAATTTTCTACCTTTCTCTATTCTTGCTTGGTTTGACATAATTCAGGTAAAATTTTGTGGTAGGAAACATTAAATATAACCAACTCTCAATTATTTGCTTTTAAATGGTCTTCCCTGTTCATGCCAAGTTTTCATTCTTCACTTGGTATCTTCCCGAAGATATTTTTTCCACTCACTAAAACTACGTTAAAGCTCAAAGTGCCCAGTTCATTAAACTACTTCTCTATCCCAGGAACTATTGATAAACCCTCTCCATTCCCTGGGTGAAGAACCTACCTTCTCTATACTTCAGTTTCAGATTCCTCTCCACCTCTAAATTAAAATATTTACCCAGTTGTGGAAGTACCAGACTCCAGAGACAAAATGAAAAGAAGACGCAATGATTCCATATCTAATTTCCTGCAGTGCTTCTAGGATATTCAAAAGCCTGTAGTAACCTGACCCCAACAAGAGACAGCAGAACAGAGTTACTTATGAAAAGAATGCTGAGTAGGAAAAGGCTTCTCCTTCAACAGTGTTAGCTTAGCCAAAAGAAAGAGAAGACAGCGTATAACTGTCCCCAAATGAACCAGAACGTTCCCTCTCTTTTGTCTGTGTTTTCTCCTTGTCAGTGGGATGAAGTGGGAGTTTTATCTTCCCATTAATGCCATGTGAGGAACAGAAAGGGGGTAACTTAGCATATAGACAACAAAGACGCTAAAGGACACTGTCCGAACTCATCTATCCAGGCTATTCTAACTCTTTGCCTTCCTTAGCAATTTCTCCTCTACTTTCCCAAAATTCATATGGAACTCAGGAGTGAACAAACTGGCTGCCTGTGGTCTGGTGATTGGAACTGGAGTGGTCTCAGGCTACTCAACCTTTGCCATAGGCAGTCAAGAGGTGATGGCTTGACCAAACATTTAGTTCAGGGTTAGAGAATTCTAGACCACATGTATATTCCTTAGAATGGTTGTGTTTTCATTCTCAAACCCTTCTGGCAGAAGTTCAAAGGAAAAAACTTTCCAAAATGTTTTTGATACGAACTTGTCAATTCATATCAAAAGCCTTGAAATGACACATCCTTTGACCTAGTAATCACATCACACTGTTAGGATTATGTCCCTGAGAAATAATTGGATAAAAATAACTTTATAATTTATTGTTAAGTGATTGATACCACCAAAAATTTGGAAACAACCTGTTATGGACTAAATTATGTTCCTTTACCCCCCAAATTCATATGTTGAAGCACTAATCCTCAATGTGACTACATTTGGAGATACGGCCTTTAGGGAGCTAATTAAGGTTAAATGAGGTCATAAGGGTTGAGTTCTAATTCAATATGACATGTGTCCTTATAACAAGAGAAAGGGACACCCAGATTGTGCACCACAGAGAAAAGGCCATGTGAGGACACAGCAAGAAGGTAGCTGCTGTCTGAAAGCCAAGGAGAAAGACATCAGGGGAATCTAAACCTTCCAGCACTTTGACATGCCCTTCAAGCCCCCAGAAGTGTGAGAAGATAAAATATGTTGCTTGAGTCACTGGCTGATGGCATTTTGTTACGGTAGCCCTGGCAAACTAATACACAGCCCAATCGTTAAACAATGGAGAAAATTACATGAATAACAGTGCAATCTAACATTAGTATATAATGTAATTATAAAAAATAAGGGTTTGTATTGTGTGTATTGATATAAAAAATGCTCTCAATATGCTTTTTGTTAAAAAAAGGACTAAAAAATATGCATAGTATGATCCTATTTGTATTCAAGTGTATTTATCTGTGTGTATGTGCATACGTGTTGCATCAAGAATTACATGCAACAAACCCTCAAATCCTTTCTAAATATAGTTTTCTTTCTTCTCACCTTCCCCCTTTTCCTTCCTTTCTTTTATCACTTGTCTGTAAAGCCTATTTTTTCCCATTGAACATGAGTTATTTCTGGAAATATTTATAAGACATATGTATTTTTATCCCATGTTTTAAAAGTGCCTTTCAAATGTAATAAAACTTATTCAGATTGTAAAAATCTTGAGCTTAGTAACTACCAGTATCTTATAAGTCCATGCTTATAATATCATTAAATGTTTAATTACTTTTATTATCATTATAATTTAACTATTTTCACTCTCATGACTAAAAGGTCCATTTTTATACCATTTCTGATATTTTTGAGTGATGAAACATGTAACATTTTTACTGTCTGCTTCTAACACTTATTCTAGTGTTAAGTGCCAGTAATACATACTTACAGAAAGATCCAGATTTGAATGTTTGCCCAGCCACCTAGTATGACCTTGAGAAACTCACCTAACCTTGTTAAGTGCCACTTTTCTCAGATGTTAAATATAGAATAATTGTATTTTCTTCTAAGTTTGTTGTAAGATAAAGTTAGATAATATATCCAAAACACAGTGGAGAGATGAAGGGCAAGGAATCTGACGTTAGAGTGCCTGGGTTTGAATCTCAGGTAACCGACTTGATGTGTGACTGTGGACAAGGTACTTAACCTCTCTGTGCCCCAGACTCCTCATATGTAAAATAGGAATTGTAATGCTGCCTACATGATCAATATTATTTTCAGTATTAAATAGGTTATTTATAAAATTCTTATAATAGTTTTGGCACATAGGAAAACTATATAGATATTTATTAACTATATGAAGAATTAATACAGAAGCTGGATTACCATCAGAAGAACCACATTGTCAAAACATAATAGCTCAGGTGTTTTGTATCTATTCAGCACTTTTCTTGTTAAATTACAACTGGTGGGAACACTTTGATTTAGAAATATTTTTGAGAATCTGTTACTTAAAAAAAATCTGTTTAATATAAAAGCAGATGTTAAGAGATACTAAAAGAAAGAAGATTCACTCTATGTCCTTATTTAACATGTTTTTAGTTACTTGTATTTCTTTCCAGCCTATCTAATACAAATATGAGGTCATAGTTAGAATTAGAATTAACATGTCTTAGTACACGAACCTCATACTTTTCCCAATGGGAGAGTGTCCCTGTACCTTTCCAGACCAGCGAGGAGCCCAGGGGCTCTGGATCCCATCCCTCTCACCTCTCAAGGTCTTTCCTCCTGTAATTATTTGCTCATTCTCTGGAATCATCCATTTCTTCCTCTCAGTTATATCACTCGCATCAGCATATAAATAGGCTCTCAAACCTCAAATCTTAAAAAAATTATTTGAGCTTAACATCCCTTTCAATCATCATCCCATTTATATTCTAGCCTTTATAGCAATGTGTGTTGAAAATCTCTTCTCTCAAAGGTGTCTCTACCTGCTACCCCACACTTTCTCCACAGCTGCCATAGTCGGGCTTCCATTCTCGTCGTTGTAATGAGACTGCATCTGTCAAAGCCTTAACAAACTCTGTCCCTTGATGCTACATTGTAACGTCATTTTTTTCTTTTTCTTATATTGACCTCTCAGATAAGATCGTGGACCACCCTTTTCTTATTAATGGCTTTCCCTTCATGGTTTTGATAACTACACACTGACAATTTTTTTTTCTCTGACTGCTTCTTCTCTAGTCCCTTTTCTGCATTCCATCTCTAAGTATTTGTTTTCACCAAGGCTCAGTGCCCGACCTCCTTGTTTTCTAGCTACACTCTCCCCCAGGTAATCTCACGCATCCCCACCAATCTGCAGTCCTCACTTCCCCCTCAGAAGTCCAGGCTCCTTCTCAATCGTTGATTCAACATTTCCACTTATGTGTTTACAATTCTTTCAAACTTTACAGGGTCAAAGTAGACTTCTTTACTCATGTGCATGCTCTACCCCAGCACAAACTTGTCCTTCCTTCTCTCCATCTTAGTAAATGGCCTTAGTATTTAAAGCCAATTCGAAGAGTTATCCTTGATTTCTTTCTTTCCCTTATAACCCTCATTCAGTCTATTAACCATCCTGTTGCTTTTGCCTCAAAACATTCCATACTTTTCCATCTCTATTGCCACCTTCCTATGTAGGGGTGCCATCTTCCCCCTGCCTGAACTACCTCAGTAACCCACCAGTGGGATTGCCTGCTTCTCTCCTCTGTATGATAAATTCTCCTCGCAGAGAACACAATGACTCTTTTAAACATAATCTTTATCAAAATTTTCCAAATCCTACAAATTGACCTTGCAAACTTCTCTCCTGATCTCTTCCTCTTCCCGTTCCTCAGACACACTTTTCTTGACATGCGCTTTTCCTTACCTTATTAGATTAGCTGCTGCTTGTCATTCAAATCACAGCTTAAGTGTCCTGTTTTAAGAGAGGCCCTCTCACCATCCAGTTTAGAGGAGTCACCAGCTACTCTCCGGCACCTCACATCATCTTAATGACCTATATTACATTTATCATTGATTGATGTTTTATTTAGCAATTGGTTTGTTTCTTGTCCACCATTAGCACTCTCTTGGTTCATTTTCATATCCCTGAAAGTCTAGACCAGTGCCTGAAGACTAGATACTCAAATTTGTGCATGAATGCTCTAGACCAGAGTTCACTTAAACATTTCTTCATGTGACTGCGTGGTCCACAAAACTGTCCTTAAAAAATAATAATTGATCTCATTGATATGCCATCTCATTTTTTAGACATTCAGGTCATTTTCTTTTTTTTTTTTTCCTTTTTTTCTGTCTCTCTGCTCCCTTTCTCCTTTCCCTTTTTTTTTTCCCTCCTTTCCTTTTTTTTTCTTTTCTGTTTTCCAACTTCTACCTTCCTTTGTTTATTTTCTTTTGTTTTCGTTATTAGATAACACTGATATGAGCATCTTCTGGTATGGGTATGCATTTTTACTCTTCCTCTTAATTATTTTCTGTAAACAATTTACCCAGCCATGGAAATCAGATCAAAAGATAAGACATAACTCTTAAAATTTGTTGCCTCTCTTTCTGCCTCTTAAAGTCTTTACCACCAAAAATAAAAGAAGGTCACAAGAGAGGTTTCTAAGAGTAATAAGCAAACACTTTCCAGTAAGTAATAGAGGTACTAGTGTCCCTTAGTGTATAGGTCAGTGGTAGAGGCACTAGACAGTGCACCCTAAACAATGCACCTCCACTATACATAGTTCAGTAAACTACATTCTTGGGACTTTTTATTTCTTGTTTTCTGACTTAGTTTTGCATGCATATATGATATGTTTGTATATGTTCTAGTGGGGGATTTCATTGCATAAAACTCTTATAGATGGCCATGATGATATGCACACCTGTAGTCTCAGCTACTCAGGAAGCTGAGGCAGGAGGTTCCCTGGAGCCCAGGAGTTCAAGGCCACAGTGGGCAACATAGTGAAACTTCATGTCAAAAAACAAAACAAAGCACTTTTATATTCAATTATGTTGAACTTTTTTCTTTGTGATTTACTGTTTTTATTTTCAAACATTTGGAATTATTGCCTCTTTAAAGATCTGACAGTCCATTTCAGCTAGTTGTTCTATGATTTGAAGGTCATAGCTAACTCATGAAACAGCCTGAAGCTCATTTTGTTATATGTTAAAAACTACAGGTTTTGTAAGTTTTTCCAAATTATTTTTCTTTGTTCCATGTAACATCTATTTTGTATTTTAAAGGAAGTTATTTTTACCTCCCCTAAAAATTAGCCTTCATTTGCATTTAGCAATTACTCACTATGCCTTTTCATTACCAACAGAAATTATTTAAATTATTTAGTTGCAAAATTACCACAAACTTTTCTGTAACTGTTTACATAAAATTATAAAACTGAAACTAGTGGACAATATTCTGATTACTCTAGTATTTACATGTTCTCATTAGAGAAACTAAACCTCAGAGATCTTCATTATTTTTTGGAATCTTTACTAAACCGTGTGTTACTACCTTTGACTATTTTACCTAAAATAAAGTCCATGATGGATAACCTTTAAATAGATAAATTTATCCTTTGTAAGTTAAATAGCACATGATACAGCTTATGCATGAGTTTAAAAAATGTCATGGCTCATATTTTGAAGTTAAAAACCGGTTAATCAATATTAATACTTGTTACATTCCAAAAGACAAAAAAGAAGAAATAGAACGTGTGGATTGAAGTTGATTCCAAATATGTCAAAATTTTCATCATATTTCTATCAAATATCACCATAATGCTTTAAAAATTGTGTGGATCGATGTGGAGCCTCAGATGCAACTGCATTATCATCTCTGGGTTTTTAAAGAATTGCTACCAACCTACATTAATATGTGTTAAATTCTTACCATGTCTGACACTGTGCTAAATGTCCACATGCATCATCTCATTTCATTATTACCACAACGGCTCTGAAAACCGGTTATTCTACATATCATTATGATCACACATTTCATAAATAAGGAAACTAGGGTTCAGATATAACATAACTGGGCCCAGGATAAAGAGCAGAGCCTAGATTCACACCAGGGACCATTAGACTCCACAACCAGTAGATCCCAACTCTGACTCAGTTGATTTGAGTAGCTCTCTTGTCTCATGAAATCTATTACTTCTTGAAGGTCTTCTTTAGATATTTATAAAAATTTAAGGACCATATTTAATCCTGTGGATGGAGAGGGTAAGAAGAGTTTCCTTAATACCACATCATGATCTCGCTGTGCTACCAATGTCAAGAACTAAGATAGTGACTTCACCTGTGAAGAGTTCTCCCTCACCCTCGATAGTCTGCTTTACTAGGAAAAAGGTTTGCAGGAAAGTCGCTTCTTGGTCCCAGTGGCTACCTGTATCCTGTGGGTTCTTCATTTTTCATAGTCATATTTTCTGTGAATGGAATGGGTCCTACCTGGCTGTAATTACTGTATGTACCATGTAACAACAGACCACGGCCCCACGCCATGCCTCCCTTTCCCTTCATACCTCCATGTATGCATACATTAATTTCTTTCATGATCAACAACATTAATTCACAGGAGCTCTCTTCCTTTTCTCTACCAAAAAACAGCTTCCTTTAATCAAATAGCATAAATTATGTGAAGGGGGAGGAAAATAAGCATTTATTGAGCACCTACTATAATGACAGCATCTAGCACAGTTTACTGAACACAGACAGTACTTTGTAATTATTGCTTTTTCATGTCTTCTGTTCTTTACCTCCCTACTCCGCACTTCCGGTGTTTTGTTCTCTGTTGTGCACCTGTGTTAACAGATGGTAAATCTAGAAACAGCAGCTACCACATGGAAAGAGTAGAGCACAGGCTGTTTATATTGACAGGCCCTATCAGAGGATAAATGTGAGTAGCCCTGTACCTCCCTGGTGACTTTAGAGACCAGCGGCTACCCCGTCCACCCTCCTTTTCTTCTCTCAGTCTCTGTTCTCCATTTACCTGTCCTAGTCTGCATTGAGTAGAAAAGTTCCCATGAGCAACTGTCTTGAAGAGATTTATTAGATGTTGTTTGTAAAGCTTTTTGAATTCCTCAAACAAAAAGAAAATAAATACAACACATCATGCCAAGCAAGGTCTTTTCTGTTTAATGTTTTATAACCATGAGAACTTTTCATGAACAAAGGCTTTTTGAATAGCTCGGAAGGTAATGTCTGCAATAATTCTAAGGCTGGGTGGTTAGAATGCTCTAATCTGTGTATGTACCAGAGTAAGGGGTGAGGGCGGGAGCCTCCCCTGTCATTTTTTTACTGACCTTTTTACTGACTTAAAGGATTTCTCCTGTAAAGACAACACAAATACAAATTGTCTTTGATAGAATTCTTCTCTCTGATGCTTCAGTCACAACATGAAACTATAAGGTGCTTTGAAAAGAATAATAATTCTTTCAAATAATTGAACTTCCATTTAATTCATTATAGTCAAACGATTAGTAATGACAGAGAATATTCTTTTTTGAAAATAATGTAAATATTCCTATTGGTCCCTTCCCTTTGCACTGATATGCTCAGTTATTTCTCATACTTTCACATGGATATTTGCAAGTAACCTGTGTTCCTTTTGTTAGAGCAATACATGATATACATGTATATGCGGAATAAATTAAATGATCTCAATTTTCATTGTGGCTCTTCAAAGGGAATGTGTTTAATTGTCTTATATCCCAGAATCATGGAATGCTCAGAAACTCCTAGTCATTCATTATTGGTGGATGAACTAGTTATTTTCAAAAAAGAGCCAGGGTCACTGGCATGGACCAATGGTCCCAGCTACGCAGGTGGCTGAACTGGGCGGATTGCTTGAGGTCAGGAGTTCACTATGAAGTGCACTATGATGGCTCCTGTCAGTAGCAGCTGCACTCCAGCCTAGGCAACATAGCGAGATCCTATCACTTTTTTAAAAAAGTAAAAATAAAAGTTAATCTGCCTTGGTTAGTTTCAACCAATTAACAAAGACAAATTACAGAGGTACTGAGAAGAATGATGCCTAACATCAAATTAAACGTTATTAACATCCATGCATCACTATTATAGGTGTTTCCATTGTGTCTGTGAACCCAAAAGTATCTGAGACAGACCTCAATCGATTTAAGAAGTTTATTTTGCTGAGGTTAAGGATGAGCCAGTGACACAGCCTTAGGAGGTCCTGAGTTGCAATAATGCAACTACACTAGCATCACTGTGCCAACAAGCCATGCGATGATGTGCACCCAAAGTAGTTAGGGTATGGCTTGGTTTCATACATTTTAGGGAGACATGAGGCATCAATTAATATGTATAAGATGTACATTGGTTTAGTCTGAAAAGGTGAGGCATCCTAATCTTTTTTGTCCTCACTGCCATATCCTTATTTAGAATGTTGTCTTTTGTCTGGATTGTTTCAATAACCTCCTAGTAGATTTGCTAGCATTTAGTTTCTCCAAAGCTTTGTTCAAAACTCTTGGATTTGTCTAGTGAGTTTATTCTTGATCTTGTTACTCTGATTCCTACAAGCATCCCCCAAGGTCCTTGCTACCTGTGGAGTAACGCTCCAAACCTATAGTCATAAAATATGTACCCAGTTTACTTTGCAAATCTTACTTTGAAATATTCACAGCTGCTCCTCATATGCACACCTACCCCCCAAGGCTCCTCGATGCAAGCTCTCTTCCACTCATAATGGCCTAATCGCTAGTCCTCAAACCACAATATTTTATGTCCACATGTTGCTTACCCTACCTTGTGATAGAGTTTACTGTTTAAAAGCCCAGACTTTCAAGTTATATAGACTTGGACTAGACTATAATTTTCTCAATAATTAGCTATGAGGTCCCTGATAAATTACTTCACCTTTCTGGGCCTCACTTTCTTAATATAAAAAGTAGAGACTGAAAACCAATCTTAATTGGGTTGCTGTGAGGAATGAGTTATGAGTGCAATAATATCTCACTCATGGTGAACTTTTAGTAGCTGTTAGCTTGTATCATCCAAAATGCACCTTTTATAACTTGAATTCTCAAATTCCAGTCATACTTAAAGTGAGAGCTGAGTTGTAACCTTTCCTCTGTAGCTTTTCTTAAGCTAGGCTTTCTCAGCTCTGACACCAGGTCCTCATTGTTAATCATCCTTTTATTTTAGTTCCCAGGGTATTTTGTAATCCTTCAACTATAGCATGTGTCTCGATATATTATTTTTATGGGTCTTTCTCCTTCACTGGAAAGAGAGTGCTCCTGGGTGGAGGCAATGGCTTATTTGTTTTGTATCCTGGGGCCTAGCACACATCCTGGCATATAATAGTCATTCACTAATTGTTCACTAGGTTGAGTTTGTTGGACACTTTAAACATCCTCTTGCTTTACATCTCCCTCCGTGTTACAAATTAGAGGTTGTTGTGCTGAAAATTGAAAAGATAAGCCAGTGGTAGCATTTTAATCTCCCTTTTATGAAATTATTTTAAGTTGGAACCATCAGTAGAGTATCCTGTCTCCAGAAGCCAAAGGTTTCTAGAATTGAATCTTTAAAAAAGGGGGAGGAGCCCGGGCATGGTGGCTCACACCTGTAATCCTAATACTTGGAAGGTTGAAGCGGGTGGATCACGAGGACAGGAGTTCGAGACCAACCTGGCTAGCATGGTGAAACCCTGTCTGTACTAAAAATACAAAAAATTAGCCGGGTGCAGTGGCAGGTGCCTGTAATCCCAGCTACTTGGGAGGCTGAGGCAGGAGAATCACTTGAACATGGAGGTGGAGGTTGCGGTGAGCTGAGACTGTGCCACTGCACTCCTGCCAGGGCAACAGAATGAGACTCTGTCTCCAAAAAAAAAAGTCAGGGGAGGAGAAGCATTTAATGTCTTTAGTTCTAAAATCACATGGTTTGTTGGCACAGTGACGTTAGTGTGGTGCATCATTGCATTAGGAGGACTACCGGAATTCATTAGCTACTCAGACAATATGATTTGGAGTTTCACTCTAGTCATCCTCTGAAAATGGCTACAGTGTTCCAGACACAAAAAGTAAATGCCTAGTGGAACCTTTAGCTATTATAAGGAACATCTTTAGCAAAAAATACATTCTGCTGAGCACATAGGCACAATGTGTTACACCAGACTCACCAATAATGTTTACCAAGGGGCAGATTAGCTTTTCTCCCACAAGGAAGATGGTTAGTACACTGAAGAATATGTGAGAGGTAGTTGCTAAGACCGAATTCTTTAATGCTTGCTCCTAAACAATGAGCAAGCATTAAATAATTTATATTTAATTGAGAAACTTCATATTTATACAATAAATTGGATTTTCAGTTTCTCTTGAAAAATCAGGCTTGGCAATATTGTATGGTTGCATTTGCACAGAGCAATGCTCAGTGGCAGCTGAGGAGCCATTGCCCACTTAAGGAAGGTTGTTGCCCTGCCAGTCACCGTTAGTCAGTACAAGGACTCCTTCACCCATTCATATTTCCTGACTCAACCCTGTAGGAAAGGCATCTGTGCTTTTTATCCTCTCCTGGAAGCCTCAGTTTCCAAATCTATAGAATTAGTATAGCAGCAACTAGCTTGAGGAACTCTTGTAAGGATTAAGTAACATAACTTGTATCAAGTGCCTTACTCAGTTCCTGATGCCATGGTAAATTCTCAGTAAATGGTTGCTATTTCTTCACTTCAAAAGCAATATTTATTGAGCTCCTACTATGAGTCAAGTGATGGGGTAGAGATGGAGATAGAGTTTTGAGCAATTGGAGGCATGGTCCCTGCCTTGAGAGAGTTTGTGGTTTAGCATCCAAGGAAGTGCCAGCTATAATGCCATTGGTCACATGGGTTTTGTTTGTGTTAATACAACGAGGAGGAGATAAAACTTATTGGTTGCTTTGCAATTTCTTGTGCTGGACTCAGAAAATAACAGAGAGGCCCTATAAAAAGGCATTTCAAACTGAGCCTTCTCCAACAGTCCGTTTTCACCCTTCCCACAAAGCTGCCCCTCCCCCCAGAACTCCCCATCTCAGCAGATGGCCTTGTTATCCACTCAGTTGTTCTAGCCAAAAAGCTAGAAATATTTTAAGTCCTCTCAATCCTCTCCTCTATCTCGTTTGATGTTTAATGCACCAGCAAATGTAGTTGGCTCTTCTTGCAAATCATGTCCTAGATCTATCTCCCCCATATCTACAGTGCCAACCTGCATGGTGGTCCAAGCCATCATTACCACCACCACCTCTACCAGGGATAACTGCACAGCCTCCTGCTGCCACACAACCAACTTTTTCTGCAAAGGGCCAGGTAGTAAACATTTTAGGATTAGTGGGTCTTAAAGTTAGTCTCTGTCACAACCACTCAACTCTCAACTCTCCCTTTGTAGCACAAAAGCAGTTATAGACAATATTTAAATGACTGGGCAGCCAGGAGCATTGGCTTATGCCTGTAATCTCAGCACTTTGGGAGGCCCAGGCAGGCAGATCACCTGAGGTCAGGAGTTCGACCAGCCTGGCCAACATGGTGAAACGCTGTCTCTACTAAAAATACAAAAATTAGCCAGTCGTGATGGTGCGCCTGTAGTCCCAGCTACTCAAGAGGCTGAAGCAAGAGAATCACTTGAACCTAGGAGGCGGAGATTGCAGTGAGCTGAGATTGCGCCATTGCACTCCAGCCCAGGCAACACATAGTGCAAGACTTTGTCTCAAAAAAAAAAAAAAAGACTAGGCATGGCTGTGGCTGTGTCCCAGTCAAACCATTTACAAAAGCAGGCTGTAGGCTGAATTTGGCCTGTGGATCATTGTATTATAGACAGGTGATCCTTGTGTAAATGAAATATGGTCATGTTACTCACTTAACGCTAACCCCTGCAATGATTTCTCAGGCACTAAGTATACAGTACTCAGTTTTCCTGATCATGGTCTATATGGGCCTGTTGATCCAGCACCCCCTCTTGGCCCCAGCCACTCCATCCTTCATCCAGATTTTTAAAACAAGGTAATTCCCTTGACTGGGCCTCTGTACTAATTGCTCGGAATTCTCCTCCCCCATCTCAGCATGGCTGATTCCTCCTTATGTATCAGATGTCATCCTGAGAAAAGCCTTCCTGATCCCAGTGCAGACTCACTCCAAATGACAGCTTACAGTCATCTATTCCTCCATTTATGTTCTTTTCCGTAGTATTTCCCATCATCAGAAAGTCTCTTATTTATTAATTTTGTTGCTTTTACATGGTGGTCTGTATTTTAGCACTAGTTTCTAAGCTGAGGGCAAAGACTATGGCTGTTGTTTGACTGCTCTAACCCAGATCCTCGAAAGTACTTTTTGGAAGGGAGAATAAATAAATGAGTGCTCTCTATCAGTGTAAGCCACAGCTCCACTGAAGCCTGCAGTCCTACAGAACCTCATCCATCAGGGCAGGCCACAGCTTTATGCTCCATTCCTTGACCAAAAAAGTCCCAAGTGTGGCTGGCCTAAGGAGGTGGAATTGTAAAAACTTTTTCAACCGGAAAGAATTTCAGAAGGAAAAAGAGTAAAATTCCTCTAACAAAGAGCCTGTGTTATTGCTAAGCGCACACTGCTTTTGGCTGTGTGGCTGGTCTTTGTCTCCCTGTGGCCCTGTGCCCATGCTTAATGTCTAGAGGGAGGTACTTATGGAAGAGACTCCTAATAAAGAGACGTTTTACAAAACAAGGGATATGTAGGGGTGGGGGGGGTTGTAATTAATTTTTCTTTTTGTCTGAAGCATGAAATCCAAATTACATCTCCCAAACAGACCCCTTGACTTGAAAGTGACACAAAAATCCTGTCTCTTAAAAGTCATCCTGACTCTTAACTGGGAAAATATAACCATCACTTTTACAGGTGGATGGGAAGTAATTTCATACAAATGTTCGTGGATAAAACCACAGACTGGGTGGCTTAAATAGCAGATTTTTTTTCTCAACAGTCTGTAGATTGGAAGTCTGATATCAAGGTTATGACAGGGTTGGTTTCTGGTGAGGCCTTTCTTGCTGGCTTGTCAATGGCCTCCTCTCTGCTCTAGGAGAGAGATCTCTGATATTTCTTCCTCTCTTGATAAGGATACCAATATTGTCAGACTAGGATTCCACTCTCAAGACCTTCCTTAACCTTCATTACCTCCTTAAAGGTCCCATCTCCAAATATCCAAATACATCCACATTCGGATAGGGGTTAAGGCTTCAACTTATAAATTTTGGGAAAACACAATGCAGTTCATAACAGTCAGAAACCTTCAAATGCTGCAATTTCATGTAATACAGGTTTCTTTTGTGTGTGTGTATGTGTGCGTGTGCGTGTGTGTGTGTGTTTGTATTTACTGGCACCATAAGTGGTATCTTCCTTGGGAAATTGGTGTGCTTACTCATTTTTTCTTATTTGCTCTCAGATGTTACATCAGTCTTAATCATGCAGCTTTTAACAAATTAGAGATGAGAGTTTCTAAATAAGTGAGTGTAACATGTGATCTCTCAGTGAGACTGGAGAACAAAGGAAAACCTTCCCCACGGGGCCTTTATCACACATCTTAACAACACAAAGGGATCCTATGGGGATTGTGTCCCTTGGGTGAAGAATGCTGCTGTTTACCACAAAATGGCCTCCTCCTGCCATTCCTCTCACACCTGGCCCTCTCAGGGCACCTTTCCCAAGTCAGTGATTTATTTTCTGTTCCCTCATCTCACTTAAGTTTATTTCACAACGGTTGTTATCTTTCCTGAGGAAGATGTTAGATCTAGACGAGTAATTGCTAGAATGATAAGGAGATATTCTGTAATTATTTGACTTTTTTAAAATAAGTTTTTATTTATGAAGCAAACTTTACTGAGGGCTTACCATGTGTGAGTCACGATCCCAAGTAGTCTTCAAGAATATTCTCATTTAATCCTATCCACACACCTAAAAGGGAAATATTATTCTTATCTTCTATTTATAGTTGGGGAAACTGGTTTGAAATGGGTAAGTCAAACCAACAAACAAAAACATTAATAAAGTGTGGGGCAAGATAACCAGCTCAACCCAACTATTGCAACAGCTTTTTCTCATTCATGAGTCATCCACAGAGGAATGGACTCGAGCCTCTTGTCTTTATAATTTAAAGTGTTAGCATACATGCAAAATATTTTCATGCACCATTTGATTCTTCATAATCCAACTTCCAACAGGAATTTAAATTCAGTCCAACATTTATTAGTCATTCACTACTTGGAAGGAATTTCTAGGTAGGCAATGGTGTATAGGGCAGGGTCCTACTCTTCAAGTGATTGGCAGGTTGACAGGAGTGTGTGATATATGCACAACTCACAAAGTATCAAGTGACATAGTAGCAGCTACCACTAAGAGAACTGGAAGACAAGAGGAGTAAGGGGATAACTTCTGCTACGCAGGATATTGTTTTAGGTAAGAGCCAGGGTTTGACTTCTGGCTCCGTCACATGTAAGCTGTGTGACTGAACAAGTTTCTCTAAAGCAAAGTTTCTTCCTCTATAAAATAGGAATTGAAAGGGTTTCCTTTTTCTAAATCTGCTGTAAGAATTAAGTAAGAGAATGGATGAAGAGTGTTGAGTACCATGCCTGGCACATAGTAAATATTCAATAAATGTTAGCTGTGAAATATTTTTTTGCTGTTATTCTTTCCCTAAGGAAAATTCCTAGATCAAAAACAAACAACCACCCTGTCTATATTGCAGAGGATCAGAGGCTTCAAATTGACAAATTTATGTGTGTGTTCTAGATGTCACAAATCAGTCATATAACTCTGGACATGTTCTCAATCTTTTTGAGCTTCAGTTTTCTCATCTCTTAAATGTGAATGAAGCGGCATCATTCGTCTGAGGTAATAAACAAGGTTTGTTGTTTCATGCCAAGGAAATTAAGGAGGCAGACACACAAAGAGTGAGGTTAAGATTGGAGGGTTAGCCAGGCTTGGTGGCTCATGTCTGTAATCCCAACATTTTGGGAGGCTGAGGCAGGTGGATCACCTGAGGTCGGGAGTTTGAGACCAGCCTGATCAACCTCATCTCTATTAAAAATACAAAATTAGCTGGGCATGGTGGCGCATGACTATAATCCCTACTACTCAGGAGGCTGAGGCAGGAGAATCACTTGAACCCAGAAGGCAGAGGTTGCAGTGAGCTGAGATAGCACCACTGCACTCTAGCTTGGGCAAGAAGAGTGAAACTCTGTCTCAGAAAAAGAGTGGAGGTTTAATAGACAAAAGAAAGAGAAAAGCTCTGTCTTACAGAGACAGGGGTCCCAAGCAGGTCTTCAGGTTCACAGCGAAATGTAAGGGGTTTTATGGATGAGCTTGGGGAGGCAGTGTCTGGTTTAGACAGGGCACGAAAGATTGGTCAGACCAAGTGTGCTATTTGCATAAGGTATGAAAACTGGTTAGGGCTAGTGTGCCATTTGCATGGCCACCCCCACCCTAACCTTTTATTATGCAGATGGTTCTCTACCTGTCCAGTGGCCTGTTGTCTGTTCCTTTACTGTACATGTGGTGACAAAGAAAAGGGAGGACATGTTGAAAGTACTTGGCCCTCAGGTAGCCCTTTTCTACTGGCACAGCTGCCAGTATTCATCTGTGCAAGCTTCCAGCTTGCTTATCTATGTCTGCAGTTCAATTTTTCAAGCTGCTCTTTGTTAGAAAAGAAATGATTTGGGGCTGCTTTTTGTTAAAGGGAAATTCCGCCAAGGATTCTTTTACCCTCACGATCTGCCTAAATAATTTCTTTCTACCTTCTGTATCAGGAATAATGATGACATTTATCTTGTAGCATGTTGTGAGGTACTATAATAACAGCATCAGGTATTTATAATTACAACTGTTCTGTGGAATTTATATACATTATTTCACATAATCCTTATAATAACTTTATTAGGTATTAGCTGTATTATAATTACCCACATTTCACACATGAAGACACGGAATGTAAATAAATTCCCAAGTTCATAGAGCCAATAAGCAGTAAAGCCAGGATTTGAACGCTGGCATTCTGTACTCTGCAATACTATATTATACTCTCATTTTGTTAGATAAGTCTATGAAACCTTTAGCAGAGTGCTTGGTATAGTCTCAGCATTCAGTCTTTCAGTCAATGTTCCCAATTATTGTTATAAATAATAAAGTATGTGAAAATGGCCCCTTGGAAGAGGCAGCACATTAGATGCACCTTGAAGAATATATGCCAGCAAGTAAATAGTTAAACAAACCAAAGTTTTGAGAGGATTTTTGTGTTTACACATTCTAGACAGAGTAGGTAGCTTATGCAAAGATACAAAGGCAGGAAAACACAAGGCATATAGGAGAGAACAGTGGGAGTTCAATTTGGCTGGAACATAGCATGAGGGAAGTAGTCTGGTACAATAAGCCTATAAAAGGTAGGCTGCCTGTAATCCCAGCACTTTGGAAGATTGAGGCGGGTGGATCACCAGGTCAGGAGATCGAGACTATCCCGGCCAACCTGGTGAAACCCTGTCTCTACTAAAATTCAAAAAACTAGCCAGGTGTGGTGTTGCATGCCTGTAGTCCCAGCCACTCAGGAGGCTGAGGCAGAGGAATTGCTTGAACCCGGGAGGCGGAGGTTGCAGTGAGCCAAGATTGTGCCACTGCATGCCAGCCTGGCCAGAGTGAGACTCCATCTCAAAAAAAAAAAAAAAAGTAGGCTGAGGTTAAATGCTGGGGCAATTTAAATAAAATGTAAGGAATCTGGTGAAAGGAAGTCACTTACTGATTCTGAGTGGAGAGTTTCTCAGGTAGCAGTTTTGATGGCACCTGGAAGATGGTCTGCAGGACACAAGAGCCTAGAAAGGAGAAGACTAGCAGCAGGCTACAGAAATTGTTCATATGACATATAATGAGGTCCTGAGGCAGACCAAGTAGCCCTGAGACTGCATCAGAACAGTCAGCCTCTTTCTCTTTATTTACATCTTTGATAATTCCCAATTGTTATTGCTTGAATCCTTATGTTTTTAGGCCCAGCTGTGCCCAGCGTTGTAATTTTTATTCTTTAACTGGTTTAATTTACCGTCAGAACAGAAACTCTTGCTGGCTAGGTAGAAGTGACATTTGAAGCATTTTTCTTGCAGGGATGTTTATATGTGTGAAGATTTCCACCTTTATTTCCCACTGAGAAATGAAGAGCAGATCATTTCTGCTGGTTGATTGCCTGGCCAAACTCAGTGGAATGGCTTAGTACTGGTCAGCCTGCTTTGATTGCACCATGGCACTGCCAAAGTTTAAAGGAATCTTGGTTTTTTTAAAAAGCTTCTCATGACTCACAGGATTAAAAAATAACAATAATAAGGTACTATGGTGTGTGGGAGAGTAGGGGAGAGACATTCCAGCTTACCTGATCATCAGTAAGCTTTAGACACATAGACAGCTTCCTCTGCATGAAGGCTTGGTCCTGGTGAAGACGTTAGGAGAAAATTTCACTCTCCTGCCTTAAAGCACTAATTTTTGGGCACTGGCTTATTTGGTGACTTCATTTTTAAATTAGTATAATAAATGGCTTATCAATATTCAAAGATGTAGGAATCATTAAACA
This sequence comes from Ateles fusciceps, assembly GCA_036589455.1. Lineage (NCBI taxonomy): Eukaryota > Metazoa > Chordata > Mammalia > Primates > Atelidae > Ateles > Ateles fusciceps. Next base: position 10,402,024 of record JAZHEH010001005.1, on the reverse strand, counting down.
AACTATGTCAAAGCAAATCAGGGGACTACTAGGTCACCAATTATAAAGTTAAATATGTGAACAGTAGTAATGTTTCCAATGTTATGTATATGAGAATTTCTGAGTAATAACCATTTTTAGAAAAATGAAAGTGTGTGTTTTAATACTAATGAAAGAATGAAGATACTATGTTAAAATGCAGGAAATCACAGAGCCGTACAACAGATTGATGTTTTGGTGAGTATTTAATTCTACAGTAATGGAACAAGCTATGTTTCTGGAGTACTTTCAATGTTTCAGACTCCATGATAAATGCTATACAAATATAAAATTTTATGTTATATATTATGTTTTACATATTTACTATTTATATGTTTTATGTAATTATATTTATATACATTCATTTGTTTATACATAAACTCTAATTTATAATGCATAAGGGAACCTAAAGTCCCAGAAGGGCAGTTGGCTACAGAAAATTGTTCTGAAATTCTGTCTTTGTGTTAACTCTATTCCTATCTTTCATCCATAAATACAATCCAGGTCATCAAGCTTTCTCTAGGAGAGAATTTGATGAGGGAATACCTCTACTTTGCATGTCTGAATGAAAAGCCATCAAGCAGTTATGGAATTATGGTCAGGCCCTGCTATGCCAGGATAGCAGGAATGCTCAAAAGAATCTTAAGAAAGTATGCCTATTTCCTCTGGCTGAGTCTGATGCATGCAAAAGTCCAGTTCTTTCTAAATGCATATTGACTTTTGGATTTTTCCAACTTGGATCCTATTCTCTCAAAATTACAAACTTTGTTCTCATCTTCCCAGAATTCAGCTGCATGGAAACTTCTATCTTCAATACCACTAATAATCAGAAACAATAATAATTGTAAATATTTGTGTATATTAGTTAAGTGTAATTATATATAACATTGTACTACTATAAAACCATGACATCTATTTCTGTGACACTACATAAGTACACTTATCTTCACCAAAGTTCTGTGTATAATTTTATGGATGAAGAATCTGAGACTCAGAGAGTCTCTGGTGAAGCAAAAGTGCAAAAATAAATTCACTAAAGTCCAGACACTAAAGTTAATGCCCTGTATCATGTATTCATGATAACATTGTCCCAACGATGTCTGTGTCTTTTTCTAAGACACAGTCAACAAAGTTAGTTCTTTAATCTTTAATCTCCCAAGAAATAAGAAAGTACAGAGCAGACGGGAGTCTATTCTTTGCAGGCTCAGTGGCAGATGTGATAAATATAATTGCTGACAACCAAGGGAGAGAGTACAAAAGGCCATAAAAATGAAACATAGGAGCTGAAACCTCCATGGTGGTCTGGAGTGATTAGGGCAGGATGGGCATCTTTGTCTGGATGCTAAGTGAAAGCAAAGACAATCACTAGTTTTTACAGTGATGATACAGAGATAGCAAGTCAACACTTCATTACTTTCGGCGTTTTCTGTTAATAAAGCAAGGAGTGGTTAATCAAGCAGAATCCAACAAAACTCAAAGGTTTGGAAACCTAAAATAATAGATCTTGAGTTGTCCAAATTCTTTGAAGACAGCTTAGTCTTAAAATAAGATTTTCTTGCACTGGTTAATATTTTGCTGATATTCTGTCCTCAGATCATTCGTAAAGTGTTTGTTAGTGTAGATCTAAGTTGCATCCCCCCAAGGTTGGTTTGTTTGTGTTTTCCCTTAAGATCTGGTGTTCAAGAAGTATTCAGTGGCAGCTTACAGAACCTACGATAGGGGCTGAAGGCAGATCTCATTTCCTAACTTTTATATTATATCTACATAAGGATCTGTGTACATTCACAGAGCTACTGTAACAGGACTGAAAGACATCCATCATCCATTTTAAATCTTTACATTTTTGTACCAATCTTTAAATTTTGTATCATTAAACAGCTTATAGTGATTAATTTTATATAATAAATACTGTAATTATTTTTGTGAGGAGCACACCGATATGGCACTGCATCTTTGCTTTAAAACAGTATTAATAGGTTTAATGGGTTTAAAATATATAACACCTTTCAGAGAATTATTTTGGATTCTTATTCATTTTTAACGCAACTGGAGGCTCCAAAATGGAAGTGGCCTAGGCCTCACTTGGCCATGGAGAATCTTTGGCAATTTATTTATTAACCTCAAAGAAGTCCAATGAACATTAAAGAATCTGGGTGTGATCTTAATGATGTCACATAAAGGATCATGTTAGAAGCTGGTGGCTTCTTATAGACATAGTGCCCCATATCATCATGAAATGTGACAGAGCTGGCCAGAGAAAACTTGTTTTCTTTTGGTAAGCATAGCTGGAAGAATAATTCTTTAGCCATCCTGGGTCCCTTCCTCAGTATCTCCAGCTGCCCTTTGGAAACAGGCCAATTTGCTGTGTTGGTTCATTTATTTGATTTTTTTCGGTCTAAGAAACAAATGAAGCAACTTGTTTTAAAAAGAGAGAGGAAGAAAGGAAGGAAGGAAGAGAGGGAGGGAGGGAGGAAGAAGGAGGGAAGGAAGGAGGGAAGGAAGGAAGGAAGGAAGGAAGGGAGATGGGGAGGGAGAGGAAAGAAAGCTGACTAGCTAGCTGAGTGCTGCAGGGGGTGGGTTATTGGATTCAGGCTTCTGATTAGCCTTTGAAAAATGCCAGCCTCCACAGAGGAGCATATTTTTCAATTCTGTTTTTCAAGGCTGAGCCTTTTGGAGAAGAACACCATTAAGAAGTTAAGGGCTTCAAGGGCCTTCTGGTAGCTCCAGAGAATTCACAAGGAAACCAGAGCCAACTCAAAACGTAATACCCTAGATCAAAAACAAGAGAAGGAAGACAAATCTCCTTGGCAGATTCCCTACACTCATTAGGATATTCAGTACTGTGGAGCATTCTCAAATAAAAACTCAAGGTAACATTGAACTGTCCAATCAAGCAGCCTATCTATGAATTATTTTCTGGATAATGGAGAGACAATAAGGATAAATTACTAATCCAGGTTTCTGTCTTGTCAAACCTCAACCTAATCCCATTAGTGAACAGTAGAGATTGTAATAATAACAGGGCTATAAGTTTCCTTTGAGATCAAAGTCTAATGCCTGCATTTTATTGTGAAGGATGCACAGATTCTAATTAAAAGATTTCTCCACAAACACCCACTCAAATACTGCTATTCAAGTACCATCCTCAATTTTTGTATCTTTAGGAGGTTAATCAGCCTTGTGAATAAAAGTCACTTCAAATTAAGTGGATAATATAAAGCTTTATTTAGATAATGTGTGTGAGAGTGATCATTGGCTTGTCTCAGGTCAGACAGTGTTGGCTCAAAGCCTGTCGCACCTCCTGCAATCCAAAAAAAGCAAAAAGGATCCACATGAGTACTTGTCTGTGTCAGTGTGGGGATTTATAAGATGATGACTTAAAGAACTAACATGGAATAAACTCATTTTAATAAACTTTACTCAGTATAGTTGATTATGATTACAATCACTATTTGGAAGGTTTCTCACAGGGAAAAAGCCAGACGTTGCAGATTGGGAAACTGTGTGGAATTCTGAAGCTGAGTCAAAATTCAGTTCTATTTCAGATTTTCAATGCTGTAAATCAAGCAGCCTTGTAAAATGTCTACTATGTGCCTAGTATTGGGCTAGACGTTTTTTTTTAACTCATTAGTAATTACATTTCAATAGTTTCTTCAGTTCTAACACCAAAATAGTGTAGCGATGATTAACAACTCAATAAGTTAAAAAGGAAATGCCTGGAGGAAGGACTAACATCATTTCTTAAAGGACCAACTGACATAACAAATGTAAGATTACGTAGAGCTGTTCATTCATGTACATAATAAGCATTTATTGAGCACCAACAATCTACTTTCTTGATCATGCTGCATTAATTAACCCCCATCTCTCTATTCCCTTGTCTTGCTGGACTTTTCTTCTTAGCACTTGTCACCTGCTAGCCTTCAAATTTATTTTTTGTTGTCATTGCCTGTCTTCCCTCCCAAGATTGCAAACTTCATGAGAGCTAGACTTCATTAGTTGTTTCCCATAGACCTGGCACATAGTAATGCTTAACAAGTATTTCTTGAATGATTATGTAGGAAGGTAGGCATGGGAACAACTTGTTCGTTCCTGCAGAAGAGCCCAACAATGAGTTGACTTATAAAGACAGCACAAGGATAGTGTAATCCTGGAAGGCAAGCATTGAGAGGGGGCCATCCTGCACTTTAGCTGCATTGAATAAACAAGCATCAGGGATTTTGTGACAGCTCAGGATGTCTCTGACTATCTTAAGGAGCATATTGCAACCCAGCCAAAGTCCCACAAAAAATCCACTGAAAAATGCAATACAATAATTATATATATATATATATATATATATATATATATATATATATTCCACAGGGCTTATGGAGAACAAAGAAAGGTCACAGATAAAGAATATCAAAGAAGCAAAGTAGCAAATAATAAAACACTATTATATATGAAGTATATAAATAATAGTAAACTAGTTAGCAGTGTGGTTTTTTAGTGCCAAAGTTTTTGTCTTTTAATGTAGAGTCCGTGTGTGTGTGTGTGTGTGTGTGTGTGTGTAAATGTAATCTTAAGCTGGACCTTTTATTTGGCCAGCATTAATACTATCGTCCCCTTTATTGTTAAGGTTACGACATAGAGCAGCAAATGGAGTTCATTTTGAATTCTGTTTTTTTCCCAGCAGTTTTGCTGATGCCTGTCCCCACACTTTATAAAGGCTCAAGTATTGATTATACTGATCATTGATTCTGAACTAGTAGCATTAATTCAATACTTAATTATATCTTACAGGCTTTCCCTAGAGCTAGAAAGAAAACACTTTCTTGTGCTTTGCTGAAGGAAAACTTTTCATAGAATCATAAAATTTAGAATTAATATTGCCCATCTTTACCAGAATAATTTCTGTATAATAATTTCTGTGTAATTATTTTCTTTCACTGAGTAACAAATATATTACCAAGCTCAATGGATAAATCAGAATAAAATAAAGATTTTTAAATATTCTGGTGAATTTTAAAAGTGAGCAAAATTTCCTGCTTCTAGGAAAAACTATATACTTACAACTTTTACCTTCTTATATATTAAACAAGTTATATTCATTTTAGAAAAAAAGTAATGCAACTCAAAGGAATAGACATATAAGTAAATACCACACGATTGTATTCTCTAAGAAAAAGTATTTTGGTATGTCACATTCTGAAGTTCAAAAAGTTTTTTTTTTTTAAAAAAGTATATATCTGATATGTTTTTTGCAATGCAATTATCATTGGAATTATTTTAAATGTACTCTGTGCAAATGTTAATTTATATTTGAAGAAGTACCAAAATTATTTTAGTATTTAGATAAGGTAAAATTTTTTTTCATCAGGTGATATCCTAACACCTAATTTAGCTTAGCAAGCTTATAGTTTAGTTGATCGGGGATTTTGCAGAAGGATATATCTGTAATACGCTTCCAGACCTGAAGGGACAGGGATGATCTCTGTACTGATCAGCTTCATCCTAAGAATTTGGGCATATATGATATGAGGCATTAGTGGTCTAGGATACTATGAAGGGCTGCAATATATTATCTTATTGGGCCTTCCAGCTGTAGTGATCTATGATCATATTAAAATGCCTCCCCATGTGAAAGAAAGCCACAGCTCATTTTGGAGACAATATTCCTCTTCACCAACTCTTTGTATGGGATTTGCTCTTCAAAATGAGTTGCAATAATGATAAGATCCTTTCCCCCACCCACGCTATGATTTATCAAGAACATACAAAGTGCCAATCACTATGCTAAGCTCTGATTATGAAGACAAAGCGTGACTTGGGAGCTTCAAATTTAGCTTTCATTATGCCGGGGGGATTCCAGAAAGCTGAGAGAAGAACATTCAAGACAAAGATGACAGGCCTTCCCGGTGTTGAACAGTGAGAACACTTGGACACAAGGAGTGGAGCATCACACACTGAGGTCTGTGGGGGGGGGGGGGGAATGTGGGAGGGACAATGAGGGGGTAGGGAGTTGGGGAGGGATAACATGGGGGAGAAATGCCAGATATAAGTGATGGGGATGGAGGCAGCAAACCACATTGCCATGTATGTACCTATGCAACAATCCTGCATGTTCTTCACATGTACCCTAGAACCTAAAGTGCAATAAAATATATATGTATTAAAAAAAAGAAATGCAAATTGATGATAAATATTTTTAAAATTTCAGTAAAGAAATGCAAATTGTTACTAATAACATACTAATGTCAATAAAGAAATGCAAATTGTTAATAATAACAAAAAAATAAATAAAAGATGACAGGTCTGCTGTCATCTCCATACTGCTTCTAAGTTGTCCAAATGTTTATGGAAATTCGACTGTGCTGAGTGTCGATGGGGAAAGCCCTGGGGATACAGGGCAGGTTCATCAGCACAACTACCAGGTTCCAGCCTGGGGGAATGCTCTCAATCAACTATTGAAAGAAATTTTATGAAACCGGTTGTCCTTTAGGAATGAGGCTATAACCAATCCTTTCGTCACAGTTCCCTAACCTCCAGCAATGTGCAGTCTGGCTTCACAGTGTGCTGATAATCAATACATTTTTGTTATATATGTAATGGCAATCAGTCTATCTGTGATTAGTGTATGTCTTGCATTCTGATTCTATAATTAGACATTACATCTTATTGCTACCTACATTCCCACTTTACATATTGTTTGACCTTATACAATATTGGGCTGTGTATGTGTAACAAGCACTCCTTACCAATAGTGGAATTTGGCTAAAGCCAGGATGGCAGGTTAGAAGTGTGACTCAAAAGAAGGCATCATTTTCTTGTACAAATAAGGTCTGGTGTCCAGCAAGTAAGGTTCCACTTAAAAAGGAGGGAGAGCTGTTTATACCAATAATCAGTTGTACGTTGAACAAATTCAGCTCATGGAACATGAAGCAAAACTCTTTATATTCATTTTCCATTGTTCTCTTTAAAATGTGCATACTAGACATAGTCTCTCTATTACCCTAGGTGGAAAGTGGGCAGGGGCTATGACTTCTCCGGTCAGTCTAGAAAGTCTTGCAATCTCTTTAAATCACAGTCTAATTTCAGAAATTAGGCTGTCTAGTCTCAGAGGATGATCAGAGCTCATAACTTGATTTAAGTGGGGAGGGATGTCTTCTTGTCCTTTTTCTCACCCTCTATCTCCCTCTTTGAAGTTGGAGCACTGGAAACGGAAGGGGCACAGTGGGACCGAGAAGGTATTGCTTGAACTGATGCTGCTTCAAGAGGGTTTCAAGCTCTCTTCTGTGAAGCTTCTGTTACCCACATGAAAAATAAGTTCAAAGCTGACTCTTACCTTGTGGACATTTTTGTGGGCTCTTCAGAGGCTCTTCTGTGGGCCTCTGTTCCACTCATGAACCAGGCAGTGTCACTCTTTGGCCAGCCACTCCTTGCTGTGCTGCTGGTTGTCTGGGAGAACGCTCCACGTACACTCATATGGATAAAGTCCTGTAGCCTCTTCCAGGTGGCACTTTTGGGCATAAGTTAAAACACCCCTAGGCCAGCTTTTCTCCTCATGTGACATAAATGCATGGGGAAGCTCACATATTCTTTTACTTGCTAGAGAAATGAGAGAATGCAGTTACCCTGCAGATACCGCAGCACCTCGCCTCCACAGTCCCAGGAAAGCAGCTCGTGCATTTCTCTGCTGTCCTTTATTTTTTTCTTGGTGAGAGTCTGACTCAAGTCTCTTGCCTCTAAAGTTCTGGGAGACTCATATTAAGCTTTCCCCAGCAGGCTCATTCAAGCCACTCACCAGGCTGCTGTGAGCAGAGCCCCTTCCCCTTGGTGAGGGTTAAGGAGCAGGTGTGACCTACCATCCTCCACACCATCTTTCCCCATATCACCTAAACAAAACCCTCCATTTCACCTGCAGAAATTTTATATCTCACATCTTGTTTAAAGATCCTTGAGTGAAAAGCCCAAGGGTCATGAAACTGGTTCTCAAAACATTTTAATCCAGTTTCTCTGATTTACAGCATCTGTTACATCTTGGGTCTTAGTTAAGACTTGTGATTATCTCATGATCTCATTAAATCCTAGTGACAATCATGTGAGGTAGCTGACACTCTTATCACTCTTTTTCTTTTGTGAAGATTAAAACTTAGAAAAGTAACTGGTTCAAGTTCACACATCTGATAAGTGGGAGAGCCAGTATCTGATTGTGGGCTTTTATCACTCCAAAGTCCAAGCTCTTAATCATCAAATTCATATTTACTAAGACACCATCTTAAATCGAATGTTCTGTAAATGAAGTTCTAAGGTAGTGTTCAGAACTAAATTTCCTGAACTATACATTACATTTCCATGCATAGAATTTTCTTATAAAGCACACATCTCAAATTTCTTTTGTCTGCAGACAATACCTTGTTAAACTCATTATAATATTTTGAAAAAAAAATCTACATATTGCACTCAATAAGACACTTCTAGTTAACTCAGTCACGTAAACCACCCAACTTAATCAATCTAGAATTCTGACCACCTTTAGTGAGAATGTTATTTTCCAATAATATTATTTTAAATAGCCAAACCTGGAGGTCTGTGACACCTTGATTGCTTTCCATGTCGGAATGTATACCTTAAAGATTACAAAAGTAGGAGAGTTTTGGGAAGATCCCACTTAGTGTAACACTTCCAATCTTTGAAGACTTCAATTATAAATTTATATCATCACCATTCATTTGAGGAAAATAAACATCTCGGTGCTGTTTATTAATAAGTTATTTCTTCATTTCTGTCGATAACAAAAGTACTTGAATGTCTTGGTCTCAATCAGAAAAAAAATAAAAATTACATCTTTATTTATAGTCTTGATTTATAACACTGCAAGAGCAGAGTTATAACAAGACTAGAAAAGGGCACAAAAATTTTTTGTGATAATCACATGCTTCTGCTGTATAATTAGTTTTATTAAGAGATATTTTGACATTAAAGTGGGAAGTATTTTCATTCTGCTACATCAGGCAATACTTAGGTCTCAGGAATTAAAATATTACAGCATTCAAAATTTCTATTACAATAATTATTTCTGGAAATATTCTGGCTTTTTTCTCTAAATTTGTGTTCTTGAATGAAGATTGCTGGGCCTGACATCAAATAGCAAATATCTTACCTACAATAAGAAGCATATGTGAACACTTGTGATCTTATAAATCACATATCTCATGCATGACTAGTAACTAAGCACAACCCAAATCTTACCCTATCAGGCACAATGTCTATCATAGAAAACCTCTCTCTTCTTCCCTAATTTAGGAACGCAGTTGGGAAATAGTAATAGTCAGTAAATATATGTGAAGATTGACCCTAAATTCCATACATTGACACAAGTTACCTGAGTATCTTCAGTAATGAAACAATATAATGATATTTATATGTATCATTTACAAAATCATTGTGTAAATAATACATGTAAATATCCAACCTCATAAAAAGTAGAGGGTTTTGATTAAACTCTAACATATCCCCTAAGTAGATAATTCATATCATTCTTTAAATGATATGAATTAATCTTCCCAAAATGCTTCTGGCAATGATTGAAACAAAATTTTAATTTTTAAATTTTTATTTATTTATTTATTTTGAGACCTAGTCTTGCTCTGTACCCAGGCTGGAGTGCAGTGGTACGATCTCAGCTTACTGAAACCTCCACCCCCCAGGTTTAAGCGATTCTGCCTCAGCCTCACCAGTAGCTGGGACTACAGGTGTACACCCCCATACCCAGATAATTTTTTGTATTTTTAGTAGAGATGATGTTTCACCATGTTGGTCAGGCTGGTCTTGACTTCCTGACCTCAAGTGATCCATCCGCCATGGCTTACCAAAGTTGTGGGATTACAGGTGTGAGCCTCCATGCCCAGCCCCCAAAATTTTAGTTTTAATTAATTAGGAAATTAGATGAACTAGAAAACTCCAACTCTTGAGAATTATAGGTGAGAAAGAGTTCACTGTGTTTTTTAAGCCGGCTGAGAAATGAAGAGTAGGAAAGAGTGTTAATGTATAGACATTGCCTTATTTAGTCTGTCCTGAGGTTCAGAGAGGAGAATGACTTGCTCAGAGTGTAACAAGTTGCACTCCAACCTTAAACCAGAACTAGCAAACTACTAACTTCAAACCAGCATTCATTCAAGTCCACTGTGCTGACTTTATTTCCTAAAATTGGAACCTACACTGAGCTACCAATAGCAATGTTTGCTAGAAAGTACAACAGCAAAAAACCGTTATATTCTGTACCTAACAAATAGAACTTTGAGCTGTCAAATTATGAAAGAAGGCTAATTATTAATAACAAATCATTAATCATTCAATTGGTAGAGACTTTTGAAAGATGATGCCTGTAATAATAATAAGTAATATGGTTTGGCTGTGTCCCCACCGGAATTTCACCTTGAATTGTAATTAATCCCTACATGTCAAGGGTGGGGCCAGGTGGAAATAATTGAATCATGGGGGCAGTTTCCTCCTTACTGCTCTCATGGTAGTGAAGAAGTCTTACAAGAGCTGATGGTTTTATAAGCCAGAGTTCCCCTGCACAAGATCTCTTGCTTGCCACCATTTAAGACATGACTTTGCTCCTCAATCACCTTCTGCCATGATTATGAGGCCTCCCCAGCCATGCGGAACTGTGAGTCAATTAACCCTCTTTTCTTTATAAATTACCCAGTTTGGGGTATGTCTTTATTAGCAGCCTGAGAACAGACTAATACAATAAGCAACATTTGAAGAGTGCTTTACCATTTGAAAATCACTTTCACATTCTGTAAGTTGTGTCACTTGAGTTGCACACCACTCGCTTTCTTTAAATAAGGGAACTAAGACAGTTACAGTAACTTGGCCAAGGTCTTATTGTTGGCAAAGCTAGCACTCAAACTGAAGTCTTGCAGGAGGGAAACAAACTGAAATGGAGACACTTCAGTAGCAGAGATCTGACCCAGCATATGCAGATCACAGGAATACCATTTTCAGGTGTTTCTTGTCTGACCCTCTGTTTGCATTCTTGCAAAACTACTGTAAGAGGGATGTTTGCTTTGCTTCCTGCAGTAATAGAGCATTTCACTCTTAAATAGGTGTCTGCAGGGGCCGAGAGGTACCCTCTCCATCTGTCCACTTTACACAGAGGATAAATCAGACTTTGTTTACAATCCATTAGAAACAGAAGGCAGTTTATTAGCAGTTTGTTATGATCTACGTGTAGTTTGTAAATCTGACCCCAAAATCAATTCGTGTTGTCCTTCTTGGAAAGCAATCAGTTTTGTCAATAACGTTACATGCGAAAATGCTGAAACTACAATGGTAAATGGAAGGACGGAAAGTTTATCACAAATAAATAAGAAAACAAAAAGGTGTTCCGATTTCTCCACATCCTGTCCTGCATCTGTTGTTTCCTGACTTTTTAATGATCGCCATTCTAACTGGCGTGAGATGGTGTCTCACTGTGGTTTTGATTTGCATTTCTCTAATGCACAGTGATGATGAGCTTTTTTTTTCATGTTTTTGGCCACATAAATGTCTTCTTTTGAGAAGTGTCTGTTCATATCCTTTGCCCACTGTTGGTAGTAGTGTAAATTAATTCAACCATTGTGAAAGACAGTGTGGCGATTCCTCAGGGATCTAGAACCAGAAATACTATTTGACCCAGCAATCTCATTACTAGGTATATACCCAAAGGGCTATAAATCATTCGACTATAAATAAACATGCACATGTATGTTTATTGCAGCACTGTTCACAATAGCAAAGACTTGGAACCAACCCAAATGATAGTTAGACTGAATAAAAAATATGTGCCACATAGACACCATGGAATACTATGCAGCTATAAAGAAAGGATGAGTTCATGTCCTTTGCAGGGACATGCATGAAGTTGGAAACCATCATTCTCAGCAAACTAACACTGGAACAGAAAACCAAACACCACATGTTCTCACTCATAAGTGGGAGTTGAACAATGAGAACACATGGACACGGGGAGGGGAATATCACACACCAGGGCCTGTCGGGGTGGGGGCTAGAGGAGAGATAGCATTAGGAGAAATGCCTAATGTAGATGACGGGTTGATGGGTGCAGCAAACCACCATGGCACATGTATACCTATGTAACAAACCTGCGTGTTCTGCACATATATCCCAAATTTAAAGTATAATAAAAAAAGATAAATATTTAAAAATTAACTTATAATTAACTCATGGTTTAAATGAGGATGTTTTCAATCCATTAAAATTCTTGAGGAGAGAGATGGTATCAATCATTTTATCTTCACTCACCAAAGGGTAAGTGAAGTGCCTGACCAGAACCATAAAATTATTTAAAAAAAAAAGAGGCATAGGGAGCAAAATGGAAAATGCCAGCACAAAATGATAATAATTAGGAAAGCCAAGAATGAGGCAGTGCAGTAACAGCATAAACATTATAAAGACATTCTTTGTTCATTCCCTCCCTTGTTGAGCACAGCTCAGCAGGGACTGAAGTTGTCCATTTCAGCTTTTCTATCTGAGTTGCTCTCACATCTAAAGTGAATTATATTATCATGAGTAATGTTTTTTGTCTATTTTTTGTCCACATTTACTCAGTAAGCATTCCTTGATGACAAATACCTGTCAACTATTGTGCTCATCAGTGAGGATGAAATGATTGATACCATCTCTCTCCTTAAGAATTTCAGAGTTTAATGGATTGAAGAAATCCTCACCTAAACCATGAGTTAATTATAAGCTGTTTTGCACAGCCAATCTCTATCAATCTAAAATTCTGTAAGCATTATAAGAATCTTAATTTTTAATATTTCTTTGAAGGTGCCAGGAGGACAGAAGAATTCTAATACAATGCTTTAAGATTAAATGGCAGGATGGTGTCAGATATGTCAGAACATCATATTGTAAAAGATAAACATCACAGCATGAGATTAAGAATAAATTCAAATGCCAGAAAGACCTGGGTTTAAATCATGATCCCGGCTGTGAGACATTGGGCAAGCTAGTTAACCTTTCTAAGCCTTAATTTCTTTACTGAAATAATATAGCGATAGCACTTACATCATTTGTGAGGATTAATGATATCATGCAAATAAAGTTCTTTGCGCCTAGCAAATGTTCGATACACAATTGCTATTATTATTTTAATAGTAGTATTGCCTCATTATTATTATCTGAATATACTAAGCCCTATGTTTTCTCCTATATCCACCACTGAGGCAGACAAGGAGAAATAGCTGTATTTAAATTCTAACATGTTCTTTTACAAGAGACGGAGCCATCTCTGTTTTCTGTGTTGATAATTAGCAGCTGTGAATAGAACTCTGGCAGCCCCACAAACACATGGTGAAAGAGAAGAACGTTAAGAATTTATCCAGCAAGATGGGGGAAGGGCACAAAAGTGGCAATTATTGTAAATCAAGCCACTAAACTTTTTAATAGTTATTTTGGGCATTATAAGAAATACATGGATTCACATGGGCTGCTTTCTTACATGCCATTTAATCAAAGCTTTATACAGAGTCTATTAAGTATGCTGAGAATAATTCACTAAACATGGACTGGAAGCCTAAAGGGGTAACAATTTGGAAGTGAAAATTGGGAGTCTGTATTTGCCACCTTTCTTACAGGAAAACCCAGGGATGGGAAAGAGATCACTTATGCAGATTAGAATTTACCTTGCAACTACTTGGCAATATTTAGTTTTAGAAACCCACGTAATAATACAACATGTTCCAAGATTTTCTGTAGTGATGTTTTGTATGCATGACACACTGATTCTAATTGAAATGCTGAGTGGTTTTCTTCTCCAAGGCTCAAATTCTTGATACATCATCTGAATATCAAATACCCAGAACAATGCTGCAACACTGGGAGATGTGCAAATAAATGTGTTGTGTCGGGTTTCTGCCGTGATACCAAGAACAGCTAATTTCAAAATCATCCCCAGCGCCAGATGGCTAGAAACAAAATAGTTTTGAAATCTAGGTGACCTGTTTTTCAAAATTTTTATTGCAATTGTCTTGGAAGGAAATAATCTGGATAAAAGGAAGAAGGAGGCATTGCTGTGTTTGCTGAGACTCTAAATCCAAAGGTCTTCCTGGGTAAACATGATCATTAATTAAGGGAAAATAATCTAGATAAAAAGAAGAAGGCATTGCTGTGCTTGCTGGTACTCTAAATCCAAAGGTCTTCTTCCTTGGAAAACGTGACTATTAATTTAAGAGATCACGAACTTAAGTATGTTGTTAGAGAAACTACTACTTTCACAACTTCTGCAAAAGCCTCATTGAGAATCCCTCCAAATAGTCCCCATTTATTCCCAAGTCTTCAGAAGTAAGAGTATTACGTACAATTTATCATCCAGTCCTGGGCACGTTTAGAGCACTGCTAATAGTTCTACCTGGAGAGCAGGTGTAAAGCTAATCTTTCCGGAGCTAGTTGAAACATTACCACTGCTTTACCCAGAAGTGTAAATTACTTCACATCCCCAAAGAATTTGTTTTGTTTTTCACGATTTCTGTTTCTAAAAATTCCAAGTAGTGCCTTTTATGAGCAAACTAGATCTTTGCGGTCTCATTGAAATCTCTCCGCTTGACCATCCAAAATGGAACTGACATGACTCTTGTTCTGTATTGCATTGCCTCTGTGAATCTGGCCTGGGACACTCACCTTCATTTCCTATCTATTCATTTTGTTCCAATCTAACAACTTTGCCTCAATTCTTCTGTTAAAGAAAAAATTATTCAATGATATTTGTTAAAGCATAGTTTTTTTAAAAAAAAAAAAAGCCTTTATTCAGGACCATTATGATAAGTATAGGGACCACTGTGACAGAATCTTGCCGTGGGGAGGAGAGATTGAGCTTATCTCCTAATACAGCATAAGCAAGTGGGAATGTACAGCCAGGAAGCAGGGCGAGGGGTCAGTGGAAGGAAAATTAACAACACAAAACATCAATGGTAAGGGAAATTCTGATTAAACTGACCTAATAAGATTCTGGCTTAAGATAAGGAAGGATGATCAGAGATCACACGGGAGGCAGTAAGGGATAGGAACCTAATCAGATATTGAGGGTGGAGGTGTTTTGCCAAACTGACTTAGCAGGGTCTTTCCTAAAACTGAATTTTACGAGGACATGAACAGCTGGACTTAGGACCCTGATGAAAGTTTGGCCAGGCAAAGAATCTTGTCAGTTTCTAAAACCTTGAATCTTACATTCTTTATCAACCTTCTAACTGGCCTGAAATGACTCAGGCTTTGCCTACAGTTAAACAAACAAATATAAGTGTATTGGTAGGAAATCACCTAGTATGCCATACTCTGCAGAGACCATTTATTGAGCATTTTCTATGTGCCAGGAGCAATGCGCTCTTTGCTTACATTATTTTTATTTAATAATTGGAACCATCATGTCAGATGGCTGTTCTTCCTATTTTACAGTTAGAAACGTGAGGCTTAGAAGGGTCAAACAACTCCTATGATCTTGTAGATAATGAATGGCAAGCTAATTTCAAACCAGGCGGAGATGACTTTAATGTCTGCTTTCTTAACCATGACAGTCAGCTGTATCTTCTTTGACTCTTGTGTTTCCTCTGCTTTGTTAAAAAAGTTTTGCAGGGAATAAATGCTTTTTATGTGACAACATCTAACCCTGCCTTAACTTTTTGAAAATATAACCATTTGAGGCATGAGGCTTAGTGATTTTTCTTTCTTCCCCTGCCCCACACCCAGGTTTTTATTGATGACACCCTGAGCATCTTCTTTTAGTTTCCAAAGTGCTGTCTCAAGCATCCTCTGATTTTATTCTCAAGAAGTGAGGAGGTGACCTAGGCAAGGCTGATATTATGACTTTATAAATGAGAAAACAGTCATGGAAGGGTTAAATTCTCAGCCAAGGTCATGCATCTGTGACAAAAACTGATGTCAGCCCACTCTTAATTCAGGGACATCCTAACACTATGTGAGAGAGAAATTCCTCCCTCCCTTCCCTCCTTCCTGCCTTCTCTCCTCTTCCTTCCCTTCTCCCTTATACACCTTGCATGTAAAACTGTTTCTTCAGTAGTCTCAATTACACGTTACAATGTTAACTCTTAGCAACTTTTATTTTTGGTGAAATACTTGGTAAGCAAGTGATTCTAATTATGTACCAGGTGTGGTACCTAGGACACCAGACAAAAGTACAGATAAGGTCTGATGGTTTCCGGCATTGCTAGGCGGAACAGCTAACTCCACATGTCCCCAGACCATATCTAGAATCTAATGGCTCTAAAGCAGGTAAGCTGAACAACTTTTGAAAGTCAAAGAAGCAGTTTGTGACCTTAAAACATTTAGCAAACCAAATATCTGACCTGCCTAATTTAGACCAAATGTCTAAACTTTACCAATAATCTTTAGAACTGTCTTTATTTCCCAAAGATTACTTAAGTCATGTGAACTAAAAGGCATTAGTTTTTTGTTTCTCTGACAATATTTTATTTAAGCATTTATTATTTTTAAGTCAATTAATCAGAGCTCTTTCATGTATAAACATCACACACACAACAAATATAAATACACAGAGATAGATCCAGTACTTGTAAGATTCTTTTCATTTGCCAGTTTTTAATGTTTCTCTTTATCCTTTTAAATCTCTTATGTTGCCACCCAAATCTCACCTTGAATTTTAGTTCCCATGTGTTGAGTGAAGAACCTAGTGGTGGGTGATTGGATCATGCTGTTCTTATGATAGTAACTTCTCAAAGATCTGATGCTTTAAAAGTGTTTGGCAGTTCCTCCTTCATTCTTTCCTGCTGCCATGTGAAGAAGGTCCTTGCTTCCCCTTCGCCTTCTCCCATGATTGTAAGTCTCCTGAGACCTCTGCAGCCATGCGGAACTGTGAGTCAATTAAACCTCTTTCCTTTATAAATTACCCAGTCTCAGGGAAGTGCTTTATATCAATGTAAAAACAGACTAATAAACCCTATTTTAGCTAGGCAAAACACCCAATATTTCTGGCTTTTAAACTTTACCAAAATTAAACTCACAGGTGAAACCAACAGGACTTAACTAAGGTTATGACTTAATCATGAATGTACAAGGTCTTTTCAAAGGGATGGTTAGCAGTTTTTACAAGATTTAGAATCTCCAAAGGTAGGTCAGAGAAAGGAAGATTCAAGAAATGAAGCCAGAAGTTGTTCATGGAGGAGAAGAGAATCAACACATGATAAAGGCCATGCAGATATTAAACCAGAAAGGACTGATTCCCTAAGCTGGGAATTGAACCCTGAACCCAGACTGCCATTGTAAGAAGACAAAGCCTTAGCTACTTAGCTACAGCACTGGGCAATTTCCATTCCTCTTCACAGAAGGAGTCTAGGGCATCCAATTTTGAGCTTGCAAAGACTTTTAACCGCCTGAGATAATTTTTAGGGCTAACTACCACATGAACCCCCCAAATTCCTGTCCACTGGATAGCAGAGACTAAGAGAAAGTACTGCCACATGGTCACAAGGTCAAGCTTCCAAGGACATAAAACAAGATGAGAAGGAAACTTCATTCAGTTGTTTCTGTTTGTTTATTTCAGGGACCTGCAGCAAAGTTTGTTACTGACCAGCTTTCCAGGCTGGCTTTAACAGTAGGTGTATGGGGTCCTAAGCCCATGTTCTGTCCTAAGGTACTCCTCTTTATGACAGAGCAATACAGAAAGGTAAATTTATAGTACAAAGTACACTAGATTTGCTACAGCTTAAAACTCGCCTCACAAATTCTTTTACCCATTAATCAAAACTTTACAGAGGGGATAAACAGTTATTTTTGCCATTTATTCAACCAGTTTGCACACAGAGAGGCCAAAAGCCTGACTGGTAAGAAATTCCTACCCTTTTGCCAGCATGCCAGGCTTCTGCATTCCCTTTCCTTGGGTGGCCCTAGTGACCTGACTCTCGCCACACCACAGCCCTGGGGGGCCAAACCACAACACAAAGGAAAATAATATTTTTCCATTATGGCCAGAGCAAAATATGTGTGACAAAACATAGACATTAGCTCCTCCACTTGGCACCCAATATTGAATTGGCCAGGCTCAAACTTGCCCCCTTGGGCCCTGTCAGGTTTGATCCGCTCAAAGTGGGGGAGGAATCATCTTCCGACCAAGTGTTTAAACACATGGTGTCTGGGCAAGATGGTTTCCCCTGAATAACAGAAAATATATAAAAGGAGAGAAAGGAGAGAAAAGAGAAAAGCATTGCTTGTGGCAAGGTGGGGGAAGGCGAGGAGTTCAGAGGGGCCAGAGAAAGACCCACTCATTGCAGCAACAGTGAATAAAAAGTTCATGTGGCCACTTGTCAGTAGTAAAGGAATCTTTTCCAAAAGTCCCATCGGCGCTCAAGTTTCCCCCTTTCAGGAGAAAAAGCTTCCCATGTCCAGTTATCCTGTACGTGCCTAATCCTGTCACCCATCGCTGTCAGCAAAGAGTGCAAGGCAGATTAATCCAAAGAGAATAGCAATTAATGTCCCATAATGCCAAATCCACTGGACCTTGCATAAGAAAGAATTTGGGGTGAGTCCATAAAGTGAAAGCAAACTTATTAAGAAAGTAAAGGAATAAAGACTGGCTACTCATAGGCAGAGTAGTGGTGTGGGCTGCTCACCTGATTATACTTAAAATTACTTCTTTAATAAATTATATGCTAGCCTGGCTAGTGGCTCATGACTGTAATCCCAGTAATTTGGGAGGCCAAGGAGAGTGAATCACAAAGTCAGGAGTTTGAGACCAGCCTGACCAACATGGTGAAACCCTGTCTCTACTAAAAATACAAAAAAATTAGCCAGGCATGGTGGCACATGCCTGTAATCACAGCTACTCGGGAAGCTGAGGCAGGAGAATCACTTGAACCCAGAGGCAGAGGTTGCAGTGAGCTGAGATTGTGCCATTGCACTCCAGCCTGGGCGACAAGAGCGAAACTCCTTCACACACACACACACACACACACACACACACACTATATATATACATATATATATATATATATATATATGTGCTAAACAAGGGGTGCATTATTCATAAGTTTTCCAGGAAAGGGGTGGGCAATTCCGGAACCAAGGATTTATCCCATTTTAGACCATATAGGGTGACTTCTTGACGTTGCCATGACATTTGTAAACTATCATGGCACAGGTGGGAGTGTCCCTTAGCATCCTAATACATAATAATTAATGTATAATGAGCAATGAGGACAACTGGAAGTCACTTACATCACCAACTTGGTTTCGGTGGGGATTTGGCTGGCTTCTTTACTGCAATCTCTGTTTCATCAGCAAGGTCTTTGTGACCTGTGTCTTTTCCTGACTTCCTATTTCATCTTGTGACTTAAAATGCCTAACCTCCTGGGAGTGCAGTCCAGTAGGTCTCAGCCTTATTTTAGCCAGCTCCTATTCAAGATGGAGTTGTTCCGGTTTGAATGCCTCTGACACCTTCCTTCCTTGCTTGCTTTTGGTCTATCTATCAAGACAGTGATTAAAAAGGAAGCGAAAACATCAATCTCCTGATCCAACTCTTTAAAAATCAGCTCAAACTTGCCTAATTTAGGAAGACTTTGTGAAGGAAGATAAGTGGGGTACAGTAAGATCTTCCTTCTATATCACCATTGTATTTAATGGATCTGAGTTTGAGTCTGAGTTTGAGCTGAGCCTCCTCCTATTAGCCTGGTTCACTCAAGAGATTTAGTGAGTCACTTTGAACCGGAATTTTTTCTCATTACATTAAAATGATAATGGTTTTTATTTGATAAATTTTTGGAGGATTTTAGGGACATTACCTATAAGGCACTTAGCCCAATCCGGGTACAACAAGTATATAACACATTATTACAGTTTGCTTTTCATCATTATTATTTTTGAAGAAAAGCAAGAAAGATGTAAAAAGATGCTTCTATGTAACACCTTGCTGTATTCTATCATGCAGCAAATTGGATCAATTAATAAGAGGAACACAAAAAAATAATGGTGGTAGAAAATGTATGTTTGGAATGTTTACATAGGGCATCATTTGTAAGCATATGACACCTTAGATGGTAGAAGAAAACTACCTTGCATTATAAGTACTCCAGAATAAAACACATTTGAGCTCTGGTGTGGTGTATCCTCAGGACGAACTCAGTGCTTGGCAAGTAGTAAATATTCAAAAAATGTAGCTTTATGAATAAAAGAATAACATAATTTGCTTCTTATCTTTGTAGTCCTATCCTCTTTCAGTGGCATATAATAAGTCCTCACTGAAGTGTCTGGTTAAGTGAATTATTCCTTATAATAAGTAGCATCTTATAAATATTGAATTTGATTTTATTAAAGCCCCTTTGGAGATGCAAGAATACTTTCCCATGGGTAGTGAAAAATTATTAGGTCATTTCACCACAGTATTTTCAGATATGTAATACATCTCTCTTTGGGGTTTTAGACCATTCATTATATTTTTCAAAGAGTTAATGTGTCTGGGGTTACTCTACCTAGGCTGTAAAGAGACAGCCATGGCTGGTGGATAAGACAGAATGAGTACTTTTTAAGCCATGTGGTGTTCTTTCCTGTAATGTCTAATAATGGTTATACAGACTGCATAGTAAGTGAGACAAAAAGCAGAGCTGTAATTGCTAAAAATAACTGTGTCAAAAGATACAAAAGAGTAAGAGAATCATCTTGTGAATATTAAAGAGGAATATCAACTTTTTACTACATTTGACCAGTAATAACTTGTTTAAAATTGCCTTTCATTAGACACTCAGTTTTGAGAGAAATAAGTGGTTTCTTTGAAAAGTAACCAATCTTCCCTTCATAGTATTGCACAAAATTCATGTTAATAGCCCAAACAGAAAATTGTGATAGAACATACCATTGAGAATGTACAAAGTCATTGTGTTAAACTTTCCCCCTATTCTCTTTGAAAAATTTCTTTAATCATTCAACTGTTTCCTATTTTTGGAAGAGTTGTTTGGCATGATCTCTACTCTGTTAGTTTGAAAAGTATTCCATTTAACATATGTGAGAGGGCTAAGATACCAAATGCCATGTAAATTAACCTGTTTACAAAAATACATGCATATCTAGATTTTTTGTATGTGATACTGTAGTATATATGGTATTCTCTCTAATCTGATAGTAAAATAAGATGAACAGGACATAAACTCCAAGTAGCTTAGAAAGACCAACCCTACCAGTGAAATGCAAACTATATACACTATTCTAAATTTCCCACTATTTCCTTTAGTTGCAATACAGTGTTAAGGATGCACAGTTAAATTTTTTTGAATTTCAAAATGTAATTAATCACATAATCTTATTTTTCATCTCCCAGAACTGCTTTCTGATGTTGTGTAACTATACTAGTTTTGTAAAAGCAATGGATTCTCTCCTGCAAACCACATGAAATGGGGTTGCATTTCATGAGGAATTAAAAACAG
Source organism: Ateles fusciceps (assembly GCA_036589455.1). Taxonomy (NCBI): domain Eukaryota; kingdom Metazoa; phylum Chordata; class Mammalia; order Primates; family Atelidae; genus Ateles; species Ateles fusciceps. Next base: position 10,380,569 of record JAZHEH010001005.1, on the reverse strand, counting down.
AGGAATTAAAATTAAAAAAAGAAAAGAAAAGGGGATGGAAATGGAAATGAACTTTCTTTTCAGACAAAACACCAAACTTGGCATCTTCAATATCAGATGATTTACCTTCTTCTTCATCTCATTTCTAATGATACCAAAATATTGTCACCTTCCTTCTGTGACTGACATTGTTCTATGCAACTCTTTCATTAGCTACACTTTGCTGGGGCTGGTCATGTATTTTAAAACCTCAGGTCAAATACTCTTCACCCAATGAGACAAAAATAAATAAATTTTAGCCTATGACATTCTGGAACTCACTGGGGCAAATCCTAAAGGATTTAGACATTTGGGAAATCACAGAGAGGAATTTTTAGGAAAAAGCTGCTACTTATACAAGGAACCTCCCATGTGCGAAGCAGGTAATCAGAAACAAAGAAAAAAAAGAGGTGGGTGGGGGAGGGGAGTTAAGAGGAGAAACGGCGGGGAGAGGAATAACTAAAAAGAGCAAGAGACAAACCTGAATCCTGTGATAGCAAGTTATAACAGAATCCTTAAATGATTGCACAGGTATTTATAAAATCATCAAGGTGAGAATTGCAACAAGAAGGAAAATACTAAGACTCGTCATTTGCAGCAAAGTCAGGGGGTGACTATAAACAGCTATCAGTTGATTTTTTTAAATGTTACAGATATTGACAGCCTTTAGGAATAATTCTCTTCCTTGTCTTTAAAATGTCACACCACCAAATACTTTTGTATTGTAAGTTATTTATGAAAACCCAGAGTAAATAGGAGTGATACCTTTTGAAAGGAAGTAGGTATTTCATAATTATTTTGAAAATGCTCTAGGGAGAATGCTTCCTAAGAGGTCCCAGCCATGGGAAATCATCAGAAAGGTGATACCCATTTCCTCCCATACTTTAGTATGAAAGAAATTTGAGTTTTAAATAATATCATCAGATATGATACGATATGATGTATGATATGTCTTGCAGGGCGTATGTTTTGCTCAGAGATGAATGTTTTAGAAAAAACCTCCTACTAAGACTATGGACTTGTCTATTTCTCTTTAGAATTTGGTCAATTTTTGCTTTAAGTTTTTCAAAGCTGTATATTGATAGATGCACACAAATGTAGAATTGGCATGTCTTTCGAGGGGAAATGCAATTTTATCATTGTGAATTACCCTATTTGTTCTAGTAAAATCATTTTGTTTTTTTTTTTTTTGGTATTAATACAGCCACCACAGGTTTCTTTAGATTTTGTTTTTATGTTATATATAATATAGTAACATGAATACATAATACATATATATTTAATTATTTTATATATGTATATTAATAGAAAGGCTCTTTAAAGAACATATAATTGTGGCTTTCTGTTTGCTTATTTTTTTCAGTGTGCCAATTTCTGTCTTTTAATTGTATATTTAATTTATCTAAATGTAATACAATTACTGATATTTGGATTTAAATCTGCTACCTAATTATGTTTTTATCTGCTTTCTTGATCTATTTTGAATCAACAGGAAATTTTTTAGTCATTTAATTTATTCTATTAACTTACTAGTTATAGACTATTCTTTGTGTTAATTTTAGTAATTATAACATATTCTCCTCTTATCAAATAATTGCAATACATACATTTATGTACCTTCTAGCCCTTAAAACCATATCTACTGTTCTTGAATTACAGAATTACATGCTATCACTTTATGATTATATATTATAAGACATATTCATATTTTTAGTATCGAATGTTCTTTTACATTTGCCCAGATACTACTTTTCCTCATTCCTTATTTTTTCCTCGTATCATTTCTTTTCTATCTAAATAACATCCTTTAGATTTTTCTTTAGTGTGCATCTAAAACATCTGTTTTGTCTTCATTCTTGAAGGACATTTTGAGTGAGTACAGGATTCAAATTTGGTAGTTACTTTCTTTCAACATATTAAAAATATTCCACTGTCTCCTGCTTCTTATGCTGCTGTTGAGAAGTCAGCTTTCAGTTTAACTGTTACTCTTTTATAGGCCAATCATCTGTTTTTCTCAGATAGCATTTAAGATTTCCTCTTTATCTGTGATTCTTGCTGGTATTCATTGAGATTCTTGACTCCATGGATGGTTATGTTTCATCAGTTCTAAAAATAAATTAGCCTTCAGCTCTTCAAACATTGCCTCAGCCCCATTCTGTCTCTGGGATTCTTTTAAGGCTCTACTGAACATATGACAGACTTCCATGCTGTGTTTTCTGTCTTTTTCTTTCTTTTGTTTCTTGCATCATTTCCATCTTTTTGTCTCTCCATGATTTCCACCTGTTTTTCATTCCCTGATTCTCTCTTCTTATGCACCTAAATTCCAATGAACTCATCTATTGATTTCTTAATTTTGGTTGCTTTTTCTGTTTTATAACTTCTATTTTCTTCTTTCCCAAATTTCCTAGATCATATCACTGTTTATAGTTTCAGGTTGCCTTTCAAATTTTTCATGCTTGACTTTCATCCCCTGAAGTAGGCATGGTGTTTTACAGAACCTTTGTAATGGCTACAGTATTTGAAGCCTTTGTGTGTTTCTGTTGTCTTTCGGTTCTGCTGGGTTTTACTCATGCTGTCTTGTCTGCTCATGTGTTTGGTTTCCTTTTATTGTGTGCGGAATGAGGTGTTTCAATCATTGTTAGTAGAAGCTATTTGAGTGCCCCAAGTTAGTTATCTTTTGCTTTTTCCAGGCTTGTAGGCAATAGCAATCGGGAATTACCTTAATCTAAATAGAGGGTTTCCAATTGTCTAGGTCACCCAGAGGACCTACACTTAGGCTACAGTGGTTATGAGTACTCATTTACTTTTGCTTTGCCTTTGCCTTTAAAAATGTGACACCCTGGGCTGGGCGCCGTGGCTCACGCCTGTAATCCCAGCACTTTGGGAGGCCAAGGTGGGCGAATCATGAAGACTGGAGTTCAAGACCAGCCTGGCCAACATAGTGAAACCCCATCTCTACTAAAAATATAAAGAATAAGCCGACATGGTGATGTGTGCCTGTAATCCCAGCTACTCAGGAGGCTGAGTCAGGAGAATTACGTGAACCTAGGAGGCAGAGGTTGCAGTGAGCTGAGATCGAGCCACTGCACTCCCACCTAGGTGACAGTGTGACACTCTGTCTCAAAAAAAAAAAAAAAGAATGTGGCACTCTAAAGTCCCAACCCAAAATAAGAATAGTCTATTATCAAAATCTCAATTCAGCCTCTTAGCCATCATCTCTCCTGGATAGCAAATATCACGAGAGCAGAAGTCCCTGAGTGCTCTGTGTTCTTGGCTGTGGTCTCCTATTTGCCCTCGGATCTCAGCCTGGTAATTCTTTATAATCTCATTTGTTCTTTAATGCTTTTTAAAATGTGCAGTTTTCCTCCTAGGCTTTTAAATTGTCTTTATTGGTTGGCGATCCTCCAGAATTACCCAGTCTGCCATTAATTAAGTAGAATCCCGTATGTACTTAAAATTGTATCATTTTCTACAGTTTATTTACTCATTAAAAAGGGGGATTATGTGTTTCATTAGGCTGTTTTAAGTAAATTGATCCATTTAAAGCCCCAAGAATGGTACCTGGTATATAGTGAATATTCAATAAAGTTTAGCTTTTATTGTTTTTTGTAATATTGTCACTTTTTGTTAAAAATGTCTCACATAAAAAATGGAACCTTGATGTTAGTGAAAGATTTACACTTACAAAAAAGTCTTCCTAGTTTATAAACTGTCAAAGAAATTAAACAAATGTTAAGAAATTTTATATTCAAATAATAAAGGTATACTAATTCTATGACCCTTGAAGTTAAAAAATAAACTGGTATATCTGCATTGTATCATTGCTAGCTACAGATATCTAAACTGTAAAATGTACCTAATGAATTTTATGCAATATATTATTAATAATCAGGATGTGGTTTATTTATGGAGGTTGTTGATTTTAACAGTTCCTTTTACTCTCGCTTTTCTCCCTTTCTCTTAACATATTTTTAAATTGTTAGCCACATTCCTTAAAGGAACCCCGACTAACTAGAATTACTTGGATTTATGAACTCAACAAAGAATTTATTTCAATTCTTAGCATTCTCTGAAAGGTTACTGTTTAGGCTTTTACTTCAAAAAGAGAATGTGTCTGTGTTTAAAATAAAATGTATCCCCTTCCATTTTTGCTTTTAAACATTCATAGGCATAGCCATTCTTTCCATCAGGGTGGAAGGGGTGGGTGCTGGGTGCTGTGTGGTTATGGTGTCAAAATTAAGATGGATGAGGGAGCAACCAAGTGAAACATCCAATTCCTAGTTTTAAAATATCCCCTCCCCCGCCTCCACTAAGTGATATTGGCAAAGCAATTTTATAATGTGTGAAAGCCACACAAAGAGATGAGAATGCAGCCCCACCTAATATTATTAGTGAAAGGACTCTAAAGTTTGTTCCCTGGCCTGTTTGCTCTTATTTTTTCAATAGGTTTCATATGATTTTAGAAGAGTCCTGTATGTAAAACGTCATCATTTTCACACCAAAATAAATTTTACAAAAACAGAGAGAAACAGAAATTTATAAAACAATGGATTTTTAAAAGACACTATCACATTAAATCCCGTCATTTAATGAATGCAGAAACTGAGACTTAGAGAGGATAAATTGCTTCATTACAAAAAAGAAAAATTGGCTGAATCCCTTCCCTGGGCTGAAGGACTCCCGTGGGAACCTTGATCAGGTGGCTTGTGCAGTTATTTTCTGGAGTGGCTGGAAAACATGACTTCTGTGATTGAGTGTGGGTTGTAGCCAAGAAGGGCAGGCCAGAACAGGAAAAGCAGCTTAAGACACGACATGGGTCTGATCGTAAGTGTGAAGTTGAAGACAGGCAACAAAGCCAAATGTGAGAATGTGGGAGATTTGGATCTGAAAACAAAGTACAACATGTCATAAATTTTCAGATTCTAAGACATGAATAAAACAAGATTCCTCGTAGAATGTCCTAACATGGAATACAGTCTGTTTAACTGGTTTAAAGTTGTATAGTTGATAAAGATGTCTTTATCAACACCATAAAGTCTACATTTCTTAAAAATTTTCTATGTTCTGGGCATGGTGACTCACGCCTGTAATCCTAACACTTTGGAAGTCGGAGGCGGTGGATCACCTGAGGTCAGGAGTTCAAGACCAGCCTGGCCAACATGGCAAAATCCTGTCTTTACTACCAAAAATACGAAAATTAGCCAGGTGTGGTAGCTCGTGCCTATAATCCTAGCTACTGGGGAGGGTGAGGCCAGGAAATCGCTTGAATCCAGGAGGCAGAGGTTGCAGTAAGCCGAGATTACCCCACTGCACTCCAGCTGTGGTGACAAGAGCAAGATTTCATCTCAAAAAAAAAATTACTATGGGTTACACACTATGATTTATATTCATTGCTTCATTTAATCTTCTCAAAGATCCATAAGATCAGTGATGACACTATTCTTTTTTTATCAGTGAGGAAACTGAGGCTTAATAAAATTAGGTTGCCCCCAAATCCTGTAAGTGCCTCTCTCTTTAAGCTGTCTACATTCTTTACCAGTATGCCCTCTTTGCCTTCCTGTTCTTTAACACTGGTTTTGTCTGCCTGATTGAAAGGTCTGACAAGAAAAGAAGCCTATCCCTGGAATTCACTACTGAGGTCTGACTTCCAAGCAAAGTACCCAATCAGGATAAATACTTGTTGAATGAACTAATAAATGAGTAAATTAATAGAGTATCTTATTTTACCATCACTCTGTGGACTTGCCAACTACCTTATGATTCTAAGGCTCTGGGTTAGATGAATGTTTCCCCTTAAACTAGGCACAAGGCATCTGTTTCCTGTCAGTAGTGGCCATATTTGCTTTTGCCATTAAACCCATGTTCTCAAAGTTTTCATGAGAGTAAAAATTAAAAAGTTGATTTTGAAAGATCTATTCATGTCTCTACTATTGCACACTACTGTCACTTCACATGTTACTTGTTCAACATTAGTGAATAATGTTTAGAAAGATTTACGAGCCTAAGACTTTTGGCTTAAATAAGAATTACTAGAAAGATTTTTATTCCTCTGTCTGTTCAGAAGCATTCGTTACCTAGACACTTTACTACTTGGAATGCATCCCTATAACTGATTCATAAATCTGCATCAAGATATAAAATAGAATTACCTCACATTTGCATAACGTAATTAAGATTTCAGAGCTGTTTCCCATCACATCTATCATTTTATGTTTCTCTTTAGCAGAGCCTTGGTGAATTTTGAATTCATTGTGCCAAAACAATATATAGTTTAATACCATTAAAACATTGGTATTGAGGGATAAAACTACAACCTTCATTTATACTGCACTACATAAACTGCTTCCACATATATTATCTTAATGGACCTCACAACAACCCTGAGAAGGAGATAAAGCAAGTATTATAATCTTTATTTTACAGACCAGGAAATGGAGCCTAAGAAGTTAATTGACTTATTTTTGAAGGTCACTCAGCTAGTAAGTCATAAAGCCCAGACTAGATTCTAGAACTACTGGTTTTTAAGCCTGTGTTTCTTAAATCTTTTTCTTCTCCCTGATATTTCACCATATATAAAATTTATACCTCATGAGTTTAGTTTTTTTTAATTTTCTTTTTTAATTTCTAATATATCTGATGGAAGCAGTGATAAAATTGTATGTTTCAGCAGAATCTATATATCACAATTATATTATAAAGCATTCATAATATGAAAAAATTTTGATATGTGAAACAAAAAATCTGTATGATCCCTTGAAGAATAACTAAACCCACCCTGTAATTTTAAGGAGGAGTAAACTAGATTCCAAGTAAATTAATGATTTGGCCAGGTTCAGGAAGGTAATTAGTAAAAGAATTCATAGAGGTGTTTATATTTCCTGACTCATTTATTCATCAACTCTCCTTCAAATTTTAAGCCTCTATTACATGGTGATCACTCTATTAGGCACTGAAGAATTAAAAGACAATTGAAGAATTCAAAGACAAGTAGAACATCATTGCCTTTGTATAATTTCCAGCCTAATGGAGACACGAGACATGTACATCGACAAATAAAAGGAAATACAGAGAACAACGGCACCTTAAAAATAAAACTACAAATAGGAGAACAAAAGAAGAAAGACTAGAATGATATTTTTACCTCTTGCTTTCTTTATATTGACTTCAGAGTAAGTCATAGATATATAAAATACTTAATTCCATTTTTTAAATATCTTAAAACATATATACATCAGTGTATATACCTGTACATATTTATATAGGTGCTTTTATAGATTCATGTTATTATATATAGAAATATTTTATATGTAATTGTAGGCATGCATGTATGTAAGTGTAGATGTGTACATAAACATTTTTAAGTGTATCTGGATTTACATACACAAATACTGCAATTATGTATAAGGGTCTCATAATACAAATCAGTAACATTCTCATTGAATACCAATATCTTCTCAATTCCACTAATTTAAGTTTTCATAATACAGTTAAAAATATCACTTAAACACTGGACAGCTCCATAAATCTATTTATGTCATTTACTTAATAAATATCTGAACAAAGCAAGTAAATTTTATTTATTGCCACAGTTCAATTCCTTGATTTATTCAAAATACTGCATTTTAGATTAAATTATCATGCTTAAACGTTTTCACTCCCATCACCATCACTAACAATTAGATGTATTGAGAGGATGATTTTAACAAAAAAACAAAGTGTGCTGTTGAGGTGGTAGTGGTTGTTTACTTCAGGAGAGTCACTGCATCTCTAAAGAGTAAGGCCAGCTTGCCATGGTGTGCAGTGGCCTGTGTTCACACCCGGGAGGTAAACTCAGCTACACACTGGCTTCAGAGTACTCACAAAGTGAACCCAGGAACCCACAATGTTACAAATGGCTTCATGTTGTGAACCTTTGAGGTCTCTCACAAATGTTGAATTTCTTTGATTAAGACATAATTCTTTGTATTTTGTAACATTGATTTAATAACATCTTTTCAGGAAAAAAACATACATCAATTTTTAAAAGCATCTCAATTTCAGGAACATTGAAATGTGATGGGGGAGCAGAAAGCTACTAGAATTGAAGGAACGCAAGTTAAAACTGAGTGAAAAACAACAAGGTTAAAGAACTATTCTGTAGATTAATTATTAAACTAATCATAATTAACATGTAAGTGTTGGTAATTATAATTCCAACCTCCTTCTCCTCCTACATGACTAGCTGTCAATTAAGTCAGTGTTTTCGAATGTGGTGTGCATCGGAATGACCTGGGATCCTCCTAAAAATGAAGATGTCTAGTCTTCGCCTCAGAGCTTCTAGTTTAGATTTAAATGGGTAGAACCTAACTGCTGCATGGTTCACAAACAACTCAGGTGATACTGAATATCTTCAAGGTTAGAGAGGTAATGTCTGAAACCCAATGCTGAGGGAAATATGAATCTTTCTTTGGTCCACATCTCTTTAAATTTTATTTTGTTTTTCATTTTTTGTTAGCTTTATTGTTTTGGAGTCAACACTATTCTTCCATTATCACTGAAATTTTAGTTTTGTGGAGTTTCACCATATGTATTTAAATGTGTATAATATTTTCACACTCTTTGACTCAATAGTTGCACATTTCCAAGAATGTCTCCTAAGGACATCTTTTAGAAAATAGGCAAATATTTATTGATAAGTATAATAAATAACCAATTTAAATTGCCCTCTTCTCTCACTTACAATATTTGGGGAAAATGCTGAGACAGCATACCCAGCTTAAGCTCTTTTCGAACTGACTTTCCTCACACCAATTGATGTAGCCCACCTCAAAACACCTATATTCTGTCCTGTGGAAGCATTTGGTTCAAATTATGGCTCCTCTCTAACCTCCTGTTTCAACTCATTTTGCTAAAAAGACTCTGTACTTACTATTGCTGATCTGATTTGCATATCAGTCATCGGCTTACCATAAATTTGGTATCAAAACCCACTGTTATGCATTACATCTCCAGTCAGTCAAACATTTAGGAAGGGTGGTGCATGATGGGAAATGAATATGTCTATCAATTTTGGATTAGGATATGTTACCAGGGAGAATGTACCAATGCTAGGGAAACACTGGTAGCTACATATTTCCAGTTCTGTGAGCAACAGCATCATAAAAGTTAAGAAAGAAAATCTCATGGGGCCTGGGGAGGGGGCCGTATCACTCTGAGACAATGTGGTACTAATCTAGTATTTCCCAGTGTGGTGTTAGACCGCACATGAATGGATTTTTCCCCATAGTAATACACTTATTGTAGCATGTACTAGAAAATATTACTGACATACTACAACTTTTAACAGATATGGTGCTTAGGTCAAGGCTAAAATAGATGGACTTTAAGGAAAACAAATGAGAAATTCATTAACTAGTATTAAGTTGGCATGTGGATATAGTGAACATTGCAAGGATGCTACAAAAATGCATAAGGTTTCAGAAACACTGCACTTATTAATGCTGGTTGCACATCTAACATGGGCCCCAGGTATCGCCAAGAGCACGTGTTCATTTCTGTCCCTTCTGGGACTCGACATGTTGGCTGCACTTGGTGAAGACTTAACATAGTTCCTAGAATTATTTAATATATATTCATAGTGCCTGTTTGACTGCCTGTATTAAAAAGTTCATGATTCATAACCCTCAAAAAAGGCCTAGAAAGTATAACACGCAGGTAAACACATCAGCTTTGAGAGCAAAGAACTAAGTACTAATCTTAATACCTTACTGACTGTCATTCTCTTGGCAAATCATTAAACTTCTCTGAGTCTGAGTTTTCTCATCTGACCAACGGAGATACAGGTTGAATGTCCCTTACTTGAAATGCTTAAAACCTGAAGTGTTTCAGATTGTAGAATTTTTTTCAGATTTTGGAACACTACATTTGCAGTATATTGATTGAGCATTCCTAATACAAAAAATCTGAAATCTGAAATGCTCCAAAGAGCATGTCCTTTGAGCGTCATTTCAGATTTTGGATTTTCAAATTAGGAATACTCAATCTGTAATATTTGGGTAGATCATAATTTTTAGGATAAATGGTAGAATATACAAAGAATTCTAGTGATACTTCAGAGTAGGTAATCAATGCTATAGTATTATTGTTATTATTTGCTTTCCTTTTTTAAGAGATGTCCATTAAACCAGATGACCATAAAAAAATGTTAAGAAAAGAATTTGTAGCTGGGCACAGTGGCATGTACCTGTAGTCCCAGCTGTTTGGGAGGCTGGGGCTGAAAGATTGCTTGAGTTCAGGAATTCGAATATCTCAGTATTTCAGCCAGAGTCCCCATGCCTCTTCCTTGCCAGCCTTGGCTGAAAAGCATTGCCGGTCAACTCTTTGTTAGAAGGCAGTTGCTGGTTCTCAAGTCTTGGGGAAGATGGAAAAAGCCAGCATCCTTTCTGATACTCTCTTGAATCAGTGAACTGAGGGAATTCACTTCTGTAAGAATCTTTGCTTATTAATATATTTAAGCTTTTCCTGTCAGATCTAAATTTTACTTTCTAATATCTGTATGATATTTCACTGTAGAGCTATTCCATTATAGATACTAATAGTTACGTTATTTCCAGCATTTCATTACCTGAGGCAATAATATATTTGCATAATGCCATATACAAAAATCATTTCACACATGTTCAAGTATATCTATAACATAAATTCCTAGCAAAATGTCTAAATCAAAGGCTACATACATTTTGAATTGTTAAATATGTTGCCAGATACTCTGCAGAAAGCTTGTGCTAGTTTACACTCCCACTACAACACAGGAGTGTTCCCCACATCCACATCAAAACGGTGGATTTAAAACACATTATTCATTTTATATATAAAAAGCAGAACTATAGTTTTAAGTTGCAAGTCCTTAATTATGCATAAGGTTAAGGCTTTGCTTTCTTTCAATGCTTTATGACAAACTGCATAAGCAATCTCTCAGCTATACACTTTATCCTGGGGAAAGAAGGTCAGAGCACTTCTGCATTGGAAGTAACCTTAGATTACACTTAGTCTAATTCTCTTGCTTTGCAGATCAGAAAGGTGAAGCCCAAAGTAGAAACAGTGGGGGTGTTGACAAAAGTCACATAGGACCTTAGACCTTTTTTTTTTTTTTTTTTTTTTTTTGAGACAGGTCTCACTCTGTCACCCAGGCTGGAGTGCAGTGCTGCAATCTTGGCTCACTGCAACCACTCCCTCCCAGGCTCAAATGATTCTCGTGGCCTCAGCCTCCCAAGTAGCTGGGATTACAGGTGTGCGTCACCACACCTGTCTAATTTTTCTGTTTTCAGTAGAGAAGGGGTTTCTTCATGTTGCACAGTCTGCTCTCAAACTCCTAGGCTCAAGCAATCTATCCACCTCAACCTCCCAAAGTGCTAGGATTACAGACATAAACCACCATACCTGGCCTTATTGTTTACTTCACAAATGACTATTTGCTGTATCTGAGTTAAAGGGTTCCTGGAATTCCCTTCCTAGCTCCAATAATCCACTGCTTACAATGCAGAAGATAAGTTACTTTATTAGAATTTGACAGCTCAAACTCAGCTTGATCAATACAAGGTTTTCACACACTGATAACGGGTTTAACTGATGGAAAAGGCATTTTAAGAAACCAGAAGAAAATTATTCTTAAAAGCAATGAACATTCTGTTTTGCAACAACAATGAACATATTCCAAAGAGATTTCACTCATGTATCCTGGGTGTGGCATCTGATAATATAAAATTATCCTGGCTGATTTGTGTGCAGATGTTTGCTTGTACCTTGTAAATCATACTCTGTTACATTATTAGTGCTATTTTCTCTTTCTATAAAATGCTGCATCCTTCAGAAAACAGCTCCAGTGGGCCTGTGACTTTCTACCTTCACATGCAGTCAAAGTGCTTCTTTGGAGAAGTTTTTTCCTAACTCCACCCCAGAGCCTTTCTGCAAAATCACAATAATAACCAGCAGTATCAAGTAGATACTGCTGCCAAGATATTTATAAATTAAGGAAGTGAAACCTCTGTGTGACTTACTGTTGAGTAATTACTGGGGCAATTGATCACCAGAGGGAATCTAGTTGGCTTTCCATGAAGAAATTATTAATTATTAATGGAAAATTTAATCTTCTGCGAGAGTGAATCATTCCTCACTACCTGATTGTCTTTCCTCTTACCTCGCTCTACCTCTAATGTTGGAGCCTCCTCCTCTCTTCCCTAACACCAAACTTCCCAGTAAAAGGAAGCCAGGAGAGAAAAGAAGCATATAGCCATGTCCCACACAATGAGGTTTCTGTCAAAGATGGACCACATCTACCATGGTGGTCCCATAGATTATAATGGAGCTGAAAAATTCCTTTTGCTTAGTGACATTGTAGCAGTCTTAATGCCGTAGCACAACACATTACTCACGTGTTTTTGGTATTACTGGTGTAAACAAACCTACAGCATTGCCAGTCTATAAAAGTATAGCACATATAATGATGCACAATATATATTTGATCATGGTAATAAAAGACTGTGTTGCTTATGTATTTACTATACTATACTTCCTTGTTATTTTAGAGTATACTCCTTCTACTTACATATGAAAGTTAACCATAAGACAGCCTCAGGAGGTATTCCAAAAGGCACTGTTAGTACAGGAGATGACAGCTCCATTCATGTTTTTGGCTCTGAAGACCTTTTAGCGGGACAAGCTGTGGAGATGGAAGACAGATACTAGTGATCCTGACCCTGTGCATGCCTAGGGTAATGTATGGTTTGTGCTTGTTTATTAGTTTTTAACAAACCATTTAAGAAGTAAAAACAAATGTTTAATAGAAAAGGCATAGAGAATAAGATATAAAAAAGAATTTATCGTATAGCAGTACAAAAATATTAGTGTTTCAAGCTGTTATTACAAGAGTCAAAAGTTTTAAAAATTAAAAAGTTTATGAAACAAAAAGTTAAAGTAAAAAAAAGTTTTTGAAGTAAACAAGTTACAGTAAAGGCCAGGCACAGTGGATCATGCCTGTAATTCCAGTACTTTGGGAGGCTGAGGTGGGAGGATTGCTTGAGTTCAAGAGCACAAGACCAGCCTGGGCAACATATTGAGACCTTGTCTCTACAAAAAAAAAAATTAGCTGGACATGGTTGCATGCACCTGTGGTCTCAGGTACTCAGAAGGCTAAGATGGGAGGATCACTTGAACCTCGAAGGTAAAGGCTGCAGTGAGCCATGACTGTACTACCGCACTCCAGTCTGGGCAACAGAGCAAGACTCTGTCTCAAAAAAAAAAGTTACAGTAGAACTTAGTCCATTTTGGCTGCTATAACAAAATACCTTACACTTCAATAAGAAGTACGGTTAACTTCTTAGTGAAGAAATAAAACTTTTACATAAACTTAGTGTAGCCTAAGTGTACAGCATTTATAAAGACTACAGTAATGTACAGCGATGACCAGGTCTGCACATTCACTCACACTCACTCATTCACTCACCCAGAACAACTTCCAGTGATCAAGCTGCGCTCACGATAAGTGCTCTATACAGGTGTATCATTTATTTTTATCTTGTATTTTTATTGTACCTTTTCTATGTTTAAGAATGTTCAGATACATAAATACTTATGACTTACAATTGCCTACCGTATTCAGTACAGTTGCATGCTGTACCCCTTTGCAGCCTAGGAACAATGGGCTATAACATATAACCTTGATGTATAGTGGGCTGTTCCATATAGGTTTGTATAAGTACATTCTATGATGTTCACAGGATGACAAAATTGCCAAAAGATACATTTCTCTGAATACATCTCTCTCATTAAATTACACATGACTGTATATCATTAATCTCTTCTTAAAGAAGAAAAGTGTAGGATACCTAGATTTTAGCACTAGATCTACCACTCACTCACTATGGGACTTGAGGCAAGCCAAAACATTTCCCTAGATGTCCTCTTGATCTCTGTGGTTCTTTACTGCTTTGAAATTCTAGGATTTTTAATGTCTTGTTAAAATGCTATTGGAAACAAATCCCATTTATTGCAGAATTTCCCAAGTGTATTTGTGAGGAGTCTTTCTTTTGCAGTTTGCCAAAACACAACACAAATTGATTTAAGCAGGAAAGATAATTGATCTAGGTATAGAAATAGAGCCATACTCAACCATGTTTGGATCATCAGTTTCTGACTTGCTGCCTCTCAGTCTCCTTCCCCTTTGGCTTCTGGTCTTTCTCTCTCTCTTTCTTTCTTTCATTATTTCTTCCTTCTTTCTTTGTATATCATGAATAAGTTCTTTAGTGGTGATTTCTGAGATGTTGGTTCACCTATCACATAAGCAATGTAGTCTTTTATCGCTCACCCAGCTTTCACCCTTTCCCCCTAGTCCTCAAAGTCCGTTGTATCATTCTGATGCCTTTGCATCCCCATAGCTTAGCTGTTTCTTGTGTTAGTTCTTCCCTTGTGTTAACCACTAGCAGGTTCAGATTAATATTCCATCAACCCCAGCAAAATAGCTCCATCAAAAGTTCTAGAACTGAGTTTCACGAGACAAAATTGTGTTTGCTGTAAGCAGTTGCTCTGGATCATGTTTTGACTTCTGTGCCAGGCATTTAGGAAAGAGGCAGAAGGGAAAATGCAACTGACTGTACTAAAATCATATGGACTGAGAATGAGGAGGGATGGTTCCCCCAAAGGCAGATCTGTTATCAGAAGAATGGAGAGATGATGAGCAAGCAAAATGAGTGGTCAGTAGTGTCTTAACTCCATTCTGGCTGCTATAACAAAATACCTTACACTGGGTAATTTGTAAATGACAGAATTTATTGCTCACAGTTATGAGGCTGATAAGTTCAGGATCAAGGCACCAGTGCATTTGGTGTCTTGTTAGGGCTCATTCCTTATAAATTGCACCTACTTGCTGCATCCTCACATGGAAGAAGGGACAAACAAGCCTCTTTAGGCCTCTTTCATAATGGCACTAGTTGCATTGCCTGTTCAAACTTAGTGCTGTGTGAAGCAGAAAATTATTTTCCAGCATGGAGCCACGAATCATCCTTATGGTGGTTTGTGACCTATGCCTATGCTATCTATGTTAACTGAAAACATATTGGCTGAAAGGCCAGTGTTCCCAATAATCAAAGATGAGGGTCAAGCCTTTGTGACCTACTCACCACCCAAAGGCCCCTCTTCTTAATACTGTCACTGTTGAGGTTAGATTTAAACATATGAATTTTAGGGGGATAAAAGCATTCAGACCATAGCAAGTAACTTTTGCTCACAAGAAGATTCCTTTCTTTCTTTTCAAGTAGAAGCTGCTTTTCATCTTACTGGCACTAACTATGAGGGTAAGGAGAAGGAATCAGCATACACTTCATCTTTAAAATATTCTGTCTCCACTAATCAACCACAAACCAGTATCTGATCACAAAGTAATTTAACTTATTTCACTGCCTCTCGATCCTAATCTTGAGCCTAATCCCAGGATACTCTCTTCCTTTTCAGAATCATATTCCTTTTATTTATGGTGTTTCTCTCCTTTGAGGCTTTTTCCTTTATGGTATTGGTCCTCAGCATATTTTGACCTTACGGTTTTTTAAAAAAACAAATTCTTACCATGGCCTACAAGACTCTACATAGTCTCACTCCCAGCTACCACACTTTTATTATACCTTCCTCTAACCACATAAATATGCCAACCAATTCAATATGCAAAAATATCAAAGGCATCACCCTTAGTTTCCACTTTCTGCTAGAATGAAGTAGCTCATGACAACTCCAGGCTTCCACTGAAAACAATTTAAAAAGCCAGATATGTTACAAAAATTATATATTAAAGGCATCTTTAATATATAATTAAGAAAGGAAGTCTAGGGGAACTAAAATTGCAGAACGGCAAGAAACTTCCAGAGGCGATCTGAAGATCAACAGTTGCTTTTTCCCTCAGAGACTTGCTAATCCTTGGCTATGGCTTGGGGCTTAGAATCTGGACTTGGTTCTGATCAAAGCTTTTAGTAGTGACAAAATGAGGAAACAAATAAACAGCTGAATTTCTTTCATGAGACACTTAAAGACAACTAAATTTTAAAGCTGCTATTATATCTTCTCAAATATTAGTATGCTTGTCCCCCAAGTTTGCCTATTTTCTCCTCCTAGAAACTTCATGAGATATATATCAGCCTTTCTCATTCTGATTTCCATTTGTCTTAACCATGTATATATATATTAAACATCTGTCTTTTTGTTCCTACTATTGAACAATTTCTTTATATCTACTTTCCAGTTCACTTAATGTCTTTATCTGTATCTAACCTAATGTTTACCATCCATTTAATTTTCAGTTATTAATTTTCTCCTTCCTACAGGTTCAATTTGTTTATTTTTATAGCCACTGGTCCCTTGTTTATATCTTTTATTTTATTTTTAAATATTTTTAGTATTTTTAACTATTTTAGTATAGTTCATGCTCTATGACTAATAATTTTAATATTTGAATCTCTAATAGTCTGATTTTATTTCTGTTTCTCTCCCCTCCATGAACTTTTCTACTTGAGAACTTTATCTGTGGAAATGTTTTGAGGTCTGTGTTGAAAGGGTGTTTCTCCAAAGAGGTTTTCAATTTGCTTCTCTTTGATTATTGGGAGCACTGGCCTTTCAGACAATATACTTTCAACTAACATAGATAGAGTACATTTAGGTCACACACCACCATGAAGGATGACTTGTGGCTCCATGCCAGAGTATAATTTTCTGCTTCACATAGCACCATGTTTGAATAGGCAGTTTTCCTTGGTGTTCTTTGGGAAGGCAGATTGATTTTAATTCTATTTGGAAACTCAATTTTATGCAAGCTCCTTCACACAAAGAGAGTCCTACTCTTGAAACACTAGGGTTTGTTGCCCATCCCCAGTGTACAATAGGCATCACATTTTAGCTGATGCTGTAAGGATAGAGCCATCTGTGGAATTTGTATTTCTGGAATTCTATTTTTGTTCTGTGATTGGCTTTTGCTATGTTGTTAATCCAGAAATTTTAGGGTTTTTTTTTTGTTTGTTTTAATGATTAAGATGTTCAAGAAAACAAGTTCATTTTATGGCTGGGGTAAAAAGTGATTCTTAATTCCTCTCTGTTCCCTAAGCCACTCAGTTCTCATCCCACCTCACATACCTCTTTGCCTACCCTCTTTTCTTGTGGTCTTGCTGTTATTTAAAGAGTCTCTCTCTCATTGTTTTTTTACCAATGTAAACAACTTCCCAAGATTTTTCAATTACCTTCTCTTACCCTGGAATCTCTCTACAGCTGTTCTTCATCATTTCCACCACAGGCTAGAGCCTGATTCTGTCTTATTTAACAATTGTACAAGTTTTCTTACTGTAACCCATCTTGACTTACTTGCACACAATTCTGCTCATGTCAACACCTACTCAAGCCAGCAGCAATTCTTGCAACCTACTAAACCAGAACTTTAACTGCCATTATTTCATTTAAATTTTCTTTGCTCTACAGCTCAAATGTGATATGCTTTAGTGTTTTTCCTACCACATGTAATAATAGATGAGTGTATATTTTCTCTTTTGTTGATTAGCATGAGCAAAGGCCTGGGGGATAGAAGAGCATAGATCAATTACAAGAAAAGGTAGGCAGTGAATATATATTATATAGCCAAATCTTAGCTAACATAGATTGTGGCAAGTGAGATTCAAGCCAGACTGTGAAGAGCTTTCAGTGCTGAGGAGGTGTCATCATTCTATGGGCCTCAGAGTACTAGTGAAAATCCAGATTATATTTATTTATGTACAACCACTTTCCACTTTGAGCAACTCTAGGAAGCCACATTAGTCCATTCTCATGCTGCTATGAAGAAATACCTGAGACTGGGTAAGTTATGAAGGAAAGAGGTTTAATTGACTCACAGTTCCACATGGCTTGGAAGGCCTCAGGAAATGTACAATCATAGCAGAAGGGGAAGCAAACACATCCTTCCTCACAAGGCAGCAGGAGAGAGAAGTGCTGAGTGAAGGGGGAAGCCCTTGTAAGACCATCAGATCTTGTGCAAACTCACTCATTATCATGAAAACGTCGTGAGGAAAACCACCTTCATCATCCAATCACTTCCCACTTCGTCCCTCCCACAATGCATGGGGATTATGGGAACTATAATTCAAGATGAGAATTGGGTGGGGACACCACCAAACCATATCATTCTACCTTCCCAAATATCTTGTTCTCACATTTCAGAATACAATCATGCCTTTCCAACAGTACCCCAAAATCTTAACTCATTCCAGCATTAATCCTAAAGTCCAAGTCCAAAGTCTCATCTGAGACAAGGCAAGTCTCTTCTGCCTATGAGCCTGTGAAATCAAAAGTAAGGCATTGGGTAAATACACCTGTTTCAAATGGGAGAAACTGGCCAGAACAAAGAGGCTACAGGCCTATACAAGTCCAAAATCCAATAGGGCAGTCATTAAACCCTAAAGTTTCAAAATGATCTCTTTTGACTCTGTGTCTCACATCCAGGTCACACTAATGCAAGAGGTGGACTCACAGTCTTGGGAAGCTCTACTCCTATGTCTTTGCAGGATGCAGCCCCAATCCAGTCGCTTTCACAGCTGGTGTTGAGTGTCTGCAGTTTTTCCAGGCACATGGTGCAACCTGTTGGTGGTTATACCATTCTGGGGTCTGGAGAACAGTGGTCCTATTCTCATAGCTCCATAGGCAGTGCCCAAGTGGCGACTTTTTGTGGGATCTCCAACTCCACATTTCCCTTTTGCACTGCCCCAGCAAAGGCTCTCCATGAGGACTCCACTGCTGCAGCAAACTTCTGCCTGGACATCCAAGCATTTTCGTACATCCTCTGAAACCTAGGCAGAGGTTCTCAAACCTCAATTCTTGACTTTTGTGTACCAATAGGCTCAACATTATGTGGAAGCTGCCAAACCTTTGGGCTTGCATCCTTGGAAGCCATGGCCCAAGTTGTACCTTGGCCCCTTTTAGCCACAGCTAAAGCAGCTGGGACTCAGGGCACCAAGTTCCTAGACTGCACACGACAGGCTGGCCCTGTACTCAACCCATGTAACCATTTTTCCTCCTAGGCCTCCAGACCTGTAATGGGAGGGGCTGCTATGAAGGTCTCTGTCATGCCCTGGAGACATTTTCCTCATTGTCTTGGTGATTAACATTTGTCTTTGTTATGAGTTGGCTATGTCTTCATTCAAATCTCAACTTCAATTGTATTTCCTAGAATTCCCACATGTTGTGGGAGGGACCCAGGGGGGAGGTAATTGAATCACGGGGGCTGGTCTTTCCCATGCTATTCTCTTGATAGTGAGTGAGTCTCACAAAATCTAAGGGGTTTATCAGGGGTTTTCACTTTTGCTTCTTCCACATTTTTATCTTGCTGCCACCATGTAAGAAGTGCCTTTCACCTCCTGTCATGATTCTGAGGCCACCTCAGCCATGTGGAACTCTAAGGTCAATTAAACCTCTTTTTCTTCCCAGGCTCAGTTATGTTTTTATTAGCAGCATGAAAATGAACTAGTAGAGGCTCCTTGTTACTTATGTGAATTTTTACACCACACTTGGATTTCGCCCCCAGAAAGTGTTTTTTTTTTTCTATTTCATCATCAGGCTGCAAATTTTCCAAACTGTTATGCTTCCTTTTGAACACTTTGCTGCTTAGAAATTTCTTTCACCAGATACCCTAAATCATCTCTCTCAAGATCAAAGTTCCACAGATCTCTAGGGCAGGGGCAAAATGCTGCCAGTCTCTTTGCTAAAGCATAGCAAGAATCACCTTTATTCCAATTTCCTACAAGTTTTTCATCTCATCTGAGACCACCTCATCCTGAACTTCATTGTCCATATTACTATCAGCATTTTGGTCAAAGCCATTCAACAAGTCTCTAGGAAGGTCCAAACTTTCCCATATTTTCCTGTCTTGTCTGAGCCCTCCCAACTATTCCAACCTCTGCCTGATACCCAGTTCCAAAGTTGCTTCTACATTTTCAGATATCCTTATAGCAGCACACCACTCTCTGCAGTACCAATTTACTGTATTAGTCTGTTCTCACATTGCTATAAATAAATACCCAAGACTGGGTAATTTATAAAGGAAAGAGATTTAATTGACTCGCAGTTCTGAATGGCTGGGGAGGCCTCAGGAATCTTATGATCATGGCAGAAGGGGAAGAAAACACATCCTTCTTTGCATGGCAACACTAGAGAGAAATGCCAAGCAAACAGGGAAGTCCCTTATAAAAAACCATCAGATCTTGTGAGAACTCACTCACTATCATGAGAACAGCATGGGGGAAACTGCCTCCATGATCCAATCACTTCCAACTGGGTCCTTCCCATGACCCATGGGGATTATGGGAATTACAATTCAAAATGAGTTTTGGGTGGAGACACAGCCAAACCATATCAGAAGCATACATGAATGACATCCCCTGAAGTTGTGCAACATGTCGGTCTCAGTAAAACTTCTATAGATCAATATCTTAAATATGGTTCGGTATATGTTTACTAAATTTTGTCCAACTTCTACAAAGGATACGTCCTCCTAAACTTTACTGAGATAAGGAAAGTTAAGGCTGGTAGAAGCCTATGATTGGGAAGATCTTCATAAAATATTGTTGTATTTTTGTCTCTCCTTTAAAATGGAAGCAATATTATAATATTATGTTCAGATTTTAAACACTTGATCTGTTTGGGCTTTAAAATGTATACTATAATAGAACTATGTATTATTCTGTATAACTTTGCCAGAAAAAAATGTTCTCAGTATATATAATTTATGTCTTAGTCTAAGTGAAGCAGTTACATCAAGAGCTAAATCTCAATTTCTATAAATCAGTATATAAAAATTAGTATAAATGAGGAGGAAAAGTCCCTGAACTTGCTCATTTGTTCTCTCTCTCTTTCTTTTCCCGTTTCTCTCTCTCTCTCTCTCCCTCCCTCGCTCTCTCTCCCACACACACGTGCACACACACACACACACACATACACATACACACGGCACGCACACCTCTCATTTCCATAACAATAGAGGAATAAAAGAGAAAAGCAATCCCTACTTGCTGATCAGAAGCTATGGAAGAACATATAATAAATATCTGGGCCTGATGCCCATGCTAGGGATGTTGCTGTTGGAGAAGTGCCATTGCCATTCAATAATGCCCTAAGGAGGAATCCTATTCATCTGGCTCTCTTGAGACAGGAAATGTGGGAACTGATATAGCCAAGCTGCAGACTAACAGAAGCCATTAATGCAGTGTCCATCATAATCTTCATCTATCTGGAACCTATGAA
Source organism: Ateles fusciceps (assembly GCA_036589455.1). Taxonomy (NCBI): domain Eukaryota; kingdom Metazoa; phylum Chordata; class Mammalia; order Primates; family Atelidae; genus Ateles; species Ateles fusciceps. The sequence continues at coordinate 10,359,260 of JAZHEH010001005.1, read as the reverse complement.
AAGGAAGTCTGGATCCTTGAGAGTCTTCTACCTTAGAGGTAGGTGTGGAAGGAAGCCAGGCAATCAGTGCCATTTTGCTTTTCTTTTTTAGCCTCTGATCCATGAAATAGGCTTTTCTTTATTTAAGCTTGTATTCAAGAGCACTTAATTTAGTTGGATCATTGGCAACTGTCTATAAACTGCCAAATTTCGTACAAAAAAATCATTCCGTAAGAGTCCTGGGTGTTAATACTTATTGCATTGTTAGTTTGTTTTGAGTCTAGCTTGATCATGAATACTCATCTCTAGCATAAATTTAGGATGAAGGGAGAAATCCATCTGATCCTGCATCTAAAATGGTTACATATAAAACAAATTGGCTTGTTTGCATGGGCTTTTTTATCCTGTGCCTCCAAGTTATTCAGCCTCCAGTGTAGAACCTTAAACAAACACAAAATTTGTCACAATTTGATAGGCTTTGAGCCCATCTGTGCATACTTTCATCAAAAGTACAACAGACATAAAATTTAATTCCTATGCCTGACAAAACAGTTTAGTTCTCTGTGTTTTATTTTCTTCATTTGACAGTTGTTTTTATTTTCACAGTAAATTTTTCAAAGATGAATTCTGGCTATTCAACAGCAAAGAAGAGTGAATCTGAACAATACCAAGAGAAAAGTTTGAGAAAGATGCAGTCTCAAAAGTGGAAGTGACACAAAGACACATTCAGGGAGACATGAGAGGCCAAATTACACATCAAACTGTAAAAGCTGCAGATGGAAATTGCCAGCCACCAGAAGGGAGGGGGGGGGACAGGAAAGGAGACAGCCAAACAGCAGCTTTGACAAGCATAGCCTATTAATTTCACTAGGCAATTATAGGATCTGTAGGCATCTTGTTGGTTTGCTCATTTTCCTGTACAGCCTCTTTATCTCTGAGGAAGTCCTGACCTGGTGTAATGACTGTTTGTGGTGTAGACAGCCCATCAAGGAGTCCTGTTCCTATTTTAGTTGCCCATGATATCTGTGATTCCACAATAAACCACAAAGACAAGATGGGAGACACCCAAAAAGAGCACAAGCTGCTGGCATCTTCCTGGAAAATAAACTTGATCCTCTCTAGTCAAAATGGATCATTAAAGGAGTTTTTTTAAAATGTGGTATTTTCCCAGTGTAGGCAGTAGTGATTTTCAGCAGACAAGTCAGCATTAAATCTGAGGTTGAATGAGAGTGATCACATTTGACACTGGGAGAAGAGTTAAGTTCTAGCCTGGATATTCTGATACCAATTTAAAAATATTAATTGGCTCTCTTGGGAGAGGAGATGTGGGAATTGATGCAGCTGAGCTGCTAATGAAGAGACGCTATTAATCCAGTGTCTGTCGTAAACTTCACCTATCTGAAACTTCAACAACCAAGTTCTTGAAAATGTTGTTAGTAGAAAGGATTTATTTGAGAAGGGGCCACCACGCAGATGTGCTTAACTGTTTTGATTTTCTGAAATTCTATGTGTTTGATCAGAAGTATAACCCCCCAAATTGATTGTAATTCTAAGGATTCAAACCATTTAGTTAACCTGCTATTTTCACAGTCGTTTGAAATTTTGACTTGATAGGATTGAAACCAAAGTGCAAAAACTTGAACTTAAAAATCTACCATAAAATAAATTAATGCTTTCAATAGAATGAAAGCATGGAGTTTTAATTCCAATTTTTTTATTATTATTTTAACATTTTATTTCGTGCCTCTTATTCTCTTGCCACAAATTAAAAGGTTAATAATGTTTCCAGCCCTCTTTTAATTAAAAAGAAATGTGTTTGTGATATCTCTTTGCCACCCTTAATCCCACGTATCACTCACCTATTTTGTTCATTGCTTTCTAATTCTTAAAAAGGAAAAGGAAAAATGATTTGTAATGTGTAGTTCTGATGTAAATAGCTGAGAATAGCTGAATGACAGCTCACCATGATCTCATCAAATGACAGATGTCTGATAATATTAATGGTGAAAATGTATGGAGGTTTACAATGTGCCAGTTACTTTTGTACGTGTTTACATGAACAGGAGTAGTTTATTAGATACATCCAAACAACTACTCTATGAGGCAGAAATTAAAAGCTGAGCAGAGAGACGTTGAGTAACATGTCCAAGGTCACACAGTTGGTAAGTGATAGAGCTGGCCTTTAAGCCTGGGGTCTGACTCCAGGGTTCTTGTCCTTAAGCCTAAAGCAGCATCATTCTTCCAGTAATTTTTATGATATGTGTATACATTATATTTATAAATAGCTAACTCTAAAGATAGGAAAAATGTATAATTTTACTGTTTCCATCAAATAAAAATTGTTTACAATTTTAGATCATATACAAAATTGGTGGCACAGATAATTATGATTGCGCTGTTTAATAAGATATAAGATAAAGGGCATTCATTTTTCTCTAAGAGAAATGATTTGTTTTCATTTGTCACCGTTTTACAGTAATTATCATCAGTGTTAGTGTTGACAGTTTTCCTGATATTATGAACTGTTTTGTCAATCTTATCATTACCCATAGACTTTTTAAAAGACCATTGTTCAAAACTAAATGGAGAAAGAGAGAGTGAGCTTTATTATGCTTTCAAACTGACCGTTTCCCCATGTCCCCAGGCCAAAATTACAAGTGCTGTACTCTCTTCTTTTCATTCATCAATCCATTCATTCATTTAATCTTTCTTTCATTTAAAAAATGTTTATCATACTGTTTTTATACTACTTGGTAGTATGAGCAGACACTCTCCCTGCTTTCACAAGTCTTTTCATTTTAGTGGGGGAGATAAATATTGATTTAAAAAATCAAATACGTAACCACAAGCTGTGATACATGCTATTTAGAAAAACAGCTGATGTTGTGAAAACATGCACTAGAAGAACCTGGCCTGATCTGAAAATCTCAGGAAGATCTGCATTCGTTTTCTAGAGCTGCCGTAACAAATTACCACAAACTGGTGGCTTAAAACAACAGAAATGTATCCTTTCACAGTTTGGGAGGCCAGAAGTCCAAAACTGGGTGTCAGCAAGCTTGGCTCTTTCTGGAGCTCTGAGAAGAGTATTCTATCCTTCTGTCCTAGCTTCTGGTGGTTACTGGCATTCCTTGATGTTTTTTGATTTGTAGACACAATACCCTAATCTCTGCCTTCATTTGTACATGACATTCTCCCCTGGATGTATCTGTATGCTTGTGTCTAAATTTTCCTTTTTAAAAGGACCCCAGTCATCTTGATTACATTTGCAGAGACTCTATTTCCAAGTAAGGTGACATTCCTTGCTACTGGGAGTTAGGACTTAAGCATATTTTTGAGGGACGCAACTCAACCAACAATTGCGTTGAGCCAATTACACTGGAGCTAAGATGATTAGAATCTAAGGAATATAGGACTTTGCAAAGGGAAGAGGACATGTAGAGCCCTGGAAACGAGAGAGCATCCTGTTTAAAGACTTGAGAGAAGGGCACAGAGACAAACACATGCACAGAGAAACACAGGAGCAAAGAGCCTCAAGGAATGCACACGGTGCTGCTTATCTGCTCCCATGCACAGACTCCCCTCCCATGAGGCGTGGACATCACAAACCTAATCTTCTTTGCTCCAGGTCTGCCTCCATTGACCAGCCAGCACCCTCATGTGCCCTTGAGTCAAAAGAGAATCAAACACTCCTCTGTTCTGGGCTAGACTTTAGGAGATACAGTATATGTGGTAAAGAATCCTTCAGGGCCAAAGCTTGGGTTGTGCTACATGAACACAAGGTTTGGGAGAAGACTTGGGTTAAATTCCAGATTTGTACCAACTTGGATAAGTGCACAATTCTGAGTCCCAGTTTTTTCATATAAAAGGTGAGGTGTGTATAGTATCTGCGTTGTATTCAAGTACTTTGTAAATTTCAAAAATAAGGAGAAAGAATGCTACTTGGAATAGGGAAGATGAAAAATCCTTGGCCTTTTAAACCCAGCACAGTTCATCCAAATTACTTCATGGTAACAGAAAGAGTTGGGTGGGGGAGGGGAAAACTATTAATAGCATTCCCAGTCTGTGTACCATGGAGGAGGTGAGAAGGTTAATAATAACAATAACATTTCATCTGTGCACAGTGGAGAGGGTGGGAGAGCAAATATTAATCATTTTAATAATGGACTATGTTTACAGTGGTTTATGGGTAACAGTGTTTTCTCATATACAGTCTTATGCAATGCTTGTGTCTTCTATCCCACTTTTAAAATAAAACTCATGCATTTGGGGAATGAGAAAGTTTTAAAATGCCAACCTCTCTATCTGCTAGCACTTGACTGGAGTGGTTCATCTCATTAACCAATCTTGAGAAGGCTGAATGAGTGGGCGAGATGATAATCCATGAGGAAAAGGAGACCAGAATAGAGCTTCAGTCACCCACCCCCAGGAAGGTCTTGGAAACAGGGGGAGAGAGGAGAAATCCCATTTTCACCCAGCACCCATCCTGTGTACCCAAAGGGTCTCAGCATTTCCAGAAATTGATCCAGGTATAGAATTTGTCAGAGTTGTGGTCAAGGTTAGATTTATCCTGCAGCGGGCCACACAGTGTGCATCATGCAATGGCCACCAAGTGCTGGAGAATGAGCTGCTCGCCTACCCAAGACACATTCCCCTGAGGGCTTGCAATGAACCCTGTGAGGCATCCAGGAAGACTTTTGATTCCTCAGTGAGATGGACCCCATTACCTCATATACCTTTCCAAAATGTTTTTATGCATGTGTGTACATAAACATCCACATAGATGTGTGTGTCTATGTGCATATATATGTATAATTTATTTAGTTTTTTACATGAATGATATACTTTCCATTTCATTCATCATCTTGCTCTTTAAATGTTTTGAGGTGCAGCTAGCCTCATTGGTTCAGGTAGATCTTATGTGTTTTTAAACTATTGCATAGTAATTTGTAAACTGGACATACCACTTTACTAAGTTAGTACCTTTTTTATTTTTATTTTATTTTATTTTATTTTTTGGAGACAGAGGCTCGCTCTATCGCCAGGCTGGAGTGAAGTGGCACGATCCTGGCTCACTGCAATTTCCGTTTTCCCGGTTTCAAGAAATTTTCCTGCCTCAGCCTCCCGAGTAGCTGAGACTGCAGGCATGCGCCACCACACCTGGCTAATTTTTTGTATTTTTAGTGGAGACGGGGTTTCACCATGTTGGCCAGGATGGTCTCAATCTCTTGACCTCGTGATCCACCCGCCTCGGCCTCCCAAAGTGCTGGGATTACAGGCATGAGCCACCGTGCCCGGCACTTATTTTTATTTTTTAAGTTTTGTTTAGGGATAGGGTCTCACCTGTCACCCACGCTGGAGCGCAGTGGTGCCATAATAGTTCACTAAAGCCTCAACCTTCTGTGCTCAAGTGATCCTCCCACTTCAGCGTCCAAATACCATGCCTAGCAATTTTTGTTTGTTTTTGTTTGTTTGTGGAAACAGGGTTTCATTATGTTGCCTAGGCTGGTCTCAAACTCCTGGCCTCAAGCGCTCCCCTCGCCTTAGCCTCCTAAAGTGCTGGGATTACAGTTGTGGATCACTGCATCCAGCCCAAGCTGTTCCGCTTTACATGGACAGAGCATTGTTTCTAAGTTTTCACTATGACAGTGTTGCACAGGTGTGGGCTAGATCGTCGTGAAGTCTCTCATTATTACCTTTTAACATGCTATATCATTTACATGGTTATCTTGCTGATTTTGGTTTCTCTCTACTAGAATATAAACTCCAGGAAGGCAGAATGTTTGTTTATTCTATCCTCAGCTCTATCTGCAGCCCCTAAAACTGTGCAGGCAGTGAATATTCATTGAACAAATGTGCTATCAGCCATATTCTGCAGCACATATAGTTATGGTGTAACTAGTATCCTCTTAATAGAAGGACAGCTCTCTGAGGACATGGACACCCTCAGAGTGTTTCAGCTGCAATGTCTGGCACAATGCCCTGCTTAGAGTGGGAGCTTTATACATTTTAGGGTCAAACAGTAATACATCATCAGATAAATGTGGCTCTGCATCTCACTCAACTTACTGATCCCGTGACTCTGATGAAACACCAACCCAAAAAAGTTTACCATCACCTTGCATTTAGTCCTGTCACCACCTCCCTTGCTCCCACTCTGGTCTAAACCACTACCATCTCCAAGCTGGATTTTTGCAGTGACCTCCAAACCAGTCCACTTAATTTCCCCCTTATGCTCAGTCTTCTCCTTTAACTACAACAGTCAGAGTGCAATGTTAAAACCTAAGTCAGATCCAGGCACTACCCCTCTCAGCTCCTTCAGTGGCTTTCTACCCACTCTGAGTAAAAGCTTAAATCAATGCAAAATGGCCTAAAAAGCACAGCATGGTCTGCGCACACCACTTTCCCATTAATGTCTGCCCTCTACTTGGCTGCTGTCCTAGCTCACTCATTCCTCCAGCCTCCCTGGCTCCCTGAAGTTCCTGGAACTTGGACGTCTCTGCCCACTGTGGAACTCTTGTACTAGTGCCTTACTACTCTGGCACGCTTTCCTCCAGGCATCAGCCTTTAATCAAATAGCAACTACTGAGGCTTTCCAGGATCTAAACTCACAACCTCACCTAGACACTTCCTGCCGACCTCTGTCCTGTATTATTTTTTCCCATAGCACATTATCATAATCTAGCATAGTATATTTACTTAGCATGCTTATTGTGTGGTTCTCCAATTAATATAGTAGCTCCATGAGCCAACAAAGTATGTCTGTTTTATTTACTCACTGCCGCATCTTCCATGCCAAGAACAGTGCTTGGCAGCTATGCAGCATTCAATACATATTTGTCGAAGAAGCTGATTTTAGAACAGAGCACTTTTTGACACATACCATGCTATACCCTTTACTGGCCTTATTTCATGTATCTTTCACCACCATCCTATAAAGGTGGAACTATAATGATGTAGTTAAGAGAATGGGCCCTAGAGTCAAACAGCTAAGATTAAATCCTATCTCCATTGCTTACCAGCAGTGGCAAAAGGTCAATCATTTATCTTCACTAAGTCTTTGCTATGTGAATGATTGAAAAGGAAATATTAATGATTATTATTTATTATTTATTGCATTTAATCAGACTCTATGAAGCAACCAATTAAACACCATAAGAAGTTTTTCAACCACAACCCTAGGTTTAGGCACCAAATCCCCTCTTATTTAATTATCTATGTCTTGTGATCATTTTACGATGTAATAGCTATTTTGTGCATACTGTTTTGCAGGAGTAAAGCACTCCCTTGTCTGAACTCTACTTCACGTAGGAAAAATATTAACTGCTAGGTTATAACCACCCTGAGAAATGGGATTTCTAAGTAAAAAGCCCTACATGATTATTTCAATCAGCGCTCAGAACATTATGACAATGAATGATACATAGCCTTGTGTTAAATCTTCATAATGCTCTGGACAGCAAATGTGTTTAGTGGCCTTACACTTTGACTTCTATAGAACAGGACTTGTTTGTAAGTCATCTGAGAGTTCTAAAGGCAATAATAGATATGAAAAAGAGTATTTTCTTTCTGGTCCAAAAGGAAACACCATGCAGTGGTTAAAACAAATGTTTTTGAATCCAGCTGAACTGATTTTGTCAGACACATCACAGGCTCTCGAGAAACATTAATTAATTGAGTCAATGAATGACTCACAGGTATACAAGTTGCATGACACTGGGCAAATTTAAGTTTTCATTTTCTCTTTTGTATAACTGAAAAATATTAACTACCGCATGAATTTGTTTTAATGAGTTAATACATGTACAATGGTACATACTGTGCTTAACATGTAGAAAGATTGCAATAGAGTTATTATTAAATAACTTCTTCCCATTCTACAGTTCAGAAAATAGAACCATCTTCTCCCAAATTAAGTGTTTTACCTATAGTATGAAGTGTAAGAATAGACCAGTTTAATATCAGATATAAAAATGAGCCCTTTGCAAATTCTCTCCTCCTTCTGCATCCCACCTCCAATTCCAAGCTAATCAAGAGTCTTGACACATCCACAATTCTTACCAAACTTTCTTACATAATATTTACTCAATTCTCTTTATTGCCAGGACCACATGGCAAATCGTCTCTCATCTTTCAAGACTCAGCTTAGCCATCCCTTCTGTTAGACACACTCTCTGTCCTTCCCAGAGAGTTGGCTCTCCTCCTCTAAGCACCAGTAGTGCCTGGTTTTCTTCTCTGTTGCAGTACTCATTACATCTTCAGGCCTGCAGTTCATTGTTTACAAGTTGATCTCTCCCAGTGGGGGAAGAGTTTTAGAGAGGATTCATAAATCATACATTCAGGGCTGAACTAGATGACTTTTAACACTCACCTCAGAGCATTAAAAAGATGCGGCATGTAGATAGATTTGCACAGTGGCCAGCAGTAGTAAATTGTCAATAACGATAATTATGGTGATGATTAGCAGTAGTAGTAGTATTCTTCCTTCACAGTAGGAGGTGTGTAAGTGGATGAAGAATAGTAATTATCTTTACAAGTGCTATGATGATCTAGAATAGTATAGGTCAGAACTTCAGGGCTTTGTAATATCAAAGATTGCTTACTATACAAAAAGAAAACAATGGCTCCCAGACTCTTCTGAGATTTGAAGATATGAAAGAAAAAATTATCAGCCCTTGAGATTTGTTTTTCCTAACAAGGTGTCTATAGAAATAGCTTAAAACTTAAAATGAGAAATTGTAATTCCTAGTTTCGTGTGCCAGGTAATAAAGAAAATGCTGGGAGGAAAATGTGTTTCTCAAATATAAATCTCTTACATTTGGAAATGTATTGCTTAATTTTTAAGTATATAAATACAATTAATATACTACAGAGTTTAATGTGGATAAAACAACATTTGGTTACCTGAATGATGACATTTTATGCCATAGTCCTCTATTCTTTGAAAAAACAACACTAAAATTTTGTGGGTTTAAGGAGTTCTTTACTTTTGCCAATGATAATTTCATTTTGGCTCCATTCAAATGCTCCTTCAGCAAACATTTTAGAGTTCCTACTGTGAGGCACTGTGCGAAGCACTGCAGATACAGTGGTGAACAGGCCCAGGGAAATCTCTGCTTCTGCAGGGCAAATACGGGATAGAGACATTGAAGAGAAAAAAGCAAATATAGGGAATCCAATTTATTTCCCTGAGTAATTTGTACCCTTGAGTTCAGTAAGATATGCATGGGAGAGGCTGGTTTCCCTGAGAAAGGAAGATTTGATGGAAAACAGTGCCTCCCAGTGATTTCCAAAACATGGTTTATTCAAGCTCCAATCTAATTGACTGTCCAGTCCCTTCATGAAAAGGGGCTGGCATACATTCAGAAGTTTGTTCTGGCCTTGTTGATTCTAATTAAGTCAGGTTTTGCAGAGTGGACAATTGTGCTGTGACTTGCTATGGCTAATGGTTGGTTCTCTGTTTAAGAGAGAGGAGAGGGACTTTAGAGCCCAAAGAATTTCAGATTAGGAACAAGGTCCCGATGTTTGCATTAATTCCAGTTTTTCATGAAGTTATGTCAAAAGCATGGCCATTGTGTTCCAGTCTCACTCCTAGCTTCGGTTGCTTGTCTACCCTTATTTTCCCTTTGCTCCACTTTCCTCCCTGATTTCTTCTGTTATTTTGCTCCCCCACAGTACCTGCCACCTTGTGCCATGCCAGAAATAATATTTTATTCTAATTGTAGAAGCTATAACAATTATGGAAATCCTGAGGAAAAGAAAAGCCTCAATTATTTTAAATTAAGATCTCTGATCATCTATCATTCAAAAATAACTACTGCTATGTAAACACGTATGCTATCCACTTCATTTTAAATGCCTTATATCACATTATGTAGAAGTTTATTTCTATAAAGTGCTTTGAAATAGCTTTCAAGTAAGGTGTGGAATAAATTTTTTCAAAGTAGGTAAATCAGTAAATAGTAAGCAGATGGTACTGCTGTCCCTCAAATGTGATTTCTCTAAAACAAACTGAAGCATTTCTAGTACAATGTTTCTGCTACGGCTGGGCTTATAGGCTCTGGGGTACAGCTGTCCATGTTATTATGTACTCCCTTTGCTATGTACCACCTGCAATTTTGCACAATCTGTATTTCTTCTTTGAGCTCCTTTTTCCTTAATATAATAGTTAATATAAATTATTTACTATAATGCCTAGCTTATATTAACCCCCCTGAAAGTATTAGCTTTTGTTATTTTGAAGCACATGTGTGACTCCTTTTATCTTACTGAGTTCATTGATGTTACCCATATTCTTCCAATGTCCCTTACCAAGAGTTCGGTATCATCTTCAACCTTACCTTCTCTCTTTGACTATTGCCTAAGCACATTATATAGACTTTTCCTACATTGCATACCAGCTGAAGAGAAGCACGAAGAAGCTTCAGGCTCAAACGCATCCTAATTATGGTCATTTTGCTATCACTGTGACTTTGAGTAAGGAATTGACCTCCTATTAACTCAAGTATCCTATATATAAATTGGAAGTAATAGCTCCAAGTTCCATAATCTTGTTTTAAGTATGAAATGGAAGGATGCAGATAAATTGCTACATTGTACAATGGTCAGCACATACTAAGTGCTCTCTAAAGAGATGTTGAATGATGAGGAAAATGATAATGGTAAGATGAATGAGTTCCTTTAGCTTAGGAAAGAGAAAATTCCCTTACCCCTCCATCATAACCCAAGTTTCACTTTTTATCTCTGAACATTTGTAATGGATTTCTATCAGGCCCTACAGCCTCTAATTTCTTTCTCTTCCATTCTGCCCTGCACATGACTTCAAGATTAACCCTTCTTAGAAAAAAAAAAAATGGAGCATGCCTCTTCTCTTAAAAATATTTTTCACATTCCCAGTAATTATTAAACCAAATACAAATTCATTGCTTAGGCAGGCAAGAGATACATAGTTTGCCTTCGGTTTATTTTTCTAACTGTACATCTATTGGTTTCTCAGATTAAACTTTCCATAGCAAACATAGTGATCTACAATTTATTCCTCACACTTATCTCCACTTGTCCTACCTTCCTAACTTTCCTCAATCCCTCCTATTCACCCTCCATTTCCCAGCCTTAGCCAAAAAATCTTCTGTTTTGGTGAAGTCATCTATTTATTAAGAAGTATTTCTTTTCAGAATTTACTTATGCCCAGTACTCTAGTAGACACTGGGAGGGAGCTAGATATAGTCTTGGCCTCATGAAACGATTCCTCTTGTTCTCTCTCTCTCTCTCTCTCTCTCTCTCTCTCCTCTCTCTCTCTGTGTGTGTGTGTGTGTGTGTGTGTGTGTGTGTGTGTGTGTCCACCTCTTTGACACTTCGAACATGCAAGATTTTTTGATAGAGGCATATTGTGTTATCTTCAACTCTACCACAATGCCCTGCACATAATTATGGTCTAAAAGATAGTTGATGGTCTGATTTCTGAAGTGATATTCCTATGGAATTTGGCCCATGTGGATAGGTTGACTACCTTCCATTAGTCAACCTAACAGTCTTGCTTTCAAGATACCATCAACTGGACAGAAATTGTAGGTGAGCATTGACTCCTGGGACAAAACTCAAAACAAAATCCTCAATGTTAAAAACAAATCTGTATTGCTCTGTAATTTATTGCTATATTATACCATAGCATAACATAGGGAAAATACTAATAGCCAGTTTCTCTTATGTAAAGTATGTAAAATTAAATGAATTCTTTATAATAGAACTATATAATATATCCAAAAGCTATTTTATTCAACCTTCATGCACTTTTACTTAAGTAATATTAATCAGTATATACCTTTATTTTGAAATTGTTCTGCCTTTTTAAAGTAGCAGGCACACATTATTCACCTATATATAGACATTTCTGCTCATGTCTGACACCTAGAAAAGTGGCTTTATGATAGCTTTTTTCAAAAATCCAAGGTCCTTGAAAACAGTCACCAAGGAAACAACAGAATAGGTTATGTATGTTTCATTTATACCTAAAATAGAACATCTTGCTGTCAGTTATGTTCTATGAAAGAATAATTTGAGCATTTTTCTTTAACTTTACATTCTAATTTTTGTTTTGTTTTGTTTGGTTTTTAAGACAGAGTTTTGCTCTGTCACCCAGGCTGGAGTGCAGTGGCATGACCTCAGCTCACTGCAGCCTCCACCTCCTGGGTTCAAGTGATTCTCCTGCCTCAGCCTTCCTAGTAACTGAGACTACAGACATGTGCCACCATGCCCGGCTAATTTTTGTATTTTTAGTAGAGATGGGGTTTCGCCATGTTGACCAGGCTGGTCTTGAAGTGATCTGACCTCAAGTGATCTGCCTGCCTTGGCTTCCCAAAGTGCTGGGATTACAGGCATAAGCCACCACCCCTGCCCTCCAGATTGTTTTAAGTAACTGTACACATATACAGCAATTGCCTGCTTTAGATAGGAGCACTGATGCATGTTTCTTGCTCTGCCTGACCTTGAATACATGATTGCTTCCTGCTCTGTTTGAAATTTCTCCCTCATGTCCAATGAAGCTGACATTTCTTACTCTGCAACAGCTGTAAAATACTTTGAATCCAGAGAGAAAAGACAATAAAATAAGACTATATGACACTTAAAGACTTACTTTGTTAACTTCATCCTAGCGAAAGCCTTCTAAATCCAGACCAGAGAATTCAATACAAAATAACTTGCCCAGTGCTGAGGAGGGAAATTAAGCTTGAGACTATGATGGATGGGGGCAAGGATTAAAAAATGTCAGCATATGTCAATTTAATTTTGTTTATTGCAGTGTTACATCAAGCTTTAACTTTTGCCTGAAACAGCCATTCAAGGGCTCTTGTAAAGTAAAAGAAATTTCCCACAATAAAACTAATTATAAATGGTCTCTGTAGAAATTATGAAATATATTATTCAATCTCAATGTTTTCCTTGGATCTAGATCAATGTTAATTAAATTGAACTTCATGGTAGTCATTGTTGACAGGTACAATGAGCACAAAGATGAATAAGACACAGTTTTACTCTTGACTGGGACTCAGTCACCTAAATAATAACTATCGAGTAGTTATCTTTATGTATGTATACTGGATTATGGCCACATTCTTCTAACTGTTCTTTGTGTACCTGTCTTCACCTTCATAGTTTATTCTACCTTCTATTGCCAGAGGTCTATTACTAAAACCAACCTTTCATCAAGTCACTCCCTATATGAAATCCTTCAGTGACGACACATTGCTTTGTGAATGAAGTCCATATCTTCAACATAGTTTAGACTACCCTCTACCATCTGCCACTGCTTACTCTCCAAGCTCATCTCTTGCCATTTTTCTATTCACTCTCCAAACTCTTGCCAGTATTTCTCTCCAGAGCATCGTCCTTATTCTCTTTTCCTCTAGACCTTGATGCTCAGCATTCCTTCTGCCTAGAATATTCTTCTTTCCCACCCTAACCCTTTGCTTACTGGTTCCTTCTTATTTTACAGATCTTAGTTATATATGTCACTTTTCTTTTTTCTTTTTGACAGAGGTTTACTCTGTCACCCAGGCAAGAGTACAGTGGCACGACCTCAGCTCACTGCAACCTTGACCTCCCAGGCTCAGGTGATCTTCTCACCTCAGCCTCCCAAGTAGCTGGCATTTTCCACCATGCCCGGTTAATTTTTTGTATTTTTGGAGAGATGAGATTTTTCCATGGTGCCCAGGCTGGTCTGGAACTCTGGACTCAAGCAATTCAACTGCCCCAGCCTCCCAAAGTACTAGGATTACAGGTGTGAGCCACCACACCTGGCTAGTATGTTCACTTTTCTTAAGCAATCTTTCCTGACTCACTGAGACTCCTATGATGCCTATCTCCTGTCCTCTGTGTGATTATCACACTGTATTAAATTGCTGATTCCTCCTCTAGGATGGGCAGGTATCCTGTCTCTCTTGCTTATCACACGTATGTCTTCCACCAGCTGCTTCATAAATATTTGTATTTTAGTGAGTTAATAAATTGAGGAATCACTGTTAAATGCCATAAGAAGTATCTTCAAAGTGAAAATGAAAACCTGGATGAAGGAATAATTTATTCCACCCGGGGTATGGTGAAGAGGTATGAAGAAAAATGATATGAGATGACATTTGATCTGGCCCTAAAAGATGAGTAGGATGGAGTTCACCAGGGAGCTGAGGGAGGGAAGGGGAAATCAAAGAATTGCATGAGCAAAGTCAAGGGTTTGCTTAGTTGAATCTACTTGCTGAATCCAAAGCAAGTAGTATTCATCTAGAATACTCAACTTAGACGTTACTTCTACCAATCCTTCCTGACAGTCCCCCTTAAAGAAGTTGGATGTCTCTTGCATGTGTGCTGAGTGCTTTCTCTCTATACTTTATGAAGCATATTTCAAATGTGAAGTTTTAAACCTAAGACCCAAATTATTTATCATGAGTAATAACTTTTTGGTTATATTTGTATAGCATTCTTTTCATGTGAAACAGTATATTGACTTTAAATAATTTGTAATAATAACTACTATGATGATTATGTGATAAAGAGGGTGATTTCGTGGACTAGGAGAGAGAAAAACAAAAAGACGTACAAACCTGGAAATTTACAATCCCAAAGATGCATGATTGCTACTATACCGAATGTCAATAATTCACATTCATTTTTCTCTAAGAGACATGTAATGTATTAAAACTTTTTGACGTTATAGCCATGCCACCACATTCCCTTTATTAAGAGAAGGTAGAATTTCAAGTTTGGACTGGCTTAAATAGCAGCCCTCGCTCTGTTATATTAAATTTTTGTGTCAAATTCATGAATACACAGTGCGACATTTTTCCTGGATGGAGAAGGGTTTAACAAGTAACAGCATGCCACTGCAAGTGACCAGGAATAAAGCATGCAAGTCTATTTCATTCATTTTAAACACTAATAGCATCTTATTCAAAAGCATCATCTTTGGAAAAGAAGGGAGGCTTAGAGGAACTAAGAAGGCTTTGTTAGAATTGGCATATCAAAGTATTAATTATAGAAAAGGGTTGAAGCATTTAGCTTCATACATGTGAACTCTAACTGTTTTATATTACAGTTGCTTTCAAAGCACAACTCAGTAGCAACAGCCATATTGGAAACCTTGAGATTAATAATGACTTTATTCAGCTTATAGCTTGGGGCAGAACCAGCTACAAAACCAAGACCCCTGGAATGACCCTGTCAATGTAGGTCCCATTTCCCCAGAAGCAGAAGCATGAATTTCTTTAGTCTCTAGGGATCTCTGCTTTCTCTGCCCTGTCCTTTTAACACAAAGAGATGATAAATCAGTTTCCTATTTCCACTAAATTAAGATTATGTTTAGTGGATAGTTAGGTCATGAAAAAGGAAATATAACAATGATAATAGTAATTTGCTAGTCATTTTACAGGCTTTAACTCATTTATTCCTTGGAGCAGCTCAATGAGGTAAACACATCACTTTTCCTATTTTACAGTGAGGAAACAGAAGCTTAGAGAGTTTAAGCAACTTCTCAAGAATATACAGCTAGGAAATTGTATTCAAAGCCAGTTTCTGATTTCAAATTCCAAACTCTTAACTGTTACCATCTACCACTCTATTTCATAGCCCCAAGCTGAAACCTTTGCCACCTCTGTAGCCTACTGGCAACCAAAGCTGAATCCTGCCCTCTCTTAGCAAAGTGTTATTACAGCTAAGCCACTTTGGAGACTGACATGTGTATTTTAGTTGTAGCTCTGCCATTTCTTAACTATGTAATTTTTACAAGTTAATTAACCTCTTTGAGCCTCAATTTCCCTATATAAAAAATAATAGATGTCTGCGAAGTTTAATTGGAATAGTTCAATGAGTTAATGCTATTGCCTGGCACTGAGTAGGAGCTCCATTAAGGTAGGTAATATCATTCAGGCTCAGCTCAATGCCGTCCTTTTGATGAAGTCTTCATGCTTTATCACTCCACTCTGGGCTACATCCATAGCATTTACCATTCCTGCTTTCTACTATTAGTTTTCTTTTTGCAGATAGTTGTCTCCTCTTTAGGTTGAAAGGCATCTAAGGGTAGGAATGATACTCTTTTTAACATCTACCAAAAGCCAAGAGAGTACTCAGTAAATAGTGGCCATATTTTCTTGACCACATGTGGCTACATTTCTGACAAAGAATTGTGTAGGGATTTTAGGATGTGAGAGTCAGTAGAAAATGTAGTTGGAGGCTGGGTGCGGTGGCTCATGCCTGTAACCCCAGCACTTTGGGAGGTCGAGGTGAGCAGATCTCTTGAGCCTAGGAAATTAAAACCAGCCTGGACAACATGGAGAAACCCCATCTCTACTAAAATACAAAAATTAGTCAGGCATGGTGGTGCATGCCTGTGATCCCAGCTACTTGGCAGGCCGAGGAACGAGAATAGCTTGAACCTGGGAGGCAGTGAACCAAGATCATGCCACTGCACTCCAACCTGAGTGACAGAGTGAGACTCCACCTCAAATAATAAATGAATGAATGAATGAATGAATAAATAAATAAATAAAATGTGGTTGGACATCAAAACAGTATTTCTAGGATATTTTTACTTTCCTGGACAGATTATACAACCAGGATTATAACCTAAGATCGATAGCATGGATTCATCATATTTTTTGCTTCTGAAAAGTTGTTTTTTTAATTTTCAATTTTTGTGGGTACATAGTAGGTATATGTATTAATGAAGTACGTTAAATGTTTTGATACGGGCATGCAATGTGAAAAAAGTACATCAAGGACAATGCGGTACCTATCACCTCAAGCATTTATCTTCTGAGTTACAACTCAATTACACTCTTAGATTCATCATATGTAAATACTTAAAAATTGATGTTTCCAATTTCTTGATTTTAACCTTGCAGTGTCTGTCATTAAAAAAAGAATAATGCTATTATTCACAATAACCAAGATATAAAATCAACCTCAGAATCCATCACCAAATAAGTGGATGAAGAAAATGTGGCATAAAATACTATTCAGTTTTTGAAAACAAAGGAAATTTTCATTTGTGACATGGATGAACCCAGAGGACATTATATAAGTAAAATAAGCAAAGTACAGAAAGACCAATAGTGCATGACTGCATTTATATGGAAAATCATACTCATAGAGTAGCAGAGAATGGAATGGTGATTAAGGGAGCAGGTGGGAGGGAAGAATGGAGAGATGTTGGTCAAAGGATACAAAATTTCAGTGAGTTAGGAGGAATAAGTTCTGGATGGAGATCTGTTGCATAACATGGTGAGTATAGTTAATAACAATGTGTTGTATACTCAAAAGTTACTGGGAAAGTAGATTTTAAGTGTTCTTACCACAAAAAAAATAAGTATGTGAGTTAATGCATATGATAATTTTCTTGATTTAGACATTTCACAATTATACATATTTCAAAATGTCATGTTGTATGCCATAAATACATACATTTTTTGTCAATTAAAAAAAGAAGAATGCTGAATGGGAATTTTTAGACCAGGAAGTTTGGTTATGAAGAATGGATTTGGAAGCTGCCTAAACACTAAAAGATATAAAAGGATTATGTTGGGAGTAGATGATTCAAGATGATTTCAGATGGGGCTTCCCACTTATAGTCTCCAGAAGTAGTCTGCCAGGAGAAACCTTGGTGAGGAGGGACAGAGTCTGCATTTGCCTCTGCTGATGTCACTCCTCTCCTCTCAGTGACTTCTCTTCCTGAAGAGTTTGTGCCAATGCCTAAATAAAGGGCTCTTGCAATATATGAGCCCTTCTGTAAGTGTAGAACTTGAGTTATCAATAATTTTGCACATCCCCTCTCATTCTGACTCCATTTAAGCACCTTGAGGACAGCGCTTATAGGCTGTTTTATTTCCTCCACTGTGGCTAATAGTAGAAATAGAAAACACTCAGTAACTAGTTAGTTCTTGTGTCATGAGCTGTGTAAGAGCATCACTTACATCTGTTTGTTTAATTGCCAAGCAACCCAATGTACTAAGTACTATGTATGTATCCCCATCCCTTCAACATCCATTTGAAAGATGAGAAATATTGAGATCTAGAGAATTAAGTGATACAAGATTATACAGCTACTAAATACAGAGGTGGGATTTAAACAAGTTTGTCTGACTCCGTATCCCTTACTCTTAATCAGAAGTTCTCAAAGATGCCTGTGTATCAGAATCATCTGCCTCCTACTAAATCAGAATCTCCAGAAGTGGAGCTCCTGATCACTAGAGCTCTCAAGTAGATTTTGATGCAACCAAACCAAAGATTCAAGAAGACCTAGTCTAAAATACTACACTGTATTTCCTTCTCAATAAATGCCTGTTAAATGAATAAATGATGCCTGTAATTCTTTCACTAATAATCCATTACTGCATAAAGGTGTGCTCTTAAGTAATGATTCTGAAAATGCAACAATTTCTAAGAGGCTAAGAAATTCTCAAAGTGCAAGAATTTCTAAGAGGCTAATTTCTAAGAATTTCTAACTTCTCTAATATCATTACCAGAGACAGAGACCATTACAGAGAAACTCAGCCTCAGTGGCTGTTTGAAGTGTCTGATTAAGGATAGTGGAAGGCCAGAAGAGTAAGCTAAAATTCACATATTGGATGCCTCACAATGTCTCCTGGGACTACTGCTGCCTGACCATGCATCTAGGAGCTAGAAACCTAGGGCTCACTTAAAGTTCCTTCAAGTTTTTTATTTTCTAAAGCTCCCACAGAGATTGGCCCTTGGTGGAACAAGTCTCCTATCCTTCCTGCTGATAATCTGCTGGGTTAGACATCATCAGTGGCAAGGACTCAGGGTGTCCAGAAACATTCCACTTGTGTGCAGTGATACCTTCAGGCACTGTCTTTTATGCATTCCTTCACGAATGATGTCCCCCATCATGGCTGGCAGCTTCTGTAGAAACCTGACCTTAAGCCACTTACACAAATGCAGCAAGAATGTCCATCAGGCAATGAATGGATACATAAGACGCAGTTTATCCTTACAATAGACTATCATTCAGCAATTAAAAATGAAGTATCAATCCATGCTACAATGTGGATGAACCTGGAAAACATTATGCTAAAGTGGAAGGAGCCAGTCACAAAAAAATACATATCGTATGATTCCATTTATACACAATCTCCTGAATAGACAAATCCATAGGGAAAAAACTAAGTAGACACAAAACACTAAATAGTCTTAGCGGTTGCCTAGGCTGGGAGAGCTGGGTAGGGAATAGTGAATGACGGCTATTAGGTACAGAGTTTCTTTGGGGATGATGAAAATACTCTCAAATTGATTGTGATGATGTTTGTGCAACCTTGTAAATACACAAAAACCCACTGAATTGTACATTTTAAAAGTGTGAATGTTACAGTATGTGACTTACATCTCAAAGAAGTTGTGAAAAGAAAAAAAAAGCAAGCACAAAGAGACAAAAGAGATGCAGTAAAATTAAAGTCTGAGAATCATGAGATTGCCAGGCCCCCATTACAACCAGAGAGAGTTTGGAAAGTTCTCCTCCACCAGAGGGGTGTATGGGACCATGGTTTGAAGTTGCTCACCTTAAAGCACCCATAAGCTGATGCTATCAATAACTTCCTGTGATGCTTTTTTCTCTTCTGAATGTGCATGCCATTTTTTTCACCTTTTCCTTTTCCTCAGCCTTTGTGAGACTAAGTTCACAATACTTCCCAGGCTAAAAATAGATAAAGTCCGGCACATAGTGTTATATTTTTAGGTAGAATTATAAATTAAGATGTAAAATGTATTTATTATATCTGTCTCTTTGCACATTTTTGCTACAAGCAATTCTGTAGAGCTCGTACTTGATATTTACAATGGGAGAGAAAATGTTCAAACCAGTAGTAATGTTTACAAATTTGGCATGATTCCATCAATGACTCCTTGTGTCAAAGTTGCCACCTTCTTTTTTATCTGTTGAGGGCTGTATTATCTCTCACATGGACCAGTAAAGCAAAACAGCCTAACTGACTTTCTTCCACAATCTTCCACGATCCTGACAGCTACCTTCCTAAAATGCAAATACAAGACAGTGCAGTCCAGAGAATAAGAGCTTGATTCCCAGTCTCAAATTGCTTAGAATCGAGTCTGAGCATCACCACCAATCAACTTGGTCCATTTAAGCAAGTAACCTAATCTTTCAGTTCATCATTTTTTCCTAAACTTTGTGAGAATTGTTAAGAACAGTATGTTAAGCCCTTAGTCTAATGACAGACTCATCATAAGCAGTCAGTCACTAGCAGCTCTTATTACACGTATGTTCAAATGCTGCCATGCTTCCGCATGCCTGTATAATCCACTCCGCACTCCCTAACCTATCATGCAAGAACCTTTGAAATCTCACCTGTTTCTCTTCTTCCAGTTCACAACCATTTCTAAATACACTAGACAAATTTGTGACTTCAGGTTTTTGCTCAAGCTCTTTATCTACCACTCCATATATGTGCTTAGAAAAGCCTATGCTTCATTCAAGAAGACAACAATGAAGGGACTATGAAGCTATTCCCAAGTCCCCTTTTTTTCTCTCTGTTCTAATAGCACTTTAGGGGTTTGAGGGAAATTGGCCAAAGAAAGTCACATTTTATAGGCAAAGCAAGCAGAACTTCCTAGTGAACTGAAAAAGAGAAACAAGGAATAAAATAGAAGAAAAGATGATTTCTAAGCTTATATCTGTGACAGCTGAGAATGTGGTTTTGCCATTTAATAATCTAGGAAAACCTGGGGAGAATAAAGTTTGGCGAGACTAGTGTAATAAAGACATCTGTATTAGTTATTCTAGGTTTGAGATGCCAATCCAATATTCAAGTGGATTTGGTAAGTGAAGTGTTGTATGTATATACAAGTCTGGTGTTTGAATAATGGTCGGGGCTAAGGATATAGAACTGTGGGTCATAACTATACAGGAGACAAGTGGAGGTCATCTGGAAAAGCCCAGAACAACAACAACATTTAGAAAGCAAATAGAAAGAAACCCATTAGATATTCATATGAGAATTTACTCATTCTGTACCTACTTGAGCTTAAGAACTATCTTATTTGTCCATATGCCTAGTGGTGCTTGTCACACAAATGTTCGATGTATGCTTGCTGAATTCATTCCAAGACTAAAAGCAAAGAAAGGTGCCCTCTCAGAGGCCTCACAGCCCTGCACTTTAATAATTTGGCCAGATTTGCAAAGGAAGCATGAAGGACAACTCCAGCATGTAGCACAGGATGGAATGTGGTGGACAGTTCCACAACTGCTGCAGACATCATTCCTATCTCCTAATCTCTCCCTATCCCCTTCCCCCAGGGACACACTCCAAAGAGCATAACTTCAGTGCTCATGAGCAGAAGGCACAAAGCCCAGGATCCCAGCATGGTTGTCAATGCTAGATGCAAGGGTCTTAAGAGAGCAGCAGCTGCTGGAACATATGGGTGGTCAGCAGGAGTTCCCCTTAGCTCTGGACTGAAAGTCCTCAACAGACACAATGCCCAGTTTTCTGAAAGGTTGCATGCGAAACTTTCTCTAGGATCTTGCCATGTTTTTTCCCATTGACTTTAATTATTTAGTATCCCTTTTTTCTGGGCTGCTTGTTCCTATGAAGTATTCAAGAATTTGTAAATCAAGACACATCTGCCTCCCCCGGACTCCTTTCTCTCCTCTTGCCAACATTCTGATTAGGCTTTCATCCTTTACCTGGACAAATTCAGTTGCCTCCTATCTGGTCTCCCTGCATACATTCACTCTCCATTCTGCCACCAGAATAACCACACCAAAGTACTGCTCTGTTAGGGCACACACCTGCCAAGAACTTCAACAGCTTCCCCACTGCTTACTTAAAAAGATTCGAACATTCTAAGCTTGGAATTCTAGGCCTCCCTGCCATCTGTCCTTTCCAGGAAAGCTTTCCAGCATTAGTGCCCATCAACCACATTTGGGAGTATAATTAATCAGGCTCTATTTCTTCCCACAAAATAGTCACTGTGATTTCTCTCTGTTGTGTCTCAGCACCTGCTATTTTCCTTGCCCATGATGCTTCACCTGTTTCTCCATGTGCTATCATCTTGCCCACTCCTCAAGTTCCAAGCCAATGGTGTCTTCTTCAGGGAGCCTTTCCTATTCACCCCAGGTAGAAAGAGAGGTCACTGATTATACTTCTGAAACAATTCATGCATATTTTTTAAGAAAACACTTATCAGATTATTAATGGTGATGTAGATGGATAGAGAGAGAGAGATGATAGAAAATTTTTTCCCATTGGAACTCTGACTTATTTTTCTATTTCAACATTCTGTACATAGCACAGCATATGGAAGGAGCTCTAACAATATTGACTGAATGAATGAATATATGAGTGACTCAGTCCAGTGATTCATTTATAGTTATTCCCCACTTCTTACAGTTTAGCCATTGCATATAATCCTGTCTTTATATATTGGGTTTTCTTAAAGTTGGGTATCTCTGCCTTATGAGGTCATCACATAGTGACTTCCTTTAACAGCCATGTTTCTTATGTTTGGAGTATCAGTGAGTGACGTGAAGGAGATAAGGATAGAAAAGTGGGCAGTTTCAGGTAAAAAAGAACACTCGAAGACATCAAAGAGATATGCTTATAGGTGAAGGATTTTAAGCAGGATATTGACATAATTAGATTAGCTATTTGAAAAAAAAATCACTCTAAATTTACATACAAAGTGGACAGGAGATACTGAGGGTAGAAAAGCCTCAGGAGGAGGTTCTTACAGGCAACTCAGGCTGAGAGTAGACTGACTGGCACTTAGACCACGTCTTTGCCAAAACAATAACTACTATCTCTGCCTCTTCTCAGGGCTTCCAGGGCAGCGATTGAGGAGACCTTACCAAGGAGCACCACACAGTAGATGCTGAGACATCGCACTCCAGGATAAGAAACAGTAACATGGCAGCACCTGCTTGAAAGAAATTAAAAACCAACAGACTCCATTTAGAAAGGAACAATGTCCAAGAAAGGGCGAAATAAGGGCGAGAAGCCCGAGGCACTCATTGTTGCCCTCCAAGCTGCCAATGAAGACCTCAGGACCAAGCTCACAGACATTCAGATAGAGCTGCATCAAGAGAAGTCCAAGGTGAGCGACGGCTACCTGAGGCCATGGCTTTGAGAGCAGCTCTGGCTATGTCCACACGCATCGAGCACAGCTCTGCCTGCTGGCCCACCCCAGTGGACTCCTGCCCTTTGCCAGAGAAGGCAACATCCCCTGTACACATGGAGAGCTTAATGCATGTGCCAGGAGGGGAACTAAGCACAGGACACACAGAAAGTGAGGACAGCATGCTCACTAGACAGATCTCAGCCTCCTCTGGAAGCCTGGTTAAGGACGCCAGATATGAAAATTCAGACAGTGTCCCCCTACCACCACCAAACACTTAATAGTTGCATGACCTTGGGCAAATTCCACTCTTGCCCTCTACAAGTTATAACCCCCAGAGCATTCAGAACAGTCCTTCTGAAATGTACCACATCGTGTTACTCTGCTTTCAATACCTTCCAATGGCTTCCTATCTCTCTTAGAGTCAAAGGACTTTCCCTACCACTACAGGACATTAGCTCCAGCCCCCTCTTTGACTCATCTCCCACTTCTCTCTCTCTCTCGATCGCTCTGCTACCCAATTTTTCTGGAACAAGAGAGAGACCCTGATCACATTTAGGGCCTTTGCACTTGTTCTTTCTGGTAAGCTCCATGCTCCTTCACTCACCTCCTTCAGATGTCTGCTCAACCATCAAGCATCTGACCACAGTCTCTAAAACAGAACACTTCCCCATGCCCAGGTACTCCCCATAGCCTATTCTTGACTTATTTCATAGCGATTTATACATTTGCTTTTTACTTGTTTAGTCCTGTCACTCCTCAATCTCTATGAAAGCAGGAATTCAGTTTACTTAGCGTCCCTGGAGCCTAAATAATGTCCAGAACTTAAAAATCTCAATATGTATTTGTTGATCCTGAATAGAGGAATAATTTAAAGATGATTCATTCCTTTTACCTCAATTTCTTTATCACATCACTGCTGTGATGAGGTATGATTTAGATACGAATATGATGTGCTTATGAGGATTGAATGAGAAAATGTATGTCAAGTGCTCAGGGAGCTTCCTGGCACATAATAAGCTCACAAAAATTATTAATATTCTTTTTAATATTCTCTGGATTTAAGTCACTTGCTAACTAGACTTAGAAGTCTCTACTTCTTTCAATCCCATCACCTAAATGGATATGCAAACACACATCTCACCAGGGTGGGGTGAATATCAAATAGGGTCATGGCTAGGAAAGCATTTTGAAATCTCCAGCATTCATAAGACGTTTTTGCTCCCTGCAAACTAGAGACCACCATGACAGCATAAAGTTGCCTTATTTAGATAATTATACAGTAAGAAAACGTTCTTGATCAACAAGCAGTAGCCGCAAGCCAACAAAGATCTTTATTCCATTTTTGTCTACCTCTTCTTCCTGGACATCACTATTAAATTTTAATCTGTTATTTCTCCCAAAATCTATTACTCCTCATTTTAACAATAGTAAGTGGACTTTGGATCTGCCAAAGCCTGTTGCCTCTGCCTGAGCTAAGCCTTGACCTTAGATAAAGAGATGGTAATGCAAAGTTTTGTGAAAGAAACTTTTTAGTTTCCTTGAAGCCAAAGGGAACATGATGTCATTTTAGAACAGCATTTGTTTGAGAGTCAGAAGACATGGGCATTATTTGTCTTTCTCTCTCCTTGGAGATGAATTTAAATGTCTCAGTGTCTCTATCTGTAATTCAGATGACTGAACCTGCTTCTCCATATCTGTGCTTGTCAAGCATCACTGTGCAATGGTATAACCTGGGGGGACCTGATTAAATATTGAGATTCCTTAGCCCACAATTCAAGAATTCTGATAAAGTAGTCAGGTGAGAACCAGGACTTGTAATTCAGTAAAGCAGCCCAGCCAATTCTGATATGCTGCAGATGCAGATGACTTCCAGCCTTTGTGTTGACAAACACTCCACTGTAAGATTCCATCCAGGTCTACAATCTATGAACATTTCATCGGCCTTAACTCTCCCCACAGCAACGTCACACTTCAAGGGAGGCAGACTCCTCTAGTTGTAGTGATGACAGGATGACAATCTAAATTCCTAGGAAGAAGCTTGTCAATCTCAAGACTGGGAACCCTAAACTGCTGCTGCTTTCCAGAGAACAAACTGATGAGATTCCCAGAAACAGAGGCTCTGAGGACTCCACCAATGCCAATACTCCACATACTCAAGCCTTTTAAAATGGGGAACTCTCGAGTTTGAACCAGGCTGCCTGTTTATCTTGGGGCTGGCACCGTTGTCTAAGCCCACAGGCCAAGCATACTCTCCCCTTCCTCTGACGATTGACTGGCAGCCAGCCTCTTAAATGAGTGCACACAGCCTCGTCCTTTTCTCTGCTTGCTGCCCCTGCCTGGCTCCCTCCCTTTGGCAGTTAATTACGGTCCCAGTCCAGGAGCTAAAGCAAAGTCTCACCACCTGTCAGCAGCCTTCTCCAAAGAGCAAAGGGAATTTAGAGGGCAAACAAGTCATAAAGCACTTTTATTATAAATAAATATGATCATGTTTTCAAAGGGCCAGGCTTCAAGAGAGAGAATATGAACAATGCCAAGATGTGAATTTAAACTCTCAGGTTGGCTCTGAGGCTCTGATGACAAAATGACAGTTCAGCTACTGGGGAATGGACAAGTTAAAAGTGGAAACCTTTGGGGCAATGGGGCAGTACTCATTTATCCAGCAAGACAAATAATTCCACTGATATTTACAGAACAGCCATTGCGCATAGAGCTGAGTCTTAAGAGCTTTGGGCTAATAATATAAATAGCTATAACTTATTGACTGTTCACTGTCTGCCATGCGCTGATAAGTGCATTCCATCCTGCCAGAGTCCTAGCTGTTTCACTAGCACCTGGCTGACCCGGAGAAGGTCATAAAACCCCTCTATGTTTTTCCTTCTTCATCTGTCAAATGGGACAGTAATAGTTTCTACCTCACAAGGGTGTATGTGTATGTGTTAAGTTTTGAGCAAGTAGTTTGTGTCAAGCATGTTAAGTGCTTTCATGCCATTATCTTATTTCATCCTCATTTCCACTTGCTGAGGTGGGCATTATTATCCTTACCTTACAGATGAGGAAGCTTCCTGGCCTGTAGGAGGTGCTCAGAATTACTTGTGGATGAATTTACATGATTCTTTTTAACAGCATTCCCCCAAACCCTGTGGCAGCACTCACGTAGGTGAGAACTCCAGGCTTGGGTAGAAAAAGGATTTCCATCCACCTAACGCTAACCCTAACTATCTGCTTCTTGGAGCAGCACCCTGAGACACTAAGTTGCGATATTTGCCCTGTGTCTTCTGTGGAGACCATGAGTCCCTGATCCATGAATGCATGATCCAATGGTTAGTGTATATGAATATGCCAGGGACTGCCCCAGGCCTTTTTACTCTCCCTCAGAGATAAACTGTTTGCATGAACAGCATGGGCACAGTGACAGAGGGCATGAATGGACAGGAGCAGGGAACAGGGTTCTCAGGGCAGAGGCAGGAGGGCAACAGGCCTGGGTTGCAAGGTTGAAAAGAATCAGCTCCAGACAGGAGCTGCCCCACTGGCACAGCCCTTCAGACTGCAAAGCATTTTCACACCGAGCCTCACAACCATGAGAGCAAGCCTGCAACAAAGACAGGGTGCAATTATTATTCTGCTTTTACTAAGGAAGAAAATGAGGTTCAAACTGCTTAACTCATTTGCTCCCAGAGACACAGCTAGTGGAGGAGCCACAATGGGAATTCCTGTCTTCCGTAAGATGGTGGTGATCAAGGTAATGCTCATTGTCTGATTCCACTGCCCTCTATTGCCTCTAGGGCATTCTCAGAAAATCAGCCAACATTGTCTATCCTCAAGTGATGGTCCCCACAGCCTACAGGTTCAGGTACCAAATTTGGGATGGGGTATATTTTCCTATCTACTCCTTTAGTTCTGTTTTTGGGAAGCGTAAGTGGCTAAAACAAGAAATTTAAAACATAGAATGCTTTGCACTGGATTGTGTAAGGTTGTATAAGACTTCCCTTGTAAGCAACCTTCTTAGAGCGACTCCTTCACATCTCCTCTCTGAGAGTCACTTTGTGCCCAAGGAAAATCCCTGCCAGTTCACTGTGAGTTTAGACCTCCAGGAACACTCAGTGCAGATAATCCAGGCTAAAGTTTATGTCAGTTAGCATGCCTTGATAACCTCTCAACCTTTTCCTTACCTTTAACTGAGCTGTCCAATTTTTAATCCTAGACTTCTAAGATCACTTTTAAAGCTCAAATCATCACTATCTTTCTCTTGGCAGAATTTACACTGGCATTTTCCAAAGGCTAGACCAGAAGTAGGACAGAAAAGAAAAATACAGCATGAGGTCTGTGTAAGACAGTCATAAATTATTTCTCCTCTGTCATAGTGTTACCTTTCCTTGGTAGGATTAAACTTTCCTAATGATTGTTTTTTCCATAGAACCTCTAGGGTAGAAGGGATTTGGGAGCCCATCGTTCAAAGCCCTGCCAAGTGCTCTTCCCTTCACTCTGCCCCACCCTGCACCCCAAGTGTCTTCCACATCATTAGATGCCATCAATGTCAGGGAACACAATACATACTGAAGAAACTCAGCTTTGTATTCGAACATCTCTTTCTGTTGGAAAAACAGTTGCCATCTTAATAATGTAATATAGTAATGTTAGTCATATTAAGATGATATAGGTACTTTTATATGTATGTTGGTATGAATGTAACAGTCTGTAATATAATATCAATATATACACAATATTCATCAAAATGAATATGATAATATATTAATAATTATGAATCTCTCATGTGCTCCAGCCTTCCCAAAGGGCTTTTGAGCCATTGCCTAAGTTAATCAT
Source organism: Ateles fusciceps (assembly GCA_036589455.1). Taxonomy (NCBI): domain Eukaryota; kingdom Metazoa; phylum Chordata; class Mammalia; order Primates; family Atelidae; genus Ateles; species Ateles fusciceps. The sequence goes on along the minus strand of JAZHEH010001005.1, from coordinate 10,331,333 downwards.
CACAGTAGCCATATGAGAATGATATTGACAACCCCAGTTTACAGATGAGAAAATTGAGATGGACACAGGTGAAGCAAAGTTTCAGGTGCAAACACGAGGTGCCCAAAACTTCAAAGCAGACAAGGAGATGTAGGATCTGACCTGGAGCCAGCTCCTGGCCCACCCTGAATTTTAGAGACTTTTTTACATTGTTCTTATGTAAAGACTGTTCCTCACTTTTCTCATCACAAATTGTGATGAAACAAAGATTTCCTACATCATAGAGCTGCCCAGGAGGTTAAATGCACTGATGTGTGTAAAGCCTATTTAGAAAGGTACCTAACTCATATTAAACCCTCAATAACTGCTAGCTAGCTGTTATATGTTTGAGCTGAAATTTTTCTCCATAAAACATCTCCATGTATCAAAATTGTTTTCTTTCTTCTACTAAATATTTTTTTTCCATTTCTAAGTATTATCATCTTCACATTTTCATTGTTACTCAGGAATAGTTCATCATTATGTACATTCATTTTAAGATTCATATTAAGATATTTAAATCTGTATCCTTAGTGATGCCATCTATACTGCTAATAATTTTCAGAAAAATTTTATTGGCTTTTTTTTTCTCCCAAAATTTCAGTCACACTGTTTGGCTTTTCTTCAGGCCAAAACACTTCTTCCAGACTTAAAAAGAAGTCATACCTAGAAGTCCTGCCAAAAAAAAAAGTCAGTTTTCATGACAATCAAAATAAGTAAACATAAAAAATGTCAGATGTGACTCAATTCCTTTGAATTTTCTTTAGTTTTCACAGATTCTTTTAAGGGCTAGACAGTGTTTGTTTTTGTTTTTGTCTTCAGGCTGGAATATATGTTTCATATATTCATATATTTCATATATTTCCTGTATTTTCACTTTTTAAGAAATAATTTCCTTCATCTCCCCTTCGGTCTACATGCAAAAGCTACAAGTTAATAATTCAGAATAAATGACAGAATCACAGGAAGATACAATATGATGCACCCCCAGAGACTTTTACATAAATAATTTTAGATCAACGAGTATCTCCTACTATATCCAGTAATAGTATTACCTTACACTTCATAGTACTTTACAATTCAAGGTACTTTTCCATACATTATCTAGTTTAGCCCTAAAAATAACCCTGTTACAGACATTTTTAAGTGTAATCAAAAATCCTCAGAAGGATAAAGCAACTTTCTTAGACATAGCAAATGGTAAACAGAAATATAAACCTGGGATTTCTTTCTTTCTTTTTTGAGACAGAGTCTCGCTCTGTCGCCAGGTGCCAGGCTGGAGTGCAGTGGCACGATCTCGGCTCACTGCAACCTCCGCCTCCCAGGTTCAAACAATTCTCCTGCCTCCGCCTCCCGGGTAGCTGGGACTACAGGCACATGCCACCACGCCCAGCTAATTTTTTTTTTTGTGTGTGTGTGTTAGAGACGGGGTTTCACCATGTTGGCCAGGATGGTCTCGATCTCTTGATCTTGTGATCCACCCGCCTCGGCCTCCCAAAGTGCTGGGATTACAGGCTTGAGCCACCGCGCCTGGCCCAAACCTGGGATTTCTTACCGTTCATCCATTTTTACTACAGTTTTTCATTGTTCTCGGAAGAATGGCTAAAAGTTTCCCTTGTTACCCACCAGCCATTGCTGTCATGATACTGTTCCAGATGCCTAATGTAAATGCATCCTGCAGAAATTGAAGATTACTAAATTCCTATCACTTGAGCTAAAGTAACTTTCCCAAGGTCTTATATGGAAGGTAAATTATCATAGTTTCTAAATCAGTAGAAAATAAGGCTTTTTCTTTCAAAATATGCATGATCTAGAATAAGAATCAGCAAACTCTTTCTGTGAAGGGCAAGACAGTGAATATTTTAGGCTTTGTGGGCCAGACAGTCTCTGTGAAACTACTCAGCTCCATTGCAGCACGGAAGCAGCCTTAAGCAATATGTAAATGGATGGACATGGCTGTGTCCCAATAAACTTTATTTATAAAAACAGGAGCAGGATGGATTTGGCTCATGGGCTGTGGTTTGCCCACCCTGATCTAGAAAATGCCATTTCCATTCACTCCAGAAAGATGGAGAATAAGATCTAGGTTGTCCTTACTGAAGCACCAAGAGAAACACATAGCAGAGAGAAGTGAATATTCTTATATGTTAGGGTTTGGTTTTGTTGTCATTTTATACAGGAAAGGGGTTGAGGAGGGGCTGATGTGGTAACCCTGCAAGCCTGTATTCTCTAAGCTGTATGACAGAAAATATTATTCTTGCCTCTGGCTAGAGGGGTAGGCAGAGAGATATAATGGCATATATCCTGTAATTCCACACATGCCTCCTGGTTTCTTATGTATTGTTCTGGGAGCCAGTGGGTACACAGAGATGAGGACAGCTCATTGGCAACCTTCCAAAAGTTCACTGTCTAGGGTAGGGATAGGAGAGGAGGTAATAAGGACAGATAAGTGTGCAAAAAAAAGTGCAAAGAAAAATGTGGAAAACACTAGTAAGGAAGTGTTTCAAAAGTATACTGAGAAGACAAAGGTAAGGGAAATGAGCTTTGTCCTGGGTTAGTAGGGTGGCATGACAGGAGAGGATGGTATTTCCCAGGCCACGAGGAATGTGAGGACCCCAAAAGGAGCTGATGGAAGAATAAGTCAGGAAGAAGAAACTGTCGGCATATGGGTACAGAGATGCAGGGCATGTACAGAAAATAGCATAATCCCCCCTACCTAAGCATGGGACAGGTGAGGAGACAGAGAGAGAGAAGTAGGAGCTGGAAATCCAACCAAACCTTCCTGAGAGCCTGAAAGGTGAAGCTGGGTATTGAGATTTTATTCCACAGCATAAAAGGGCCTGTGTGGTTTTGAGCAGACATATAAGCAAGACCAGAACTGAGCTTTACTTAGAAATATTGCCAGTAGTTTGGGGAAAGCTAGGTTCACTATATGAACCTCTAAGAATTCCAGAGCAGCACTGTCTAAGAGAAGTATAATGTGAACCAAAAATGCAAGCCATATCTGATATCTGTGATTTTAAAATTTCTTGTTAGCTGCAATTTTAAACAGTAAAAAGAAATAGAATTAGTTGTAATAATATCATTTAGTACAATTTCTCTAAAACACAGTTTCAATGTGTAATCAATATAAAAATGATAAATGAGACATTTTACATTCTTTACCTCACACGAAGTCTTTGAAATCCAGAGTATATTTTACATGAAGAGAAAATCTCGGTTCATATTTGCAGTATTGTACCTAGTGGGCACCATATAGGACCGCACAGGTCTAGAGCCTAAGCGAGAAAGAGGCCTCTAGGAAGGGACTGTAGGCGTAAGCTGGAGGTGAGATCAGAAGATGGTTGTTTGAGGATGCCTGGCTACTTATTTCACCAAGTCCCCTTGTGCCCCAGGCTCTTTTAGAATAGCCATCATGGGAATAATTGCTGTGCCTTTACAAAATAAACTGTTCATAAAATTCTATGCAAACTCAGAAAATACTGTTCTATCTAAAGGTAGGTAAACTACTAAGGTGAGTAAAGTCTCAGACACTGTATATTTGTCAGGGTTCTCTAAAGGGACAGAACTAATAGGACAGATGTATCTATAAAGGGGAGTTTATTAAGGAGTATTGACTCACATGATCATAAGGTCCCACAATAGTCCATCTGCAAGCTGAGGAATAAGGAAGCCAGTTCAAGTCCCAAAGTTGAAGAACGTGGAGTCCAGTATTTGAGAGCAGGAAGCATCCAGCACAGGAGAAATATGTAGGCTGAAAGGTTAAGCCAGCCTAGTCTTTTCACATCCTTTGCCCTGACTTTATTCTGGCTGCATTGACAGCTGATTAGATTCTGTCCACCCAGATTGAGGGTGGGTCTGCCTTTCCCAGTCCACTGATTCAAATGTTAACTCCTTTAGCAGCATCCTTACAGATACAACCAGAAACAATACATTTCATCTTTCAATCCAATCAAGTTGACACTCAGTATTAACCATCACAGTTTATATTGCAATGGTTATAATATGGAGTCTCAACCTTAAGATTTTTCAACTGAAAAGGTTCTTAACTATTATTTTATAAAAGCTTCCAATTTTACAAATGGTGGAGATTCAGTATCACTCAACTAGCTATTACTCCTGGGATCTCCTCCCCAATTTACTTTTCTTTCTTTCATTCATTCTTTCTTTTCTTTCTTTTTTTTTTTTTTTTGAGATGGAGTCTCATACTGTCTCCCAGGCTGGAGTACAATGGTGCAATCTTGGCTCACTGTAACCTCTGCCTCCTGGGTTCCAGTGATTCTCCTGCCTCAGCCTTCCCAAGTATCTGGGACTACAGGTGCCTGCCACCATGCCCAGCTTATTTTTATATTTTTAGTAGAGATGGCGTTTTGACATGTTGGCCAGGCTGGTCTCGAACTCCTGACCTCAGGTGATCCACTCGCCTCAGCCTCCCACAGTGCTGGGATTACAGAAGTGAGCCACTCTGCCCAGTCTCCTTTTTCTAGATTATGTGTGTGTGTGTGTGTGTGTGTGTGTGTGTGTGTGTACAGAACAGGATCATGGAGAAGCTTTTTCAAGACACAAATGTCTGGGCCCCATCCTGATCTACTGAATCAGAGACTCACAGCCAGATTAGTTAAAAAAACAACAACAACAAAAAAAAAAACTTACAGCCAGATTAGATCTACCGAATCAGAGACTCACAGCCATTGCTAATCTCCAAGGAGGCCTATATTATCACAGGAAATTTAGCAAAATGTTTAGAATATTTTAAAACCAGAATTCCTGAAAGGTAAAGAGCTTATTAGAAATACTTTATCAAATTACTTGGAGTGTTGTGGGGGGCAGGAAGGGAGGAAGGGGAGTGAGAGTGAAAAAGGACTCAAAGAGATATTCATGGCACATTCAGAAATAATAATGACCACTAAAGTCCTTCATCAGAGAGAGGACCCAATAAACTGCAGCTCTGTTGGTGGTGGTGGCTCTGTGTGAGAGTGTGTGTGTGTGTGTGTGTGTGTGTGTGTGTGTGTGCTGTGTGTAAACTTTGGGAATGAAACTAACCTGGCATACTAAGAAAGATAGGTAAGGTTGAGGCTATTATCAACTGTCTTCATTTTTCACCTTCTTAGCAGCTGCAGCAGCATCTCTTCAAACAAACAAACAAAAAAAAAAAAAAGAGGGAGGGGGGATGCTCAATAATACCAGGCATTTTATTAACCCGACCATAATACCAAACGATGAGCTATTCTAAGACACACATTTATCAGTTCGGATCTAGCTAGGATTGTGTAGTCTGAAAAGCTCTTCAGGTGATCTGCATTGCAATCTTCCCCATAAAGGGAAAAACCATGATAGCAATACTTCCTAATTTTAATGTGTATACCAATCACATAGGGGTTTGTTAAAATGCACGTTCTGAGTTATAGGTCTGGGGCTAAGCTGGGAATTCTGTGCTTCTAGCATGCTTCCTGCATGATACTGAGGCTGCTTGTCTGCAGACCACACACTGCTTAGTAAGGCCCCAGGACATCAAATATTCATCTGAACAAAGTAATATAAACATCCTCAGATATTTCCTCCTTTACACACTGTATTCCCAGCTTCAAGGCCTCTAGTTCTGTTTTCTCAGAGGGCCTGGAATTGGAAAAGATGAGGAATTAAGAGATCACAGCAGCCTGAGCTGCAAATCCTGCCTAAGAGTACACCTGTCCTTTGAGGCTCATTTCTCTTCATCCTTTCGCCTCTCTGTTTTTAGGTATCAAAGCTTGAAAGAGAGAAGACTCAAGAAGCGAAGAGGATTCGTGAGCTGGAGCAGCGCAAGCACACGGTGCTGGTGACAGAACTCAAAGCCAAGCTCCATGAGGAGAAGATGAAGGAGCTGCAGGCTGTGAGGGAGAACCTTATCAAGCAGCACGAGCAGGAGATGTCAAGGACGGTGAAAGTGCGTGATGGAGAGATCCAGAGGCTCAAGTCCGCTCTCTGTGCTCTCCGTGACGGCAGCAGCGACAAAGTAAGGACAGCGCTCACCATTGAGGCCCGGGAGGAGGCCCGGAAACTGTTTGATGCAGAGCGCCTTAAGCTCTTACAGGAAATTACGGACCTGAAAACGGCCAAGAAGCATGTGGACGAGGCTTTGAGCAATATGATCCAAGCAGATAAAATCAAGGCTGGGGACCTTCGGAGTGAGCATCAGTCCCACCAAGAAGCCATCTCGAAGATCAAGTGGGAGTCGGAGCGGGATATTCGGAGGCTGGTTAGTACAGTAATCCCACCAGACCCATGCAGAACCCTTCTCTTCCAGGTTTCAGAGTGCCATGGGATTTGCTTCTTCATACGTTTTCTTGTCAGTGGATTATAAACAGTGCCTACCTTTTGTCTAATGCTCTATCCAAGATAGATCAGTTGGTAGTTAGGTAGATCAATAGAGAGATATGCTCCGGCCAAAATTGAAATTGTAAAATGTAAGAGATTTTGGAAATCGCCTTTCTCATAAAAACTGGATTCTCCAAGGACCATATCTATTCAAGGACTCCTGTTTTCTTAGATATTTATAAAAATATTCTAAACCGTGGACTTTTCTAAAGTAGCATGTTTTTGTGGGCTTTTCATTTATATAATTTTATTGTTTTATTTTTTTAAATAGAGGGTAGGAGAAGTTTCTATGACTTTCATGGTGTCTGAAAATGGCAGCTACTTAGAACATCTTGAGTCTTTTTTCCAGGAACTAGATACAAAACTATAAAAACCCTAGTCATTTTAACATAGATATTTTCCCCAAAGTAAACAGGGGTCATTTAAAACAGGAGCCATTATAATTTTTAAATTGGTTGTCATCCCTAAGCAGCTTGTTTGCTATTTATAGTTTCTAAGACTTAACTCAGCCCCTACAGAGTCGGGTCTTACCTCCTAACATGTATGACCAAAAACCAGAGAGGCCTCTCACTATGCTTAAATATAATACAAATATAATTATAATCTGAAAATTAGAATGTCCTAGGTTGACCTTGTATAATTATTTTAGAGTAAAAAATTTTATGGTCATTTGCATTCAGATGTTTAATATCTGTTATATATCTTGTCACACTAACTATTACCTGTTAGAATGTACGTTATGCTTCTCTGGAAAAGGTTTTTTAGGAAAAACTACACTTTTCCTCTTTTGTCTTCCAGTTCTAAGCAATTACTTTCTGAGAATTCTAATTATGTTCCATGGGTGTTATCTCTAGGCTATTAATTTTAAGTTCAAAGTGGTTACCATAGAGCATTTTTAAAAGCTAATGTTTAATTTTCTTTGTACTGTAATACAGTATAATTGTAAAATATTGCCTTTGCCACACTTTCTGAATTCTTTATGTCAACTGACTCTACTGCACTGTTTGACAATAAAGACCAAACACAGTGCAGAAATATTGCTCTCTGCCCTGCATTTGGTTTTTGAAACCACGGTGGCTGATGAAGAAAGAATCAGGATTTTGAACTCTGGAGTTGGCAGGTAAGTATTCAATGAAAAGGAAGCTTTGCATTAAATATTTTCATTTGTTGATGGTTTTCAATATAAAATCTGTGAGTGTATCCACTTGATCTGCTAATTTTTTCCATGACTTTCTGTCACCTGCATATTGCTGAAATAGACATGAAATCCCTCTTAATAACAATGTGAAGAGGAGGAGCCAAGATGGCCAAATAGAAACAGCTCTGGTCTACAGCTCTTAGTGAGACCAACGCAGAAGGCAGGTGATTTCTGCTTTTCCAACTGAGGTACCCAGTTCATCTCACTGGAACTGGTTTGGCAGTGGGTGCAACCCACAGAGAACAAGCAGAAGCAGAGTGGGGACGTCGCTTCATGTGGGAAGTGCACACAGCCAGGGGACCTCCTTCCCCCAGCAAAGGGAAGCCGTGAGAGACTGTGCTACCTGCCCTGGGTATTACTCTTTTCCCATGGATTTTTTGCAATCCACGGATCAGCATTCCCTCATGAGCCTACACCACTTGGGCCCTGGCTTTCAAGTACAAATCTGGGTGGCTGTTTGACAAGGCTCTGTGCTGCAGGAGTTTTTTTTTTTTTTTTTTCATACTCCAGTGGCACCTGGAACCCCAGTGAGTTCCAGGAGATTGAACCACTGTCCAATCAGTGGGGGCTGAAGCCAGGAAGTCAAGCAGTCTCACACAGTGGAGTCCCAGTCCCACTCCTGTGGAACCCGGCAAGTTAAGAACCACTGGCTTGAAATTCTCACTGCCAACACAGCAATCTAGAGTCAGCTTGGCATGATTGAGTTTGACTGGCGGTGGGGACCCTCTTTACTGTGGCTTTAGTTGGCAGTTTTCCCTTGACAGTGCTAAAGAGACTGGGAGTTTGGACTGGGCAGAATTCACCACAGCACGGAAAAGCAGCTGTGGCCAGACTGCTTCTCTAGAGTCCTCCTCACTGGGCAAGGCCTCTCTGCGGGAAATCCAGCAGCTCCAGTCAGGCTTACAGACAGAATGCTCATCTCCCTGGGACAGAGCACCTGAGGGGAGGGGGTGGCTGTGGTTGCAGTTTCAGCAGACTTAATCTTTCCTGCCTACTGGCTCTGAAGAGAGCGGCTAATCCTGACAGGGGGGATTCTTCCAGCATAGCGCACCAGCTCTGCTAAGGGACAGACTGCCTTCTCAAGCAGGTCCCTGATGCTGTGCCTCCTGACTGGGAGAGAACTCCCAGCAGGGGTTGACAGACACCTCATACGGGAGAGCTCTGGCTGGCATCAGGTCAGTGCCTCTCTGAGAAAAACTTCCAGAGGAAAGAGCAGACAGCAAGTTTTGCTGTTCTTCAGTCTCCACTGGTGATACCCAGGCAATAAGGGTCTAACGTGGACCTCCAACAAACTCCAGTAGACCTGCAGAAGAAAGGCCTGACTTTTAGAAGAAAACCTAACAAACAACAACAACAAACAAAACTAAAAAAGCACGAACATCAACAAAAAGACCTCCCAAACCCCATCCAAAGGTCATCAGCCTTAAAGATCAAAGGTAGAGAAATCCACAAAGATGAGTAAAAAACAGTGCAAAAACACTGAAAATCCCAAAAACCAGAATGCCTCTTCTCCTTCAAATGATTGCACTGCCTCTCCAGCAAGGGCACAGAACTGGATGGAGGACAAGATGGACAAATTGACAGAAGGTAGGCTTCAGAAGGTGGGTATTACAAAATCCTCTGAGTTGAAGGAGCATGTTCTAATCCAATGCAAGGAAGCTGAGAACCTTGATAAAAGGTTACAGGAACTGCCACCTAGAATAAACAGTTTAGAGAGGAGCATAAATGACCTGATGGAGCTGAAAAATACAACATGAGAACTTTATGAAACATATACAAGTATCAATAGCTAAATCGATCAAGCAAGAGAAAGGACATCAGAGATTGAAGATCAACTTAATGAAATAAAGCATGAAGACAAGATTAGAGAAAAAATAATGAAAAGGAATGAACAAAGACTCCAAGAAATATGAGACTATGTGAAAAAGACCAAACCTACAATTGATTGGAGTACCTGAAAGAGATGAGGAGAATGGAACCAAGTTGGAAAGCACACTTCAGGATATTATCCAGGAAACTTCCCCAACCTAACAAGACAGGCCAACATTCAAATTCAGGAAATACAGAGAACACCACAAAGATACTCCATTAGAAGATCAACCCCAAGACACATAATCTTCAGATTCTCCAAGGTGGAAATGAAAGAAAAAATGTTAAAAGCAGCCAGAGAGAAAGGCCAGGTAACCTGCAAAGGAAAGCCCATCAGACTAACAGCGGATCTCTCAGTAGAAGCCCTATAAGCTAGAAGAGAGTAGAAGCCAATAGTCAACATTCTTAAAGAAAAGAATTTTCAACGCAGAATTTCATATCCAGCCAAAGTTTCATAAGTGAAGGAGAAACGAAATCCTTCCCAGACAAGCAAATCCTAAGGGATTTTATCACCACCAGGCCTGCCTTGCAAGAGCTCTCGAAGGAAGCACTAACTATGGAAAGAAAAAAGCAGTACTTGTCACTGCAAAAACACACCAAAATATAAAGACCAATGACACTATGAAGAAACTGCATCAACTAGTGTGCAAAATAACCAGCTAGCATCATGATGACAGGATCAAATTCACACATAACAATATTAACCTTAAATGTAAATGGGCTAAATGCCCCAATCTGGGGCAAATTGGATAAAAAATCAAGCCCCATTGGTGTGCTGTATTCAGGAGACCCATCTCATGTGCAAAGACACACATAAGCTCAAAATAAAGGGATGGAGGAATATTTAGCAACCAAATGGAAAGCAGAAAAAAGCAAGCGTTGCAATCCTAGTCTCTGACAAAACAGACTTTAAACCAACAAAGATTAAAAAGACAAAGAAAGATATTACATAATAGTAAAGGGATAAATTCAACAAGAAGAGCTAACTATCTTAAATATATATGCAACCAATACAGGAACACCCAGATTCATAAAACAAGTTCTTAGAGACCTACAAAGAGACTTAGACTTCTACACAACAATAGTGGGAGACTTTAACACTCCACTGTCAATATTAGACAGATCAATGAGACAGAAAGTGAACAAGGATATTCAGGACTTGAACTCAACTCTGGATTAAGTATACCTAATACAACAAAACTCTCCACCTTCGATCAACAGAATACACATTCGTCTCATGCCACATGGCACTTATTCTAAAATCGACCACATAATTGGAAGTAAAACACTCCTCAGCAATGCAAAAGAACTGAAATCACGACAAACAGTCCCTCAGACCACAGTGGAATCAAATTAGAACTCAGGATTAGGAAACTCACTCAAAACCACACAACTACATGGAAATTGAATAACCTGCTCCTGAATGACTCCTGGGTAAATAAAGAAATTAAAGCAGAAATCAAGAAGTTCTTTGAAACCAATGAGAACAAAGAGACAATGTACCAGAATCTCTGGGACACAGCTAAAGCAATGTTAAAAGGGAAGTTCGTAGCACTAAATGTCCACATCAGAAAGATGGAAAGATCTCAAATCGACACCCTAACATCACAATTAAAAGAACTAGAGAATCAAGAGGAAACAAATCCAAAAGCTAGCAGAAGACAAGAAATAACTAAGATCAGAGCAGAAATGAAGGAGATAAAGACAAGAAAAACTCTGCAAAAAATTAATGAATCCAGAAGCTGGTTTTTTGAAAAACTTAACAAAATAGACCACAAGCAAGACTAATAAAGAAGAAAAGAGAGAACCAAATAGACACACTAAAAAGTGATAAAGGAGATATCACCACTAACCTATTGAAGCACAAACTACCATCAGGGAATACTATAAACACCTCTATGCAAATAAACTAGAAAATCTAGAAGAAATAGATAAATTCTTGGACATATACAACCAGCCAAGACTAAACCAGGAAAAAGTCGAATCCCTGAATAGACCAATAACAATTTCTGAAATTGAGGCAGTAATTAATAGCCTGCCAACCAAAAAAAAAGCCCAGGAGCAGACAGATTTATACTGCAATTCTACTAGAGGTACAATGAGAAACTGGTACGATTCCTTCTGAAACTAATCCAAACAATTGAAAAGGAGTGACTCCTCCCTAACTCATTTTATGGGGCCAGCATCATCCTGATACCAAAATCAAGCAGAGACAACATAAAAAGAAAACATCAGGCCAATATCCCAGATGAACATCAGTATGAAAATCCTCAGTAAAATACTGGCAAACCGCATCCAGCAGCACATCAAAAAGCTTATCTCTGATCATTTGAGAAATGCCATTCAAAATTACAATGAGATACCATCCACACCAGTAAGAATGCCAATTATTAAAAAGTCAAGAAACAATAGATGCTGGTGAGGCTGTGGAGAAATAGAAACACTTTTTGCCCTGTTGGTGGAAATGTAGATTGGTTTAACCATTGTAAAGGACAGTATGATGATTCCTCAGGGATCAAGAACCAGACATACCTTTTGACCCAGCAATTCCCATTACTAGCCATATGACTATGACCAAATTTTTAATCAATCATTCTACTAAAAGACACATGCACATGTTTGTTTATTGCAGCATTATTTACAATAGAAAGACATGGAACCAACCCAAATGTCCATCAGTGATATAGACCGGATAAACAAAATGTGGCACACATACACCATGGAATACAATTCAGCCATTAAAAAGAATGAGATCATGTCCTTTGCAGGGACATGAATGAAGCTGGAAGCCATCATCCTCAGCAAACTGACACAGGAACAGAAAACCAAACACTGCATATTCTCGCTCATAAGTGGGAGTTAAACAATGAGAACACATGGACACAGGGAGGGGAACAACTACACACTGGGGCCTGTCCAGGATGGGGGACAAGGGAAGGGAGAGTGTTAAGACAAATACTTAATGCATGTGGGGCTTAAAACCTGGATGATGGGTTGATAGGTACAGCAAGCCACCATGGCACATATATATCTATGTACCAAAGCTGCATGTTCTGCACATGTATTCCAGAACTTAAAGTAAAATTAAAATTAAAATTAAAAAAAGTAAAATCTGAGCCACCTGATAAGTGGCTCACAAACTGCATGAACACACAATAACATAGCAAACTTTTTCGATAGCGGGGGATATACTCATCTTCATTGCTTCCTTCTGTGCCTTCCCCCACCCAAGCTCCATTTTTGGAACTGGAAGGGAGAAAAATGGGAGCTTTTCTGTCTATAAAATTTCCCCAGAGAATTCTGGTATACTCTTTCCCATCTAAGAAGTAGAGCCTTGGTGGATTTTCAGTATTTTGAGATCAGAGTCCATGCTCATAACCATTATGCAATAAAGCTTTCTTAATACTAATTATTATATATTCCACAGGAAACCACTTTGGGAAATGCTTAAAGTATATTAATAATCTTAAAGCTAGTATAGCATAGTACCTAACACAACAGGATCTACAGTCAGAAGATTCCATTAAAAATAAGGCTTCACAACTTACTAGCCATATGACTATGACCAAATTTTTAAGCTTTCAGGTCCTCAGTCATCATCTGTAAAATGATGACGACTGAACCTACTGAATAGGATTCTTATAAAATAGGGTATATTAAGCTTTGAGTATAGTACCCTGACTATAGTAAAAGATCGATGAATTTCAGCTATGATGATGGTGATGATGAGGATGAACGTGGACAGTAATGGAATGCTTTCTCAATAAGTTTAGCAAGGTGAGTACATAAAAAACAGCTAGAGCTATGTTAACCTGTAAATGGAAGTAATGCTCTAGATGACAAGTCTGACAAATGAACATACTGCTCAGTTAAGAGAAACACTGGTCTCAGGTCTTTTACAAGGAGGCACAAACCAGATACACTACTATTATTCCCAATTAACATGACAATATTGAATTCTTACCAAGTTATCAGATGATGTTACAAGATCATGAAGAATTTAGCCCAAAGTTCTTTCCAAATTGACCTAAAATTTAAGCATGTGACTCAAAGGCACTAGCTCACAGATACTTACATGTGGAACATATGTGACTATGTAACGCCATTTCTGTTGCAAATATTTTTCTTTCTGGTCTAAGAGCACACAGCAAAAAAAAGATTTATACAAAATTATTTGTTTTGTATAAGAAGACACTTTCAGAAAAAGCAAAACAGCATAATGTTGTTTGTATTACATGTCTTTTCCTTATCTCTATTTTGAATGTACACATAGAATATAGTGAAATGAGAAGAAAGGTTTCACCCAATGGCTATGATCTCTTTAAAAATTGTTCATAGACTTTCACTTTATTATCCCTTATCCTAGGATGGCAAAGAGGTTTCAGTCTAAAGGAACTCAAATCAATTGGTATTGAAGCCTGTGGCCTTTAGTTGAGAAATTCTTCTGAGGACATGCCTAGGCTTAGCAGAAATGCATATTGGCATCAATAAATACATCCCACACATGTGGGAGGGAAAACAATGGTTAATATTGCCAGATATTTTCTATTCCTTTTAGTCCCAACCATGATTTTCTTATAGTAATGGTAAAATGGTTGCTAAGATGGCTGCTCTGAAACACAAGTAAGAATAGAAAGAGATATAACACATGAACTGTGGAAAGACCTCCCTCCAAATCCATCACCTGAATGCAAGCATGTTAGTCTTGGAAAATGACTAGGCCACTGGGAAGTCTGAAGTTTCTTCAGTTACAAATGATCACCTACTAACAAGAGCAATGGCTATTATGGTTGAATTTGAATACCCATTTTTCCAAAGAAGAAGTGACATCAAAAAATGTCCTAGGAAACATTGTAGTGGCATATTTAGTATTCATGTTTATTAAAATTAATAGCCATTTTAAAGTTAGACACATCTAATCAACCAAGACTAATTCAAGCAATATATTGAATTAAAACATCTTCACAGGATATACTAGAGAGAGAAAAAATTACTCTCCTTGACACCAAGTCAACCCAGGATACTTCTTCATTACACAATGTTGCCTCATCTTATATGTGAAATCAATACACTTGTCAGATTCAGGATTTTTTTCTGTATCAATCAGATGAAAGAAGTTAAATGCATACCATTATAAAAATGTATTTCTTTACAGCATTGTTAAATAAAATGTCCTGGGTCTCATTTAATTCAGATGGATGAAATCAAAGCCAAGGACAGGATCATCTTTTCCCTGGAAAAGGAACTGGAGACCCAAACAGGCTATGTACAGAAACTCCAACTTCAGAAGGAGGCTTTGGATGAACAACTCTTTCTGGTCAAGGAGGCTGAGTGCAACATGAGCAGCCCGAAACGAGAAATTCCAGGAAGGGCAGGTGATGGTTCTGAACACTGCAGCAGTCCTGTAAGTCCATTCTAGTTGAAGTTAAGAACACACAAGTCATCTTTTATTTAGCTCCCAAGCTTTACCTTTCACTTAAGCTCTTTTCTTGTTTACTACGAAGAAATAAATCTACCTCCTACTATAAACTCAGCTAGTATCTTGGGAACAGGGTTTTCTAAACTCATAGATGACTAAGTGGTCTGCACTGCCTTAGCAGATCACATGAGACTTACAGATTTCTTTAAATCCTTCCTAGAATTTTTCTAGTCAGGTAATATCTATTTAAACTTGTCTATTATGAGAAACATGAATTAGATGAAAATATTTTGCCTCTTGCCTAGACTGGTAATTTTCCCTTTTGTGAACAATTGGATTGCAAATTGATAAAGATGGTTGTCATCTACAGGGCACAAAATGCGTAACTGCATAAAAGACAAAACCATTTATAAACTTCATCTAAAGACTTATTGTCTTATTGAGCTTACCACTTATTTCCCTGGGTTTTCATCATTTTATATGAGGAATTATTTTCAGAAGTGCAGCAACAGAAATGGGCTTCTATGCAGTTGGCTATAATTCTTATACCTTTCCAACTATTTAGCTATTATAATGATGGAAATGTATTATTTAGGAACAGAGACGGGTTCCAAAGTACTACTTAGAACTAAGTAATGAATAATTTATGAATTGGAATTCAGGATATATATATATATATATATATATATATATATTCTTAGTAGGTGGTGGAAGGTTACTTATCTAGGATTTAGCAGGTGTAAGTTTTAGTTCTGACACTGACAGGTACCTGCAATATAGCATAGTTGTCAAGAGAATGGCTGTAGAGTCAGAATGGCTCAAGATTCTGGCTCTAGAGTCAGACTCTTTGGTTCAAATCCCAAATCTGCCATTTATTGTGTGTCCTTAGGCAAACCACTTCACCATTCAGTTTTCTCATCTGTAAAATAGAAGCTATAGTAGTACTTCATAAGGCTAATCTAATGATTAGAAGAGATAATATGTAAAATGTTAAGCATGGTGTCTGGCACATAGTATTTAATACATATTAGTTATTGATCTTTTGATATTAGCCACAAGACCTTAAAGGAGTTATTATATACCTACATTTTACCTATTCTGCTGAATCCTTTAGGATATTGTGAATGCAGGGATATAATGTGTTTGAAACTACTTTGTCAACAATACAGCATTATCAAAATGTAAGATGATAATGTAATTGCTAGTATATAACAATAACAGTCCTATGTAATTCTACAATATGAAATTAAGCCATGAATACCCTGTGTAAGGCGATTCATAGCCATTCTGCCAGTGGAGAAGCCAGTTGCATTGGGCAGAATACACTAATAAGGCCTATCCTATAAGCTACTGCCTTCATGTATATACCTTTATATACATGAAGGTAATACACCAACATTTTCTCACTTTGACCTTTTCTTCAGGAGTATGAAGGAATTGGCAATACCCATCCCTACTTCCTACTCTCTCCCCCTCTGTGACTAATGGTAATAGCAGGACAGCTGTCTAAGCTGTGGAAAGCAATGTGTGGCCATGACACAAGGGATGCCCTTTGAACACTATGTTATCACAGCATGACCTTGGTCTCATAGCACACAGCTCTGATAGGCTGATCCAATCCTCTGACTCCCCCTTCCCTGAGTCCTGGTTCCAGGGAGTATCTACCACATTGAATTCATTTGCAATTACAACCTGGCCTGGTCTTCAACCCAAGTGGTGAATATTGAAAGTTATAAAAGGGTAAATCTTTACTCTTTGGATAAGAGAATATTTTATTCTCACTTCAGGAGTCAGATAAGAGAACTGAGCCTATGACTTTTATGAATAATAAGTGATATTCCCAAACTTTGTGAAAAATGTTGTGGAAGAATACCCATTTTAATTTTTTGGTGTAGGATTTGCGAAGAAACCAAAAGAGAATAGCTGAATTGAATGCCACTATAAGAAAATTAGAAGACAGGAATACCTTGCTTGGAGATGAACGAAATGAACTGGTGAGATAAACTAAAATGTTTTTTTGTTGTTGTTGTTAAGCATTATGTTACAGAATTAAGTACTATGTTACAGACATGTACCATAATAGAGAAAAGTGTACAAATAACAAAGATATCATTCAATAGATATTCACAAAGGGGCACACTCAAAAAACCACCATCCAGATGAATAAGTGGAAGATTATAAGCATCTCAAACCCCTGCTTCTTATGACCCCTCCCAATCAGAATCCTATTAAACTTAACCACTATTCTGACTTCAATCACTGTAGATGTCTATCACCATTTAAATTTTTTTTTGTAAATGGAATCATACAATATTTTCTCTTTTTTGTCTGACTTCTACTTCTTTTACTTAGTCTTATGTTTGTGAGATTCATCCATTGTGTTGCATGTAGAATTCATTCATTTTCATTTCTCTATAGTATTCAAATAATATATCACAATATACTCATCCATTTTATTGTTAATGGACATTTATGTTGTTCCTTAAAATTTCTGAGCTGTTTTGAGAAGAACAATGCTTCTACATGTCTTTCATGAAAAAATTTGCCCATTTCTGGTGGAATATACAGAGGAGTAGAATTACTGGATGTTACAGTATGGGTGTAGTCAGCATCCATAGTTATTACCAAACAGTAAGTTGCCACAATTCCCAGCAATCATGAATGAAAGTGGTAGTTTCTCCATATATTTGCCAACATAGAAATATAATTGTTAGTCATGTTGGTGGATGTAAGGTATAGTCTTACATCTTACATTATGGTTTTAATTTTCCTCATTATTAAGAAGGTAGGGTAACTTTTCAAATATTTACTAGCCTTTCAGATATTTTTTATAATTTGCCCTTAGCCTTTTGCCCATTTTCTGTTATGCTGTCTTTATTGTTTTAGTTACTATTAGGATTTTTTATCATTACTTGTGGTACATTTGCATTTAAAATATCTTGCTCTATGGCTTACATTTTTTACTTTAATAGAGCTATTCACATAAAAGAGTTCTTTTCAGTCTTTCCTTTTTTCAAATATATGCATTTTAGGCTGTAATTGTCCCTCTAATCCTTGCTTTAGTAGGATATATTGTTATTTCTTTCAAAAATTTTGTCTAATGTCATGTAATTTCTCCTTTGATATATGGGTCACTTGGAAGTATATGGCTTAATTTCAAAACATTTAGAGATTTTTGAGTTATCTTTCTGGTATTAATTTCTACCTTAATTCTACTGTAGTCAGACAGTGTACTTTGTATATTTTATTCCTTCAAAATTTGTTGAGATTTGCTTTATGACCTCTGCATGCAGTCAATTTTAGAAATGTTACATGTTTACAGGAAAAGAAGGCATACTCTACAAATATTAG
Source organism: Ateles fusciceps (assembly GCA_036589455.1). Classification (NCBI taxonomy): domain Eukaryota; kingdom Metazoa; phylum Chordata; class Mammalia; order Primates; family Atelidae; genus Ateles; species Ateles fusciceps. The sequence continues at coordinate 10,313,124 of JAZHEH010001005.1, read as the reverse complement.
TTGCAATTTAATTGAAGTTTGTTAATAATCTTGTTTAAAATTTTCTAAATTCTTACTGATATTTTTGACTACTTGTTCTCCCAATAGATTTGTCTATATCCTCCTCAGTTCTTTCAATTTTACTTTATATGCATATAGAACATATAATATATATTTATAATATAAAATATATTAGATATTATGTTACTAGATGAATATAAATTAATAATTGTTGTATTTTTTTGTGTGTCTTGACACTTTAATTATTATGCATTTTTCTCCTCTGGTAGTACTTCTTGACTTAAAGTCTTTGTTATTAGTTGAACTGTATCAGATTTTTGTTTCAGTGTTAGTGTGAATGAATATGTGTATGTGTGTATATATACATATGTGTGTACAACTATATACACATACATATATACATACATATTCACACACACATATATACACATACATACTTTTTTTTCAACCTTTCTGTGTTTTATTTAAGGTGTACCTTAAAAGGAACATTTTGTTGGGTATTGTGGAACTATGGTTATTGATGTATGATATAATAAATTATAGATATTTTCTTTGTGCATATTTGCATTTTCTATGAGTAGCATTAATAAGTAAATTTAAATGTTTAAAACTCACATCACTGACCTTCAAAAGAGACAGATGAAAATAGTGAACCTAGTAGAATAACTTATTGTACTTATATGTATATAATATTTAATATTAATGCTTCAGGCACTAAGGACTAAGGCATTAATGCTTCAGGACTAAGTCAGATTATTTATAAAAATAAAACCAGTTTTGTCCTTTAATATGAAATGGAGTTCTTAAATTGAGATTGAGATGGATTTGTGGAAGTGCTGCTTAAGAATCATAAGATTAGATTTTACAAATATTCATAATTAGCTAAGTCTCCTACCTCAGCACTTACTAAAATCTTAGACGCTCAAGAACAAGAGTGAGTACTTTAAAAAGTCTTCTCAAATATTTCTGATACACTCCTCCTTTTTCCTTGCTCCTCTCCCAATACATGTTCACTTTCAGAATCATTGGTATGAAAAGCATAAGCTAATCATGAGAAGCTGAAAATGAAAATCCATTATGTATAAGATGATTATGAAATATACAAATAGGAGAGTTTTATAAGTAAAGGGGAGGACTACTAACTATCATCCCAAGACAATTTTCATAAACTTAGACCAGTGGTTCGCAAGTACAAGTGATTTTGGCAATATCTGATGTTTTTGGTGGCCACAATCAGCAGAGTGTTACTGGCATCTAACAAGCAGAGGCCAAGGATGCTGCTAAACATCCACCAATGCACAGGACACCTCAGATCAAAAAAACATCTGGCTCAAAAAGTCACAGGTGCCAAGACTGAGAAACCCTGCTTTAGACTAACCAAGCAAATGAGAGTATGATCACTCTTAATCATGGGTGGATAACAATGCAATCATACTTTACTAAGCATGGGGAGAATTCTATATCCTTAAACACAAACACTGATAGAGTTTCAAACTTATGTGGGGTTTTCTCCTCAAGAAAACTTCTTTTAAAATAACAACTGTAGTGTGAGTCAGGAGATCTCCACAAGATCTCTGAAAGAATGACCTTCGGAGATAACCAGGCTTGGATTCAGGTCCTGGTCGCATTACTTAGTGACCCGTGTGATTTGGGTGAGCTCCTTTATCTCTAAGCTAATGAAGGTAATTCCAGGTCCAGAGATTGCAGCTGAGCACGGTGGGGTAACGGGTGGGGGAAGCGAAAGAAAGCAAGGAGAGCAGGTCCTCTGGAGCATTTCCAAAACCAGTGTCTGCAGTACTTTCCTTAAGATAATGAATTGATATGGGGTTATGAAGGCTGTGATGAAAAGCCATTAGAGAAAACTGAAAAGAAAGCCATCGGTCTGTTAAATGAAGGACTGAAATGTCAGTGGTCAGTCCTTGAGCCACATAGTGAAGCAGACAATGCCGGCTCCAGAGATGCTTTCACTCCCACCATTTTACTTCCCTGCCCCCATGTCCCTCAAACACAAGACACAAGTCTTAACTTATTTCTTCCCAGTTAAAACGCGTGCGGGAAACTGAAAAGCAATGTAAACCTCTCCTGGAAAGGAACAAGTGCCTCGCCAAGAGAAACGATGAACTGATGGTGTCCTTGCAGCGCATGGAAGAAAAACTAAAAGCCGTTACCAAGGAAAATTCAGAAATGGTGTGTATCACAGACTCTGCGAAACTGCAGCTTTCTTGATTATATTACCCCAATAACCAGACTTATTGCTATTTCTCAGCTTCTTTTTAAAATACAATGCTATTTGGATTTTTCCTTATGTAAGCAGGGGAAGCTTTAAGAAAGAAAGCAAGAGAAGTTTGCTGGCTCTGAATTTTATGAGGTTTCTATATTTGTAAAACCGTAGGAGTGCTTCCAGGAATTTGCATGCTTTCCAAAAGCTCGGAAATGGAGAAGGAAAGCTTTGACATAGCCACAGAAACCTTCCATGACTTCACTAACATGCTATTTACAGATCTATACCCTAGGCACATCTTGTCTTCTAAGATTGTGCATGATAGTTGGAAAATAGATACCATTACTTGTGTTATATATGGACAAGTGATATGCTAATATACTTCTTAATAGACTTTCAATACATCTATAGAGATCTTCAGACAATCCCCAATGATGTTGATTTATTATGCCAGATAAAATGTGCTTGAGGATTTAGTTGGTGTGTGTGTATTCAGGCTGCGTAATTTTCAAATTTAGCTGGAGCATCATAAACTTTCTACAGATATTTTATGTTAACAACCAAAGTTTGAGATTTTTAAAGACCTCACCTGTACTTTCTTCTTTTCCAATTCAGAGAGAAAAAATAACATCTCATCCACCCCTGAAGAAATTAAAATCTCTGAATGACCTCGACCAAGCTAATGAAGAGCAAGAAACAGAGTTCCTAAAACTTCAGGTCATTGAGCAACAGAACATTATTGATGAGCTCACAAGGGTACGTGTCAATCAATCTGTAAACCCTAAGTTGTTCCCAAGGACAAGTAGTCAACAAAATGTATACTGAAATCAGTTAATTTTAGATTAACTCCAGAGGCCCAAGTTCATATGTTCAATGTGTAATTTTGTTCTAGAGGTTACATTCCAATATTTTATATTGTTAAACTGCTTTACAACTTTTAAATTATAATACTTTGTTAACTAATTTGGTAGTGCAAATAATAACAGCAAAGCACATTAAAAGAACTTTTAAATGTGTTGTGGTATAAGTTTGTAGGTAGGGTGGGTGTGTCTTGTAATTGCCTTCCAGTAGCAGGATCCTGAGGCTCAGAGACTTAATATGCTGTCTATGAAAACAATATCACATATATCTCTGTTTCCCAGGTCGCAATTCAGTGTCTAGCACATAGTTACAGTTTAATAAATACTTATCAGATAAACAGCAACAATATAATTATATAACAGAACTAAAATTTCAGTCCAGATTTTCTGATCATTACTTCAGTACCAGCTGAGTGGGTGGAGCAGTTATGACTTCCATCTGAGTTTGGCTGAGGTTTATGTTACTAGTAAGGATGCACTAAGACCTCCAGATGCCTTTGGGTTTTCTTCTTTGCCTCTCCATCTTTGTTCTGTGAGTGACATCTTTCGTGGCTCTCACTTCAGAACCAAGTCAAGGCCTAAAGATTTGAATAGCAAGGGGGGAGTTAGGCAATAGTCTCCAGAGTAGGGTGAGAAAATTGATTCACTGTCACTGAGGGAAAGAAAGGGTATAGCTTCGGGTTTATAATTACTTATGATCCATCCTTTTTAAAATTTCTATGTTGTCTATATGTTATAATGAATACATTAGATTAGGAAGGTAATTTAAATATATAATTATATTAGGGTTCACTAGAGGGAGGACTAATAGGATAGATGCATACATAAACGGGAATTTATTAAGCAGTATTGATTCACAGGATCACAAGGTGAGGTCCCACAATAGATTGTCTGCAAGCTGAGGAGGAAGGAAGCCAACCTAAATCCCAAAGCTGAAGAACTTAGAGTCTGATGTTCCAGGGCAGGAAGAAATAAGAGAAAGATATAGGCTGGGAGACTAAACTAGTCTAGTGTTTCCATGTGCTTCTGCCTGCTTTTTAATCTGGCCACTGGCCGAGCTGGCAGCTGATTAGATGGTGCCCACCCCAGACTGAGGGTGAGTCTCCTTTTCCCAGTCCACTGACTCAAATGCTAACCTCCTTTGGCAACACCCTCCCAGACACACCCAGAAACACTACTTTGTATCCTTCAGTCCAATAAAAATAACACTCCCTATTAATCATCACAAAAATGTATAAATTGTTAAAGTCTCATATATAGAGGTGGCATTTTTACTCTTAAAGGTGAAAAAAATAAAAAAAGCCTAAACACCACTGGCTTAAACCAGATTACTTATTAAATGTGGGCTCCCTGTTTTCCTCATTTCATTTTCACATCCTAGTAGCTTATAAATTTTACAGATTCATGAGCCCAGGAATTTGCCTGGCTTTGAGTATCCTGAGATTAAGCTGTAAGTTTTTTATAGAATCTTGGGCTATTTAGGCATACTCATCAGACTTTCCAAAGACACTCTATCTAGTTTGAATTCGTACAGTAAATACATGGAGTACTTAGTGAATAACCCCAAATTCCCTGGATATCTCCATTCACAGCAAGAATAAATCATGAAATTGATCAATATTTCTAGGCATTCTTTGAGATTCCCAGAAAATTTTTTAAAAACTGAAAACAAAACAGAAACACTAAATGGCTCCAACCCACTAGACACTCTGTTCCCTGTCCTATTTTCAGGGACTGCAGGTGAGAACGAAGATCCAAAAATAGGCAAAAGACAGCTTTCTATGCATTTCAAGTGACTAAATGAAAAGAATATGGTTTTACTTTATTGTGAAATGATATTTTTTAACACAAATTTAAAGTAATTTTGGATCTAGGAGAACTAACGTACTGTACTTTGGAGGAATATGAGTAACTATTTTCATAGCTACTTGATTTTCAAGCACAAAACAAAGGATTTTGATTAGGAACACAGTACACTTTCTGATCATGAGGCTCCTTGATCCACGTAAGTCATCAGGAATAGTTGTAGAAGATTCTTATTTTGACTATATTTAAGTATCAATCCCAAAAGTTTTCAAAATTTAAAAAACAAAGTCTTATTCTATTCCAAATATAATGCCTTAAGGGAAAAAACACTTTGTCTTTGCAAAAAAAAAAAACTATAGAGAAACATCTACCAATTCTGGAACTGAGAAAATCTTTCATTTGTTTTCCAGGACCGAGAAAGCTCATCCGTAGAAGAAAGCATAGAAGAAGCTCCAAGCCAATTAAGGTAATAAGAAATCGAGGTTATCAGGCATTTGCCACAAACAGCCAGAGAGATGAGACTTGGCATGGAATCTTCCTGCAAAGATGTGATGAATCAGATGTTCCCGCAATGTTGCAGCAAACCATGGGCTTTATTTGCTAGAAGAAAATCTTTTCTGTTGACATTTCTTCGAAGTCTAAAAATGATTCTGTTGTAAATTTTAACCTGAAAGGGTTTGCTTTAATATGACTTTCTCTAAATGGAGATGCCACTAGGTTTGATTTAGAAAGGATACCTGACAAGTTGGAGAGTCATACTCCAAGAATATTCAAGAAATGTACGTGATCTGATGTCTCCCACTGAACAATATTAACACATTTTTATTATTCATCCAGACAATATTATAGATAATGATGCTTCCAATCCACGAATATCTGTATAGCCTCTTATAATTCACAAAGTTTTGTTATTTAGTCTGTTTGATTTTTATTTTTGTTTTTACTAAGTATATCATTTGTTTTTGATGTGGACTTGGTTGACAAGACTTAAGATTTGATCATCTTCATCACATAGATACCTAAGTTTTCAAAGTCCTTTGGTCATAGTTTAAATAGAGGAAAGAGTAAACCACATTAGCTCATCATGATATAACATGTAATATGAAAGAGGCTTCAGTGTTTCTATGAAAAATGCTAAGTGAATTTTTATTGAAGATGTCAGAAGTGAAATAATATTAGAGAAACATTTATTGGAATTATTACGTTGGTGCCTAATGTTTTTATTTCAACAAAGAAGCATTGGGGATCCATATCTTCTATGTTCATTTACATGTATGCCAATTGAGAGTATTTTAACATTTAACTTTCCCTACTTTTAGCTGTCAGTAAATATGTACTTTCCCTCCATTTAGAGGCCTGTTTTGGACCCATTTATTGGCTATGATGAGGACTCTATGGATTCAGAGACATCATCCATGGCCTCATTTAGAACAGACAGAACACCAGCTACTCCTGATGATGACTTGGATGAAGTAAGCTTTTCTATGTCTCTAGCCTTGGGTGATGTCACCAAATCTTTAAGTGGGGAGAAAAAGCATTCCACTTTTTATCTCCTTTGTATAAACAGCACAAAGTGTATACAAACTATAAATCGTATCTCTTAATAGTGATAATAGTAACCAATTTTGAGACTGTGCATTGTTAGCTCTTGAAAACAGGCAAACCTTTTAGAAATTTCTCTACAGTTCAGCTCTCTAATTTGAAGACTTCTTTCAAAACGAAAGTTACTTTCCAAGATTCTTTATCTAGGGAATGTAGGAACCACAGAGCAAGCTTAGGCTTTTGGATGTGGTCTGAGACACCCTTGAGTGAAGTGTGCTCTGTGGATCACCCTCATCAGAATGATCTAGAGGGCTCAGTTACAATGAAAATTCCTGGACACTACCATGCAACTCCTGACTCGAGATTTTAAGAGTGAAACACCCCAATCTGCATTCTTTCCCCCAAATTCTCTGTTGATTATGTTATGTCCTGAAGTTTAAGATATAAAGCAATAAAACAGCTTTTATTATTTATCTGGGGGGGAAAAAAAAACCAGTTGTTGGAGATGAACATATTGAAAAGAAATAAGAGTAAAATTCTCGGGTATCATTTCCTCAAATTTGGGTCCAAAATCTGGATATGACTTTTTCCATTTGGAACCCAAATTATTAACAATGAGAAATGTATCAAATGGTAAATGCTTCTTTTACTAAAATAAATATTTACGTATTTCTGCAGTGTCCAACTTGAAACTATTACAGTATTTGTGCCCATATATATACTTTAGAGCTAAAAATAAAATCAAATAGACTGTCAAACAAACCTTTTACTTGTTCAAAAAGTGGTCAAATGTTAGTATTTTACATTGAACACAGGACTTGAACATAACACAATTGTTTTGGCGCTTTTTTTTAAAACCTCAAGAGTTTAGCAGCTGAAGAATCTGAACTAAGATTTCGACAGTTAACAAAAGAATATCAGGCCCTCCAAAGAGCATATGCCCTCTTACAGGAACAGACAGGAGGCATCATTGACGCTGAACGAGAAGCCAAGGTTAGTGTATATCTGTGAGAGTGCTCTGAATTAGCATGCAGCAGTCACAGCATAAAAGTACCATGGACATAAAAATATCAGTACGACAGCTTTCCCTGTACTCTTCTCTCCTCTGCAACTTTTGAACTGGGATAGCTTTTATGTCAACAAACCTTGAAGCCAGATGTATTAGAACCAGCTTAGATCAATGCTTTTGTTGCTTTAAAGATAGTTGAGTACATAGTTCTTATTCTTGCTATTTGAAAACATACATTTTCAAAGCTAGACAATATTGGATTTTGTTAAGCCATTTTTTAGTTTCTTGCTTAAAATAACGTTTTTATCTTTCAAAAGCAACAGTGAGCCAATTTATTCTCTTAGTTATTAAGTGAACAGCATTTACATTTGACAGCTTACCAGAATTTTTACAGACAATATCTCACTTAACCCTTGTGACAGCCCCCAAGGCAGATATTTTACAAAAGAGGGATTTGAGACTCAGAGGGGTTAATTGAATTGCCCCAAATTGCACAAATAGTAAATGGCAAAGCTGATATTACAACTTAAGTTTTACTGGGTCAAATGTTCTCTCCTTTATATCATAACTGCCTCTCATGAGTCTATTTCAACAAAAAGAAAAGATAAGATAGGCATGTGCTATACTAATTCTTAATGTTTATTGAGTGCTTGCTGTGTTCCAGGCATTGAGCTGAACACTTCACATGCATTATCTATTTAATCCTAAAACAACCCTAGGAGCTAGATATGATTATTATCCTCTTTCTACAGAAGAGGAAATTATAGCTTAGTAGAAGTTAAATGTAGCCTAGGGAAGTTATTTACCTAAAGTCACAAGGCTAGGTTTATATCCCCAAATATACCATATATGATATATTTGGGGATATAAACCTAGCCTTATGACATTACAGTCATAATCACCAGGTGATAATTGCCTCATAGGTAAATGTACATGAGCCAAAAGGAAGCATGATCACCCAGACCACCCAGGGATTTTATCCTTCTGTCTTTCTGGAGGGTCTACAATGCACTGAAGAGTTTTGTACAACTACTATTGTTAAGTGGGAAAGGATAGCTGTAACAGTTATAAATTTTTAAACAGTAGCATGCACACACACATATATAAGTAAATAAGCAGGTTTTTTAAAAACAGATTTAAAACAGGCAAGCAATGATTACAAAGGAATGTGCCTGTTTGCTGTCATATATATGCCCCAGTGCTATGATATTTGTGATTAAGTGTTCTTACCAACATGGATTGGGCAGTTAAAATAATAGCATATGTCCCCTTTTTATTTTTGGGAGCTTCCTCCCTGTTTCATCTAATTCTTCTATCTAAATAAAGGTTTAGCATTATCTCTGGCCATTAAAGTCAGAAAAACTTACCATTCTGAGCAAACTAATCTAAAAGATAAAGATGTTAGAAAAAAAAAAAAAACAGTAAATTTGAAGAGACTAGAAATTAAAAAATAATACAGATGAAAGCATCATTGAAAACAAAAGATACAATTAGGTACAATAAAAAACAGGTTACAGTCAACATGAAATTAAAATAAATCTTAGCAAAATTCAGCATTTTTTGGACCTGATAAAGGTAAATGTAATATTTCGTAATCAAAAGAAATATTCACCTCACTGTGAATAAGGATATCTATCATTGCTGTTTTTATTCAACCTTGTACTAAAAAACCTATCTAGATTATTTAAAAAAAAAATAGGTTTACAGGCAGGAAACAAATTACTAGGCTAAATCACATAGGACAAGAAGATTGTTCCATACAAGATCAGTATTATCAGTATTCAAAACTCCTTATACATACAGACACACAAAATATGACAGAGAGAAAGACAGAGAGAAATTGATTTGAGGATTTAAATTTAGACACAAAGTTTGCTCTGAAAGAATGGAAAGGCCAGGTGCGGTGGCTCACGCCTGTAATCCCAGCACTTTAAGAAGCTGAGGCAGGCAGACCATCTGAGATCAGGAGTTCAAGACCAGCCTGGCCAACAGGTGAAACCCCATCTCTACTAAAACTACAAAAATGAGCTGGGTGTGGTGGCACGAGCCTGTAATCCCAGCTACTCAGGAGGCCGAGGTGGGATAATTGCTTGAACCCAGGAGGCGGAGGTTGCAGTGAGCTGAGATCGTGCCACTGCATGCCAGCCCAAGCAACAGAGAGAGATTATGTCTCACAAAAAAAAAAAAAAAAAAAAAAAGGATGGAAAGAAATTTGGGGAGGCAAAATGGAACAAGGTTTTCATGAAAGGGAAATCATTCAAATAAAGAGAAGAGTAGAGAATTACAAGGCATATTTAGGAAACAAGGATTATACCAGCGGGTAAGGGTTTGACTCTAGGTTGACGAGTAGTAGGAAAAGATTGGAAATATAATGGGAGTTCTAAGAGTTTGAGTATTAACCCGAAAATAAAGAATGCTACTGGGAGTTTTAAACAAGAATTTAGGTCAGAAAGATTCTTGTGTCATAGAAAATTATTCTTTTTTTCCTCTCTCCCCCCACCCCCTCTTACTTGTTGAGTTCTAGTCAAGAAGGATATTTAATGATTATTTCACTTGTTAAGTTCTGGGATTTTGATCTCACCAGGCTCAAGAACAGCTCCAAGCAGAGGTGCTGAGGTATAAAGCCAAAATTGAAGACCTGGAAGCGACTCTGGCTCAGAAAGGGCAGGTAGGCATTTGATGGCTTAGCTCTTCTGCAGATGCAGACAATTTAATCCGACCTTCCTCTAGCTCACCTGTGCATGGGCCGCATCCAGGACACAGCTTGGCTCTCCACAGTGATCTTTCTCAAAATGTGTTAGAACGCTCAACTCTGTATTTCTGTCCCTGGTGTTTTTCTGGGCAGAGTATGAACCCAGCCACAACAGTGAATGAGGCTGGGCAAGAGAGAGAATGCCAGAGGAAGAGGAGCCCTGTACAAATAGCCTAGAGTTGTCATGAGCTGCTAAGACCAAGACCCACCCCTCCAGCTGCGTTCTCTGCCTCTATGCTACATTTCCGCATTTTAATGTTTTCCATCCATATGTATCTAGCCTGTGTGCATTCTGACCCTTTTCACTTTTTGCCTGTGTGGTCACTTCTGAGTCCCCAGAAGTCTGGTCCTGGATTATTCAAACTGGAAAAGGTAGACATAGGGAGCGATGATGAAAAGGGGGTTAAATTTTCCAGGCAACTTTGGTCTCAGTGTCTTTGAAGGAGCTGGCAGGGGTGGGTGCTATTTACCAGTCTTTGGCAGGCAAACAAACAGGGTGGGGAGAAGGCAGCTCTGGCAAAGTGGTTTGACGACACAGGCTCTTTCATGCCACTCTGAAATGCTGACTGCGCGATATTCTTTGTCAAACAGGATTCACACTGGGTAGAAGATAAACAACTTTTCATTAAGAGAAACCAGGAGCTTTTAGAAAAGGTATGTTGGGCATAACACCCTAGCGGGGCAGAGGAGAAAATCATGAGATCCAGGAGCAGCAGGGGGTGCTCTCAGGAGTGGCACAGGGGCCAAGGGAAGGGGAGGCTTTTCTGGCGCTGCTCTGTCCTTGGCTGCGTGCTCAACCGCATCCCTGTCACCGCCATCACCATCAGTGAAGTGGCATGTGTGCATGGCTCTGCACTGGGCATTGTGCAGACTTGAAAGGATGTGATCCCTGAAACCTCCTGATGTGTTAACCATACATATATATATATACTGTGCATATATGTAAACACACACACACACACACACATCCTGTGTGATTGTCTACAAAAAAAAAAAAAAACCTCTAGGAGGGCTGGGTACAGTGGCTCATGCCTGTAATCCCAGCACTTTGGGAGGCTGAGGTAGGTGGATCACCCGAGGTCAGGAATTTGTGACCAACCTGACCAACATGGTGAAACCCTGTCTCTACTAAATACAAAAAATTAGATGGGTGTGGTGGTGCATGTCTGTAATCCCAGCTACTTGGGAGGCTGAGGCAGGAAAATCACTTGAACCCGGGAGGCAGAGGTTGCAGTGAGCAGAGATTGTGCCATTGAACCCCAACCTGGGCAACAAGAGTAAAACTCCATCTCAAAAAAACAAACAAACAAACAAAAATCCTCTTTGAATAGAATTTGTTATTTTGTGAGAAGAAGTGACACACTGTGACTCCAAGACCATGCCAAAACCTAAAATAGACTTAGATTCTCACTTTAGTCTTTTTATTAAGCCTGGGTCTTTCTTCTTTTTTTTTTTTTAAGAAAGAATTTTTTTTAGATGAATACTGTTTTTAAAGCACAAAACAGTATTCCAGGAAATTACTCAACAAATTAAGAAACTAAAACATGGTTTAGACTTGAATAGATATAATTAATTTTGGTTATCTGAACGTAAGGGCAATTAAACATAATACATTTTCAGTTCAAAGGTGGCTTTCCTTTGGAATTTACCTTCTACAAATCTAGTGAAAGATTACAAAATTTTTTTTTTTTTTCACTCTTGTTGCCCAGGTTGGAGTGCAATGACACAATCTCGGCTCACTGCAACCTCCACCTCCCGTGTTCAAGCAATTCTCCTACCTCAGCCTCCCAAGTAGCTGGGATTACAGGCATGTGCCACCAAACCTGACTAATGTAAATTACAAAATAATCTTATATTATGTTTGACAAAACAGAATTTGAAAGCCCAATTGTGTAAGGGAAAAATAATTGTGTAGGTCAATCCAAAGTTATGCAGAAATTATTTTAGAATTGTTTCTATGAATATTTCTTATCCTTGACAAGGAATAAAAATTAACCATAACATCCTGGCTGGTAAGCATGAGAAGGAGGAAAGAGATGCTTATTCTACTTCCCCTCTAGTGTGGCAAAGTGAAGACATCCTATCTCATACTTTGCATGCTGTGAGACAGAGCTGATGTGTACGTCACATAGATGTACGGGTGATGTATACATCATATACAGAGTGGGCAAGGTATTCAAAAATTGAGAACTGGTGTTTTCAGGAAGATTGAGGGGCCCTATAAAGAAACTTTGTTGGCATTGGTCCTGGTCTACGAATTACGATCTGTGAACTACTGATCTAATTGTTTCATTAACCACCAGAACCAGCAATCTCCCCAAATATTCCACCACTGATTCAGTAGAAGATTCTAGGAAGTAGAATCTCCCAAATGTCTGGGGTAGAAAACTTGACTACATTAATTAATGCCATATAATTTCTCACTATTTCCCTGTCTTTCTTTTCCTAATAGTTTCAAAGATGCCCAGAAATAAAAGTGTTATTATATTGCTTTATCATAAAATAAAAAGATTCCCATTATGTCTTCTGTCTTATTTCCATTAGTCTTAATCTCTTTGGGCTAAAGGGGGAATTTTTAAGCTCAGGCGTCTAAGAATAAAAGGATGGAGAAATGACAATGAACCTAAATATTTAACTTCAAATGTATATATTTGGGGTAGTAAGATTCATCTTATGTTAAAAAGGCCATGGGTTTGTATTTTTAAATTCAAGATTTTAAATATTTACTGTATGTAATGCCCACCCACACAGCTAATATTAAGGGAAGCCCCAAATCTGTTGTACTCATAAAGATTTTCTGATACCTTAAAATCCAAAGATGACTCAGACATGAACCCTGTCTGCCGGAGAAGGTGCATTTGTACATAGCTAACTGAAATCCATGCTTCCTCAAGTTATACAAGAGGTTCTATAAGAAAATCTAGAGGAAGGCCAGGTGTGGTGGCTCACCCCTGTAATCCTAGCACTTTGGGAGGTCGATGTGGGTGGATCACCTGAGGTCAGGGGTTCAAAACCAGCCTGACCAACATGGTGAAATCCCATCTGTACTAAAAATACAAAAAATAAGCCAGACATGGTGGCGGGCACCTGTAATCCCAGCTACTTGGGAGGCTGAGGCAGGAGAATCGCTTGCACCCAGGAGGCAGAGGTTACAGTGAGCCGAGATCGTGCCATTGGATTCCAGCCTGGGCTACAAGATCGAGACTCCATCTCAAAAAAAAAAAAAAAAAAAAAAGAAAGAAAGAAAAGAAAGAAAGTCTAGAGGAAAATAAAAGGAGAGGTGTCACTTCTGAATGGGTTGACTAGGGAAGGCTCTTACGGACATTAGAGCTTGTTTAAGCTGTATGTTTAAGAGCTTAGCTATGAGGTGTTTAAAGAAGTATAGAATTTTCTCACATAGAAAAGGAGATAAGGTAAGTCATTTTCAGGCAGAGATGAGTAGATACAGAGTTCCAGGAGCAGTCAGTTCATTGGGTAGGCCACATTTTCTAGATACTAGTGTTTGCATGATCATGTGTGAGTGTGTTTGTACAGTGATGACAGTGATAATATTTAAAACTGGAAAGCTAGGTGGTAATGTGATTATTAAAGTTTTTGAATTCAGTGTTAAAGAGCCGGCTTTTTCTGTAGTAATTGAAATTCAGCAAAGTTTTGTATATGATGAGAGCTTTTTTTTTTAATTCTGTAAAAAATATAACTCAAGAAATGAGAAGTATCAATCCCTCTTATGTATACCATTAAATTTGGTTCCAGTAGATTGTCTCTGACCCATCACAAGGGCAAAATTAGTATTCTCAGATTCACTATTCACAGAATTCCTAGATTTTAATTCCAAGGAACAGAGACGTCTTTTGGCATTTTTCTCTATGACTCAAAAACTCAACTGAAGGATAACTAGAAGGAAAGCCAAAGACTTATTTTATTCACATCTACTTGGGAATTTTTTTCATGGTCTGGAAGACTTATTCACTGAGTAAACCGAACACTATTCATGCTTGCTTTGCAAAGTTGTAGATGCCTTTTGCAATGCCTACCTAACTTCAGGATTTACTTTATTAGATAGAAAAACAGGAGGCAGAAAATCACCGGTTACAACAGGAACTACAGGACGCCAGAGACCAGAATGAGCTGCTGGAGTTTCGAAACCTAGAGCTAGAAGTAAGGAAATGATGATAATAATAAAAATAATCGTAACTATTAACATGCACTGAGCATATTGAGGAATTAGGGGCTGAGTTAAGCATTTCAGATTCAGACTTTCATTTGGACCTCAAATCACCCTCAAAATTATATAGCAGAGGCAACTGAGATTAAGTAATTTGCCTAAGTCCTGTAACTAGTAAGTGGTGAAGCAACTCCAAACTGTCTGCTTAAATACTGTGCTTTTCAACACTACTATCTTTATAAACAAGACTAATAAATAATTTTTAAATAAGTTAAATAATAGATTTCAACCATCCTCAATATTTCATTGTTTTTAAATACTCATGTCCATCTTTCATTGAATTTTGACTCATTAATACATATTACTTAAGAATTATTTTTCAAAATGTGCTATATATAAAAATATTTTGTAGGTAAATGTGAATTTATAAGTAAACGTTTTAGTCTCTAATGCATTTATGAAAAAAAGGCTTAGAAGCAAGGTAACTTGTCTTAGAAATATTAATCTGACCAAATTTCAGGTCAGATTAATAAAGACCACATTTCAAGTCAGATTAGAAAATGTCTTTATTAATCTGAACAAATTTCAAAGGTGTTGCTTTTTATTTTGCAAGTAAAACATAGAAACATCAGATTTTGAGTGTATCCTGCAAAATCTGACTTAGGATCTGGTTCAGTGTATGTTGATATATAAAGGTATAAGAAAAATTCCCATTTGATTTCTGTTATTTTGCCAGTTATTTCTTGTAGAGGTTATTTCAAATTAGGTCTGGATAAAAAGTTAGGTGTTAGTAGGCTTCAGTGACAAAAAGTCATTCTTTTGTATCCCACATATCTTATTCATAAAACTTGAATAGACTGAATATGCAAAAGGCTGTTCGCGGCCATAAAACTTCATAGCAAGACTACAGTATGATATTTGAAAGCTCTAAATATTCATACAGTTTAAACTGGAGCTCCACTTCCTGCATTTCCCTGATCAAAACATTTGCAAGAATGGATGACACCATCTGTAAATTCTTCTTCTCAATCTCTTAGTTGACTAGTCAGTTTTTTTCCATTACGTTTAATCATGAACATCTTGAGTTTGAATTTTTTTCTTTTGCCAAATTACATTAATAAATTGTTGAAATAGCATAAAGAGACCACTGGTTTAGTGTTTAATCAGTTTTTTTTTCAATTTCCATATATTCTTTACTGTATTTCAAGGAAAGAGAGAGACGATCCCCTCCATTTAATCTCCAAATTCACCCATTCTCAGATGGTGTGAGTGCTCTACAGATCTACTGTATGAAAGAAGGTGTTAAGGTAGGCAGATATTTAATTTTTTATGTTTTTAGAAATTAGAAAAACTGGGAATTGGAAAACGGGAGGTTGCTCATGACTATTTGTCTTTTAGTCACTGGATGTCATCATTTTGATACAAACTGTAGTAATTAAAAATAGTCACATCTACTAGAAAATTAATAGAATTTTTTTAATGTGGTGACAGATGTATAAATGATAACAGTAAAAAACACAGGCATCCATGATTATTTAGAACAGCGTCATACAAATAAAAATGCAGAATCAAAATTAGCCTTAATTACCTGGAAGAAATGTGAAATCAATTTAATACTTTAAGAAATATATTTCAAGTCTGCCAGATAAAAAAGCTTGATTCCCTTTGTGGAGCCATTCTAGGTGCTATGGAATTCAGAATCATGGAATTTCAAAGTTAGAAGAGGCTTTGAAGTCATCTAGTCCACCATCTCTTTTCATGTGTTTAATTTAGGGAGGATTCCTCTTTTGGAAGGGCTTAGGGTTTATAACAGGTTGCATATTAGATAGAATATAATTCTCATTTTAGTGCTACTAGATACGTTTTAAATATTAGAGTTGAATTGAGGTGGCTCTGTCCCTGGGGAAATATATTGTCCTTAAGTGTAGTAAAATCACATTGTGAATATTGTTCCTTGGGTAAAGCTGAGATGCTGCCTGCTATTTCTGGTCTCTCCTTACCTTCTGCATGGCCCTTCCTGCTCCCACTCTGAGCTGCAAATATACTTGCTTCAGTTGCTTTCTCTCCACTTATGAGATTGAGCTAGGCTTTCCCTTTCCTGGTGGTAGGGCTCTACTGTACTGCTGTTTGAACAGGAGTAAGAGGACAATGCGGTACTAATAAGGCAAAAAGCGGGAAAGAACTTGGGTAGTAAAATTGTGCTTCCTTGTCTTCCACCTTAAACCATTGTCCTGGTGTTTAAATTTCTGGCCTTCCTGGGCAGCATGGTAATTTGTAAACCAAAGCAATTTTTTTAATTTCACTGTAATTAAATGAAAGCAATTTACTTTGCCTTTTCCTTCAATGCTTTTTTTCTCAGACAAATCACAAACAACCTAATCAAACGAACTCTTTCAAATGGAGTTCAGCTGCTTCAAACTGACTCAAGGAACAGGTTAAAAATAAAACAGATGAAATTAATGCAAGCCAGCTTAAAAAAGCAGGGGAACTGCACTATAGTTTTCTACATGGCAGTCAAAATTCAATCAGGTCAGAATTTTGCTAATTAGAATGAAATTGGTTGATTCTTTATATTTATTACCTATTACTATTTTATACCTGAAAGTTATCATAATTGGAAAAAAAAAGATTTGGAAGTCATGAGAAGAAAGTGAGAATATTCCAAGTCTTTACTACATGCTAGACTCTTTCATACATAGTCTCTTTATCCTGAAGATCAGTTCAGCCTATGAAGTAGGTATTTATTATCTCCGTTTTGCAACTAGCAAAATTAAGAATGATCTGTTAAGTACCTGACCCAAGTTAACACAGCATGTAAGAGGCAAAATTGAAACTTAAAAGTAGGTATGCCAGATTGAAAACATGACAAGGAAGTTCAGGCCCTAAAATGTGTTCCTCTAACTGCGTTCAGGCAGTGATGGAATAGTAGGCCACATTTGTCTTTGACATGAGTTTCTGCTTGATTTTGCAGGATGTGAACATCCCTGATCTCATAAAGCAGCTTGATATCTTGGGTGATAATGGGGTAAGTAAAGAATTGATTAAGTATAGTATAGATATGAAGTTACCTAAACAGAGGCAAGAAATACTTAACAATGCATCATGTGTAAAGTAACAGCAAGTGAGATGCCATGCCCACTTAAGGGTGTTGCTCCTTGGGAAGAATCTACAATTTATCAAACAACTAGGCTAAGGGGTTGTAAGGATCTCTGGAAGGTATTAGCAGAAATGAGACCTAGTAAAGTGCTTTTCATGGGCAGGTTTCCGGTTTGAATGCCGACCACATCTCCAGTGACTAAAGCTAATTACCATCTGACTCTGGCTCAAAGGCATCCACTGTGAAATTAACCAGTCATGCATTTGCAAAGGCTGCCAAATACTAGGGTTGTTGGTAGCTCCATAAAAATGGACCAGAAAGCTATAATCCATTTTCTTTCTAAAAACACCTTCCAGACAGAGTCAAGGCACATTAATTCAGTGGGAGGACCATTTATTGTGATACTAGGTGAATGGTGCTTATAGGTTGAAGGAGTCACTGTTTTTCCCTTGAAAAATTATCAAAGGAGAGAACAAAATTAGTAAAATTACATCAAAACTACTATGAAGAGACTGTTCTTTATTCCGTTTTGGTTTCTGTTTTTTTCATAACATGACTATTAATAAAGTATGCCTCCAGTGACACGGAATCAAGTCAGTGTTAAGGAGATATTTTTAAAAATCACATTTAATATCCTTCTTTCAGGTTTCGATTAACTCTTTGTTAAGAATTATTACTTAACAGAGTAGGAGTTTGTTAAGGTTCTATACAGGCTTATGTACTATGTTCTGAGGCAGTCAGTCAGACAGTATTTTCTTTAGGGTAAAATAATATCAGTATCTTCAGCTTATGGCCTTTATTATTTTTTACAGAATTTAAGAAATGAAGAACAAGTGGCTATCATTCAGGCCAGCACCGTGCTGTCCCTGGCAGAGAAGGTAATGAGTTGTACAAACATTTCAAATCATCTCTGTGTCTGGTTCAATACTGAAAGAGCAGAATAGGGTGTGAAGGGCATTCCCTCTGCACATGACTTTGTGTGTGAATACGTAATACACATTTTATTTTTAAGGGTAGTACAAGCCAGATAAAATAAGAACACCCAAAAGAGAAGTCTATACACTGACTTGGGGTGGGTGAATAGTTTTGGCTTTGAAGTCCCTTAAAAATATGTATAATTCTTTAAAAACAGAAAACCTTCTGGATTACATTATTTACACAATCCTTACAAAGCTGGGAAACCAACAAAGAAGAGTTTTGTGGGGTGGTGGTAAACTGGAGCATTGCTCTTGTCATAGACTTTTCCTCGAGTGTGTACGTACCAACTGCTTCCAACTGATCCTGTGGCTTAATAGTGGCTCATTGCTGTCTCATTCAGAAAGCTCGACAGAGACTCTCAGGAGAAAATCAACACCGAGTGTGCTCTGGCTCCATCTTGTGTCTAAACCTGGTAAATGGCCAGATAAATTGGTGTATTCAGAGTACCTGGCAAATCAATGCACAAAGCCTGGCAGGGTGGCATGTGCCGTTAGTCCTAGCTACTTAGAAGGCTGAGGGAGGAGGCTCACTTGAGTCTAGGAATTTGGGACCGCAGTGTGCTATGATCACGCCCATCAGTAGCCACTGTACTTCAGCCTGGGCAACACAGTGAGACTCTATCTCCTTTGAAAAAAAAAAGTACCAGTAAATAGTTGAGAGTCATGTACACATGATTGGATAACGTGAGAGCAAGCAGTCAGCTCTCTCCTATCTGAAATTAGGGAATTCTACAGGTCAAATGACAGTTAGGTTACTCAAACAAAAAAAATGACATAAAGAAAAAGCAGGGAGAACAAAGAAGTATAGCTATGAAATAAAAAGACAAGAATAATTGAAACGGTTCTCTTTGGATACTAATTTAAGCAAACCAGGTGTTTTCTAAAAAGGACATTTTGTTGACAACTGGAGAAATTTAATGTGGACTGGGTATCAGATGACAAAAGTCATTAATGTTGATTTTGTAAAGTGTACAAATAACCTTGTGGGTTTTTTTTTTTTAAACAGAAAGGCCTTATCTGTTACAGATACATATTGAAGTATTTACATGTAAAGTAACATGAAAGCTGAGATTTCTTCTTTTAAAAAAACTTACTTCCTTCACAGTTTAATTATAGAACTGATCATTTTCTCTGATCTTTCCCCAGCAAATTAATAATGCCGCATGATCTCTAACAGAAGGTCTAAATTTAGAATTTGGCACAAAGACTCTCTGGGATTTGAGCCTTATCTATCTATTTCTCCAGTGTCTCCTCTCCCTGTTCTCTCTCTCCATTCTCTGTCTCTCTCCATTCTCCACTCTTGGTCCTTTACACTGCTCTTTCTACCTGGAAGATATTCCCATCTTGCCTTTCTACCTCTGCCTGGCTAAATCTTAATCATCAGACCTCCCCACACATAAGGAAGCCTGCCTATTCACCCAAGCCCCTTTAGGTGTTCCCGCTCTATGTTCCCACAGTGGCCTGTGCTTCTGCTCCCGTGGCTTTTAACAATTGCATTGCACTGTCCACTGCATTTGTCATATCGCCCCATCTAACTACCGCTAGACTCTAAGGCCCATGAGGGCAAATAGTTGTGTCTCTCCATCCCCCACCCCCCTGTTTTTTGCCCTAGCTTTTCACACCAGCACAGCACTTATACTAGGTGATGAATACATGTTAACTGGAGTAAAGCTGTGAATTTGTGAATGCTCACAAGACACTATTTCAGTGACAACACAAAGATGAAGGAAACAGTCTGTGCCTCCAGTGCTGCTATTATCTGGCAATGATAGCCAGAGAGCCTCATTCAGTTGGAATCATGAAGGGCTGCAATTCTTTACTGAAAGAAAAAATCTCCTTGGTTTAGGGATACATACAAAACATAGGCTGATTCTATGGAAGATGAGGACCAAGGAGGTGAAAGAAAGGAAATAGGGCCTTGTGTGTCTCACATTTACGGAGATTGATGGGAGAAATGTCTCCTGCCCTGTGTGGGTGCAGTACAACTGTACTTATCAGAACCAACACTTGTGCTGTGCTCCTTTTGAGATAGGCACTTTCTCACTGCTGAAGACTAGGTACTACTGTGACCTTTATTTCACACAAGGAATCTGGAGCACAAAAAAGGTAGATAACTGCCTAAGGTCACACAGCTTGAAGTTGATGGAGTCAGGATTCATACCCAAGTAATCTGGTTCTAAAGTCCATGATCTTAACTCTTACACCAAACTCCCTCCTGCAGGAAATAGGTTTTGTAGACCCCATGGGAGCTGGGCTATCAGAGCTGTGGCAAATTAGCCCATGCCTCTGCTTACCTTTTTTACAAGACAAGTGTAAGATTCAGTTAAACAAATACAGGGTGATGACTCTGTGCTCAGCTCTGTGGTAGAAAGCTAGGAACCAGAAGAACAAGACGCAAGCCTGCCCTGGAGTGCTCACGGTCTGTTCAACTGCCTCTTGTGCAGACTTTTGCAATGCACAGATTATAGTTACCTCTAGTCTGTGGGATTCACAGATAATAGTTTCTACTTCCAAGTAATTCCAAACATCAACAATGAATTTTTTGAGATGACTAATTTGAATAGCACTCTCTTATATGCAAGTGTGATCTTTAGTCAGAGTTTCAACCTAGACAAAATTCCAACAAGCAAACCCAAATGTTACTTTGTATTGAAAATAATGGCAGTGACATTGAGTAAGAACATATTTGGGGCTAGATACTGCACTAAATGCCATAAGTACATTATACCACCATTCCTTACAACCATTCTACAGGTGCCACCATTTTTTAATTTGTACAAATTTAAGGAGTACAAGTGTACTTTTATTACATAGATACCTTGTGTAGTGGTGAAGTATTGGCTCTTAGTGTATCCACCACCCAAATAACGTACATTGAGGCACCATTGTTTTTATTTTATACATGAGGAAACCAAGGCTTGGGATATTCAGTAGCTTGTCCTGGATTATACAAGTAGGAAGGAACAGCAACCAACAAGCAAATCTATATCTAACGCTCATGATTTAATGACTTTAGTTCACAGTACTCTTAAAAACATCATAATTTTTAAAAATATGTTTCTCGACAACAAATGGGCAGCAAGCAAGATGAAGGATTTTGGATGGATACAATTGCAATGTGAGTCTATTTATGCAATACCCACGACTGGCTGAAATTTGTTTCAAGGGGAAGCCATGTGTCTGTACAAAGAACTGAGGGATTAGCACCTCTCCAGTCTCAACATGCTTTTTTTTCTTTCACCATGTTCCCCACAGCTGAAGAGTGGTTGAACATGGTATTCCCTTGTAAGTATCAAGGCTGTAATGCATAGAAATGCTCACTGTGCTGCATAATTTATCACAGGTAAACTAGAAAAAAATGTCTGGGGCCGGGTGCGATGGCTCACGCCTGTAATCCTGGCACTTTGGGCAGCAGAAACGGGTGGATTACCTGAGCTCAGGAGTTTGAGACCAGCCTAGGGAACACAATGAAACCTGGTCTCTACTAAAAAAACAAAAAATTAGCCAGGCGTGGAGGTGTGCTCCTTGTAATCCCAGCTACTCGGGAGGCTGAGACAGGAGAATCGCTTGAACCTGGAAGGCGGAGGTTGCAGTGAGCAGAGATAGTGCCATTGCACTCCAGTCTGGGCGACAGAGCAAGACTCCACCTCAAAAAAAAAAAAAAAAAAAAAAGAAATATATGGTAGTGAGATTCCACTAGTACATGCAATACATGATGGATACTGCCTCATTTTAAATATTTCCTTAATATTTACATTATTATTAATCTTATTCGACAGGCAAGAAACTTGAGACTTAGAGAAATCATGTAACCTTTCCATGCCACCCACCCATGAAAAGCTGGAATTGAAATTACCGCCAAGGCAGTCTTAGTCTGCCTTCAGAATCCACTTACTTATTTATTATGCCCAATTCCTTCCCTAAAATATAAGCTGGCATTTAACTTGATATTCAGTATAATAATCTTTTCTATTTAAAAATGTATATGGTAAGGTCACTCCATATTATTCAAAGTCTGCATTCAGGGTGTTCATCAATGCTAACATAAATATCATATATTCTGGGTACTGGGAAAGTTAAGTTTTTATGTGATTTAAAATACCTCCACTTAACAAAAATAATTCCCCCCCCCCACTCTGCTGTAACCAGGTTTTTGTTTTGTTTTGTTTTGTTTTGTTGAGACGAAGTCTCGCATTGTCACCAGGCTAGAGTGCGGTGGCGCGATCTCAGCTCACTGCAACCTCCGCCTCCTGGGTTCAAGCAATTCTCCTGCCTCAGCCTTCTGAGTAGCTGAGACTACAGGCATGCACTACCATGCCCAGCTAATTTTTGTATTTTTTAGTAGATACAGGGTTTCACCATGTTGGCCAGGATGGTCTTGATCTCTTGACTGTGTGATCCGCTTGCCTCAGCCTCCCAAAATGCTGGGATTACAGGTGTGACCCATCACACCCAGCCTGTAATCAGTTTTATGTACTGAAAAATTACCATTGTCCCAATTCTCCAGTGTACCTGGCCTTCTTTCTCTCATCCTGCTTCCTCCAACAACAGAGCTAATGGACATGATGTCCCTTCTACTTGGAACTTCCTCTTTATTTTTTTCCAGTCATCCACCCATTCTTTGGACCCCTGTGCAATTAACACTTATGAGAAAGACTCTCACAGTATTCTCCATTAGGGGCAGAAGTCTTGTTGATCTTGTTCACCGTTGCAGTCCTAGGACTTGGTACAGCACCTGACACTTGCTAGTCATCCATAAATGCATTTGTTGAATGGGTGAATGGATGAATACAAGGAAAACCATAGTCTTGCTTCTGAACTATGAGATAAAAATGTGTTGTTTTTGCTTCAGTTCTCAGTCTGCTTCCTGAGATATAAGGGGAGGAAACTGAGCACCTCAGGGGGGCACACAGATATACACCATGTCAAGCAGTCATGTCAAACACTTTTGTCTTGTTAACTCCTTAGTGGATCCAGCAGATTGAAGGAGCAGAGGCTGCCCTACACCAGAAAATGATGGAATTGGAAAGTGACATGGTAAGTACAAAGATGAGGTATTATAAAAATTAAGAAAAGTTTACAAGGCAAAGGGAAAATTAACATTGCCTCTACCAGTTTTATCTGGCACTGATGAAAGTTTGTCGTCTTTCCATTATTTTATGTACAGATCATGGAAAAAAATTACCAGAAGTACCAAGCAATTTCAAGCTATATTCTCCCCAAAAAGTATTAGTTTTTCAAAAATATCCAAAACTAATGCTGAATAAAATTGAATTTTCTTATGTTTTCTTTCTTAGGCTAAGTAATTTTCCCACTGTATTTAATTAACAAGTAAAAACTACAGAAACAGAGGGTGTAACTCTGATTTTAAAAATCCCTAAGCCACCTTACATCCATTAGAATAGCTAAAAAAAAAAAAAAAACCCTAGAAAAAAAGACCTAGTGCAGTGGCTTACACCTGTAATCCCAGCAATTTGGGAGGTTAAGACAAGTAGAGTGCTTGAACCCAAGAGTTTGAGCCCAGCCTGGGCAACATAGTGAGAACCCATCTCTGCAAAAACTAAAAAATAATTAGCGGGCATAGTGGTATGTACGTGTGGTCCCAGCTACTTGGCAGGGTGGAGCGGGGGGTGAGCACTAGGATCATTTGAGCCCAGGAGATGGAGGCTGCAGTGAGCTATTTTCACACCACTGCATTCCAGCCTGGGCAACAGAGGAAGACCCTGTGTTCCCACAATCAAAAAGATAAAACAAGTATTGGCAAAGAGAAGGGGAAAATGAAACACTTCTTCACTATTGATGAGAATGCAAAACTTCTATATCTACTATGAAAAATAGTATGGTGATTGCTCAAAAAAATCAAAATAGAATTACTATATGGTTCAGCAATAGCACTTCTGGGTGTGTATCCAAAAGAATTGAACCAGAGTCTGGAAGAGATACTTATACACCATGTTCATAGCAACATTATTCACGATAGCCAAAAGGTAGAAGTAACCCAAATGTCCATCAATAGGTGAACAGATAAACAAAAGGTACAGTGTACATATCACGGAATATTATTTAGCCTTCAAAAAGATGGAAGTTTTGATACAAGTTACAATATGGATGTACTTTCAGGACACTATGTTAAGTAAAGTAAACTAGTCACAGAATGATAAATACTATATGAATCCACTCATGTGAGGTGCTAGAATTAATCAAACTTAGAAACAGACAGTAGACTGTTGTTGCCAGGAGGTGAGTAGAGGAAACATGGCACTGTTGATTAATGCATATAGTTTCAGTTTTGCAATATGAAAAATTCTGTACCTTGGTTGCATAACGATGTGAATACACTTTGTACTACTGAACTGTACACTTAAAACTGGGTTAAAAATGAGTAAGGTTGTAAATGTTACATGCACTTTACCACAATTTAACAAGTTTCCTTTTACTCACCAAGTCTAAAAATTGGTTAGTATTAACTTACAGCAATGCATAGAAATTTACGAGATTTGGCTGGGCACAGTGGTTCACACCTATAATCCCAGCCTTTTGGGAGGCCGAGGCGGGTGGATCACCTGAGGTCAGGAGTTCAGACCAGTCTGACTAACATGGAGAAACCCCGTCTACTAAAAATACAAAATTAGCCGGGCATGGTGGCGCATGCCAGTAATCCCGGCTAGTCAGGAGGCAGGAGAATCACTTGAACCTAGGAGATGGAAGTTGCAGTGAACCAAGATCGCACTATTGTACTCCAGCCTGGGAAACAAGAGCAAAACTCTGTCTCAAAAAAGAAGAAATAAATTTGTAACAACATATCATTAATGTTGTCATTAACTAGAAAACATAAATGAATTCCTATTGGGTCAAGGAATCCTAAAAAAAAAACCAGAAAGCTTGCATTTGTGTAGCATTTTATAGCTTATAAATAATTTGCTTATATTTTATACAGTGCTCACATTTTACTGAGAGATTAGGCTCTAATGTCAAAGCATATAAAAAGAACAGTTTGTTATTTTATTTGATTTTTATATTTGGCCAAAAAAGATTTCCAAATGAAAAATTTGTTTCCCAAAATTACCCTTGAAAGCTCTTTAAATGCACAAATATTAATTAAACAATTAGCCTGTATCAGGCACTGTTCTAGTGCTGAAATTCAGCAATCACCAGCAAAGTCAACACCAAAATTACTGCATACAGATATATGTTCTCTCAAAAGTCAACACTATTGAGATAAGTTGGAAGAGGTCTTCGTTCCTTCAGTTAAGCATCCAGAGAGACAATTGACTTGTGCTTGGGACTATGTGGTATACAAAGATACAGTTTTAAGTGCTAATGGCAAGATACTCATAATATGAGAAGCACACAGAAACTGAGAACAAGAGAGGGATCATCAGATTTACGTGTCCCAGCCCACACTGGCTTTGTGGCTAAAGCAGACACCCACTCATTAAGTGGCAGTGTGGGTGGAATCACTCCTCTTTTAAATTTGCTATTTTTATCCTTGTGTTTGCTGATTGTACACACATGAATTTGAGTAAGTTAAACTTGTTTACTATGCAACCTGGCTATATTACATTTTATCACATTCTTATAAAAATATATTATCATAATATATTTACACAGATAGGCTTATTATTAAACACTAGTCAACGTACTCTCAATTTGAAAATCTTTTAGAGCATTCTATGTGGATTTTTCATTGTATCTTTTATGCTGTTTTCCATTGATTTTCACATTTCTTGTGTGAAACTGCAAGAATCGAACTATTTCCCTAACAGAAAAATTTATGACTCTACAAATACTAGTGATTTGTTTTATGGTAGAATTAGAGAAAACATTAATCAGTACAATTTGTATGTCATTTTCTAGTTAACTAAGCTGACTCTATCAATATGGCCCTTTGTAACAGGAACAATTCTGCAAAATAAAAGGCTATCTGGAGGAAGAACTAGACTACAGAAAACAAGCTCTTGACCAAGCATATATGGTAGGTACAGCAAGTGATAGAGACACCTAGAGTATTTACAGTTATGTACTGTGGAATAAAGTATCCTATTTAATTTTCTATGCTATGTACTTGAATAGATCACAACATGCAGTTCACTTATTTATGGTTTTGTGTTCTAATTTTAGAAAAAAGACATTCCTAGCTCTTATTATGGTATTCTTATAATATCTAATAAATATTTAATTATACTTCATTTTTTAACAATTAAGAGGTCAGGCGTGGTGCCTAATGCCTGTAATCCCAGCATTTTTGGGAAGCCAAGGTGAGCAGATCCCTCGAGCCCAGGAGTTCAAGACCAGCACGAGCAACATGGTGAAACCCTGTATCTCCAAAAACAAACAAACAAAAAATACAAAAATTAGCCAGTCATGGTGGAATGCACCTTGTAGCTGCAGCCACTCAGGAGGCTGAGGAGGGAGGATCCATTGGGCCTGGGAGGTCAAGGCTGCAGTGAACTGTGATGGTGCCACTGTACTCCAGCCTGGGTAACAGAGCAAGATCCTGTCTCAAACAAAACAAATAAAAGACAATTAAATGTATGTTGTTACATAATATTTAGGGGAAGAACAGATGGGATGGCAATGTAAATTAAAGAGAAATTTTATTAAATAAAATCCAATCATTTGGGAGTCTGATCTAGTGGTGGAATAATAATGTATTTAATGTTTGTTATGCATATTTTTAATTTATTTATATCTTACAACAACCCTGTGAGGTATAGGCAAGATGATTATTCATATCTTACAAATGAGGATAGTAAGATTTAGAGAATATGAGAACTTTGCCCAAGTTGATAAATAGGTAGTGTGTAGATCTGACTCCAGATCCTGTGGCCTTAACTACCATAATCCAGCCACAGCGACTGAGGCTTCCAACGCAAATAGGCTGTGCCTTTTTGTCTCCCACAGATTATGATGAGTAAGGAGCACATGTGATCCATTCCTCTCTACCAAATTCCTGTTACACAATTCTCCATACTGAACTACAACTCACATTTATTCCCTCCTTATGCTCCACCCTTCCTTAATTCACGGTTATGAATCAAAGAAAAAGAGCAAACTAGAGGAATATTTCAAAGAATTCCTAGCAGAGGTTTTTATAATGCTTTCCTGGAAACAGCCTGAGTCACCTTTAGGGGAAAGAGTGAAGCACTTAATCCCTGCTTGGAACAAAGATGAACTTGTCTTTGCATTCCAAAATGAATAAGAGATTCTGAGCATTGTTTGATGGGGAAAGAAGAGAATGAGCATTCATTGCTAATTACAGACAGAGAAGAAAGTGATTTTTGCTTCACTTCTACCTTTCACCCTTGCGTCATCTACCTGTACGAAATTAAGTTGTGTGTTTATGTGGCTCCCAAGACTATTGAGTACTCATTCAGAAAACCATATTTATCCTTAAAAAGATGAGAACTGCTTGGCCCAGGACAAGAGCTTGCAAAATATCTCTCACCAAAGCATGTCTGGTCACTTCTGTCAAACTTAGAAGGGATAAGATTGTAGATTATAGCAACTGTTTTCTAAAGCATATCAAAAAAGGAAGAAGAAAGAAACAGATGTAAGAGGTAATGGATTCTTCATCTATAAAAAAAGACTCAGATAAATATTATAATGAGAGCAGCCATAAATCTCAGAGAATTTAAAAACAGACCAATTCCAAAACTGTAGGTCACGTTTGGATTTTATTTCTCAATTTTATTTCAAGCAAAAATATGGAGACCATAAAGCCATCTTCACTTCAAGTACCAGACGTTTGTCATGTATTAATAGAACAGGAGCAGTATTTTGTGCATAAAATATATCCCCATTTAAGTATTTCGTCCTAACTTAGATTATTTATTTCTAGAAGTATGGCTACCGTGGTAGATATCTTTAAATATCTGAAGAGCTGTCTTTTTTTTTTTTTTTTTTTTTTTTTTTTTGAGATGAAGTTTCACTCTTGTTGCCCAGGTCGGAGTGCAATGGTGCTCACTGCAACCTCCGCCTCCTGGGTTCAAGCAATTCGCCTGCCTCAGCCTCCTGAGTAGCTGGGATTACAGGCGTGAGCCACCATGTCTGGCTATGTTTTTGTATTTTTAGTAGAAATGAGGTTTCACCATGTTGGCCAGGCTGGTCTCAAACTCCTGACCTCAGATGATCTGCCCGCCTCAGCCTCCCAAAGTGCTGGGATTACAGCCGTGAGCCACTGCGCTCAGCCAGAGCTGTCAAGTAGAAGTGAGAACACACTTATTCTCAGCTACACTTTAGGATATGAAGTACAGTTATTATAACAAAGTGAGGGTTTCCTAAAAAGGAAAAGTATATAAATTGGACAGGGTCCGAAGAAAGAACAAATGTTCCCTCACTAGAGAAGCTCATGGATTGGCTAGAGACCCTTATGGAATCTCATAAAAGGGGATTTTCAGAAGTGTAATTAGGCTAGAGAAGCTTTGAAATTATTTTCTTGCTAAGATCCTGTAAGACCAAAGTTAACAGCCATACACATATACATACATAGTGTACACTCCCACACCACATATAAATGCCAAGTTCCGAAGTTAGACTTTTCTAATTCTATTTGCCAGAGAATCCAGGAACTAGAAGCTACTTTGTACAATGCTCTGCAGCAAGAAACTGTTATCAAGTTTGGTGAATTATTAAGTGAAAAACAGCAAGAGGAGCTGAGGACGGCAGTAGAAAAGTTACGGCGGCAAATGCTGAGGAAGAGCAGAGAGTATGACTGTCAGATTCTTCAGGAAAGAATGGAGCTCTTACAGCAAGCCCATCAGGTGAGGACTGAGTCACTGTCTCTGTGTAGGGTTAGTACTAAGCAAATGGGACTTAGTACTAAGTACACTGTATTGAGTAAGGGTATGGAGAAGCCCAGGAGATACAAATTATTTTCAGAGACTAAAATAAATAACCATTGTTTTTCACCTTCATGCGCACACAAAATGACAGTTTTGCAATAATTCATTCTTGAGAAAATTGGCCTTCAGAAGGACTGCATACTGCTACTATTTTTAGAACTACATTGTCATGAAATGCCCTTTGAATTTCCTGGAGTCTGATTATCTGCCTTATGCAAGGAAGCAGGACACACTCCAGGACCAAAATAGCGCTTCCCATTTATTGCTCACTCCAGTTCACAACCTAATCTGATGAAATAATGTGAAGAGTGTAAAAGAGAACAAGGACCATTCACATTAAAAACCTCACCACCAACAAAGCCTGGCAGCTGCCATTTACTTACTGACATCTGACATTTCCTGTGTGTCAGTAACTAAACTAAGGGTTCTACTTACATTATTTCATTTAATCTTCATAATAGCCCTATAAGGTAAGTATTTTTATTATCTCAATTTTGGAGGTAACAATACTGAAGATAAGAATGCCTAAATGATTTACCCAAGATGACGCAGATGGTAAGCAACAGTGAGGATGACAACCTAGGTCTGCTGGACTCCAAGGCCAGTGTGTCTAACCACCGTACTGTACTGTCATCCATGACTTACGTGATTCATCTAGACCAGCAAGACTCAAAATAGGCACCTAATACTAATTTCCAGCCAAAATTTTTAATTGCAACTCTTTATTCATGCCATAGCTTGGCAGTTGAGGGCTGAGACAGATTCAATAAGGATTTCAGAATTACAAGTGTCAGGTTATAGTATTCAATCCTCAGAAGCTATAAGAAGCAACTGGTACAAAATCCAGATGGTATGTATAGGCGGTAAGAATCATGTGGTCATCAGTGATCAAGGGAGTGGAAAAGAAGCAGGGGTTCTTCTATAATGCCAATAAAAACAATTCATGGGGGACATGACACTTAGCACACTTCAGATGCAGCGAGGAGCTTTGTGGATTTTATAGGCTAACAGATTACCCAAGTAGGCAGAGAATTCTGAAGCCACGTGTCCCAGAGATGATAAATACATACATGTTCCTATTAGTGCTCCTTCAGATTCCATCACAAAGGTTTGTGTTTTGACTCTTGGAAAGACTTCTTACAGTCTTTAATAATAGACTCTGTGGCATCATTGCATTACTTCATGCATTCTTTTCTTCTAGCAGGGGACAAAATGTCCTCTGTATAAATTTCTTGTGCTGCAATAGCATGTAATTACTTTCAACAAATTGGGAGTTATGTCATGGAAACACAGAAGTGTCCACTTTTAAGGTGGACTAATAGTTATCTAAATTTATTTATGATAAAAACTTTATTCCATTTGAGTGTTTCTTTAACCATTTAGTTAAGATACTTCACTCCTAAACGAGTTTATTTTCTTTAAGTTATCCAGTATTGCCAATAATACACTACATTTCTGAACCTCAGAGAGTTTCGTTGACATTTTCCATCCTTCCCCTAAACAAATGCTCATTAGCATATGCCTTTCCAAGTTATTTCTTACTCTCCTTCTTCCCTTTTAGCTGAGTTTCATAGAATTATTCCAAAAGATACTGGCCAGGACCTTTCATATGTAACTATGTAATACACTCTAACTTCTAAAGTATATCACTAACCATTTATTAGATTGTTCTGCTTGAATGTTTAAGAGTGAACTCATGCACTCTTATCTTTACTTCTCTTCTCTTTCCCCATCTGCCTGTCTTAGTCAGTAGAATTACCATATCTCAAATCACCCCGGCTAGAAACACTGGAGTCTTCTCTGTTCTTTCCCTGTAAGCACTAATATAGCACCACATCCAACTGGAATTTCCCCTGAAATGTTTTTGATACTTGTCCATTTTGTTCATACTTGTCACCCCAGGCATGTGCAGGACTTTTCATTATTGCACCAGCTTCTAGGTACTGCCAAATGTTCTTATGTGAATCTGACTCCACCATCTATGCATTGATTCAGTCAAACCTTTAAATGTTTCCTCGGTACTAGAAACCATGTTAGTCATAGAGAATTCACTGTGGACCCTGCCTTCACAAAAGGTAGGATCCATAAATGGACATAAAAAAGATTAACACAAAGAAAAATAATTATGATATATCATAATAAATGGCATTTTAAAAAGCACATGCAGGTACCATGGAGACCTAGTTCTAGCTCTCCTCTTTCAGTCCACCACACCTCTCACCACAGATCCTTCTCACTTTTCCTCATGGTACATTCTTGCCCGAAAGCCCCCATGATCCCAATTTCCAGTTGAGTTGTGTCCTACGCAGGTCTCTTCAGGTCCTTCAGTAGCTGACTACCCCTCCCACAAAAACCAGATTTGACCCAACCCCAGAGCATACTTCCTTCTCCACTCATTAAAAACGTCCTGGTCCCACTTGTACTGTGATTTTCCACCTCTAAGCCTTTGTTTGCATGATTGCTCACCCTAAAGTATCCTTTAGTTTCCATTGCAGTTGGTCCAAGTGTTCTCATTTTTCCAGTCCCAGTTTAAGATCTAACGCATTCATGATCCTCTCCTTGGTGAAAATTGAAAAATGCCCTACATACTGCTCAAGAAATCTACCTTCTATATGTTGTTATGCACTCATTCACAACCATTTATTGAAGGCCTGCTGTGTACCGGGTGTTGGGAGTGTGATGGCAAGCAATGACATACAGATCACTACACTCATCTATCTCACAAAAGGACAGGAACAGAGCCACAGCACAAATGAGAATGATTGAGGCAATTTCTGAGAGTGGCAGTAAGTGCTATGCAGAAAAGTATACAATGTGTGTGTGAGTTTTGGAGTAGGATTGGCCACTTTAGGCTGGCTGGTCAGAGAAGGCCTCTCTGAAGATACCTAAGATCCAAGAAACGAGCCACACAAAGATATTGGCCAAGTGTCCCAGAAGACAGGGACAACAATGGCTAAGTTCCTATCATGGGAATGAGTTTGAAATTGTCAAGGAAGAGAGCAAAGGCTAGAATGTCAGGAGCACACAGAGCCAGGGTGAGGTTGATAGGAAGCAATGTTGAAGAGCTAATACAGGGCCACATCACATAGGTTCTTGCAGGAGTTTGAGTTTTATTATACTACTCTTCCACTCAGCTAACTCTTCCTTCTTTCCTTCCCACCTGCTTAAATTCAGGGGACCATGGAGATCATTTTTACATTCTGAGAGTTCACAATGCCTGCTATAGATGATGTAGGATGGTCAAAATAAGAGGCAGGAAGAGCAAGTAGAAGGTGCCACACCAGTCCTGACAAGGGAAGACAATGACTTGGTGAACTTGGAAGCAGTAGAGATAAAAAGAAGTGGGTAGAAAAGGAACGTTTGGGTCCAACAAGCTTTCCTGTTGGATGGATGACTAAGGGATGGGAAGCAAAAAGAAATCAAGCATACATCATATGATGTAGCATAACACATTTACTTAACTAAAAAATATGTCTGGATAGCTTCTCCATGGTAAACACTGTTCTAGGAATTGGAGATGGGTGGTAAAGTTATTCAGCTTTTCCCATTGTTTTCCTTTACTGTTTTATTTTGTCATCCCATCTGGATCTGATAGTTCTTTCAAATCGGGAACTAACTGGTAACTTATCTGTATTGTACATTACATTCAGCACAGTCATGAGCATGTAAGGAGGTGCCCAATAAGCATAGACATGATGGAGGAATAGATACTGCAGTAATTTTACATATTCATGATTTTTTCCATATAGTACTTGCCTCCATATCCAGCAGACATGCCAAGAAATTACTTGCACACTCAAGGTAGAAATATCTAGCAAATGTATTCTTTACTGTGTAGCTATGGAGCATTGACAGCGCTATGGAAATATACACTAGCACACACATCACACATGTATACACATACCATCAACATTCCAGTCCCATCCCTTTCTCCAGCATTCATTATAGCATAATTTCAAGGTTAACCTCTATGTTCTCACTCTGACCAAAACATACCATCCCTTGTTGCACAAACCTTAGCTCCCTTACTTTAAAGCAGAGTTTCTCAATCTCGGCACTACTGAAATTTTGAAGCAGATAATTCTTTATTCTTTTTAGGGGGAGGGGTGGCTGTTCTGTGCCTTACAGGGTTTTTAGTAGCATTCCTGGCTTCTACTCGGTAGATGCTAGATGCACACACTCCCAGTTGTGACAATGCAAAAATGTCAACACATTTAGATAGTGGTGATGGTTGCACAATCTTGTGAATATACTAAATTAGCCACTGAATTACACAACTTAAAATAAATAAACATAGTAATCAACTCAAAAAAAAAATATCCAGAACTGCCAAATGTCCCTGGTGGGGGCAGGGAGAAATAAACAGTTGAGATCCGCTGTTTTAAAGAGAAGGAGATATGATTTCCAAGTTCAAGTATCCTTTGTTTTAGCTTCCCTTTTATTCTCCTACTATTGCATTATAAAAACCTCTCTTTCTGTATTATAATCCCATTTGGCTTCTAGTGTTTTCTTCATGGACTCCATTTCTCTATTTTCTAATTATTCCCAACAGAGGTATTAAATCAGAAGCCTGCATTGTATAACCATGTACATGAGCACAAAAAGCCTTTAGATTGCTGATATAAATGTGAAGACTTTATTTTACTTGTAAATTATTTTTATGTAATGTTGATTTCAAATCTTCAGTGTTTCGTGGAATTTTGTTACATAATTGAGAGGTAAGTTCAAAGACAGTCTTTAGGATGGCTTGTGTTATGTTTGTTATGTTCCTCTGTTTTTTTCCTAATTTATCAGTTCCCTCCTGGGAATGTTTGTTGATGTGTAACCTCTACTTTGTTTTATGAGAATTGACTGATTCTGTTTTGTGAGAAAATTCTATCCTGAACCAGGGTTGAAATAGGGTTAGAAAAAAAAGGTTAAGAAAGAACTATTGGATTGTTTACATCTATGTAATTCAGCCTCAGCTGTCTTTAATGTCTTAAGAAACAACCAAAATCTCAGTCCAAATGGTTCCTAACAAAGCTTACTTCTTGCTCTCTAGTTCTGGGACATACTGCCCCCTTTATAAGAATTTGATATTCCCACATCTTATTCCAACTCACATTCCACTGGCCAAAGCAAGTCTGTTTGCCAAACCCAATGTCAGTGGGGTGGGACCTATACCTCACTAGGAAGGGGTCTACAGGTGTAGGCCCAATAGAAAGGGTGGCAAATATTTTCTGAAAAGATAATCAATAACAATGATTTTTACCAGAAGTATAGATAATTTCTGAAGCATGCAACACATTTTTGGGTAGGGAAAAACATACATGCGATGTTTCCAGCTGCTTGTACAAATATTCATGTTTGTATAGGAAGTTTCATGTTTTAGTTTGGTGAATGATTTTTTCACACAACTGAACACCCATTGATGCTTTCTCTTTTTTGTTTCTTCAGAGAATTCGTGACTTAGAAGATAAAACAGACATCCAGAAAAGACAAATAAAGGACTTAGAAGAAAAGGTATGTGTCAAGTTCAATAACTATCTTATTCTTTGTTTCATCAGAAAGTAATATTGATTTTGCTCACTGTATTTTCTTTCTGGCTTCTCAGTTATTGTGTATCTTGCAGAGGCAGGTGTAGTTACAGGAAACCTAGCCCTCACTTTCAGTCAGGCACCAGAATGCCAGCAAAGTCTCCCATCAGTAACCTGACCTTCAAATGTTTGTCTTTTGTGTTGCTTTCTTATTTTTTCCTGTGTTTTCTTTCCTTAGTTTCCCCTTCCTCATCTTCATTTCCTTTCTAAAAATGTCTTCAGTGTTTTATTACCCTACTTTGCTCTTTTTTAAAAAAAATCTTTTAGCACCTTTTTTAATCTTTCCCATTATCATTCATAAAAAGATCTTTCATCATTGTGCTGCAGTTTCACCTCACCAATAAGTTAGAAACTTGGATTGATATATGATAATTATGTTATCCTGCCACTTCCCCAGTGATCTGAAAGAGTGGCTGCTTCCTCCAAGTCAGCCAGTGTTTTTGAGTGGTATAACATTGTGCTCTTACAGAGGGCACTTGGAAATGTGTGTGGGGTAGGAGAAGGGACAGACCTCAGGCTGGGATGTTGAACAAGCAGCAGTGAGCTACCCAGCCTTGCACGACAAAAAAATGCCTGGAATTTTCAGGCAAGATGGCCAAATAGGAACAGCTCCAGTCTGCAGCTCCCAGCAAGACCAATGCACAAGGCGGGTGATTTCTGCATTTCCAACTGAGGTGCCCAGTTCATCTCAATGGGACTTCTTAGACAGTGAGCACAGCCCATGGGGGATGAGTAGAAGCACAAGGCATTGGGGAACTCCCTCCACTAGCCAAGAGAAGCCATGAGGGATGGTGCACTCCGGCCCAGATACTACACTTTTCCCATGGTCTTCACAACCCACAGGCAAGGAGATTCCCTCGGGTGCCTATACCACAAGGGCCCTGGGTTTCAAGCACAAAACTGAGTGGCCATTTGGGCAGACAATGAGCTAGCTGCAGGATTTCTCTTCATACCTCAGTGGCGCCTGGAACACCAGCAAGACAGAACTATTCACTCCCTTGGAAAGGGGGCTGAAGCCAGGGAGCCAGGTGGTCTTGTTCAGCGGATCCCACCCACACCAAACCCAGCAAGCTAAGATCCACTGGCTTGAAATTCTCACTACCAGCACAGCAGTCTGAAGTCGATCCAAGACGATTGAGCTTAATGGGGGGAGGGGCACCGCCATTAGTGAGGTTTGAGTAGGCGGTTTACCCCTCACAGTATAAACAAAGCCACTGGGAAGTTCGGACTGGGCAGATCCTACTGCAGCAACACAAAGCCACTGTAGCCAGACTGCCTCTCTGGATTCCTCCTCTCTGGACAGGGCATCTCTGAAAGAAAGCAGCAGCCCCAGTTAGGGGCTTATAGAGAAACTCACATCTCCCTGGGACAGAGCACCTGGGGGAAGGGGCAGCTGCAGGTGCAACTTCAGTAGACTTCAGTGTTCCTGTCTGCTGGCTCTGGAGAGAGCATCAGATCTCCCAGCACAGTGCTCAAGTTCTGCAAAGGGACAGACTGCCTACTCAAATGGGTCCCTGACTTCCGTGCCTTCTGACAGGGAGACATATCCCAGCAGGGGTCAACAGACACCTCATACTGGAGAGCTCCAGCTGGCATATGGTGGGTGCCCCTCTGGGACAAAGCTTCCAGAGGAAGAAGCAGGCAGCAATCTTTACTATTCTGCAACCTCCACTGGTGATACCCAGGCATTTAGGGTCTGTAGTGGACTCCCAGCAAACTCTAGCAGTCCTGCAGAAGAGGGGCCTGGCTGTTAGAAGAAAAACAAACAAAAAGCAATAGCATCAACATCAATAAAAAGGACAACCACGCAAAAACTCCATCCAAAGGTCACCAACAGCAAAGGCCAAAGGTGGATAAATCCATGAAGATAAGGAAAAATCAGTGCAAAAAGGCTACAAATTCCAAAAACCAGAATGCCTCTTCTCCTCCAAAGGATCACAACTCCTTGCCAGCAAGGGAACAAAATTGGACAGAGAATGAATTTGATGAATTGACAGAAGTAGGCCTCAAAAGGTGGGTAATAACAAACTCCTTCGAGCTAAAGTAGCATGTTGTAACTCACTGCAAGAAGCTAAGAACCTTAAGTAAAGGTTAGAGGAATTGCTAAATAGAATAACCAGTTCAGCGAAGAACATAAATAACCTGATGGAGCTGAAAAACAGCACAAGAACTTTGTGAAGCATACACAAGTATCAATAGCTGAATTAAGCAGAAGAAGGGATATCAGAGATTGAAGATCAACTTAATGGAATAAAGCATGAACACAAGATTAAAGAAAAAAGAATGAAAAGGAATGAACAAAGCCTCCAAGAAATATGGCAATATGGCAATATGTGAAAAGACTGAACTTACGTTTGATTTGTGTACTGGAAAGTGATGGGGAGAATGGAACCAAGTTGGAAAACACACTTCAGGATATTATCCAGGAGAATTTCCCCAACTTAGCAAGACATGCAGACATTCAAATTCAGGAAATACAGTGAACACCACAAAGATACTCCTCGAGAAGAGCAACCCTAAGATACATGATTCACCAAGGCTGAAATGAAGGAAAAAATGTGAAGGGCAGCGAGAGAGAAAGGTCAGGTTACCCACAAAGGGAAGCCCATCAGACTAACAGTGGATCTCTCAGCAGAAACCCTACAAGACGGAAGAGTGGGGACCAATATTCGACATTCTTAAAGGAAAGAATTTCAACCCAGAATTTCATATCCAGCCAAACTAAGCTTCATAAATGAAGCAGAAATAAAATCCTTTATAGACATGCAAATGTTGAGGGATTTTGTCACCACCAGGCTTGTCTTACAAGAGCTCATGAAGGAAGCACTATATGGAAAGGAAAAACCGGCACCAGCCACTGCAAAAACAAACCAAAATGTAAAGACCATTAAAACTATGAAGAAACTGCATCAACTAATGGGCAAAATAACCAGCTAGCATCACTATGAGAGGATCAAATTCACACATAACATTATTAACCTTAAATGTAAATGGGCTAAATGCCCCAATTAAAAGGCACAGACTGACAAATTGGATAAACAATCAAGACCCATCAGTTTGCTGTATTCAGGAAACCATGTCACATGCAAAGACACACATAGACTCAAAATAAAGGGATGGAGGAAGATTGACCAAGAAATGGAAAGCAAAATAAAGCAGGGGGTTGCAATCCTAGTTTCTGATACAACAGACTTTAAACCAACAACAACAAAAAAAAAAAAAACAAAAAAAGACAAAGAAGGGCATTACATAATGATAAAAAGATCAACAAGAAGAGCGAACTATCCTAAATATATATGCACCCAATACAGGAGCACCCAGATTCATAAAGCAGATTCTTAGAGACATACAAAGAGACTTAGACTCCCACACATTAATAGTGGGAGAATTTAACAACCCACTGTCAATATTAGACAGATCAATAAGACAGAAAATTAACAAGGATATTCAGGACTTGATAGACAGAAAATTAACAAAGATATTAGGACTTGAACTCAACTCTGGACCAAGCAGACCTAATGGACATCTACAGAACTTTCCACCCCAATTCAACAGAATATACATTCTTCTCAGCACCACATAGCACTTATTCTAAAATCAACCATTGGAAGTAAAACAGTCCTCAGAAATGCAAAAGATTGGAAATTATAACAAACAGTCTCTCAGACTACAGTGCAATCAAATTAGATCAGGATTAAGAAACTCATTCAAAACCACACAACTACATGGAAGCTGAACAACCTGTGCCTGAATGACAACTGGGAAAATAACAAAATTAAGGCAGAAATAAGTAAGTTATTTGAAACCAATGAGAATGTAGGTGCAACATACCAGAATCTCTGGGACACAGCTAAAGCGAGTGTTTAGAGGAAAATTTATAGCAATAAATGTCCACAGGAGGAAGCAGGAAAGATCTAAAATCAACACCCTAACATCACATTTAAAAGAACTAGAGAAGTGAGGGGGAAAAAAATTCAAAAGCTAGCAGAAGACAACAAATGACTAAGATCAGAGCAGAACTGAAGGAGTTAGAGACACAAAAACCCATCAAAAAACCAATGAATCCAGGAGCTGGTTTTTTGATAAGATTAACAAAATAGATAGACTGCTAGCCAGACACATAAAGGAAAAAGAAAGAAGAATCAAATAGACACAATAAAAAGTGATAAAGGAGAGATCACCACTGATCCCACAGAAATATAAACTACCATCAGAGAATACTATAAACACCACTACTCAAATACCCTAAAAAATCTAGAAGAAATGGATAAATTCCTGGACACATACGCCCTCCCAAGACTAAACCAAGAAGAAGTAGAATCCCTGAATAGACCAATAACAAGTTCTGAAATAGAGGCAGTAATTAATAGCCTACCAACCAAAAAAGCCCAAGACGAGATGAATTCACAAGTGAATTCTACCAGAGGTACAAAGAGGAGCTGATACTATTGCTTCTGAAACTATTCCAAATAGTAGAAAAAGAGAAACTCCTCCCTAACTCATTTTATGAGGCCAACATCATGCTGATACCAAAACCTGGTAGGGACACAACAACAACAAAAATTCAGGCCAATATCTCTGGTGAACATTGATGTCAAAATCCTCAATAAAATACTGGCAAACCAAATCCAGCAGCCCATTAAAAAGCTTATCCACAATGAGCAAGTCAGCTTCATCTCTGGGATGCAAGCCTGGTTCAACATACGCAAATCAACAAACGTAATCCATAAACAGAACCAATGAGAAAAACCACATGATTATCTCAATAGATGCAGAAAAGGCCATCGATAAAATTAACACTGCTTCATGCTAAAAACACTCAATAAACTAAGTATTGATAGAACATATTTCAAAATAATGAGAGCTATTTATGACAAACCCACAGCCAATGTTATACCAAATGGGCAAAAGCTGGAAGCATTCCCTTTGAAAACCTGCAAAAGACAAGGATACCCTCTCTCACCGATCCTATTCCACATAGTATTGGAATTTCTGGCCAGGAAAATCAAGGAAGAAAAAGAAAGAAAGTGTGTTCAAATGGGAACAAAGGAAGTCAAATTATCTCGGTTTACAGATTACATGATTGTATATTTAGAAAACCCCATCATCTCAGCCCCAAAACTACTTAAGCCGATAAGCAACTTCAACAAAGTGTCAGGTTACAAAATCAGTGGGCAAAAATCACAAGCATTCCTATACACCAGTAATAGACAAACAGAGAGACAAATCATGAGTGAACTCTCATTCACAATTGCCACAAAGAGAATAAAATATCTAGGAATACAACTTACAAGGGATGTGAAGGACCTCTTCAAGGAAAACTACAATATGCTGGTCAAGGAAATAAGAGAGAACACAAATGGAAAAACAGTCCACGCTCACAGATAGAAAGAATCAATATTATGAAAATGTTCATACTGCCCAAAGTAATTTATAGATTCAATGCTATCCCCATCAAGCTACCATTGACTTTCTTCACAGAGTTTTTATAAAACTACTTTAAATTTTATATGGAACCAAAAAAGAGTCTATATAGCCAAGACAATCCTAAGCAAAAAGAACAAAGCTGGAGGCATCAGGTTACCTGACTTCAAACTATATTATGAGGCTACACTAACCAAAAGGGAGTGGTACTGGTACCAAAACAGAGATATAGAGCAACAGAACAGAACAGAGGCCTCAGAAATAACACCACACATCTACCACCTGATCTTTGACAAAACTGACAAAAACAAGCAATGGGGAAAGGATTCTGTATTTAATAAATGGTGTTGGGAAAACTGGCTAGCCATATGCAGAAAACTGAAACTGGACCCCTTCCTTATACGTTATACAAAAATTAACACAAGATGGATTGAGATGCAAACGTAAAATGTTAAACCATAAAAACCAGAGAAGAAAACTTAGGCAATACCATTTAGGACATAGGCATGGGCAAACTTCATGACTAAAACACCAAAAGCAATTGCAACAAAAGCCGAAATTGTCAAATGGGATCTAATTAAGCTAAAAAGCTTCTGCACAGCAAAAGAAACTATCATCAGAACAAACAGGCAACCTACAGAATAGGAGAAAATTTTTGCAGTCTATCTATCTGACAAAGGGTTAACATCCAGAATCTACAAGGAACTTAACAAATTTACAAGAAAAAAACAACCCCATAAAAAATTGGGCAAAGGATATGAACAGACACTTTTCCAAAGAAGACATGTATGCAGCCAACAAACATATGAAAAAAGCTCATCATCACTGGTCATTAGAGAAATGCAAATCAAAACCACAATGAGATGCCATCTCACACCAGTTAGAATGGCAATCATTAAGAAGACAGGAAATAACAGATGCAGGAGAGGATGTGGAGAAATAGGAACGCTTTTACTCTGTTTGTGGGAGTGTAAATAGTTCAACCACTGTGGAAGACAGTGTGGTGATTCCTCAAGGATGTAGAACTAGAAATACCATTTGACCCAGCAATCCCATTACTGGATATATACCCAGAGGATCATAAATCATTCCACTATAAAGACACATGCACACGTATGTTTATTGCAGCACTAATCACAATAGCAAAGACTTGGAACCAACCCAAATGCCCATCAATGTTAGACTGGATAAAGAATTTATGGCACATGTACACCATGGACTACTATGCAGCCATAAAAAGAATGTGTTCATTTCCTTTGCAAGGACATGAATGAAGCTGGAAATCATCATTCTCAGCAAACTAACACAGGAACAGAAAGCCAAACACCACATGTTCTCACTCATAAGTGGGAGTTCAACAATGAGAACACATAGGCACAGCTTGGGGAACATCACATATTGGGACCTGTCGGGGGCTGGGGCAAGAGGAGGAATAGCATTAGGAGAAATACCTAATGTAGATGATGGGTTGATGGATGCAGCAAACCACCATGGCACATGTATACCTATGTAACAAACTAGCATGTTCTACACATGTATCCCAAAACTTAAAGTATAATTTTTAAAAAAAAGTCTGGCCCAAGACACCAGGAACATTCTGTGAGAGTAACAGCAAAGATGCCAAAGAGGTTTTTCTCTGGCATTCCAGTCAGATTGACTGAAAGTAGCTACCTGATTCCCTGTATAGTAAAAAGATGTGGCTGTTTTACAGCAGCTTCCATAGGCACATAAGAAGAAAATAGCAAACTATCTGCCCTTCTTGTGACAATGGTTAGAATTTGGTTTATCCCAGATTGCTTCTATAATTATCTGCATATATGAAGTTAAAGGGAGTTGGTGGGCTCAAGTAGCCAGACCACAAGGCACCCAGATTTTTATATAGGCTGGGTCTTCAGGTACTCATTTGACCTGAGGTAAGTAACTTCACCTCCTCTGTCTAAGCCATGTCTCTAAAACAGGGATGATAACACTTGCCCTTTCTTCCTCCCATGGGTTCCATGAGGAACGAATGAGGTTACTTATGTGAAAAAGAAAACACTAAAAAAGTGTAAGTCAAATTCTAAAAGTGTAATTTTTAAAATTTCCAATGCAAAGTATACATTCTCTGCAAAATTTTAAATTTGAATTTCCCACATTTCAGAAGGGGCTATTTAGTTCTGCAGGACTGAATGAGGCAATGATAATGTACAATAAATTTCCCAGTGATTGGGAAGAAGCCCCCAGAGAAGACAGGGATTGCTTTCAGCTTCCCTGTTTGTCAGAGACCACATTTAATGTCTTCCATTTTCCAAACTTTTGAATGGCCAGTTCTTGGCTATCTCTCTGCTAATTCATAAGCTACACTAGGGCTCGCTCAAGGAAGAATTCAAGGTTAAGGTGATTCTGTCCCCAAAACTTGATGATACTCATTTAGTCCCCATCCAGCTGAGGTTTAAAAAAAAGGTGGGGGGAGGGGGTAGAGAATTAAAAAGAATGTATCAATGTCATCACCCTAGCCATTCTCCAAATAAAACTCTCAACAATTTTGGAAGAAGGAAGATTAAGATCATGTTAATTGAATTAAATGTGAACTTTTTCACAATTCTTTTGCTCAGTATACTTTACAGGTCTGAACTTCCTAAACATTTATGACAATGGGGTAATTATCCTACTTGAAAGAAAATAAGGATCTAATTGTCAACACTATATATTTCACATAGGGTAGCAAGTTCAACCACTTCAAAAATAATCCAGTTGACTTCTGATTAGATATTTGACTAGAGATGAGGTTTATGATGTACTTTCTACTCACTTGACCTCAGTTCTCCACACTCTTAATCTAGTAAAAAGGCTAAAGATTCCTTACGTCAGACATACTCTTCATTCTTCCCTTGTGGTACTTGAACACCCACTAAGGGTACATGGAATATCTCTTCTTTATTGCTTATTTCCCTGCACACAGAATGAATCAGGTGGTAACAACAAACCTAGCAAAATTGCTTCAGCTCTGTGCAGTACTTATCTAGAGCATAATATCTGTATGTACCTTATCTAGAGCACTTCCACTGCCATCATTTCATCGGATTCTCATAATTACTCTATAAGACAGACACCGCAGATGTTATGATCCCCTTTTATACAGATAATAAAACAATGGCTCAAAGAAATTAAACAATTTGCCCAAAATTATATAACCAATTTATGGCAAATCAAGACCAGAGTCAGGGTGTCTGATTCCAAATGGTATGATCTGCCCACCACACTGCAGAGATTAAGACTCTCATTATAGACTAACTGATGGGCATCTCCTCTAATATCTGATCTTCTCACAGGAATAATGGGAATGGGAATTAATCTGTTACTCTCATTCTTGAACTTCTCCTGCTGTAAGTTTACCTTCAAGGAATGAGAAAAACCATGATTCTGGTTTTCATAATAATAGACTCATCACCAATACATGCCTCTTAGAGCCATATTCATAACTCGTTTGTAGAATTTAGCCATAGTGAAGCAAGAACCTTATAAGCAGTAGCATTAAAGGAAATATGCAAATAACATTCACAATACGAGAATGCCAAACACAACCCTCATTCACAGATGTGTCCAACAGTGTGTTCCTGGAGTGTGATAATCAAGTAAAAGACTTACTGACTCTGTAAAAGTAAACCACCAAGGAAATCAATTATTTTTTTAAAAACTGACCTGACCCGCCGGGTGTGGTGGTTCATGCCTGTAATCCCAGCACTTTGGGAGGCTGAGGCAGCTGGATCATGAGGTCAGAGATCAAGACCATCCTGGCCAACATAGTGAAACCCCATCTCTACTAAAATACAAAAAAATAGCCGGGCGTGATGGCACACACCTGTAGTCCCAGCTACTTGGGAGGCTGAGGCAGGAGAATCACTTGAACCCAGGAGGCAGAAGTTTCAGTGAGCCGAGATTGCACCATTGCACTCCAGCCTGGCTGACAGAGTGAGACTGTGTCTCAAAAAAAAAAAAAAAAAAAAAAAAGAAACTGACTTGACCCATGACTTTTTACAGTTAGTATACAGTTAGTTATTCACGCAGGCTACTCAAGCACTGTTTGCCCATCCA
The DNA here is from genome assembly GCA_036589455.1 of Ateles fusciceps. Classification (NCBI taxonomy): domain Eukaryota; kingdom Metazoa; phylum Chordata; class Mammalia; order Primates; family Atelidae; genus Ateles; species Ateles fusciceps. The sequence continues at coordinate 10,268,777 of JAZHEH010001005.1, read as the reverse complement.
ATTATGTTTCTCAAGTGAAGATTTTTGGTGAAGAAAAAACAAATCAGACTCCATTTAACTTCCATGAGTCAAATAAGGAGAAGTCTATCTCAGAGGTATAAAAGCTGGAAGAACATCACACATTTATTATCTGAAATGTCCATTGATACAGAAGCAGGTTTGATGCCAATAGCATGACCACCCATCCTCACTTGACCAGGACGGACCCAGTTTTTACCTGTCAACCCAATGTAATTATTAATAATGTCCATATCCTTCTCTGAAATGTTCCATTATGAGTAATCAAGTATATATTTAGCCTACAGATTAATATTCTCCCTGCTGTACCTTAATCCTAAAACCTATCATATTAACCAAAAAAAAGAAATTACTGAGTGATGAAGTTTATGTTCTGATCATATTTTGTGTTTTTGAAATACCCTCTCATGTGTGAAAGATAGAGACAGTGATATATAATGAAATAGGGCTCAGGCTATCTAAGCTTTAGCCCTCATTGTGCCATAAATTGTATGCAATTAAACTATTGATTTACTGCTCTGTGATTATTTCTCTTATCTACAAAATTGGGAGCTTAGGCCAGTTGTTTGTAAGACCCCCTCATGATTCTAAAATGTATGAATCAATGTTAGTTGAACACTGGTACTCTCTGTCAGTAGCTAAATAAAAGGTGTGAATATTTTTAAACAAAAAGGTACTTGATGTTCATGTGTTAAGTGGTTAGACTTGAGCAATGTGGAAAAGCAGAGGTTTTGTACTACCTGAATCGCACGACAGATATTCAGATTTACATAATCTTCTTCTTTTTCTTCTGCAGTTTCTGTTTCTATTCTTGTTCTTCTCTCTTGCCTTTATTCTATGGCCTTGATGTCAAGGTGCCTCTTAAAGGTAAGATTCCATTTAATTCTCAAAATGTGGTTCTAAGAGGTATTTGATTAAAAAAACAATGCTACTTATACTTACTATGCCTTTCTTTAGTTTTCTTTTCTTTTCTTTTCTTTTTTAGACAGAGTCTTGCTCTGTCACCTATGCTGGAATGCAGTGGCACAATCAGACCATATTTCACTGCAGCCTCAATCTCCCACACTCAAGCCATTCTCCAACCTCAGCCTCTTGAGTAGCTGGGACTACAGGCATGTGCCACCATGCTCAGCTAATTTTTTTTTTTATATAGACAAGGTCTCACTTTGTTGCACAGGCTGGTCTTGAACTTCAGAGCTCAAGCAATCCTCCTGCCTCAGCCTCCCAAAGTGTTGAGATTACAGGCATAAGCCATCATGCCTAGTCTGTATTTTTTTTAAACTATGCTATATTTTTAAAAAACAAACACACTTGCTTTGGTTAGCATAAATGCCATAAATTGAGAAGCAGATCCAGTCTATTTGGGTGATTATTAGAAAAATGAAGAAACTGAATATTCTGGGAATCAAGAATTTGTTCCAGTTAACTGTATCACTTCGGGAATTCACAATGTCTGTGGATCTTAGTATTTTCATCATAATCTCCCATTATACAGAAAGTTGTGTCTATATCTGCAAAGTAAAGAAATAATGACTTTATCTTTAGTATTGCTTTCAGCTTGAAAATTCTGATTCTGCTAATCTAACAAGCTAATAATGACTGCTGTTTTTTCACCGCTTTTCCCCAGTGGAGACTAGGGAGTTCATTAAAACCCAAGAAAGAAGGCTAAGTAAAATTGGATCTTGTTTTCAAATAAGTTACTTTTCAATTTGTCAATATAGAAAACAAAAAGGGAGTCTTATTATCATTATTACCAAGTCCATGTCTCATGAGTACGTGCATAAATGATCTTAGTGAGTCCCAGTCTTAAAAATACAGATTTTTAAGCCCCACCTCAGACTTGCTGAATCAGATCACTGGAGATACAGGTGACATAGAGAGAGGGTGGGAGAGGTGAGAGCAAGGACTGGTCTGTATTTAACAAGCACACTATGAGATTCTGATGACCAGCCAGGTAGGGAAACTGCAAACCTCAATACCATTGATAAAAAGAAGGGTCAGCGGCTATTCTAAATCCATTTATCATGGTTCATGTCAACTCTGATTATCCTATTGAATTATATTAGGCTGAGATATTTCCTGGACCTCAGGTGATTTAACATTTTCTATAGCAAGTTGGAAAACAGAAGAGAGATCATTATCTCTCCATAAGTATGAGATCCATTACCTGGGTATGGAACAGACAAGTAAAAGTGCTTTAGCATAACCTGATATAAGCAAAGAGTTAAGCAGATATGCTCAGAAAATGTATGAACTCATAAGTCACTCTCTGGCTGTATTCTTTCTTCCAAAAGATTTTCTTTCAGACTGACCATTTGTCTGTCAAGAAAGGTGATGGCACTGTAGCACAGAAAGAAGAGGACTGAGTCTCTTAAATTGAATGAGAATATCCAATTTGAAATGGAATGAGATTCTCTAGTAAAGGATCAAAATGGTCAGAGTATCAGAAAACAAACAGCCCTCATCCACACACACAAAAAAAAACAATAAATAAATTTTAAAAATAGGGGAAAATAAATTTCAGTAAGAGACAAGTAATACATGGTGGTTTAGAGAAGAAATATCAAACCTCATAAGTACTAGGTAGAAAATGGGTACGTTTCAGCATTAACATCAATGCTGGCTAAAGCTGATTATAAGCTGTTCTAAGTAATAGATACATTTAATCCTCACAGAGTCTCCTGTGGGATAGGTATTGATTTTATTCCTAAATTATAGTTGGAGAAACTGTAGCATGTGACTTTCCCAAGAACACAGGGCTACAAATTTGTACCCAGGCAGTTTCAGTCCAGAATCCACTTGTAACCACCAAACTGCCTCACAAATAAAAGAGGGCCATTCTCCTGCGTTTTAAGCAACACTGCTGTTCATATATATCTTAATCAGGGGGCATCATCTTCTATTTGTGTAGTACTACTTAGCTATTGGCTTTTGAAATTACAGTGTGCACATCTCTGTACCTTTTCCCATTTTGTGTAACTCCTTGAGGGATGTACATGAGTTGATGTTCTTCCTCCAAAGTAGCACATAAATAACACTTAGTAATTATCTGTTAAATGGATGACTATAATGATAATTAATAAAATAATCTAGCAGATTTATGTGACAGTGAATCTGGGCAATATAATATAATGCATATGCAGTAAAATGGCTGAGAGGTTAGAGTGCACAGCCTACTAGTCAGATATACTTTTAAGCTGAGTCCTGCCATTTATTAGTTGTGTAATGATAGGCAGTTTATTTAATCCACCCAAGATTAGGTTTCCTATTCCACAAAATGGTTATAATCATGTTACCTACAGCAGGATATTGTGTAAAGAGAATGAAATGAGGTTATGCATGTCAAAGGCATAACAGTGCCTGGAAAATAATTAAATAATCAGTAACTCTTATAGATTATTATATTTTAAAAATAGCTACCACACTACTGAATTCAAAATTATACTAAAGTATACTAGTATACAAAATTATACTAATTTCAAAATTAGAACCTCTAGTACTGGCAAGGAGTTTAAATCCTAACCCCAAATAAGGAGTTGCTTTTTTGACTCCTCTTCTCAGGGCATAATCTGGCTTAAATAATATTAGGGAATCAAACATCACAGAAAACTGATTAATGTTACATATGTCTCCAAAGTTGGCAAGAGATACAAGAATAAGGAGGGGGAAAATTGCTTGGTTATTGGTAGATAGTGAAAGCTTACTGTAAGTAACCATAAATTTTTTTCCATACTAAATTAGTGATTTGTATTCTGTTAATAAACCCAAGACTCGTTTAAATTACAAAGTCCTCCTTAAAATGGAGTGACTCTGATTTCTTTTTTTTTTAGTGATTACCTAAGTCATTATTGTCAGTGATGATATAGAAGCCATTGAATGCTCCCTAGAAGGCACCCTTACTGGACTCAGTGCTTGCTGACTAAATAACTGCATGGATTATATTAGGACTTTTACTTTAAACAAGGGGACTCCACGTAGTTCTAGAAGATGTCATCTGCCCATGCATTCTGGTGTTGCAAATGAATAGTGTATCAATGTATTAGTCAGGGTTCTCCAGAGAGATTACCAATAGGATGGATAGATAGATAGACAGATAGATAGATAGATAGATGATAGATAGACAGATAGATGAAAATGAGAGGGGCTTTATTAGGAGAATTCACTCACCTGGTTATGGGGTGGAGAAGTCCCATGGTAAGCCATCTGCAAGCTGGAGAACCAGAGAAGTATCATGGCTCTGTTCAAATCAGAAGAACCAAGAACCAAGGAGGGCAGAGGTGCAACTCTCAGTCAAAGGTCAAAGCCTTGAGAGCTCCAGCAGGCTGCTGGTGCAAGTTCCAGAGTCCAAAAGCCAAAGAACCTGGAGTTATTAGACATTCACTCCACCTTCATGGCCTCTCATCAGGCTCCCCCCTCCCAACACTGTTGCATTGGGGGATTAAGTTTCTAACACATGCTTTGCAGCAGACACATTTAAGCCATAGCAACCACTCATTGTTTCACATTACATGGTTACACAGGGAGAAAGCAAAGAAAAAAATGAGAGGAATATAAAAATAGCTATCACCAGATTAGTTGCTATATCCAGGTTACAATGAGCTGTTGAAAATCCTCCTCTTCTGAGCAGGGATGAATTAATGAAGAACATGACAGTACCAGTTTTGCTCATTATGAAGTTGGGAGGACCAGAGAACAGGTGGTCATGATTCTTTATCCACATACACTGGTCTAGCTCATTTTTACTATTCCCCCCGGACAAATTTTACATGCATTTGGAGATATATATATATATATATATATATATATATATATATAATGTTTAATGATATTTCTCCAGTGATAACCATAAATTTTTTAACTTGACGGCCCAATATTTTTCTTCCTGTCTAGTAACATGAAAAAAAAGTCAAAAGGCACATAATACTGTTATTGTTCTAATGAAAAAAAAACTTAAGAAAAATTAAATACTGTATTATTTGTTAAAATATGCAAATATTTACTCAGGTAGCCTGGGGAAAACAAATGGCTACATGACCAGTCTCTACTATATTTATCATTTAAAGTATTAGTAGGATCAGCTGGGCACAGTGGCTCATTCCTGTAATCCCAGCACTTTGGGAGGCTGAGGCGGGTGTTGGAGACCACCCTGGCCAACATGGTAAAACCCCATCTCTACTAAAAAAAAAAAAAAATACAAAAATTAGCCAGGCATGGTGACGTGTGCCTCTAAGCCCAGATACTCAGGAGGCTGAGGCAGGAGAATCACTTGGAACTTGGGAGGCGGAGGTTGCAGTGAGCCGAGATCGCACCACTGCACTCCAGCCTGGTGACAGAATGAGACTCCGTCCTCCCAAAAAATAAATAAAGTATTAGTAGGAAAATCTTACTCCTTATTTTTTATATTGATAAGGAAAGTCTATAAAATGAATCATTGTATGCCAGTTAGTAATTCCTTTTTATGTAAATATATCCATCAGCTTTATCCAGTCGTATATAAATTGTTTCCCTATTTGTCTCACAAATTGTGCTAATAAAGCATAGAGTAAGAGTTAGTTCTATTCATCTTTGTATCTTTGTCTATAACAGTGCCTTATCTATCCTAGGTGCAGAATAAATTTCAGATTGACAGATGAACTGAGAGGCAGATGGATGAATGAATAGCTGAGAAAATGAATATGAAAGCAGATTTGGGATACGTTAGATCAAAGCCAAGAATAGCATAGTCATATCTTATAAAGATAACATATTCGATTTGTTTTTTTATATACCATTTGAAGACTACCTTAAAGAATGCACTGACAAAGGAAAGAGGACATAAATATATTTCCCCTCCTCCATAGCTGAAGTAGCCCACTAACTGGGCTCAGTGCTTCCACGATAGACATTCTTTTAACTCATTCTCTACAGAGTAGTTAGAGTGAGCTTTTAGAAATGCAAACCTTACCTTGACCTCTTCCTAGGAAAATATCACTATTAGGATCAAGTCCCTTCAACCAACCTATTGATAACAAGTTTAAAAAAAAAATCAAATTTGATTTCTTTAACTTGACCAACAAAGCCCTGCCTGGTTCTAACCAGACAGGCAATCTCTCAGGCTTCCCGTTGCTCCAGTTTCCCTTGATGAGCCACACGCCCTCCTGCCTTCCACAGGGTTTGCCCAAGCTGTCTTGGTGCACAGAATGCTTCCCTTCTACTTTAACTAGTAAACACCTACTCACCTACCTTTTGGATCTCAATTCAGTTGTGATTCCCACAAGGACATCTTTCTCAATTTCCTTTCTGGACAAGTTTACTTGCATTGGGAATATAAAAATTAACATTTCTCTCATTGTAAATAAACTTCATGAGGATAAGGACCATATTTTTGTTCAACCTTGTATATCAAATACCTAGCACATAATCAACAGTGTCTAGCATGTAATCAATAATCAATAAATACTTTAAAAATAATATTAATGATATTATGATAAGGAAGAAGGAGAGGACATCTTGCTTTACAGTTCAAAAGGTACATTTATGTTTATTATTTTTTGTAATACTTACAACAATCCTGCATAACAGAGACTGTTGTAACTCTCTTAGTCCATCTGTGCTATTATAACAACATACCTGAGACTAGATGATTTATAAATAATAGAAATGTATTTCTCACCGTTCTGGAGGCTGGAAGATGAAAATCGAGGCACCAGCAGGTTTGGTGTCTGGTGAGGGCCTGGTCTTTGCTTCCAAGATGGAGCCTTGTTGCTGTATCCACTGGAGGGGGGCAAAGCTGTGTCACAGGACAGAAGGGCTGGAGGGGCAAAAGAGCCTAAGTTAGTTCTCTCCAGCCCTTTCATAAGCCCTCATCCATTCTGCACTTATGGCCTAATAACATCCTAAAAGCCTCACCTGTTAATACTCTTGCACTGGAGATTAAGTTTCAACATGAATTTTGGAGGGGGACACAAACATTCAAAGTATAACACTCTCTAAACATTAATTTCCTAATATAAAAAATTAGCAAGTAACAGCACCCACTGTTTTTCTGGGGATTGAGTGATACTATACAGGTAAAAAAACTACTTTCGTACTTGGCACATAGAAATCCTCATTAAAGGTCAAGTTGGTAGACATACCAAGCATTCTGTCTTGAATCATGCCTTTCAAGGTGTGCTTCCATCTTCCTGGACCACATTTCCCACATCACCATTAAATGGTTGATACCCATTCATCCTTTCCATCTCAATGGAAAATCAGGGGAAGGCTTCCCTGATCCTCCAGCTTCAGTTGCATTTCATTCAGTATTAATATGTCTTCCCTACCAGGATTTTTATGGACCAATTATTTAACAATTTTCAGACTCTGTGTCCTCATCTGTATAACGGAGGAAATAATAATAGCTACCAGTTATTGAATACCTTATGATAAATTGCATATGAAGGATGAGGAGGGGGAAGGTGTCAGAGATGGCCCTTGTGTTCCTGGATGGTGTAACTGGTTAGATGGTGGTGCCCTTACATATGCTACAACCACAAGTCAGAAGTGACATCACTGTACTCAAGAATTGGAGTTTGTGGCATTGGCCGGGTGCAGTGGCTCATGCCTGTAATCGCAGCACTTTGAGAGGCTGAAGCAGGCAGATCACTTGAGGCCAGGAGTTTGAGATCAGCCTGGGAAACATGGCAAAACCCCATCTCTACAAAATACAAAAACTAGCTGAGCATGGGGGTGCATGCCTGTACTACTAGCTACCTGGGAGGCTGACGTACAAGGATCGCTTAAGCCTGGGAGGTCAATGCTGCAATGAGACGAGATTGCACCACGGCACTCCAGCCTGGACAACAAAGCAATACCCTGTCTCAAAAAAAAAAAAAAAAAAGAATTTGTAGCCTGTAGTGGTAATTGCTGTTTTCCATTTCACAGATGAGGAAACTAAAGTGCAGCACTGTTAAGCAACCTGTTAAAAAGAACCCCTGTGACTCATTGGATAACTGCAGTAATTCAGAATGCTAATTTGAATAAATCTCACTTTCCTATAGAAATCATAGTTCCTTTTATGAGTACTTCTCAATTTATAGAAACAACATTCCAGGAGACTGCCTGGACTGCCGGTAGGTCCATTGGTTTTTAAAACCAACATGTGTTTACTCAATTGAGGGCTTGTACCTCAGTTGTGATAGGTAGAAATGATGCACACATGCTTTGACATAATATATAGGATTTAATCTTTGATAGCCTATACATTGAAAGTTTGCAAGTAAAAGATTTTTTGTGTTTGTATATTTATTCTATGTTTAAAAACCAAAACAAAAATATAACCCCAAAGAATTTTTTATACACATTCAGATCAACTCTATTCTTTACCAGGGAATAGGAGAATATATATATATATATATTTTTTTTTTTGAGACGAAGTCTCACTCTGTCGCCCAGGCTGGAGTGCAGTGGCACGATCTTGGCTCACTGCAACTTCCGCCTCCCAGGTTCAGGCAATTCTCCTGCCTCAGCCTCCTGACTAGCTGGGATTACAGGCGTGTGCCCCCACACCCAGCTAATTTTTGTATTTTTAGTAGAGACGAGGTTTCACCATGTTGGTCGGGCTGGTCTCGAACTCCTGACCTTATGATCCACCTGCCTCAGTCTCCCAAAGTGCTGGGATTACAGGCATGAGCCACCGCTCCCGGCCCAGAATGTTATATTTGTAACGAGTTATTTGGGGCTCTCATCCCAGTGCAATGTAAATATGAACTCTATCTATTTTCTCAAATCATAGCTTTCTTCACTCAGGTACTGTCTTATTTCCCTCTACCATCTTTTAATTAATTATTAGGTTGGTCCCTCAACTTTTCAGTTACTTTCAACTCTCAAAAGTCTTAACCCAGTTTAAAAGTTCAATTTCAGTCTCTGTTTATTCTCATCTCTTCCCGTATTCTACCTTAGGCATGAGCCAGGTACCCCAATGGAGCTGTAGTTCAGGGTCTGACTCTAAGAGATCTCTTCCTCTTCTCTTCCTCCTCAAGGCTTAGGCTTTCTGGAGAGCAGGGAGGAAGCAGAGGGAAAGGATTCTGCCTCTCAACTCCTTTGGCAGTTATTGCAGCTGTTTCTCTGGCTATTGTTGACTAACACTTGATGTCTTTTCTATGAGAGGTGACCAAAGGCCGGCTATTCTGGGCAACATATGTGTGAATTCTTCAAAAGGCTATGCAGAGGATGCCCACTGCACTACTCCCAGCCTGGCCAAGGCCCAGCCTCTTCCACGGCCTCACTGGCTCCCATCATTGGTGGTACAACCCACAGCTTTTTGCTGAGGAGGTAGCTTTTGATGAAGCATGGGGCAAGGAGAAAACTACGCTGTGGCCCTTGTCTCTGCCCTGTCATCCCTCTTCAGTTCTGTGCTCAGATGTAGGCAAGGGAAGATGAGCAAGTCTGTGTCTGAGAAATACAAGGCAAGTGTGCCTCTGTGCATGCACCATCAATCTCTTTATGCCTCTTCGTACCTTCTCCCTCAGTGTGGTCTCTCCCCCGACCACTGCACTTCCTTCCCGTAGGTTCTCCTCTGTGACTCTGTGACTCTGTCACTCTTTCATACCAGTCTAACCTTGTCTTGGGAGCAAAATGGCTCTGCAAATATGCATTCATGGCAGGAATTTCTTTGGAACTTTAAGTTGCCTCTGGTTGGTTCACTGGAAGTATCCTTGGAGTACTAAGTGCCTCATTTCCCTTCATTTTGGATTGTGGTTTTAACATTTAACTTTGGATTTAACGTTTCTGGGATAATAGTAAAGTCCTTCTACAGAATCAGTGCCCTTATTTCATAGATGAGGAAACTGAAGCTTAGAGAAGTTAATCTTTGGGCATACAGCAAGAAAATCGAAATCCCATTTTCTCTATCCACATTGTTCAGACCCTAAAGGCCATGCCCTTAAGTAGTGCATGACAGTGTATCCTCATAACACATCCTCTGTGCTATTTCTGGCTTTCATTGGAAGACAGCATTAAGACCTAGATTTCTACACAAGTGAAAACTCAGACATATGGACTTACAGAGGAATAGGGCTAGGAGTCCTGACTGGCACATGCCCAGGACAGCACCTTTTCAAGGGCCTCTCCGGGCCAACCAAGAAACATGTGTAGCAGAATTCCCAGGGAGTTCTCCAGTCAAGACTTCAGGTAGAGACAACATGCCAACAGTCACAATTTTGTTGGGGAGGAAATGTGACACAGAGTAAGTCACTGAGGGGGAATACACAGATCTGCTTTTAAAATAACATCTTACAAAAACAGTAGATACTGCAGACTCCAAAAGTAGGGAGGCAGAGAGGTGCCAGGGTTTGAAAAACTACCTATTGAGTACTATGTTCACTTTTTCTGTGATGGGTTCAACAGAAGCCCAGACCTCTGCATTATGCAGTATATCCATGTAACCAACCTGCACATTTACCTTCTGAATCTAAAATAAGTCTCAAAAATAAAATAACATCTTAAATGGATATGTTGGGGCATGATGATTCAATTTAACTTCTTAACCTATCACCTTGGAAGGCCCCAAAGGAAAGGGCACTAATGACAATAGCTAATATTTCAGGCCACTTACTTTGAGACAAGAACCATTAATTGTTTTATATGCATTATGTTGCAGCAACCCTTGAAACAGATGCTTCTATTTTCTCACTTAAAATTAAAGTAACTAAGCTTGGAGATGTAACTTGCATAAGATTATAGACATCGAAGTGTGGTAAAGAATAAAAAATTTGTGTCTTTTTTAAAAGTTTGTTTTTTTATGATTCAGCTATTAATAAAACTGATGATTAAATAATTTTTCCTCTGTTTTACAGAGTAACCGAAAACATGGATAAGATTCCAGAAAGGCAAATGCTTCTAAACCTTCAAAGATGGCAAAATTGTTTACACCAGTGAGTGGGAGATCAAAAGCTAAGAACTACCCTGTAGCCAGGACTACAGCTGTGTATTTTAAAGCCATTATTCAAGGTTTCTTACTTGACAGTTCCTACACAACCCTGTTGAAAATCTACAATATATGCTGCATTTAATGAAACATGTATATGTCAAATCAGAAGAGAAGAACTATAAACATATATTGTGTAAAGAAAAAGTTCAGCACTGGAACTAGTTTCAGCAGATCAAGCAAAGATGTGTCTTGGGCATGGAACCAAAGTTACAATGAAACATTCAACCCCTGCTGTGCAGGGGGGGGTCATTTTAATGTAACACCACACCCCATGGAAACACTAGTCCTGATAATAAACATCATTTTCAAAGATCAGAACAAAAAAAAAAAGAAAAAAAAAGGGCGGGTGGGGAGTGAAGCACGAGGAATACCTATGAAGAGCTATTTACAATAAAATGTTTCATTTGAAAAGTCTGGTTTCTTACTACAGGGATTTGCTTTTCTGTCTTTATGATTGTTTTAAACTCAGGAACAGAGACATCCGCATCGTGAATGGGAAGAAAAACACCCTATCTTTTGTTTTTCTGCAAAAGGTGGAGCTTGTGGAATTCATTCCGCAGACAACAGATGAGAAGTGGACTACAGTGACCAAAACAAAACTGGTAACCAAGTCAGAGGACCCGGGCGAATGTAACATGCGAAATAAAAGCAGATTCGATGCTTCCTTGTCCTGCTCTCACATCTGCATCCCTCCATCAACAATGGACTAATCTCATTCATATTGAAAATTAAGAAGATGATACTGTAAATCACATGCTCCCTGACTTAGTTCTATTTAGAACGCCAACGTCTGTAGGGAACATGGGCCAGAGATCATCTATGAATCTGTCATTTCCAAAATACCGGTTTTCAAATGGCTGCTTAAAATTGCCTGCAAATGAATATGCTATATGATTTGGGCAAAAACACTATAATAGAGTCAATGAATAAATTTCCACCAACAGTCGGGTTTGCCACAGAGATGTGAATATTAAACTAAACTATTATTTTTTAAAGAATCCTTATATGCCTAGAGCATTCTGACCTCTTCTTGTTTAGAGTGATAACATTTTTTCCAAGACAGCTAACAGCAACAAGATAGCTCTACTTTTTTATATAGAAATAACATTATGTTACTGAAAAGGTCATTTTCTACCAGAGACAATTAGAAGACTGGTACTTTTCCTAAGTTGTATATTACTGAGTCTTGGATTCATCTCTGATAGCAAATGTATGTTCCTGAAAAGCTAATTTTACACCTCATTTACTGTAGATAACAGAACAACCTCAATTTTTCAAATTTTTGAAGTTTTATTTATGGGGCTAGAATTTCAATGCATAGAGAATATGTGTAGGAGCCAGAAACTCTTTCTATGAAATGCTATACAAATCTTTCCATATGTGGGTTCAGTATCATCCTTCAGTTTTAGCACTGGCATTTGCAAAGCCAGAATAATAAGTGAAGAATGTACCAGAAAAACTAGAATGCTGGGGTCCTACTTTTTGTTCTGATATTTACTGCTGACCCAGGTATCTTTGGCCCAGTCACTTAACCTCTCTGTGCCTCAGTCTCCTCATCTGCAAAATGGGGTTAAAATGCTTTTTCATAAAGTTTTGTTTGTAATTTTAGAACAAGAGGTGCTTAAAGTAGCACAATGTGCTTTGTAGTTATTACAAGTGCTGTATTATTTGACTTTCTTGTGTTATTGAGAAAAACATTCCCTCATGTAATAAAATAGTGCTTCAGTTTGGTTAAATTTAAGCACTATAGCACTGAAGCTTGCCCATCAAGCTACTTGAGACATTATTAGCAATAAAAACTGAGAGATTCAAAACCAGGATCTTTAATAATCTATAGCAAATAGATTAGCTCATGCTATTGAACAAGATAAAAGGGTATGTCATTTCTATGATAAACATCTCCCAGCTGTCTTAATTGCATATGCATGCCATCATACAGAATCCCACTTCTATCACAGGAGAACCAACCATTAAACAAAGACTTGGAGTGAACTGACAGTATCACATAATTAGCTTGACTTCTTTTATTCTGGAGGAAAGTCAGGTGACATGTCCTACTGAGAAGATACAAAACAAACTATCCTGCTGGATTCTTATTTATTTATTTATTTATTTATTTATTTAGAGACAGAATCTTGCTCTGCTACCCAGGCTAGAGTGCATTGGCATGATCTTGGCACGATCTTGGCTCACTGCAACCTCCATCTCCCAGATTCAAGTGATTCTCCTGCCTCAGCCTCCCAAGTCGCTGGGATTACAGGTGCACACCACCACACCTGGCTAATTTTTGTATTTTTAGTAGAGAAGGGGTTTCACTATGCTGGTCAGTCTTGTCTAAAACTCCTGACCTCAAGTGATTTGCCTGTCTAAGCCTCCCAAAGTGCTAGGATTACAGGTGCGAGCCACCGTGCCTGGCCTCCTGCTGGATTCTTTATTCAACTAGGTAGGTTCTAGATTAAACATGAAGAGTAGGCTCATTAGGCAAGGAATGTGAAAGAGGGTGCCTCTACACTGTTGGTGACTCAACCCTAGCAAACTTGAGTCAGAAAATACGGAAGAGGATACATTACTCTAAATTACTATCTCGTATCTAAGATGTTTCAATTTCTCTTCATTCTATTCCAGGGCCCATATGAGTAAATCTTTATTCCATCTGCTCCAACACATACCTTCTTCTCTTAATTTTGCTTTCCCACCAAGAAATTTGTAAGTCAAAATTTATTTCTATGAACTATTTCGAAATGATTGGAAATATTTGCAAAAGTGGTATGGTTTATATACCTAATCTGCTTATCTGCTATAAATTGGAATCGTATCATAAACACACAAAATCGTATGAGAAGAACAGCTAGGATGATTGTCTAAGCAGCTTTAGCTGTGTTTAGCGCCAGGCAAAAGGTTTGTTTTTTTTTTCTTTTTGCTTAAGATCCAGATTAGTAAATTTCTCTAGACTCTAGGCTCAGCTTTAATTTTTACCAAGTCTTGTTCATGAGCCTCAAAATTAATATATCCTTGAATAAATCTAAATATTTCAATAGATACATCTATTATCCATTTTCACAATTATCAAAGCATCAGCAAAAATGTGGATGTATATTCTAATCACTCATGGATCCATGGAAATGGACCATGCTTAAATGAATGCTTCCCTTGGATAGGATGTTCAGCAATAGAAAAAAAAAGTGTTAATAAGAGTGAGATTTCCTGTACTCCACCCCTGCATCTGTACTACCTAGATGCATTTGGCCAATGAGTTTGCAGGAGTCAGAACAGCATTTTTCTTTGGGGGTCATTAACTTAATTTTTCTTAATAAAGTATTTATACTCTGGAAAATAAACATAACTGACTACTAACGATGATTTGAGATAAATAAAAGCCCCAATTTAAATAGTTATTTGGGATAGAAACATTTCATGAAAGAGGGGTAAAACATGGACAGACTATATTTGACTATCATACTTAAAAAGCGTCTATAACAAATTGACTGTCAAACTTTTTTGTCATGCCACCCTACTTTTAGGAAACAGAATTTGCTCCAAAAAATTTACATCCCTTCTGACTTATGCTATATAAATTAAATTATTGCCAACAGTTAGGTTTTAGGGGTGGAAGAATAGATCTTGCTTTATTTTTATTTTTATTTTTTTGCTTCACAAATAACTGCTCGTGCAGGTATTATGTGTCTTCCCAAGTCAATAAGATAGAGCTGATATGGAAGGCATGGGTTATCACTTATGTAGAGAGGAAACTAGTGGAGAAATAAAGTTTGCCAAATAATTTTTGCTACGGTATTTTATTTCAACTTTACTTTCAATTTTAAAGACATCTCTGGCAAACTTGCTCCTTTTTGCCCATTGATTGTCAACTTGTTCTGTAAACCCATTGTGTACTTCTTATGTTTGCTTTAATGTAATTCACAAGTTCATTGTTTTAAAATGAAGCATGTCTTTTTAAGCTGCCTAGGTTTTTGTGAAAACTGTAAAAATATTCATTGGTTTTATGTTGATGTTTAAATAATTGGATCATCTGTGTTATATTACATCAAGATAGATGGATAGCATAGACATTTTATTTTTAAAATACTCAATTGCATTATTTCAATCTGTCAAAGAGTGGCACAGAATACACACACACACGCACACACACAGACACACACACACACACACACACACACAGCAATAGAAATTTGCTCTGTAATTTGGAAGTTGCATTGCTTGTTGCCTTTTGTGAAATTTTCATAACAGTGTTTTGGTAATTTAATGATAGCTTTTGGCAGTTTAATTCTGTCACTTCACTAATTTAGATTTATCTACTATATTGAAAAAGTTCGATATAACTTTTGAATGATAAGTAAACAAATCAAATCTTAGATAACCCTTTATGTCATGAGTTTATGCTTTCAATATGGACCCCACACCCCTCATTAAGCAGACTTCTAGGTCTTAAGTGAGGAAAGCTGTCATTCTGTTCGACTGCCTTGTCATTTCTATATAATGTACTATTTTGAGAGTTAATTTCAGGCATATTGGCAAGAGGATTCAGACATAATGGAAGGTTGGAGCTAATCCCTGTAAGTCCTCTTCAAGTGCCAAATTCTATGATTCCATTTCAGAATGGGGCAGGGCAGATTCACATTCCTTTGCTGTCTTTAGTTTGGCAGTTTAGTTCTTCCTAAGTAAATCTGTTCCTGAGAGTCCAAATCCAATGTTTAATCAAAATTCCTAAAGATAGCTACTCAGAAAGCTAAATTGGGAGGATAGCTTGGCCCAGGAGTTCGAGACCAGCCTAGGCAACATGGTGAGACTTCATCTCAAAAAAAAAAAAAAAAAAAAAATAGAGGAAAAAACCTACTAAAGATATATTTATAGGGGCAATGTAGCATAAATAGGATTATAATTTGCTATATGTGACCAAATGTATCAGAGTTACAGGTGGTTGATGTGAGGGTTCCTGTTTTTATTTTTTTTTTTCTGCATTTAGGTCTTTGTACCCATGCTTGTATTTTCATCCTTTTTTATATGCAAAGTTCTGTAGGGTGAGAGTGGTAAAGTTAAACAACTTTGAGCCCAATTTTGCCTACAATCAAGATCCATGAACTTACTAAAGAATGGGTGATGCAACTTTCCAACCAGGAGCAGATCCCCAGCATCTGTTAGTAACAATACTTCTATTTGACTGACATCTCGCAGACTGTGCCTATATCCCTCATCAACTATAGCAACTTCCCACAATGAGGCAGATCAAACTCCGAACATTTTTATAAATAAGTGATGTAAATATATGCACAAATATATTCTGTACATAGTATGATGGTGTGAGCGCTTACTAAATGTGTACTTCTGTTCTAGGATGCAGGACTTCAAGAAGGGTTTTTTCTGCTGCTGCTGGGAACTCATGTTCTTGTTGAGCATTTAGTGTTTGAACTCTTCCCCCTCCTTGACTACCTCTTCTCTCTCTCACCCCACCTTCTGTTCACTACTATTATTTCCGATTGTTGACTGAGGCAGAAACTACTTGGTTTTTCAAGTATCCAGTCCCATAAATCAGCAAATAAGCCTTCTTATTTGTTTGGTTAGTTGGTTGATATTTTTTTTGAAAGAGCAACAGAAAGTTCAGCACAATCTACAGTATTAAAATTAGCCCAAAATCCCATATCTTTGTTAGCTAAAAATTCCATTTCAACAGGGTTCCTGCATGTTTTAACCTTCAAGATCCAATACTTTGGGGACTCAAGTATAGAGCTAATGTGTTTGAATACATAATTCCCCAGGTCCCTACTGTGTTAATGTAGCCAAGGGTCCAATTTCACAGAGTTTTCATTCAATCAACTGCCTCAATTGGGGTTATTTCTGTCCATCTCATTAGCATGACTCCATATATCACTTCAGTGCTTGTTTATTAATGAAAGAAAAATTAAAACTGACTGAGTTTCACCAGGATGATCCTCGGAAGTACACCGAATATGTACATGTACTGTATGTATTACCGTAGAGATTGGAATCAACTTACTGTATGTAAAGTTTTATGAATGTTTATTTTATAATTTATGTATTTAATATAGGAATCAATGAACTCTGGTGTTTTAGTTTATATAAAAATAAAACAAGCTGCATTTTTTTAAAACTTTATCTTGCATTGCTCATAGCTTGTTTGTTTAACTCAACTCTATTCTATTTTTTTTTTTTTTTTTCTTCAGAGACGGTCTTGCTCTGTTGCCCAGGCTAGAGTGCAGTGGTATGATCTCAGCTCACTGGCTCACTGCAACTTCCACCTCCCGGGTTCAATTGATTCTTCTGCCTCAGCCTCCCAAGTAGCTGGAACTACAGGCATACACCACCACATCCAGCTAATTTTTCTGTATTTTTAGTAGAGATGAGGTTTCGTCATGTTGGCCAAGCTGGTCACAAACTCCCGGCTCAAGCAATCCACCCACCTCGACTTCCCAAAGTACTGGGGATTACAGGCATGAGTGACTGCACCCAGCCTCTAATCTACTTTTGAAAAACAGGGTGAGGCAAATCAGGGCTATCAGTGTAATGGAAGGAAATAAACCCTATGTCTGGGACAGTAAATAGATTTCTTCTCATCTTCCCACTCTCCATTTGTTATCATGTGTGCCATGAGCACTATGATAAGGAAGTCAAAGCAGAATTTACACCCCTGGGAGAAATGTATCATCATTAGCATCTCTGTTATGAACATAGTTTGGGAGAGAATGTTGCCTGCTATTTCCCATCTTTATTCTGAATGTTACCTCTCCTACTCTATCCATCTACCTTTTTCTCTACCTTGTAGACCCACTAGATGTAACAAGTTAACAGCTGTGTGTTATGTGAGCATCCATTATGTGCACATCCTGTAGCCTATGTATGTGTGGATCTACCCTCAAAAAGCTTATAGTCTCATGTGGGAAACAATCCTTGTATCCATGAATCAAATAAGAAACCAATATGACACAATAGAGGTACAATTTTGAAAGTCACCGTGAAGAACTGTTAAAAATAGGCCAGGCACAATGGCTCACACCTGTAATCCCAGCACTTTAGGAGGCTAAGGCAGGAGTATTCTTGAGGCCAGGGTTCAAGATCAGCCTGAGCAACATGACAAGAATACATTTCTACAAAAATTTTTTACAAAATTAACCTGGCATGGTGGCTCATGCTTTTAGTCAGAGCTACTGGGAGACTGAGGAAGAAGGATCACTTGAGGCCAAGAGTTTAAGGTTACAATGAGCTGTGATCACATCACTGCACTTTAGCCTAGACAACAGAGCAAGACCCCAACTCTCAAAACAAAAAGGAAGATAAAGAACTGTCAAAAATAATATTAAGCAGGATTAGCTCACATCTGTAATATAGTGCTTTATAAAGAGTTTGAGACAAGCCTGGGCAACATAGCAAGACCCCCATCTACAAAAAAGTAATAAAAATTCACTGGGAATGGTGATGAGTGCCAATAGTCCTAGGTACTTGAGAGGCTGAAGTGGGAGGATCACTTGAGCCCAGTAGTTCAACTAAATCATAGTTTACAGTGAACTATGATTATGCCACTGCACTCCAGCCTGGGTAAGAGAGCAAGACCCTGTCTTAAAGAAACAAGCAAACAAAGAAAAATTAGCATTTTGAAATGAGCTCAAAAACATCCATGCTAAGAAGGTTTCTTCTTTTAATTGTAACCTCTCTTTCGGCACACACACAAAAAAAGTCACTCATCAGTTTGTTATAATGATCTGTCACTCATTCATAGGAACCACTTATACGCCAGGAGCCATATCAAATTCTAAACACAAAGAAGAATAAGACATATGCCCACCTCTCAAGATATCATAATTTACATTATTTGATAATGGTTTACAACAAGTGAGTCTCTATGAGAAAGGTACCTTACATATCAGCATGCAGTAAAATAGGCAGTTATTATGGGATTCTGTATAACTTTATAAAAGAAAGCTCTGTTTTGATTAACTCCAGTTTTAGTATATAATTCAAATGTTTATTGTTTTGATTAACTCCAGTTTTGGTATATAATTCAAATGTTTATGTCAACAACTCAACTGACCTCTTCTAGATCCAGAGAAAAGCACCCCAATGTCTTCCGGAGATGCTAAAGTGGGCGGGGGGGGGTGGGGGCACTTCCTTCCACAGTGCTAGTGAGACAAGAAAACATTCACTAGGCTTGTACAAAACCCACACAAAGGAATTCCTCCCACCAGCTCATGACACAGCCCTGCCTCTGACCTTTAGGTACAGTCGTGGAAGTGCAGAAATGTAGTCAAATTCCTACCTAACCCATAGGTTAAGATTTGTGGCAAATAGCTGATAAAGAATGCTCATTTTATTTAAGCAACTTCGTAGCTACATACAGAATATAAAAGTACATTGTGCAGGCTTCCTCATTGAAAATCCTCTGAAGAAAAAAAACTGTTAACCCAAAACGTGTTTTTGTACATACACATATTTATAAATATAAAGTAAATTTTTGATTAAAAAGCTCTATAACAAATAGTCATTGGTAATTTGTGCATGTAATTACCATAAAAATATTGAAAACAAGGGCTATGACATTAGTGTCATTTAGGTGAAGCCCCACATGACACTTTCTTTCAGAATTTAGAAGAAGGAAAACACAAAAAAAAACAACCACCTCAGGAGCAAGATTTTTCTTCCCTTGTCATAAGAGAAAATTTACTATGTTCCCATTGTGCCCTGACTGCCTACAAATGTGAAAACAAATTTATATTTAATCGTGGCATCTAACAATTTTTTTCTATTTTCTTTGTTATTTTATTGTTATTTATTTATATTTATTTATTTTTTGAGACAGAGTCTCGCTCTGTCACTAGGCTGGAGTGTAGTGGAGCAATCTCGGCTCACTGCAACCTCCACCTCCCGGGTTCAAGCGATTCTCCTGCCTCAGCCTCCCAGAATAGCTGGGATTACAGGCGCACACCACCACACCAAGCTGATTGTTGTATTTTTAGTAGAGATGGAGTTTCACCATGTTGGCCAGGATAGTCTCAATCTCTTGACCTTGTGATCTGCCCGCCTCAGCTTCCCAAAGTGCTGGGATTACAGGAGTGAGC
The DNA here is from genome assembly GCA_036589455.1 of Ateles fusciceps. Classification (NCBI taxonomy): domain Eukaryota; kingdom Metazoa; phylum Chordata; class Mammalia; order Primates; family Atelidae; genus Ateles; species Ateles fusciceps. The sequence goes on along the minus strand of JAZHEH010001005.1, from coordinate 10,248,728 downwards.
CACCGCACCCGGCCTTATTTATTTACTATTACAGTGAAATCTCACTGTCACCCAGGCTGGAGTGCAGTGTTGCAATCATAGCTCACTGCAACCTTGAACCCCTGGGCTCAAACAATCCTCCCACTTCAGACTCCCAAAGTGCAAGGATTACAGGTGTGAGCCACTGCACCCAGACTTTTTTTATTTTATTGATCTTATTGTTTTGCCTTTTATTTGGTTTGATTTTGCCTTTAATTTACATTACCTCCAACCTTTTTTGTACAGTCACAAGATACGAATTCAATAAAAAAATGCACATTAAATATTCTTAGAGCCACCACAGAAATGTGTGTACATGAAATATTCAAAACTTAGAAATAAGGCAAAATAAGAAGTATATGTCTCTATAGTTTCTCTATAGTTTATAATATTCCAATTGGGGAAATACAGCGATTCAAGAGAGCTCAGAAGTTTTACAATTTTATAAACGTAGAGGCTAGTTCATAGAAAAATGATAAGGTATGATGCCTTTTTCAACTTGATAGAAAAAATAAAATCAAGCAAATAACGATTGAGTTTTGTCCTATAAACACATTAACCACTTTTGTTTCTAACATACTGCTGTCATTTCAGCAGGTCTTTTCCCATTCTTCAATTTCTTCTTCAACCAGCTCAGTCATTCTACTGATTCCTTTAATTAACAAGGTATATAAAATTTGGATACATGTTTGTTTGAGAATGACATTTTCAATAACTTAATGAGTTATTTTTCAAAATGCATTTTAAGGAATATTGAGATAGGGAAGACTTAGTCCTTGTTTTCAATGAACTTACAGTAAAGTAAGACAGATAAAGCTGTAATAATGTGTTGGCTCAAGCCTGTAATCCCAGCACTTTGGTAGTCTGAGGCAGGTAGATCATGAGGTCAGAAGATCGAGACCAGCCAGGCCAACACGGAGAAACCCCAACTCTACTAAAATATACAAAAATTAGCCAGGCATGGTGACATGCACCTGTAGTCCCAGCTACTCAGGAGGCTGAGGTAGAAGAATCACTTGAACCTGGGAGGCAGAGGTTGCAGTGAGCCAAGTTCCCACCACTGCAATCCAGCCTGGTGACAGACCAAGACTCCGTCAATAAAAAAAAAAGCTGTAACAGTGAAGTAGAACTCAGTACTCAATACAGGATGGTTAAAGCCATAAGAACACCACAAGCTACTAAGTGTCCTGAATGTATCTTTCATTCCAGACCTGCACCTTCTGTTACCTTCCCCAACTCACTGGAGATGTTAGATGGAAATATGGTGGATTTTGAACTTAATTCTCATCTCCTTTTTTTCCTCACCCTCTATATTTAATTTTTCAGCAGTCCTATAGATTTAGTTCTCCAATCTATCCTCTATTCTTCATCACTTCTGCTAAGAGTTTTTCACCTGAGCTTTATTAACTAACTCAAGTTTTGTCCCCTTTAAATACACCTTACTCATTGTTTTCAGCTTGATTTCACATGCAAATCATACCAGGTTGTCCTCCTCTTTAAATTTCCTGTATCCCATTCCCACTGGTACCTATGGTTAACTCGTAGATACTTTCAGAAACTAAGCATCTAACATAAATATGGGATTTAGAACTGAAGTAAGAGACTTTAGCCAAATTAAACACAAGGCTACTGTTTTATCTAACCCAGAACTAGAAAATAAAGTCAAACTCTCTCCTGAGCATGATCATGGGGCACTTACCTTATACAGGTTATACTATTATGTCCCATCTACTCCAACACAGACAGACACACACATACACATAGACCTTGGCAGGTCAAAAGAGTTGGTATTTCTGCAGGCCTCGAGTCAAATTCATGCTCTGGATATTTTGCTTTATGCTCTTTATGTCTAGAAATGTTTTTTTTCTATTTTTTATCTGAATAAATCTTATTCCTACTTGAAGACTCAGCCCTCATCTTCTTTAAGAGCTGGACAAAATATCATTTGTTCTTGCAAATCACTCTATGTGTACCTATCATGATATTTACCATGTATATTAAAGTTACTTGGTCTGTCCTTTTCTACTTAATGCCCAATGAAATCTGAGTTATTTGAGGGAAGAGATATTCCTTTTTCAGGTTTTCATTCCCAGCACCTAGCACAGGTCCTGGCACCCAGCGGAGTCTTGATAAATTATTATAGTCCTAGTGTTTATGTATGGAATTGTGGAGGGAAAAATCACTTCTTGTTTAAATGCTCAGCAAAGGCCCCATGAAGGTGGAAATAGGTAAACTGGGCCATTTTTTTTTTGGAAAGTCATTTTGTTGTTATTCTTAGTTTTATATTTGCTTTGTTAATTCTTTTCTTTCTAGTTTTTTTTTGTGTTTTTGTTTTGATTTCTTTTCTGAAGGAGTCTTTTTCATAAGCCATAAGCTCTTCAGAAAACATATAAAAATAGATCACCTCATTCCCTGTTCAATTCCACCTTAATTTTTCTGGTCCAAGTTCTCTGTTTCTCTGCATTCTACTGTCCGACCACAGGAGGGTAGCATTTTTCCAAAAGTCCAGGGAAAAAAGTGAGCCTAAGGAAAACCTAAAGCTGATTTTATGTGATATTTTGTGCCCCTTGGTTTTGCGTTTTAATTCCCCACATCCACATGAAAGTAATAACCTAAACATAAGCATTGCCTTGTCCACTCCTCTGGCATGATTTTTCACTCTCGGGTTTTGAAGCCTCTCATTATTTCAGGGAGGCTGAGATTGCTGTCTTTGCCACAGGCAGCAAATTCATTTCCAAACACAAAGACTCACGGAAACTTAGCGACCAATTACGCAGTCTCCAAATAGTTTCAGACTTGCTCAGACGCCAGGCAAAAGAGGTCAAGGCAGTTTATCAGATTCACTCCCTAATTCCCCACCTCTGAAACAAGCTTTCCCCAGAGAGCAGACGAGGGAAGGTATGTTATTGTGTCTAGAGTTTTTCCTATTATGTGGGTGACCTTGATTTTTCTTAAATAACAGTGTTAATGTTTTAAATATTTTCGCCAGAACATATTATGTTTCTTGAAGGGATTTTTAAAGAAAACAAAAAGACAATTACAAAAAGTTACCTCCCAAGAATCCCAAGAATGAAAAAAAAAGCAATAATTTCTTGTTGTTCTTACAAAACATTAGCTAGATAAGCTTTTATTTCATTATTCTGCCATTCCTAACATAAATGGCATTTTATAAGTCACTCGGTAATTCACCGAGGATCCCTGCTTCTTAGTGCCGTACCTCCTCAGTTATTAGGGGGATGCTATGGGAAAGCGCCATTCAGAATAAGCCAGGTGCTTTCCTTTTATTTTAGTTACAAATGGAAATAAAGCAGAGATCCGATGATGCTGGCTTTTACTCCTTCTGATCTATTTTTCTTTCTACTCTGTTACAAGAGGCAATATGTATATAGGAGACATAAGAACTGGGTCCTAATTCTATCTCTGCCACTAGGTATGTGTCACCGAAGAAGCGACTTGAGCCTTTTAAATCTCCCCCCAAATGGAAAAATCACACCATTTACCTTGTCAAGCTGTTGAGAGAATTAAATAAGATATGGAACAGGATTCACACAAAAAGTTGCAATGTGTGCAATATTAAGCTAATAAATCACACTTTTATTAATTATGTTGTTCAGTTCATCTGTTAGTATAAAGGGATAAAGTGCAGAAGGGTAATATGAGTGTATAAAGCCTGAAAGAACAGGAGCATGAAAGGATGCCTCCTACCCTAGACACCCTGCCTTCATCATTCTCCCCTGACTCTCTGAAAAAGCTAAGCAAAACGTCTTCAGCAAGAGCATTGCAACATTGAGTAAATAAGCAGTGATTTATTTAAAGAACCAGAAAAAAGTCTTTTTGTTCAGGATAGGGTTAATAGGCCGTAGAGGAAGAACAAACAAGTGGCAGGGCAAACTCCAGGCAAAATGCCAAGAACCAGGCACTGCAGGGGAAGCCTGGGCAATAGCTGGCCCTCGCAGTACTTGCTGACACCACAGGGGGTCGCTGTAGAAAAACCGCTGTGGTTTGGGGCGCCTGTCTCAGACATCACTGACAATCAACTTTTCATTTGATCATCAATTGTTTAATTTTTCATGTGTGTACATCACAACAGGAGTCATTTTTAAGACCTGAAAAGGATCTTAAGAATATTCGTTTTTTCTAATTCGTTCGCTTTTTTTTTTTTTTTACCAAATATTTATTGAACAACTATAATGTGGCAGGCATGCCTGAGTATAAATGAGAGAGAATACTGTGTAAGTGGGCCAGGCGCCATGGCTCAGTCTGTAAACCCAGCAATTTGGGAGGCTGAGGCAGGAGGATCCCTTGAACTCAGGAGTTCGAGACCAGCCTGGCCAACATGGCAAAACCCTGTCTCTGGGCATTGTGGCAGGCGCCTTTAACCCTAGCTACTCTGGAGGCTGAGGCAGGAGGATCACTTGAGCCCAGGAGGCGGAGGTTGCAGTGAGCCAAGATCACACCACTGTACTCCAGCCTGGGCAACAAAGGAGAAACTGTCTTAAAAAAAAAAAAAAAGAGAAGAGAGAATACTATGTAAGTGACTTGCCTATTGTCACTTATTCATAAATATATTGAATAACAATATATTTCATTTAATTAATGTATATTATATAATCCAGCCAGGCACTGTGGCTCATGCCTGTAATCCCAGCACTTTGGGAGACCGAGGCCAGCAGATCACTTGAGGTCAGGAGTTCAAGACCAGCCTAGCCAAAATAGTGAAACCCTGTCTATACTAAAAATACAAAAATTAGCTGGGTGTTATGGCAGGCGCCTGAAGTCCAAGCTACTTGGAGGCTGAGGCATGAGAATCACTTGAACCTGAGAGGTGGAGGTTGCAGTTAGCTGAGATCTTGCCACTGCACTCCAGCCTGGGCAATAGAGCGAGATCAGTCTAAAATATAATAATACTAATAATTAATGTTTATTATATAATCTTACATATTTTAATGTAATTACCAATATAATGAACATATAATTCACTATATGTTAAATAACATTATAACAATGACTGAGCCCCTACGTGTGTAAAAAGTTGTTCATGCATTTTTAAATTTGCTATGTGACGTCTACAGTGGTCTGAGTTTACAGACTTTAGAATACTATGTTTGAATCCCAATTCTGCTCCCTACTAGCAATATGACCTTGATCAACTTAATGAACATCCCTGAGGCTCAATTTTCTCAGCCACAAAATAAAAATCATACGGTCTGGGTTTATAGTAAGGATTAAATTAAATTAAATTAAAACATTATTTAAAATGTCCATAAAATGCCCTGTACAGGGTAGAAGCCCAATCATTATCATTCATGCTCCTAACAAATTTGCATTTACTAAGGAGAAAAGTAACACAAAAAAGTTTAGTAACTTGCCCAAGTTTATTCAGCCAATAAGTGGCCAAGTCAGAATCGGAACTCAGAGCTAATTCCAAAGTGTATGTTCATTTCACTATTACGTTGCCAGTGTGATTTTGTCTCTAAACAGTTGTTAGGTCTTTAATATTCTTTCACACACCTGGAATAGGCTACACATATAAGAGTTAATGTACACATGTCTATTAAGCGTTAGCAAAACTTTTAGACAAGGGGAGGGTAGAGACTGTTTTGTTTTCCTCTTTTCCGTTACAATTAATGTACTAAGGATTAAGAGAAAACATAGCTCAGTTCCCTCTTTTTCACTGTTCTTTTTCATTAAAGACAAAAGTATATGGTATTTCACTATCTAGAAGCTTGTGAATCCACACTGTTATCCACAAAGAATCCCTGTGGTTTTTTACTCCTTTTCAAATTTAAAACAAAGTTCTTTTACCAGTTCCCATGATCTGCCTCAACAGAAAGGACTCACTGAGTCCCTGCATTTCTAGAAGGAAAGAGACAGGGCTAGGAGTGAAAGCTCCTGAGTGTGGATAAGATCAACAGCTGCCAGCTTGATGGGAACTGAGAGGGCCTAAAAGGATTCTACCCAATCCCCACCCACGCAAACACACACACACACCCTCAAATGTTCTCTTGGAGTTAAATATGTATCTATATTCCAGGAAGTCCCTGGGCAAAATGGAGATAATTTACTCAGAAGGCTCATATAATAATATATTAGAATCCATGAACAGAAAACCTTGCCTTTTTATTAAATTATTTAACTGCCTTATTTGGCAACCCTGAGAGGGAGAAAAGCATCATGTATGATAAGGGAATGTCCTACTAGGGAATTATGTTTTACTGAGAGACCCAGATGAGAAGCACAAGGGGAACGGGGATTAACCTGGACAACCTGTAAATGCTGTATCAAGAGTGTTGGTGTTGGTAAACAGGCTCTAGGAAGCGAGGGCAGGGGCTTGATTTATACTCTGCAGATTTCTCCAAGGTAATTATTTCACCATAGCTGACTTCAAACTACCAATGACAAAATTCCTAAATATTTAACAAATGGCCTCCAGGGCAGGAACAAGCCAGCTCAGGCACATCATTACCAATAATTTTGGAATGATGAGGTTACTTCTGGCCAATGTGTTACAATGGATGATAGACAGTGTGACTTTTCAAAGCAGGTGTGTGTTTATTCCTGTTGAGTTCAATATGCTTCCTACCTAACCCCACCCCTCATAGCAGGGATCACAAAGGAATACATAGAGTTAAGGTGGAGTAATACCACAAATGAGTGCAGAAAAACTAGTGAAATCTGAATACAGTCTGCAGTTCACACTGCACCAATGGCGGTTTCCTGGTTTTGCCATTTTACTCTAGTTAGCTAAGTTCTTACCATAGGGAGATGCTAAGTGAAAGGTACATGATACACTACGTGCTAATTTTCCAACTTACTGTAAAGTTTATAACTACTTCAAAATAAAAAAGCTATATTAAAAAACCCTCAAGCAATATAGGAAAATATATAGATGACAGCAAAGTTTACCCCAAAATCATACCACACAGAAATAATCGTGATTATCATTAGGTGGACAGCATTCTAGCCATCTTTTGGTGTACATATATAGCTAGAAAAGGGAAGAGTTGATGCTACTTTTAGAGAGACAGAGCTTCAAAATCGATTCTATTTTTAAGTACATGTAAATAATTTAATTGAACTTGACAGAAGAATCTGATGTTAAATTGTATGAATCAGTAAACTTCAAATCACGCGCACACACACACACACACCCACCCACCCATATGATGGAGTATCGGATTTCTTAGATAATGAGACCAGAGTCTGTGGGACCATTTTTTTGGCTCTAAAATTAAGGCCTTTAAAATTATAAGTTAAGTTATTGCATTTCCTGTTCTCAGAGACTAGAGCACTAAGAGATACAGCCCACTAAGGTTTCAGAACAAGATGCATAAACACTGAGAACATCAGAACAAGATGCAAAAACACTGAGCATGAAATGCCTTAGAACCTTGATTGACAACTAGCCTTTTAATATTTTACTTCTTGCTCTGAAGTAAAATTTTAAATAATAAAAAATAAATCACTTGGCATAGTGCCGTGACATATTAAAAATATTAGCTACTATTATTTTTCCTATCCAATACCAAAAGTTATATGTCCTGTGTTCCATTCCTTTAGTTCTTGTTGCATGAAAAAAACTGAAGCTTTTAACCACACTGTCCTCTTTTTATCTATATCTTGAGGCCACCAATATGATAATACAGTATTAACTAAAAAAATTAAAATGTTAACTTTATATTTTGTCATAAGGTTTACTTTGCTAAGTATTTCAATGAAGTAATAAAATCACATTACAGATCTAGCCAACTTTATAATTTTAAAAGCTTAGCGTAGTTTTACCTCCTTTGAGTGTCACAGCAAATCTGAACAACAGGCTGATACTTTACCCCCATTGTAGGAGCGGTGAAAGTGAAGCTCACAGAAGGTGCCTACAGCCATGGGGAGGAAGTGGAAGGGCCACAGGATCTCACAGATTGCTGGATTTTTGGTCTTTCTATTATCATATGTTACTAGAAGCCTGGCGTGGCTTTAGGACCCTAAAAACCTCCATATGTCAAATGTAATTCAATGCAGTTTGTAACACATTCAGGAAATTAAAGCTTAAAAGAAACTGAAATCCTCCCTACTCCCACAAAAGAAAATGTTTCAAACCTACTAAGAGATTAGTAAGGATTTTTTAAAAATCAGATTAACAGTTTATTTCATTTCATGCAGCAAGAACTAAAGGAATGGAACACAGGACATATAACTGTTGGTATTGGATAGGAAAAATAATAATAGCTAATATTTTTAATATGTCATGGCACTATGTCAAGTGATTTATTTTTTATTATTTAAAATTCTTTGAGGTGTATATTATGATTATCCTATAATCATAATATAGAAGAAGAAACTGAAGATTGAAAAATCAAACAGGTAGGAAGTAAAAGAAGATCTAGAATTTGAGCCTGTGTTTGACTAAGGCTATATTATACTCTCTGGAGAATAGAGGAAAGGCAAACCAACAAACAAAACCCTAGACTAATTAAAAACTTAACCGAAAAGAAGGTAATTAACCTTTAGGATTGTCATGTATTCTCTACCTTTTCCTCCTAGTCCCCTTCTCCCCCTCCAATTATCAAAGCCAATGGATTCTATTTCTTCTCTTCCAAATCCAAAGTTGCTCTCTAAAAAGTGTCTGGATCTCACTTAAGGTAAAGAACAAGTAACTCTTCACAACGTTGAAAACCATTGCTCCTGGAGTTTTAGACCAAGCTTTAGCTAATCCTTTGGAAGATTCATTTTTTTCAGTTCTCTGTAACTAGAAATTTGAGATAGGAAAAAACAACTATAAAAAATATGGCGGCCAGGCGCCCTGGCTCACGCCTGTAATCCCAGCACTTTGGAAAGTCGAGGCGGGCAGATCATGAGGTCAGCAGATCGAGACCGTCCTGGCTAACATGGTGAAACCCCGTCTCTACTAAACATACAAAAAATTAGCCGGGTGTGGTGGCGGGCGCCTGTAATCCCAGCTACTTGGGAGGCTGAGGTAGGAGAATCGCTTAAACTCAGGAGGCAGAGGTTGCAGTGAGACGAGATCACGCCACTGCACTCCAGCCTGGGTCACAGAACGAGACTCCATCTCAAAATCAATCAATCAATCTATCTATCTATCTATCTATCTATGGCATACAGTCAATTGTTGACAAAAGCACCAAGACAATCAAATGGGAAGAAAAAGAGTCTTTTCAACAAATGCTGGGGACAGTGGGATGTCTACATGTAAAAGAATGAATGTGGACATCTACCTTACATTCTATCCAGAAATCAACTCACAATGTGCCACAGACCTAAATGTAAAAGCTAAAACTATAAAACTCTTAGAAAAAGGGTCTAAATCTTAATGATTGTGGATAAGGCAGCAGTTTCTTACATATGACACCAAAAGCAAAAGCCACAAAAGAAAAAAAAATAGATAAACGAGACAGCATTAAAATTAAGAATTTTGTGCTTCAAAGAACACTACCAAGAAAGTGAAAAGGCAACCCACACAATAGGAGAAAAATTGGAAAACCATACACATGTTTCTGATAAGAAACGTGTGTATCTAAAATACATAAAGAACTCTTGGCCAGGCGAGGTGGCTTACCCGTGTAACCCCAGCACTTTGAGAGGCCAAGGTAGGCAGATCAAGAGGTCAAGAGCTTGATACCAGCCTGGCCAATATGGTGAAATCCCTGTCTCTACTAAAAATACAAAAAAAAAAAAAAATTAGCTGGGCATAGTGGCAGGCGCCTGTAATCCCAGCTACTTGAGAGGCTGAAGCAGGAGAATCACTTGAACCTGGGAGATGGAGCTTGCAGTGAGCCAAGATAGCACCATTGCACTCCAGCTTGGGCAACAAGAGCAAAACTTCGTCTAAAAAAAAAAGGAAAAAAAAACCTATGATTAAAAGATCACTGCATAAAAAATACTGACAATACCAAATGCTGGCGAGGATTTGGAGGAACTGGGTCTCTTATACATTGCTGGTAGGAATGCATAATGATATGCCTTCTGGGAAACAGTGTGGTACTATCTTAAAAGAAAATTTTTATTTATTTATTTTTGAGACATGGTCTGGCCCTGTTGCCCAGGCTGGAGTGCAGTGGCACACTCAGAGCTCACTGAAGCCTTGACCTGTCGAGCTCAAGCAATCCTCCCACTGCAGCCTCCTGAGTAGCAGGGACTAAAGATTCCTGCCATCACGCTCAGCTAACTTTTTTTTTTTCCTTATTTTTTGTAGAGACAGGGTCTCACTATATTGCCTAGGCTGGTATCAAGCTCCTAGGCTCAAGTGATTCTCCCACCTTGGCCTCCTAAAGTGCTGGGACTACAGGCATGAAGGAACCATGCCTGACCAAAAGACAAGGTTTTATATAAATGAAATCATGTCGGCCGGGCATGGTATCTCATGCCTGTAATCCCAACACTCTGGGAGGTCGAGGCGGCCTGATCACTTGCGGTCAGGAGTTTGAGATCAGCCTGACCAACTTGGAGAAACACCATCTCTACTAAAAATACAAAATTAGCTGGGCGTGGTAGCACATGCCTGTAATCCATCTACTCGGGAGGCTGAGACAGGAGAATAACTTGAACCTGGGAGGCAGAGGTTGCAGTGAGCCAAGAGCACGCCATTGCACTCCAGCCTAGGCAACAAGAGTAAAACTCCATCTCGAAAATAAATAAATAAATAAATAATTTTTAAAAAGATAAATCATGCAATATGTGGTCCTACATTCTTAAAAGAAAATATGCTTACCATACAACCAAGCAACCACACTCCTGGGCATTTATCCCAGAGAAATAAAAACTTATATCCAAACAAATTTTGTACAAAATTCATCATAGCAGTTTATTTTAATTTCCAAAAATGGAAACAACAAAACACTAAGCATGGAAAGGAACAAGTACTAGTCACTGCAAAAGTAAACCAGTTGGCAAAGACCAAACATGCAATGAAGAAAATGAGTCAATTAATGAGAAAGAAAACCAGCCAGTAACAAAATGGCAGGATCAAATTCACACATAACAATATTAACATTGAATGTAAATGGCCTAAACGCCCCAATCAAAAGACACAGACTGGAAAAAAAATTTTTGCAATCTAGCCATCTGACAAAGGGCTAATATCCAGAATCTACAAAGAACTAAAACAGATATACAAGAAAAAAACAACCCCATTCAAAAGTGGGCAAAGGATATGAACAGACACTTTTCAAAAGAGGACATATGTGAGGCCAACAAATGAATGAAAAAATGCTCATCATCACTGGTCATTAGAGAAATGCAAATCAAAACCACACTGAGATATAATCTCATGCCAGTTAGAATGGCGATCATTAAAAAATCTGGAGAAAACAGATGCTGGAGAGGATGTGGAGAAATAGGAACACTCTTACACAGTTGGTGGGAGTGTAAATTAGTTCACCATTGTGGAAGACAGTGTGGCGTTTCCTCAAGGACCTAGAAATAGAAATTCCATTTGACCCAGCAATCCCACTATTGCATATATACCCAAAGAACTATAAATCATTCTACTATAAAGACACATACACATGTATGTTCATTGCAGCCCTGTGTACAATAGCAAAGACTGGAACCAACCCAAATGCCCATCAATGATAGACTGGACAAAGAAAATGTGGTACATATACACCATGGAATACTATGCAGCCATTAAAAAAGCAATGAGTTCCTGTCCTTTGTAGGGACTTGGATGAATCTGAAAACCATCATTCTTAGCAAACTGACCCAAGAACAGAAAGCCAAGCACCGTATGTTCTCACTCATAGGTGGGTGTTGAACAATGAGAACATGTGGACTCAGGGGAGAGGAGCATCACAAACAAGGGACAGTTGGGGGGGGTGGGTTGGGGGAGAAACTGTGGGGGGTAGGGAGGGAAGGGAGGGTGGGGAGGGATAACATGGAGAGAAATGCCAGATATAGTATGCACCTAAAGTAAAATAAATAAATTATTTTAAAAAAAAAAAAGGTGAAGTCAAAGTGTAAAAAAAAAAAAAATTAGTTAACCTGGAAGAAATGGATAAATTCCTGAACACTTGCATCCTCACAAGCCTAAACCAGGAAGAAGTTGAAACTCTGAATAGACCAATAACAAGATCTGAAGTTGAGGCAGCAATTAAGAGCCTACCACCCAAAAAAGCCGAGGTTCAGATGGGTTCACAGCCAAATTCTACCAGACATACAAAGAGGAGCTGGTACCCTTCCTCCTGAAACTATTCCAAACAATCCAAAAAGAAGGAATCTTTCCCAAATCTTTTTTATGAGACCAACATCTTCCTGATACCAAAACCTGGCAGAGACTCAACAAGAAAAGAAAACTTCAGGCCAATATCCATGATGAACATAGATGCAAAAATCTTCAATAAAATACTGGCAAACAGAATGCAACAGCACATCAAAAAGCTTATCCACCATGATCAAGTAAGTTTCATCCTGGGGATGCAAGGCTGGTTCAACATACACAAGTCTATAAATGTAATTCACCACATAAACAGAACCAAAGAGAAAAACCACGTGATTATCTCAATAGATGTAGAGAAGGCCTTTGACAAAATTCAACAGTGCTTTATGCTAAAAACCCTCAATAAACTAGGTATTGATGGAACGTATCTCAAAATAATAAAAGCTATTTATGACAAACCAACAGCCGATATCGTACTGAATGGACAACTGGAAGCATTCCATTTGAAATCTGGCACTAGACAAGGATGCCCTCTCTCACCACTACTATTCAATATAGTATTGGAAGTTCTAGCCAGAGCAATCAGGCAAGAAAAAGAAATAAAGGGTATTCAAACAGGGAAAGGAGGAAGTCAAATTGTCTCTATTTGCAGACAACATGATTGTATATTTAGAAGACCCCATTGTCTCAGCCCAAAATCTCCTCACACTGAAAAGCAACTTCACCAAAGTCTCAGGATACAAAATCGATATGCAAAAATCACAAGCATTCCTATACACCAATAACAGACTTAAGAGAGCCAAATCAAGAACCAACTGCCATTCACAATTGCTACAAAGAGAATAAAATACCTAGGAATACAAATAACAAAGAATGTAAAGGACTTCTTCAAGGAGAACTACAAACCACTGCTCAACAAAATAAGAAAGGACACAAACAGATGGAGAAAACTTCCATGCTCATGATTAGGAAGAATCAATATTGTGAAAATGGCCATACTGCCCAAAGTAATTTACAGATTCAATGCTATCCCCATCAAGCTACCAATGACCTTCTTCACAGAACTGGAAAAAACCACCTTAAATGTCATATGGAACTAAAAGAGAGCCTGCATAGCCAAGTCAATTCTAAGCAAAAAGAACAAAGCGGGAGGCATCACACTACTGGACTTCAAACCATACTACAAGGCTACAGTAATCAAAAGAGCATGGTACTGGTACCAAAACAGAGATATAGACCAATGGAACAGAAGAGATGCCTCGGAGGAAACACAACACATCTACAACCAACCGATCTTTGATAAACCTGACAAAAACAAGCAATGGGGAATGGATTCCCTGTTTAATAAATGGTGTTGGGAAAACTGGCTAGCCATATGCACAAAGCAGAAACTGGACCCCTTCCTGACACCTTACACTAAAATTAACTCCAGATGGATTAAAGACTTAAACATAAGACCTAACACCATAAAAACCCTAGAAGAAAACCTAGGCAAAACCATTCAGGATATAGGCATAGGCAAGGACTTCATGACCAAAACACCAAAAGCAACAAAAGCCAAAATAGACAAAGGGGACTAATCAAACTCCACAGCTTCTGCACAGCAAAAGAAACAGTCATTAGAGTGAATCGGTAACCAACAGAATGAGAAAAAATTTTTGCACTCTACCCATCTGACAAAGGGCTGATATCCAGAATCTACAAAGAACTAAAACAGATTTACAAGAAAAACAAACAAACAAGCCCATTCAAAAGTGGGCAAAGGATATGAACAGACACTTTACAAAAGAAGACATATATGAGGCCAACAAACATATGAAAAAATGCTCATCAACACTGGTCATTAGAGAAATGCAAATCAAAACTACATTGAGATACCATCTCACTCCAGTTAGAATGGAGATCATTAAAAAATCTGGAGACAACAGATGCTGGAGAGGATGTGGAGAAATAGGAACACTTTTACACTGTTGGTGGGAGTGTAAATTAGTTTAACCATTGTGGAAGACAGTGTGGCGTTTCCTCAAGGACCTAGAAATAGAAATTCCATTTGACCCAGCAATCCCATTACTGGGTATATATCCAAAGGATTATAAATCATTGTACTAGAAGGACACATGCATACGAATGTTCATTGCAGCACTGTTTACAATAGCAAAGACCTGGAAGCAACACAAATGCCCATTGATGATAGATTGGATTGGATTGGATTGGAAAAATGTGGCACATATACACCATGGAACACTATGCAGCCATAATAAACGATGAGTTCGTGTCCTTTGTAGGGATACGGTTGAACCTGGAAACCATCATTCTCAGCAAACTGACACAACAACAGAAAATCAAACACCACATGTTCTCACCCATAGGTGGGTGTTGAACAATGAGAACACATGGACACAGGGGGGGGGAGCATCACACACGGGTCTGTCAGGGGGAAATGGGGAGGGACAGTGGGGGGGGTGGGGAGTTGGGGGAGAGATAGCATGGGGAGAGATGCCAGATATAGGTGATGGGGAGGAAGGCAGCCAATCACATTGCCATGTGTATACCTATGCAACAATCTTGCATGTTCTTCACATGTACCCCAAAACCTAAAATGCAATAAGAAAAAAAAAGAAAAGAAGAAAAACTCACTCTGTTTCTAGGCTTTGTATACATGTATAATTTAATCATTACAACCACCACAAAATTAGGCACAATTATTATCCTGATTTTCCAAACAAACTAAAAACGTCAGCAACAACTGAGGTCTTTATAGTTCCAAAGTCCCTGCTCTTAATGTTTCCACTGTGAGGCTGCCCTGTTTCCACCCTAAGGCTTCCCGGCTCTGCTAAAGGACTTGTATTTCCATAGTCAATACTGTGATCTTTGGAAAATGAGACACCTGGATGTGAACCCAGCTAGGAGACTCACTTGAAAAATGGCACTTTCAAATCAGATTGCCATTCAAGCCTTAGTCCCTCATTTGTAAAAATCAGGGATGAAAATTGTAAGGCTGGCAGCCTCATTCGGAGTACCTTGTGATGTCCAGGCCACCCCCACAGGGGCCAATGGGCCTTAGCCCCTTCAAATTCTGTACGGCCGACCTTCCTGGTCTCCCATAATCTCCCTGTAAAACTGCCCCCCACTGGCTTCCTACCTTCCCTTCCTCTCTCTTCTCCGCCACCTGCTTAGGGAACACGCGGAACGCACCCTCCCTGTTGTTCCAGGACCAGAGGACCCCCATCCAGCAACGCCTCTCCAACTGGGCGACAGTGTTCTCCTCCGAAAGCTCAAACCAGGATCTTTGCAGCCCAGGTGGTCGGGACCTCACATTGTTATCCTAACTACCCCCACAGCGGCCAAACTCCTGGGTCACACTCCATGGTACCATGTGTCCTGCCTCAAGCTGGCTCCCCAAAATGATCAGTGGAAATCCGAACCCCTGGGCCCCACTCGCCTCCGCCTCACCCATTGCCCCGACCCGTCACCCCCTAACCCTTTACATTTCTCTCTCTCAGAGGGTACATTTCTCTCTCTCAGAGCCTCCTCCTGACAGTCCTTTTGATATCTCCTCTTGAAGCCAACTCATATGTTTGACGCTTCTACATCCAGGAATCCTGGGTTGAGGGTCCCACTACCAGGACTCACTACATTGCCCAAGCAGACTGCCAACCCGCTGGCTGCCAGCCAGCGGTAATAATTGAGATCCAAAAAACAAAAACCAAAACTCTACAAATCGGGTTCTCTGCTCATGGCCTGTGCTTTCTCTATGATCAATACCATGACTATTGCCATTGGTGGAACACCACCTATGGGGGGTGCCCATATAATTCCTGCATCATCCATACACCACAGCTAGACATAACGGGAACTCAAAAAGGAAAAAAGGTACTCACCTCCGACGGCAGAGGTAAGTTATTTCTTACCATCCGTGACCCGTGGGACAACCGCTGGATAAGGAGGTCAATGGAAAAATCTACAATTGGTGGCAAGACAGCCACCCCCAGGGAACATGGTTGATATTCTGGTCCTATACCAGCATTGTCCCTGAGGTTACAGAACAACTCAGCTCTGTAAGCCATACAATCCTGCAAAATGAAGCCACCGTAACTAACCGATTCAAATCCTCAGATAGCACCTTTCAACCTTTCTCCTGGTTGACTCTAGTACAGCAGGGAGCCAACATGTTGAATTTAACCAAAGCCATGAATATCAACAACTGCTTTGTATGTGCATCTCTCAGCAACCCCCGCTTGGTTGCAGTTCCCTTCAAGTCCGGGTTCAATCTGTCACAATCACCTACGGGGCCTGGCACCACCTTAATGGATATCCCCTTGTTCAAAGTACACTCTCAAAATTTCTCTCTCTGCTATAAGACAGCCAGCAGCTCCAGTCCCAGCTGTAACATCACAGTAAAAGTAAAATCCTTCCTCTACATGCCACCAGGAAGACACTTCTGGTGTAATGGAACCTTAACTAAAGTTATTAATGCCTCGCTCCCTTTCCCTTGTGTGCCTGTCACCTTGGTCCCGCAGTTAGAGGTATATGGACAGGCCGAACTTCTAACCCTCCTTCCACCTTCCCCTAATCACCGAGACAGACAAGCAGTCTTCCTCCCAATGGTCGTTGGTCTCTCTCTAGCATCCTCTCCGGTGGCAGCCGGGCTGGGCAGTGGCGCCCTAGGCTACAGTGTCACCTCAGCCACTCAACTAGGGGACAAGCTTCGCGTGGCTATCGAAGCGTCGGCCGCCTCCCTGGCCTCCCTCCAGCGACAAATCACGTCACTGGCCCAGGCAACTCTCCAGAACTAACAGGCCCTTGACCTGCTGACAGCAGAAAAGGGAGGTATCTGTCTGTTTCTTCAGGAACAGTGCTGCTATTATATCAATAAAACAGGCCTTGTAGAGGAGAATGTCAACATTCTCTATCGCCTCCAAGAAGACCTCCTTAAAGCAAAATGTATCAGTCTCACCTCTCAACTGGTGGCAATCCCCCATGCTTACTTGGCTGACCCCTATTATCACTCCCATTATAGTCATTTGCCTTCTGTTAACGTTAGTCCCTTTTTCCTCAGTTTTTTACAGGCCCGCATAAGGGAAATTTCCAGGGTAGCCGTAAACCAGATGCTACTTCACCCCTATGTCCGACTCCCAACCGAGGCGCCAGCCAACTGACCCTTTTCCCTCACTACGCTCCTAATGAGCAGGAAATAGCCAGAAGAAAACGGTGTCCTATATCATCAAAAGTGTCGGAATGTAAGGCTGGCGGCCTCATTCGGAGTACCTTCTAATGTCGGGAAACCGGCGCCCTTGTGACGTCAGGAAACCGGCGCCCAGGGCCAAGAAGCCGAAACCAAAAAAAGCTCCGCTGATGCAACCCTGGCCCGCTCTTGCACTAAAAACCCGCCCGATAACCCGCCAACCAATAGCGGTCCGCCCCGTCTCAATCCCCCTCCCCCGGAGCCAATCAGAGTGCCCTACTGTTGCTCGTTCCTCATAGCCATAAAAACCCTATGCCCCAGAAGTCAGTGCGACTTCTCTGGCCCCATTTCCCCCGGACCATAGAACCTTGCCCGGGAGCTGAATAAACTGGCATTTAATTTTCTTATGCTGGCCTCAGTTTCTTCATCTTAAACTCGGCAATAACCCTTACAAAAATAATGCCTGCCTCACTGAACTGTTATGCAAGTTAAATGAGATAATAAAGTATTTAAAATACTCAGCATGATGGCTAACAATGAACCCCAGTGAATGCCTGTCAAATGAATTAAGGAATGAATCTGTAACAATTAACATGAATAGGGGGAGAGAAAAGACAGAAAATGCCAAGCAGTGACTCACAGGAGAGCAGTAATACTTGGCTTTGTGATGTGGCCAGGGACATCTGGATAAGAAAATTCCGTGACTATCTAAGGTTTCTATTGGCTGTTGCCATCTGCAGGAGCTCAGTGCTAATGAGACTACAGCCCGGAGGTCCTAACCCAGGGGCAATTCACCTTGTTTGGTTCCACAGGCACCAATGGCATTTATAAGGCAACCATTCAAAACAGTGTTTTTAAGAGGGACTGGCCCCCACAATAGTTACATTTGAAGAACACTCTCTATCTTTATTGTTGGACAAACAATTGCAAACTAACATGCCCCTAACATCAAAAGAGGGATAACTTCAGAAAGAACGCTGACTCACATCTGTGTTGGGCCCAGTATTTCTGTATCATCAGCTCACTGGGACTTTGAGATTTCATTTCCTAGTAAAATAGGGGGGGGGGGGGAAAATAGTGGCAAAACTCAAAAAGATATTTTATAAAGTACACATTTTTAAACAAAAAGAGTAGAAAAAAAACTCCATTATTTTAACTGTGTAAAACTTAGCACTCATCACACTGATCTTATTTTTCCTATTTTACTACATGCTCATAAACACTTACAGGCATAGTCCAGTATACAGATATACACACACACACACCTATGAGCATACACATACACACATATATATGGGTAAGTATTGAAGAATGATGTCATTATATCATTTGCTTTGTGAAAACCCAGAAACGGCCAGGTGAGGTGGCTCATGCCTGTAATCCCAGCACCGGCATGTTGGGAGGCCAAGGTGGGCGGATCATCTGAGGTCAGGAGTTTGAGACCAGCCTGACCAACACGGAGGAACACAGTCTCTACCAAAAATATAAAATTAGCCGAGAGTGGTGGTACATGCCTTTAATCCCAGCTACTAGGGAGGCTGAGGCAGGAGAATCACTTGAACCCGGGAGGCGGAGGTTGCAGTGAGCCGAGATCATCCCATTGCACTCCAGTCTGGCGACAGACCAAGACTCCGTCTCAAACAACAACTACAACAAACCCCAGAAACAGAGATATTATTTTCAGTTTACAGAGGAAAATACTAAGGGTAAAGAGATTCTCCAAAGACACAGTGCATTCAACAGAGAGGGTGGGCTCCGGCCAAAAAGGTTAGGCATTAGGAAGATCTTATCACATAGTGCCACAAACTATGAGATACTGTGGAATTCACAGAAGCTTAGGCATATCCAAATTTAGGAAAAATTTATACATATGTAGCTATAAATACATAAAAGAAAATTGGAAATGTTATCAATTACTGTAGTGTTTTTCCACTCTCCAGAAAACAGACTATTGGCCAGGCGTGGTGGCTCATTCCTATAATCCCAGCAGTTCGGGAGGCCAAGCAGGCAGATCACCTGAGGTCAGGAATTTGAGACAAGCCTGACCAACATGGTGAAACCCCATCTCTACTAAAAATACAAAATTACCCAGGCGTGGTGGCACATGCCTGTAATCCCAGCTACTCGGGAGTCTAAGGCATGAGAATCACTTGAACCCAGGAGGCGGAGGTTGCAATGAGCTGAGATCGAGCCACTGCACTCCAGTATGGGCAACAAGAGCAAAAATTCTGTCTCACACACACAAAAAAGAGACTATGTACAGATACAGGTATATAAAAATATGGCTACTGATTTACTATAAGGGCAATGTTTTAATCTATATATTGCATATTATGTAGACTCAAATTCAGAGACCACAGCATCACCATTCTCTTTCCCTCTCTTTCTCCCTTCCTCCACGTTCTTCTCCAATGTCCAGCTCATATACCTCTACCCTCTTGGCCCACCAATGCTCTGCCTTTTATATACCCTGTACACTTTGAGAGGAAAGAAAGCTGGGATGAAGTTTTTAGTAAGTTTTCAGAAGCAAGTTGATAACAAAAATATCTTGGAAGCTCAGCTAATTGAAAGTCAGTCAAAACATTTCTGTAAGGTCCCAATATCATGATAAAGTGTTTCTCCTGAGATGAGATAGCCTTAGTTCTATTCTACCAGCTAAAACTACTAAGCTCCCGGTCTGCAGAATTAATTCTCTTTAGTGTCATTGTTTTAGAACAATGACTGGTGTCACCATAATTGATGTGAAGAACATTCTTTGATGGACTAGACACCCAGTATGCAAACACTACTAGAGCTGACAGCAGACAGCTGAGTGAGTCAGCTTATAGTCAGCTCTATTCGTGAACCTGTGTTCTTCAGGATATCTATATGTATACCTTTCTGCACTCCAAATGGTAGCAGCAGCAGAAACAATGACAGAAAGATGCTTTATATTCACATGTATTTGATTAACACTGGATACTGTTATTTTCATAGAGGCCTGCTCAATACCTTTATCCAAAGGGTCATTTTGAATCTCCAAATATGCTGAGTTTTTCAAATGTATTTGACCAAAAAATTCTTTTTTTGCAGGGTTAAGAAAGGCAGCTTAAAATAAAAAATTCCTAGACTGTTGTCTGTGGATTTGTGGTTTGGGAAATTAGGTTCAAGCCTCAATGGGGGTAACCAAGATACCTTACTTGAGACATTTCAGATTGGCAAATATTTTTTTTACTAACTTTGTATCCTAAAGTGAAAAGATAAATTGTAGATGCATTTTTTTTTTTTTATATTCTCTAAAACCATGACTCCCTGGAGTTGGGTCTAAACCATTCTGTAATTTTTTTTCTTTTCAAGACCCAAAGCGATTTCTCTCTATAAGTCCATTCTCAACTATAATTATAAAAGTGAAAATTTAATAAAAGCTCAAAAATAAGCACAATGGATGCAATCTTTCATTTAATCCACAAGTCAATGCTATAAAATAACTATGATTATTATTCCCATTTGCAGATAAAAAATCTAAGTCTTGCTAGGTTAAGTTGTTTTTCAAGATCACTTGGATAATCACTGAAACCGAGGCACACTGTCTGCAGAACCAGCGTCTTTCCACAACTCTTCCATCTCGGCTCTGTATGTCCTAATGCTCACTCCTGCCTGTCCCTTCTTGACACTTTATCATACTTGGCCATGTATAAAACCCATATATCACTCTGTCTCCACTCCTCCTGCCATAGTGCCTTAACAATGTGTTGGCTGTTTCATTAGCACTTTTTGATTTGAATAGAAACCAAAAAAAAAAAATACCCAAAAGGATCAAGACATCTCCAGGGGGAAAGGGGGTTGACTCAATGTCCCTTCCCAGACAAAGGTTGTGTCCATCTCTTTCTTTTGTGAACTGTTCCACACTTGAAGGATCCTCATGAAGCATAAAAGACCTGTGAAAAGGGAAGAGCAGTCCAGCTGACTGATAGAAAGCCTTCTCTGTGTCCTGTTCCTCTGACTTGGACCCCAGTGAATACCATTTGTTTAAATAATGATCAGAACATAATAGACACTATGAGGTTGCCAAGAGCCTGTTCATTCAGCCTCTGCTTGGCTAAGGGGGAAAAAAAAAAGAAAGAAAAAGAACCCCACCCTGATGGCATGGTTCTTTGGGCTCAGATTTCCCCACTCTGAAGTTTGAACTGAAATCCCAAGATCTATCAATTTTAGAGAATAAAAAAGTTGGCAAACAGAACCTTCCCCTCATCTCCAATAAATAAATACATTTTGAAAAGTGGGATGGAGGGAACTGCTAACCACATAGGGGCAATTATCAGAACCGCAGATCTTAGTGGCATTCCCATCCTGTTATTCTCCCTAGTTGGGAGTGGGGTGAGTGATGTATTTTGGAAAGGCAGAAGTGTGCAGGAGTAAGGAACAGGATTTCTGCTGTTACTAGATAGAGGTTTGAGGCCTAGCTCTTCTTTGCTTACATTATGTGTCCTTGATCAAGTTGTTATTACTTCTCTGAGACTTGGTTTTCTCAGCTGAAAAAGTGAAGAAAATACAGCCTCAAGTTTTATGAAGATTAAATGGCTTACTGTGCCTAAGGGCTGTGGAAGTGGAAAAACTTTGCTCATCTTTGGAAGCCAGAGTCTTCACTATCAAGCCATGGATGATGCATCACTCTCTTCCCATCTCCACTCTTACCCAAGAGCCCTAAGCTCTCCTCCTCCCTGCTTTAGCCATATGCTACATTAAACAAAAACAAAAAACCCGGGAGTACACAGTGCTTAAAATCCATTATAGTAGTTGCTACTGATCATGTATCAAAAGTCACAACTATCCCTGGTGCACCTGGATGCCTGACATTCTAACTCATAGAGGCACAAACATACTTCCCTGGCCTCCAGCAGAAAGAACTTGGCAGAGAAAACTCAGAACTAGGCACAGTGGCTCATGCCTATAATCTCAGCACTTTGGGAGGCCTGAGTGGGAGGATCACTTAGCCCAGGAGTTTGAGTCCAGTCTGGGCAACATTGGGAGACCTCATCTCTACAAGAAATAAAATAAAATAAATTAGCCAGGAATGGGGACACACACCTGTGGTCCCATCTACTGAGGAGGCTGAGGTGAGAGGATCACTTGAGCCTAGGAGCTTGAAGCTACAGTGAGCCATGATCACACCACTGCACTCCGGTCTGGGCAACAGAGTGAGACTGTCTCAAAAAAAGAGAGAAAGAAAAAGAAAATTCAGAACTTCCCAGTAAAGAATCGTCATGGAATATTGTTCCTGTAGATGGAGACTTCTTACTGAGGTCCACACTTCTCCAGGTAGGAGCACTATAATCCAACTGGCAAAGCCTGTGTCTATAGTGTTGCCAATTGAACACGCCTGTAATCGCAGCACTTTGGGAAGCCAAGGTGGGCAGATCATTTGAGGTGAGGAGTTTGATACCAGCCTGACCAACAGAGTGAAACCCTGTCTCTACTTAAAATACAAAAAAGTTAGCCAGGTGTGGTGGCGCATGCCTGTAATCTCAGCTACTGGGGAGTCTGAGGCAGGAGAATCGCTTGAACCTGGGAGGTGGAGGTTGCAGTGAACAGAGATCACGCCACTGCACTCCAGCGTGGGCAACAAAGTGAGACTCCATCTAAAAAAAAAAGTATACTCAAATTATTCTAAAAAGTATTTGGATAATCTCATATGAATTTAAATTAACACTAAACCATACCTCTCCAACACACACACACACACACACACGTGCACATACACACACACACACACACACACACACACACACATGATTATTACATAAAATCAGGAATCTGAGAAAAAAGTGACTAGATCACAACAAAAATCTTCCATCCTCTCTCCTACCCCTTTGCTTCGGGTATGCAGAGGATTTGCTTCCCTTACCCTAAGAAGCTGGAGACTATGTTAGGCTTCACAGAAAGAAACAAGGAAATTGCAACAAAGTGAATTACATACAACTACCAAAAAATATCAGTAAAGGAAAGCATTTTTTCATTAAATATCTGGACACGTAAATCTCAGAAATTTTGTCTTGGCCTGATTTGGGCAATAAATTGAACTACATTAGCTCATTCTTTTTTTTTTTTTTTTTGCCTAGTTACAACTCTCTACCCCCCAAGCTAAGCCCACCCAGGGTGGTTCTTCAAGAGAACATAATTGGGGAATTTTGGTCTCAGTGTGAGGCCTTCAGAACTTAATCACAGGAGTCCAGAATCAAAAAGCCCTTAAAAAACAGTTCTTTCAAAAGAGAGAAGATTTCAACAGAGAGAATATATGCTCTTTTCATACAAAGAACTTCCTGGAACACAGCATCAGCCCAGCATCTACTCCCCCTCACAGAACTAGACTGACTCTCCTTGTCTCAGGTGGCTCCTCAGGCAGTGGGCGAGTCCTTTCTATCAGTCCTTTCTCTCATGGTTTTCTCTGTTCCTACCTTTGAAAAGAAGCCAAGCTGAGTGATTAAGAGTCTGTCCTTGTGAGAAAAGGAGTTGGGAATTACAAGATGATGTAGCTGGCAAGTTCCCTAGCTGCAAAGAGAAACACGCAAGTCTAATTCTTATGCTCTTCTGGTTTTGAACCTGTTTTTTTGTTGTTGTTGTTGTTGAGACGGAGTTTCGCTCTTGTTACCCAAGCTAGAGTGCAGTGGCGTGATCTCAGCTCACTGAAACCTCCACCTTCTGGGTTCAAGAAATTCTCCCACCTCAGCCTTCTGAGTAGCTGAGATTACAGGTGTCTGCCACCACGTCCGGCTAATTTTTGTATTTTTAGTAGAGATGGGATTTCACCATGTTGGCAAGGCTGGTCTGGAACTCCTGACCTCGTGATCCGCCTGCTTCAGCCTTCCAAAGTGCTGGATTACAGGCATAAGCCACCACGCCGAGACTTGAACCATAGTTTTTTTGTTTGTTTGTTTGTTTTTTTGTTTTTAATCAAATGATAATAATATGTGAAGGGAAAAGCAAGATCCCTTCAGACTCCTGGAAAGAAGCCTTTTTGTTAGGCAGGGAAATATATATGAAGACATGAATTAGAGAAGCCAAGAATGTAGAAAGGAAAGGAATGTGGAGGGATCCAGAGGGGAATACTGTATCTAGGAGGGAAAAGAAGTTGAAGCCAGCAAGATGGGGAGGCCACGGAAAGGGGGATTGAGAGAGAGAGAGAGAGAGAAGAAAGAAAGAGAGTATGTCTGGCACCTAGACAGAAAAAAAAAATAGAAAAAGAACAGAAATAAGAAAAGTAGACTTCATGAAGTTTGGACATATATTTGAGATGTTCATGTATTTATAAAAGAAATGAATCAGCCTTCAAACTGCTGTAGGGTGAACAGAGACAGCTAGGGGATCCTGTCCATTAGGGTGATAGCTCTTTTTTTATTTAATTCTTTGAAAAGGCAGAATAGATCAATTTACCTGTCTAAATTCAGTGCCTTGGACTTCTCTAGCAAAGAAGCTATTTAGTGAACTTTCTTTCCTGTACTGATAGCAGATTTTATTCTTTTGCTGGAGTGACAGGGGGAGAACACGTGATATGAGATAGAATTCTTCTTTCCTCAACTAGTTTTTCTATCATGACTGGATTTTTGTTCAACTATACTTTAATAAACTCATATTTTGGGCTTAGCATTTTCAGATGTTCATGATTCCTTTTTCTTTTCTATTTTTTTGAAACAGAACCTTGCTCTGTCGCCCAGACTGCAGTGCGTTGGCGCGATCTTGGCTCACCGCAACCACTGCCTCCCAGGTTCAAGCAATTCTTCTGCCTCGGCCTCCGGAGTTGCTGGGACTACAGGCCCGTGCCACCATGCCTGGCTAGTTTTTTGTATGATTAGTAGAGACAGGGTTTTACCATATCGGCCAGGCTGATCTCGAACTCCTGACCTCACAATCTGCCTGCCTGCCTTGGCCTCCCAAAGTGCTGGGATTATAGGCGTGAGCCACCATGCCCAGCCCCCTCCTTTTTCTATATATAAGAGAACTAAGGTTAAGAGGTTCACAAACTTGCCCCAAGTTCCATGGCCAAAATGTGAAGACATGTTTTGATTCCTGGATTGGAGTTCTTTCCACCACATCTGTCATGTGTGTATTTCTAAAAGTGTGGGCCACAGACCAACAGTATCCACATCCTCAGAGGGCACAGTAAAAATGCAGCATCCTAAGTCCTACCCCAGACCTCCTGAGTCAGAATCTGCATTTTAACCAGGCCCCCAGGTGGTTCATAGGCACATTCTGGTTTGAGAAGCTGGCATTCCACTATACTGCCTTCTCCAGCTCGAGGACATTCCTCTCCAGCCATAGCTTTACTCTGGCTATGAAATAGCTGAGAAAAGCTCTGTATGAACTTGGACAAATTTATGCCATTAAGACACCATAGAGGATAAAAAGCAAGCCAGAGAACAGTGGGTACAGAATAATTCTATTTTTAAAAAATATATCTTTTGAGGTGAGATCTCACTCTGTCACATGAGCTGAAGTACAGTGGGACAATCATGGCTCACCACAGCCTCAGACTCCAAGGTTCAATTAATCCTCCTACTTCAGCCTCCTAGGTAGCTGGGACCTCAGGTGTGCACCACCATGCCCAGCTAATTTTTGTATTTTTTAGAGACCAGGTGCTATGTTGCCTAGGCTGGTCTCAAACTCCTGGACTCAAGTGATCCACCTGCCTCAGCCTCCCAGAGTGTTACAATAAATTATATATAAAATAGGTATATATGTCCATGCAGAAAATAAAGACTAGAAAGATTTAGGAGAAAATGTTCTCTTTGGTGATGTGATGATAGGCAACCTTGTCACCTTATTTTTTTTTCATTATTCTAGTTTTCTTTTAGAAACACCTGTTAATTTTGAAAAGTTAGGTTTTCTAGGATAATCTTTGCTAAATCTGGCTTGCTAAGGGGTGAGAAAAGTAATGCACAAGAAAGCTGAGAATTGGTTTGAGTGATTCCAATGGTATGACACTACCGAGGTTTTCTTGGGTATTAATGGGCACATAGGACTCACAGTGTTTATCAGCCTCCTGTAGCCATTCTACTCACTTCCAGGAAGGGGCTCATTCTTCTGGCCCCCAGGGGGCAGTCCTCCATAAGTTTACAAAAACCTACTCTTTTCCCCCACAGTGTGAATAATCAGGCATTATATTGGCCACGACTCAGCTACACCAAGATCTGAGAGATTCTGGACACTTTTACAACAATAAAATACTATAGACACTGAGAGATAATATTTCATAAACAGAGGCAAAATCCCCAAATAAACAGAAAAGAAACAGAACACAAACCACCCACATTGCTCAGCCATAGCACCAAAAGATTTCTATCTACAAGAACATTTTTGTGTTTGGAGAGGGAGGGCAAAGGTGGGAAGGATAAACACAACAAAGTCACTAGACAAGGTTCAGACTGCTTAAGAAAAGGTCTGCTTCTATGAAAACCTCCTACTAGCTGTTAAACCTTGGGCGAGTCACTTAACTGTTTTGCTCCTCTGTTTCATCCATTGTCAGTTTCCCAATCCGCAGCCTTGAAGATTTTCTGAGTGCTTTAAAAACTGTCAAGTGTGCAAAGGTATTTTCCCCTGTTGTGCTGGTTGTTCAACATTTCCCTCCAGATCCATTTTGTACCCTTCTCTGAGTTAGTCTGTGCCTTGAGATGCTGATGGTTTTGGATTGTGTCATACAGGCTCTCTTGCCCATTGGCATCTGTTGGATTTGGCCAGTGGAAAGTAACAATAAGAGATTAGACAATAGGAGAAGACAGAGGTAGACACTTCCTTGCCAGATACCTATGTTATCTTAAAGAAGCCCCAGGAGCGTAAGTGCTACTAACTTATTATGCAATGCTAAAGGCTAAAAGGCATTATTGAGATTTTAGAGGTGTTTTGTGCTAATTAAATGTCAGGATATCTTATTCACCTTGTTGCCAAACACTGACTAACCTTAGAATGTTAGAATAGGGTGCAATTTGAGGTATTAGCTTAGTAGTTTCCAAACTATAAGTGACAGTCACCTGGTATCCAAAGAACTGTGGAAGAGAACACTAAGTGTGTGTGCTTGTCTGCAGCATTGTCTGCAGATGGAATAAATCATGTACCACATACAGCAACTCCCTGTTACTTTCCAAGTATATGTAGATGGACTTCTGACAAAATGCAAGGTCTTATAAAGGCATGACAGAATTCATGGGGCTTATTGGATACTTTTTTAACAAGCAGTAACTAAAAGGGCCATTTTTTTTAATATCAAAATTTTGGAAACAACTCAACTAGGTTCACTTCTAATGAAATCAAACTTTTTATTGTTTTGGTTCATCATTTCAGGTAAATTATTTTCCCTTCCTTTGATTCATTCAGCAAGAACTAATTGAGATCCTCATATACGTTTGGCATTGAGCTAAACATTTGGATTTCTTCCAAAAGTGAAAAAAAGACATCAACTCATGGACCTTATGTTCTAGCGACAAAGGAGCTCATCAGAGAAATTATTACACAAATATTTGCTTAAATTAAATTTGTGACAAATGCTATGTATCAAAGTTATAGGCCGAGAATGTAGATATACCAGGGGATATAGCCCATTCTAAAGTGTTAGGGAAATACTCCCTAAGAAAGAGACACACACACACACACATATATATACACACACATATATATATACACACACATATATATATATTTTTTGAGACAAAATCTTGCTGTGTCATCCAGGCTGGAGTGCAATGGAATGCAATGGCGTGATCTCAGCTCACTGTAACCTCCACCTCCTGGGTTCAAGAGATTCTCCTGCCTCAGCCTCCCAAGTAGCTGGGATTACAGATGCACACCACCATGCCAGGCTAATTTTGTGTGTGTGTATACACACACACACACACACACACACACACACACACATATTATTTTTTGAGAGAGAGTCTCCCTGTTCTTGGCCCAGGCTGGAGTGCAATGCCACGATCTTGGCTCACCACAGCCTCCACCTCCCAGGTTCCAGCAATTCTCCTGCCTCAGCCTCCCAAGTAGCTGAGATTACAGGTGCCCTCAACCACGCCCAGCTAATTTTTGTATATTTAAGTAGAGACAAGGTTTCACCATGTTGGCCATGCTGGTCTCGAGCTCCTGACCTCATGATCTGCCTTCCTTGGCCTCCCAAAGTGCTGGGATTACAGGCGTAAGCCACTGCTCCCGGCCAAGAGATACATTTAAGTTGAGACTTACTAATACTCCTGAAGGAAGCCACTTTGTCATAATTTGCTCTTCACTAATCCAGTGGACACCACCCAGGACTTCAACAAGTGTCTCCTGCAGCTGGTGTTATGTAAGCTGCTCAGTAACTACCCAATGTCTTGTTCTGAAACTTAGACCAGAAAGAGCTCTAAAATGAGCATCTTTAAATTATCAGTAGATTCCTTTCCACTCTTGTTAAAACTGGGCATTTCGCTTCTTGCCATGCATGTATTTTTCAAGATGCTCATCTTAAGGTTCTTCATGCCAGATTGTAACAGAGGATGGTGAAGTAGAAGTTTCATTATGATGAGTAACATTTTTCCCTAGTATTGGAAAATTAAGCCAGAGTGGACGAAGTGTGAATGTATTTGCTTAGTTTATCTCTAAAAACGTTCTGGATTCTATTTGTATAAATTTATTAGTCTTTGATTCTTAGAATGTTTCTTCAAATTTAAGTACACACACATACACACACACACACACACACACATATATGTGTGGATTCAAAATCCGGTTTTAGTGTGTGCTGTGGATAAGGTGATCTTATGAGGTCGTCACGGATTGGGGGATGGGAGCTCTTATTCTCTAAAGTTATGGTTGTCAAGGTTATGAAGTTGAACTAAACTTAAGTCACAAAATCCTTGAAATCCTCTAATATTTGGGGAAAAGAAAACTTTGCGCATATCAAATAAAGTAAATCAGTACCAGCCAGGACCTTGGCAATATCCTGAGCCCTAAGTGAATGTAATCATGGAAAACAGCAGAGAAGTGGTGAAATAAGACTCAGCCACTGCAAAATCTCCTGGCAATTGTTGAGACAGGGCTGTACGTAAAGCAAAGCATGAGGATAGAGTGTCCACATTGGAAAACAGAGGGAGGGCTGCTTAATTCCTAAAGAGAATGGTTCTCTGCTACCTGCCATGCTGAGAATAATTTTAGAGAGACATTTGGCGAAGATGTTAAGAACTAACTGTGGTTTAATTTTTATTATTTATGTATTTATTTATTTATTTTTTCTTGGATTATAGGCGTGCACCACCACGCCCAGCTAATTTTTTGTATTATAGTAGAGACGGGGTTTCACCATGTTGGCCAGGCTGGTCTTGAACTCCTGATCTCAGATGATCTGCCCACCTCAGCCTCACAAAGTGCTGGGATTACTGTTGTGAGCCACCATGCCTGGCGGTTTAATTCTTATCTCACTGTTAGCCCCAAAGAACAAACTATTCAGGCTCTGACATTTCAGAATGTCAGTGGCTTTTCTTCTTGCTCCTCAAATCACACCACACCCTAATACCATAATAATCTGTCAACCTCCATGCCAGGCAGTGACACCTCAACTTCCTCATCTATAATATTAGGATAATATTAACTTTCACCAATCGCCAGAGGTTTTAAGTGAGGCAATTCACGTAACAGATTTGACCACAATTACTTGTACATAGCAAAGATTTAAAAATACTAGCCATCATTTTTAGTGCTCTTTCATGGTAGTTAGGGAAGGGGCCATGTACTCATCACTGTATTTTTAGCATCTATTACAGTATCCAGCACATAGAAGAGGTTCAAAATTTCTGGAAAGAATGAGTAAGGATATTATTAAAAATCGAGGATGCCCAGGGTTTAGAATTCAGAATAATGAAAGATATCTTTTGGTTTCAACTCATCACAGCAAAAAATCCAGTTAGATTCCACAATCTTACTCTGACATTGAGAAAAGTGAAAAATTCAATGGATTATCCTGAACACCACCACAAATAATGTGTTTCTCGTTAGGGAAAAAAATACCTTGACCACCAGTTTCCAAACACTGACTTCCTGAAAGAAAGTAGAAAAATCCAAATCTAAATAAAAATCTGCAGCTTCTCCAAGACCGAAGCTTTGGGCCATATCAACTAATACTCCGGGAGGGAGTAGCTTCCGAGCACCAATTGAACTAACTTCCCTTTGCAAAGCCCCTTTTATAGGCAGAATTCCTTTTCCATATCCTTGGGGTTTTATTTCACTTTGTAGGCTGTTTGCAATATTCTGGTCTGAGGGAGTAAAAGGGAAGAGGAGGAAAAATGCAGGGTGAGTTCCTCCAAATGTCAGGCTGGGTAGTGCCAGGACAGCTGGGCCTGAAACCCTGTACCCAAGGAGGGGACTGATGTGGCTGAGAAGAATGTGAGCTCAGCTTTATCTGGTTTCTTTCAATGCTCGAAGCAAAGAGCCTGAGTTATTGCATTCTTTCTCGATGTCTTACATAAAATCAGATTATTAAGTGCAGAGGCAGTCAACTGTTGTCCGTCCTCCTGGCTAGCTTTTTAGCATCCCCATAGCAACGTCAATAAACAGAGAAATAAATGAGCTTCTGAAGAACAAGTCTGTTGGCTTTGTTATTATTCTCACTCGCCCTGCTTAAAGACACACACACACACATTGTTGTTATTGTTCTCCTTCCTAAATCTATGAGCTTTTTTAGCCAGGCTATGACAAGTTTGAGCTCTTACATTTAGATTATGATCCATTTTGAGTTTGGTTTCTGTAACCTCTTTGTTTAAAAAAAATCTTCAACTACACGCTACCATCTACAGAATTAGATCTGTTTCCTTTCCACGGTATTCAAAGTTCACCTGATCTCTTTCTTTTCTCTTTTTTTGTTTTATTTTTGAGACAGAGTCTCACTCTGTCACCCAGGCTGGAGTGCAGTGGTGCGATCTTGGCTCACTGCACCCTCTGCCTCCTGGGTTAGAGCAATTCTCCTGCCTCAGCCTCCTGAGTAGCTGGTACTACAGTCGCCTGCCACCATGCCTGGCTAATTTTTGTATTTTTAGTAGAGATGGGGTTTTGCCATGTTGGCCAAGCTGGTCTCAAATTCCTGACCTCAGATTATCTGCCTGCCTCAACTTCCCAAAGTGCTGGAATTACAGACATGAGCCACCATATCCAGCCTCACTTGAGCTCTTTCAAAACCAGTTCTCCACCATTATTTGTCAATGACACCGTAAGCTTCATTCAAGGAGAAAAAGGCTTAATTTCTTTATAAGATTATTTCTCATCTGATATTAACACCCATGTCCACGCTCCCAGCTACGATATTAGAAAAGCGTATTGGGCTGTGTGCAGTGGCTCATGCCTGTAATCCCAGCACTTTGGGAGGCTGAGGCGGGTGGATCATTTGAGGTCAGGAGTTCGGGACCAGCCTGGTTAACATGGTGAAACCTTGTCTATACTGAAAATACAAAAATTAGCCGGGTATGCTGGTGCATGCATGCCTGTAAACCCAGCTACTCAGGAGGCTGAGGCATCAGAATTGCTTTAGCACAGGAGACGGAGTTTGCAGTGAGCCAAAGATTGTGCCATTGCACTCCAGTCTGGGTGACAGAGTAAAACTGTGTTGCAAAAAAAAAAAAAAAAAAAAGGTGTTTATGTCAAATGAGAAAAAGTCTTACAAGGAAAGCAATAATCAAAACAACCTTCAAGTCTACCTGCAACATGGAATCCGAATCTGGCTTCTACTGCTGCCAGCCTGGATCAAGCCATCCCAGGGCCAATCTGGATGACATTCGCAAGAGCCTCTGAACTGGGCTCGGTGCTTACACTCTCGTCCTGTATGGTCTGT
Organism: Ateles fusciceps; assembly: GCA_036589455.1. Taxonomy (NCBI): domain Eukaryota; kingdom Metazoa; phylum Chordata; class Mammalia; order Primates; family Atelidae; genus Ateles; species Ateles fusciceps. The sequence goes on along the minus strand of JAZHEH010001005.1, from coordinate 10,216,544 downwards.
TTTTTGACACAGCAGTCAGAACGATCTTTTAAAAACATAAATCGTTTTAGGTCACTCGTCTGTTTAAAACTCTTTAGTGACTTTCCTGGCACAGAGATGAAGTCCAAAGGCCTTATCATACTGTCCGGTCCTAAGTGGCCTGGCCTGGGTTCATTTATCTTATCTCATTTTGTATCTCCTGTCTCACCTCTGGCTGTTACCCTCCAGAATCACTGGCCTTATTTCCATTCCCTAAATGTGTACAGATTTTTCCTGCTTCTGGTCTTTGTATTTTCTCTTATCCTTCCCAGAACAGTTTCCTCTGACTTTATGGGGTTGATGCCTCTCATTGCCATTTAGGCCTCAGCTCAAATGTTTTCTCTAAATGTTTTACAGAATTTATTGACCGCTCCATCTGTAGTTCCTTTACCCCATCCCACCTCAGTATGCTAGCAAATCATTCTGTTTCCTTGCTATCTTGCTTATTTATTTGATAACTTCATTATCTGAGTGTCTCCGTTCCAGTATAAGGAGGGCAGTAACCATTTCTGATTGGCTCATCACACAAAGGGTTGGCACACAAAAGGAAATCAATAAAAGTATTTTTTTAATGAATCAATAAATAAATCCCATTTTTCAAGACCCAGTTTGTATATGACCTCTCTGGGGAAGGCTTTATCACCCATTACTAGAAAGTGCCTCTCCTATGCATATCTCCTGCATAGCATTGATCACTTCATTTCTTTTAGAGGACTGATGTGTATAGCTGCCATACCTTCTCTATTAAACTATAGCTTCTTAAGCAATGTCTGATCCATTTTATAACCTACCACTTACATCTTTATTTATCAGAGATGCTCAATAAAAGAATATGACTGTTTTGCTTCTTAACCCTGCAATAGCTCACAGGCACAGGCCTATCCCTACAGCTGTCCCTCTACTAAATGTTGAAGCAGGTGAAGTTTATTTCTTGGTTACTAATTACAGCATACCTTTTCAGTGGCTCACATCACAGTCGTTGGCTGCCATCTCATATGTAAGCTATTGAGAACAGTTCTTTGTGAGCTGAAGCATCGTTGCCAGGTGTATTAGTCTGTTCTTGCATTGTTGTAAAGAACTACCTGAGACTGAGTAATGTAAAAAGAAAAGAAGTTTAATTGGCTCACGGTTGTGCAGGCTGTCCAGGAAGCATGGCTGGGGGGAGGCCTCAGGAAATTTACAGTCATGGCGGTAGGTGAAGGGGAAGAAGGTTTGTCTTACATGGCCAAAGCAGGAGGAAGAGGGTGAAGGGAGAGGTGCTACATGCTTTTGAACAACCAGATCTCATGAGAACTCACTCACTACCTTGAGAACAGCAAGGGGAAATCTGCCCACATGATCCAATCACCTCCCACTGGGTCCCTCCTCCAATATTGAGGATTGCAATTCAATATGAGATTTGGGCAGGGACACAAATCCAAGCCATATCAACAGGGTCTCCAGGTGGGTACCAGAAATAAGAGCCTTCTTCGGAATCACAGCAGACCACTCCATGCTTCGACCCCAACTCACACACCCTTCGGAGGTACCAGAGAGCTAACATTCTGCAAGGGTAATGCTCAACCAATGGAGACAGAAACTGGAGACAGAAAATGAGGGTAAGTGCCTCATTTTTCTGGTGTTTATCTGGGCCAATCTGAGAGACGTTCTAGAGAGTTCTCAGATATTCTGGCAGAACTAAGCCCCTGTCACCTGTGGCAGTGACCTTCACAATGGACCTTCCTAAAATTATATCCCTTTCCATGCTGCTCTTTTTCTCATCCTATTTTTCAGATCACTTCCCGAATAAACTATCTATAAATAAGTTGTCTCAGGCGCCACTTCAATGAAACTCAAAATAAGATATCAAGTTTTTCTTTAAGAATCTCCTCTGCTTTCGACAAATAATGTTGGAAAAACTGGATATTCACATGCAAAAGATTGAAATTGGACCATTACCTTATACCACATACAATAATAAACTCAAACTGGATCACAACCTAAATGCATGAGCTCAAACTATAAAATTCCTAGAAGAAAACACAAGGATAAAACTTCATAACATTGGATTTGGCAATGCTTTCCTGGACATGGCACCAAAAGCACAGCAACAAAAGGAAAAACAGACAAATTATACTACATCAAAATATAAACTATCAGGGACCAGGCATGGTTGCTCACACCTGTAATCCCAGCACTTTGGGAGTCCAAGTTGGGAGAATCACCTGAGGTCAGGAGTTCCAGACCAGCCTGGCCAACATGGTGAAACCCTGTCTGTATTAAAAATACAAAAATTAGCCAGGCATGATGGCATGCATCTGTAATCTCAGCACTTAGGAGGCTGAGCCAGGAGGACTGCTTGAACCTGGGAGGAGGAGGTTGCAGTTAGGTGAGATCCTGCCATTGCACTCCAGCCTGGGCGACAGAGCAGGACACCATCTCAAAAAAAAAAAAAAAATTAAAATGTCAAAGAACAATATCAAAAGAGTAAAAAAGCAACCCATGCAATGGGAGAAAATATTCAGAAACCATATATTTAATAAGGGATTAATAGTTAGAATATATAGAGAACTCTTACAACTCAACAATAAAAAAATAAACAACCCAATTAATAATGGGCAAAAGCCTTGAATAGACATTTCTCCAAAGATGCTCTATGAATGGCCAATAAGCACATGAAAGATGCTCGATCTACTAATCATTAGGGAAACACGAATCAATACCACAGTGTGATATCACTTCATATCCATTAGGATGACTATTTAAAAAACAAACAGAAAATAACAAGTGTCAGCAAGGATGTAGAGAAATTGGAACCATGGAAAACAGTACAGTCATTCCTCAAAATATTAAAGATAGAATTACCATGTAGTCCAGCAATTTCACTTCTGGGTATATATCCCAAATAACTGAAAGCAGGATTTCAAATCATATGTGTTCATAGTAGCATTACGTTCTTTACAAAAAACAAGTGTCTATTGACAGCTGAATAGATCTGTAAAATGTGGTATATACATACAATTGAATATTATTCAGCCTTTAAAAGAAAGAAAATTCTGATATATGCTACATGAATGAACCTTAAAAACATTTCACTAAGGGAAATAAGCCAGTCACAAAGAGACAAATACTATATAATTTTATTTATATGAGATACTTGAGTAGTCAAACTCATAGAGACAGAATATTTGCAACAATGTGCATGCAACTAATGCCACTGAGGTGATCAGTTAAAAATAGTGAATGCAGAGAGAGAGAGAGAGAGAGAGAGAGAAGGAAAGGAAAAAGAAAGGAGAAAGGAAAGGAAAGAGGAAAGGAAAGAGGAAAGGAAAGGCAGAGGTTGCAGTGAGCTGAGATCGTGCCACTGCATTCCAGCCTGGACAACAGAGCAAGACTCTGCCTCAAAAAAAAAAAGAAAAAAAGAAAAAAACAAAAAGAACCTCTTTGGCTTCAAATCTGTAGAAACAAAGTCAAAGTAGATTAGTAGTTGCCTAAGTATGCAGGGGCTGGAGGGAAATAGGAAGTGATTTCTAATGAGTATAGCATTTCTTTGGGGGTAAAGAAAACATTCTGAAATTGATTGTGGCAATGGGGTTCTGGGCATACTGCCACTCAAATATGACACCTTGGCATTTGAGAAAGTAGGAGAAACAGGAAAAGTCACTCTCACCTTCTTCTGCCCTTCTTCCCCAAAGCAAGTCATAAGACCCTCGTTCCAGAGGTGTCCTCTCTATATGTAGAAAAAAGGAACATCCTTATTACTGAAAGACACAGACACAGAAGAATTTGAACAAACATGCCCTGCCAAGTTCCCTCCAGCTTACTACCATTAGATCACACCCTCTTCGTCTAATTATATTTCGCCACAACTGTCCAGTCTTCATTAAACCTAAGCATAAATATACACGGTCCCTTTTGCTTTGGATTTTCATTTTCAAAGCTTCCCATATCACGTAAAACTCACATCAAATAAATGTGCATGCTTTTTTCATGTTAATCTGCCTTTTTCTTATAGGTGCCTCAGCCATGAGCCTAACAGTGAGTGAGGAAAATTAATTTTCCTCCCGTACAGTGATGTTGCACAACTCTGAATATAATAAAACCCAATGAATTGTATACTTTAAATGGGTGACATATAGTATTTGAATTGTATCTCAAAAAATTGTTATATTAGAAGAAAAAGAAACATTTTTTCCTTTGCCTTTTGACAATCCCTCTACTTGGGCATGGTATCGGATGATCTCGGCTATCCGTAACATTCTTTCTTATTATGACCAAAAATTCAAATTTCTTTCTTCTTCCCCATCAAAATTAACTATCCTCTGTCCTATTTCTTTCTCATTCTGCTGTGTTTAAACTAATATAGTATGCATCCATATTTTTTAAAAGGCTTAATGACTATCTCTATGAATAAACACATTAGGAAAAAAAAAATCTCTGCTGCTTAAATAATTAAGCTAATATGGGAAGTCCAGAAAACCTGGCAGACTAATAAGGAAGATATATTTAGATAAATGTCACAACAGACACACAAAACACTGCCCGTGGGCTCTTCTCTTTAGCTGCTGTTGAGAATAGAAATCATCAGTCACAGGGCTAAGTTGTACTTTCCAGATAGGAAAAATGGAGAAAATGGAGCAGTTTCCCAGCAGCCTGAGTCACTGGACTCAGCCAACATGATAGTAGTAGTGTTCCAGACTGATTTTGGTGTTCCAGAAGATAATATCCTGGGACTCATTGTGAGAGTTTAAGATTAGAAAGCCCTTATTACCTCTTTTTAATGGTGCAATCCTGAGTGAGTCACATGTCATCTCTGACCCTTCAGTTTCTACGACTGAAATCTAATTCTTCCAAGCCCAGTACTCTTCCAATATCCTACCCCTATCATAAATACTTATTTTTTATTTTTATTTTTATTTTTATCGAGACGATGTTTCACTCCTGTTGCCCAGGCTGGAGTGCAATGGTGCAATCTCGGCTCACCGCAATCTCCGCCTCCCAGGTTCAATCGATTCTCCTGCCTCAACCTACCGAGTAGCCGGGATTACAGGCATGCGACACCACGCTCGGCTAATTTTGTATTTTTAGTAGAGACAGGGTTTCTCCGTATTGGTCAGGCTGGTCTGGAACTCGACCTCAGGTAATCTGCCCGCCTTGGTCTCCCAAAGTGCTGGGATTACAGGCGTGAGCCACTGAGCCCGACCCATAAATATTTATTGTGCTAAAAGGTAAGGGACTTGGGTTTGATTATCATCTCAGTACTTGTCAGCTTAGACAAGTCATGTACTCTCAGAGACTCAGTTCCTGTACCCTTAAAATGACAACAAATAACCTTGACAAAGACTAGAATCTGTGCACTCTTGCTTCATTACATTTTCTTGAATATTTCAAATGTTTATAATAATAATAAAATCCTAATAGAATTTTAATTATTATTATTATTATTTTGAGACAGAGTTTCGCTCTTCGCCCAGGACGGAGTGAAGTGGCATGATCTCGGCTCACTGCAACCTCCGCTACCAAGGTTCAGTCGATTCTCCTGCCTCAACCTCCCAAGTAGCTGGGATTACAGGTGCATGCCACCACTCCTGGCTAATATTTTTTTTTTGTATTTTTAGTAGAGATGGGGTTTCACCATGTTGGCCAGGCTAGTCCCAAACTCTTGACTTCAGGTTATCCACCCACCTCAGCCTCCCAAAGTGCTAGGATCACAGGCATGAGCCACCATGCCCAGCCAGAATTTTTATTTTGTGAGGTAAAGTGAAAAATTTAAAAGAATTTAAATACCTTTTCATAAAGGATTGGTTAAGTAAATGGCATGTTCACATAATAGAATCCTAAGAAAAACATTAACAATAGATCTTTATAATAGATTTAGAATAAAGACCAGGAAACATTAAGTGGGAAGAAAAATCAAGCTGTAGAACAGGATTATTAATTAGATATCATTTTAATTAAAAATATATCATTTTAATAAAAGCATAAATAGTGTATGAATATGTACATGCACATATATATACACACACACACACATACACACAGATAAAAGCTTGGTAGAATACAAACTATAATATGCCTGGATTGTAAGATATTTCCTGTTATATGCATTTGTGTGTGTGTGTGTGTGTGTGTGTGTGTGTGTGTGTGTGTGTGTGAAGGGGGTAAAGGATGAATTAAATTTAAGATTGGAATTTATCAGTCAGGATGTCACTTTTCCCATTATAGAACAGGCAACTTTGTGCCAGACTACCATACTAAGCATTTTATATTCAGTAACTCATTTAATCATCCAAATACCTAAAGGTTTCTAGCCATTATTATTATTCCAATTTTATGAATGAGAAAAGTGGGGCATAAACAAGTTAAGTAACTTACTCAGAATCTCACTTTTTTTCTTTAACCAATATTTAGCTTCTTAGCTAGTTGAAATTAAAAAAAAAAAAAAACTTAGCAGAGTAATCTCTAATTCTAATATGATTGTTCTTTCTTCATCACAAAGATAGCAGTTATAGATTTCTCCATTTTCTTATTCAATATGGGGAAATATCTCTTAGATAGGAATGCCTATAGGTGAAGGAACACCTATCCATATTGTATTATTATCTGGCAGTATATTTGTTCTTCCCAACATACAGTTCAAACTATTCCTTGTTTTATCTATCTTTATAAATAGTCAATACATTGAGTGAGGGGGAAAACGTCACTACCTAAATGTCGAAAACATTTCACGCCCTACCTACATCTACTTATTGCTCCTTTCTCTAAAAACATGAAAAAAAAGTAAATGTCTGTAGATAATTTGTAGCATACTCAAAAACTGAGAACTCAATGTCTAATAGTGAAAATGGGAATGAACTGACTGACAAATTTTTCAACTGCTTGAAGTCAGAAAATATAGTTTAATTGGAACAGAATTTGCCAGTTATCCAGCATGATCCAAACAAAAATAGTTTTTAAGTACTATGGGAAAATGTCAGCTCCGTCTCATGAACCTCTCTTTGGCCCACCCAGGCAGCTTTCTCAGCAAAGAGCATGAAGGTGGGACTAAGCAATAACAGGGAAAGAGGGCAGTGGGGGAGTAAGCATAGCACCCCCAACACACACACACACACACACACACACACACACACACACACACATGCATGCGTGCATGCACACACACACAGGCATGGTGCTTAGTGACTGTAGTCATTGCTGAAAATGAACAAGAAAGTTCAGATTCTTGTTCAATGTTCCTTTATATCATGACTTCCACCTCTCTGAAATTCCCATTTCTCCCATTAGGTGAAATGGCAACCTTCCTACATCATCTCTCACAGGACACAATTGCAAAGTATTGATATTTTGTTGAGTGATTTGAACATGAAGGATTTATAAACAGAAGAAATTATTAAGGCAAAATAATATCTTGGGGCCGGTGATGCAGTAGCCTGCTTTCTTCTTCCATTTTTCCTCCTCCTGGTCCATATGAACCTTTGCCTCTTGCTTCTCCTGTCTTCTGGTTCCATTGCATCTGAAATCACCCAATACCTGTTTTATATGCACAGTTCCTCTTCTATGTTTAAGTAGAAAGTTTATTAATGTATCAAAGTGACAAAAAATAATTTTATTTCTGTCATTTTGGCGTAAGAGGGGAAAGAGAGAGGTGGCCTAATTCACAGCAAGAGAGAAGAGCATTTCATACTACTCAGGAGCAGAGACTGCCTGGTGCTCAGCAGATCCATTTCCTCCTCTTCCTAAGCCTATAGTCAGAATACGTTTCTCAGCCCATCTAGTATTTAGGTGTCATTATGTCATGAAAAATCTCCCTACTGTCATTCTTCATGCTCTTTCTCCTTCCCCTGACTTGATGCTAAAAAAGCAGAGCAATCTTAGAAGCTGTCTGATGAAGGTAGCAGAGTCATGGAATGGAAGGAACCCAGACATCTATATCCCCCTGGGAGAAGAATGGCCCATCAATCAAAAACAACTACTGTGATTTTATGTGGGCAGGAAATAAACTTCTCTTGTATTTGAGCCACTGTGCATTTTTCAGGGTATTTGTTACAGCAGCTATTTTCACTGAATTTATACAAGTTTTATTCCACTAGGAAAGACACTGATATGAAGTAGGTTGTGGTTAAGAATTTCATCAGGTTAGTACCAAACTATAATGTCAAGACAACACCGTTTTTCATCCCTTTTGGTTGGGAGAAGGGAAGTCCTAGGAGATCAACTGAATGGCCAAAAAATTAGAACAAAAGAACTAAATCGTTCTGCATTATAAAACAAGAAGAGTGTTTAAAGTTTTCTGGAGTAATTCAAGAGTGTTGAAGAGACACTTAAGTACACATATTGGGGTTGAATATATAGACTGGAGATAAAAGGGAAAAGTACTGAAGACGAAGCGGAAGAAAATAGCAACACGAGAGGATTCATAGAGAAATCATCCAGTGACAATACTCAATGGTTGGCTGGCAGTAGGATTTAAAAGCATAATAATGTTACGTTAGTTTTCATGTCATTGGCTTTGTTATGATGTGACGTATCTCCCTTCAGTGAATGTGACACATGATCCTTGCATTGAGATACCCTAAGGAAATCAAGGAAAATATGCTGTGGGTTCATCTGGGTCACATCTGGGCCTACAGGAGAAGAATAAAGACAGATAGAAAGATGAGAATGACAGTTAAAAATTTATTAGGAAACGAGGAAGTCAGCAAATGAGAAATAAATAAATAGAAAAAAAATGGAAGCCTGTAACAGTCTTTGGAGATAATAGGAGGATGCTAAATTTTCTACTCCCTGTGGGTATGTAGTAAAGTAGTCTTACACTCTGGCTCCAAAGTTGGACTTCCTATTACTTAACCCAGGTATCACCAGTTACTGTGTGACTTTGGGCAAGTTAATTTATTTTCCTGGACCTCAGTTCCAGACCCCGTAAAAAGAATAATACCATTTAATTCATTTATTCCTCATAACATTATTAGATAGATAGATTCTTCTAGTAATGTTAAGAGGAATAAATGAATTAAATGGTGTTAACAGCAATGGATGGTATCTGGCATACAGTAAGCCTTCAACAGATTTTTAGTAATAATTATCATCGTTAATACTATTACATGTGGAATTACACATATATGATTATCAAAAACTCTTTACAAGGATATTTATCACAGCATTAATCTTAATATCCTCAAGACAAAAACAACCTAAATATCCATCAAGTGTAGAATGTATAAATAAATTGTGCAATATTCATACAAAGAATACTACATAGCAATAATTATTTTATTTCATTATTTATTCATTTTTGAGATGGAGTTTTACTCTTGTTGCCCAGGCTGGAGTGCAAAGGCACAATCTCAGCTCACTACAACCTCCACCTCCCAGCTTCAAGTGGGTCACTTGCCTCAGCCTCCTGAGTAAGTAGGACTACAGGTGCCCACCACCCCACCCGGCAAATTCTTGTATTTTTGGTAGAGATGAGGTTTCACCATGTTGGCTAGGCAGGTCTCAAACTCCTCATCTCAGGTGATCCACCCACCTCAGCCTCCGAAAGTGCTGGGATTACAAGCGTGAGCCACTGCACCTGGCCAGCAATAATAATTGTATAATGAGCTCCTGCTATGCACAACATAGGCAAACCTCACAAAAATAATGAGAAAAAGAAGCCAGACATGGAAGACTAACTACTGTACCATTCATTTACATACAATGAATGAATAGTGTTATAAGCACACAGTGTTGAATATTCAATAGTAAGATAAATATACAGTGTTACACTTCAGGGCTGTAATGACCTTTGACTGGCAGGAGTAGTGATCCCAAGGGGATGCAAGGAGGACTTTTGTAACATTCTTGTTTTTTCCCTGGAAAGTTTTTGCACTGATATGTTTACTTTGTCATAATTCTGTGAATACAAAACACTTTTGATTTGTGCTCTCATACTTTAGTATAGAGATTTTTGTTTGTTTGTTTGTTTGTTTTGAGACAGAGTCTCGCTCTGTTGCCAGGCGCTAGGCTGGAGTGCAGTGGTGCGATCTCGGCTCATTGCAACCTCTGTCTGACAGGTTCAAGCAATTCTCCTGCCTCAGCTTCCTGCATAGCTGGGACTACAGGCGCGCGCCATCATGTCCAACTAATTTTTGTATTTTTAGTGGAGACGGGGTTTCACCATGTTGGCCAGGATGGTCGCGATCTCTTGACCTCGTGATCCACCTGCCTCGGCCTCCCAAGGCACTGGGATTACAGGCATGATCCTCCGCACCCGGCCAGTATAGAGATTTTTAAGAGGAGGATTTTTGATAAGTTTGGATTTAGAGTAACCTCCACTAGATCCAAAGTGGTCCTTGCTCTTTGCTCCCAAGGTCACTAATTTGAAGTATCCATCAGTGTTCAGAGATTAAACTATGGAAAAGACTCTGGCCTTACCACAAAATGACCTGAAAACATAGACATTTCTTAAAGCAAGTAAGCAGCAAAACCACACATTACAGTGGGTACCCCACAGGCCACTCTGAACTGCTCCCAGGCTTAAAGAAACTAAAAAAGACCTTCCAGTTTAACATGCCTGTTTGTCTTACCATTTTCATTACTTTGCACATCAGGAATTTTCATTTATTCTTTTTTTTTTTTTTTTTTAGTTAGCTTCTTTAGATTCAGTGTGGGAATGTATTTGAATAAGATCCTTACAAGAAAATAGTAAGCACCAGGTACAGTGGCTCATACCTATATCCCCCTCACTTTGGAAGCTGAGGCTAGGAGCTTAAGACCAGCCTGGGCAACATAGTGAGAGCCCCATCTCTATAAAAATTTAGCTGGGCGTGATGGCGTGCCTGCAACTGAGGTTGAGGTAGGTGGGAGGATTGCATGATCTTAGGAGGTTGAAGCTGCAGTGAGTCCTGTTCACACCACTGCACTCCAGCCTGAATGAAAGAGCAAGACCCTGTCTCAAAAAACAAACAAATAAAACAATAAGCAATATGTAACTTTTGATGTAAAAAGGATTCAAGTTTAATTGCTAGTCATTTCTGTATTTGGTGATGCCATTTGCCCTGAAAATATTTATCATCAGTTTAATAACCAGAGCTCACAACAAAAAGACCTTATCTTCATTACTGCTTACAACTTGTAGTCATATACTTATTGTGCATTTGCTCCTTTGCTACCCTTATTGCTCAGGAGACTTAAGCTTAATTAGGCCAGGGATTACATCTTTGTTGATTCATTTTCTGTATATTCAGCACCTACAAACTTTATGAATAAACACATCACTAAATATTTCTATAATTTTCCAATGCTAATGTATTTTCAAATATTGGAAGGAGGGGAGCAGCAACAAATAAAATCTTATGAAGATCCCTGATGCGTCAAGTATACCAAAATGGAGCTAGAGTGCATGTTTGTCTTCAGGTATTTCTATGCAATCCTTAGGATGCTAGGAGTAGAATATGAAAGCAATCTGACTACTTATATAAATAACTATATAGTTCTTTGTATTGTGTAGAACCATTCATATATTCAGCTAGCAGGAAAGTTTCTGGATGTCTCTAGCAGACCTACAAATAGATAAAGCAAAGTAGAAACTGTAATGCTGTGAAACCATCAGCGGCAACCTCCTTAGCGCACTCAACTCTCTGATTTTCTGTCAGCTCTCCTTTTATGTCTCTCAGTAATTTGTTCGAAGCTCTGAAGCTGTCAGGTACAATAATAAAAGTAGATCCCATTTACTGAGCATTTACTCTATGCTTGTGCTGTGCTAAGCGCCTTATGTACATTATCTTGTGTAATCCTTCTTATTGCTATTGTGTAGCTGAAATAAATTGAGGCCGAAAGAGATTTAAAAACTAGACAAAGTTAGCTGAGTACAGTGGCTCATGCCTGTAATCCCAACATTTTGGGAGGCCTAGGTGGGCAGATCACTTGAGGCTAGGAGTTTGAGACCAGCCAGGTGAAACCTATCTCTACCAAAAAATACAAAAATTAGCCAGGCATGGTAGCACATGCCTGTAGTTCCAGTGCTGGGGAGGCTGAGGTGGGAGAATTGCTGGAACCCAGGAGGCAGAGGTTGCAGTGAGTCGATATCACACCTGTACTCCAGCTTGGAAGACAGACTGAGACCTGTCTCAAACAAATAAACAAACAAACAAACAAAACCCCAGACAAAGTCAAACATTTACTAAATTGGGATTTGAATAAAAATAATCGGTTCACTATTTGATTCAACAAATATTTTTGGAGTGCCTATCTTGTTAGGTCTATCTCTTGTCTGTACCTAAACAATTCTACTATCCCACCAATAAATAAGTGATTTGTGTCTACCTAGTTTCTTAAGAATGAGAAGGATGGACTTCATATGTCAATATCATCAGTCATTGGATGTGGGCTACCTTGAGAAGGGTGGGAAACCTTGGATGAGGTGACCTTCATAAGCCGAGGCATTTCCTAAAGGAGACTGAGAGCTCAGGGCCAAATGCCAGCCATACTCCCAGCAACTGAGGCCATATATATGTGTGTGTGTGTGTGTGTGTTTTCTGTGTGTGTGTGTGTGTGTGTGTGTGTGTGTGTGTGTGTGTATAGAGAGAGAGAGTTAGGATTTCGCTCGGTCACCCAGGCTGGAGTACAGTGCAAGATCACAGCTCCCTGCAACCTTGAACTTCTGGGTTCAAGGGATCCTCCCCCCAACAGCCTCTGGAGCTGCTGAGACTACAGACACATGCCACTGCATCCAGCTTTTTAAAAAAAACATTTTGTAGAGATGGGATGTGGTTTGTTGCCCAGGCTGGTCTCGAACTCCTTGGTTCAGCTGATCCCCTGCTTCAGCTTCCCAAAATTTTGGGATTACAGGCATCTGCCAGTATGCCTGACCTGTTCTTCATTTTTAAAGTGGAATCTGATTGATAAATCACAGTGTTTACCACAAACTTCATAATAGATCCCAAGAGAACTGCTCAACTAGCCTAGTCAACCCACAGAAATATGAGAAATAGCAATAAATTTTATATTTAAGGCTGAGAGGGAGGGCAGTGTCACTAAACATCTGTGGATAACCAGAACAGAAGATAGACAATTGAGCTTTAGGATACCTTGACATTAAGAGGTTAGGGAGAAGAGTAGGAATCAGTGGGAAGACTGAGAAGGAGCAACCAGTAAAGTAGGGGGATAAGGAAGTTAGGCTAGGCATGGTGGCTCATGCCTGTAATCCCAGCACTTTGGGAGGCTGAGGCAGGTGGATCATTTGAGGTCAGGAGTTCAAGACCAGTCTGGCCAACATGCTGAAGCACCTCCTCTACTAAAAATACAAAAATTAGCTGGGTGATAGTGGGACGCGCCTGTGATCCCAACTACTTGGGAGGCTGAGGCAGGAGAATCGCTTGAGCCTGAGAGGCAGAGGTTGCAGTGAACCAAGATCATGCCACTGTACTCCAGTCTAGGGGAGAGAGTGAGACCCCGTCTCAACAAACAAACAAAACAAAACAAACAAATGAAAAAAGAAGTTTGATGTATCAGACTTGGACCTGTCGACCCTCAACCTATTCCTCATCTTTTCCCCACTGTGGTCTGTTCTGCAGTGGATTGAAACCTGCAGGCTGCTTTTTCACGATTCTCTTGTTAGCTGGTTTCCAGCTGGGATTAGTGTACTGAGGGCAGCGACTAGAAATTGAAGACAAAAGAAAAGGATAAACCAGGGGCTTTATCTCTCCCTCTCTGGGATAGTATCTCTAATTTTATCTCTTCCCTGGCTCCAGCTTCTGCCAGCAAAACCCTGCATAGTTCCAGCTTCTGATGAGTCACCTCAGCCCACGGGCTCTGCTACTAGCTCCTCTCATCTTTGTTCCTTCAGCGTAAATTGGTATTGTGTTTCTGCTGTTGCCACTGTCTACCTCACTATGACTCGTTTGGCTTTTTAGCTCTTTTGTTGTCTGTGTCCTCAAGACCCTGCATTAAATTCCCTCTGGTCAAATACTAAGAATAGTTTCTGGGTTTTTGTTTGTTTTTGAGATGGAGTCTCACTCTGTCATCCAGGCTAGAGTGCAGTGGTGCAGTGACGTGATCTCGGCTCACCGCAACGTCTGCCTCCCAGGTTCAAGCAATCCTCCTGCCTCAGCCTCCATAGTAACTGGGACTACAGGTACCCACCACCACGCCTGGCTAATTTTTCTATTTTTAGTAGAGAGAGGGGCTCACCATGTTGCCCAGGCTGGTCTCCAACTCCTGACCTCAGGTGATTAACTGGTCTCAGACTCCCAAAATGCTGGGATTACAGGTGTGAGCCACCATGCCCAAAAGTTTCTGCTTTCCTGGTTAGGTTCTGAAAACCAAGTGAAGAAAGTATATCCAGGAAGAGCGTGTAATTAACTGTGCCAAATGCTATTAAGAGGTTAAGATGAGGGCCGGGCGCGGTGGCTCACGCCTGTAATCCCAGCACTTTGGGAGGCTGAGGCGGGCGGATCACGAGGTCAAGAGATCGAGACCGTCCTGGTCAACATGGTGAAACCCCGTCTCTACTAAAAATACAAAAAAATTAGCTGGACGTGGTGGCGCGTGCCTGTAGTCCCAGCTACTCGGGAGGCTGAGGCAGGAGAATGCTTGAACCCGGGCGGCGGAGGTTGCAGTGAGCCAAGGTCGCGCCACTGCACTCCAGCCTGGCGCCTGGTGACTGAGTGAGACTCTGTCTCAAAAAAAAAAAAAAAAAAAAAAAGAGGTTAAGATGAGAGATGAGAATTGATTATTGGATTTAACAAAATGGAGGTCATTGATGACATGGTCAGAGCAGCTTCAATGGAGGGGTGAGCAAGTGAAGGACAGATTAGGTTAATCAGGAATTACCTCTGAGCCTGCTATAGGACCAATTGCCCAAAGGACTGACACAGGGAAAACAGAAATGAATGTGGGAAGAATGTGGGAAAATAACCACAACATCCACTCCCACCAGGAGGGAGGCAGAGAGTAGGGTCACAGAGGGAATTCATCTAGGTGGAAAGAGCCAGAGATAAAGCCAGAGCCTTGTAGTGAATAAACTCAAGGATTTAGGTACATGACAGAAACACATGCCAAAGCAGAGAGTTAAAACCATTTAGGAGAAATTCAGAAACTCTGGTTAAAGCACCAGAAAACTCAGAATCCTTTTAGGGAACAGTGAGTTTCTGCTTTCCAAACTTCATTTTGGGCATTGGGCAAACCAATTAATAGTGTATTCTGGGAAAGTTTATTGCAGGAAGTTAGTATAAGTTGATAAAGTATGTTTACTTGTAATAAACTTTAGAATACAACATTTTTGAGAAGGGATTCCACTGGAGGAAAGCTAACCCAAAGAAATAATCCTTAAAAGGAAATGTTTAGGCATGAAGATGAATACTGAAGTATTCATTAGGATAGAAAAGTCGAAAACTCCTTAGCTGTTTAGAAATATAGGATAAGTAGATAAAATATGGAACATTCACTCAAAGGGCTATTAGGAAAATCATGAAGAGTTATGTTTCTACACACAAATGAAACACAGACAATTTAATGTTCAACTTTTGAAATGCAGGATTATAGGCGTGGTGGCTCACACCTACAATCCCAGCACTTTGGGAGGCCAAGGTGATTGGATTACTTGAGGTCAGGAGTTGGAAACCAGCCTGACCAACATGATAAAACCCCTGTCTCTACTAAAAATACAAAAATTTGCCAAGTGTGTAGTGCAGCCTGTAATCCCAGATACTCAGGAGGCTGAGGCAGGAGAATTGCTTGAACTCAGGATGTGGAGGTTGCAGTGAGTCAAAATTGTGCCACTATATTCCAGCCTGGGCAACAGAGCAAGATTCTGTCTTTAAAAAAAAAAATTTTTTTTATTAAAAATAAAGAAAATGAAGAATGCAATATTGATATGCAGAACATAATTTTAAGTAAGTGGAAATGTGCTAAAATTTAAATAGTGTAAGAATGGTGAGACCGTGGGTAATCTTTCTACTTTATGCTTTATTCATTTATCACATGTAATTTTTTCCTAGTGTAATTAACAAACTCTTTCAGGTGGTAGAAGACAGATCATTTCCTATTGAAGAAAATCTGTATTTAAATAACAGGCACAATACAGATGGTTCATTTTACTCTCAGGACAAACCATGTTCTAGCTAATCAAAGTCTTAATCTGAGTTTCACTTTCTATGTTTGCTTGTAATTAGCAGAGTTTTTATTCTTGTGTCAAAGCTGCTACCCTTGTGATCTTTCTTGTCCCATTACTGAGTCTATTAATCCACATCATAAGACATGCTTAAATCAACAAAATTGCATGCATTCAGATGTCATAGTTAATTGATGCAACTTTATGGGATCCTAATGATATAAACAAAAGCTTTCATTGCATGCAAAGGAATTGGAAGATCTTCACTGAGAAGAATAGGAAAAAAAGTATGCTATATTAAAAAATATTTTTAACATAATCCCTTGGATTTAACGGATAAAAAGTATGGGGAATTGAGTTTGAGGGTAGATTTAATGCCTTTTCAATATATCATGAGTTCTCAGACCCAGATTTGGGAGAATCTATCCACAAATTTCTCCATCCAGAATCAACATACTTTTCAAACTACTTTGTTGTTTTAAAACCTAAATGGATAGCGTGTTATGCTTTCTTTATATTATTGGAGAATATGTGCTAACAAAAGATAAATGAGCTCTCAGACATTAAACCAAACTCCAAAGAATGTTAGTGAGAACCGGAATTATGATTCCAACAAACCCCTAAACAAAGAAATATCTTGGATTTCATTGTAAATGAGGAGAATCTAAGAGTTTCTTTTTGCTTCTTTTTAAGGTCAACCAAGAAGCATCAACGAATATTTGGCTTTGATGATAACAACAAAACATTCCAGATGTCTTGTACAGACAAGCAGTAAAGGTCTAAACTTTCGTTCTCACACTCCTCAAATTATTTTAAAAGATGGATAAACAGTAGAGATGTTGTTTTGGTAATGCAAGAGATTTCTAATCAGGTATATAAGTGTTTTCTTCAAAATTTATCATTCTTCCTTTCCCTTGGGTAAGGTACTATATTTTTTTCTACTCATAATACCTCAAATTCCTCTTCACCCACTCCTAAATTAGTAATGAACCTAATATTTTCAAGTCTTAATGGTATCTTGGGTCAAAAACAAGAAACTGCATAAAGCAATGAACTCAGCAGAATTTTAAAATGGACATCAAAGTTCCTAGTTTCAACTCCTGCCTTTGTCGTGTACTAGGTGAGTGACTTTAGGGAAGTAGTTTCACCTCTCTGAGACTCAGTGACTTCACTCATAAAACAAGGATAATAGTACCTCCCTTTAAAGATTATTGTGTGCCTAAATGATTTTGAAGCACTTAGAATGGCACTTGGTCTACTGGGTGGATTTACCCAAGTGTTAGCTGTAATTATAATCAGTAACCTTTGTGTCCAGCTCCAGGAAATTCTTTGGAGATGACTACACCCATCCTTCAAGATAATATGGTAGGACTGATAGTTAATCTTTCTAGCTCACTTAACTGAACATCTGGTCAAGTTTTCATTCTAAACAATATCAGTCAGAATGAATCAGCCAGAACATGACTAAATAAGGCAAGTATTCTGTAATTGTACTGTATTACAAACCAAAAATGTTTTTCCACTCTGCTGAGGGCCAGAGACAATGTTAAGGTGGGGTGGTAATTCATTTTCTTTAATAGACAAGGGGTATGTAAGCTAAATGCATGAACTCCAAATGCAAATATCTGGATAAAAGATTTTTTTAAGCTCAGAAACTTATGCCATTCATGTACTTCAGGAATTTATTCCCCAAATCCTAGGTTGTTTTTTTTTCTGTGTGTGTGTGTGTGTGTGTGTGTGTGTGTGTGTGTGTGTGTGTGAGAGAGAGAGAGAGAGAGAGAGATAACTCCTCTCCCATTGAGAGGAAAGAGGGAGCCAATATGACTGATTTAGAAATGACAATCTTCACCGAAGTTGCACGCTGCTCTGTAAAATGTAACTCTTTGTCCACAAAACCTTCATTCCTCAAGGATTCTCTCTCTCTCTCTCTTTTTTTTTTTTTTTGAGACGGGGTCTTGCTCTGTCGCCCAGGCTGGAGTGCAGTGGCATGATCTCGTCTTACTGCAACCTCCACCTCCTGGGTCCAAGCAATTCGCTGCCTCAGCTGCCCAAGCAGCTGGGATTACAGGCACCCACCACCACGCCTGGCTATCTTTTTTTTTTTTTTTTTTTTGTATTTTTAGTAGAGACAGGGTTTCACCATTTTGGCCAGGCTGGTCTTGAACTCCTGATGTCACGATCCACCCACCTTAGCCTCCCAAAGTGCTGGGGTTACAGGTGTGAGCCACCACGCCTGGCCACCTCAAGGATTCTTAAAATGGCACAGACCCTTTATAGGTAGGAAAATCTTTGAGGTTGTCTGTTCCTCAACCAAACTATTTCATAGAGGAGATAATTTAAAGATAAAGCAGAAAAGTGATGTATTTAAGGTCATATAACAAGTTTGGGACAAAACTGGGACCAGAATTGAATCACCTAACTCCTAAGGCAGTGCCTTTCATAAGATTGCCATTATTCCCCAGACTCTACTGCCTGCAATTACAGAAAATGTCTTGGCACACTGACTTCTGGAGACATATCAGCCTGTATTTCCAAATATAAGTCCATTTGCAAACTGAAAAGTGAAATGAAAATTTTTTTCTATCTTGGCCATCTGGACACCATATGGAACATATTTGGCACTTTTAAAGATAAAACAAGTTGTGGGTGTGGCCCAAAAAAACCCAGTAATTGATCAAAAATGCATTGTACCTAGGATGATTTTAACTATCTGTTGAAGACATAAGATGGGGCCAGTCTTTGGCTAAATTCTTTATAGGAATTATTTCATTTACTGCTCACAAGAATTCTATGAGGTAGTTAATATTATTACCATTCTTTGACAGATAGAGAAACTGAGGCTTACAGAAGTTAAATCAGTTGTCTGAAGTCACAAAGTGTGAAGTATCAGAGTCTAATCATAAACTTAGATATTTTTACCCTGAAGCCTGTGGTTACCCTTTATTCTGATTTGGGATCTTATAGCCATTGGCAGATTTACCACTCTCTCTACTTGCTGTACTTCTTGCTTAAAGTTTACAAACCTGAATGCACTCTAGGTTTGCTGGCTGGATGTTGTTTTTTCCAGTTCTATTTACTAACAAACACTTATACAACGGTGATGCATCAAGCATTGTTCTGACAATATATGTATATTACATATATATTTATTTACTCTTTACCACAATGCAATGAATGAGATAAAATTAATATCCTCATTTTATAAATAAGGAAACAGGCATTTGTCCAATGCCACATAGTTGGTAAATGGCATATTCTACATAAAGTTTGCATTATTTATTTATTTATTTTGAGCTGGAGTCTCACTCTATTGCCAGGCTAGAGTGCAGTGGCAGGACCTCTGCTCACTGCAATCTCTGCCTCTCGGGTTCAATCGATTCTCCTGCCTTAGCCTCCTGAGTAGCTAGGACTACAGGTGCACACCACACCCGGCTAATTTTGTATTTTTAGTAGAGACGGGGTTTCTCCTTGTTGGTCAGGCTGGTCTTGAACCCCCGACCTCAGGTGATCCGCCTGCCTTGGCCTCCCAAAGTGCTGGGATTACAGGCATGAGCTACTGTGCCTGGCCTAAAGGTAGCATTTTTTAATGTTATCCTTTTTTTATCCTACTGCCTTTTTAAAAAGGCCTTATTTCGAAAAGAAACTTAAAAGAGAAGTACTTTAATTAAAAGATGATTGGGTAGTCTAGGACTTCTCTCTTCATCATCCTTACCACGATAACCTTTGGGGCATATCAAGCATCACAATTAGAAAATCACTGCTTTAGCACATCTTTAAATAAATTTTTTCTTTCCTAATTATTCCACATAATATTGCCTATTCTCAAACCCAAAGGAATTGTGTTGCCACAAGCAATAACTTGTAGACGATTATGCAACAATTAAAATGACAATTATAAGGACTATGTAACAACATGGCAAAGAAGCTATAATAGTAAGTGGAAAAGGGGGAACACAAGATTGCATGCATTGTATGATTACACCTGTGTAAAAATCTTTATGCATACACATCTTGGAATGGCATTCTTAAAGCAGTGGAGTTATAGGTGATTTTTTTTCTTTTTAAAATTTCATCTGAGGCTGTTCTATCATCTAAATTGAAAAGAACCCCAGCAAAATACCAAAACAAGGAAATAGTCTCAAGGAAGTATTCATTCTTTAACATAAAAGAAAGACTTTAGTTGTAGGTTAACTATTAGGACGGTAATTCTTCATTAGATTATATTTTGGGGGCATCTATCTCATAGTGATCTACCAGTATTTGGTAGATTATTTTAAAGGCATTGCTCTTGAAAATTAGTCAAGAGCCTTGTCAAATGAATTACATGCATCCTCTTTAAATATCATTTTTCCATTAAAATATTTGTGATGGGTTTGTCATGACATAGTAATGTTTATATTACAATGGTGAGGTTTTTTTTTAAAGGTGAAATGTAATGTTGTATACATAGTATAATCATAGCTATATTTATGTATTTTTAAAAAGTAATATGTAGGAATAATGTAGAAAAGAAATATACCAGAATATCAAGACTGGTTGTGTTGAAAGGAAGGCAGTTGTTTGAACAAGCTTTTCCTTTCTTTTTTTAAAAATATTTTTCAAATGTTTTAAAAAGTATGAGTTACTTTTTAATGGAAAGTTATAAACTTCAGCTTTTTTTTTTTTAAGTCAGAAACCTAAAGTAAAAAGCAAGAGAAGGCAGCATTTTATTGAGGATTCTGAATGAAGGAAGCTGTTTAGAGTTTCTATTTCCCATCTCTCCCCTCCCTGGGAGATGGGAGATGGCATGAAGTCGGAGAAGGATCATCCAGTTTAAATGTAGATCCCAAATTTCTCAAAGCTGCATAGGTAGCTAATGTTTTAGTCTCTGGTGTCTTGGATTAATGCCCAGTCTTAAAAGAGTATGTACCTTGTAAAATGTTAAGACATTTAGACTCTCTTCTCAAAGAAACCATTGTTTTGCTTTTAAATACAGTTTAACTTTAGAGATGTTACAATTTAAAAAAAAAAAAGTAGTATATCAGTTGCATTTTCCATTTGAGACAAACGCAACCATTCTATTTAGGAACTCCTTGCACCACCTTAAAAAATCCCAGATCTGGCTGGCTATCAGAACAATCTGGGAAGCTTTTGAAAATAAAATGCCTGGGCTTGAGGGAGATGATGACTTAGTAGACAAGGGATGGTCTCCTTTGGTTTGCTTAAGCAAGGATCTGTAACCAGGCCAAAGAAACACCATTGTAGGATGACCAACCATTCTGATTTCTCTTAGCCTGTCCTAATGTTAGCAGTGAAAGTCCTGCATCCCAGGAAATCCCTCAGTTCTGGGCCAAGAAGGACAGTTCGTAATTTTAAATCATCTTCTTTAGACTCTTGACAAGGACATACACTTAAATCACCATTAACCTGGGTACAAATACAGAGAAGTAAAAACTGAAGAGAGTGGAGTATTGAAATCATAAAAATGATTGGATTTTAAAAAGGAAAAACCACTTAGATTTTCAATCTTCTAATTTCCTGAATGTTTCTCTTTCCCAACAAGCATTTTACTTAAGAGAATATAATAGGTTTTCTTAGCTGTCATGACTCCATTTCAAAATGCCTCTTAGGAAAAGGCCAAAAGAATAACAGTATTATTCAAAATGTAGCTTCAATTCTCAACCATCTTGGGTAAACATTGCCTTTATTTTTGCTTCTTTCTTTTTGACTTTTCAATGGTAAGAGAGTAAGCCCAAACATTAATGAGAGGGCTTTCTTTCAAGTTTGGACTAGAATTAAAGTGTTTGGGTCACTTGTTCCATCTGTTGAAGTTGGAATTGGGTAGGGCATAATTCTCAGATTGTATTACTGTCATCATCCTTTGTTCAATAGCAATACAGTTGGAGGCATAAAATATGGAATTTTAAGCGCTAACAATGGGATGAGTGATATTTGTTATTATTAGAGATGTAGCCTATTACCGTGAGCACATATTGAACCATGAGAAGTTATATAGCTTTAGACAAATCTTTTTAAATGAAGTGACAAATGACTTTTTGCCTTTTCTGCACCAAATCATATTGTGGGAGCAAAAATTGACCAAAAGCTCCATTTTCATTTATTGTCCCAGATAAGGCTATACTATTTTCCTAGTGAAAACAAAACTCTGTTGTTTTTACCTTTCTCAACTCTGGGTTAAGGAGAAGAAAATTATATGGAAGTTTAAAAAGATATGATTGCATAATAAGTCCTTTTGATATTCAGCCCCAGTACAGAATCTTGGGTAAAGTTTGCTTATAAAATTTTAATAGTTTTGGTTATGCTTTCAATGTCTGTTTATTTTAACAATCGGCTTCCTATCTAGGATCAGAGAGGATGTACTCTATTGCTAAATCAACCTGTCATCCTACCTGGGGCAAAGGAAAATCAAAGGATAGCCTTACTTTGGAGGAGCTGAAATGACTCACATGGAGTCAGCTGACAGTATTATGCAGTGACTTACACACTGGCTCTGGAGGCAAACTGTGTTCAAATCCAGGCTTTATGTTTCACTAGCTCTGTAATCACAGCAATATTTTTATTTTATTTTATTTATTTAAGAGATGGGGTCTCACTATATTACCCAGGCTGGCAATTGAACTGGGTTCGAGGGATTCTCCTGTCTCAGCTTCCTTGAGTAGCTAAGACGACTGGCATGCCCCACTGTGCTCAGCTTAAGATATTTTAACTTTAAGCTTTAGTTCCCATCTATAAAATGGAATAATAATGCTGACCCCATAGAGCCTTTGTGTGGCTGGAATGAAATAAGCAAAGCATTTAGCATGGTGTGAGTAGTGAGGTATGTGCTAAGCCCTGGGTCTTGATTTAATTCTCTCTTCTTCATTCTCTGTGCTACAATCCCATAGGATTTATTAGTTTCTAGAATGGACCACATGTTTGATTTCCACCTTAGGCCTTCACAGGTGCCATTTGTCGTATAGAAAGTGCTTCTCCAGACCAGGTGCGGTGGCTCACACCTGTAATCCCAGCACTTTGGAAGACCGAGGTGGGCAGATCACCTGAGGTGGGGAGTATGAGACCTGCCTGACCAACATGGAGAAACCCCATCTCTACTAAAAATACAAAATTAGCTGGGCATGGTGGCATCATGCCTCTAATCTCAGCTACTCGGGAGGCTGAGGCAGGAGTATCGCCTGAAACTGGGAGGTGGAGGTTGCGGTGAGCTGAGATCACGCCATTGCACTCCAGCCTGGACAACAAGACCGAAACTCCATTTCAAGAAAAAAATCAGTTCTCCTCCAGCCCTTCATCATCCTCCCAGTCCCAATTCTTCAGAGAGGTCTTCCTTTATCACCTAAACCACAGGCTGATCAGAAAATCTCTCAGAACTTTCCCTTTGTTTGTGGGAACTAGCATATAATAGGCACTTCAGAAATGATCACTATTATTACTAACATTATTATTTAAAAACCTAATGTCATAAATCAAATAAATGAGGAAGAGAGAGAGAGAGCTTTACAAAGTAATGGTGTTTGCAGCCAGTGCATTTTGCCACCTCTCACTGCAATTAACCACTATGTATCATATAGCATTTGCCAAATTTCAGTAATTATGTTAACTTTATGGTTTTTGCCATATCTATGCAATAGTCATACTCATATTTTCCCAGAACTTTCTTTAAATTGGTTCACTTTTTTGTTTAATTTTATTTGAGAAAATATTAAATCACAACCATTACTGGGAAACCAATCTCTAATAACTACTGATCAAGTTTGACCCTTTCCTTTTCCAGATCAGGACACTAAGGACCACAGAAGGAAAAGAACTTGGCCTCAGTCTTATACCAAGTATATATCAATAGCATATCAATGATAGCAGTTCAGGTTTTATTTCATTTCTTTTTTTTTTTTTCTTTTGAGACAGAGTTTCGCTCTTGTTGCCCGGGCTGGAGTGCAGTGGCATGATCTTGGCTCACTGCAACCTCCGCCTTCTAGGTTTAAATGATTTTCCTGCCTCAGTCTCCCAAGTTGTTGAGATTACAGACACACACCACCATGCCCAGCTAACTGTGTATTTTTAGTAGAGATGGGATTTCACCAAGTTGGTCAGGCTGGTCTTGAACTCCTGACCTCAAGTGACCCACCCACCTTGGCCTCAC
This sequence comes from Ateles fusciceps, assembly GCA_036589455.1. NCBI lineage: Eukaryota > Metazoa > Chordata > Mammalia > Primates > Atelidae > Ateles > Ateles fusciceps. Next base: position 10,192,320 of record JAZHEH010001005.1, on the reverse strand, counting down.
AAAGTGCTGGAATCACAGGCATATGCTACCTCGCCTGGCCTTTTTTTCACTTCTTAGCAGGCATTTTTAGAGTACTGGACACAGTCTCATGTACACTTCATTCCAGACAAGGCCTGTTTTAGTTAGGTTGACAGATTTAAAAGGGGCTGGCAGAATAATCCACACTTATTTTTGATGACTTGTAAAGCTACCAAAGGAACCACCGTGCTGGTAGCTACTTCTAACAAATATAATGCCCTAAAATAAAGGAGTAATTAATGTTTCAGAAACTGCAACCAACTAGTGACCTTATTTCTCATCTTTGAAGATCATATCACAGTAGCTTCTAACTACTTCACCAACAAATAAAAACAAAAAATTTAATCAGAACTAAATTTTTCATTGCAATAATTGTAATAATAAAGCTGCTTATTTGTGAACAGCTTTATTGAGATTAATTCATACTTCGTACAATTAAAGTATACAATTTAATGTTTTTTCATATACTCACAGGGTTGCAATGGTTGGTGCAACTATAACACAATATACTGTGTTTTTTTGTTTTTTGTTTTTTTTTGAGACACAGTCTCACTCTGTTGCCCAGGCTAGAGTGCAGTGGTACAATCTCGGCTCATTGCAACCTCCATCTCCTGGGTTCAAGTGGTTCTCCTGCCTCAGCCTCCTGAGTATCTGGGATTATAGGTGCGTGCCACCACAACAGGCTAATTTTTTGTATTTTTAGTAGAGATGGGGTTTTACTGTGTTAGCCAGGATGGTCTTGATCTCCTGACCTGATCCACCTGCCTTGGCCTCCCAAAGTGCTGGGATTACAGGCATGAGCCACCATACCCAGCCACAATATAATTTTAAAACAGGTTTGTTTCTCCTAAAAGAAACTGACATCCATTACCAGCCAGTCTCCATCCCCACCCTCCTTTGTCCCTACTCCTACTTCCTGCAGTGCTGAGCAATCACTAACCTACTTTCTGTCTCTACAGATTTGTCCATACTGGGCATTTCATATAAATAAAATCAGACAATATGTGGCATTTTGTGTCTGAATTCTTTTACTTAGCTTAATGTTTTCAAGGTTCCTCATGTAGCGTATATCTATAGGTTGTTCCTTTTTATGGCTGAATAATATTTCATTGTATGAACAGACCACATTTGTTTATCCATTCATTGGCTGGTGGATATTTTAGTTGTGTTTACTTTATAGCTATTATGAATTATGCTACTCTGAAGACTTGTGTATAAGATTTTGTGTGAATGTATGTTTTCATTCCTCCTGAGTACATATGTACATAGTAGCTGAATCACTGGGTCATATGGTGGTAATTCTATGTAAAGGCTGCTATTTTACCTGCTCCAGATCTCTGACTCCTTCTAGTAACAGTCCCCCCAGATCCCCATTTAGCTGTATAATTTCTCCCTCTTTGGCTAATCTTGCAGATCTGTCAATCAGCTCATCAGGATCTTCTCTGCCTAGTGGGTAAGCATGTGATCCAAGTCCTCCATCAGATACACTCTTCCTGGAATTTGAGTCTTTGGAAAACAAACATCTACACTGAAAGGAGTCAGAGCTCATTCATTCCGCCCATTCGTTTTCTACTATCCACAACCCAGAATGGCACTTACACGTCAACTTTTTCTTAAGGATTGAGTTAAACCATATCCCCTCCACTAAGCTACCTAATGTTTATTCCTTAAGTAGGCCAAAGGTAGCATTGCTTTTTTTACAACCGCCTCTAGTCACATCTTGGATACTTTCTTTGGACAAATATAAACACATGCCTATTTATCACTCCAAACTGATCTTTCTGTTTATGCCATAATTTAATCAACTCAAATCTTTTTTCCCTAGCCCATTATCCAAGAGAGAAAAGGAAAAACACGCTTCATTATATGCCTTATTCCCCAAAACAAGAAGCTTCAAACAAGTCCCTGAACTTGCCCTGTTTCAAAGACAAAGATACACATGCCAGAGCCACTAACAATGGTTCTTTCTTGGCCAAGTTATAATCAGAAGCATTTGCATCAGTATGGTCCCTGCTCTTTCATGTGTATAAAAAAGGATGCAGTTAAAACAAATTAAGGGTTTGCATGTCTTTATGCTGTATTAATCCACAGAAGTGTTCTTCAAGCCCAGGGACTGGGTCCTGAACTCGCTTCTTTCCAACTGTGAAAGGCAAAATGCACGGGATGATTAAAAAGATGATTTTATTCAGGCTATTATAATAAGAAAATGTTTATTTATGAAGAATATCTCAAAGAAAAGGAAGGGGCCCATGGTTTTATGGAGAAAACTAGACAAGGGAATCATGGGGCCAAGTGGAGGTGGGCCTCTACTGAATCTCATGTGAAGGGTGGTTCTTTGTAGTGAGCTCTTTCCTGAAACACTAATGCTTGGGAAATTTTGGTGGGGGAGGGGAACAGAGGGCTTAGATAAAGCTATATTTGGTTCCATACATCCTTTCATTCTTCCTTCCTTCTCTAAGTACTTTGTTCATATAGGAAATATATACTGACTATCTATTTTTATAGAACCAGGGCTCTGGCTTTAAGACAGAAGATCCTGCTCTCAAAGTCTTTGCCAAAGGAAACAGAAAGTAGTAGGTCCCTTGACCTCTGTAGACTCAGGGAGCACTTGGTTTTGAAGCAGACTCTTTTTCTCTACTGGCTCATTCTTATCACTCCCATTCCCAAATTGCCTTCCCTCTCTTAGTCTCTTTACCTTGGATCAAGATGCCCCTTTGTTTGGATAGGCTATTTACATATTCCTGCTACCTTCCAGGTCAGCCTAAATGCTGTTTCCTCTCAAGAGCTTTTCTGGATTTCGAGTGCAGTGCACAAGACAGCTTTGGGAGAGTTTCATGGTCTCTACCAAACCCAATTCCATTCTTTGAAAAAAGATAGTCTACTCTCTGTTAATTTTATATAAGGTGGTATCTAAAATCAACTTCAGGATAACCTCCAGCCTCCTCTTCCAACTCAATGTCTCTCCTCAATTCCCCTTATACGGAAATTTCAGTAGGTTCCCAGAACTGAATGAACTGCTCCTTCCTTTATTATATTCTTTAACGTTCTGCCTTATTGAAAGTACTTACATATTTCTGTTCTGGTAGTTTTAAAGACATTTTTTATTCATGCTTATCTCCCCAAATACCTTTTATACTTATCAGGTATAAATAAGTCTTCCTGAGTTTAAAGAGCAAGGGAGAATTATAAGTATTGTAGGGAAAAATTTGCACTTCAGTGAACAACTATGCATTGTCTATAGCACATCTTTCTACTGTTCTCTTGTTCCAATTCTATGGGAACCACAATTCTGTAGGTTGTAGAAAAATAACAGTAATGTCGAATCTTGTCTACAGATATACAGATTCTATTCACTAGACCTTCAAATGATTTCCATCTTTCATTGTGGGAGAGTCCGCTTTTGCCTGTATTTGCACATTCACTTCAATATTCCTGATCTATAAATGTGTATGTTTTATGATTTTACTGATTTTAACACATCTCTGTTTTTCTCATAACTTTGTTAAATAAAATTTGTACCACATATCTTTTTTTATATCTATATGAGAATCATGATTTTACCTGGTTTTGAAAATTATATTTTATCAAGGTTGAATTACATTGAGTTTCTCTGTTCATCAAAGTACACAGAGGAAAATCCCCATAGACGTGAGTTCAGGAAATAGTGTAGTAGTTAAGAATACAGGCCTGGAGTCAGACACCCAGGTCAAGATCTACTACTTTTTCCTCCCTAAGCTCTATGATCTGAAGCAAGCTATTTATCCTTTTTATGCTGCAGAGGACAGGGATGCTGTAAGGATTACATGAGTACATCAAATTAGATATAACATATAGTTTTACAGCAGACACACCTGACAGCAATAATTTAAGCCGACATTGAGAATGACCCTGTAGTCTAAGAAGAATATGTGTTTGAAGTTTTGAGCTAAGAAATCCAGGAGTGGCCAATCGGGAGATTTATTCCCAATCTATGAAGGACATCAAAACTCTTGACCCATATTTTTGGAATGCAGGCCATAGAGAGAAATGGGGCTCTTTGTTTTAGGTTGAATGGTGAATGCTAGGTGGAAGTTGCTAAGTGAAAATGCTATATAAATTGCATGCTTTTTACAAATGGTAGTCTGGGCCCTGTGCTCCTGGACCTCTCTGTATGTACAGTCCCCAACTGATCCTATGTCTCCTTCGCTGGCTCTAGGTTTCTTTGGCCTCTCAGACCCAATGCCATCCCTACTGGAGTCAATAGCGGTCTAGCATGACATTAGTAAGAGCTCAGTAAATACTATCTACGTATATTATTAATTAGCAAGGAGACATATAAGTAAATTCTGGAATCCATTAAATTTTAGCAGATAAAGACAGCAAAACTTTACCAATCACTTGTCTCAAATTCATAGCCATAGTTTAATTTATAGGAGGAAAGTTTGAATAGATAAAAAGAAGTATAATCTAGCTTACTTGAGATATTATTCTGCAATTTTGTCCCACTTTGCAAATAAAGCATTTAAATGTTCACCCTGGGATTTTCAAACCAAGGTTCTTAACTGGCAGACAAGTCCATCCTGTCTCTCTCTATCTCACTTTTAGACATCACTACTCCATTTCCACCCCCCTACACTCTCCCAGGACTTCTTACAAATCTCTTCTCTGATGCCTAATAAAAATGGAGTGGAGACACAAATATCGGGGATATTTCTGTCTCAGGAGATCCATTTTCAAAGAACCAATTTGAAATCCTTTCTAGCCAATTCCTGCCAATGTATTTTCTGAGACATTTTGGGGTCCTTCGTAACTTCACATTTTACCAACTATGTTTTCGACCAGATGATAGTAATTTCCTTTATGGATATCTCTGATTGGTTGTCTGGAAGATAAAGATAAACAAGAGGATAAAGAATCCAGGAAATAGTGCTAAAAAAAGGAAGCATCTGATTCACATGGGAAGCTAGAATGGAAGGAGCAATGTTTAAGTGCATTCACACTGCTATTTGTGAATTACGAGCAGTGGAAAGAAATTATATCTCAAGGAAGCAATCCCAGTGCTTGCATTCTTTATTTATAGGGGTGATAGATAGTTTTCTCTGTTTTTGTTTTTGGATTTTTTTAGACTCCTTTTGATTTGTCAGAACAAATAAAAAAGATTTTAATGCATAATTTCATTTTTGAATGGTCTATTTTATATGCTCATATCCATAGGTAAAAGATGAAAATAACATTCATTTTTTCACATAGTGTCAATTTTTTTTCTCTTGTTTCTTTTTTTTTTTTTTTTGAGACAGGGTCTTGCTCTGCTGCCCAGGCTAAAGTGCACTGGCACAAACATGGCTCATTTCAGTCTCAACCTTCCTGGGCTCAAGTGATCCCACTGCCCCAGCCTCCTGAGTAGGTGGGACTACAGGTATGCATCACCACACCCAGCTAATTTAAATTTTTATACAGACAAGGCCTTGCCCTGTTGTCCAGGCTGGTCTCAAACTGTTGGGCTCAATCTTCCCATCTTGGCCTCTTAAAGTGCTGGGATTACAGGCATCAGCCACTGTGCCCAGCACTCAGTTTTCTTAATTATGACTTCATAAACCTAGAGAGGTCAAGATAGGTAAATATTTAAAGTATATATATTTTAGGAAGTTCTTCTACTTATCTTACTTTTGATAACTACATGAAAAGATTTAGGATTATCCCAATCTTAGACTCACTGCTTTAGAAGATTTAAAAAATGGGGTAATTTTCTCATCACTTCCAGTCAGTGAGCAATGGAGGCACTTGAATAAAGAACCAATTTTGAGTTAGCCTTTGTTCCATCTCTCCTTCAAGGCTAGCACTTGACGTAAGTAAGTGCAACAGAGGGAAAGAGAGAGAGGGTGATTCCAAGGAACCACAAGAGTATATGATCATTGCAAGGTTACAGGATAACAAGAGACCACTTTTCAAACTTCTTGTCTATTCAGTGAAAAGAAAAATAAAGAGAAATTGGTTCATCTTTCATTTGGTGAAGTAAGCCTCCAAGGTCAACTGGTTAAGTGATGTGAACCAAGTACATTCAAGTGTGAGATAATGTTCTGATTATTTAGAATGTTTGGGGGGGATTTGTTCTTGGTGAGGCTAAAAAGTCACCACAGTAAGGCTATCAATGACTCATCATAAAGGTCAGTGGGGGGGAAACTATTCCCCCCTCCCTCAATATGGCATAAATAGTTGAGTTTCATTTTCCCCTGCTTTTAACCTGCTTCTCAAATGTCCTGAACTGACTTAAGCAAAGAGAAGAAAAGATCCATTTATTGCTCAGTTCAGTTTCCCACTTCAGCACATTCGTATTAAAAATGTTTAACTTACATACATAACAAGCCTTTAAAAGGGAAGTTGCTTTTGACCAAAGAATATCATATTTGGGAATTGTTTACCTCTGAAGAACTCAGTCAGAACCTTTAGGGGGCAGCCCCTAAAGGGTGTCAATAGTTTTTAAAAGTTCTAGTGATTTTAATGTGAGGATCATTGGTTAGAGTCAGAAAGATCTAAATTTTTAACACCATTTCGTGTTCTTAAGAATAATGTGGTTCCCTTATAATTCACTTCAAACTTGAAGCCTATTTTTTTGTCTGTAAAGTGGGGATATACAACAAATATTATATTAGGCCTTAATAAATATGGAAAAGAAAAAAAACAAAGGCACACTAAAAATTATATGTTAATTCCTTTTCTATCCTGCAACAGACACCCTCCTCCACAAAGAGTTATAAAAGTGACAAATGTCTCATTACCATATTCAAATGTAATGAATTTAAAATAACGGTTTTTTAGATGATTAATTCTGACCAAGCATCTTTTCCTCTTTGCTGAGTGAATAATAATAATTAATTTACAGTAAGCAGGTGATTCACATTCTACTCACACACAGATTTCCTGGCTAGACCCAATGAGGAGGATCAAGCCATCTTGGCTGGCTGCCTATTCATCCATGGGATTATTCTTCTTTACAAACAGACCCGCCACTGCAAGATGAATTCCCATCCAGCTGAGACAATTGTCCTTATCACCATGCATCTTCTGGGAATGTTCCCCAATCTCCACCACATGTCTTCTATCTACTTTTGTAATCACATGAGCAACCATTTTTGCATGCTTTCTCTGCACCAGTCAATTTGTGCTAATTATTTCACATATATTATTGTATTTAACCCTCACAACAGCCCTGCGAATGAGACATTATTATCTTCATTTTACAGATGAGAAAACGAGCTTAGAGTGGTTTAGAAAGCTTGCCCATGGGCACAGAACTAATATTTAATGCCTGGATTTGGATCCAAGTCAATCTGGCTCTTAACCATTACACCAAATTCCTTCTTGACTCGCAAGACAAATTAAGTTTCACCCAGGTTTTTCTCTTTGTTTTAGGTCAAATCAGAGAGCAAATAAAATATCCTATCTCAGAAAACCTAAATTTTGCATTTGCATTACTATAATAGCTGACATTTATTGAGGAATTACCAAGCACTGAGTACTTGTATGCCTTATTCTTTCCTTTGAGAGCTACCTCTTCTAAACTTTTCACATGTATTTTTTATTTTTAAACTAATGAAATATTCTTGCATGTTCAAAATTATGTGTACATACTCACCTACATATATCATGTCTGTTCACTGTATTCTTCACACTCTGCTTCTCCTGCTCTGCTCATAGGAAACTATTTGCAATTCCAAGAACCAGCCAACCTATTTCCTGCCACTAGTGTTCTGCATAGAATCTTATTTTCTTCTTTTCTTTAGTGTGTGCCTTCAATACCACTTTCTTTCTCCTTACTCATTCTTCAGAACTCACTTTTCCTTACCCTCTAGAGATGGCTTTATGTGTCTTATGACCGGGCTGACTTTTGGTACTATTTAGCAGGCTATATTTTCAATTGCGGTTTGTCTCTCCCATGATGTTGAGAACTCCTGCAATGACTGATGCATTAGATGTGCATAACAACATGCCTACATAGGGTGAATCCATATAAAAATCTCCTTTAAAATACTGTAAATCTGATTTCTATAATCCACACTGGACCACCTCGATTACACCTCATGTGATTCCAAACCTGTGCATTGTCAGTTTCCATGAAGTGGAATAAAAGTTGTTTGGTACAAAATGGCAGAAACACATGGACTGTTTTATTTAACCAGTAACTTTCTCTTTCCTTTTTCATTTATTAGCCTTTCCTAGGCATTCTCAAACTTTGCCTTTTGGCAAAAAGAAATATTAGCTGAAACATCAGTTTGTGGCTGGGCACTGTGGCTCACACCTGTAATCCCAGTTCTTTGGGAGGCTGAGGTGGTAGATCACGAGGTCAGGAGTTCGAGACCATCCTGGCCAATATGGTGAAATCCTGTCTCTACTAAAAATACAAAAATTAGCCAGGTGAGGTGGTGCTCGCCTGCAGTCCCAGCTACTTGGGAGGCTGAGGCAGAAGAATCAATTGAACCTGGGAGGCAGAGGTTGAGGTGAGCAGAGATCATGCCACTGCACTCCAGCCAGGGTGACAGAGTGAGACTCCATCTCAACAAACAAACAAACAAACAAACATCAGTTTGCTTCAGATTTGTAAACAGGGAGCAATTGGATAAATTAAATTGCTAACCTCAGTCTGCTAACCTCAGTCTAGATTGCACGTATGTCCCTGTTTTTTGAGCCAGGGTCTCTATCTGTCACCCAGGCTGGATACAGTGACATAATCGCTGCAGTCTGAACCTTCTGGACTCAAGTGATCCTCCCACCTCAACCTCCTGAGTAGCTGGGACTACAGTAGTGCATCACTATGCCCAGATAATTAAAAAAAATTTTTTTATGTATATAGAGATGAGGCACTCACTATGTTGCACAGGCTGGTGTATGTCCTTCTTAACACAAGTAATACAGTTTAACTCTCTGGAATTAACACTGAATTTTAAAGCACAGTTTTCCAGCTTAAAAAACAATAAAACTGGCCAGGCATGGTGGCTCATGCCTGTACTCCCAGTGCTATGGGAGGCTGAGGTGGGTGGATCACCTGAGGTCAGGAGTTCGAGATCCGCCTGGCCAACATGGTGAAACCCTGTCTCTACGAAAAATAAAAAATTAGCCGGGTGTGGTGGCACGTGGCTGTAGTCCCAGCTACATGGGAGGCTGAGGCAGGAGAATCTCTTGAACCCGGGAGGTGGAGGTTGCAGTGGGCTGAGATCATGCCACTACACTCCAGACTGAGACTCCATCCCCCGACCCCAAAAACAAAACCAATAAAACCAAGACAAGATACTATACAATAAGAGCTACGTGTAGAATATTTTTCCTGACTGTGAACTTGTAAGTCTTTGCTTCTCAAAGGAGGGCCAAAACACACTTTTCAAAGAAAATTAAAAAATCTAAAACCCTTCTGGATATTCTGATGGTATTAAGACAGATCCAAAGTTGTAAGATCTGCAATCAATATAATGCTATTTACCGTTAAAAGTAGAGAATTCTGAGTTCTAATGATTTGCTGTTTGAAACCCATAATTCCAGACTGCATTCAGGTGTGTGAAATGTATTTAAAAGGACCTGAAGGTCATGGTGCTGAAAGAACAGTTCCTTACTGAAGGTATTTCACCTACACCAGCACAAGCAGCAAGTGTGACCTGAGAATCTTCTCCAAGTTAGCAGGCACCAGTAACACATATTGTAAAATGAGTTTCAATAGAAACAGTCTCAGAGTAGAGACACCAGAGAACACTATTTTTTAGAATGTGGTTTCAGAACCACCTGCAGCAAAATCACCTAAGGATGCAAATTAACATGCAGATTTCTTGAATATGTTAAGGCCTTTGATATCTATTGTCAAACTGCCTTCTAAAAGTGTTGCAGCCATGGCCAGGAGCCCTGGCTCATGCCTGTAATCCCATCACTTTGGGAGGCAGAGGCGGCAGATCACTTGAGGTCAGGAGTTTGAGACCAGCCTGGCCAACATAGTAAAACCCCGTCTCTACTAAAAATACAAAAATTAGCTGGGCGTGGTAGCAGTCACCTGTAATCCCAGCTACCCAGGAAGCTGAGGCAGGAGAATCACAGAACTCAGGAGCCAGACGCTGCAGTAAGCCAAGATTGCACCACTATACTCCAGCCTGGGTGACAGAGCAAGACTCCATCTCAAAAAAAAAAAAAATGTAGTGAATTGACTAAATGGCCTATTTCCCTTTGTTACTCCAGCAGGGACCTCCTCTCCTCTTAGCTGGAGGAGCGTAAACTTGGCTCAGCATTTGTGTGAACTTGACTCATTAGCATTTATGTTATTTTAGGACAAAAAAACACAATTAGTCAAAAACCAAAGTACAATATATATTTTTATAAATGTATTTTTTAGAGCCCAAAAAATTCCTTCTCTACAACTAGTCATTTTGTAGTATATTATTTGAGCGTGTGGTCATACTGAATTTTTTGTAAGAAATAAGCAACATTGTACTTTAAGTATTAAAACAATTTCTACTAACCAGCCAACATTAAGAATTATTAAGTAAATTGTTAGATATCACATGGTCAAAGCTGAGTAACTTTTTTTTTTAAAGGCTGAATAAGATTAATTCAAAAGCCCACAGTTCTTTACAAGAACACATTTCTAAGTGGTTCTTGGATTTTATTCAGTGTCTTCAAAGGCAAAAAACAACCAAGCAAACTTGATTGCTATGTCATCAGGTATACTAAACTTTGGGAAGAGTTATATTTTTATAGTTGATTTTAGCCAAAAGGGAAAGAAGCATTGGGAAAGTTATAGTTTTAATAAAATTATATCTATTTTCCTCATGGAAAATTTTCATGTACGTTTTTTCCTGAATTAAAGACTTCTCAGAATTCAGATGTAAAAATGACTGGTTATAAAAGTCCAGATGGTGAAATTAATCATTATATGATTTATGATTAAATTTCAATTACTAATTATTGAATTGTAATAAGTAATTGTAAACTTGCCAGCCAATGTCAACAATTATATCCACAAAAATGAATAATCCATTCAACAATATTATACTCTTATTTTATTTTGTACAAGGGTAATTGCGAAGGCCTATATTCAGACTTACTGCAATACCATAGACAGCTTATAAATCCCATCCCTATCTCTTAAGTCACTCAAATTTTGAGTTTGAGAATTGATATTTAGTGACAATTTTAAAATAAATTAAAGACAAATTATTACATTAAAGATAAAACACTGCACCATACAAGTAATCCAATAGAATATTTGCATAGTATTTAACCCTAGATTTTCTATTGAAAATGCTCCTAAAGGCATATTCAATAAATGTATGATTTTATGAATTTTAGATTAGTCAGATCTTAATATGCTCTAGTTACTCCAAGAACTGATTAATCAACCTATTACAAAAGACTGCAATATATATTTTCACAGGTATAACATTTACAGCCAAAAATTCCCTTCTAGTATAACCATTTTATAGTATATTATTTGAGTATATGGTCATTTTGAATTTTTTAATAAAAAATAAACACTTCAGTAAGTTAACATTGTACTTTAATGTTAAATGTTAAGACAATTCCTAGCAGCTAGCCAACATTAAGTTTTCTTTGTTTTTTGTTTTTTTTTTTGAGAGTCTTGTTGCCCAGGCTGGAGTGCAGTGGCATGATCTGGGCTCACCAAAACCTCTGCCTCCCAGGTTCAAGTGATTCTCCTGCCTCAGCTTCCCGAGTAGCTGGGATTACAGGCATGAGCCACCACGCCCAGCTAATTTTTTTTATTTTTAGTAGAGACGGGGTTTCTTCATGTTGGTCAGACTGGACTGGAACTCCCGACCTCAGGTGAGCCGCCCGCCTTGCCCTCCCAAAGTGCTGGGATTACAGGCGTGAGCCACCGTGCCCAGCCCAACATTAAGAATTATTCAAGAACTTGTTAGACACTGCATAATCAAAGCTGAGTAAATTTTACTATGAGCTCTGCTAAAAAATTAATATTTAAAACATATATCTGTATCTTAGTATTTTTAGTATATACATATATATTATTCTGATTATATATATATATATTGTCAACTCTGTGTTTAGTGTTTAGTGCTGAGGTAGATATTTAAAAATTTTTTTTTTATTATATTTTAAGTTCTGGGGTACGTGTGCAGATCATGCAGGATTGTTACATAGGTATACACATGCCATGGTGGTTTACTACATCCATCCCCCGTCATCTACATTAGGTATTTCTCCTAATGTTATCCCTCCCCCAATCCCCCCCACCCCCTGCTATCCCTCCCCTAGCTCCCTCACTTCCCAAAAGACCACAGTGTGTAATGTTCCACTCCCTGTGTCTATGTGTTCCCATTGTTCAATTCCCACTTATGAGTGAGACCATGTGGTGTTTGGTTTTCTGTCTTGTGTCAGTTTGCTGAGAATGATTGTTTCCACCTTCTTCGATGTCCCTGCAAAGGACATGAACTCATCCTTTTTTATGGCTGCATAGTATTCCATGGTGTATATGTGCCACATTTTCTTTATCCAGTCTATCATTGATGAGCATTTGGGTTGGTTCCAAGTCTTTGCTATTGTAAACAGTGCTGAAATGAACATATGTGTACATGTGTCTTTATAATAGAACAATTTAGAATCCTTTGGGTATATAATTCATAGGCAAGGATTTCATGACTAAAACACCAAAAGCAATGGCAACAAAAGCCAAAATAGACAAATGGGATCTAATTGAACTTAAGAACTTCTGCACAGCAAAAGGAACTATCATTAGAGTGAACCGGCAACCAACAGAATGGGAAACAATTTTTGCAATCTACCCATCTGACAAAGGGCTAATATCTAGAATCTACAAAGAACCTAAACAAATTTACAGGAAAAGCAACCCCATTAAAAAGTGGGCAAAGGATATGAACAGATACTTTTCAAAAGAAGACGTTTATGCAGCCAACAAACATATGAAAAAATGCTCATCATCACTGGTCATTAGAGAAACCAAATCAAAACTACATTGAGATACCATCTCACACCAGTTAGAATGGTGATCATTAAAAAATCTGGAGACAACAGATGCTGGAGAGGATGTGGAGAAATAGGAACGCTTTTACACTGTTGGTGGGAGTGTAAATTAGTTCAACCATTGTGGAAGACAGTGTGGCCATTCCTCAAGGATCTAGGAGTTGAAACACCATTTGACCCAGCAATCCCATTACTGGGTATATTTTTAGTGTATTTTATGTAAGTTTTATACATGCATTTCGCTACATATTTTGTTTAAGGGTGTATTCAGGGACAAATGTCTAAGAGTTTTACGATTAGAATAGAAGGTAATCTGATTTGGTTTCCCAAAATACATTTTAACTTTGGTCACACCTAAGACTGATTAGTGATCGTTCCCTACATATTACATACAGTTCTACCACTGAAAAACAAAAATTCCAGATAACACTAATTCGACACGTGTTTATTGCTTACCTGTTGATCACAGAAATTGGGGCCAGGCACTGAAGCAAGTAAAAAAAAAATTTGTAAAGAACAATTACAACCTGGCATAAAACATCTTTTTTTTTTCAGCACCACAGCTTTTTATTTTCATTTTGTTGATGAGGGAAGAGAAATAGAAAGCTTGGGTAATTCCCCCAAATTCACTCGGTAGTGGACCCCAGAATTGTGGTCCAGATTTTCTGACTTCAGATCCCATGCTTTTCTCATTCATATCACACTCCACACAGATACTCTGCTCTTTCTTAATAAGACATGGAAAGTGGAGCTATACGATCGGACTAATTGTGCATATTTTCTCCATGCATCCAATATAAATTATTCTAAAAGCTTGGAAACATTGAAGGGATCCTGTTTCCTATCCATTAATCGTAATTAGGAAAGATCTGGTGGAGTAAGGCATTCCAGGGAGCTGCCTGGACAAGGAGTTATTTATTAACCAAAAAATGAAATCAGACAAAAGCATTGGGTTAAAAAGGCATTATCGATGTGTTTATGTTTTCTGAATGTATGCATAACCATAAAATTCTCAATGAAAGAATTATTCAATTTCTTTCTCCTTTCATGTCTTTTAGTATTTGTCATTTGTACCCTGGCCTGTTTGCTGCTTATATTGGAGCCAGGATGTGCCTTCATCTCTGGAGTCAGCAAGTTTCTGTCTGGAATGAAAAGAGCTTCTCTTTCAAACTGTCATCTCACTCGACTACGTTTCTTTGTGCATTACTTAGTTAGTCTCAAGAGAATACTAAAATCAAAGTTATCCTATTAAATGTTAAGTCTAAGTTTCTTGTCCATGTTTTTTGAGCCACTTAAGCTTTCGTAGTAACAAAAATATTCCCAATAAGAGAAAAATAGTTGGTTTTCTAGCCTGTCTCAAACACAGTATTGGTTAAGAAGCACAGAGTTATAAAGACATGTCTTTTAGAATTTGGATTGAATTTCTGCCCTGATACGAATTATGATTACTTTTATCTTAGGAGGGGAAAACCTAATGTTACTGTTATAAGCCTCAGCTTTCCAGGAGTGAAGGAATTCTGCACATCATTATTGGCCAGGAGTTATTCTAAATGCAAATAATTAAACTAAGGCAATAATTTATTTCATAAGGAAAACAAGCTTAAAAATCCCAATTAAATGATGAGCTTCCAATACATAGCAAACTTTAGAAGAATATAGGATAGTGGTTGTTATTCAAAGAGAAACAAGAAAAAGAGACAAAGAAAGGGATATCAGCCTGACACGGTGGCTCACGCCTGTAATCCCAGCACTTTGGGAGGCCGAGGTGGGTGGATCACGAGGTCAGGAGTTCTAGACCAGCCTGGCCAACATGGTGAAACCCTGTCTCTACTAAAAAAAAAAAAATACAAAAATTAGCTGGGTGTGATGGCTCGTGCCTGTAATCCCAGCTACTCGGGAGGCTGAGGCAGGAGAAATGCTTGAACCAGGACCCAAGGGTGCAGGGTGCAGTGAGCCGAGATTACACCACTGCACTCCAGCCTGGGCTACAGAGCGAGACTCCGTCTCAAAAAAAAAATAAATAAATAAATAAATAAAAAGAAAGGGGTACTGAGGATATCTGAACTCTGTAATATTTTATTGGTTAAAACGTATGAATAAAACATGATGAAAAGTTAACTAGACAGTGAGTGTATGGGCATTTGCTAAATTACTCTCTGCTTTTCTGTACATTCAAATTTTCATTGAAAACAAAGGAAGGAAGGGAGGGAGTGAGGGAGGGAGTGATAACAAGGAATATGTTATTGTTATTTTTATCTCTGAATAGTAAAAGGTAAGAGAGAACCATTTTATTTTAAAGAATCAGGATGAGATTGTTACAAAAATAATGTAAAACCAATAAGAATATTTTGTAAATGGGCAAAAAACATGAACAGCAACTGGAAAAATAACAAAATAAGTACATTGAAAATCTTGGAAACATTGTGAGCCATTTTGAGGTGGGACAAGTCACAAGTTCAGTAGTGGGTTTTTTTTTTTTTTTCCCCCTGTTACATCCTGTAATTCACTTTATCCTCTGGCCTTTACTTAGAGATTTTCATTTAGGAGATTAAATTGCACCTGTGAGCCTACATCAAGGAAACCAGAGCATTAGAGCATTTGAAATGAATATCTCTGTTATCATATTGGTCAGCAACTACTTTAAAATTTATCTTCTTCCCACTTAAGGCCAAAGAAAATTCTGGTTTTGGAAATGGCTTTTGAACATTTGAAAATATTAAAATCAAAGAGAGATGCTCAGTGTACAAAATTGGGAAGGAAACCCCAATAACTCCCCCACCAGGAAGGTGATTATGTCATGTCCTATTAACTAATCCTATGGTGGAAAGGATTTACTTCAAGGACATTTGTAAGTCCTCATTTCACGCTCTCATCATAATGATCATTTCCCACTCAGCTGTCCAACTGCAGAAATACTTTGCACAAAGTGATAATTTGACTCTGATGAGATACCTAATTTTATTTTATTTTTGTTATTTACTTTAGATAATATATCTGCCTAGTAGAATAGGGAGATAAAAGCTTGGGTCAATAATTTTCCATCGGCAATTTTTACCATGCTTGGTAAATATATTTCTATCTAAACATCCTGGACGCATATTTAAAAATAGCATTCTTTATGATTATAAATATAACTCACACTTACTATAAAGATTTTGAAAAATATAGAAATACATGAAGGAAGAGACTAAAAGTTACTTGTAATCCTGTGAGTTACACTCTGCTAATATTTTGATATATATTCTTGTAGGTTTTCACCCTACATGTATATATTATTATAAAAGCAGATTTTTTCTGCATGTGCGATTAAGATTATTGAAAATATTTTATAATCTTGTTTTAACATTGAGCATATATTTGAAAACAACTTGTATTTAGGTTTTAGGTTTGTAATTATTGGCTTAAATGTGGTTTTGTCAGAATTAACAGTTTGTTCACCAAATCTTGAACTGAAATTCAATAGTGGCCCGTCAGGAGAATTCATAGGGTATGATGGTGGTATACGGAAAATGAAAATCATTTTTAACATACATATCCAACATTATTACAGCATCAGTTTGTTCTATAAAATCCTGCAAAGTGAAAGTTACAGGACACTATAAAGCTCTGCAGTCTCTGTGACATTAATAATATATCTATACTCTTAGGAAATGGGAGATTAATATTTATTGGGCACCTACTACATGTCAGGCAGAGTGCTGAACATTTTGCGAACACTGTCTTATTTATATATGGCATCTTTCCATAAAAAATTAGATTTCCAACCTCTATGTCCATCAAAATTGAGACAAGATAATGCAGGTTCAAATTCCTGCAACTCAAAGAAAGAAAAGAAAGAGGGTGGGTTTTGATTATAATTATTTAAATTAGCTGATGAGTCAAGGTAAACTGTTCAACTACTCTATCTTCTTTTTATTTTGAGCATAGAGGCATAACCTTAGTGAGGACTAAAATTCTATCTTTTGTTGAGCTGAGTTTTGCCTTATAAGAATGCAATGTGGCCAGGCGTGGTGGCTCATTCCTGTAATCCCAGCACTTGGGAGGCTGAGGCAGGTGGATCACCTGAGGTTAGGAGTTCGAGACCAGCCTGGACAACATGGTAAACCCTGCGTCTCTACTAAAAATACGAAACATTAGCTGGGTGTAGTAGTGATCGCCTGTAGTCCCAGCCAGTTGGGAGGCTGAGGCAGGAGAATCACTTGAACACACCATTGCACTCCAGCCTGGGTGACAGAGTGAGACTCTGTCTCAAAAAAAAAAAAAAAAAAAGAGAGAGAAAAGGAAAAAGAATGCAATGCAATTTATTTTTGCATAAAATGTATTCTGTGTGCTGCCATATCAGGACTGCGTGGTGCATACCATTGATTTCTGTGGAGGAGTCTCTGCCTTCTGCTAATCTAGAGGTAATAGAAGATGTCTCTGGAATACATTTTCCTAGAGTTATAATCAAGTATGTATGGGCTTACATCACCAGTCATCTCAATATAAAGTGAAATATTATTTACTTCAGTTACAAAAAATGCAAATTTGATTTGGCGTGTAACAAGTTCAAAGCTCTATTTTCTTGCCCACGTTACAGAAATAGTTTGCTGTTTGTACATTGTTTTGGATAACCCCTTCCCTGAGTGGTCTGACTTACAGTATCTATAGACATACTGTTGCTCTTATGTTTATGATTGTCGCAAGTAATATATCCTCTATCTCAGTAGAAAGGGACATGACAAAATTGCCATGTATTCATGGGGCTAGTGCCTTTGCTTGGAGTTGAGTGGTCTGATATTTCCTTATGGGAGTGTTTGCCTTAACCAAAATTAATTTCTGTCCAAGAACAACTGGGGCACTTAGAGATATTTCATTCCATAACACCTTACTTTTGGCCTTCCCGTTTATTATTTCTCTGGATCCTCATGACAGAGCTTTATTATGGGTGTTTTTTTAAGAGCACAGCCTCTGTCTGAATCAGCTAGTGGAAGATTTGAATTCCAGTTGGAATTCCAGTACTGACTGTGATACTTCAGGGAAATGACTGAACTTCACTGTCTCAGTTTCTCCATGGATAAAATGGAAATAATTATCACTGCAGATTTATGGGGTTCTTAGGAAGGTTAAGGCAATGCTTATGAATTTCTTAGCATAATGGCTTGCTCAAGGAATGAAGTCCTTAATAATCCTCTTCAGTGGGTAAGGCAAACATGAAGGAGAAAAACACAAACAGGTTAAGCCAGACACTTGCCTAAAGCCACATAGTTGCAGAACTGGAGTCAGATCAGCCATTCCCATTTCAGTCTTTTAAAAATTTTAATAGGCTGCTGTACTTTCTTAATTAAACACATACATGTACATGTAACTGTTACTTTTAAATGTGATATTTTGTCAACAAACGTAATTATTGTGCTTATACACTGCATCAGACATAGTGGTGAGGCAATGCAGCTATAACAACTCACGTACAACTACAAAGTTCTGTTTGTATGCCCATGCTCCCACGCAAATATGCACATGAAAGTGTGTCTACATACAGAATGTGCCCATTCTCAAAGCAAACACTGTGCATATCCTGCTTGAAGTTATGACTCTGTTATAACTTGGACATTTATTCAGAGCCTCTGCTTCCTCGTTAGTAGAAAAGAAAGAATAGGCCAGGAAGAGTGGCTCACTTCTGTAATCCCAGTACTATGGGAGGCCAAGGCTTGAGCTCAGGAGTTCAAGACCAGCCTGGGCAACAATGGTGAAACTCTGTTTCTACAACAAATACAGGAGGTTAGCTGGGCATGGTGGCACACACTTGTGGTCTCAGCTACTTAGGAGAATGAAGTGGGCAGATTGCTAGAGCCCTAGAGGTAAAGGCTGCTGTGAGCTGTGATCCAGCCACTGCACTCCTGCCTTTCCCATCTAGGTGACAGAGTGAGATGCTGCCTCGAACAAAAAGAAATGCTAGTACCTGACAGGTAAGGTTATTAAGATTAATTAAGATACCACCTGGGATGTCCTTAGCACAGAGCCTGACACTAATAAAACCTAGATAAGCATTAAATGTAATTGTTCTAAAGCAGTAGTCACAGGAAATTCTGAGTCCATCACCAACCAGCATTTGTTAAGAAGGAGTAGCTGCCCAGAGGAAGTCAGCTTAAGAAATGTTAAGAGCACAGGCAGTTTAGCAAGTGGCTTTCTCTTCATGGGGGGATAGGAGTTTTTTTGTTTGCTTTTTGTTTTTGTTTTTGTTTTGAGACAGAGTTTTACTCTGTCGCCCAGGCTGGAGCGCAGTGCCGCAATCTCGGCTCACTGTAACCTCTGTTTCCTGGGTTCAAGTGATTCTCTTGCCTCAGCTTCCCAAGTAGCTGTGACTACAGGCAGGTGCCATCACGCCTGGCTATTTCTTATATTTTTAGTAGAGACGGGGTTTCACCATGTTGGCCAGGCTGATCTCGAACTCCTGACCTGAGGTGATCCACCTGCCTTGACTTCCCAAAGTGCTGGGATTATAGGTGTGAGCCACTGCACCTGGCCAGGAGATAGGTTTAATCTGTATTAACATACCTGTCTTTGGTCTAAGTTCATGCCAACTTCCATTCCCCAAACTTTTGTGGCTGTCACAGGCCTGAGACTGACACTTCAGTTTCCAGAGCCTTTGTTCCATTCCAAAATCAGAGCTTAGAGTTTCAGTTCATCAAATTCTATGCAGACACCTTCAAAGACTATGTCTGTCTGTGTGCACGAAGAATCCTGCCATATGCTTATGAGCATTAAATGAGTTAGTATATGTGAAACAGTTGTAATAATAAGTGGCACATAGCAGTAACTCCATAAATGTTTCCTGGTGCTGCTGCTGTTGTTGTTGTTATCCTCCATTTATTCAAAAAGAATTTATCAAGTGCCTGTAGATGTTCTGGACACAAGACATACAAAGGCAAACTGAACAGACCAGATCTCTGCCTTCTTGGAGTTTAGCATGTATGTGTCTGTGCTTGGGAGGTGGAGTGTTTGGCTCACAAAATAAACTAAGTTCAGTATGTTGAGCAGAACAGTGAATGACTGTGCTACCTAGATGGGTGGTTATAGACTACATTCGTGGTGAGGACAGGCCCATCTCCCTTGTTCGACCCCGTCACTCCAGTACCTTGTGAAAGGCATATTGGGTACCTGATTTATGTTGGTTGACTAAATAAATGAATGGGTGGACTTTCAGAAAGGGGGCCCAGTAAATCCAGCACCACAGGTTTTGGGTTTAGGCTGTGTGTGTGGATATGATGTAAGGTGTGTAGTTTGTGGACTCTTTATGTGGCAAAGTCTGGGTCAGAGTATACGTGGGTGGATGTGGGGAAGAGGATGAAGATATGAAAGCACAGATGTACGTAAGAAAGTCTGCCTATATGTGAGGTAATATGAAAAGCGAAGTCTTTGGTTGTGTAATTTTGAAGTAAATCTGGGCTTGGGTGTGAATCTAAGTGTAGGTTCTGACTGAGGTAAACCTGGGCTTGTGTCAGTGTATGAGATTAAAATCTGCGAGTTGTTGTTTGAAGGACAGAGCATTAATGAAGAGTGCTTTGCAGGGCAAAATCTAACAATGTGTGTGTGTGTCTGTGATCTGAAATGTCATTGTGTGTGAGGCAAATTAGGGGTGGTAAAAGCAAAATATAGGATAGTATATACAAACTAAGAAAGGGCTTATGTGAGTCAAAGGGATTTTGTGACTGTCAAGGAAGAGGGCCTCTCTCTGTGTGTGTGTTTGTGTTGTGTGTGTAAACCAGTTCAGGACTTTATGTGAGGGTGTGGGTTTGCAAGGCAGATTCTAGAGCTGGGTGTAATTGTGAGTGTAATCCTAAAGATGAGGGTGAGGCAAGTCCGGAGTTCTGGGTAGGATTGTGAGTCTGTCGTAAATTTGAGTTTTTAAATGTTAGTTGTAAATCAGGACTTGGCTTTGAGATGAATCCACCTGGGTCAGCAGGGTTTTTGTGCATGAGGGGGAGACCAAAGCTTTGTGTTTGTGAGGCAAACTAGGGAGTCAGTGTGGGTGAGGCAGTCAAGTTCTTGAGCGTGAACATTTCTAAGGCGTCTGAATGGCGAGTGAGTGTGTGAAGCGAGGCTGCTGCGCGAGCGGGCAGTGTGCCCCTGTGTGTGCGTGTGCGTGTGCGCGCGCCAAGTTTGGTTTGTGTTTGTGATGGGCACCGACGCTGCGTCAGCCCGGGAGGCCACGTTAGGGTTGGGGGTGCGTGAGGAGGTGCGGCCGGCCCAGAGGTCCCGCGAGCGAGCCGAGCGCGCCGCTACTCCGGGCCCCTGCGCCGCGCGCTAGCTGGCTGTGTGGCTCGCTGGCTCGCTGGGGACAGGCAGGAATCGGAGCAGCACTGCCGCCTCTGGCGCGAAGGCTCAGGCGCCTCCTCCCGCCCCAGTCACTGTGGCTCGGCGCACGCTGCCGGCGGCTGCCCTTTCCGCCTCTGGGGAAGAAAAACCCGCGGGCCGTTTTCGCGCTTGAACCATGGCCTCGGGCCGGAGGGGCTGGGACAGCTCCCACGAAGACGATCTGCCCGTGTACCTGGCCAGGCCGGGCACCACGGACCAGGTCCCGCGGCAGAAATACGGCGGCATGTTCTGCAACGTGGAAGGCGCCTTCGAGAGCAAGACGCTGGATTTCGATGCCCTGAGCGTGGGGCAGCGGGGCGCGAAGACTCCTCGGAGCGGCCAGGGCAGCGACCGAGGCTCGGGGAGCCGGCCCGGGTCGAGGGGGACACCCCGCGCAGGGGCCAAGGCCGGGAAGAGAGCAGGGAGCCCGCGCCCGCGTCTCCCGCGCCCGCCGGGGTGGAGATCCGGAGCGCCACCGGCAAAGAGGTGTTGCAGAACCTCGGCCCCAAGGACAAGGTAAGGGGACGCTGGGTCAGTTCCCTGCTTGCCTCCTTTCCTTTCTCCAGCCCCGGCCGCCATGGCCCGGGCACAACTTCTCCAGCTCACTTTGCACAGGGCTGGAGGACCAGGAGGAGGAAAGGGGCATCCTCCACTGAGCGTAGCGCGACTTCCTAGCTCAGACCCTGGATTCACGCGTGTAGCCACTTGCAGCATCTTCGTGCAAGCGCGGAAAGGATGCCCGGGTCCCCCTGCCTGGCGCCGCGTCCTTTACCCCTGCCTCCTCGCCGCACCTCTGGGCCATCCGTTCTGGGTGGGTGTGTCAGCCTGGGAAGGCTTAGTGATTTCCAGCTCTTCTCTCTGTCTGAGTAACCAACAGCACAATTGTCTTGCCCCCTCCCAACCCCCGGCCCTAGATTAAATCTCAACCCGGGTCACCAGGGCAGAGGGCAAAGTGATGCTGGGAATATGGGGTCATCTCCATAGTCCCCGGATGAAAGTACAGGATGGGCGGTCTCCCCCTCTCACTCTTCAAACATCAGCTCTGCCCCTGAAACTTTTAGGTGTGCATCCTGTAGACTAAACACTCGAATCTCTCTCTGTGCCTCGCTTATGTTTTAGCACGGCATTTCACATCTGTGTTTGTAAAGAGTGTATTTGTGTACATAGCTTGGCACAAGACCGGGTATCACAGGAGTCCAGCTGCCTCTGCAAGAATAGCATTATATTTTAGAAAATAGACGAGAGTATTAAGAGTGCACATTAAACTAGCATGAGATGCAAATTCCCTGCTGCTCTTAAATGTGCCAAAGCCAATTTCTTCTGTATGTGTATTTTTGAGAAACTTATGTCACACTGAACTGACTGAGGGATGGCATTGAAATCTAGCTTGCCCTGATTTATGTGTCTATTTCATAGAGAATCAGAGTTGTAGTTCAGAAAATTCAGGGCCTGGCAGGGCTGCAGACTTCAGAGTTCAAACTGAAGCTTTCAGATAGGGAATAATAGTAATCAGATGCCCTCAGCCTACTCTAGGTAATAGCTTCAAAATCCAGCCACATGTATTATTCTGCACTAATATGGTTAGGAATAATAACCTGAAATGGAAATGTCTGCCTCAGAGTAATTACAGTTAATGCTTATCCAGATTTTAGTTGTTTTTCCATTAAAATGCAATGAGCTAGTGAGAGGACAACATCTTTCTCCATTGACTGATTTTTGAAAGTTTAGACCAACCAACCAACCAGCCAACCAACCTTTAACTACTAAGACGACCAGGGAAAATCAGTACTGAAGTTAGTGCTGTTCATGGGTACCACTTGGGAAACAATGTCAGTTTCCTCTGGAATCACTTATCTAGTTTGTGATTTTCACATCATCCTTTGAGTGTGGGATTCCCCTAAGCTCTTGCTTGCTAACATTTTAGGGAAAACTTCTGATATTTTGCAAATGTTTTGGTTGATGGCTAAACTGAAGAAGAGCTCTATAGAAAGGTTATTCCTGTTCTTCATGTCTGACTTGATCCTTATTGAAATGTTCCCTTCCTGACTGCAAGGGGCGGGAGTAGTGATGGAAAAGGTCGGTAACAATTGCTGTGAGTCAGTGCTATTCCCTTTGCTGAAACACCCCTGATGTAAGCCAGATAATATGCTGGGTTTGCAAGATTTAAGAATGGTAACTAGAGAAAGGGAAAATATTCCTCCTTTAAACCTAGCAATTCTCCCATTTTCTTCCCTTTTGCAAACCCTATACTTTTGGCTACTAATTGAGAAATAATAATAGAACCTAGGCACCAGCAGGATTTCTAGTGCTACATAGTTATTTGTAAGTTTGGGCTTGCCGTCTGCTTCATCCAGGCCATGTTATTATCTCTAATTTGGTTGAATCACACTGTTAGAAGAGACCACAGAGGTTATCAAGTTCTGAATTTGTTTATTTCCTTCAGGGTAGAGATTGTATATTTGGATTTATGTGTGTGGCTAGAATGCTTGGCACATTGGAGGTGTTTAATAAATGTTTGATACACTAAACCTCTTTAATTAGCCATCTCTTTTGCCACATAGATGGTAAAATGATCATCTGGCCTCTATTTAAATACCACCATTGTCAGGGAGCTCACTACCTCATGAAGAAACTTTTTGGACAACTTTACTTAAAAAAAAAAAAATTAAGGCCAAATCTACCTACCTGTAGTTTCTACAATTATTCTTAGTTCTGACCTGTGGAAATACAAGAGTAAATATGTTTCCCCTATACTGAGACATTTTAATGATTTTTAGGTATGTGTGCCAGAAAAGGCTGGGTGATGCCACAGTAACAAACAACCCCCAACTCTCAGCAGCTTAATAAAAAACATAACATCATATTTCTTGCTGCTGTTTGTCCAGTGTGAGTCAACAGGGACGCTCCATTCATTATTGTGCCTAACTTGATGGAGGCTCCATCTCTACATGTTTGTGGTGCTCCATCTCTACAATAGTATGTGACAATTTGTATAGACACTTAATTTCTTGCTGAAGTAATGAACATGATGTATGCTCATATTTCATTGCCTGAAAACCATGTCTGTACTCAGCTTCAAAGGAATTGGTGGAATACAATCTTGCCATGATCCTGTAAGACTAGGAAACTTGGCAAAAATCTCTAATATCTCTCCCAGATCTGGAGATGAACTAATGGAGTGAAACCTGTCCCAAACTTTACTAGTTATATGACTGTAAGCATGTAACTTAGCCTCTGGGTGCCTCAGTTTTCTCAGGTACAAAATAAGGATAATGGTGACTACTTTGCACATAAGTATTCAGTACATATTAGTTATTACTATTGCTCTTCACTTTTCCTGCCCATTATGTGTATGAGGGCAATTATCTGATTCTCCCTAAGTTTCTTTCTTACTCTTATTAGTCCTAGCCTTTTCAATTTTCTCTTATATAAGCATTTTACCATTCTGATTTCCTTTTCAGGTTATATTACATATTTTGTAAATATTTTTCTCAAAATACAGTGCCCAGAACTGAATACGTTGCTTCAGATGAGATATGTCCATGGCGAAGTGCATTATGCTACTTAATTTTTTGGACTTGTATGGAACATATGTATCTACAACTTACTATTGTCTCCATGGTAACCACCCTATCATTCAAGCTTTCAGAAACTTTTTCATGTAAGCTGCTGTTAGGCCAGAATGCTCCCATTCTATGCTGGCACAATTTCATTTAAAAGAAACCACCCCCTCACCCCCCCCAAAAAAACTTAACTATGGGATTTTATTTTTCTTCCTTCTATAATATTTATCACTATCTTAGCTCATTTTTCTATTATATAAAAATAATCTTAAACCTTAATTCTATAATACAACACTCCCACTCCCAGCTTTATACCATTTGTTGATTTGATAGTAAGTACAACCTTTTGAACACTTTCCGTGTGCCTATCCTAAATAGTTCTCAAAATGTCATTTCCTCACAGAAAATGATTATACAGATGAGAAAATTGAAACCCAGACTCTAGTGTTTAGTTCCAAATCACATAAATAATAAGTGGGGGGAACCAGAATGTACAATCTGATTTTTCTGATTCCAGACTCTGTGTTCTTTCCAGGTGGGGGAGGCTGCTTCTTTATTTTAATACGACCAGTCTGACCATTGTGTCAGCTCCTGACATGTCAGTATTATTCAGAGCAAGGACAGATCTTCCTGCCACACCTCTAGAACCCTTCCTCTGTCTTGCCACCAGCCCATTACACAGGAAACTTTGAGACAGTTGTTCACCTTTGAGAATAGTTGCTGCAAAATCCTTTTTCTTCCAAGTTGATTGCAGAGGTATCAAAAGAGATTTTTAATGCCTTGGTAAAATCAAATATACTTTGTATCTAGCATACCTAATTATTAACTTTAATCTTAAAGAAATGAGTTTATTTAATAAATTATAATGAAGTAAAGTAACAAACCTCATTTAGCAGAATAAAAATATAAAAATGTAGGCCGGGTGCAGAGGCTCACGCCTGTAATCTCAGCACTTTGGGAAGCCAAGGCGGTGGATCACTTGAGGTCAGGAGTTTGAGACCAACCTAGCCAATATGGTGAACTCCCCACCTCTACTAAAAATGCGTAAATTAGCTGGGCATTGTGGTGGGAGCCTATAATCCCAGCTACTCAGGAGGCCGAGGCAGGAGAATCTCTTGAATCCAGGAGGTGGAGGTTGCAGTGAGCTGACATCATGCCACTGCACTCCAGCCTGGGCAACACGGTGAGACTCAGTCTCAAAAAAAAAAGCCTCTGAGGGCCAAATTCCAGGTTTGAGGTATCACTAGATGATTACCTACGCTAATATACATTCTAAACGTATTGATAAACACCTTCTTAAATTGTGTATTTAGAGTTTTCTCATAATAGGCATTCATGTTACTAAAATCCTCTATGGTTGGCTTACACAATTTTTGTTTACAATTTTTGATACTAAGTGCATAGAAAAGCAATTCTAAGTGAAAAATATGTATTTTTCATTATTTTAAAGATGCCTTTCCATGCACACAGAATTTTCCTAGGACTAAAAATGTTACTAAGAGGAAGACAATTATGATATATGGTCTGCCAAGAGCAAATTATATCATAAGGACTTTGTCATCCAGCAAAAACAAAGTAATGACATTATGATTACAGGGGTTTTTATTGATAACTTTCTATTAGGAGTCTTGGGTCATTTCTAGTTTCCTGCTTCCCATGTGAGCTACTTTTGTACAAGATGTTTCCTTCATGAAATTGGCAAGGGCTCTGGGTGCAGAGGGAACAATCTAGAAACAAATGAGATGTGGCTCTTACCTGTTTACCATTTGTGATTTGTTTTGCTTTGCCTGGGCTAAAAGTTTTTAAAATGACTCAGAGAAATTGATGTTCTCCTCCTTATCCTGCACAATGGGAGACAGCTGGAAATAGAATTCTAGGCTTATAAAGTCCTCACTAGCTATCAGCATCCAAACCCTGGTGTGTAAATGAATTTTATAAGGCTTCTCTGACAAATCAAAGTTTGTATCAAAGCTAGGAAAAAGGCCTCCTGCTTACCTGGCCTTCAGGCCACACTTGAAGCTGGGGGTAGGTTTCCTTCTCCAAACTTGGAAGTGTTTGTGACCTTTCAGAACTTTGGTTTAGTTTGACAGTAGGCATTTGAGGAACATAAAAAATGTGCCTTCTAAGTAATGCTGCGATTGGCAGAGTTCCCCTCAAAGTAATGGTCCCTGGAGACAGGGTTTTGCTGACAGCTCTTGTAAATAATGTTTAAGACAGCCAGAACACTGTCTCTGATGATTTCAGTCAGTGACTCTTGCAGCTGATTCTCTTTGTGATTTATTTCCACCTGGGCGTTTTCCCGACAAGCAATGTTTCTATGAGACAGGGAGTAAAGCTTACAAGGAAGAGGAAATCTGTCTGAGGAGGATGCAATCTGTGACTGCAAACTCAGTCCTCATTTTTGGAAGGAGGCAGAAGGTCCATTTAGGTATGTGAGCACTTTTAAAATTAAGCTTCTAGGAGAATGTAACATTAAAATATGTTTGTAATATAGAATCACACTGCATTAAAAAAAACAGTTCTACTCCATCAAAGAACAATCAGATAAGGCAAAACAAAAAAACAAAAAAAATCTAAGTGGATAAAGTATTAGCAGTCTCAGTTTCCAGACCTAACCTTTAACCTGCTATACAACTTGGGCAAGTTACCTCCCTTCCTTCCTAACTATAGCTTCCTTCTTTCTGAAACAAAGGGGCTAGACCAAATGGTCCCTACAGTAATGGTCTTCCTGTAAATTTTCTTGATTGTGCATCTTTAAACAAAGATTTTTTGAGCATGCTCCATATTCCTTGTGTGTGTATATGTGTATACACATATGTGCATATACATAAATTACTTAAGCAAATATCATACTAGTATATTATGACTGGCTGAGCATTGTGGCTCACATCTGCAATCCCAGCACTTTGGGAGCTGAGGCAGAAGGATTGCTTGAACCCAGGAGTTTGAGACCAGACTGGGCAACACAGCGAGACCCGGTCTCTAAAAATAATTTAAAAATTAACTAGGCATGGTGGTGCACAACTGTGGTCCCAGCTACCCAGGAGGCTGAAATAGGAGGTTTGCTTGAGCCCAGAAAGTCAAGGCTGCAGTCAGCCATGACTGGAAGAGGTGACAAAGTGGGACCCTGTCTTTAAAAAAAAAATCTTATGATCATCATAAAATGTAGATAAAAAAATCTAAACTAAAGAAGAAGAGATATAAAAAATCCAAATATACATTATGATTTTTTCCTTTATCCCAGTGGCTTGTCTTGTACAACCAATTGGGTGAGTGCTTGGAAGTCTATGATCTCTAGACTAAATACATAATAGTGGTTGTAACAGTATAGTCGTTAATGAGTCCATTGCCAGAGTTCTTCAGTGATAGATTTATTGAACAATTTTTGAGAGTCAGTTCAAAACTGTTGAAGGCTTGTGATGAGACTAAAGACGAGGTGCTGGTTAGTGCACAGGACTCTTGACAAATATGCATGTGGAGGTGGGCCAATAGCTTGTGGCTAACAAGGGAGTCCCCCACGCCTCCCTTTTCCCACTGATTTTTGTGTTTACTCATTTTTTTCAAAAAGCATTATTATTTAATTTAATTTTTTTTTTTTTTTGAGACAGAGTCTCACTCTGTTGCCCAGACTGGAGTGCAGTGGCACAATCTTTGCTCACTGCAACCTCTGCCTCCTGGGCTTGAGTAATTCTCCTGCCTCAGCCTCCCATGTAGCTTGGGTTACAAGTGTGCACCATCATGCGTGGCTAATTTTTGTATTTTTAGTAGAGACGGGGTTTCACCATGTTGGTCAGGCTGGTCTTGAACTTCTGACCCAGGTGATCCACCCACCTCACCCTCCCAGAGTGTTGGGATTACAGGTGTGAGCCACCACGCCTGGCCTCAAAAAGTGTTATTAAGCCCCAGCTATGTAGGTGCACAATCAACAACAAATTTTGGAAAAATGAAGATGTACCAAAGAGATCAGCAGTAGGAAAACATAGCATCATTTTCTCATAATCTTCTGGAGAAAGCTTAACCTAGCAGTGTATTTTCTTCCCGTGTGTGTGTGTGTGTGTGTGTGTGTGTATGTGTGTATGAGACATGCATTTTTTTTTCCAAAAGTGAAAAGATGTGGTATTTCTGTGTTTAAAATTTTTTTTAATCAGTTAGTATGGTCTGAAGATTTGTGTACCTCCAAATTCCTAGGTTGAAATCCTAAGCCCCCAAGATGCTGATATTGATTTGGTCATGAGAGTGGAGCCCTCATGAATGTATTGGTGCCCTTATGAAAGTGGCCCTAGAGAACTGCTTTGCTCCTTGCACCGTATGAGAACACAGCTAGGTGCCGTCTGAGTCAGAAAGAGGGCCTTCACCAGACACTGCATCTGCCTTGATCTTGGACTTCCCAGTGTCCAGAACTGTAAGAAATACATTTATTATTTATAAGCCACCCAGTTTATGATATTTTGTTATAGCAGCCTAAGCAGACTAAGGTATCACCTTTTTAAAAAAGCAAATAAGCTTGAATTTTTAGAGCAGTTTTGGAATCACAGTCAAGTTAAGTGGAAAGAGAGTACTTCCTTTTACCCATCTCCCACAAACACACAATGTCCTTCACTGACAAAACTCCATATGGGAGTTGTAGAGTTTACAACTGATGAACCTACATCGATACATCATTGGCTGGGTGCGGTGACTCACGCCTGTAATCCCAGCACTTTGGGAGGCCAAGACCAGTGGCTCACCTGAGGTCAGGAGTTTGAGACCAGCCTGGCTAACATGGCAAAACCTCATCTCTACTAAAATACAAATATTAGCCAGGCATGATGGTGAGCCCCTGTAATTTCCATTACTCGGGAGGCTGAGGTGGGAGAATCACTTGAACCAGGGTGGCAGAGGTTGCAGTGAGCCCGGATCCTGACACCGTACTCTAGTTTGGGCACCAGAGCAAGACTCTGTCTTCAAAAAAATAAAAAAAAAGACACCCAAATCCATAGTTTACATTAAGGTTCACTCTGGTGTTGCATTATAATGGACTTGAACAAATGTACAATGACAGGTATCTACCATTGTAATATCTTATAGGAATTAGTTTCAATGCCCTAAAAATCCTCTGTGCTCTCTCTATTCATCATTCTCTTCTGCTCCCAGCTCCTGGCAACCACTGATCTTTTTACTGCCTCCATAGTTTTGTCTTTTCCAAAATGTCATATAGTGGGAATTATACAGTATGTTGCCTTTTCAGATTGCCTTTCACTTAGTAATATGCACATATATTTTCCCCCACATCTCTACATGGCTTGATAGCTCATTTCTTTTTCATGCTGAATATTTGGATGCATAACAGTTTATTCACTTATTTACTGAAGGATATAATGATTGCTTCCAGGTTTTGTTGGTTATGAATAATGCTACTATAAACATTCATGTGCACATACATTTTGTGTAAACATAAGTTTTCAATTTATTTAGGTAAATACCAAAGAGCACTGGCTGGATTTCATGATGAGAGTACATTTAGTTTTCTGCCAAACCATCCTCCAAAGTGGCGCTACCAATCTGCATTCTTACCAGCAAAATGAGCATTCTTTTTGTTCCACATCTTCACCAGCATTTGGTGTTGTCAGTGTTCTGGATTTTGGCCATTCTACTAGGTGTATAGTGGTAGCTCATTGTTGTTTTAATTTGCGATTTTTCAGTGATATGATATGGAACATCTTTTTCTTATGTTTAGTTGCAATCTGTGTCTGTTAAGCTCTTTGGCTCATTTTTTAATCGGGTTGTTTGTTTTCTTATCATTGAGTTTTAAGAGTTCTGCATGTATTCAGATAATAGTTGTTTACCAGATATGTATATTGCAAATATTTTCTCCCAGTCTGTGGATTATCTTGTCATTCTTTTGACTATATGTTTTGCAGAGCATACATTTTTAGTTTTAACATAGTCCAGCTCACCAATTATTTATTTCATGGATTGTGCTATTGATGCTGTAGCTAAAATATCATCACCATACCAAGGTCATCTGTGTTATTTCCTAGGGGTTTTATAGTTTTGCATCTTAACATTTAGGTTTATGAATCATTTGGAGTTATTTTTTGTGAATGGCATAGATCTGTGTTATGATTTTATTTTGCACATGGATGTCCAGCTGTTTTAATACTATTTGTTGGAAATATTATCTTTTCTCCATTGTATTACCTTTGCTCCTTTGTAAAAATCAGTTGATTACTTTTATGTAGGTCTACTTATGTGCGATTTTGTTTTAATAATTTGCTATTCCTTTACCAAGATTGCACTGTCTTTATTGTTGTATCTTTCTTGTAAGTCTTAAAGTTGGGTACTGTCAGTCCTCTGACTTTGTTCTTTTCCTTCAATATTTGCTATTCTGGGTCTTTTGCCTTTCCATATGAAGTTTAGAATCAGTTTGTTGATATCAACAAAACGACATGCTAGAATCTTGATTGGAACAGTGTTGAATCTAAAGATCAAGTTGGGGAGAACTGATATCTTGACAGTATTGAGTCTTCCTGTCCATGAGCAAGGAATATACTCCCTTTATTTAGTTCTTCTTTGACGTCTTTCATCAAAGGTTTTTAGCTTTACCCATATGGATCTTGCCCATTTTTTAAAGATTTATATCTAAGTTGCACATGTGTCTTCAGATTTATACCTCAGTTGCACATGTTTTTCTAGATTTATACCTAAGTTATATCATTTCCAGGGTGCTAATGTAAATGGCTATATGTTTTAATTTCAAATTTAACTTGTTCAGTGCTAGTATATAGGAAAGCAGTTGACTTTTGTGTGTTAACTTTGTATCCTGCAACCTTAGTATAATCACTTACTAGTTCTTGAGGGCTTTTTTGGGTCAATTCTTTTGGATTTTCTACATAGATGATCATGTCATCTGCAAAGAAATACAGTTTGTTTCTTCCCTCCTAGTCTTTATAACTTTTATTTCCTTTTCGTGTCTAATTGTGTTAGCTAGGACTTCCATAATAATGTTGAAATGCAGTGGTGCACCATACACAAAAATTACCTCAAGATGGATTAAAGACTTAAACGTAAAACCCAAAACTATGAAAACCTCAGACAACCTAGACAATACCATTTAGGTTGCAGGCATGGGCAAAGATTTCATAACGAAGATACCAAAAGCAATTGCAATAGAAGCAACACTTGATAAATGGAATCTAATTAAACTAAAGAGCTTCTGCACAGCAAAAGAAACTATCAGAGGAAACAGACAAACTACAGAATGGGAAGCAAAGGTCTAATATCCAGCATCTATAAGGAACTTAAACAAATGTACAAGAAAAAACCAAACAACACCATTAAAAAGTAGGCAAAAGACATGTGTTCATGTCTGTTACACTTTCCAAAGAAGACATACATGCAGCCAACACTCATATGAAACAAACTCAACATCACTGGTCATTAGAGAAATGCAAATCAAAACCACAATGAAATACTATCTCACATCAGTCAGAATGGCTATTTTTAAAAAGTCAAAAAATAACAGACATTGGTGAGGTTGTGGAGAAAAAGGAATGCTTATTCACTGTTGGTGGGAGTGTAAATTAGTTCAGCTATTGTGGAAGACAGTGTGGCAATTCCTCAGAGACCTAAAGACAGAAATACCATTTGATCCAGCAATCTTGCTACTGGGCATACACCCAAAGGAATATAAATCATTCTATTATAAAGATGCATGCATGTGTATGTTCATTGTAGCACTATTCACAATAGCAATGACATGGAATTAACCTAAATGCCCTTCACTGATAGACTGAATAAAGAAAATGTAGTACATATACACCATGGAATACTATGCTGCCATAAAAACAATGAGATCATGTCCTTTGCAGGGACATGGGTAGAGCTGGAGGCCATTATCCTTAGCAAACTAATGCAGGAACAGAAAATGAAATACCATGTATTCTCGTTTATAAGCGGGAGCTAAATGATGAGAACACAGGGGCATATAGAGGGAAACAACACACACTGGGGCCTATTGGAGGGTGGAGGGTGGGGAGGAGGGGAGAGGACAGGAAAAAAATAACTAATAAGTACTAGGCTTAGTGGTGAAATAATCTGTGCAACAAACCCCTATGATGCAGGTTTACTTATGTTACTTATGTAACAGACCTGCACTTGTATCCCTGAACTAAAGTAAAAGTTAAAACAAAAAAACTGAAAGGAAGGAAGGAAGGAAGGGAGGGAGGAAGGGAGGGAGGGAGAGAGGCAGGGAGGGACGGAGGGAGGGAAAGTTGTGGTAAAAAAAATGTGTCCTTGCCTTGTTTCTAATCTTAGTGGGAAAGCTTTGAGTTTCTCACCATTAAGTATGATGTTAGCTGTAGGTTTTTTTTGAATGTGTTCTCTATCAAGCTGAGGAAGTTCCCCAATCCTCCTAGTTTGCGAAGTACTTTTTTAATCATGAATGGGTATTGGATTTTGCCAAATGTTTTTTCAGTATCTATTGATATGACCATGTGATTTTTCTTCTTTAGCCTGTTGCTGTGATGGATTATATTATAAGATTAATAAAATTTAGAGTGGCAGTCAGTACAGAAAATCAATAAAACCAAAAAGTGGCTCTTTGAAAAGATCAGTAAAATAGACATGTCTGTAGCCAGGCTAACAAAGAAAAAAAGGGAAAAGATGAAAATTACTAATATCACAAATGAAACAGGGACATCACTACAGATCTTGTGGATGTTAAAAGAATACTAAAGGAATATTACAAACAACTGTGTACCCACAAATTTGATAAACTAGATGAAAAGAACCAATTCCTTGAAAGGCATAATTTGCCACAACCCACACGAGAAGAAATAGAAAATCTGAATAGGTAAGCCTGTATCTATTAAAGAAACTGAATCAGTAATTACTTTCTAAAACAAAACAAAACAAAAAACACACCAGGCTTAGATGGATTTCCTGGTGATTTCTACCAAATATTTAAGGAGGAAATTATGCCAATTTTCTACAATCTCTTTCAGAGATAGAGAAGAAACACTTCCCATTCCCTTCTCTGAGACCAGCGTTACTGTCACACCAAAATCTAACACAGACACCACAAAAAAAGCAAACTGCAGACCAATATCTCTAATAAACAAAGATGCAAAAATCCTCAACAAAATATTTGAAAATTGAATTCAATAATGTATGCAAAAAGTTAAACACCATAGCCACAAAGGTTCATCTCAGCTATTTCTCCTTGCATTTCTTTTAGGTTTTTGCTTCATGTATTTTAATCCTCTGTTGTTTGGCACATAGACATTGAGGATTGTTATGCCTTCTGGGAAAACTGGTTACCCCCTTATCATACTCTAATGTCCCTCTTTATTTCTGTTAACTTTGCTTGCTCTGAGGTATATTCTGGCTGAAACTAATGTTATTTGCACTTTCTTTTGATTAGTATTAGCATGGTATATCTTTCACTATCCCTTTTCTTTTAATCTCTCTGTGTCTTTATATTTGAAGTGGGTTTTTTGAAGTTAACATAGAGTTGAGCCTTGCTTCTTGATCCATTCCGACAATCTCTGTCTTTTAACTGGTATATTTGGATCATTGACATGTAGGGTGATTATTATTATAGATGGATAGCTACCATATTTGTTAATGTATTCTATTTGTTGTCCTTGTTCTTTGTTCCTATTTTTGTCTTCTATAAATTTTCTGTCTTTTTTGGTTTTAACTGAGAATTTTATATGGTTCCATTTTCTCTTTTTTCTTAGCATATCAATTATATTTTTTTCAACTTTTTAAATGGTTAACCTACAGTTTGCAACATATATTTACAAATAATCCAAATGTACTTTCAAATAGTATAGCAGCATTTGCTGTACTTCATGAGTAGTGTAAGTACTTTATAATGATAAAATATTCCTAATTCTTTTCTCCTATCTCGTATCATTACTTTCATTTATTTCAGTTATACAGAAGCAGATATATCTACATAAGCATACATAATAGAATACATTATTGCTATTGTTATTTTGAATACACTGTTGTCTGGTAGATACATTAAGAATAAGAAAAATAAAGTTTTTATATTACCTTCACTTATTTATTCTCTGATGGTCTTCTTTTCTTTATGTAGATCTAAGTTTCTGACCTATATCATTTTCCTTTTCTCTGAAGAACTTCTTTTTACATTTCTTGTAAGGCTGCTCTACTGGAAGCAAATTCCCTCAATTTATATTTGTATAAGAAAGTCTTTGTATTTTCTTCACTTTTGAAAGATGATCTCACAAAATTCTAGGTTGGTGTTTTCTATTTCTCTCAATATTTAAAATATATATATCCACTCTTTTCTTGTTTCTGAGAAGAAGTTGGATAAAATTTTCATGTTCGCTTTGCTATAGGTAAGGTATTTTCCCCCCTTTTGGCTTCTTTTAGATTTTTAAAAATCTTTGATTTTCTGAAATTTGAATATATGTCTAGGGGTGTGTGTGTGTGTGTGTGTGTGTGTTTTATTTTTTTATTTTTTATTTTTTTTTTACATTTATCTTGCTTGCTATTCTCTCAGCTTCCTCAGAGGATCTGTGGTTTAGTGCTTGACATTAATTTGGGGGAAATTGTTAGTCATTATTGCTTCAAATATTGTTTTTGTTTCTTTGTCTCTGTCTTTTCCTTTCGGTATTTTCATGATGCAATTTACATCTTTGGTAGTTGTCTCACAGTTCTTGGATATTCTGTTTTGGTCTTTTTTTTTCTCCCCTGCATTTCAGTTTTGGAAATTTCTTTTGTCATATCCTCAAGCTCAGGCACTCTTTTCTCAGCTCTGTCTAATTTACTAACGAGGCTACAAAAGGATTCTTCATTAATGTTGCAGTGGTTTTTTTTTTTCATTTTTAATTTTTTTAATCTCTAGCATTTCTTTTAGTTTTTTTTTTTTTTAGAATTTCTGTCTTCTTACCTTATTTATGTTCTTCCATGTTGCCTATTTTTTCCACTAAAGCCCTTAGCATATTAATCGTAGTGTTTCTAAATGTCTTGTTTTGATCATTCCAACATTCCTGCCATATCTGACTCTGGTTTTGATGCTTGCTTTTGTCTCTTCACACTGTGTTTTCTGCTTTTTAGTATACCTTGTAATTTTTTGTTGAGAGGTGGATATATGTACTGAATAAAAGGAACTCTAGTAAACAGGCCGTTAGTAATGTAGTGGTAAGGTGTAGGGGAAGAGAAAGGGTTTTACAGCCCTATGATTAGTTCTAAGTCTTTTGGTGAGCCTCTGCCCTTGGACTATAAACGTTTCAAGTGCTTCTCAGTATTGTGCTGGCCTTCTTACATGAGAAACGATGGCAGGAAGGTGCTGGAGTTGTGTATTTTCCTTCCCCTACTGAAGGCTGAGCTCGCTGGAGTTGGGTATTATTTTGTTCTCCAGGTAGCTTAGGCTCTGACAAAACTCTAGCAGTTTAGGCTCTAATGAAGTAGTTTCTCCGGCCAGGCACAGTGGCTCACGCATGTAATCCCAGCACTTTGGGAGGCTGAGGCGGATGGATCACCTGAGGTGGATGGATCACCTGAAGTGGATGGATCACCTGAGGTCAGGAGTTTGAGACCAGCCTGGCCAACATGGTGAAACCCCACGCCTCCAAAAAAATTAGGCGGGCATGGTGGCAGGAGGGCGCCTGTAATCGCAGCTACTCGAGAGGCTGAGACAGGAGAATACCTTGAAATGGGGTGGGGGGTGACGTGCAGAGGTTACAGTGAGCCAAGATCGCGCCACTGAACTCCAGCCTGGGCAAGAAAGAGCCAAACTCCGTCTCAAAAAAATTAAAATAATAAAAAAATCAATTAAAAAAAAAAGTTTCTCCAGAGAGCATATTTTATTCCTATGAACAGCATGCTCTAGTGTATTTCCAAATGGTTACTCTCTTTTCTCCCCCCTCTAACAGTAGCAGGAGGGAATTTTTCTCCGGTATTCACTATAAGGTCCTGGCAGAGTTCTTGAAGGTAAAATTCACATGCTCCTGCCGCCCCACCCTGCTGCCGCCATGACTGCATCTAAAGCTTTTAAGTCTCTGAGTTGTCCCTATCTGGCATCCAGCAATTAACCAATTACAGTTCAAGTTTTCCTATCCCAGGCTGCTTCCTGTGGAAGTTTCTACTTATGGGTCTCTGTGTGGGTATATGCTATTCTCTGTATCTGTCTACCTTTTTGGGGAAAGTGGTTTGCTCAGTGACCTCACTTCTCTGCCAGATCTAAGAAGAGCTGTTGATTTTTTAGTTTGTTTAGCGTTTTGCTTGTTGTCAGGCTGCAATGATGACTTATAAGCTTCTTAACATGCTGGACCAGAAACCTTAAACTATTTTGTAGATTTCAATTATTGTGGCATCTTCACAGAGCATCAGAGATATTCTACAGCATAACTGACAATAGTTATATAGTACTCTATTGTGAAGTGTCACAAATTTAATTACTAATTTCTTTTCTTTTCTTTTTTTTTTTTTTTTTTTGTTTGAGACGGAGTCTTACTCTGTCGCCAGGCGCTAGGCTGGAGTGCAGTGGCACAATCTCAGCTCACTGCAATCTCCGCCTCCTGAGTTCAAGCAATTGTCCTGCCTCAGCTTCCCGAGTAGCTGGGACTACAGGCGCGCGCCACCACTCCCAGCTAATTTTTGTATTTTTTAGTAGAGACGGGGTTTCACCATGTTGGCCAGGATGGTCTCGATCTCTTGACCTCGTGATCCGCCCGCCTCGGCTTCTCAAAGTGCTGGGATTACAGGCGTGAGACACCGCGCCTGGACACTAATTTCTTTTAATAGGACATTTATGTTTGTATTTTCAGTTGTGGTTTTATATGTACTTTCTCTTCTTTTGTTATTATAAGCAAGAAGGTGGTGAACCTTCTTCCAGATAATCTTTGTGCACATTCATTTCATTATCAATGGAAAATTCCTATAAAAGGCTGCATGTGGTCGTTTTTGTGCTGTAGGAGCACTGAACATGGGATGGATGCTTCCTACTTGATGCTTTAGGGGCAGGACTCTAGGGTTTGCAAATCATGTAAATTCTCTAAGAAAGAGGAGTGCAGCCTGAGATGGAGGCAGTTGAGGCATCAGAAGTAACATTACTTGGGCCACATTATTCAGTAGATGAGATTCAGGGGCCATAAAAGCCATATAAGTGGGATATTGTAAAAGACATGGGAAAAGGAAGAATTTTATTTTATTTTATTTGTTCTTATTAGAACATTTTTTCTTTTCTTAAATTTTATTTTAGATTCAAGAGGTACATGTGCAGTCCTATTACATTGTGCAGTATTATATTGTGTAATGGTAATGTTTACCCATTGCTCAAATAGTGAAAATTGTACCCATAGGTAATTTTTTTTCCGCCCTCACTCACCTCTCACTCTTTCCACTTTTGGAGTCTCCAGTTTCTATTATTAAAGAGAGAGAATTTTAAATCTTAGCTGGAGAGAAAAAAAAGAAAAACATAAAAATAAAGAACACTGAAGTTGTAAAAGGAGACCTAACAGGACAGAAGTATTCTCTACCTAAGTAGCTCCCTCAGTAATCTCTTGTAATTTTACATTTCCCTGAGTTTGAGGCACAAATATGAGGTTCAAGGGGTGTGTTCTCATGAAACATTACATTTATGGAGTACTTATTTTTGCAAGACAATAATGTCTCTAATCCTCATGACAACTGTATAAAATAGGCATTAATATCCACATAATCCAAAAAAGAAACTGAGTCATGGAAAGGTTACTCAGTTTCCTATACTCATACAACTAGAAATGGACAAAGTCAAGATTAAGCCCAAGGACTGTCTGATTGCTTTCCATGTGCCACTGTGCTGTTCTCTTCTGGTATGTTGGCAGCTGAGCATCGGTGCTAAATGGGATCCAACACCTAGCACTGGCTTGGATACTAAGAGGAGTCCAAAATAAAATGTCTCTCAGAAGAAATTTCTGAAGACTGAGAACATGGGGCTCACAGAATCCAAATAGGAAAGCAGAATCCAGTCAAGTCAAAAAGGTGAGCACAATAGCTAAAGCAGAAAACATCAGAAGCTACGAGGCCCTAGAAAGAAACCAGGAGATAGAGCACGGGAAGGAAGAAGTGGAGAGGGACTCCAACAGTTACCATGATGTGCCCCAAGTGCCTAATGATATATTTTTTCCTTTTGAGAAGGGCCTCACTCTCACCCAGGCTGGAGTACAGTGGCACAATCACAGCTCATTGCAGCCTCAACTTCCTGGGCTCAAGCCGTACTCTTACTTCAGCCTCCCAAGTAAGCGGGAACACAGGCGTGCACCACCACTTGGGCTCATTTTTAAAATTATTGTAGAGACAGGGTTTCCCTGTGTTGCCCAGGCTAGTAATGATAATTTTTTTATTGACTGCTATGGCTTGCTGGTGGGCCAGCCTGAATTTAAGGCACTTGCTAAGGGCAGATAATATTCAAAGGATGGTGGCAGAGCTAGGACTAACATCCAGGTCCACATGACCCTGTAACCCACACACCGCTATTGTAGAGGGTCTCCACTGAGGGCAGAACCCCTTGACCGCAATGCATGCTATCAGCATTCTGTCCGAGTCCCACTTCACTTCTTTCCCTTGATTTACCTTCTGGTGTTTTTCTAGGGCCTCCTAGCGCCTGATGTTTTCTGCTTTAGCTACTGTGTTCACCTTTTGTACTAAAGAGGAAAGATGTAGTGCTGATTTTGGGTTGGAAGAGGGCTAGGGAGGGGCTTTTTTCCCTTTGGATAATATCTCCCACATCCCACCTCTTAGATAGAAATAAATAAAACCAATGAAATGGAAAGTTGTGTAATAAATGGATATTAAGTAAGAAGGAAAAAAACAATTAATGACTGATGATTTTTCACAAAATTGATAGGGAGAGAAGGCTATATCCAGAGATACAATTTTGTCTTTTATACCACCCAGGGAGTGTCAGGAAGTCAGACTGTCATAGTGCACTAAGGGAACTTTTTAGTGAGATTCCAGGGTGGGAGGTGGGGGAGTTCAAACTGGGCGTGAGGGGTTTGAAATGAAGGCAGTGTATCTGGCAATGCATGCTGTCAGCTAATAGTTTTCAAATGAAGGATAAGATAGCTCTCAATGATCTAGAATAGGAGTCTGTAAACTTTTTGTATATAGAATAAGATAGGAAATATTTTAGGTTTGTGAACAATAAGGTACCTGTTCAGATTATTCAACTCTGTAATGTAAAAGCAGCCATAGACAACATGTAAATGAACGGTTGTGGCTGTGTGCCAATAAAACTTTATTTAAAAAAAAAAAAAACAGGTGATGGGTTGGATTTGGCTCATGGACAGTTTGCCAACTCCTGGTCTTGAATAAAATAAAAGTGGCACAGGTGTATGTGTGTTTGTATGTGTGCAAGGGTAAGTAGTAGAGTCATAGCAACTTTTCAATATAAAAAGATTCCAAAATTTGAGGTAGATATGATAACTAAGCAAGATAATCTGAAAGGCTCAGAAATACTTGTTCCCTTTTCAGGAAGCCTGAAATTGGAGGAGGAAATTAAAACAAAATACATGTCTGACATTGAAGTGGAGAACAATGCAAGATATTTAGAGAATGCAAATTTATGAAATGGAGGCAAGGCTTGTTAAAAACAAAGACAGGAGAAAGGGGGGAGGTTGAAGAGGACAACCTGGAAATGACAGTGGGAAAGAAACAAATACAGGAAATCCGAGTGATTAGGAAGAAGGAGGTCAATCTTAAAATAAAGCTTTACTGGAGTGCTAGAAAAAAGGAGAGGTGGCAAGGTAGCAAACAGCCTGAAGCTGCACAGAGGAGAGGTAATGGTGGGAAAGAAGGCCTCTGGGGAGTTAACAGCATGTGGCATTGTTAAGCAAAGGGGGAGAATGCTAAACTCACTTACCCTTAAAACATGTCAACAGATTCAACAGAGTTTGGGGGTTGAAATAATGACTAGCCCAATAAAAATATGATCAAGAATATGCCGTAAAAGGATACAATTGGGAGAGTGAGTTGATTATCCCTTGGAAGATGTGTGTTCACCATTCAGGAAATCTGACTTGAGGAATTTAGCCAAGGCTAGGTCCACTTGAAGTATTCAGTGAGAATCAATGGCTGTCCATTCACTCTTTCACTCATGTATTCTTTCATCCATTCACTGGCCCAACAGATGTTTATTGAATGTCCACCATGAGTCTCTTCAGGGTCAATAGCAGTCAGAGATCTGTCAGGTACTTGAAGAGATCATGTTGAAAAAGTGATGGCAGCTACAGAAACGAGTGCTTGGAAGGTCACTGACTGGCCCCTTTCAGGCCAGGGGAAGGAGAAGGCAGGTAATCAATATTCATGAAAAGATTTCTCCATCACAAGGTAGATTCATCCAACTAGACTATAGACAGACACTCTGAGCTAAAAGCAATTTCAAAATTATTTTGTTCTATCCTTTTTACTTTACAAATAGGAAAATGGAGGTCTTGAGCGGTGATAAGGATGAAAAATAAAAATTACTGAGCATTTATTATATGCCAGACACTGCTTTTTAAAAAATTGTAGTAAAATATTCATAACATAAACTTACCTTTTTAACCATTTTAAGTACCATTCAGAAGTATAAAGTACCTTTACAATATTGTACTATCATCACAACCATGTAGTTCTAGAATTTTCTCATCATACCATAACTTTAGCCTTTGGCATTCACTAATCTGCTTTCTTTCTCTATGCGTTTACCTATTCTGGATACTTCATATAAACGAAATTATACTATACGTAGCCTTGTGTGTTTGTCTTCTTTCACTTAGTGTAGTTTTCAAGGTGCATCCATGTTGTAACATGTATCAGTTATTTCTTTCCTTTTTATGACTGCATAATATTCCATTGTATTTTTTTATGACTTTCCTTTTTATGACTGCATAATATTCCATTATATTCCATATATCAGATTGTTGTTTATCTTCTCATCAGCTGATAGGCATTGGATTGTTTCCATTTTTTGGTTATTGTGAATAGTACTGTGCGAGGCACTTTTTAAAGCACTTTACATTAATTAATTCTGTTCACAAAAATCCTTGGAGGGAGGTACTATAATTACATCATTTTTACAGATGAGAAAGGAAAAATTAGATCTTTTGCCCAAGTTACAGTTAGTAGAAGGAGAATTAGGAGGTGAAGCTGAGACTCAAATTTCTTATTTCCCAGCCCAGTGCAACAGCACTGGAAACATCCACCCTACCCTCCTGCTCAGCTCTGTAAGGGCAGGGACTGCTGTTTACTCCACACCACAGACACTTGTGCCCAGCAAATTTGATGTAAATTAGTTGAATTAAATTTCTCCACTGAATAATACATAGGAAACAAAGGAAGAGACTAGAGATTATTTATAAGAAGTCACTTTATGCATTTTAATGTAAAAAATACATTAAATGACTAAAATAGTAATAGAGTATTGTAAATAAATAATGTCATATTAATATGACGGAAAGTATTGTTAGAGCCATTAAAAATGATGCTATGGGAGAGTATCACTGTGAGGAACTACCTATGGTTTATTTAGTCCCTTGGCCCTTTGAAGGAAGGCATGATCAGCTCTTTGGCTTGCAAAACTGAGGTTTCGAGAGATTAAGTAACCTGCGTGAACGGAAACAGCTCACAAAGCAAGAATTTTGTCTAAATCTCCAAACTCACTCTCTCAGCCACAATCCAAAAATTAAATGGAAATTTTACAAAAATCTTAGCAGTGGTAAGAGGAATAATGGGTGACCTGTGTTTTCTTCTGTTCCTTCAGCTCCGTTTTCTCCATTTTCTGTGATGCTGCAGGTTGTTTTTCCAATCAAATAAAAGCAGTACAGTTTAACTTAGAAAAAAGAGATCCTGCCTGAATCAACCTCAAAACACAGTTGAAAAACGAGACTAAATCTCCTATGGGCTGTAGGAAAACATACAAATATAAAAAGTATGGCCCATTGCAAAAGTAAGGAATGACGCTGGTGAGAAACTCTAAATGGAGGTGTTTTGTGGTTATTATTATTATTTTTTATTTTTATTTTTTTGAGACGGAGTTTCACTCTTGTTACCCAGGCTGGAGTGCAATGGCACGCTTTCGGCTCACCGCAACCTCCGCCTCCTGGGTTCAAGCAATTCTCCTGCCTCAACCTCCCGAGTAGCTGGGACTACAGGTGTGCACCACCATGCCCAGCTAATTTTTTGTATTTTTAGTAGAGACGGGGTTTCACCATGTTGACCAGGATGGTCTCGATCTCTTGAACTTGTGATCCACCCGCCTCGGCCTCCCAAAGTGCTGGGATTATAGGCGTGAGCCACCGTGCCCGGCCTGTTTTGTGGTTATTACTTTATTGTCTCAGCCTTTGGAAACTATTAATGGATGCTGACTACTCCTTGTCTCTAAATAAGCATTTCTGTTTGTTCTTCTGTTGATGTTAGAGAGCAGTTAACAAACCACACCAAATCATATGCGGTTTTAGCCCGGTCTTGTGTAACGTGGTGGAGATTTGAAGCATTCAGTTATCTGAGTTATATACCTCGGTATTTTAACCCTGATCCAAAATTCTACTTTGCTCTGATATCTGAATATTACCAGTGAGCACTTGCTTAGGGCCTGATTCTGTCTACACTGTGTAGCATGCACAAAGAATTTGAGAAATAACCCTTCTTTATATTGCTAATACAAGAACAATATTAGTTTGTTATTGTTTGTTACTGTTGATAGGAAAAACTCCATGAAAACCAGTCATTGTCTCTAAGTACT
Organism: Ateles fusciceps; assembly: GCA_036589455.1. NCBI lineage: Eukaryota > Metazoa > Chordata > Mammalia > Primates > Atelidae > Ateles > Ateles fusciceps. The sequence goes on along the minus strand of JAZHEH010001005.1, from coordinate 10,148,712 downwards.
TAGGTTGTTGATATTTAATTCCAAATTTCCCCTTTCAAGTCCTGTCTCCTCATTCAATCAGCAGTGATGTGGCTCCACAATAGCGGTAATATTGTCATAATTTCCATAGAAACCATCTGTAAAGCTGCAAACACAGGATTACACCCTCCCTGCAGGCTGAGGCAGGAAGGCCAGATGGGCTATGAAGGGGGAAAAGCCCTCAATGAGACATAAATCATTTGGTGAAGGGAAGGAGGATGGGGGAGGAAACCACTTTGGGAGAAAAATTGTGTTTGGTGCAATCTTTGCAACAGGATGAAATTCCCCAATGAAGTGGCCAGCAGCATGGGCTCTCTTCCAAGGTTAGTGTCTGGAACTGATTACTTGCTGGGAACCTGGTGTTAATGAGGCCGGAGACAAAGATTTTTTCCTGTGTGGGCTGCTGATGTCACAGGTCACTGGCCACAGACAGACAGACATAAGATCCTGGTCAACTCTTGTGCATACAAAGAGATGGAAAGTAACGTGTAATGCTCACTCCTCTGTGCCAGGCTGGACTTTTCACATGTGTAGGTCTTTGGACCTTCACGGTGTCCCTGGGAGGAAGATATTATTCCCATTTTACAGATGAGATAATTGAGTTATTCTCATTTTACAGATGAGATAACAGAGCTATGCTAACTCCCTCTTGTTCAGATATCATCTTTATCTTAAGTTTTCTGAGACCCTTCTCCAGGTGAGGTCCTCCTATGTGCTTCAGTATGCACTTCTATTTAATACTCATTATTCTATATTATAAATGCTTGTTAACCTCTTTCCCCCTCACCTGAGATTCTTTGAAGGCAATGTCCTTACTGCTAGCACAGAGTTGACTCATAGCAAATGCTCAATACCTACTTTTGAATGAATAAATGAGAAAGTCTCAGTAACTCATTCAAAATCTATCTTTTCCACAGTTGTATAACTGGGAGTTAGCACAGTGCCTGGCATATGCAGACTCTTAATAAACATTGGAATGAAATAGTGAATGAACGGACATCAGTCAGCTGATTACACAGTTTATCAGGTAGTCACACCAAGCTTTTCTGATTTCAGACACAGTGTTACATTAGCTGGGAGGAAGTCATTGTCACATCTGGCCAGGCGGTTCAAAGCACCTGGCTTCCTGTTAGTGTCTTGGTACTGTTTGCTTTTAAAAGTACCTCTCATTATATAACAGCTCAAACTAGAAACCATTCTCTGAAAGCTCAGAGAGTGAGGGTGAGACGTGGATCTGTTACTCACCGTGTAAATTTGATTAAATCCCTTTACCTTTCTGGGCCTTAATTTCTCCATTGTTGAAATAATTATAGTTGAGTTAAATGTGAGATTTTCTAGGAGCACCCCAATATGGTTTTGTTTTGTGTCCCCCACCCAGATCTCATCTCAAATTGTAACCCGCACGTGTCAAGGGAGAGACCTGGTGGGAGGTGATTGGATCATGGGAGCAGTTCCCCCATGCTGTTCCCATGATAGTGAGTCTCACGAGATCTGATAGTTTTATAAGGGTTCCACAGTTCCTCCTTCACACACTCTCTCTTTTCCTGCTAACTTGTGAAGAAGGTACTTGCTTCTTCTTCAGCTTCTGCCATGATTTTAAGTTTCCTAAGACTTTCCCAGTCTAAGGCAGTATCTTTATAGCAATGTGAAAACAGACTAATACAACTCCCTGCCTTTTTTAAAAATCAGAAATAATCTTATACATATCTCAATAAAAGTGAAACTGCTTGGATAGAGCCTCTCTCAACCCTCCTTTCATGTGCCTAGCCTCTACCCCTTGGTGGCCTCTGAGGGAGCTCAGTGGAAAATGAGGTCTCTGGTGAACACAGTTTGGAAATCACTAGACTAAATTATATGTAGGGCCCTTCTGGCTCTAAAGTTCAAGAGTTTTAGAAATATTGGCTCTGAGCACCATATATTACATGGCCAATCTGAGCTGATGGTGTGTGCCACCTATCCTTACAAATATACATCTAGATGGAGAGGAATGGCCATGGATTTGGTGTCATGACTTCTGATTTTTGAACACCCAGATCCACCACTTCCCCGAAGGGTATTATCACTGAGCAAGTCATTTCACTTCCCTGAGCCAGTTTCCTCAATTCTACAAATTGAGAAAAGGATTCTTTCATGACTGGGTTTTATGAGATCCAAACAGATAGCTATTGTTTAGTGTGTAGTTACTAAGTCCTTGGTAAATTACATTGGAAGAGGCAGTACACCATGGGTTTTGGGTATCCTTGCATGTATAACAAAAATATGAGACCCTGTCTGCTCTTTATCTGTGTCCTTTCTCATGGTTATGTTTTCAGTGAGCAATCTTGAGTGATGAGGTAATGTTTCTCCTAGACCAAGAGTAGTTTTTGTTCCTTTTACTATAAAAGTGGCAAATCCTCCTACATCACAGTATTATTATCCTATAACACAACCCACTGCGTATGTAGGTATCTGGGATCTATGTTGAACCGTGTCTTAGTCCATTTTGTGCTGCTGTAACAAAATACCCAAGACTGAGTAATTTATAATGAACATAAATTTATGTAGCTCATGGTTCTGGAGCCTGGATTGTCTAAGAGTACGGTGCTGGCATCTAGCAAGGCCCTTTGTGCTGTGTCATACTGTGACAGAAGGCAGAAGGGCAAGAGAGGCAAAAATGAGCAAGAGTTCAAACTCATAGCCTCAAGCTCTTTTATAATTGGCATTAATCCACGCATAAGGGTGGAGCCTTCATGACCTAAACATCTCCCATGAGGCCCTACCTTCCAGCACTGTTCCATTAGGGATTACGTTTGCAATATATACTTTATTGTGGGCATATTCAAACCATAGCAAGCCTTTTGTATCATCCCTGCAGGACTTGGAAGGTATGGGCAACCAAAGAAAGCCATTAAAACTCTTGCTAATGCTTTTTTCATGAGTAATAGTCATTCGTCACTACATTTTCTCTCTGAAATTTATGAAATAATGAGTATGAATTTTTTGGTGAACTTGAAGCATTAAATACGTGCTTTATTTTTAATAAAAATATATTTATGGCCGGGTACAGTGGCTCGCATGTATAATACCAGCACTTTGGGAGGCTGAGGCTAGCGGATCACCTGAGGTTGGGAATTTGAGACCAGCCTGACCCACATGGAGAAACCTCGTCTCTACTAAAAATACAAAATTATCCAGGTGTGGTGGCGCATGCCTGTAATCCCAGCTGCTGGGGAGGCTGAGGCAGGAGAATCTCTTGACTCCGGGAAGCGGAGGTTGCAGTGAGCCTTGATCACGTCATTGCACTCCAGCCTGGGCAACAAGAGAGGAAATCCACCTCAAAAAATATATATATAAAATCATATATAAATATAACATATACATATGTAATATATATGTATATAATGTAAATATATGTACCATAGATGTAGAACATATATTATATATGTATACCTAATATACTGTATTATAGTATGTATAATATATCAAATATATATACTATACATCATATATAATATATACTATGTATTATATACAATATAATATATGTTATATATTATTACTATATACATATGTTATATATAATATATTATACATATAATAGATAGTATATGTATTTAGATTTGTTGAAATAAACCAATTTCTTAGTGCACACATCACAAATATACATAAAAATATCTTATATGTTATATATTATATATAAATATATTACATACAACATATATAACATATAATATCACAAATATACATCTAAATATATTATATGCAACATATATAACATATTATCTATAAATACTATATAATATGTAACATATATGTAACATATTTATATATAATATATAATAATATATAAATAATTATATAAAAATAAGTATATAAATAATTATATATAAATATATAATATGTAACATATATATGTAACATTTATATATAATATGTTATATATGTTGTATATAATATATTTAGATGTATATTTGTGATGTGTGCACTAAGAAATTGGTTCATTTCAACAAATGTGTATTGATTGTGGTCCTACCTTCCCACAGCAGATGAAGCTGCCCATTTAAACTTTTGTGGAAAACCTGGGTTTAGTAGTGGTTATTCTGCTTACCAGCTGTGCAACACTGGACAAGATAATTAACATATCCGAATCAGTCTAGGTTCAGCCACAACAATAGAGACCCTACTAGGTGTTTCAGACAGAGGGGATTTAATACAGAGAATCGATTATACACATGCTGGAAGATGAAAGAGCAAAAAGAAACATAGAGATTAACCCAGATAAAATAACTAGAGGAAGTGGTGATCACCCAAGGCTGAGTGAACAAGGAGGGAGGGCTGCCCTATAGGTTCATTGCCCAGATTTCAGCAGAGGGATCTATACCTGACTGCTCTTAAGAGGGTGTGACAAAACTGGGAGTGACTGCCAAAAGAACCTGGAGGCTGGAGAGGACTGCAGCTACAGGAGTGATGCTGGCAGGAACAAGGAAACAGGAAAGAGATTCTGTTTCCCCTTTCTTTGGACTTCTATTCTCTATGTGCTGCCTTCTGTTTGCAGAACTTAATAGGAAGTTAGCTGGTTAAGAATCCTGGGTCATGTAGTTTGCAGAGTACTAGCCAGGTAGAAATCAAAGAGTATAAAGTGATGAAGGGTGGGCTTAGAGTTGACAAACAGGAGGCAAATCACAGGAATAATTGCTGTGCCTTGGTCTCATAACTGTACAATGGGGGATAATACCTATCTCATTAGATTCTTTTGGAGGATTAATGAAACACCACTCAATTGCTTGCTGATTCCAAGTGCCCAATAAATGCAAGCCTTTTTATTATTCTTATTATGCTAAGCTTGATTTCTGTGTAGTCTGCTGCCTGTGCCTGTTTTCCAGTGGGACTTGGGTGTTATGCTTGCTTCAGGGATTATCAGGCAATCTGGGAAGCTGGCCTCACTAAGCTCCATGTGGAGAACAGGCTTCAAGACTCAGCATTGGCCCTTGTGAGTCAAGATGGGAACTTTCTCCTCAGAGGTATTTAATTAGCTGGTCATCAGAATGGTGTTGATAGGTAAAATGCCTGTCTTAGATTGGATTTGTGGTTGCTCTGCTGTGGGATTCTCAGTGTATTTCATTTGTTATCCTGCTTCCTCTTTTTCCAAAATAGAGCCTCCATTGCGTTTTACCTCCTTTTTTCATTCTCTCTTCAGACAAGATAAAATGTCCTTCACTAAGTTAACAAGATTTGAGCTCCCAGACAGTATCCTGTGCTCTAGGGCTTTATGCTGCAGCATCTCTTAGAATATACAGCAAAAGGGGCTGAGACCTGAATTTCAGCAGCATAGCCTGGCAATTAAGGATTTTTATTGTGGAGTAGACACAACCAGGGTTTAAATCCCTGCTCAGTGTTTTATTAGCTCTATGACCTAGGGCAAATAACCTCTCTGAGCCTCACTTTCCTCATTTCAGTAATTGTATGTATATCATATGTTGTGGAAAAATAAGGTAATCCCTGTAATACTCTAAATCCAGAATGCTTTATAGTTTGCAAAGCCTCAGCAAGTGGTAGCTACTATTACTGCCTGTCTACTTTTTTCCCCTTTAATGAACTCATGATGTACTCAGAGTAGAACTTACTAATTTATAGATTCCACAAAAATTTATTGCTCACCTATTAGATGCCAGAGACTGTGCAAATACTTGGTGAAGAAAAATGAGCAAAAGGCAAATCTGATGTGGTGGAAACTTGACAGTGTGGGGGAGGAAACTATCCCGAGGCTGAATAAGGCTGCCACGTTCCCTGACACACTTATAGTACAGTGTGATAGGCAGTGCAGTAGCAGTCTCAGAGAAACAAAGGGCCCCACGGTCCCAGAGACAGATGGAGAACCAAACTTGAGGGATAAGAAAGGTTCTCCACAGCCTCAATGTACGTTTGAGATAGCCTGGTAGTGGAAATATATGCTGGTGTGTGTGGGGGGCAGAGGATTTCCACTTAGAGGATCTATAAAGGAGAAAGCATGGCATGCTCAGGAACCTGAAACACTGTAGATAGTGGCATAAGTTGAGCAAAAGTTAAAGGCATAGAGGAGAGTCAAGGCCCAATTACACGGGGTCATACAGAGTGCATGTAGGGCCACAAACCTTAACAGGCATCTTGGATTCTCTTGGCTGCCTTCTTTCCAAAGGTACCATCTTCTTCTTACACCACATTTCTTAGATATTATGGTGTTTGTCTAAGCGATAATTGGTTGTCTCCTTCTTTCTTACTAAGGCAACCCTGATTTTTTGTTGAGAGAGGCAGTGTGCCCAGCTTAAAAAACTACATGTTCCAGCCTCCCTTACAGATGCAGTTATGCAGAGCTGAATGCAAGTCTTAGCTGGTATTAATGTTTGTAAGCTGGAGATGGAGTAAAAATTAAAAAGTCAGTGTGTATTAAAAAGATCTATGAACTCCCTCTAACAGACCAATGAATACAAAGGGAATGTGTGAAGCTCTGTGTGACTGAGAGATACCTTATGCAGTGCATAATTTAGGATAAATCTTTTATTGAAAAACATTTTTATGAGAGTAATAAAGAAAAAGAGAGCTCAAAATGTAGGATACAAGAGACATCAATTCTGGTCCTGGCTCTAAAAAGTAAAATTGTGATTCTGGACAAGCTGTTAACTCTCAAATAATACACTTCCTTTGGAAAATGGAAACAAAGTCTCTATCACAGTGCTATTGTAAAGAGCAAATGAACTATAGTAATGATAATAATGAGTGTTCCTGTATCTCAGGCACTGTTTTAAGCATTTTACATGTATCATTTCAGTTAAACACAAAATATCATAGCAAATATATTAGCAGCAACATTTTGCAGCAAAAGGAAATAGAGATTAAATAACTTGTCCATGGCTGTTGTAGAAATGGAGGGGAAAGCTTCTCTTCCGCCCTCGGAAGGTTCACTGAAATGATCTAACAATAGACAGGTTAATAGGAGAAAAGGCATACAAATTTATTTATGTGCACAGGAGCTACACAAAATATGAGACTCAAAGGACCAGATGATTGGAATTTAAATACCCTCTTCATAGAAGAGAAGGAAGTGGGGTATGTAGGGTAGTATATAATTCTTAGTAGAATTCAATGGGCCTAAAGCACAGATAATAGTTTATAAGTGATTCCTCTTTGGAAATTGAATGGGACCAGAGAACAGACAATAGCTTGGGACAAAGTTCCTCTGAGCCCTGGGGGAGGTGGCAACAAATGCAGGAAAGTGAGGGGTGGAAGTTTACTGTGAAGAAAGGTTTTTTTTTTTTTTTTTTCATGTAACTAAAGCCTCCTAGGTAAGCTCTTGGAGTTGCTCTCAGAAGAGTAGATGAAAAATCTCTGAGTGTGATAAGAAATAGTCTATTCTTTTTCTCCTTATGGTTAATCTTTCCTGGTTATTTGATGAGATTCCTAGGAAAGGGGTGTTAAGACAATTACATTTCTTTTTTCTTTTTTTTTTGAGATAGAGTTTTGCTCTTGTTGTCCAGTCTGGAGTGCAATGGCGTGGTCTCGGCTCACAGCAATCTCCGCCTCCCGGGTTCAAGTGATTCTCCTGCTTCAGCCTTCTAAGTAGCTGGCATTACAGGCATGCACCACCATCCCTGGCTAATTTTGTATTTTTAGTAGAGACTGGGTTTCTCCACGTTGGCCGGGCTGGCCTTGAACTCGCTACCTCAGATGATCCACTCACCTTGGTCTCCCAAAGTGCTGGGATTATAGGCATGAGCCACCATGCCTGGCTATAACAATTACATTTCTTTTGGAAGAAGTTTCCTCAGTTAGATGAAGGAATTTCCCGAGAAAGCCCCTTTGTGTGCTTGAAGCGTTAGGGCAGAAACAAGAGAAAGTCCTTGGTTCTGCTGGGTGTGGTGGCTCACGCCTATAATCCCAGCACTTTGAGTCTGAGACGGGCGGATCACCTGAGGTCAGGAGTTCGCCACCAGCCTGGCCAACATAGTGAAACCCTGTCTCTACAAAAATACAAAAATTAACTGGGTGTGATGGTGCACGCCTGTAATTCCAGCTACTTGGGAGGCTGAAGCGGGAGAATCACTTGAACCTGGAAGGCAGAAGTTGCACTGAGCCAAGATCAAGCCACTGCACTCCAGCCTGGGCGACTGAGCAAGACTTCGCCTCAAGAAAAAAAAAAAAGTCCTTGGTTTAGAGGCAGCTTCTAAGGCATTTCAATTTTCTTTGCTTCAGAAGTGCTCAGCATGCCAAAACACCGTATTTCGGGATACTGCTCTTTCAGGCCCAACACTGTAAAGCTTTTAGCAAGAGAAGTCAGAGTTAGAATCCCTGACGTTAGAACTGGAGATCACATTCTCAAGACTAAATTCATTGTGTGGAACAAGTTTTGAAAAACTGAAAACTATATACAAAGGGAAGATTATTATCATTTCCATATGTGACATGCATGAATTGCTGAGAATTAAAATTTGCTAAATACCAACTTTGTATTGGATAGTGTTAGATATTTCTTTAAGGATGTAAGGGTCTTTCAAAATCTGTTATGGTTTCAGAATCATTAATCCTTTGAAGGCAATCTTTCTTTTCTCTCTACTTGCCTTTAACATATTTTCTTTATCTTTGCAGTTTTGCAATTTTAGTAAAGATTTAGGTGTTTTTATTTTTCCTTCTCTGCACCCAATATACTCTCTGAATCTGAAGATTCACGTCTTTAAACAATTCTGGAAATATCACGGCCATAAATTATCTGTGAGTATTACCTCTCTTCATTTTCTTTCCTTTCCTGTCTGGAGCTCCTATTAACTTTATTGTGGACCATCTTTCTAATGTTCAGGTCTCTTAACCTCTTTGTTGTGCTTTCCATTTCTTTTAATTCAGTCAGGGTTGTTTGGTTATAGTTATATTCCGGCTCACAGATTCTCTCTTCATATGTAAATAATCTGCTGTCAAACCACTCATTGAGTGTTTCATTTCATTGGCTATTTTTTTCCACACTTCCAGACAATATATTCCCTGCCCTATTTTAAATCTGTACCTTCTGTTTTGATCATGTCTTGTTCTTTTCCTGTACTTAAATATTATTTGAATTGGGAATTTTGTCAGTTTAAACATACTGACTTTATTTTATCTATGTAATTGCTTTATTTTATAAAATTTTGAGGGGACTGGGTGTACTTACTGTGTTTTAAATCTTGCTCAGAGTAGATTTTTCAAATGTGTCTTGTAATTTTTACTCATGTGAGGGGGTGCTTTTTCTGAAAGAATCTAATGAACCTGATTCTTAAGAATCTAAAGGATGTTTCTTTCTAATGCTTTTGTTTTTTGCCAGATACACCAGTGGTATCCTTGAAATGACCTTTTTTTTTTTGAGATGTAGTCTTGCTCTGTTGCCAGGCTGGAGTGCAGTGGCGCTATCTCGTATCACTGCAACCTCTGCCTCCCAGGTTCAAACAGTTTTCCTGCTTCAGCCTCCCGAGTAGCTGGGACTACAGGCGCGTGCCACCACATCTGACTAATTTTTGTATTTTAGTAGAGACAGGGTTTCACTGTGTTCACCAGGCTGGTCTCGATCTCCTGACTTGGTGATCTACCCGCCTCGGCCTCCCAAAGTGCTGGGATTACAGGCGTGAGCCACCACGCCTGGCAAAATGACCATTGTTAATGTTAATATTTCACTTTAGGAATTCCTGGTGGCCTAAAATAAAATGCAAACTTACATGAGTCTCTTCTATTGTTACAAATTCTGAGTAGACTCCTCCCACAATACCCCATCAAGAACATTGGCCAAGGAAAATAAGCTCCAGGTCATCTCTCTCTATATATAAGAAGATTTTACTAGTTTGCATTTTTCACTGAGAGACCAAAATTTACGTGGAACTGTCTGTCCTTTGGTCCTTTGATACAGACCAAAGGGGTTCATCTGTTTTCCTCTTTGAAGCATTGAAACTCCAACTCTTGGTTACCAAGATGACACAAATCCCCGTAAGGCAGCCAAAGCGATAGCTCCCCTGCTTATTTTTATCTTCCTTTCCCCTGTTTCTACCCCTAAATGTGCATTTATATATCTTGCATTAAAAGTACTAAATGATCTAATCTACCATATTTCTCTACTTATCATTATGAATATCAATTATTTTACAGTCATGGAAATTGTACTCTGGATCCTGGATAATTGAAGTTTTATGTTAATTCAAACAAAATTAATTTATTTCTTCTTTTAACTAGATGATCATGGAACTAATTAGTACTGGGGCTTAATTTTCCATTTTAAAATTATAAGTTAATTCACATTTTAAATTTAATTTTGAATTTCAAAATCGAGTTTATGACCATGTGTATCAGTATTGATTTCAGCTCTAGCTCTACCACTTACTAGCTACATGAGTTTGATCAAGTTATATAATCATTGTGCCTCAGTTTTCTCATTTGTGAAAATGGTTATAATAATAGTATCAACCTCAGCAGGTTGTTATGAGAATTAAATAAGTTTGTAGTTTGTACATGTAAAACATTTAGAAAAGTTCCTGGTCACCTGGCAGTTAATAATTTTACTTCCCATCATTATTACTATTGTTATCTGCAGAAACAATGTAATAATCATACATTCGTTTTTGAGGATATGTTCATTAATGCTACTTTGTGATCATTATCTTAATTCAAATAAATTAACAGATGTTTTTCAGTATAATTTTCCCCTCAAAATCCTTTACAAATATTTTCAAGAGTTTGAGTTGTCGTCTTCATTATAACATGTTAGGACAACCCTTTAAATGAGATTACTCCTATAGTTTGTAATTACTTTGGTCTTTGCACTTTCCTAGGGTATCTTTTATTTATTCTTTAATTTATTTTATATTTATACATTAGCTTGGAGGCTCTGCTTTCATCTGTTCTTTCAAGGTATTCTTTCTATTCCTTTGAATAATTTTCCATTTTGAGCAATTTGTTTTAGGATTTTAATCTTCTTATCAGATCTTTTGCTATGATGAAGTTGTTTCAATTCTAAGAACCATTTCAAAAACCATAGATGTCAGCATTCATTCTGGGTATATTCTTCACAACTTGACTTAGCTCTGCTTTTGAAGAGCTGTTATTTTAATGTTTTATTTTGAAATGATTATAGACTCACAAGAAATTACAAAAATAGTTCAGAGATCCCTTGAATACTTCATTTTTTGCCAATGGCCACATCTCACGTAACAGCAGTACAATATTAAAACCAGGAAACTAACATCTGTACAATACTGTTAGCTAGGTGGCAGGGCCTTATTCAGATGTCACCAATGTTTGAAGGACATTTGGGTTGTTTCCAGGTTTTGGCTATCGTAGATAGACCGGCTATGAACATTCCCTTACAGGTTTTTGTGGTAATGTAAATTTTCATTTCTCCGGAATAAATGCCCAAGAGTGTAACTGGTAGGTTGTATGGTTAGTGCGTGTTTAGTCTTTTGGGAAACTGCCAAATTATTTTCTGAAGTGGTTGTACCATGTTTCATTCCAACCAGCAATATGTGAGAAAAGTGCCATTTTTCATACGTACTCTCCTTTAAGAAAACCTGATCTATGAAAATCCAGATTTCAAAAAATAAAGGATTTTTTGAGTGATGAAAATATTCTACGCTTAGATTGTGGTGATAGTTATGCAACTTTAAATATACCTTAAAAACTCCTGAATTGGATACTTTAAATTGGTGAATTGTATGGTATGTGTTATATCTCAACAAAGACTTTTAAAAAATGCTATTACATGAGATGATCTAATTATATTACAAAAAATAGTTTCATTTCTTCACCAAATTTCTATCTATTAAGAGTTTACCATGTGGCAGGCATTATGTACAGTGCTTTATATGCGTTACCCTGTGTAATCTCTATATAATCGTTACCTCCAACTCATAATAAACACTGTTGTAAAAGAGGATAGTACAGAGTGGCTAAGAAGGGTGAGGTTCTGAGCACAAGACTGCTTGAGCTCAAATCCTGACCCATTCATTAACTAGCTTGTCATTTAACCATTGTCAACTTCCAAATCCTTTTCTGTAAATGGGAATAGTGAAAGTACTTCCCTTTGTGAGGAATAAATGAATAAATGCATATAAAAGCACTTAGGATGCTGCCTGCATAGTATCATTATCATTATTATTAAATTCATGAAAAGATATTTTCCTCTTAGCAGTTCATAATTGCCTGATAATAGTGTTATGAGAAAGTGAGCCATGTGGATTAATAAAAGATGACAGATTTTGTCATTATGTGTATGGGAGGACAAGGGAAGCAGATGATATTTACTGATCCCCTACGATGCACCAGACATTGTACTTACTAGCCACCATTGTGTACATGAAATCTGAACAACACTGTGTGATGAGAGTATTATTTATCCCCATTTTATAGAAAAGGAAACAAGCTCAAAAAGATTAAGACAGCATTTCCGTTTCATAAAGCAAGTATTTAATGTAGCCAGGGTAGAAAACCAGGTCTTTCTGTGTCCAGAATTCATGATTTTCTTTTTCACCTATGAAAAGAATTGATAAAAATAAGACTTGGCTTCAAACACTGCATTTAACTTAGAGCATTAAGATACTTGCAGCTTTTCTTTCCTCTTTATTCAGGAACAAAAATTTAGCATTTCTAAGGTTGTCACATTTAAAATATGTTTAACAAAGAAAATTGGAAGTCCATGTAGTAATTCAGAAAGGTCCCCAAGGTTTAATTCCACCTGAATTTCCAGCTGCTTAGAAGTTGAATCACAATTAAACTGCAAAGGCCAAACCCATTGATGGAAAAGTCCATTGCCAGAAGAGCTCAGCAAGAGGTGAAGAAATACATTCTAGAGATTAGAACAAGACGTGGCATCCTGTGCTGAGCTCGGTCAGAAACAAAACAAAACAGAACCCCCAAATGAATTCCAAACTAAGAAGAAGAAAAGAAAATTGTTTGTGATAACATGTCATTCACATTTCTCAGGTTTATTCACCCATGGATTAGTCTTTGTATTCTTTCTCTTTCTTCTTCAAACTCCTTTCTCTGTAGAAACTGCTAAGTGTTGTAATAGAAGCAAAGACAGGACTTTAATGTCAGCTTATTGAGAAAAACAAAGTTTTTTCCTTTGCAGTGAGCCTCAAAGATTATGCATCTCATTCTTCAGGCTTATTATTGAGGAACTTGGCTGTTGGTCTCCACTGGAAAGAAACACAAGGATTTGGAATTCCACTTGGAAAACTCAGGTCTTCCTGATTTTTGGATAAACACAGAGACAGAATCACAATGAGCACTCTCACATTGATGGGAAAACAGATCTTTGGATAGGAACCTACTCATTTATTCTCAGGGATTTAAGTGCCCTGCTTCATGTGTTGACATGCTGTAACTGACTTTATTTTACTTTATTTTATTTATTTTATTACAAGCAAAAGAAACAAGGTCTGGTTCCCATATGATTAAAAAAGAGAAAACAAAAGAAAAAGTCTTGGATTGGGTTAGGAGGTTCTCTGAACCATGAGAAATGACCTCAATTTTGGCCGAAAAATCTGACAGAAATGAAAAATGAAATGGTACAAGCTCCAGGAAGATGTTGCAGAGATGAACTTCAGAGGCATTTTATTTTGTGTTGTTATGAATGGCTTGGAAAGAGGCCGTAAACCTATTATGGTAATTATATCTGCAGATGAGGGTAAATAGGATGGTGTTATAGACACCAGTAAGCAAGAGATATAGTACAGAGCAGCCTAGAGAGATTAGAAATATGGACAGGAAATGAACAAATGAGATCAGCCTGGAAAAGTGAAAACATGCATCTGGAGAACTACATAATTTGAAAAACAGAGAGGTACTTAAAGGCAGGGTCATACTTGGAAAGCAGCAATGGTAAACAGGCCTTTGAGCAGGTATCAGCCCTGGATAAATTTATAACATGATGGAAAAATAATACTCAGGCTTGGTGTTCATACAGTGTGTTTTTTATCCCAAACAGAGGCATTTCCATTATCTCATTTGATCATTAACCCAAAGAGGCTGGAAGCAAAGAATTCTCCATTGAAATGAAGAGAGGTTAAGTGAATTGCTTAGGGTCAAACAATTTTTTAATAAAATAGACATGGCTAAAACTTGGATGCCTTGACTTCTTATTCTTTTTCTTCTTTCACTATAGCACCTCATCATATGTCTTGAATCTCAGAATAGTAATTATTTCTGATTCAGCATTTACTCATCTCTTTCTAATGTTATGCACAATTTTATTTCATTTGAGACTGAGGATAGTATTACTGAAACTTTGAACAGGGCATGACCCCTGCCCTAAACCTATTTTCTAGGATAAAATGAGGCAGTATGTAATGGATGGTAGATCTCAGGATTACAAGTCAAAGCCCTATACTAATGGTATCACTAACTACGGGGTTGGCTGTGGGCAAACCATCTCTAGTTTCCTGTGCTTCAGCTGTAAGATGGAGGAGGTTGATTGCTATGGTCTCATAGAATTGCTCTCTTTGAAGAGCTAAAAGAAGAATGAAGCTAGTGTAAACAGACAACCTGAGACAGAAACTTTGAAGCTTGAGAGGAGTGGGAGAAGAAAAGAGAGAGAGAGAGAGAGAGAGAGAGAGACATGTAGACTCCTGGACTAAAAACATGTATTGGCATATGGCAAGCAAGCATATTTAGGCTTTTGAGGATAACATTTGCAAAATTATCTCAATCTATTCTCTCATGCTCTTGTTATAGAGTTTCTATCCTAAAGTCGACACTGTCATTTTTTTCTCCCCTTGGTAATGACGTATGAGTTTCTATGCACGCTTATCTGCTTTTTGTAAGAACCGATGCACTAGATGTCTTTTTGGATTCTGCCAATATCATAATGGGTCCTTTCTCTCTGAGAAATGCCTTTATGTCCACATGGGTGGATACCTTGCACCATGTTTAGGTTATGTGATTCCGCCATCCCTTCTCCATAAATGATTAGGTTGTAATCACTGACCCAAGCAGAGCCAATAGGATTCCTTCCAATTGGAAACTGGGCCCAAGAGATATTCATTTTATTCTCTCACTGTGATTAGAATGAAAAAACATGGAGTGGCCAAATGCGGAGAGAAAACTAATGTAAATAGAGCAGTAGAGAGAATGACAGTGTAGCCTCAGAGGGTAAAAGACGGGCTATACCTGACCTCCTGATTCCAGCTTAGCTGGCTGCTTACATTTGAATTATTGTTCTTTTTTTTCCCAGTATTTTTACTGAGATTATTTTTCACCTTTTAATAAATTGTTTTTACTAACAAAGTAGTCAATCTAGATGATATCCTGTTAATATGCAATATTATATTCCAGGCACTATGATGAGTAAACAGAGCCCCATCCTCAAGGAGTCCAAGGGAGGTGGTCACAAAAACAGATCATTATAACATACTTTATAAGTGCAGGACTGAGGTCAGCAGGGGCTCTGAGAAGCACCAGGGAAACTGCATAGATGTCAGAAAAAGCTTTCTGGAAGAGATAATGCCTGAGGGGGAGTGTTAAAGGATTGTTTGGAGTTTCCCATGTCAAAAAGGGTTACGTCATTTCAGGCAGAGGATATGATTTGGGCAAGTGCTTGAGGTAGGAAACAGCAGAATGTGAGGGAGAAACGCCTAGTTCCTAGGGTTACTGGAACAACATGCAAGGCAGGAGTGACGAGAGATGAAGCCGCAGGGATGAGCAGAGGTCAAGTGTGGGGAGGAGCATCAAACATCGTATCAAGGACATTGAATTTTAACCTGAGAGTACTGAGGAATGATTGGAGACTCACTACTAGTAAATGGGAAGGTGACAATTTTTTTTTTTTGAGACGGAATCTCCCTCTGTCCGCCAGGATGGAGTGCAGTGGCATGATCTCGTCTCACTGCAGCCTCCGCCTCCTGGGTTCAAGCGATTCTCCTGCCTCAGCCTTCCGAGTAGCTGGGACTACAGGAGTGTGCCACCATGCCGGGCTAATTTTTGTATTTTTAGTATAGATGGGGTTTCACCATGTTGACGAGGATGGTCTCGATCTCTTGACCTCGTGATCTGCCTGCGTAGGCCTTCCAAAGTGCTGGGATTACAGGCGTAAGCCACCACACATGGCCAACAAAAGTGACAATTTAAGATGAGACCTGAATGACAAGAAGGAGATGAACTGGTTGAGGTTGGTCCAGGCAGAGAGAGCAGACAGTGGAAAAGGACCAAGCCCTGAGACCCAGGTTTTCAGTGAAGATGACCAGATGAAGGAAGTGTAAGCAGCTGATCTACAGAACACTGGAAAATGTAAAGAGAAGTTTCCAGAATCCATTTAAACTTGTTGAGTGTTCTAGATTCCCTAGAAAGTAGATTATAATACAAAGAATAATATGCAGGTTTATTAGGGAGTGCTCTGGAGGTCACCACCAGAGAAGGGAAGAAAAGGAAGGAGATGGAGGCAGAATTGGGTAGAGGGGGGAAGGCCACTTTAATGGACACTCAGCTGACTCTGAAGGGACCTGTGAAGCGAGGATAGACCTTCAATTTGCTTCTAAGTTGGGATAAGAGAGTCAGGCCTTTAAAACTACTCATCAGTATTACTGGATGTGGGTCACCCCCTCAAGGCAGTGACGTCTCAGACAAAATAGATGTCTTTAGCTGAAGTAATGTCAAAGGTGGCTGACAACTGAGAGCCTTCTGCCTGTAGCACTTGCAGAAGCTGTGATCATAAGCCCTTTATTCCTGAAGGGTCAAGATGGTGCACCATAGGGGCTTGTGGATCACCTACGTGGAAACATCCTGTATGCAGTTAGATGTATGATACTGAAACTGAGAGGAGAGGGCTGGCTAGAGCTAAGGACTGGGAAGCAATATTATACCAGTGGTGAGAATGGGTGACCTCTTGGGAGTCATGCACCATTTGAAAATCTGAGGAAAACTAAAGATTCTTCTTCCCAGCAAAATGTGCAAATATATATATATATATATCTCCATGGAATTTTTGGAGGTTCACCCTGTGGCTCTCTTTTGATTGGGTTCACTCAATAATATGCTGTGCCCTGGGCAACATCATGTAATATTTTAATTAATCTGATTAATTAGTCCAGTTTATTGGAGCATTCCCAGAATATCAGCACCTCTCCAACATTTTAACTAATCTTCATGCTCTCTAACTTAACCATATTATCCCTATATTATAGAGGAGAAAGCTGAGTTTAAAAGAACTTGTGTGGGGCACCACAAGTACTACAGCAGAGCTAGGATTTCAGCACTGGTCTGTGTGACTAGCAGAGTTGGATTCCATTTCTAAGCTCCATGATATATCCTCTCACCTGGGCCCTATCAGGGCAAAAAGTGGCCTCTTGCAAGGTAGGGAGAAAGCAAGGGGACCTAAAGAGCAGTCAAAGAGGTTTATTGATAGCACCCTATAGCTGCCTTTGGTGATGCAGAGTATTACTGGAGAAGGAGAAAATCACTGACATCAAGCAAACAGCTCCAGAGTCGGGGGCTGGCCAAGGCTATCAATGGGTGGTGTTTGCTTGAGGGTGCCCCAGTGGTCATAAGAATTTTGGCACAGGAGTCTGCCATTCTGTCCCTGGTGGTGGGTGATTGGCTGTCTTGGATATTTTTCTCATTTACTGGTGTTGTCATGGAAAATAGCGTACATGGTATTCTCAACTTAATTGGCTAGTTCTTTTCTATTTTACTTGAAAAAAATTAATATGAATATCGTTATTGCTGTCCATTGGCTCTTATCTTTTAATCCTAGTTAAAGAAAACCAAACTTGCAAGGTCATAATAAAACACTCATTATTAAGTTAATGAGTCAAATCAACATTCTATGGCAAACACAGTTCCCACCTTTACTGAGTAGATTCTTTTACAACAAACTTTCTGATAATCTTGCAATAGTCTTGCGATAGTCTTCTACAGTCACAGAGAGTTAAGTGGGGAGAACTTGGACCTATTAAAATAGGCTTTCAATATTGCAAGAAGTTCTCTGCAGGTTTTTAGTCAGGGCACATAGAGAGAAACTTAAATTTATGGTGACAAAATAAAGAATAACTATAGATTTAACTTAAATTCTGTAGTAAATGTATAACTATCCATTGATCTTTCCCTTTAGCTTTCTAAACAAAGGCTAATTGCTAACCCAGTGCATTGCAGTCGTGAAATCATTTGTAATAGTGGTTTCTTAAAGCTAGCCCTACAAATGACTTCCAGGACTCCTGCTTGGAAAAAGAAAGTAGTGCCTGCTTTTAACTTTAATTTTAATTAAAGATGAGTCAAAGATATGTGGGTGTTAAAAATCATTGTTTCCCATAGTGGCATTAGCTTAAAACCCTCATTACAATAGAGCCATTGTTCTATTAACTAGCACCTTTTTTTTTTTTTTTGAGATGGAGTCTTGCTCTGTTGCCAGGATGGAGTGTAGTGGCGTGATCTCGGCACAATGCAACCTCCGCCTCCCGGGTACAAGTGATTCTCCTGCCTCAGCCTCCCAAGTAGCTGGGACTACAGGCATGCACCATCCCGCCCAGAGGTGGGGTTTCACCATGTTGGCCAGGATGGTCTTGATCTCTTGACCTCGTGATCTGCCCACCTCTGCCTCCCGAAGTGCTGGGATTACAGGCATGATCCACCCCTCCCAGTCCCTAACTAGAACCTTTTCATACATTGCATAGGATCACTGCTGTGGTCCAGATGTTAGTGTTGGAAATTTGTATGTTGGAACTTAATTTGTATTTTGGAAGCTAAAGTCTAATGTGACAGTTTTAAGAGGTGGGCCTTTTGGGAAGTGATTAAGTCAATAAGGCTCTGTCCTCACAAATGCAATTAGTGCCCTTGTAAAAGAAGTTAAAGGGAGCTGTCTTGCCCATTCCGCCAGGTGAGGGTCTAGAAGGCATCATCCATGAGAAACAGGCCCCTTACCAGACATGGAATCTGACTTTTCAGCCTCCAGAACTGTGAGAAGTAAATTTCTGTTGTTTATACATTACCCAGCCTAAGATATTTTGTTACAGCTGCAGGAATGGACTAAGACAATCCCCATGAAAGGTATAAACGAATCAGGTGTGAATAACACAAAATGATTCATCTCTTCTGCCAGCAACACCTTGGGGTTTTTGGAGGTCAGTGTAAATTGTTTGTGGCTATGAGGTAATAAAATCAAGACTTGGTTATTTGTTAAAATATGCATTAATTATGTATGCCTTTTTGGAAAGTATACTCTATATGTACTCTATTAATAAGTTCAGAAGGTCCTTATCTAATCTGGTATACGATTACAGCAGGGAGGACGACTAGTATTTGACAGGGGACCAGGTTGGGCAGGGGTCCTTCATTTTCCATCCACTCACTGCTATAGGGACTTTGAAATCTATTATTTTAATTATCCTATACTATAATGATATATACCAGTAACTCCTTTTAAATGCATCAACCCATCTTTCTGTTTCATAAGACCTGTTTCAGGTTGAGTGCCATGGCTCATGCCTGTAATCCCAGCACTTTGGGAGACTGAGGTGGGTGGATCACCTAAGGCTGGGAGTTGGAGAACAGCCTGACCAACATGGAGAAACCCCGTTTCTACTAAAAAATACAAAATTAGCCAGGCATGGTGGCGCATGCCTGAAATCTGAGCTACTAGGGAGGCTGAGGCAGGAGAATCACTTGAACCCGGGAGGCGGAGGTTGCAGTGAGCTGAGATTGCGCCATTGCACTCCAGCCCGGGCAGCAAGAGCAAAACTCTGTCTCAAAAAAAAAAGACCTGTTTCTCCTCTTCTGTGTCAACATATCCACTTAGCGATTCTACCTGCTACTTTCATAGGCAAGGCAAGTAAGGCTAAAGCTTTTCAGGTTGTTAATTCCAAAGTCAAATAATTGGAAACAAATTTGGAAAATCTAAGTTTTCAAATAATTGGAAACAAATTTGGAAAATCTAACAGTTTTCTCTATTTCTGTTTTCTGCCTCTTATGTTTATGTCTCCAGTGAAAAATTAGTGCCCGGCCCTTTAAACTATCTAAGTACACTGCTTGGGACCAGGTCAGCATTTAACACTGGACCCCCTGAGCTCAGAAATCCAGGGTCTTATTTGGGATCAATGTGTAGAGGTGGCCAAGTCAATTAAAATGTACTCATTTGTTGACACTCCAGTTACTAGAGGTGCCTGTTTGTCACCCCAGGGCTCCTTGGGGAAGTTGCTTCGTGCAGTCTGTGCCTAGACCCTCAGGCTTATGTCTCTGCCATTCCTACTTTCCCCCCCCGCAAAAAAGGGAGCCAGAACTAGTGAGGCCAAATGGCCCTGGAGCATTTGCTATAGCTGAGTACAAGAAACAGGAGGGAAGAACACAAACAACACAGCCAAAGTCCCTTCCTGTAGATAGAGGGGAAGCCTGCAAAATACAAAGTGGGATTGCAGCCTTGCATTTAGGGCTTGGCTTGCTGTTCTGAGCCCCCATCCAGGAGTGGTTTCACATCCTCTGGGAGTGAGCTGTTGTGCTATCAGGAAGGGATCTGAACCCAGTCATATATGCTTCCATTTACCCAAGGGTGAAATTGACTGCACTTAACTGAAGATTCAGCAGCTCTGGTGCATGTTCTCAGACAGGCTTTTAACAGAGAAGGTTCAGTTAGTTCCAGGATTTAGTCTTGTGGTGTAGGGGTTCATTGTGGGTGGAGTCGGGGTGGGCTGGAAAGGAGGTAGTTCCCTGACGATAACACTGCCATCTTAATTCTGAACAGATATCAAAGACTCCAGAATACAACAACCTTCACGTTTGAGACACAGACTCCTTATTCTCCAATTCCTAAGTAACTCGAGTCTCCAAATGATCTAATGTCAGAAATTCAGATGACCGTAAACCAGGCAGGGGCATAAATAAATGGCAGTGAACCCCATGTAAAGGAAGCAGCAGCAGCAGACCTTATGGCTCATTGGAGAATACATATTCTGTCAAAAGGCAGCCAGCATTTGACTCTAGCTAATGTGCACTGATGTGTGTCTATGAACTCAGAATTGCCAGGTCTTTTAATTTTTAAAGAAATTTAAATGTGAGTGTGTAATCTATAAAATTTAAAATACTGGCTGAATAAAAGATGTCTGGCCATGTATATATTTATTTAATATCAGTCTTACTGTTGCTGGTCGAGTGTCCTGGGAGGCAGATTCTGAGAAGAGGAACAGGATGAAGGAAGTTTATTCGGGAGTGTTCCTGGATCAACATCTGTGGAAGGGAAGAGAAAAAGAAGGATTAGGCAGAGGGACAAGTTAAGCTGTGTTGTGGTCTTAACAAAGGCTTTAGCAGACCTTATACGACTGTATAGGCAGGCATGAAACTAGGATAATCCTTCAGAGTTGCTGTCCTTTTGTGACTAGGAAGCCAGGCTTCTGTGTGCTCACATTAACCAACTTTTGGGTTATACGCCGTGGGTTGGCAGGATGCTTTAGACACAGGCAATTTTCAGAAAGGGCTTACAGCTGAGGGTTGAGAGCACCTGGGGGAATAAGTCCCTTAGTCTTAAAGAGGGACCAGGGGCCAGAAGCAGTGCAGGCCTGTAATCCCAGCACTTTGGAAGGCTAAGGTGGGTGGATCACCTGAGATCAGGAGTTCGAGACCAACCTGGCCAACATGGTGAAACCCTGTCTCTACTAAAAGTACAAAAATTAGCCAGGCATGGTGGTACATGCCTGTAATCCTAGCCACTAGGGAGGTTGTGTTGTGGCAGGAGCATCGCTTGAACCCGGGAGGTAGAAGTTGCAGTGAGCCAAGATTGTACCACTGTACTCCAGCTTGGGCAATAGAGCAAGACTCCCTCTCAAAAAAAAAAAAAAAAAAAAAAGAGACCTGGGTGGAACACCAAGTGTCTACTACAGACCACTCTTCACATGGCTCAGATTCACTTCCTGGTTCTTGTTTTTTGTCTATTTATTTATTTTTTTGAGAGACAGGATCTCACTCTCTTGTCCAGGCTGGAGTGCAGTAGTGTGATCATAGCTCAGTGCAGCCTTTACCTCCTGGCCTCAGGTAATCCTCCTATCTTAGCCTCCCAAGTAGCAGGAACTACAGGCATGTGCCATCTGTATTCAGCTAATTTTAAAAACTTTTTGTAGAGAAGAGATGTCTCTATGTTGGCATGGCTGGTCTTGAACTCCTGGGCTCAAGCAATTCTCTCGCCTTACCCTTCCAAAGAGCTGGGATTACAAACATGAGTCACCACAGCTGGCCTTAGATTCACTTCTTTGCATAGGTTCAGGGAGCAACAACTCCAGGATTTAGGGTCTCTTCTCTTGGGAGGTCTTAGGCCCTCTTTTTCCATAGCTGGTCTTAAGACCACAGTAAGACCCATCCCATATTGTCCTCTACTGACCATTTTAGATACTCCTTACTCTTAGCTAGTTAGTACCTTTACTAGTCCAGATGGTTTGGCTGGTGTTGGGACTTGGAAGGGTCAGAGCCCCTGGTCACCATGCCTTTCTCAGGCTCAAGTGCATTATGGCTGATGTACTTGTCCGTACCATTAATGCTGGGCAAGGTAGTACCTATAAGAACTGATGTAGATCACAAAGGTGCTATACATACTCTTCCTTTCTTTTATTGTGTAACAGCAGTCTTACCTTTTCCTGATAATCAGTGTCCTGCAAGGATGCTGACTCTCTGCCTGTTTACAGACTCTGGGCACATGAACCCAAAGTACATAGGTAACAGCTGCAACTTAAGAGTTCAGTAGGATTCTTGCTATGCCCCCTGGTGGAAGCATTTCTCCTTTGGTAAAAAGACACTAAATAACCCAGAACTGCAGAAGTGGAAAGCATGTATTTCCCAGTTCAGTCCCTGGGAGTGAAGGTAAAAGGGATCACTCCTGCTTCTTCCTCTTGGTTCTTGTATCCATGCATTCTTCCTTTTGGGAAACAGCACCATATAAAGGGCACTGATGTAAAATGTCTAGTGCATCCTGGAGGATAGTGGCCTATCCTTGCACAGACGCTTCTCTGAATTGGTGCTTCAGTTGTCTCTTCAATAGGCCATTCCTTCACATGCAGGATGGTAGCTTCTGGTTAAAATGGGATTTGATAAAACTGTGGATCCTGAGGTCATGCGGCTTTTCTTGTATGTCATTTGTTATTGAATGGGCCCCTTGGTCTGATAGGATGTTTTGTGGGATCCCATGCCAGTTAAGCAGACACTCTTTAAGCCCTTAAATAGTGGTGTTGACTGAGGTCCTAGCAGCAGCAAAGGCAAATCTGTGCCTAGAATGTGTTCATTTCTGTAAAAATGAATCACTGTGCCTTCTAGTATGAAAGGGGCTCAGTATATTCAGCTTGTCACCAAGTGGCTTCTTGTATCTTTACGGGATGGTGCCAGATTGGGAAGTAGGGTTGCTCTCTCTTTCTGGCATGATGGACATTTGACAGCACCAGTAGCTGAATCAGCATTGGCTGGTTTCCTGCATCGCCTCTAGCCCTGTCACTGTGCCTACTCTAATCATGTGCTCAACACCGGGGCGCTGATGGCAGAGCCTGGCAGATGTCAACAAACAGGGTCACTGTAGGTACCTCATGGTTTAGTGCCTCTTTTGTGATGGATGCCCTCTGGAGGGCATTAGTAAGGCAATACATGTATCTTCAGTCTTCATCCCTGTTCCCGTAGGCCCATCCATCTGCTTCTACCCATGACGTTCTTTTCCTTGATCTTTTAATCTTTCTGCTTCCAGGCCCCAGTCGATGCTGCCTAGGAGTCTATATATAATCTTAAGCCACATTTTTTTTCTTTCCATATAAGGTAGATGGCTAGCTGCACTGTCTGAAGCCATAGGAAGATACATCCTCGTTGTTGTCTTCGGCACCACTCTTGAATGGGGCTGTCATGTGGCCATGGTCTGTTTTCAGCTTGCTCTACTCACGAAGATGGCCTACGTGTAAACCAGGCTCAGGCTTTTTTACACCTCCACCAGCTGATCATAAGGGCCACAGGTGTGTGCTAACAGAAAGGTACTGGAGCAAAAGTAGTGGATGATATGGGAGACTAGACCACCTGCCCAGGTAGCCTGCTTATGCCCTTCAGCATTTCTCATGGCCAATCCTGGATGTATCACTTCCATTTGCAATGAATTGCTGCTAGGCCCACCTGCTCTTATAACATGCTGAACCTGGTAGTACTTCATGCTGGGCATTTGTGGCTGCGTGGTCACTTGATGACCCTGGTAAGGGCTTCTATCTTTACCAGGGTCCAGAAGGACCTACTTTTCAAATAGTGTGTAATTTTCTGGTTCCAGAGTCCTAGGAGTCTAAATTATGATTCTCCTTTTGGTACTTATATGACCTCCACATGGTGTCTTTTCCTACAAATACCTCCAATACCATAGGAGTCATTGGATCATAGGTCCAAAATGGTTGGGCTGTTTACACTGCAGCCAGATCTGTCACAGAACACTTTCCTACTCCAGGTGCCACTCAAAACTGACAGGCTTTCGTGTATTTTTTTTTTATACACACACAAAAATTTTGGAACATGGAATATGTTGTCTCTAAAACCTGAAGAGGCCTACCAGGCTTTGTGCGCTCCCTTCATTGCAAGAGGAGTTCCCTAATGCAATAATTTGTCCTTTACTCTGAAAGTTGTGGCATGCCCAATCTGAGCTACCAGGCCCCTGAATCTTTGTAGATATATCTTTATCTCCCATTCTCTAGATAAGTTCATGTGCCTTACCAAAACCTTCAATGTACTTGTCATTTCTTCCTCATCTAGTCATATTTTCATGATGTTATCAATAAAGTATACTACTGGGATGTTCTTTCAGATGTCCAGACAATCTAGGTCTGTCAGACTATATTATGGTGGAGGAAAGGGTAATTAACATAGCCTTGGCTCAGGATTGTTCATGTGCACTGTTGTCTGTTCCAAGTGTGTGCAATCTGTTTTTGATCTTCTTTTCTGATGAAAAAGCACTCATTTTCTACGTCAGTGGCTATGTTCAGTCTACTTGAGGCCATTTGCTCTGGAAAAACATCACAGTAGCTTAGGTTTGGGCTGTTGACTGAGTCATGCTCTGATATTTGTCCTTCAATATACTTGTCATTTCTTGCTCATCTAGTCATATTTTCATGATATTATCAATAAAGTATACTAATGAATTAAATGGTGATATGATAGGGACTAGCAACCCTGCATCCTTCAGGTCTTTAAGTGTGCTGCTAACCTCTGCCATTAGGATAAAACAATTTTTTAAATTTACTCTCTATCTTGGGTGGGGTGGGGGTTCAGTTCTGGAGCCTTCTGCTTGGTCTTCCCTACTTGATGGCTCTTACCGCAGAGACTAAAACTGATGTGGAAATTGTGCTAATTGCCGTATTTGTCTATTCCAATTAATCAGTGGTGGTCTGTGAAAATGACCACTAGGTGGATCAGTGAACCCAAAAGGCCAGATGTAGGCCAAATGTAGACCAAAAGTCCACTCAGTACCTGGCCTCCACATGTCTCTAGTCTAACAGAGGAGATGTGTTGATACTTCGGCTCTGGGTACCAATGTCAGTTGGGACCCTGTGTCTGCCAGTCTTCAAAACCTTTATGTAGTCTTCTTTCCCACTTCACAGTGGCATTAGTAGGTGGCCATAGTGAAGCAGCATGGTTGTTTGGGGTGATACCTGAGATTCATTGTCTCATGGCCTTGGAAAACCAGGACATGAACACCCAAAGAGTAAAGTTGGGAGCGGAAGTTTAATTGGCAAGAAAAAAATAGCTCTCTCTGTGCAGAGAGAGGGGTCCCAAACGAGTTTTCTGGGTCCATGGTGAAATGCAGGGGATTTTATAGGTGAGTTTGAGGAGGCGGTGTCTGATTTACATAGAGCGCAAAAGATTGGTTGGACTAGGTGTGCCATTTGCATAAGGCATGAAAAACTGGTTAGGACTAGGTATGCCATTGCAGAGGGTGCCGGAAACTGGCCTCCCCCATCCCAATCTTTTTTTATGCAGATGGGCTGTCTGCCTTGCCAGTGCCATGTTGCTTATTCCTTTACTCTACACATGGTAACAAAGGGAAGATGGTCCCTCTATGTTGACCATGCCTGGCCCCAGGTAACCCTTTTCTGTTGGCACAGCTGCCACTGCCGGCATTCGCCCATGCAGGCTTCCAGCTTGCTTATCTATGTTGGCAACTCGATTTTCCAGGCTTCTTTTGGTAGAAAAAAATAATTTTTTGGGCTATGTTTTATTAGAAGGGAAGCCTTGATGAGGACTCCTTTACTCTCATTATCTGCTTAAATAATTTATTTCTATCTCCTGTATCAATAGGACCTCTTGTAGGAGGACGAGAAGTCTAAATTATGATTCTCCTATTGGTGCTTGTGTGGGAGTCAAGGTTACCTTATACATTAGGCATGGCGTTCAGGCTCTTTCCTTCTGACGAACCCCTTTTCCTTCAGTTGATGGATTGCAAGCCTGAAAACTAGCTCAGATCCAGAATTTGGGCAAGGGATTATTACTTTTCAGTGAAGTGATTTCCCTTAGTTTCCTGATCATTTATCTTTGATTTATTTTGATTACTATCTATATTAGTTTCCTATTTCTGCTGTAACAAATTACCACATACTTAGAGGTTTTGGACAGTAAAGAGTTATTTTCTTACTGTTCCTGAAGTCAAAAATCTAAATTAGGTCTATGGGGCTAAAATCAGTGTCAGCAGGGCTGCCTACAGTCCTTGGCTCATGGTTACATCTGACACCCTTGGTTGTCTAGACACAGACAGATACTGGTGTCTAGACAGAGCAACTCTTGCTTTCTCTAACACAACTCCCTCTC
The DNA here is from genome assembly GCA_036589455.1 of Ateles fusciceps. Classification (NCBI taxonomy): domain Eukaryota; kingdom Metazoa; phylum Chordata; class Mammalia; order Primates; family Atelidae; genus Ateles; species Ateles fusciceps. Next base: position 10,121,961 of record JAZHEH010001005.1, on the reverse strand, counting down.
TTTCTGAGTCTCCTGCCTCCATCCTCCCTGTGTTAGGACGCTTGTGATTATACTGGGACTGCCTGGATAATCTATGATAATCTCCCCCATGTCAAAATCCTTAACTTAATCACAAAATCTCTTTGCCATGTAAGGTGACATCTTCGTAGGTTCTGGGATTAGGATGTGGACTTTTAGGGGGATGGTACACACTAGACTGCCTTCTTTCCTAAACCCATGCACATACATAGCTGAAAAACCTGGGATTTCTTGCTGAAAGGTGATTCACAGCAGCAACTTTGGGGAAATAAAGTGTTTTCTAAAATTTCTGAAGTTCAGATAAATTAATCAGACTCTAGTATCTCTCCCCATGATGCCTAAGGCAGAGCTGTCAAGATTTTTTTTCGCTCAGTGTGAATGTAATTTCACTTGTGTCTAACATACTGGGCCAGAGATGACAGCAGCATACAATAATTTATCCTTCTCTCCCAACCTCGTCTTATAACTCTAGCCTGCGGCTTTGATATGAGTCACCATCAGAGCTTATGGAGCAGGTCAGAATCCTTCAACATCAATGACTACTGAAGAAAAGAATGAGAAACTACATCTAGGGAGACGTAGGATTGCACACCTTTGCTTAAACTAGTGTAAGCTTGATTTTGGAATCAGCCAATCAGTCAGTGGGAATACTTTTCTGTGACTGTCATTCTTTTTTTTTTTTGGTTTATGTGTATCCAAGGTAAGTTTGTTTACCAGTTTATTTCTGTATTCAATATGTAGACATCTAATAATAGCAGGTGAATCACCTCTTTGGTTCTTATTCTGCAACACTGGAATTTCATGACTGAGATTTCCTTTGTTTGGATTGTAGGTAAAATTAATAGACCCAGATACTTAACCGGCAGGTCTAAGATTAAATGTTTATTTATGTAATATAAGATTAGCCTATATATTTCACATGGACCTAGTATATATATCTTCCCTTTCAAAACTCTTCTATATTTACTTAAGAACTTTTTTTTTTCTGAATTTTTCAAATCAGGACCAAGGGGAATATGTTTTTTCATATTAAGATAGCAACATATAAGTGTATTTTTAGAAAGTAAAAATTATTTTTAATGGTCAAAACTGTGTAAATGGCTAGGTCCTTATTTTAAATATTTTGGAGATTAAAGGACAGAGAATAGTCTGGACTTTCTCCCTTGCCTGTTCAGTCAATCTTACCATTTTCCCATTGATTCTACCTTACTCCAAGCACTATAAAAGAGCTGGGGGCTACAGAGATAAATAAGACAGTTCCTGGCATAAACAAGTTTAGAAAAAAAAATCAAAATATTAAAAATAATGGTAGGAATAGCTGCCATTTAATTAACTTGACTTATTTTATGCTAAGAGCTTTATGAGAATAATCTTACTTAATCTTCAGTATGTTCACTGTCCTTTATTCGCCTGTACACTGTGTTCTCCTTGCTCTCTTAAGCAGCTTAGATCCTTTGCTTCATCTTCAATTCCCTTGAGGTTTTCTCTCCCTTCTCAGCACTTATCTAAAAGAGCCCACATTCAGTTCCACACCCTCCCTGCTCCTGGCCTGCACGTATGCTACTGTAAGTGGCTGGAGGACCACAACCAGGCTTATTGGTTTCTTTTTAAATTTATGGCCACCATTTGAAGGGAATCCTTAGTGCTGCTATTACAGGAAAGGGGTCTCGATTCAGACCCCAAGAGAGGGTTCTTGGATTTCTCACAAGAAAGAATTCAGGGTGAGTCCATAGAGCAATGAAATCAAGTTTATTAAGAAAGTAAAGGAACAAAAGAATGGCTACTCCATAGACAGAGCAGCCCTGAGAGCTGCTGGTTGCCTGTTTTTATGATTCTTCTTGGTGATATGCTAAACAAGGGGTGGATTATTCATGCCTCCTCTGTTTAGACCATATTAGGGTAACTTTTTGACATTGCCATGGCATTTATAAACTGCTGGGAGTGTAGCAGTAAGGATGACCAGAGGTCACTCTTGTCACCATCTTGGTTTTGGTGGGATTTAGCCAGCTTGTTTACTGCAAACTGTTTTATCAGCAAGATCTTTATGACCTGCATCTTGTGCTGACCTCCTGTCTCATCCTGTGACTTAGAATGCCTTAATCATCTGGGAATGCAGCCCAGTAGGTCTTCGGTCTCAGCCTCATTTTACACAGCTCCTATTCAAGATGGAGTTGCTCTGGTTAACATGCCTCTGACACTGCCAGATGATCATATCATAATTTCCTAGTTTCTTTACTGTCCTGGAAAATGATTTTCATATGAACTCCTTCTTCTCTCTCCCAATACCATCTTTCTTAGACTGTCTTAGCTGATGGCAGAGAAAATAGATGGAGTCAGAAGATAAATTCCATAAAGTTCCTCCAGGAAATAGACCCAGCTACTGGACTCTGTGAGGATATTCTCCTTTTCAGTTATTGTGGAAGAACCAGTCTTGTTTCTAGCTAAGGGCAAGCTCTCCACTCAAATAGTAAATGTCACCTGAGTTGCCTATTCTAGAACTTTCTTACAGCCATTGACCTACTTCTCTCTTGCCTCATAAAGTTTCCTCTCCTGACTGAATCAGCCCCATTGGCATATAACTAATAATCAGTGCCCAGGTACCAATTCTACTCTACTGAGCCTTTCTTTGGCCCATATGTTGCCCTGAAATTTTTGGACTGTATCATATTAGCAAAGTGATCCTTCACCATCTGAATTCATCTGTTCTGAAATCTAGAATCAGGAAACTCTAAAAATGAATAGAGAAGCAAAAATAGATACTGTAAAATCTAGATTCTAACTACATGCCCTTTAGTTCCAGAAAAGTTCTTCTTCACCTATTTAATCTTTATCTAGATGCAATTTTTAAAAATTCTTACATTCACTCACCTAATAATTATTGAGCAATTTCTATGGACAAGGCTGTATTTCAGGCATTCAGTGAATAAAACAGACACATCCCATGCTCTCAAATAGCTTGCATTCTGGTGACGGGGGAGAATACCCAATAATAAATTATTATGTGATAAAAAGTACTATGAAGATAAAGCAGGGAAGGGAGCTAGCAAGTGACAGGTGGTATAATAAGGATATGCCTTATTATATAATAATGAGTATAAAGTAAACTCCATGATATTTGGGACTTATTATTCACCTTTGTTGCACTAATACCTAGAAAAATAATGGCACGTAATAAGCACAAGGTAAATATTGTGTGAATATTTTGAGAATGAATGAATTAATGAGTGATGGTGAAGAAGATAACCCAGTTAGGAGGTTACAATAATTCAGGTGATAGCTAATGGTGGTGAAACACAGGGAGAAACTTTGCAAATGATGAGAGGACCCTATGGTCTGGATACATTTGAAAGATATAACTGACCAGGAGTGTGGCTCTTGCCTATAATCCCAGCACTTTGGGAGGCTGAGGCAGGTGGATCACCTGAGGTTAGGAGTTCGAGACCAGCCTGGCCAACATGGCAAAACCCCATCTCTACTAAAAGTACAAAAATTAGCCAGATGTATTGGCAGGCGCCTGTAATCTCAGCTACTCAGGAGGCTGAGGCAGGAGACTTGCTTGGACCTGGTTGCAGTAAGCTGAGATCGTGCCACTACACTCTAGCCTGGGGGACAGTAGCGAGACTCTGTCTCAGAAAAAAAAAAAAAAAAAAAGATAGAACTAATAGCATTTACTGAAAGATTGTCTATAGAGTAGGGGTGTGATTGAAGGAAAGAAATCAAGGATAGTGCCAAACCCTTGGCCTGAGCAACTGGAATGGAGTACCCATTGATTTAGGTGTGGAAGTCTGGGATATGGCAGGTGTGGTAGCCAAAATTAAGCTTCTTTGGGACTATAAATCAAGTCTCTCTTTCTGTGTCTTTCTCTCCCTCTCTTTCATAGTTTCCTGAGATACCTAAAGCCAAGCACTGCTGTGTATCCAAGGAAAACCATTCAGAGTCATTCTGCTGTGGAAAACATCCATACTGGTTCCATTCTTCTCTCTCTTGGCCAGACACAGAGGCATCCTGTGTTGACGGCTGCCTTTCTTATAGCCAAGGAAGGCTTTTTCCTTCAAATTCATCTTAGAGGCTTTATTTTGGTTCAAGAAAGTGAAAGATAATTAAAGGGGATGAAACAGGGAAAGTAGTGTTTGTTGTACATTTCTGATGATGGCAACAGCTTGAATCAATTTGCTGGTTATTATGTGTTCCTGTGCCTGGCTGGTCACAGCAGTCGGATCCAGAAGAACACGTTGCAATTGCCATTTAACATGGCTTCTTGCATGCAAACCTGACCTCAAAAAGCTTAACCAAGTCTTGTTATTTGAAACAACACACACACACACACACACACAATCATCAAGTAATCAAAAATATGGTATAAATCTATTTAGTAAAGAGTGTTCTGGATTATAATGATGGTAACAGAGGAGATAACTCAGTTGTAAGAAAGGCAAAGAAACTTGTGAAATTTTTTAAAAAAAGAAGCAGCTGTGGTTGTTGTTTTTTTTTTTTTTTTTTTTTAGGATTGGAAATGTCCCTTATGTATTTTTGCTTTTCTTGAGAAAAATTTGCAAGATCCTTTCCAGCAAGTTTGGGGCAGTAAAATCTATGGGAAGGATGCAGAGAGAGAGAGAGCTCTGCTGGTTTCCATAGTATGTAGTTAATTCTCCTTTTACTCTGTTCTAAATATAATCCTGCTCATTTGCATGCCAATCCCCAGAATGCTTTGTAATTTCACAACTCTTGGCTAGTGGTCTCAGCACTTAAGCTTTAAGAACAAAGCAAGATGTTTAGGGCGTTTCTTTGGCCCATTCTTTTTTTTCTCCCTTGTGTTTTGCAAAGGAATATAAGGAGGTGACCTTTGCTTGGCATTCATCCTCCTTTCCAGAGTATCACAGAAATAAAGTGGAGACTGCTGTGGACTTTTCTTGTGAAGACTGCATTCAGTCCAATTAACCATAAATAACTAGAAGCTTGGATTAACTCACTGGAGAGGGAGTGTTTAAGGGGGATTTTGCGTGTCCTTGGATTATGTGACCAGTCCAGTTTGTTTCAGGTTTATGGCAAGCCCAAGCTGTAGTATTCTGTATCCTTTCTGTGGATGATGCCCTATATAGTTTCTTTATTGCAAGCACGTCTTCACTTTAATGACAAGATGTCTAGAATTGCCATCAGTAGGCTGCCTTATGGAAACGTGAATTCAAGATCTTCAACACAGATTTAGTCATGCTTAGTTACATACAGGATTTCTATTTAACAGAACATTAAGATTGACAATTGGGGGGGCGGTGGGAGACATCTTCAAGGGGTTTATGTATATATATATTTTTTGCATAGCAAGTGTTTTTTTCTTGTTCTTTAAATTGTATGTTTGGAATTATTTTTCGTGAGAGTTGAGCTCCCTTACTCCCAGCCACCACTCAGGCCCCACCCACAGTGGCCTCTCCAAATGTGTCTCCCTTTGGCAGTTTGATTTTAGCAGGTATCTAAAGGACAACACATTCCTTTGCCGAAGGGCCGTGGTTTTGCTTCTAAAACACGTAAACCTTCGTCTGGCATCCCTGCCTAAAGTAAACTCGGGATTGTGAGCAGCACACGTGGTTCACTACTGACTGGGAGCAATAGCAGTTCTACTCAAAATCCATGGCTGCACACCAGGAATGTGTCTGGGCTTCTGCCTTCCCACTCCACAGGTGTTTTCTACTTTTTACTCAAGGGCAGCATTCATGTTCTTTCTTTGATTCTGAGAGTCAGGCAGTGGAGTTTCTTTACCAAGATATTACTTGTATATTTTTTAAATACAGGGAATGGATGAGTCCACTGCCACCGTGCTCCTTGCAGCCTCCCAGAGCGAGTCATGGCTTTCCATTTTCTCATGTGTATGTTCCGGGTCTAGTGACCCCGGCAGGCCCGCCGGGCAGCAGTCAGACCAGTCCCCGGCGTCTGAAGGGGCTGCGCCGCTGTTTACCACCCGGCGAACCGCAGAGGCGGCGCCAAGCCCTCCTCTCGAACAAAGGCGCGGCCGCCGCATTCGCTCCGCGCGATGGCGGAGGAGATCGGGTGCCGGGAGGGAAGCCGGGAACCGTCTCCATTCTGAAACCAGGGCGGGGAAGGTGGGAGATCCGACGAGGGGCTGGCTGGGGGCGGCGGCGGCGCCCGGGGCTCGGCCACGCGGCTGGTGGGGCGTAGCTGCTGCTCCCACCCCCGGACCGCTGCCTGCGCGCCCGAAAAGCCCCTCGCGCCCCCTGGTGGCTGTGGAGCAGCCTGGCTCCACCTTTTTCGCAAATCAGAAAAAAAAAAAAGAAAAAAAGAAAAAGTGGGTGAGGCAGATGCAAAGAAGAAAATCAATAGGGATAAGAGAGAAGAGGGAGGAGTCGCAGATCAGCCATTCTTGTCTTATGGGGTCCCAGCTGGCACAGTAAAAGAAAAAAAAAAAACCCGGGCGTGAACGCGGGTGGAGGAGGGTGTGCGTGGGGGGGGGGCGGGGGGTGAAAGGGGGACCGGGGGAGATTTACTATTGTCTCTGGCAACCGCCGCGGGAGCCCGGGAAGGGGGCGGAGGCGGGCGGAGGCGGCGGCGCGGCCAGCGCACCATTCACTCCACCTGATCTCGGGGCGCTGTGCGCTGAGGAAGGCGCAGGCGAGCCGGAGCAGAAGAAGGAGGGAGGGAGGCAGCCGCTGCAGCCACCGCCGCCACCATGTCCTACCAAGGCAAGAAGAACATCCCGCGGATCACGGTGAGTCCGGGCGCCGCTGCTCCCTCCCTCCTCGCTCGCTCCCTGCCCGCAGTGCTGCGGGCGGGGCAGCTCGGATCCCGCCGGCTTCCCTGGCCGGGTCCCCGGGGGAGGGACGGAGACCCCGGGTCCGGGTGGCGGAGCGCGGCGGTCAGTCCAGCCGGCGCCACACAGACTGAGCGACCCTGGGGTTTGCGGAAAACAAAACAAAGAGGAAACCCAAACAGTGGCGCGGAGAACTTTGAATTATCTATCCTCCCTTCCCACCGCCGATAGTTCCCCAGGAGCGCCGGGCTCGCGGCTTTCCCAGGACCCCTGCTCCGCCTGGGGTGTCCATGTGTGCAGCCCCAGGTTGAGATGTGCTTTTTGTTTTGGATCCTTTTGGCCGGGCTGGGTCTGGAGAGCTGACACCTTTCCCCAGGGGTACTTGGCAGCCCGACCGCGCCCCTCTCCCCAGCTCCAGCCCCACGGCTCTGACCCTTGCGCCGCGAGGTTGGCGGGGTGTTTGGACCACCTGTCCTCGCCGGATCCCTTCTTGCCTGCGTTCACTCCGACTCATGTTTCAATGTGTCGTTCATGGGACCGGACAGCTAACGTGGCTGCAGTGGGAATGATCAACTTTGTGTGTGTGTGTGTGTGTGTGTGTGTGTGTGTATGCCTTCTATGCACTTTGCATTTTTCATTTCATTTCTCCCTCACATCAAAGAAAAGGACGAGTTTATAGAGCAGATTTTAGTTTGCTGTCGCGGGTGCACGCTGTGTGCACGCAGAGTTCAATCCATTGTGTGCAAGACCGAGACACCCCGACCGGCGGGTGTCAGATGCGCTGGGGTGCGCCTAGGGCGGGGTGTAGGGGGGACGTACCGTTATCAGGTACAGAAGCTGCATCTTCACAGGCGTCCATCAAGGCTGGGATTGCATGGTGATGCCCCGCAACGATGCTCCCAAATAGCGACACATATGGCAGGCTGGGATGGGCATTTAAAAAAATAGAAAAAATGAAAACGTTTTTTTAGTTTAGCACGAAGCAATGCAGTTGCGCTTTGTCTATAGTGAATTGGATGGTGTGTGTGTGTGTGTGTGTGTGTGTGTGTGTGTGTGTGTATGTGTGAGTGTAGTGGGGGAATGGGTGGCTACTCCATCTTTGCAAGCTGAACAAAGGAAGCGATCAGTTGGCCCTTGGGAGGCTCTGCAGCCGCCTTAGGCAGAGCTTTACCTGCCACAGTAGCTGATTTGCAGGGTCCGCCAGGTTTTGTTGTGGGCATGAGTCTGTTTGCACTTGTTCCCTTAGGCTTGGAACGTCCTGTGCGTTTGCGATTGAGATGCAGGACCTTCCTGTCTGCAGGCAGGAAGAAGCCTCTCTTGCCCCTAGTACACTTTATTGTCAATTGGTTTATTTCTTTTGCCACACCATACTTTTTTCATGCAACTGAGCTTCACTTCACACAAATGCACCCACCCCTACCAGCTTCTCAGCTGGTGCTAAGGAAGAAACACTCCCCCAGGGAGAAGAGTTGAGGCCCGCAGGGATCCTTTTCCCTGGTAGAGGCTGTGGGTTTTAACGGATCCTCCTTTACCACTGATATCATTCACTTTCCATTATTGAAGAAACACTGTGGGTCTTTTACAATGCACAGTATTATCTAGTGCCGACTGTCTTGTCTTTCCAAAGCGCTGTGGAAGTTATCATCAAAAATAATAATAATAATAATAAAAAGAAAAAAGAAAGAGAAAAAGCTGATTGGGACAAAAGCTCAATTTTTACTTATTTCCTTAACTTAGGAGATTGAGCCACAGCTCTCATGGTGTTCCATGCTGGAGGTATGCTGCATGTATCTGCCACTTGCTTTACATCCAGTATGTATTTGCTAGTTTTCCTGTTTGGGACAGGCAGAGAACCGATATTTTTTTTTCCTCCTAGACTGCAGTGGTTCTTCTTCTGGACTCATCCTGTGACATGACATTGAGAGCCACACCCATTCTTCTAGGTATCATTTAAGGAAAGATAAAGAAATTCAGCCTTGATAACTTGCCTTAGGAGCTCCAGTAAATGTGGTTGTGCCCTAATCCCAGGGCCAGGTTTGCAGTGGATTCCCTTTTGTTTCTGTTGAATGATCTTCCCTGGGGTACATCCTTCATTTTCAGTGCGGCTTCCATCCTTTCTCTCTGTGTGTGGGGCGTGGTACTGCATAGCAGCCTCTGCCTCGAAGCTGGAGCTGTATCTCCTGCAGCTGTAACAGGAGTAGACAGTGTGTGTGAATTTCTTCAAACCAGGCTGCCTTGCATTCATTGTTAAAACCAAGGGGATGAAAAGGAAGGGCATAGCAGGAGGCGGATGTTGGTCTTTGGGGATAAGGAATCCATTTGTAAATTTTCTCATGCTTTGTGTTTGCATTTCCATGAAGAAGGAATCTATTTTATAATAAAATTTTTATGTATGTTTGCATGTCTATAAGAAGATTATAGTTGTCTATATACTATGAAGGTTGAGGTACCTTTTCTAGATATAGTTATAAATATAAAAATGTAGACATGGATATTCATGTGCAGAAAATATGATTAAAGATCTAAATATAACATATACCCCCTACCATCAATTCTAGTACATTTTAAAAATGGTCGTATTATGGAATTCGAATTGAATTTTCACCCTCTCTATTCCTTTCTGTGAAGGCAGCCCCACCCAGTAGCTGAGGTGTCACTACAATCTCAGGACTGATGGGGGCATCTTCTTGGCCTGGTACCCTTTGCCTTCCTAGGAACTACTTTCTATCACTGTTTTGGGTACGGAATAGGGTTGGTTGTTTTTGTTTTGTTTTTTCCTCCTTCCACCTATTTTTGTTGCCCTCATGAGATTAAGGCATTCTTACTCTCCTTGTTTTATTGGTTTCCTGTTGGGAGGGTCTGGAGGTGAGGGGGGAGATTTCTGTGTCCCTGTTGGAGTTGGCTCCACCTTTCTCCAGGAGTAGCTTACCCTTTAGGTCTTCATTGTCCCTTCTCAGGTTGGCTCTGTGGATTATCTGTTCTACCTCAACACTAGCCTTGCTTCTACTTATCAGAGACTGGCAGTTTTGGGAATTCAACAGATCACAGCAAGGGACCTTGTATCTTCACTGTCTAGCACTGAACCTGGTATACAGATACATAATGATTGTCACTTAAATGGATGAATTAATTAAAAATCATTCCTAATAATAATAACCCTTACCTGTTGAATGTTTATTTTGTGTCAAGTATTATGTTTTATGCCTTACACGCCTTGTTTCATTTAATCATTGACTCAATCAATACTGTCTGAGAGGGACTATAGTTATTCCTATTTTATAAGTTAAAAAAATCTTGGAAAATAAAAAATAATTTGCCCAGGGTCAGAGAGTCAGTAAGTATTAGAGGCAGGACTTAAACCTACACACCAGACTGAAATGACAATGCAGGTCCCTCACCATCACACACTTTTTGGTGTCCCTGCCTCTGCCATCGCTGTGACTTGACATTGGTAGGGCAGATGGTTTCCAGACCGTCTCCACTGCTGGGAGGCATATTTTTCTTGTCACTGTCAACAAATCCCATAACATGGTCTATTCCGACCTTTTATTTTAAGTACATATAAGAACACATTTTTGAAATAGTAGTCACCATCAATGCTACAGGTAGAAATTTTTGATAAGTTACAGTTACTGTTTTCCTCTGACATACGTTACAACATGAAGCTGACCACAAGACTGGGTCAGGCCTTGATACTTAGGCATTCAGGTTCCAGTGTTTTGTATGTATTTTCGTCTTAGAACTTCCACAGATAATCATTTCCCAGTTAGGAAAGGACACTGAAATATAGGTAGGTGAAGTTATTTAGAGCTGCCTGGTTAGAATTAAGCTGAGGCTGCCGTGGTACAGCAGCTGCCTCCTGGAGGCTGTGCAGCTGAGATGTTGAAAGTTGTGGAAACAGCTCCAGAATTCTTTCTAGGAGACAAATTACATAGAACTTTTTTTTTTTGCAACTACTAATTGGATTTCGGTAAACATTGTCTTGCAGATAATGCATTTCTGTTGCATTGGAAGTTTGGTTGTGTGTGTGATATTTGGGAATTGCTGGAAGATATATCCCCAGTTAGGAATACAACTTGCAAAGTTCAGTTTAGGGTGTGTATTCAGAGCTCTGGGATCTCCCTTGAAAGGGTGTAATTGTGAATATAGTAGGTGCCACTGGAATTTATTTTCTTTTTTGGAGAAGTGAAGGGACCTTATGAACTGGAGGAGACACCCAGATCTCTTGGCAGTTGATCTGGGGGCCTAGAACTAGACTAGAACCAGAGGAAGGGACAAGTGCAATCCCACCTTTAGATCTATGCATTCCTCGTGCTTCAATGGGTGTCATTTAAGAAGGAGAGGAAAATATTAGGAGATGGAGAACTAGAGTTGAGGAAACCAAAAGAGGAGGAGTCATGGAAAACCAGCTCTCTCTGTGTTAGAAGGCATCTTTAAAGGGAAATTCCAGAGTAAAAAACAGAAGAAAAATAGCAAACACTTAGGAATAGAAAGCAGCTTAGATATCTGATCACTGAAGTCTCAGCTCAGGCCCTGCCTGAAGTGTTCATTTGTTACTTTAAATTTTCAGCAGGTATGTGCTGATTCTTAGCCAGGTTGTTCCTTTTCCTCAAATACTAGGAGAAGGCCTCAGGTATATAAAGAGCCCTGAATATTAGTAGCTGTGACCAAGCTAGCTGGGTACTGGGAGGAATTCTGAAGAAATAGATTTCCTGAGAGAATTCAAGTCTATGTGGCGAAACACGCAGTTTATAAATAAAAAGCCTTCCTGCTTATCACACTGAGCTACTGAGAGACTCAAACAGTGGCTATGAAAGTGGTCCATGAACTCTGAATGTATTCAAGAGAGCGGATGCTGATTTATATTTATAAAATCCCAACTACTTTGAAATGTGGAAATTAATAAAGGAAGACTTGACAATGGTCTGGTTTAGAAAGAGACTACTTAGGAAATGATTTTTTAAAGTAAGAGTTTTCCAAAACAAAAATAAACACAGTGTTATATAAAACCTTTTTTTGGGGGGCGGGGGAGGGTTAGTCACGTTACAGTGTTCCCCAAGAATTGTGCTTGTCATCTCCGACAGTCCGATACAGGCCATTAAACTGCCTTTGAACTTTTGATACAGAGACTATCCCTTAACCTGAATAGAGTCTATTCCCCCTAAATTATTGAACTCTGTACATCTTTTCGTCCTAATCATCTTCTAGCCTAGAGTGACACAGATTTTGAAGATCCTTTCAGCAGTTTCTTCATAACTTGTTTTTCAGTGACTTGTCTGCTCTTTTTTTCTTCAGTTGGAAAAAAATAAAACTAAATTATAGGGCCATTTTTGTTTGCTTATTACATTTGAAAAACTGCAAAATGTTTACAACAGTAGGAAGTCTCTAGGATTTAAATGTCTGTCTTTGATGAAATCAGTGCTTCTAATCAGAAGGAGACAGGAAATTTGAATATGTCATTACCTCTTGTGATGGATGTTAACTGGAGAGGTGAACTGCTCTCTGGTTACTCCCTCCTCAGATCAATGCTCAACTTTGCCTTTTCTCCCACTTTCTCTAGGCAAATGAGAAACAAATAAGAAAGACCTTGGAAAACCCAGAGAAACAGGCTCCTTTATTTTCAGACTTCTTTTGCTGTGAAGTCCCTCTTTCATCAACATTTGCCTATTTCAATATATGAAACAAGTATCCTCCCACCCCTCAAAAAAAGCCAAAGCTAGTTTGGTGGAATAGAATGAGCCCCTCAACTTGACCTCTTCTTTTGCTTCCAGTCCCTATATGAAGCCCAACATAAAAACTACTTTTCTTGAGGAACTTTCTTCTGTTAATTAGATTGTAGGGAACTCAGTGGCTAGAAATACAGAACTAAGCATAGTGCAGCTATTATTATTAACTGTCTTAGTAAAAGCTACATGGATTATCTCATTTAACTGACAGCAACTCTTATAGCTACGGTTATTAACCGTCATTTTGCATTCTGGAGAGAGGCTCAGAGAAACTAAGTAATTTGACTAAAGTCACATAGCTGAAAAAGCAAGACTCAGGGATGCAGAGGTGAATTAGTTTCATAGGCAACAAAGCAGTAGTTCTATAGGCACAGGTGAGTACCTTCTCCTGCCATTATTTCCAGCTGTCCACACCTGTTAGCTCCTAAATGTGGGTCACTGTTCACAGGATGGAAGGATTGGGGATGGTCCGGCCAACCCTATCACATTACTATTGGAACAACAAGTGAGTTGTGTGTCCTCTTGACAGTGGTTCATGTATTGCTTCTGCCAGCTGTCTGAGTGAGTTAGCTTCTGGCTTTTGCCCAGGAGCATGTGTGAGTACAGGCTGGAAAAGCAGATGCTATTTTTCTGCCTTGCTTCAGAGCAGATCTGGGTCTAAGGACCTTTCTCACTCTCTATCCCTGTCTTCTTCCCAGACATAGCCAGGGTCTCTTGTTTCCCCTTCAGTTACGTGGAGAAACATTTACAGGAGACACCCAGCACTTTAAGCTAGATGGGGAAGCTCCACAGTAGAATGGTCCAGGAAACTAGTTGGAACATCTGGAATTCAAAGACAACATTTCTCATGTCCTAATTAATATTTTTTTCCTCTGGAAGTGCTCGACAATGAAATTTTAAGGGTAAAATGAAATTTTATTTTTTAAGAGAGGAGTTCCTTGGACTAGTAGAGCAAAGGAGCCCTCTAGTTTTTAGATATGGAATAAGGAAGCCAACCCTGGAGGGAGTATCAACACACTGTGGTTTAGGACTGCCCTTGCCTCTAATTTACTTGTCACTTTGAGCAAACCCTTATTATCCCTCTCAGATTCTGCATCAGTAAAATGAGGGCATTGAACCAAATGATCCTTGAGGTCCCTGCCAGTGCAAATGACCCTGTGAGCCAGCCCCTCCTCACTTTGTTCCAAATTCACAGAGAGGAGTTCTAAGCCCTTCCTGTGAGGGAAAGAGAGTAGGGAGAAAGTGGATGAGAGCAGCCATTGTTGGCTGAAACTCAGAGGGACCAGCCAACATCTGTGTTGGATATAAGGGGCTTTGGTTGCTTTTTACGCTTAAAATCCCAGCCTTTTTCTCATTCAGGGAGTAGACTTATTTAGCTTCTGTGCAGAGAAGAGATGGAATAATGGTGACTGATAGATCCTCTGCCTAGCAGAGCATTAGTATTAATTCAGATGAGCATTATTAAAATGATATCATGATTCATTTGCTGTCACATACAGTCTTTCTTTAGGATAAGGCTACTATTGATAAGGGCATGAAGGCGACAATTGCCCAAAATCTAGATTGATTAAACAAACAAGCAAACAAATCAAAAACAACTCTTGAGTCTGTATATGCTCACCAAGCTCTTTTTCAGCTGCTCTTGCTAATATTTTAAATATGATGGCTGCCATTCAATGGAAATAATCTATCCCCAAAGGCCCAGTCATGCCATGTACATGCCATGAGGAAAGGGATGGTTTTTGTTTGTTACCACTGAATCTCTAGCACTTAGTCATTGGTTGTCATGTATTAGGCCCTCGGTATTTGCTGAATGAATGGACGTATTTAACACTTACCTGCAGGAATGATTTCAAGAGAGAAGATCACCTGAAAGTCTACCAGTTTGTTCTTGTACATAATCTTCCCTTTTATTGACAACTTTCTAGAATATTAACTTCTAAATAAGGCCAGACTCTAAGGAACTAGCACAGGATCACTGGGCCAAGAGAAACATGACAGCTCTTTAGCAGAACAAGCAAGTCATTGTAATCCAGGGCCTGACCTGGGCACATGTGCCAGAAAGTCCATCCATCATTTGGACTTTTTTCTTGTCTGGCCTCCATTCCTCTCTTTCTTCCAGATTCTGCATCTGGCTCATTCTGAGTTTGTTTCAGGGGCCTACCTGGGTACTTCTTGCTCACAAACAAAGACATCATTTCTCTTACTGCAAATAATTTAAAAGAATTAATACAGATCTTTATGTCCTCTTTCAAATAGAGGGAATTGTCACCATGACTCTTTGAACCAGGATACAACATAGATCTTAACTGAGGTCTCTTTCTGCCTTTGCACATAAACTAAAAAGTCATTAGAGTTATTAGCAGCAACTAGATAGGCCAATCTGCATTTGTAAAGGAAACTTGGCATTTTGGAAGTATTGGTTAAGGAGCAGCTCATAGTTCTTTTTGTTTCCCTCTTAGGACTGGACATTTACATGGAATGGTTTTGTTTCTGTGTGTTCTCTCAAAAGATGTTTAGTCTCTTACCCCACTGCACCTGTCAGCTATGTCTGAGCTATAATTGGAACTATTCTTGTTACTAGCTTTTATTCTAAACATTATTCTTTGGTTTGAGGGGTAGGGCGAGTTAACACAGATTTTACCAAGTTTATCTCTGGGTGCAAACCAGAGTTCATGGTTTCAACAGGTCTATGTGTAGTGGTAATCACTAGAGTCTTTTATTATTTTATTTTATTTTATTTTTGAGACAGAGTTTCACTCTTCCTGCCCAGGCTGAAGTGCAGTGGCATGATCTTGGCTCACTGCAACCTCCTCCTTCCGGGTTCAAGCAATTCTCCTGCCTCAGCCTCCCGAGTAGCTGGGATTACAGGCACCCGCCACCACGCCCAGCTAATTTTGTATTTCTGGTAGAGATGGCGTTTCTCCATGTTGCAAAGGGAGCATCTGTAAGGGAAGACAAAATGGGAGAATGGAAGTATATTCATGGAACCAAAAACCTTTGATTAGAAAGTGTTTGAGGAACTATTTGTATTATAAGTGTCATACATAATATAATCAGGTATGATAAAAGCATTTTGCGATTTTTTTATTGCATAAAAGATATTTATTGACCATAAGCTTGGGAAAAGTTATTTTAATAATAATAAGAATTCACGTTTATTGTACCCTGTGTAAAGTGCTTTTTATTATCTCACTTAATTCTCAAAACAACTCAATTAGTAGACGGATTTTTAAGTAGGTCTTTCTTGCCATTTTATTGATGAGGAAATTTGGAGAGATAAAGTAATTTGCCTAATATCACACAAGGCTTAAATGTTGGAGCCAAAATTCAAGCTAAGGTTTATGTGACTTACAGTCCCCATTCTTAACTGCATCCTGTGGTGCTACCTTAAATTCTCCCTCCTTTTATCTTCTCCCACCTCTCGAGTCACAAGACATTGGTTCCAATTGGAGTTCACTTACTTCAAGTCCAGCAGTAAGTTGTTCTCTGCACCTGTTTCCTAAAAGGTATGAGTGGTGCAGGTTATGGGGGATGTGGAGAACAGTTGGTGCCCCTCCTCTGCAAGGGCGGTGGACTCCTTAGCACTGTTTGGCATCAGGAAGCCCTCTAGCCTTCCTGTTAAGAGCAATCTTGTCCCTGGCATGTCCAAAGCTGCTCCACACTGTTGTACTTACACAAACAACTTGCCAGGGAGGTTCCTACCACTCTCAGGACCTTGCATTGAATTAGTAAAACTACCAATTAGGGGTTCTTCCTAGAGTGAATTTAAATGCCACCTTCTCATTTCATGCCCTATGCTGCATGCTCCAGTCTCTTAAATAAATCTTAAGCAAGTTTCTTCTAAGGTTTGACTTACTATGGCTCTGTAAAATTCATACTTTCAGAGTCTCCATGGAGATTACTATTTTCTTTATCTCTTCTAAAAAAAAAAAAACAAAAAAACAAATGGGATACAAGTGCAGAATGTGCAGGTCTGTTACATAGGTATACATATGCCATGGTGGTTTGCTGCACCTATTGACCCATCCTGTAAACTCCGTTTCCTCACCCCCACCCACCCAACAGGCCCTGGTGTGTGTTGCTCCCCTCTCTGTGTCCGTGTGTTCTCAATGTTCAGCTCCCACTTATGAGTGAGAACATGCAGTGTTTGGTTTTCTGTTCCTGTGTTAGTTTGCTGAGAATGATGGCTTTCAGCTTTATCCATGTCCCTGCAAAGGACATGATCTCATTCCTTTTCATGGCTGCATACTATTCCATGGTGTATATGTACCACATTTTCTTTATCCAGTCTATCACTGATGGGCATTTGGGTTGGTTCCTCGTCTTTGCTATTGTAAATAGTGCTGCATATGTGTGCCTGTGTCTTATAGTAGGATGATTTATATTCCTTTGGGTATATACCCAGTAATGGGATTGCTGGCTCAAGACTTTTTTTTTAAGTCTAATGCCCCATCTTATGAGTAAGAAAACCAAGACCCAAGTGGTACTCACTTAATTAGCATTTTTGCTGCTATCTGTTTTACTGTGGGGCACAAAGATTTTAAAATTAACTAAGGGCTTTTTTTCCATTACAAAGTAAGTATGTTGGTTGTAGAAAAAATTACCAAAAACACAAACAATAAGGACAATAAAAATAAGCTACACTGAAATTACTCAGAACCAATGTAAACTTTCAGTATACACATCTAGAATTTTTTTTGACTATATGTGTCATTTATTAAAATGGTTCCACATGTTGTTTATGCTGTTTTATGTCTTTTCATTGCACAATAACTTAATACATTCCTTGGAAAATCTAGTTAAATGAATCTCATTTTGTTTGCATTGTTTTGATTTTTTCCAAAAATCTTTGTATTAACAACAAAATGAAATGACAGATTCATTGTCAGTTGAAGTTTTTCAGTTGAACCCAAACTAAAAGCTACCCTAGGATGAGAGTTTGAGTAACCTGCTGAAGTAACTCAGCTCATGAGTATCAGACTACAGATTGAAATCCCAGTGTCTTTACTCTTAGCCTTATATTCTTGTCACCACTCATTCCTTCATTAGTTGTGCCATTTTCCATGGAAAACTCTGCTTTCCCTCATTCCCTTAGCTGTCAAATGAGCACATTTTTTTTCTCACCACCACCTTTGCCTTCCTCCCTGTCTCGTTGAGGCTGTTGACATTTGTAGAGGTACACCGTGTCTTGGGACCTGAAGCTACACAGCTGGAGAGAAAGCATGGCCAGTTCTTCCCCACTCCTTACTGGCTCAACCTATAAGCTTGGAAACTGGTTTTAATTTTACATTTTCTGTGTGTATGTGTGTTTGTTTTTAAAACTTTTTTCCACTTAAATCTTTCAAGGAGACCTTTATTTTAAATCTTGCACTTTTCCCTCAAAGCCAATCTGTGCCCCAAATTTTGATAAGATTACTTTGTTTGGTGATATTGATAAATTCATGGTGAGGTTTTTGGTTTATCCAACTAAATTGGTTTAAATTACGGCCTTACAGGCAGAAAGGACTTTAAACAACTTAGAAGGTTTTAAGGCAATTGAATATAATCTTCTACTTCTAGGGACTTCATCCTGAGTTTATTCCACAACGAAGGTATGTTTTGTTTGTTTTCTTTTTATTTCATTTACTTTGTTGCATGCTCTATCTCAGAACCCTTTTTGCTATGAGAAATCATGGGAAAAACTTAGCTTTGCTTGGCTAGGGCAGGAAGAGAAATAAGGGACCTGTTATTCCAACCTCTTCATTTGAATGATTGAGAAAATGTGGGTCAAAAGGGGAAAATAATTTGCCAAGGTCATACAGTAAAATAGGTTTAAACAAATATGGGGCATAGGACTCATTTTTCCTTGCTCTAGCTTAGCGCTTTTCTCGTAACTTTTGTTGAGGGAGGCAGAGAGTGAGGAGGAGAGTGAATTATGTCCCTACCTGCTAATTGAAGTCTTAACTCTCAGTACCTTAGAATGTGACTGTATTGGAGACAGGGTCTTCAGAGAGGTAACTAAGTTAAGTGAGGTCATTAGGATGGGCCCTAATCCATTCTGACTGGGGAGTTTTATAAGAACAGATTAGGACACACACACAGAGGGAAGAGCATGTGAGGACGCAAGGATTAGGGGAGTTTGAGCAGAGGCCTCAGAAGAAACCAAGCCTGCTGACACCTGATCTCATACTCCTAGTATTCATAACTTTGGGGAAATAAGTTTCTGTTGTTAAAACCATCAGTCTGCCGTGCTTCGTCATGGCAGCCCTAGCAGAGTCATAAAGGGAGAAAGTGAAGAAGAAAGAATGAAAAAATTAAAAACTTCAAACTTGAGAAGTTCTCAGAGAGCAGAAAAGGGAGCCTCAAATAAAATTTATAGGAAATTATGCCAAGCTGGAGCCCATATTAACTGATTTTCAATTATAATTTTATATATGGCATTTCATTCAATTCTCATACAATGCCTAAATTATAGTTATCATTAACCCACTTTACAGATGAGGAAATTGAAGCTCAGAAAGTTAATTTATCTCAAGTTACATCATTGTTAGCTAACTGGCAGAACTAAGTCCAAATCCACCTTCTGGTCTGCCCTGAAAACCCTCACTTACTGTACTGTTCTCTCTCCTGTTAAGAAGGTTAATGTAAGCTGCTTAGAAAACATTACTTATCAAGTTATTTAATGTTAGGAGAAATAAAAAAACATGTACGCCAAAGTCTCAGTGACCTGGAATCCAT
Source organism: Ateles fusciceps (assembly GCA_036589455.1). Classification (NCBI taxonomy): domain Eukaryota; kingdom Metazoa; phylum Chordata; class Mammalia; order Primates; family Atelidae; genus Ateles; species Ateles fusciceps. The sequence continues at coordinate 10,102,737 of JAZHEH010001005.1, read as the reverse complement.
GTAATTGATTAGACAGGAAATATTTGGCTCCTAATTTTAGGATAAAAACAGAGATCAGGAAAATTTAAAAATATGGTGTATTTAGATTTCAGTACAGTCTTCCCAGTGGCTTACACTTTCACATGTCTAAATGAACAGCTATATATAATGAAGAATTAATGTTCATAGTGATGTGCCTTGGGCAGTGAAGAAAGCTGATCCATTAGAGAGGATCAGCTACTCTCACTAGCTTGCATTTGCTAAAGCAGGAAACCAGAGCCGTACATCTTGGAAGCTGACTGTGTCGGAGTTTTACAAAGACATATTTTAGAAGTAATTTCAGTGATTAGACAGATAAATATCCAAACAAATAATCAAAATAACCTGAGCTGCTGGTAAACCCAGGTGTTATGATATGGGAACTATGAAATGCTTTAAATATCGAATGTAGATGGCTCTGTTGAAGCTGCCTCCTCACTGTTTCAAAGTTGTGAAGTCTATCAATGCTGAAATATATAGGTGAAATTTACTTGGATATTTAGTAAGAAGATACAGTCAAGGTAAGAGGTGGGCAGGCATTGTTTTCAACAGATACTATGATCAGTTCCCAACTAGCTGTATATTAGCTGTGCATATTTGTTGGTTCTACCTTTAGAGTAGAATATTAAGCCAACCACTTCTCACCATTTTTCATCACTGTCATCACGCTCACTCAAGTCTCTGTCATCTTACTCCAAGAACTCCCTAACTTCTCTATGGTTCCACTTTGCCTATCCCTAAATTCATTCCCCATTCATGATAACCAGGTGATCTTTTAAAACTGTAAATCAAACCAAGTCACTCCCCCTGCTCAAATATCTCCTATTGCACTTCAACTAAAACCCAGACCACGCCTCCTGAGGTCCCATGTGGGGTGACCCTGCCTACTTTTCTGGTCTCCAGTCCTACCACTGCCTGTCAGTGACTCAGCATCAGCCATCCTCCCATTATGACACGTTCGTATCCAGCTCAAAGCTTCTGTACTTGCTGTTTTTTGTTTTTGTGTTTTTTTTTTCCCTAGGACTCAGATTATTCACATCAGTTCAGGAGACAGCTCCTTAGACATGCCTTCTTTGAAAATATCATCAGATGTCCCAGACTCTCTTCCCAGCCTTTACCATCCCCTTATCCTTTTTCTAAATTTCACTTATCACTGTTGAAATTATGCTACTTAATTATTAACTTACTTATTCTTTGCCTTTCAGCCACTGCAGTGCCTTATTTTATTTTGTTCACTATTGTATCAATAGCATTGTCAACAGGAGGCATTCACAAATATTAGATGAAATAATGAATGAAGGAATTTAGACTAACGTTCTTTCCCTGGGTTAAGTGGTTTGGAGAGAACAGGTGTCAAGGAAATAGGGATATCAAAAGGCTGTTAGTCTATCTGCTCCACGATCCTAGGGACTCTGTGTCATACCCCACAGTATCACCAAAGCCTAGCTCAGTCTACCCCTGAATGAATGGAATGATAAATGAAAGATGAAGACTTGGGGCAACAGGGGAAGACTGATAACACATAGGTGAAAACTGTCTGTGTCTGAGATAACTGGCAAAGCTGGTAACTTGTTTGCTATTTTTTGGACAAAATTTAATACATGTTGCAACATACATCTTGCTTTGATAGGCATAAAACATATAACTGTAAACTTCAGTCTGAAACATTTCTGAGCAGATGTACGTCATAAAAGAGCAGACTATTCCAGAACTACTCCCCTGTTGTTAGGCTCAGAATGTTAAGTAGTGATCATGAGAAGAGAAGTGGGCAGCTTTATGGCTTTTCAGGTAAGGGATGAAGTCTTGCAAGTTTTAAACACAGAGAATGTATTCCCATAATGTTAGCATGGTCTTTGCCAATAGTAAGAAGTCTTGAATACATTCCAGGAGGTGCCCATTATGAGTAAAGCCTTAGATCTTTATTGAAGGTGAAGAAACCTTTTGTTCTAGGATTAGCTACCCACTTATCTCTGATTTTCCAGTTCTGATAATTTTTAAGTGATGCCTCATTTGTATTTAGTTCAAGTGTTTGTTTCATGCAAGGTCTGCCTGACCTCTTGAGGTCCTTGTTCTCAGAGCATCTGCAGTTTTATCTATCATTACAACTTGAGGAAGTTCAGGTCCAAAGAATCAAAAATAGCCTCTGCTTCAATAACCACCTCTCTATCCAATGAAAGCAGAGCTGTGGATGTATAGGTTTTTAGACAGGCAGAAGGAAGCCTGTAACCAAGAAAATCAGTCATCATGATTGTCTGCTTTGTCAAGAAAGAACCAGAAAAAAAGAGCAAACTCTTCCCTTTCTTTTCTTACCCAGATTATTTTCTAGGAAGTATGTTTTGGTTCTCGTAGAAAGGTAGTTAAGATATATGGTATGAATCAAACCAAACTAAAAAGAAATGAAAGTCAAGTTACTTTTCAGGGATAAAGGAGAGGAAAGGTATGCACCAGGTGAAAGGCTTTGACCTGAGAAGATTTAGGGAGGTTCTAGCTTTTAAAGGGACTCCCATTTATTGAGTACCTACTATGTACCAGAATCTGGGCTTAATCCTCACAGCATTCCTTTGAAAAAGATATCATTTTCCTTGTTTTACAGTCAGGACTCCAAAGCCCTTTCCTTTTCCACCATTCCATCAGGCTAACTGGCACTGATTTACCACTTGGGTTCTTGGGCTGCTTTAATGATGAAGACTCTCTTTGCTTTCCTGTATGACAACTAATCTTTGAGGTCTGGACTGCAAGGCAGAGCACACTGGAAGACATCTGTGGTCTTTGAGACAATTCCTTCCTTCCACACTCTCCACAGGGCCCTTTCCATGGCCACCTAATGTGACTGGAGCACCGCAGCTAAGTGTTCTGTTAGACTCGCCCACCACGGGACAGTTTTAGGAAGTTGCATAAGCCAGTGGTTGTGTGCTTATGACCACAATCCCCAAGAAGCCCCACCAGCTTTAAAAGTACAATGTCAGACTTGAAGAAGAATCCCTGTGGCCTCCACAAATAGATGGGGAGCTATTGCCTGTCATTTGAAGGTGCTTCTCACACATTCCAAGGCCTGAGCCCGCATTCCTCCTCTGGGAATTGCATTTTGGCAGGCTTTCAGATTTAATGAAAAGGTTTCTTGTTTCTGAGGAGCAATAGGGTGGGAATTCATTCGACTTCTCTGTCATTGTAAAGGCCCTGTCAAAGCCAGTTGTCAGTCAGAAAAGATGAAAGGGGAGAGCTGCTTCTTAAGAGGGAGCTGGGTACCATTAACGGCACAGCAGCTTGGAAAGGCAAAGGGGGTCACAGAACTTTGACCAGAATCCACAGCTCCCACTCCCATTCTAGGGATCTTTCCACTGTTCTTTGTGGCCTTTCAATTGGCACAGCCACTTTCAATGTGGCATTAACTCAAGCCCATCCACTAATATCTGACCATTCTCCTAATCCCAGGCCACCATTTTCAGTGACCTGCTGCATGGCTCAGTGGTTGACCAGTACCTCAAAATTATTCTTAGTCTTGCACTTCAATTTTGTTAGTCCTTTTTCTGTTCCCTGTATCTATTAATGGGTCCTCTCTAGACATGCTTCGTTGAAACTTCAGTCTGGTTTGGCCTGTCTGCATCTGCGTCACTTTCTCTTCCTCTTCAGTTACTTAGTTGATTGACACTTTCTTCTGCCATATGCCGTTGCATTTTCCAATCCATATTCTTCCTGTCACACTGGACCACAGCAATTACCACATTCTTTTACCTTTTTATAATTTTCTTTATTAAGTTTCTTTTAAAAGTTATAAAGTACATTATGCATATGCAACTAGAGAAATAACGTAAATAGAGGAGAGAGAAGAAAAGGTTTGAAAGGACCCCTACCACCTCTCTCTGCATCCTTCTACAGTATCCATTGTTAACAATATGATGTGCATCCTTCCAGAACTTTCTTCCAGATCAGCGCACACAAAAATATAATAAACATATTTACAAACAGTGTTTTTTGTTTGCTTTGGCAAGAACTGGATCATATTTTGCACATTGCTCTACAGCTTACTTATTTTAGATATTTCTTCAGTTCATGATACAGATTTAAAGGTGGACATAATAATCGTAATCCATAGTATGGCAATATCATACTTTATTAAATCATGTCCCATTGTTGGCTATTTAGGGCCTGGGTTGGCTATTTCCTGTTTGCATCCCCAGATACCCTCTTCACCTTTGTCTGCCCTGCTCCATGTCCCCGGCCTGCATGGTACACATTAGTCTGTTTCTTTGCCCTTGGACTTCTGGTTACATTTAGCTCTTAGAGCACCAATAGGAGATTAGAGGGAGAGTGAACAATGAAGTCAGGGTATTTTCCCCTGATTCCTTTCTATCACTGAGTCATTGTGGGACAGAGGCATGCCTCTGCTGAAGGTTACAACTCCTGCCAGGCAGCCCTCTCCGTACAGCTAGGGTCTCCACTTCCAGTAACCACTCCCTCCCCTTTCCCTTTTCTGGCCCTGGAATGGCCATGGCTCACTGCTGCTTGTAGGCCCTGGATGCTGCATGTCCATTTATTTGCCCTAAATATTGCCCACACTTTGTTAAATACTTTTTTTGTTAAACTCTCCTTAATAACTTCTTAATAATTTTATCTGTTTCCTGTTGGCACCCTGAGTGCTAAAGGCCTTTCCTTATTTTGTTTGTTTTTTTCCCCTGCCACTTGCTGTTAGTATCTAAGTTTTTCTTTCCTTTATCTCCAGCATGGATCTCTGTCAGCTTGATTTTTTGACCTTAAGATTAACTGTTTTACTTATTTTTTCAAGATCCTTCTAGGGCTCCTACTAGTTGGCAGTTGCTTGCATCCCTCATTCCAGTATCTTAAGCATTGGAGGAAGGAGGGTGCCTAGCTTCACAATTTCCCATGGAAATGCATTTTTTGCATCGGTACCATTGGTTCTTTCAATGATTGGTTGTGTGATGTTGGACCACGAGCTAACCTCCCTAAGCTTCCATGTCTTCATCAATTCAGTGGAGATGATAGCAGCATATAATTCATAGCACTTGAAGATTAATTGAACAAGATGTACCTAAAGCTTCCACCAGTTTTCGGCAAATAAGTTTTCAGTAAATGGTAGTTATTAATAATTGTTCCCACGCTCTGATCAGAATTGCCATTGGCCATACCCTTGTATACAAATCAGCTATTTACCCTAGATCATGCAAGGCCTCTGTGGATCCTTTATTCTCTGCCAGACGAAAGATTTTTTTTGCCTGCCTCTCGCCTCTCTCTCTCCCCTATTATTCTTAATTAACAGACTTTGTTTTTTAAAGAAGTGTTAGGTTTACAGAAAAATTGTGCAGAGAGCTCCCATGGACTTTTTCTCACTCCCTCCTCACTTTCAAGTTTCCTCTCTTATTAACACCTTACATTGGTGTGGTATCCTTGTTACAATAGATGAACCAATATTGATACATTGAAGAAAGTCCAGTCTACCTTAGGACTCACTTATTGTTGAGAAGCTCTGTGGGTCTGAACAAATGCGAAATGTCATGGGTCCATCATTACAGTATCTAGGACAGTTTCACTGCCTTCAACCACTTCAGTGTTCCACTTACTCACCAGTTCATCCCCTTCCTGTTCCCCTACCCCCCCGCCCCAACTGGTAACCACTGATCATTTTACTGTGTCTATAGTTTTACCCTTGTCTTTTTAGCTCACATTGCTATTCGTGATCCTGGCTTACTTTTCTTACTTTTTTATCTTTACTTCTCTCTATACCTTCTCTATTCAACTTCATGGCTAGTAGTTACAGAAGAATATGTTTCAGGAATGAATTATTAAACTTGTTTAGCCTTAGAATAAAGACTTAGGTTGAATTTTAGGCACTTCTTCCTGATGGAATAGGCATTTGGCTTTTGCACAGGCTCAGGGGCTCAAGGGATAAGAGATCCTGTTTGGTTGAAGCTGGATGTCAGTCCTCTAGTCTGTGTATGCAAGAGAGCTTCCACCCATGGCACATGTATTTGAGGCCTAAAAAGGAACAATGCAAAGCAAAACAAACAAGTAATAAAAGACAAAACAATCATATAAATCCAGACCAAAGAGGAGCATGAATGCGTTCTCTAAAGCACTGACTTGGCTTTAATCCATACTGGACTTTATACTGTGGTCCTGGGCTACAGATTTCTCAAGCAGTTTATATAAGATGGTAATAGCTGCCTTACATTTGTACTACAATTTGGAGTTGACTTTACCAATACATTGATATAACAAGAGCAGTAAAGTAGAAGTTGTAGCACAGTAGTGACAGCAGTGGTCATATTTCTAATGCCTACCACTTAGGAGTGTTTTGTGAGTGCCCAACCCTGCATCATGTCTTTAACGCTCACCGGTAGCCCCCGTGAGGTAAGCATTATTATCTATACTTTACAGATATATAAATGGGCCTTTTTAGAAAGATATACCTTCACTCAGCTGAAGAAGCCGAGGTACACAGAGGGATCAAGTCAGTTGCCTAAAATCACAGAATAACTTAGTGGCAAAGATGCTAATGTAGCTCTGGCTTCTGGACTCCCGCAGTTGCCACCCACAGTTCAGGGTAGCTTTAAAAATTGCTATTAGTGCTGATTTTATTCCCAGGCAGCAAGCTTTCTATTTTTTCCAACCAAATACCCAGTTAAAGTTTTGTTACATCTCTTCACTTACCCAGATCTGGCATCTTATTTTCTGATAAGGCATCTTTGTTTCTACACCTGACCCTACTCCACCCTGCCTCTTTCCCCCATTCACCCAAGCTTTGGACCCAGATCGCGGTCCCCGGTAATCTCATCCTTTTGCTGTATTGCCTGATGTGGGTGGTCCCCCGTCACTGTACACTGGGTCCTGCTGTTGCTTCCGGATAGGCCCATGCGGACTCATGTGGGCCCATGCTTCAGTAGCAGAGTTGGTTCCAGCTGTTTCATAAGATCGTTTTAGGGAATTCTGGAAGAGGGCATTAAATAACATGGAGTCACATAATGACAAATTTTGTCCCCTTTGTAATTCTTTTTCAAATCTTCTGAGTAGATCAAGGGAAAAGTCTCTGTTTAGTACTAGTTTCTCATTAACATCTCTCTGATCCATGATAATCTTCCTTTTTAACAAAATAACAGATCCAAGATTATCCTTTAGAACCCTCTTGAAGGCAGCAGAATGTAGAAAAAATTTAGTGATGTTTTTGTTCTATTCATTCCTAGGTTCACTGTTTACTTTTGGCAAGTAACACTAGCTTAGAATTTATGAGACTAAGACAGTATTTTCTTTTAAAATATATTTATTTAAGGATAATATTAATCAAATAACAGCACAGCTGACGTAGCAGGCTGTGACAGATATCATGCAGGTAGTGCACAGATGACTGACGTTTGAGCTACGCAGACCCAGCCGACCTTCCTCCTTGAGAATGGAATCACTCTGGGGCTCCTCTTGTCCAGTGCTGTTGGACAATGCTTGTCAAATCCCCTCCCCACTCTCTTGCTCCTGACTTGTTATCCATTTGTACTTATTTGTGTCTGGAACGCTGTTGAAGATGAAGAGACCATTATCAGGGAGCTAGGATTAGGGGTGCTCTCCACAGTCCAGCCCCTCATCCACTCTGACCCAGGGCAGGCCACATCACTTGTCAGGCCCTTTGATAATGACATCTTTAAAATGGTTAACATGAAATTCTGGGGAGGGAAGGATGCACATAGCTGGCTTTGATTCTCCAGTTGAGACAACAGAGCAGCCACTCTGCCCTGGTCAATGCTGTCCTGGGCTACTGCCTCCTCCACATTTCTGTTTTCCCTACCTTATATCTGTCCCTCTAGAGCTAAACCAAAGATAATAAAGAAACCGAAGATACTGCTTTTCATGCATTGTATATTCTGCTTTGTAGGTTGCATTTTAAAGGGAGTGCCCAAGTCGACCTACTTCCAGCACACCTCAGTGGTTGGAAGTGTGTTTAGATGATGAGGAAAAAGATGAGGCTCTTGTCTGTAGCAGTTCAGAGGTTTGAAATAGCCAACCCTGGTAAACTATGCCCAGTTTCAAGAAAGACTCAGAGCCAAGAAACTGCATTGTTCCTCAAGATATCGATCTTCTCCCAGGCCTTTCTCTCTTGTCTCAATGGCATGCTTGTCATCGAGGGTCCTAGAAACACACCCATATACTGGAGGGAGCGTGGGTAGGAGGCAGTTTTAAGACCTTACCGCCCACTCTGCAGTCCTGCTGGAAGAGAGTAGATTGTTATCTCCTCACAAGAGCTTATTTCCAGAGGAAAAATGACCTGGAGGGGCCATGAGAACTTGCCCTGTGGTGTTGGGTTTAAAAGGGGAAGTCTTGGCTGACCTTGGCTGCTGGTGGCAAGAGCTGAGAACAGTTGCTGAGGCTTGGCTGGGGACTGGCGTCTCTGGAATTCCCTTTATGGCAAGGTCTGTTGTATTTTGATTAACAGTGTTAGTTCAGTCCTTCTTGAGTATTTATGAGAGAGGAGTTGTACAATGGCCAGTTATAAATGTAAGAAATAATAATGATGACGGTAGCTCACATGTATTGAGCCAAGCAAAATTTAGCCCTTCATATATAGTATGCCCCATCATCTTTGTCGGCACCCTCAGAAAAATGTATCATTGTCCCCATTGTTCACTGATGAGGTAGGTAACTGAAGCCCACCCAGAGAGCTGAAGTCATTTATCCATAACAGGTAGTGTTGGCGCTGGAAGTCAAGCTCATGTCTGCATGTGTCACCCAAGGCAACATATTTAATAGCAGAGCCAGGATGAGAACTCGAGTCTCCTGAGAGGCGATTTCATACCTTTCCTGAATACCACCTTGAGTCAACTGGACTATCTTAGAATGTCTTTTTTTCTCTCTTCTTGAAGTGATGCTGCTTTGGGAAGAAAACAGGATTTCATCCATGCAGTCTATCCATCCTGATGTTTTCTTAAGAGTGAAAGTGTTTTTAGGAAATCAAATCTAATTGCCCAAATGTAATTTATTTTAAATAACCACTGCACCTTCATCTGGATTTTAAAAGGATCTTGAATCCCCACTGAGAGGGTCAGAGTCTGCACTTTGTTAATTCAGGTAACAAAATATTTGATTTTGGGAGTTTCATTCTTCATTTTATATCCTCTTTATAGGATTATAGTTTTTATTCTGAGCTGCTGGAATGTCTGCAGAGTGTGGAACAGATGTGTCTTAAGCACTGTTCTCAGGCTGATTTTATTGACTGGGAAGAAGTCCATGGAGGGCTTTGGTTTTTCCGGGAGGCATGTTCTCATTACCCCAGATAGACAAAGGTGGTAATTTATGTTCTCTAAGTTGAAGACTAGGGGAAGGAAACTAAAATGAAAACCAATGTCTCCAGTAGGCTTTTAGCTCAAGATTCTGTCTTTTCATTCCCTATTTTACCTTGCATCAGTCATTCTTAATAACATCTCTTGTTATGGCATTTATTGCATCTTCCATTTTCCCCCCGCCTTCCTCTCTTCCTCCTATTCTCCCTCCTTTCCTTCCTTTCTTATTTCTTTTTTGAGACTGAATCTCACTCTGTCGCCCAGGCTGGAGTGCAGTGGCATGATCTCTGCTCACTGCAACCTCCGCCTCCCAGGTTCAAGTGATTCTCCTGCCTCAGCCTCCCAAGTAGCTGGGATTACAGACACCTGCCACTATGCCTGGCCTTTTTTTTTTTTTTTTTTTTTTTTTTTTTGTATTTTTAGTAGAGACTGGGTTTCACCATTTTGGCCAGGCTGGTCTCGAACTCCTGACCTCAGGTGATCCACCTGCCTTGGCCTCCCAAAGTGCTGGGATTACAGGCGTGAGCCATCATGCCTGTCCTCCTTCCTTTTTTCCCCTCCCTCCTTCCCTCCCTCTCTTCCTTTCTACCTCTTTTCCTCTTTTGCTTTCCCTCTATTTTTTACTGCCTTCCTTTATTCATTTCTTTGTTCCTCTCTCTGTCTTTCATTCTCCTTCTCTCACACTGAGTTTTTTATGGTTAGTTTTCCTAATCAGTATCATATCCTAATGAAGGAAAAGATGTTAGACTTTTATCACACTTTAAGGTCCTGTGCAAAGCTGGATTGCAAAGTAGGTCCCTTTATAAACTATATTAACATAGGTCATAAGGGGCAGGTTTATTGCACTGATTTTATAAGTAGTGGCTTGAAAGTTGGATTCCTAAAGCTACCTACCTCAGAGAACTGGTCAGCAATTTGGACACTGGAGCAAATTCAGTATTAAACAGAGAAGAGAGCCCTGTCAGAAAAAGCCACTTGTAATAAGGTTTAAAGACACTTGGTACAGGGGCGTAGGAGAAATCAGTGCTGTTCCAGGAGATGGGAGACCTGGATTTACTTCCAATTGAAACTAATCTACTCTGTCACCTGGAGAAGGTCGCTCATCTCCCTCTGTGTATCTCCCCATTTGGAAAATGGAAACAATAATCTCTCACCAACATACTTCTTAAGACTTAAAAACATTCAAAGTATTATAAATAATATTAATGGAATAAATATAATATTTATTAGCTATTTACTTATGTGCTAGATTACACACACACACACACGCACACACACACACACACACACACAGACACTCTGGCAGCCACCCTGTGAAGCAAGCTAAGTATTATTATCCACCCTGGACTGATGAAGAAACACGATGCTCTGAGAGGTTAAGTCCAAACTCGAGATCACACACCTAGTTAAGTGGTCTATCTGATGCTCCCAGCAGAGGGAAAACCTAGCTGGATCCAATCTTGCCAGCTGGTATGCCTAGAACCTCACTGGGCTGCAAGACAGTGACACACTCAGCTCTTGGTAGCTGTGCAGGGTCTAAGGCAGGGTCAGTGGCTGGTAGCTTCAGGTTCTGAATAGATTCATTTTGGGTCCCAGATACCCTTCAGATGACCACAGCATGCCCTAGGGATAGCATAATTATTTTATATATAATTACATTAGAAAGACTGCTACCTTGTAGACAAGACCATTTGACTTCCTCAGGCATCAGCTGATGGATGCTTGGCAGTCTTGGCTGCCAGGAACAGAAGTGAAGAGCCCCACTGAACCGTAGTCATCACTGAGGGCAATTATTTTATTTTAAATTCTGGGATACATGTATAGGATGTGCAGGTTTGTTACACAGGTAAACATGTGCCATGGTGGTTTGCTGCATCTGTCAACCCATCACCTAGGCATTAAGCCCAGCATGCATTAGCTATTTATTCTGATGCTCTCCTTCCTCCCCGGCACCCCACCCACTGCAACAGGCCCTAGTGTGTGTTGTTCTCCTCCCCTGTGTCCATGTGTTCTCATTGTTCAGCTCCCACTTATAAGTGAGAACATGCAGGGTTTGGTTTTCTATTCTGTGTTTGTTTGCTGAGGATAATGGCTTCCAGCTCCATCCATGTACCTGCAGAAAAGAGAGCAGTTTTTAATCAGAGATGTTGGGTTTGTTCATCTTGCTGACTTTTGATCCTATCATGTGTTAATCTATCAGTCTCATCCATGAATTCATAGACAAACTTTTTTGTGTCCTGTGAGGTTTGATTTTATGTGACCTGGTGGGGGGTCAGTGGTTATGTCATACCCCACACTCACATTCCTCAGTGCCAAGCCCAAGAATTACCTTTCAGATTCCTCTTTGTTGATGACTGGTTTGTGTAGGCTGCCCTTTGTAGCTGATCCCCCTTCCATGGAAAGAGTTACAACTGGGGGAGGATAGCAGGGCAAGCCGATGACCCCTAGGGGAAGCATTTATTTGAGCTCTGTAAGTTCAGGTTTTGATATTTTTGCTCTGCATGATGAAAACAAATAACAATAATATCAATACTTACAGCCCATGGAGCAAAGATCTTCTTAATCTCTTCTCTGAAACCTACACCAGGCCTATCATTCATCTTTGGGTTCTGTTTAGATTCCTGATTATTGAGCCAGAAATACTGTATTTAATTACCATTTGAAAAGTTTCTAATAACACCATCTCAATGGTGCTAATTCCACTTGGATCAGTGCTTATTATCCCCCTGATGTACATAGGGCAGGAGATAGCATTTGTCCCTTTGCTGACATTTGATGCCTGTTGAAAGGAGTGATGATCACACCAGTGGCCCAGGGCTGGATGTCTCAGGCTGGTCATATTTCATAACTGGTTTCAGTTCAGACAGAAACTGGCCCCTTTCCAAAAACCACTTTAGTTCAGCTCTTTGCTGGAAAGATAAAGAAAATCAGAAAAGCACTGAGCTATGATGATGGGACTCTTAGAGTTACCAAGATTGTTATTATTATGAAGCTCCTATTGCAGCTGCTCTGTCACCTTCCTGAACACACATAGAACTGTGGGGTAGTATTGGGGGGCAGGGAGGTGAGCAGTGGTTCCTTGTGCCAGTCTGTGACTGGGTGCTGAGCTAGCTGATGGCTCCATAAGGAGCTTATAAAATGCAGATTTGGTGACATAGAGCATGGCCTGGGAACATGTATTTTTCTAATGTACACACTAGTTTGGAAGCATAGACCTAAGACTGCCTCACATAATTTTGCAGTCCTCTTAAAATAGTAGATCACCAAGCCATCTTTTTTTTTCTTAAAACTCTAATTTTTGGCCACTTCCCACAATATTCTGACCCAGGCACCTTTCCATCATGTGGCTATAATACAACCTCCTGTGTCCCACCCTTCACCTATTCATTCAACCAATATGGAACAGCTGTCTAGGATGAGCTCCAGGAACTAAGGTAGAAATATCAAAAGACACATTGTTCCAAGACTAAAGGAGTCTTTGGTTTAGTGAGGAGATAATTGAACAATAAATCAGCTACCGTAGAACATTGTTATTTTTCCAACTAAATTGCAATGGGAGCAGGTGAAATTGGCTGGGAAGTCAGGTCACACATCCTGGAGGAAAAGCCCTTTGGAGCCTTGACGAAGGAGATGACTGCTAGATGCCAAGTGATTATATGAGGATAGAGAGCCTGATGATGTGACAAGAACTGCATGTCTTGTCATTTTTAAATATAGGCAATACCTGGTAGAAATGAGGGTGGACATATTGACAGACCAGATCACGAGGGGCTTGTATATCATATGTGGTGGACATTTGTGTTTGACCTCATAGGCATGTCTTCCTTGCCTCATGTGTAGTTTGTTTTGAAATACCTCACTGATCTTTATCTTTAAAAAAGATATATTTTCCCCTGACAATATGACATGATGAAATTTCTTCTTATGCAATACCTTGGAAGAGCAGGAGAAATTAAGTGGTAATTTTCTGTATCCCAGATGAGTTCTACCTTCAGATCTCCTTTCTGGCCCTTTCATTTCTGAACCTAGAAGTCATCCTGGTTGTGGGGTCCCCCTCCTCCATAAAATTTATGTCCTCTTTGAAAGCTGATGTTCTCAAACAGGGGCTTAGAGAATCAGCATCAAGAGAATGATGACCATGGTTGGCCCTGCATATGGTATCTCCTTGCCCTTGACCCCTTGATCAATGACTCTTAATCCCCATCGTCAAATAGCCATGGAGAACATTTGCCCTGAGTAGTGCAGTCCAGAGCTGACTTCTCAACACAGGTCTTCACTCCTCTGTTTACAATCCTGACATGTCTCAGTTTATTTTCATTCAAACCCAACTCTTACCAAATCCATCATGAGTAGCCTGCCTACCTCCTCCAACCTGATTTAATGCCACTTTCTTCCTTGAACCCTAAACTCCTTCCACCCTAAACTCCTTCAGGTTTTCAGAAAAACAAACTTAGTCCAACCTCTGGGCTTGTGCACATGCTATTCCTTCTACCTACAGAAGTTCTTCACCCCCGCCCCCATCTAAATTGCTCTTCCCTGAAAAGACATTTTCCAGTCTCTAAACAAACCCACTCCCCTATATTTTGTGACACTTACTATAATTGTAGATTGCTGGATTTCTTTTGTTGGCTTTATTTCTTTATTGCCAGACTTTCCCTATAAGCGCCATAGAAGCAATGACCTGGGGAGGGAGGGATGGATGGATGGATGGAGTTGAAATCTCTTTGTGAAGTTGAATTCTTCACAAAGTCCAGCTTCTCATTCTTTATTCGTGCTATAGCTACACTCAGCCAGACTCCTTGGAATTGTTTTCTCCTCCATGAACCCAACAAAGCTGCATCCATCCCTCATACTCCAGTCTAAACTCCATTCATTTAATGAAATCTGTGATCTGTAAAGTTAACAATGATTTGTCCCTCTCTTGACTTATATATAAAGTATATGTTTACTTTGTTAATAACTTTGGGGTATATTTGCATTGTTTTCAGTTGGGTAACTCATTCAAATTTCATCTAAGTTATAACTTTTTAAAAAGGCTTTATTTTTCTCATAATTAAAGCAGTCAAGAAATGCACTCAGAAAATGTGAGAAATATTGAGTATAATGAGGTAAATATAAATCCCACATAATTTCTCCACTGTGAGTTAAATACTGTAGATATTTTGCCTTTTCTTCCCTCTAGTGGTTTTCTTATACATTTTACAACATTGTGTGTACTTGTGCTCACATTTGCAAGTATCCTGAGTTTTAGACATAACCGTGATCTGAGCATGTCCTCATGTCATTACAAAAACTTCTAAAAGCCTGTTTTCCTTATATGCCTAACCATAAATTCTATTTTTGAGAATCATTATTGAGTGTCAACAGAGTACCAAAGAGTGCACTAGGCATTGAGGCATATGTTGTCCCACTTTAAATATTTAGTGCCTACTGAATCAGAAAATATGAAGAGTGTCTCACTTACTTGAATAGCTATGTTTCCAGGTGGCTATAAATATTAATAGTTTGCAGAAGCAAGAGATGAAACTCCAGAATAATTTGGATTAAGGGCAAACAAGAAAGACTGGATCCCCCAACAAATGCGCCTCTTTACATGTTGAGTGCATTGAACACACAGATGTCTTTGGTAAATGTGTTTCTACTAGACATCTAGAACATGAATTGGGAAACCCTGGCAGACCACTCTCTCTCTAAATACTATCTGTGATAATGACTCATGTTTTCCTTCTTTTCTAGAGTGACCGTCTCCTTATCAAGGGAGGCCGAATTGTCAACGATGATCAGTCCTTTTATGCTGATATTTACATGGAAGATGGCTTAATAAAGTATGTATATGGAATTCTTCTATCTTTTTGCACTTCCTCTCTTCATTAATCGCCCATAAAGAAGCTTGAATTACATGAATGTAGTGAAAAAAAATCTGAATTTAATCAACAGAATGAAATTACACTGAGGGCAACTCTGCAGAAAGTATTGATGAGCATTCTATGGGTCATAGAAAAGTGGAAAATGTGGCCATCATCTTTAAGGATCCTGTAAAATGTGCACAAATTACAGCATCCTAAAATATAAGGCTTTGTACAATAGGTATCAAAGGAGTTGAAGTTAGGGTAAGTGATTTAGAAGTACAAAGAAGGAGAAATTAATTTAGAAGTAAGGCTTTGGGGTAGAGAGACTATTTAAACTGAACCTTGACATAAGGATAAAACTTAGGTGAGTAGAGCACAGATAGGACATATATTTCAGGCAAGATTTCCAAATAAATTCATTAGAGATGTATAATTACATTCTAAAATTGTATACTATCGGATGCCTGTAAGTGGCACAGCCAGGTACATTTTTTTTTTTTTTTTTTTTTTTTGAGACTGAGTCTCGCTCTGTTGCCAGGCTGGCGTGCAGTGAAGTGATCTCGGCTCACTGCAACCTCCAACTCCCTGGTTCAAGTGATTCTCCTGCCTCAGCCTCCCAAGTAGCTGGGATTACAGGCACACACCACCATACACTGCTAATTTTTGTATTTTTGGTAGAGATGGGGTTTCACCATGTTGGCCAGGACGGTCTCGATCTCCTGACCTTGGGAACCACCCACCTGAGCTTCCTTTGGGAAGTGCTGAGATTACAGGTATAAGCCATGGCATCCAGCCACCAGGTAAGTGTTATATGTAGGTTTCCCACATAGTGAACTTTAAAGAGGATTTGATTTACATAGTGTTTCGTTACAGAAAACAAAGTACTCTATCCTGCCAATAAGATGTTGTGTAAGACTCGTGTATCCATTGCGTTCTATTAGCCCCCTCTCGACTCCTTTCAATTTTATTTTTATATGGCTTAACTTCATTGACTAAAGATTTTAGCTATAAGAGATCTCTTGCTTATATTTGAAAAGTTGGCTTAGTACAGTTTTCTGCAGACAAATGTTTTTTACCAGCCCCCAAGGCTAGACTAGCTTTCCCTTCTGTGTGATCTCAATGCAGCTTGTGCTCAGCCGGCCATGGTGGCTCACGCCTGTAATCCCATCACTTTGGGAGACTGAGGGAGGTGGATCACTTGAGCTCAGGAGTTTGATATTAGCCTGGGCAACATAGTGGAACCCTGTCTCTGCCAAAAATACAAAAGTTTGCCAGGTATGGTGGTGCATGCCTGTAGTCCCAGCTACTCAGGAGCCTGAGGCAAAAGAATCGCTTGAACCCAGGAGGCAGAGATTGCAGTGAGCCAAGATTATGCCACCGCACTCCAGCACTCCACCCTGGGTGACAGAGGGAGACTCCGCCTCAAAAACAAACAAACAAACAAACAACAAACAAACAAACAAAACCAGCTTGTGCTTTCATGAATCACAGCAATTCTGACACTGTTAGTCTCCTTTGAGAGTAAGGAGATTTACTTACTCTCATATCTTATGTATCTTGTTCATTCCGTATCCTCAATACCTAACTCAGGACTTAGCACATAAAGATTTGGTAAGAGCTACTTTTTATTTAGTGTGTAATATGTGCCAGGGACAATGTTAAATGTTTTGCATGCTTTCTCATTCAATCAGGCAGCAGCCCTCCAAAGTAAGTACTGTGCTATTATTATCCTCTTTCCTGAGATGAGGAAAAAAAGGCATATAGAGAGTAAATAGCTTGCTAAAGGTTAATATATTAGTCAAATACATTGAATGAATGAGCGAGTGAATGAATGAATGAATGAACAAATGCAAGAACAAAAAATCTTCATTCATAGTTACCTTGCCAATTTACATTATTACTTTTTCATATTGGAAGTAAGAGAAATGGAAACAATGAGCAAACCAAAAAATATGACAATAATCTCTTCAAAATATAAGCTACAATTGATTTTATGTTTTTCTATTCACTAAAACGTTGTTATCTATAGTCGGCTCTATTTAGAGGTAGCAAGTTTTCTCACTTAGAGATTTGCAAAAATGGGAAAAATTTGTTGTCAAATGCTTCCTCATTTTAGATCTCATGATAGGCAGCACTAATTATTCACAGAACTTTTTTTAAAAAATACTTTAAGTTCTGGGATACATGTGCAGAACATGCAGGTTTGTTACATAGGTATATATGTGCCATGGTGGTTTGCTGCACTCATCAACCTGTCATCTACATTAGATATTTCTCTTAATGCTATCCCCTCCCATGTCCCCCACCCACTGACAGGCCCTAGTGTGCCTGGTGTATGATGTTCTCCTCCCTGTGCCCATATGTTCTCATTATTCAACTCCCACTTATGAGTGAGAATGTGCGGTGGTTGGTTTTCTGTTCCTGTGTTAGTTTGCTAAGAATGGTGGTTTCTAGCTTCATCCATGTCCCTGCAAAGGACATGAACTCCTCCTTTTTTGTGGCTGCATAGTTTTCCATGGTGTATATGTGCCATATTTTCTTTGTCTAGTCTATCATTGATGGGCATTTGAGTTGGTTCCAAGTATTTGCTATTGTGAATAGCACTGCAATAAACATATGTGTGCATGTGTCTTTAGAGTAGAATGACTAATAATCCTTTGGGTATACACCCGTAATGGGATTGCTGGGTCAAGTGGTATTTCTGGTTCTAGATCCTTGAGAAGTCACCACACTGTCTTCCACGATGATTGAATTAATTTACACTTCCACCAACAGTGTAAAGGCATTCCTCTTCTCCACATCCCCTCCAGCATCTGTTGCTTCTTGACTTTTTAATGATCGCCATTCTAACTGGCGTGAGATGGCATCTTGTTGTGGTTTTGATTTGCATTTCTCTGATGACTAGTGATGATGAGCTTTTTTTCATATGTTTCTTGGCCACATAAATGTCTTCTTTGGAAAAGTGTCTGTTCATATCCTTTGCCCACTTTTTGATGGGGTTGTTTTTTATTTTTATTTTTTCTGTAAATTTGTTTAAGTTCCTTGTAGATTCTAGATATTAGCCCTTTGTCAGATGGGTAGATTGCAAAACTTTTCTCTCATTCCGTAGGTTGCCTGTTCACCCTGATGATAGTTTCTTTTGCTGTAAAGAAGCTCTGTAGTTTGATTAAATCCCATTTGTCAATTTTGGCTTTTATTACCATTGCTTCTGGTGTTTTAGTCATGAAGTCTTTGCCCATACCTATGTCCTGAATGGTATTGCCTAGGTTTTATTCTAGGGTTTTTATGGTTTTAGGTCTTACGTTTAAGTCTTTAATACATCTTGAGTTAATTTTTGTATAAGGTATAAGGAAGGGCTCCAGTTTCAGTTTTCTGCATATGGCTAGCCAGTTTTCCCAACACCATTTATTATGTAGAGAATCCTTTCTCCATTGCTTGTTTTTGTCAGGTTTGTCAAGGACCAGATGGTTGTAGATGGGTAGTGTTATTTCTGAGGCCTCTGTTCTGTTCTGTTGGTCTATATATCTGTTTTGGTATAGTACCATGCTATTTTTGTTAGTGTATCCTTGTAGTATAATTTGAAGTTAGGTAGTTTGTTCTTTTTGCTTAGGATTGTCTTGGCCATACAGGCTTATTATTATTATTATTATTTCATGAAATTTAAAGTAGTTTTTATAATTCCGTGAAGAAAGGCAAGGGGTAGCTTGATGGGAATAGCAATGAATCTATAAATTACTTTGGGCAGTATGGCCATTTTCACAATATTGAATCTTCCTATCCATGAGCATGGAATGTTTTTCCATTTGTTTGTGTCGTCTCTTATTTCCTTGAGCAGCGGTTTGCAGTTCTCCTTGAAGAGGTCCTTCACATACCTTGTAAGTTGTATTCCTAGGTATTTTATTGTCTTTGTAGCAATTGTGAATGGGAATTCACTCACAATTTGGCTCCCCTGTTTGTCTATTATTGCTATATAGGAATGCTTGTGATTTTTGCACATTAATTTTGTATGCTGAGACTTTGCTGAAGTTGCTTATCAGCTTAAACGGAGTTTTTGGTCTGAGATGATGAAGTTTTCTAAATATACAGTCACACCATCTGCAAACAGAGACAATTGACGTCTTCTCTTCTTATTTGAGTGCCCTTTATTTCTTTCTCTTGCCTGATTGCCCTGACCAGAACTTCCAGTACTATGTTGAATAGGAGTGATGCTATGGCCTACCCTGAACGTGCCCAATCTTGCCTGATCACAGAACTTTTTACAGCTGAGTCTTAAACACAGGTTTAGAATCCATCTTCATACAGTGCTTCAGGGATCTACAACCAGAGATGAAAGTATAAGATGAATCCTTTTTGCCATCTCTATTAGAAAGACTGAAAGACCACTTGCCAAGGATGTTGTAGAAGGAATTTAACTATCTGATGTGTGTGTTGGTAGTGGAGGGAAGGTTAAGTAAATGATCCTAATTCAATCCTGAAATTCTGTATGTTTCCAACAATATTCTTAACTCACAGAGCATAAGAACAGAAATAACCTCCTCTAACTATCACATAGTTCCTTGTCTGTCTGTGAATATTTGTGGAATACTTGCTATGTGCCAAGCAGTTTTTTGAGACATTGGACTCATGCTATGTCACACTGTTTGGTACTTATTATCAAGGCCCAAATCATCATGCTGTCTTCCCCATGGGACCTTATAGTCTTTTAGGGGAATTGAGATATCTGTATATATACAAACGATGTAGCATTCCCAAGGAGTAGCATATCAGGTATTATATTCATAGAATAGGTGAGATTCAGAGAAAGGAGTAGACTGGTTATTAATTATAATAGCTGACATTTGTCAAATTCTTGGGTACCTAACAGTGTTTTATGGGCTTAACATATATTCACATTTAATCTGCAGCACAACCGTATGGAGGAGGCATTTTTATTACATTTTACAGAGGAAAGAATTGAGGCATGGTAAGGTAATTTGGCTAAGGTTACACAGCTAGTAGCTAGCAGAGCTAGGATTTTGAATGCAGATAACCTGCATCTAGGGCACAGCCTTACTCCTTATTACTAGACTTGGCTATCGCTAGAAACTTGATGAAGGAGGGGGAGATGGAAGCTGAGGCTTCAAGAATTAATGTGGCCTTGGTTGGTGGAGCAGTGAAGAAGGAAGCAACCATTTCTGTTTCAGGCTTGGTATTAAACTAGTTGTTAAAATGGATGAAAACATACATACATAAACACACACACAAGCCAGGCAATTCTTTGTGCTTTTGGTTCTCAAATTTTCCTTAGAGGAGAACCCATGAGAGAGAAAAATGGGAACAGAATTGACCAGTATCTGAACTAGAATGGACTTATGATCAGAGGCTGCATTTTTCCAGTATATTTTGAATTATAAGTGGCTCTGGAATGGCTCATTGGTGATGTGGTAAAGTGGAACTCTTAGAGATGTCAGGAATACTTTATTTTAGTCTCAGAACTTGGAGTTTGGCAGGCCAGTGGTAGACTTCTTACTGCCCCCAAGAGAGTGTCTTTCTTGGCTGCTTATGAACAAAAGGAGAAAGTATTCATGCCATGAACAGTGAAGTACAGATATCCCCAAGATAGGAGATTTTTAATGGTCAGATAGAGGCTTATGAATCATAGGTCTCCCTAGTATCCATATTGGACGTGTTTGACCAGCTATTTAAATCAAAGATGTGATATCACGTATGGAACCAAGAAATACTGGAAGATCTATAAGTAGCATTGTGTGGAGACTAGTTGTATTTGTCATTTTCCTTGGAGGCTTGCCTTTGAGATACTCATTGGCACACTTCTGCCCGAGTCTCCCCCGCTATTTCCTCCCTGAGATGCCCTGAAGCTTCCTGGGTGAAGCCGTGTCTAGTGGAGGTTTTCATAGTTACTAAGCTCAGCTAAAAGCTTCTTCTGGGACAATGATCATGTCATAAAAACAGCTGGTGCTGGAGGCATCTGCATCTTTGACTTCCTCCTGGTGAATCTGCACAGCTGTGATTGGCTGGTAAATGATGATCAGCAAAGGGTGGAATTGGGAGTGAAGACTTGGGTGGGAAATATCCCAGGTAGAATCTTTTGTTAGGACCACAGATGACCCCACTTAAAAGATAGCTAAGATCCCATACCTGTTCTTTAAATGGTTCACTATTACCTTCTTCAGTCTCTTCTAACAGTGCACTATTTTATATTCTTTAGATCCTTCTCCAAGTGTTATTTCTTACCTTAACTTAAAGAACAAAATGAAAGGAATAATAAAAATATTTATATTAAAAATTATTACACACACTATATTCTAGACACTGTCAAACCCCTATGGTTATAGTACTAAACCACCAAACAGCATATCAGATTATTCTGACTGTAAACATTGTTTTCTGTATATGTATCTATCTTCATTTATAGATTGCTAAGCTTGTAAGTCACTTGCAAAGACTACTTTGATAAATACGAGTAACACTGTTTAAAATCCTCATAACACTATATTTGTCTTGGAAGTTGCACTTTTAAATGACGAGGTGTTTGACTGTTTCACCAGACAAATTGGAGACAATCTGATTGTTCCTGGAGGAGTGAAAACCATTGAAGCCAATGGGAAGATGGTGATCCCTGGAGGCATTGATGTCCATACTCACTTCCAGATGCCATATAAGGGAATGACCACAGTGGATGACTTCTTCCAAGGGACAAAGGCGGCCTTAGCAGGTGGCACCACCATGATCAGTAAGTCTTCAGATTTTACACACTCCTATTTCTCAGAGGTGTGTGTTTAATGAATGTATCTCCAGAGCTTTATTACTATAACTTGTATACTTGCCCCAATTCAGTTTATAGATGTTCTGCCTGATGGCACCTGAGAAAAGCAGATTGAGGTGAGGAAATGGGCAGTCCTGTAACTACATAGAGGAGACTCATGAGACTTTTGGCCATGGCAGCCGCTGCCCTCTTGTCTGCCTTAGCAACAGGGGCTGGCTCCTGCAATGAGTGGAGAATCAGGAAATATCATCTCAGGGCTAGTAAATGGTGAAAGTAGACTTAAAAAGTTGTGGATAGAAGATAAAACGTTATTTCAAAACTGCCCATTTGGGTCTGAGAAAGGAGGGCAGAGCAGCGTGAATGGAGCTAAGGAGTATCACAGGGAGAGGGATTATGGAGAATTTTAGTTCTTGGAAATTTAGTGAGCTTCAGTGGGTGATCCTGTATCAGGTGGAGGTTTTCATAATCACTGAGCTCAGTTTAAAACTTCTCCTGGGACACTGGCCATGTCATAAAAGCAGCTGGTGCTGGAGGCATCTGCATCTTTGACTTCCAGTCGCATTTACTGCTACCTGGTCTGTGCTGTATTTTGACCAATTCATGTCTTTAACATTTGGCAAGCTATAGAAGTAGTTTCTCTTGTTTTGAATTTTTGTTTTGTTTTGTTTTGTTTTTTATATTGCAATTCCAAAAAAATCTAGGGAGTTGCACGCCATTGGATTACTGAACCAATAGCATTCCAGGGCAGTCTTTCTTGTCCCAAAGGAATCCTAATGAATTTGGTCCCCTCCCAGTGCTGGCCCCAAACTTGGTCAGGCAGAACACTGTTTATTTTAACACCATATACATCCCCTGAGAGCACAGAACAGCCTGAGCTGTAGAATTATCCACTGTCTTTTACCTCCTTTGACAGAAGCATGAGCAGGGTTCAGCTTCAGCTGGTTGGGTGTGGAAGCCCAGAAAGATTGCACCAAAGCCATAAAAGGTGCAATTCAGGGAGAACAAAGCTTTTCTCCAGCTGAAGGGTGGAAGCCTGCTGACTTCTCAGCAGCTGCCTGCCGTCGAAAGCCCTGGCGTTGCCCCAGGCATTAGTAATGTAGCTCCATGCATTTGCTTTCCGATAAGTGCACTTGGGCTGCCTTTGATAGAAGACTACGGGAATGAGTGATCTTGGTTTGGCTTTCTGCCATCTGGGCAAGGAGCTGAACTTCTCTGGCATCCTTGACATTTGTATTACACTTGGCCTTCTGCACTAAGGAAGTCAGAGTTCCAGTGACAAGAGTAAAACTTACAAAGAACCACAAAAGCAATTGTGTCCTTCATAGATAAATTAGGAACCCTAGAGATGCAAGAAGAAAAGGAACCTCATAATCCCACATTACTGTTAGAGTTTGGCTGTATATTGGACACATTTTTAAAATTCTATTTGCCAAAACTAGGAACATAGTATATGTACTATATTTTAACCTGCCATTTTTTGCTAAATAATACGTCATGGATATCTTTGCATTCATTTTTATCCCACCCCAACATTTAAAGTGGATTCCTCGTCATCCACTTTATAAAAGCATCAGGATTTATGTATTTAACCTCACTCCTCTATTAACAATTTCAATTGTTTCCAGTTTTTGACTTACATAAATAAGTGGCAAACATCCTTGGAACCAAAATTTTGTATACAGGCTCATTTATTTCCCTAGGAATAATTCATAGGTGTGGGAATAATTATTGGGTTAAGGTTTGAAAACTGTCCAGGTTTTTTATATATATTTCAAAGTTGCTCTCTGGAAAGTTGTCCTTAGCTGTTCTTTGTCCTTAGTTGTATTTGGCCTCAGCCATCCAGGGAACTATGGAAGCATAATTTTTGCCTTTTCCTCATCAACTGTAGATGCTATTGTTTAAAAAAAATTTATCCATGGTTTCAGGTGAGAGAGTAGATTTGGGCCGCAAAGAAACCAGATTCTTTACAAAAAGTTTCCATGGAAATAAGATCTGTGGGCTCAGTATAAGGTTTATGTAACTGATGCCAGCTTTGTCCTATAGCAGAGAGCCTCAATGCCTTGTGCCCTAACTTAGCTTTAAATCCCCCACTTTCACCCTCAGAAGAGTCTGACTTTTTCACTAGCAGTGGCCTCCCCACAGTGCTAGTAATAATGACACATAGTAGGCACTCATTGATGGCTAGCATTTATTGAGCACTTACCATGAGCCAGGCATTAGGTAAAGTACTTTACATGCATTTTCCCATTTAATCTTATAAACTCAGAAGAAAGGCACTAGTAACACCCTGACTCCCACCCACCTTGGCACCAACTTAAAGGAAAGAAAACTGAGGTTTAGGGAAGCTAGTAATTTGCCCCAAATCACATAGCTTGGTGACATTTAAGTCATCAGCATTCTTGAAACTACCAGCAAATCCCTTCAAAGCTTAATTCCATGCTCAGGATATAGAGATTTTTGTAGCCACAGCTAAGGAAGCAGGAGCAGGCCTGGGCAGAGTGGAGCAAAGGCTGTGTCTGAGAGTCACCCATCTGGGGTCTCTGTCATTCAGTTGACCATGTGGTGCCTGAGCCTGAGTCCAGCCTGACTGAGGCCTATGAGAAGTGGAGAGAGTGGGCTGATGGGAAGAGCTGTTGTGACTATGCCCTGCACGTGGACATCACCCACTGGAATGACAGCGTCAAGCAGGAAGTGCACAACCTCATCAAAGACAAAGGTGAGCCTGGACATGCTGCCCTCCCCTCCTCCCTTAGCTTCTTCTTGCTGGTCCTTCCAACAGTCACTATCTTTTGCCTGGAGCCTGGAACCTTGAGCGTGAGCACTGGATGTAGGGATACCACACCATTCCAGGCACTTTACTTACTTCTTACAGGATCCCTGTGAGATAGTGATTTGTTTTCCCCACTTTGCAGATGGAGAAACTGAGGCACAGAATAAGCAGTCCAAGATCACGGCATTAGTAAGCAGTAGGTGTATTCAGATTCTATGCTCTTCACCTCTGTGCAATGCTGCCCTTCTGCAGAGGAAGAAACTGAAGTTAGGAGAGGCTAACTAATCATACATAAGGTCATATGGCTAGTACAACCTGTGAGATTAGGGATTTTTAACCCATATCATTTTTGCCCTAGAGAGAGATCAAACCCTTACTATCATATAACAATGGCATCCTCAGAAAAGGCCAAGGCATTTCTAGGAGCAAGGATGTGTTGGTACTCAGGCTGGGAGCTTAGGATGTGAAAACATGTTCATGTATATGTGTTCTGTGTGTGTGCCAGGGTGTATCCTCTCAGTGAGTACATGATTTAGGTTCCGCTGTCTTCTCAAATTCCTCTATTCTCTGCTTCTTTTTGATCATTGGATATTGCAACCCCCCCCCCACCACATACATACATGCACACATATGCGCAATGTGTTCAGCACTGTAAGGCAGCCTGGGGGTCTTAGAGAAGTGTAAGTAATGGTCTCTGCTGAACACCCAAGGCAAAAGGAAACAAGCTCATGAAGAACAACAGAATAAATGTCATGGGGTGCAAGAACCGTTACCAAAGGAGTAGTCGAGAGACACATGCTAGGAGTCCAGTGGAAGAGTGTGCCCTAGGATGGAAGGGAAATGATGACCCCCTCAGAGGATGATATTTTCTTTCCATCCCCCCTCCTTACCCCCACAAGCCCTGCCCAATCTTTGATGACACAGAATGTGAGATTAACTCCTTCTTTCTGTGTTTGCTTTTATGCTGGGCATCTCAACTGGGGTAGAATATTGAATGGCTTTAGCACTCACTTCTCTATCAAAGTGCCTGGATCATTCCATGGATAATGTACAGGCTTTTGGGAAGGGTAGTGTTTGGGTAGACTGGCCTGAGTTGAACCACTCTGGGTAGGGAAGTTCTCAAATTACAACCCACTTTGGCCCAGAACACTGTGGGCTGAAAGGGCCCTAATGGTTAGAGACCAAAATTATCCTCCTTTCCTCAAAATGATTCTCAGTTCCTCAGTCCCACCTATTTCTGTAAATCACTGTATTAGTAGTTTATTTGGGGTGAGATCTAAATAGATCTTTACATATAAACCTTACAACTTAAGATATTTAAGCACGAGGACCTGCCCATTAGTTCCATAAGGTCTAAATCTTAGTTCTCCTTTCCAGTCCAACACCCTGCACAGTAAAATGAACTGAACCAAGGAGATTTTTAATAGAAACCAAATATATGCCAAGCCTGTTACTAAGAGCTCTGTATGTATTCTTTCCTTTAATATTCACAACCACTTTATGAAGAAGGGTATTGTTATTTTTCCATTTTACAGGTGAGGAAACCAAGGTCCAGAGAGGTTAAGCATCCCAAGCTCACTGAACTAATATGTGGTGAATTTCAATGATGGAGCCCCCAGTGTAGGAACACAACTGGTGTGCTAGAGTGATTCTTAATGCCACCTACTACTGCCTTGAGCAATATCAAAGTTTATTGACCTTCTGGGCTGGGGAATGCTGGACAGGAGGAGATTAGAAAGAGGCATAGAAGAAGAGGCCATTCTGCTATGACATCTGTTAGGAATTTTTGATTTTATGGGGCAGGGGTGGGCAGAGGACAATGCTCTTGCAGAATATAAATATCTGCTTTATGTTGGACTGGAGCCTGGGTAATGCAGCAGGGTCCCATGGTCGATGGAAGTGGGAGCAAAGGATGGAGGACAGTCATGATAACATTGTCTTTCTCTTGTTTTTCCTCCCATCCCTCTTTTGCAGGGGTTAACTCCTTCATGGTTTACATGGCTTATAAGGATTTGTATCAAGTATCTAACACAGAGGTAACAACCCATTTGCTTTGTGGTTTGGGGTATCTGGATGAGTTTCCTATTGTTGCTGATGACCTTGGCCCTTGTAACATGAATCACTGTGGTCACTGCGGGAGACCACTGGGCCAGAGTGCTTCTTGAAGCCCTTGCAGTCCACGCTACATTTTAAATAAGGTAACGGGCAGGGTGCCCATGGCAAGACAGACAGGGAGCTAGAGTTTCCACTGGCAGCAGCTTTCTTAAACGGCAAGAGGAAGAACATGCCTAAATCTCCATCTGCCAAACTCCAAACCCCTCATAAGCCCAGTGAAAGTGTGAGGCTCTTCACCTGCAGGACCAGGAGGGCCTTCTGTTGATTGGAATAATCCTACTGCCTTGCCTCTGACTCTCCCCCTAAGAAATTCATGGCATGCGTTTGCTTTAGACAGAGGCTAAGTTTTTAGAGAAAATACAGGAAATGAATTCCCATGCCTCCTGGTTAGAGGTGAAGGTATGTCTACTTTCACAGGTTAAGAGACAAGGGTTTCAGTTTTTGTGTTTGTTTTTGCCTGGGCTGTAGTGGCTTTCTAGAGCATTTGTTGAGAAGAATTCTGAGGCTGTTATTATATATTTGCTCTGCCTGCCTAGGGAACATAATAGGTTCCTTCCTTCCTGCCTACCTGCCTTCCTTCCTTCTTCTTCTTCCTTCTTTCCTTCCTTCCTTCCTTCCTGCCTGCCTACCTGCCTAGGGAACATAGGTTCCTTCCTTCCTTCCTTCCTTCCTTCCTTCCTTCCTTCCTCCCTCTCTCTCTCTCCCTCCCTCCCTCACTCCCTCCTTCCCTCCCTCCCTCCTTCCTTCTGTCCTCTTTCTTGCTTTCTAGCTTTCTTTCCTTTCTTTCTTTGACAGAGTCTCACTCTGTCACCTAGGCTGGGTGCAGTGGTGTGATCTTGGCTCACTGCAACCTCTGCCTCCTGGGTTCAAGCGATTCTCCTGCCTCAGCCTCCCAAATAGTTGGGACTGCAGGAGCATGCCACCACGCCTGGCTAAATTTTGTATTTTTAGTAGAGACGGGGTTTCATCATGTTGGCAAGGATGGTCTTGATCTCTTGACCTTGTGATCCGCCCCCCTCAGCCTCCCAAAGTGCTGGGATTACAGGCGTGAGCTACTGTGCCTGGCCTTTCCTAGG
Organism: Ateles fusciceps; assembly: GCA_036589455.1. Classification (NCBI taxonomy): domain Eukaryota; kingdom Metazoa; phylum Chordata; class Mammalia; order Primates; family Atelidae; genus Ateles; species Ateles fusciceps. Next base: position 10,074,865 of record JAZHEH010001005.1, on the reverse strand, counting down.
AGTTCTTTGGACTAGCAGTCCTCTTTGGTCATGCCTACGTAGTCTGTGTATCTGCCCTAGTCACTTATTTCCTCTGCTTCATCCCATTTGTTTTAGCTTTGGCTCTAGTAATTGGCCGTTATGTGGGGCTGCTGAAAGTGCTCTCAAGAGTGACAGAGACTCATTTCTATTTCAGCTTTATGAGATCTTCACTTGCCTGGGAGAGCTGGGGGCCATTGCTCAAGTTCATGCTGAAAATGGAGATATCATTGCCCAGGTAACACCGTGCGGCTCCCTGAAGTGTGCTTTGGGTCTGCATTCTATTTGCTTCTTCATTTCTTCAGTGTTGCTTGAGCTCTCAATACGTGCAAGGCACCATCATAAGTACGTTGCTAAAGATAGAATCTGCTCCAAAGTACCTCACAATCTAGGTGGAGGAAACAAAAGAGAGGGGAATGTAGACAAGCAACAAAACTAGAAGATGCGGCAGAACAGGAGAAGCCTGGCCGTTCATGGAGAATCAGAAAAGGCATCCTGGAAGAAGAGGATTTCAAATTGGGCTAATTAGTGGGAGAAGCATTTGCTGATTCTCTTCTGAAAATGTATCAAAGCTACAAGATATTCTCTGTCATAAAGAAAGACTGTAAGGCAGCATTTCTCAGAAGCTAGAGATTGGATCTAAGTCTGTGGAATTCACAGCCTTAGATAATAGAGAATTTAGGTCTCATGAAGATCAGATATCTCACTGGATTCCTAGAAATCATATTGAGAGACTTGAGGAAAGAGTGGTGAAAGTGAGGGCCCCAAGGCCCAAATTGATCATTTGTAAGGAAGCAGGAAGCAGTTATCTCTCCATCTCCTGGGCTGCTTAATGGAATAGATGCACAGATGTATCTTAGGAAGCGTTTTGTTTATCTCAGAAACATCTCAGAAACATTCAGGATTGGCCTTTGCTAGGAGGAGACTGCCAGAAAAAAAAAGAGTGGGCTTTCTTCATCCATTTGATAATGTTGGCAACAAGACACCATTATTCATTCCTTCTGAGAGTATTTCCTGAGCACTTTGTGCCAGGCACTAGCTATTGAAGTGAGCCAAAACAGATGCATTCCATAGCTCACTAATACTTGGACTGTGCTTTTATTTTAGAAGTTGTCCAGAACTTGGTGAATGTGGTTGGCAGGGGGTGTGGGAACAATGTCTAGGCCTCCCCCTCATCTCGGACCATTAGTTTCCTGATAGCAGGTGCCATTTGGTGAGCATTGACTACTATGTGCTAGGAACTGGTAATTGTTCTGGTGTATTCTCATTTAATTTTCTCCAAACCCCTTAAAGATGCTATCATCCTCCCTATTTTATAGACGAGACCATCCCGGCTCAGAGGGATTAGGTCACTGGCCCAAGGATCACAGAAAGTAACTAGGAAAACCAAATCTTTGCCCCTAAGGTGGTGTACCTCAGTGGGTATCTTTACCCAGAGATTTCATATCTGGGATCCCTTGCCTCCCAAGCCCAGCTGCAGGCCTGTGGGCAGGCAGCACCCCAGCCATGCAGAGCTCCAGCTGTTGTGATTTCAGACTCTGCATATGGTCTTGCTGGTGGGGGAGGTGAGGTAAGTGTACAGTTTCCTCTCCCTGTGACCAAGGAGGCTAATTAGTCAGGACCCTGACAGCACTGTTGCCCACATCCACCACACACCCAGAGATAATGAAATCATTTTCTGTAGAGAGCCCAAATGCCTTGGTCTCGTGGGAGGCAACTCAGTGGTATTAGAACTGTGCTCCTCCCTTTACCCAAGTTTTCAGGGCAGCAGCCAGTGGTCCCAGACCTGCTCTCATCTGCCCTGGAAACCAAACCCCTGGCAGTTCATTCTAGCTCCTGTAGAAACAGATGGACTCCAACTCAAAAGACTCTTCGCAGTTTCTTTCCTCTTGTGACTCCGTAGCGTGGAAGTTTCTCTTGTCTCCCCTACCCCTCCTATTTCCCTACTTTGGGAAGATATGTTCTCAGTCAGGAAAAGAGTAGGGACATTTTTCCATTTGGATGAGTTTCTTGTGTGTGTTTATTAAATTCAGCTTGAGCCGAAAGATTTTATCACATTGTTTAAATGAAGGCAGCTGCTATACTCAGAATTTCTTGCTGCACTTATGCAAAAGTGAATATACCAGAAAAAAGCTGATTTGGGGTACAAACAAGGGTGATTTTAAAAAATTTCAAGTTGGCAAAACAGTCTGAGAGGAGAGCATCTTTAGCCATTCATTTAACAAATATTTGTTGAGCACATACTATGTGCCAAGCCTTGGAGACGGAAGATGGAAAAGACAGGGTTCCTTTCATCAGGGAGCAAGCCACGGTTGTGTTATGACCCAAACTGTGATGTAACTGTAGCTGTGATAAATGTCACACCGTGCCCACTGCTACCCCCATGTGAGGTAGCATCAATGGGTCTTTACTGCTATTCTTAACCCCCCCAGCTATAGGAACATCAGGGCTTCAGAATAGGACTTCCTAATTTGAACAGTGCATTGGAATCACCAAATTTTTCTAATTCCAGGTATTCTGGAATTAGGAAAAGTCAGTAGCAGAGTTCAGGCAAGTGTATTTTGAAAATATTCCCCTGGTGATATGAATGCACTTGGCAGCCACCACTTGAGCTTAGCTTTGTCCTGTGCATTATCCTGGTGCACTCAAACAAGACAGAAGCATAAGTGTCAACTAAGACAGATTCTTTAGTTGGAGACCTTAACCCTTGTGTGACCAGAAGCAATTTAGAGTAGAAACTCGCTAGACTTCAGAAGAAATTTAATTCAGTTCAAGTTTCAAATAAGTGAGAATGGTAAGAACGAAAAGTGGAGGTGCTTTTCTGGAAAAATCAGCCTCTAACCGTTCTTTGTATTCTGTAGAGCTGGAGACAGTGACCATTTCACCTCTCATGGTTGCTTATAGTATGTGCATTTTCCTTTCTGCTCCTGGTTTAGAAATTTCTATTACTAAAAACAAAAAACAGAAGGTTCTTTTCCAGGTGGTAAGAATCCTTTCCTTTCTAAATGCCCCATAGTTTCAGCGTGAGACAAGGCTTGTTGCGTTCACGGTCTTTCCTATGTGTTTCACACATTACCAGAGTACTCCCAGTTCACTAGGCCAGGCCTGCTGGTGCAGGAGTTCATAGGAACCAGCCTTAATGTCAGAGTGAATGCCAGTAATGCTGAAGGAATGGTGGCTTAGGATTTCTGCCAGTTCTAATCAATCCATGTGTGTGAGCTCACTGCCCAGCTACCTTCTTCCAGAAAGAGGCTAGAAGTCTGAGGAATTCAGCCATCGGCCACAAGGGCCACATACATCTTCTGCCGTGTCCACAGCTTGGTTAAACAGAAGTTCACCAAAATACTAACTCAGTTAATGCTGCTTGGAGACACTATTTTGTTTGGTTAAATTTTGAATCCATTTATTTAAGCCATACATTTAAAACATCAAAACTCCTGAGTGGTTTATTAAAATATGCATTATTTGGATTCCACGTCACATCTTCTGATGTGGTAGGCTAGGATGGGCGAGAAATTTGCATTTCTACAAAAACGATTCAGGTGATTCTGATGTAAGTGATGAGTGGCCCACACTTTGAGAAACATAGCACTCAACTGTAAGTTCCGTGAGGTCAGGGGCTACATTGCTTTAATGCAGGTACCTACCCAGAGCCTAGCAGGAAGCAGATGCTCAGTACATTTTGTTGAGTGAATGGGTTTAAAGAGAATGAATGAATAAACAAATGAGATGAACAAGTGTAGTTTCAGAGGCAGCTGAGACTGAGAGAGATAAAGAATAAGTGACCTGGTATGATTCTTGATGGGTAGTATAGACAAAAAATAGATACTGTAACAGACAACTGTCTTTCTTTTAATAAAAACAAAACACGCTTGAATGTTTTTTTCTTCCTTTTAGTTGACTCTACCCTAAATTGCAAATCCAAATATAGGATTAATACATCTGTTCAACGTACACATATTTATTCTTTAGACCAGAACATATCAGCATAATTTTTCCAAATGTCACCTGAGCTTATTGAAGAACTATTTTCTTTTCTCATTTCAGGAGCAAACCCGCATGTTGGAAATGGGGATAACTGGTCCAGAAGGCCATGTACTGAGCAGACCAGAGGAGGTAAGTTACAGGGGTGAAGGTGGAGGATGGGGTAGGGAGAGAAAAGCAGTAGCAGTGAGGACTTAGTTCTTACCGTGTCTTCTGGAAGACGCCCGTCATCACAGCCTCAGCCTTACTATGACTGCCACCAACTTTGTATGGGCAGTGTTTGTGTTCGGCCTACCTTCCCAAGCCACATGCACACACAACGCATGAATAAACATTGCTAAAAGGTGATGAGAATTTGGGCACCAGGTAGCAGTATTGGAACATTTCTTCCAAAGACCACTTCTGATTGACTCTAGCTCAAGAGCCCATGAGAAAATTAGAAAGGAATGTAAGAGACATGCTTACTTCTGACCCCTAATCTCTCTAAAGATAGCACAAGTTGGAGTGTCCTTCACAGCTATTCAGGAGTGTTAAATTTCTAACTCCTTTCTTAAGGAAAACTCAGTGTGAATCTCATAGACATTTCCACTTATTCCCTTATTTCATTTGGAGTCCTGCAAAATATTGGCCATTTGGATAAGAGGTTGAATGAGTTTTTTAAATATACATTATACTCATCAATTCGTATAGGTGATTATTATGTCCAGTTATGGAAGTTTCTCTTGTATAAAAATGAATGATTATTTATGTCTGTGCTTAGCAGCCAAACAACAAATCAAAAGTGACTAGAGGCTGGGTTCCATGTCTCCGAGATATCAGTAGCTTCACTTGCTGGCATGGAGCACAGAGCTGAGAATTGGCTGCCCATGTACCTGAAAGCACATTGGCTTTGGAAGAGCAGCCTGGGTCTAGCACTTGGAGCAAAGTCAAGGCCCTCCATATCAGTGAAGTGAATCCTGTTTCTATCCTGTCATTCCAAATCCTACAACAGGGAGAAAAAGGAATCATAATCTGAAATGATTACATTCCCATATCCCATCTCTTTTAGAGTTATAAATAGAACACACATAGAAAAAAATGTTTCTATCCCAAGGAGGCAATGGATTTTCACAAACTGGATACACTTGTATAACTAGCACCCAGAGGAAGAAACAGATTATCAGCACTTCAGAAACTCCGCTGTAGCTAGTGATATTTTTATTGCCATTTAAATGTATAATTTTTTGATTAGGGTTCCAGTCACATACAGCATCCCTGAAGTCTGTCTCCTTAATAATACCAGGTCACTTCTGTGGAATGCACACATCTGGTATGGGCTAATTGCATACGTTATCTCAGTTCTCACTGCTGCCGCTCTGTGTGGTTGGCATTGTTGCCCAGGTAAAGAAGTTGAAGCTCAGAGAGGTTAAGGCCCTGGCTGATCACACTTGAAGGACTGGAAAATCATTTACCCATAGTGAACAGGCCAGGGTGATCAGCATTGTTTCTGAAGCTTTTTTAAATGCTGGTCACTGTGGAGATGTGCTGGCAAGATAGATTTCCAGCAGCAGCCAGGGGATTTCAGAGCAAAGTCTATTTTTGTTCCTTGGTTTGTTTTTCAACCTCCCCTTGGCCCTACCACCCCACCCTCCTCCTTATTCCTGTCTCCTTTTTAGTAAAAAAGTCTCTCAGCTGCAAATCTCTACAGCCGTGGAAGGCCTTTTGGGTGAAGTTGGAGGGTGATGTAACCTTCCAAAGATAGTTATGTTGTCAAAGTGCTGAAAAACCTGTAGTGCTTGGGAGGAATGAGATCAAAGGGACCAGGACGGAGGTCCTGGGGGAGCTGAAGTGGTCAGCATGGGTGTGAAGGGGCAGGAGTGAGCATAGGAGAAGCCAGCCCCTCTTCAATTCGAGCACACCCAGACACCATCTCAAGTGATGCTGTTCAGAGAGCTGGGACCCCAGGAACAGAGACAGCTGTACCAGAGTAAAATTCTGGGTGCTTCAGGAAGGTGTCCACATTCACCTGTGGCCAGGGGCCTCCAAGGTCTCATCCACATGAAATAAAGTGCAGTTTGGGGGAGGCCAGCTCAGCCATGCAAGTTCTTACAGTCTGTCTGCTGAGCTATACCCACTATGGGCAGTGACTGGTTTGCATTATACGACCATTGGGCATCTGCAAGCTATTTTTGGTATTTTTTTAAAGTGTTGGGCTCCACAGGCTAACCAGAATGTCATATCCATAAAAAAGGGAACTGTTGCCAATTGAATGGAAAAATGTCAAAGTCTCTGCCTTGTGCTGAATTGGACTAACTCACACCAGTTGGGAGCAGACCACTTGAGGGTAACACAGACCCTCAGCTGGTTAGAAAATATTATCAGTAATAATATCTGCAGCCATCCTTCAGAGGGCACTTAACCTTGTTCCCTCAGTAGGAATGGGCTAATTGCTTTACAAGGATTAACTCATTTAATCCTCACCACAGCCCAACATGTCAGATCCTATTATTATCCTCATTTTACAGACAAGGAAACTGAGGCTCTGGGAGGTTGTGTAATGTACCTGAGATCACCTAGCTTATAAGTGCCAGAAGCAGGACTCAGAACCAGGCCATGTGAGAGAGGCTCAGCTCTCAAACCCTGCTTTGTTAATAAAATAAGGGAAAACTTCTTATTTCTTACTTAATAAATGCCACTGGGTTGGTTAGCATATTTGAAAACATGAATTCTACATTAGGGTAAGATGGCAGAGATCAATAATAAAAGAAGTCTTTGTGTTGAGAAACCTGGGAATTATTTTTGTAAGAAGTGTCTCCTAGAATTAACCATTTGCTGACCACTTACTGCTGCAGGAAAGGCTTTGAGGAACCATGATGCCTAATTGGCTTGGCTGGTTATTTTAGACATAATGGTTTGCTATTGTGTTTTCCCAGAGACTCTGTCCTGAGAAGATTGAGGAGCAAAACCTTTCATTCAGATGTCACGTTTGTGATAACCACAGAGAGGATAGGCTAAGGAAAAACTCAAGCTAACATTAAGTCCTTACCCTCTGTCAGGCATTCCTCTCAGATGACAACACTGTGTTATACTGTTACTAGTGAGGGACAAAGGCACTGGGCAGCTGAGTAAAGTGACACAGCTGGGAAGTGGTAGATCTGAGATGTGGATACAGGCTGTCTAATTCCAGATCCTGCCAAAATCACCCATAATGTCTGTAAAGCACTGCATTCTCATAGTTCGTGGAGGTGGGAGCCACCAGTTTGAGAGGTTCATGTTACTATTGACTCCTGGGGACTTTTTCTTGCAGCTGGAAGCTGAGGCTGTGTTCCGTGCCATCACCATTGCCAGCCAAACCAATTGCCCTCTCTACGTCACAAAGGTCATGAGCAAGAGTGCAGCTGACCTCATCTCACAAGCCAGGAAAAAAGGTGATTTGTGCTCCTAAGATCTTGGAGCTCTCAAAGACGCTGTGTGGCTCCTTCCCTCCCTGGTTGTCCTGTGTGATATAAATGGTGCCTCCTTTGCTCATTGCCTTGCTCCCTAGGAAGGCTCTCTCCACATCCTGTGTGGATGGCAGGATCCTGGAATTTCTCCCACTTGGCATGTAAGTAAACTGAGGCTCAGGAATGTTAGGTGATTTGTCCAAGATGACACAGCTTGAATCAGTTCTTCGGAGACTTTGTGCATCTTCCTTCTCCCCTTTGATCTTTCATTTTCAGTTCACCTTACCTGAGTTTTATAAATGGACACATCAGTCGGGATTAAATTGGGTGCAAAATTCAAAGATCCTGCTCCAACTGGCTTAAACAAACACAAGTAAATAACCAGTTGTAGGTGTTTCAGGCATGGATAGATTGAGGGGCCTCAACAGTGGTAATAGGGCTTTGTCACGCTTACTACTTTCTTAGCTCTCTCTCCTCTGTTTGGTTTATTTAGTATGAACAGTCACAGGAATAGATGCCGAGAGGTTGTCCTCAATTTTTGGTGGAGAGCACGATGGGAAAGTAAAATACACGTTTTCCAGCAGGTCAAGCAAAAGTCCCTAGGAGCAGTGTGACTGTCCTGGTCTGGGTCATATTGTCATCCCTGGACCAGTAAACACCCCGGGATGGTATATTCTGGCCAGGATTGAAGCCACAGTACAGATGCAGGTCATACCTCCTGAGCCGCTGAGACTAGCACAAGTTATTTTAGAGACGGGTTTGAGTGGGTCTCCAAAGCATGTTGGCCACCATGGCCTTCACGACCCTGGTGCTGCCCCTGCTGCCTGTTGACTTCTGCTTCTTTTCTCTACTGGTGTTAACTTGGGCTTCCTTTGCTTGCCTTGTGCTTAGCTAAAGTTTTCAGAGCTTTCTTTTCTGTTTCTGGTTTTATCCTTAGTGTCAGACTCATGGTCTCAGTTGTGAGGCTGGATAAGGGATGAGTGTAGATGAGAAGCTGTAGATGTGCAACTCTGCATTGGGTTGTGAGAGAGGATTTACCAGGCCCGGTGATATGCAGTTGCTACCACTGTGTGCCAGTGGCCATTCTGGTGGTGGAGAGGCCCAAGATGGGTGATTCATCTACCAAGCTGGCCTGTAAATCTCTATGTGTGAGTGACTGCTGTAGCTAAAAATAGTCTCAGCTGATGCTGATGGCTGAGTTTCAGCTGCCTGGCCTTCTGGCACAGGGTGATCCTATTTTTCTTATGAGAGGGGGAGGCTTTCACATTGTCTAGACACCCTTCCTAGCTGGCAGATTCTGGGGCACCTCCTTCCTTCCTCTGTTCTCTGTAGGCCTGCTGTTTTCTCCTTAGCTTTTAGAAGTCTCAACTGACATGGCTTGGTTGCTCCACTGGGTATGAGTCATTGGGCGAGAACCAGGAAAGCAGCCCAGTGCTCCTCACTCATTCTTGGAGAAAAGCGAAAAAAAGAAAAAGAAAAAGTAAAAGTGTGTAGGAACTCCCTTCTGCCCTCACCCAGTGCCACACACACCCCTGCTACCCGTGACCACCCACCACCCTCTATGCCCTCTATTGAAGCTGCATTCTGCCTGGGACCCATTCTCAGCGTAGCCTGGGGGCCACACTCGGGACAGGGTGTTTTAGTTATATGCTGGTCTTATTTCAAACTTCTTGGAGAAAAATTCCTAACCCTAAGCCTTTTGGCTCAATTCTTTGGCAAGCAGAACTAGTACAGCTGTGTCTCCAGGGTGGAAAAGCGGTATTATTGCAGGGATGAAAAACTGGCTGCTGAGATTGAAGTCAGTAAACATCATATGGACCGTCATTCTCGGGGGAAACAGTCAAGAGTATTCCGAGCAGGATAAAGTGTAGAAGTATTTCCCTCCTGACCAGGATACAATTGAAGTCTCAATGTGTTTAGTCACCAATCATCAGGGCTCTTTAACTGTATGGCTGCTCAGAATTAATGTTAGAAAGCTACAATTTAATGAGGAACAGCTATGTACCCTGCACTGAGATAAATACTTCAAATTTCTTATTGTGCAGAATTCTCAAAGAGAAATAGACAGTATTACCCTTTTTCAGATGAAATTGCAGCCCAACTTGTTCAGGATCTCCCAGCTGGGAGAGCTAGTATTCAAATCTAGGTATCATTACTATCTTAGCTTCTTTTACTCTCCCATGCTAAACATAGTCCAGAGGGAGAGTTCTTCCACTTGTAAGGTTCTATTTCTTTCCATAGTAGTTGACTGCTTGCTGTGACCTTCATTTCTTCATATCTTTATGGTCCTGCATCCTTTAGTGTGTAAGTATTTTTGGAGAACCCTTGAATTCTCATCACATGGATCTTTTTTACTGCCACCCCAAAAAGCAGGGCTGTCTTATGTGAATCATTGCCATGGCTTCCTTCTTTGCCCATGGCAGACATTACTAATTAATCATGAGTCCTTTCTACTGAGACCAGAAGCATTATTGGAATTCTTCTTTTCATGGAATTCTCGGCAACCCTTACCAATTGATTGGAGTTGAAACAAGGCAGAAACTATCTGTAATCCTGGCCGTAGAGTGCAAATTTATGGAGAATCTGACTGTGGAAGATTGAGACCCAAGTTAAAGAAGCCGAGGGCTTCATAGGGTAGCTTTGGCCCCAGATTTTGGCATAGAGAAACTTGGTACCAACCACGTTGCTATGAGTTAACATTTGCCTTCTGTATCACCATTCCTTCTTCTTAAAGAAGCTCAACAGAAGCTTAGATCAATGTCTTTTCCAATAGCCTTTCTTCCCTTTCCATGGTTTGAGTAGTTAGGCCCCTAATTTTTGAGGCGGAATCCAAGAAGCTAGTCTCATATTTGATGTGCCCTAGGTTATTGGGTGATTTTTAGCAAGTCATCATATTAGGAGTAACAAACATAATAAAAAAAAATCGTGAGAGTCTGTAATCCACAGAAATGGATTTTACCTTGTGGAACCTAAGCATATCATTGTAATGGGAGAATCTAGCAATTCTCAGTGGTGGGGGCATATTTGGAATTTGGTGCCTCTACAGTGGGAAGGAGCAACAGGTAAAGAAAGCGATATTTACCGACCATCCACTAAGTGCCAGATGCTTCACATATGCCATATTTTTTCATTTTCATAAGCCTGAGAAGTAGACATCATCTTGTTTCATCAATTTCAGAATATGTGTAGTTCAGCCTGGTGTACATGGAACCCATTACTAGAGCAAGAACTGGAGCACTTTAGTATTTCTGAAATGAGGAGGAATCTTACAATCAATATGTATATTTTATTTTGCCTCAAATTTTAATTTGCCTCAAAATTTGAGAATTGATACTGCATCTAACAACCAATGGCTTCTTTTAATCTGGGGAATACAAACTTGGTCACATTTAGCAGACAGAAAAGCAGAGGCTTAGAAAAGGTGGGAACATGGACTTGAACCCAGGTCTGTCTGACTCTGAGCCACAGTCCTGGATAGGCTTAGGAGCTAAATTAAACAGGCTGGGCTCAGTGCAGTACATACTTTATGCTAACCCCTTGCCTATTTCCTTCCTCTTCTAGGAAATGTGGTATTTGGCGAGCCCATCACTGCCAGCCTCGGCATAGATGGAACCCATTATTGGAGCAAGAACTGGGCCAAGGCGGCTGCATTCGTGACATCCCCACCCCTGAGCCCTGACCCAACCACTCCTGACTACATCAACTCCTTGCTGGCCAGGTTGGTGCAGGAATGCCCAGCTGCAGGCGTTTTGTGAAAATATCTCTTGGGCCAGCTGGGTTGAGGACTGAAGCAGTCCCATCTATCAGCTAGACTAGAATTTGCAATGTGAAAAACGTATTGAGAATTCTTTTGCAGTATTGAGCATAGAAAACAGGCTCTTCCCCCGTCCTAAACATTAATACAGTTATAGTATTAGTAATGGTAATAGCAGTTAAAATCTATTATGGGGCCGGGTGCAGTGGCTCATGCCTGTAATCCTGGCACTTTGGGAGGCCAAGGCAGGCAGATCATGAGGTCAGGAGTTCTAGACCAGCCTGATCAACACGGTGAAACCCCATCTCTACTAAAAATACAAAAATTAGCTGGGCATGGTAATGCACGCCTGTAATCCCAGCTACTTGGGAGCTGAGGCAGGAGAGTCGCTTGAACCCGGGAGATGGAGGTTGCAGTGAGCTGAGATTGACTCCAGCCTGGGTGACAGAGTGAAACTCCATCTCCAAAAAAAAAAAAAAAAGAAACTTTTATGTGCCAAGATCTATGGTAACACTACACTCACAGTCTCATTTGTTTCTTGTAACAACTTTATGAGTGAGGTGGTCTTATCACCATTTACATTTACATATGAAGCAACTGAAGGTTGGAGAATCTAAATCATTTGCCTAAGTCTAAACAGTTGGTCATGATGACAATCAAAATTGTAGGGAGACTCCTTTGTTGCCACCCTCTGCAGACATGTAGGATCCTGACATTGCTCATTTGAGTTCATTTTATGTTGCTACAAAAGAGATGATCTAACCCCCACCGCCTCAACTTTCTAGATGGGGTAACTGAGCTCAGGGAGGAGAAGAAACTCATCCAAGCTCATGTATCTAGTAAGAGGTAGAGGAGGGATTCCAAACTCAAGTAGTCTGAGTCCAAACCCTCACAGTGGACACAAGATTCTAAGCCCCCAGTGTGCCTCCAGCCATCTCTCCTGTTCACGTGGAGCTTTTCTCCTTTGCCAGTGGGGATCTGCAACTATCTGGGAGTGCCCACTGCACCTTCAGCACTGCCCAGAAAGCAATTGGGAAGGACAACTTCACAGCCATTCCCGAGGGCACCAATGGTGTGGAGGAGCGGATGTCTGTCATCTGGGACAAGGCTGTGGTAAGGGATTGAGGTCATGGGAGGGTGGGCAGGGCCAAAATATCCATGTATCAGATCAGAACTTCCTGCTACCAGTTGGGCCGGTGACACTGCGAGTGCAGATGGGATCTCAAACCTGCTCAGATGTCTTTGGAACCATGTTGCTCAGGCAATGTGGAAAATTTCCTTCTAGTGTGATGACTCCTAAGATCTGGCATTCTGAAGGAGGCTTCCTCATCTAGACTGTTAGGACTAGGAACCAGACATGCAACTCCTTCATCTGAGTGTACAAATGCCCTGTACTTAAAATAATAGTGATTTAATTCTTTTTGTTTGGAGAGTTTTATGACCTCTTTTGAAAGAACTGGATCTAATCCTTTGAAGTGATAAGCAGTGAGTCTGTGTCTAGACCAAAGTCTTCTTGCTTATCAAGGACACCCTGTACTGAGGGCATATGGTCATTCAGGCGATACAAGTGAGTATCTCTAAATGTCTCTGGCAAGTGGCCTGTTTTATTTTCCTTGTTCACATCAAAAGGGCTGACAAAAGAAAATAGCCATTCAAATGAAGACTCTCTCAAAGATTTTAGTAAAATCAATAATTATCTCATTATTAGGTTGATTACTTCTCTGTGTTTCATTTTAAAAATCCTAAAAACATTCATATGACGGTTGTGTATACTAATGCCTCATTACTCTACACAGTGTAATTTCACTGAGTTTCCTTTTTCGTCTTTGTTCCCAGGAAGCTCAAAGCTAGGTTTTAAAGTCAGTTCTTTCGGTAGAGAGGCTTTTTGGTTTGAAAAGAGGGAAAATATAAATATTGTTGTCTCTTCTTTCACATGGTGTTTCTTTCTTAATAGACTGCAGAGCAGTATGCATATATATATCCTGGCACTATCTGGAATAGTTCCAAGATAATATATATTTTTAAATTACCAACATGACACATGTTCACTAAGGAATATTTGGGAACTACAGACAAGCACACACTTGAAAGGAAAGAAAAATATCTCGATTCCACAACCTAGGGAACCCATTGTTACCGTTTGGGTGTAGTTCTTTCCTATTTATTCCATGCACACAACATAGGCAGATACAAACACATGTCTACAGGGTGGGATTATAATCACATTTGTTTTTACTGTGAACCCTCTATAATCCTTTTTGGAATTAGAAGAGATAAATTAGTAAGTACATGTACGTACATACTAAAAAAATGCATACTTCAGGAGCAGTAACTTCTGTCTTAAACCATGTGTCTGACCATTTTGCCTTAGAGTCATGTCAGCCCAGCCAATTCGAGCTTGCTGAGTGAGGTTCTGCGTTCTGTAGCTCACCACCTTTTCAGGTGGCTCATCTTTGTATTTCTGTGCCTTTGTGGTTGTCTTTTTCTGAGTTCAGAAGCCCGGAATTGATATATATGTAGCTATAGCTATAGATATAATTTCTTACATTTTCTTAGGCCACAGGGAAAATGGATGAAAACCAGTTTGTGGCTGTGACAAGCACAAACGCTGCCAAGATCTTCAACCTGTATCCCCGCAAGGGAAGAATATCTGTGGGTTCTGACAGCGACCTGGTCATCTGGGATCCAGATGCTGTGAAGATCGTCTCTGCCAAGAACCACCAGTCTGTAAGGCTTGCGCTGGTGGGAGTGGAGTAAAATGGAGAATGCCTGCAAGGAACGTGGTCAGGAGAAATGTGTTTATGTGGTGCACCAGGGTAGTTAGACTAGGACGGGTTGCAATAACAGTTCATCCCCTGAAACTCAGTGGCTCAAAACCTCAACTGTGTTTCTTCTGCTTTCCAAAGCAAGGGGGTGAGCAGATGGGCCCTTCCCATCCCAGTCACTCAGGGACAGAGGCCAATAGAGTCTCTCTCTCTACACATGTTTTCATGATTGCTGAGACAGCAGAACATGACCTGCTAAGTGGTCTACTGGCTCTGAAATGTTACCCTAGACATGGTGTACATCACTGCCTCTCACAGGGCACTGGTCTTAGCCAGTCCTGTGGCCATACCTAACCTCCAGAAGTTGGGACATACAATGATCCCTTGTGCCTGGAAAGAGAAAGAGTGGGAAATAACTTGTGAACAGCACTAATGACTTCCTCACAAGGAGTTTCACATGAAGGATGATAATTAAAGCCCACTACCTAACAAAAAAGGACTTGACACTGTTAATAAAAATAATTAATATTTTTAAGCACTTATGTTTCAGGCACTGTGCTTTTAATTTACTAGATTTCCATAGTACTCGTCTACAGGTAGGGACTATTATTATCCTCCATTTTATAGTTCAAAAATTGGAGGTACAGAAAAATTAAATAATTTGTGCAGGAAGCAAATGGTGAAGCTAGCATTGAAACCCAGACAAGCTGGCTCCGAAATCATGTTCTTAATTACTTGGTAGTGCAGTAATGCCTCTTGCTGTTTGAGTAAATGAAGGAGGTAGGGAGAAATCCCATTTTTGGTGGTAATGGCCTTTGCTTAAACATTGTGTCATCTCATGTTATTTAATTTGGAGCTAGAGGAACCTAAAGGCCACTTAACCTCTCTGCACACCCGCTTAATACAAGATGGTGATGTACAGCATCCCGAATAGTTATCCAGCTTCTCTTTGAACACTACCCATGACAAAAGTTGACTTCCACTTGAGGACCTTAATAAATAAAGACTGGACACTTCTTTTTTGCTAGGAAGTTCAGTCTTTCGTTAGCAAATCTGCCTCCTGGTGCCTTCTACACACTGGAAGCTTGCAGATGCATGGTGAGCTTTTCCTGGCTTACCTGGTGAATCAGCAGCAAATGACACTGAAGGTCTCAAGGATAGAAGGTACTCACATTCCTCTTTTCCTCTTTCTGTACCCTTACTGTGGCTTTTCTCCTCACCCCTGCCTCTAGGCTGCAGAGTACAACATCTTTGAAGGAATGGAGCTGCGCGGGGCTCCTCTGGTGGTCATCTGCCAGGGCAAGATCATGCTGGAAGATGGCAACCTGCATGTGACACAGGGGCCGGCCGCTTCATCCCCTGCAGTCCGTTCTCTGACTATGTCTACAAGCGCATTAAAGCCCGGAGGAAGGTAAGAAGCTGCGGAGCTCCGAGGAGGTGCAGGGGCTTTGTGTCCCATTCACGTGCAGAATAGTAACCATGAACGGAGGGTACTGTGATCTCTCAGACTCTCACAGAGAAATTCAGTGACAGTCTTGTCCCGAAGAATAACCGCACAGACTTAAGGTACTACTAAAGAGAGTTTTGAAAACTTTTGGCCAAACAGAGTTTTTTCCCAAATGATTTTTCCCACGTTTTTATAGCGCTTTCTTTAAAATAATTTAAAATTTGGATAATTCAAAAAAGGTCTGCATATTTTTTAAAAAATGAATTACTCTTAATGTCTGAAGGTAAGAACCAAGAATCCATACCACACATCTCTGTCTCATTCTGCCCAATGTTGCTGCACAGCAGCAAGCACTTACAGCTGTTAGCTACTGTGTTTTCAATACATTCTTATTTGTTTCTCTGATTTTATACATAAACACACAGAGATGTGTATGTATATGTATAGGTGTATAGATACATACACATGTGTACAAATGTGTGCATGTGTATAAAAAATGGAGGCACAGAGAAACTAAATATATATTTACAATATATGTATATTTATATATATTTAGTATATAACATAAATATATAAAACATATTGATATATTTATATAGTTTATATTGTATTGTATATTGTATTTATTGTAACAATACAATAAATATAAATAAATATATTAAAATATAAAATGTATATAAATATATTTACATATTTATATTTACTGTATTTATTGTATTGTACTTTTTATACATGCAGTATATATATATATATACACATATATACATACATATGTATATGTGTATGTATGTATGTATACATACACACACACAAACAGGGCAGCTCTAGTTGATTCAGGGTATGAGGCCCAGAACTCCCTTTTCACCTTTCTCTCCTCCCCTCACTAATCTCCAGGTCACCTTCATATATATGTGAGTGCTGTGCTCCCTGAGACAAGCTTAGCCCTACCCTAGGAATGTGGAATTTGAGCTTGGCACTCCAGTTTAGGCCTAATAGAGAAGAGGGAGACTTCCCCAGTATTGATTCTTTATTTCTATGAGTGTGATTTAGATTCTGAAACCAGAGAAGTGTTGATGATCTGGAGTTCTTGGTTTTGGGGAGTACAGATACAGTCATCACATCACCAGAATCAGCCTCTGCACATTTGATGGGCTCTGCTGTGCTGGCACTTGAGTCACTAACAGGGAAGGAGGCTCTGACAGGACTTATGATGATCCATCCTGCACGGTCAGGCTCATCTGACAGCATGTCCTCATTGCCTCCCCCTCTGACCAAGGTTAAGAAACGGGTGGAGGTTGTGTACCGGCTGTGCCACTGCTGTGGGTGGTCTTGAGATGTTTGTCTAATAGACTGTAAGCCCCTTTGTGGGAGGTACCGTGTTTCCCATGACCAAAAGCAGAGCATGTGCTGGGTGGAAATTGCTGACTGGCTCCACAGTCCCAGGGCAAGTTCACAGCCACAGCCAGGGATCAGTGGGTCAGACCACAGATGCTCACTTCAAGGCCTACCCACCCTGATCTGTGCTGAAGAATGTGAGGGTGGAATTCCCTTATGATCCCAACCCAGTCAGCACCTATGACCTCATGTCATGAACCTACCCTTCCAATCCCTCTGCTCCAGCTGTACTGCTGTTCTTCTGTTTCATAATGATTCCCACTTTGGCTCCCTGCCCTTGCTCTTCTCCCTGCTGGCTATGCTGTCATCCAGACCACTCCCCGGTATCCCCCAAGCATCTTCCATCTGGCAACCCCAACCGATAGCAAGGCCCTTTGATCCTTCAGATTGAAGCTCAACTATTTAGAAGGACCTTCACCGACCACCTCCATTGTCACTCTATGGTGATACCCTCCTTTATTTATTTTATACTACTTCTCCCTTCCTCAAGTTATCTTTATTATTATTAATTCCTGGCTCCCACTATACACACTCTATTCACTCATATATTTATGCTACCTAGAGCAGACCCTCAAAATGCTGAATGAATGAATGATGACATGCTCTCCTCTGGCTGCAGATGGCAGACCTGCATGCTGTCCCGAGGGGCATGTATGATGGGCCTGTGTTTGACCTGACCACCACCCCCAAGGGGGGCACTCCCGCGAGCTCTGCTAGAGGCTCTCCTACTCGGCCGAACCCACCTGTGAGGAATCTTCATCAATCGGGATTTAGCCTGTCAGGTGAGTGGGACAGACTCATCAAAAGATGAGAGAGTGGGGAAAGGGAAGATCAGTGCTCTGAGGCCAGAGGGTGTTTCTGAGAATGCAACCTGAATGCATTTTCTAGCCCAGCGCTGGTGTCAACTTTAGGGAGGTTACTGGGGCAAGCAGGAAGAGGTTACTGAATCAACAAGGGGTCCTGGTAAGAAAGTAAGACAAGGCAGTCAGGCTGAAGACCAGGTTTAAATGGTGACTGATTCTTCCTAGAGATCAGCCCTGGTTAGGGGCGGGGGTAGGGGGAGCTGATCCCATCTATGAATTGATAGTGAGTTTCTACATTAGCCTATGAGCGCTATGCAACATAGTGTGGTTTCTTTATTTGCCCAGATTAAAAGATAGCTTAGATTATTTTTGTGCTCAAATTGCAGTAGCATCTTCTAACCTAGGATTTTTATTATATTCTCCTTTTTGTAGTAATGGAATAATGCCAACTCTAGCTACCACTGACTGAACATCAACTATGTGTAGCCATATGATTAGTCTTACCTATTCTTTAAGAACTCTCAGATATATATGGAAATATATTATATATATACATATATAAATAAAATAATCATTCAGTTGCTCCATAACCAGTAGTCTTAAAATGAAGACAAACAAATGTAGATTCACATTTCTGTAATGAATAATTTAAATGTGAAGAAAGTAAGATAACAGGAAAGGAAAAACATTTAAAGGTAAAATTACAGCATATGAGAAAAGGGTAAAGGAATGGGAGAAACAGAAAAATGGGAGAAAGAGGTAAGGGAGACCTAGGGGAAGAAAGACAAAGGAAAAGAATTAAAAGTTTTGAGGTAACTTTGCCAGAGGTCACATTCTGCTAGTCATAAGAAAGTTTTTTCAAGGTTTTTGCCATTTTTTTGTTGTTCTCTGGCTACCTTAATTCTTAAGCTTTTAGAGGCTGGTTTCTGAATAGACCCAAGCACACACTGGTATTTCTTTTTATGCTGTCGTCACAGAGACCTGACCATCACCACTTTGCACTGTGAGACCTTGGGCAAGTGACCTAACCTTTCAGAACCTCAGTTGTCTCCTCCATAGAACAGATAAGAGTCCCTCTGGCAAACCAGGCTGGCAAGCATTAACGGAGACAATTGGTTAAGCACCTAAAACGTTGCCTGCCACAAGGAGTGTCACATCCTTATCATTGTTCTTCTTCCCAGTGTTATTATCATGCTCTGGGTCAGTTGAAATCTAGATAAGAACTTGGCTTTTCTTACCAGAGGGTAGTTTTCCCGGCCATATGAAAAGTCTAGAAGACCTGACAGACTGGAATGAAATTTTCTTGGGAGGTGAGGCCAGCAAGGCACTAAATATCTTGCTCTCTTAAAATTAACCCAGTTTCTCTCTTGCCCACACCCACCTACCCCAACCCCGTTTTTTTTCCTCTTCCGGGAATTTATTTCCAACTGCAGGCACCCAAGTGGATGAGGGGGTTCGCTCAGCCAGCAAGCGCATCGTGGCGCCCCCCAGGCGGCCGTTCTAATATTACATCTCTGAGTTAAGCAAGCCTTTCCTTAAAGAGGGGGGCAGAAGCAAGAAGAGATTTTTTGAAGCCAAAATGGTACACCGATATTTAAGAAGGAAAGCGAATCCAAACGGTTGCGATCTAAAGAATCAATAAGCCTCAAGCCTTATGTTTCTCCAATGTTACGCTCGCTTGCCTAGCTTTACAAATATTGCTTTGTTTTCTGTTTATGCATAGCCTCGATTTGTTTGAGCCCTCTCCCCCCATTTACATGCATGCAATCAGACAGGCCACTAAGGTAAAAGAGTCTGCTCTATCATAGTGTTGAGAGCGTGTGTAGTGCTGCATCTTATGACAAGGGGACAGACAAGCTGGGACGTCAGGGGAAATGAACAAAAGGGACGCAGGTTATTTGGGGTGAGTGGGTGGTGGGAGCCTGGAGCAAGCTGGAGGGTGCAGAGGGGCTGGGGTAGGGCATGTAGGAGGGAGGTGGGTGGGCAGATGAGCGGAAGGGGTGTTGTATATTGTGTTGATGACGTATGTTATTTCCATGGAAGATAGCCGCTCATGGCAGCTGTCACATCACCATAGCCCCCTGGGGTTTGCGGAGAAGGCAGGCAGTCTTTGGGTTCTGTTCTTTGTCACATCCCCTACGAGTAAATTTTGTTTCTTTCAACATTTATTAAAACGCCAAAACCCAATCATTTCTTCCACCTGCTTGATTGTGCCAGTGTTTGCTCGGGCCTCTATCTCAGTGTTGCTTTCAAATCCTTCTCTTTCCTGGGTTGGGAAGGCCAGGCGGAGACAGAGCAAATGACACTTCTCTTCCTCTTGCCCTCCCTGCCTGTTTGGTGCTCTTAAAAGCCAGCAGCTGAGAACACAGCACAGGCCCCGAGGGTGAGGGTGCCCACAGCTTAAAGACGCCTCCTAAACATGGCGGGCTCACCTCTCACTCTTCTGTCTTTGCAAACCGAAAAGAGTGTGATGCTTCTGGCATCCCAAGTTAGAATTTTAGCTCAGACGAGGCAGAATGAAGGGCTTCTCTTACTGGCAGTTCGTGTTTGATTCTCTTGATTTCGTGAGATCCTGACACATCCATGATAAACAGGCTTTTTTTTTTGGAAAGTTTTTTTTTTAGGTGTTCCCTAACTTTTACTAGTAATAGGTAATTTCAGTTATGTGGGAGTCAAGAGGGGATTTGGGAAAGCCAAAGCCAGTCTTGAACAGAGGGAGCACATTTTGTGGCCCTGGTTCCATCTTTCCATTTTAACCATCTGTTTCCCCTTCCATTAGCAGAAACTCTGGGGAAACTTTGTGTCTCAGTCTTAGACTCTCCCCAAATGAGTGGAAGTGACATGATGCAGCCTTCCCCTTGGGGCACCTAAAAGAAATTAGTGTGGAGTGCTTGCATCTACCTTGTCTGTCAGAGTTGAATATCCTTTTCCCAATCATGCTGCTTCTGAAAATTCAGTTTTGGAGCAAGTCCTGTGAGCAAGGTAAGAATCTATAGAACCAAGATGTTTATTTTCAGGAGAAACATATTCAACCTGGAATCAGACTTTCATACTCTGGGGGAATCCAGGTGGTAGCACCTGTAACCCTGTGTACTAAGTACTTTGAAGAGAAGAGCAGGCCTCAGACACCTTTTAAGTGCTTAGGAGAAACCAATTATCTCTGACTGCAGGTTTGAATAAGCTGAAGACCAGAGAAAAGTACACACTGGGCTACAAAGGAATTTGGAGATAGCCAAGGAGGAGGATTTCCCCTAACAAGCTACCTTGTCTGTTCAAATCATGAAAAAGACTATTTCACCTTAGAATATGGAATCTTGCTATTTTAAAGCTCTCGTGGTGCTTCTCTTTTAAGGGAAATATAGTAAAAGGGAACATGTAGCTCTTAATTTACAATTCAAAGATTTGGGGGTCTCTCAGAGAACTCAGAATAACAGTTTTATGTGCAGAGAGTTTGCCAGATCTGAAGCATATACCTCATTGGCTGGGCTGTACTTTGGGATAGGTTGCAGTACCAGCCACAACCACCAGATAGAGGAAAAGACACATGTAAACCCGCTTCTGAGCTCTGCTTCTGCACCATCTGCTCTGCTGTTACCCAGCCCCTGAGTCTGGCTCATCCCTGCACAACATCTCTGTGCCACTAAGATAAGTCTTTCATGGCCAAATTGGTCAGCCGCCCTGCCTTTGGGACTTCCAAAGTGAACTATTCCACCAGAACCTTTGATTCTGCACAAGCTTTCCTTGCTGTGGAAACAACTCCGGAATGCCCTAAGAGAGAAAACATGAGCTAAGGAAGCCTCTCTTTTCTTCACTTACCATTACTAACTCTCCAAGCATAGGCATCCCTGGGAATTGCGAGTATAACTCCCACTATTTTCATGAGTACCGAGTGATATGCTATTTGAGTTAAAATTTATATTCAGATTTGTTCCGTTTCATAAGACACATCAAATAGCCCTATACAAAAGGTTTAGGAAAAGAAAACGATGGTGAGTCCTGGCCCTCTTCGAATTCACTGGCACCTCATGCAAGTGTAGGAAGGCACGCTGGATCTTCTATCTCATTCCCAAACTGTCCTTTGCCATCTCATCCCTTGGCCTGCCCGCCCCCAACCCCGAGGATGCCCCCGCCATCCCTCCAGCCTTTTCACATTGCCTCTGAACCAAGATGGCAATCTGTCCTGGTTCTCTCTGAGGGCCACGGGCTTGGGTAGTGGAGAGGGTGTTTGTGAAATTGTTAAATCAGTTACCCCTAGTAGAGATATTTCTTTTACTTCTAAGTTTTCTAGAAATAGCAGGATTGTAGTCATCCTGAAAATGGGTTTCCTTCAAAATCCCTCGGCCTTGTTCTTCATAACTATACCCAGAGTGTCACGCTTCCACAAAGGGCTGTCGCCTGATCCTGGATTTTCACTCATCGGTGAGAGGCCCTTTCCAACAGGGTGGGCAATTTTCAACTTCCTTGCCACAAGCTTCCCAGGCTTTCTCCCCTGGAAAACTCCAGCTTGAGTCCCAGATACACTCATGGGCTGCCCTGAGCAGCCAGCATTCATTGTAAGTTCCCTCTTTGAAAACTGGTGTGTGGGTGTTCAGTTCTGTGTCTGGTGGATATGGACAGACAGTAAATCTCCCGTGATCTGTGCTAGCTGTGAGGCAGCTCTGGAACGTGAAGAGCTGTTTGGTTTGAACCGTGAATAAAACTGTGTTTTGAGTTTAGCTGAGATTAAAGAAAAAAAAAATCATCAAGTGACTGTTAATGTAAACCTGGTTATTAAAATAACTATGAAATTACCAACATTGTTCTCCAGTATTCTTCTTTGTGTGATGTGCCTTTTCATCTATAATATTAATATTGCGCAGTAGATCTGAAAGGGTTAGGAAGAGGGGGAAGGCAGATCTGGTGATAACAGAGTTATCGGGAGAAAACTTGGGGGCTTCTATTTTTGAGATTGAGTTGTTAGTTTTGGCCACCAAGCTTGATGGCCATTTTAAAACTTTGAAGAATGAGTAAGTTTTTTTCTTCTGTGGATCATCAAATTTAGTATTACGTGCCATTTGGGACAAATCTAGCTGAGTCCAGAACAGAGCCTTAAAGCTTTTTGTTTTGGGGTTTTGTTTCTTTGGTCATTCCGCTAAAGCCTTGCTATTTGATTGTTTTGTAAGCATTTCTGCTTCTTTTTAATAGCCTAGACTTGGAGAAAAACTCAAACTACGCCCATACCAAAGTATATTCTTTAGCGAATGGATTCCAAGGAGTCAGATGAGAGTTCGGAAGCATTATTTGCTGTGTCCACTCTTCTGAGAGCTTTCAGGTACGTATCAGCAACTTGAAAACCTGAGAAATCCTATGATAAAGAAGTCTTTCAAACTTTGCCCAAATCAGGGTTCTGGAACTTTTGCCTCCTGAACGTCCCACCAAACCTATTACGCTACACCCTTTTGAGGGGAACACTGCTGAGTCCACTTCCAATTTGTTGTGCAGATCATATTTTCATTGCAAAGGTTAAACTAGTTTCCTGGGGTGAGATTGGAAAGTGGAATTTTGAAGTCTGCTGCAACTGCATAGTTCAATCAGGCAGACTCCAGTGTAGTTGGATCTAAGTGCTAGACCCTGGCCTCAGAGCATTGCTTCTTTCCACACTGAAGGCCCTGTGTGCCTTCAGTAAGTGAAGGAAAGGTAAGCTTTTTTAAAATTTTTATTTTATTATCATTTTTTGAGACGAGTCTCCCTCTGTTGCCCAGGCTGGAGTGCAGCGGTGCCATCTCGGCTCACTGCAACCTCCACTTCCTGGGTTCAAGCGATTCTCCTGCCTCAGCCTCCTGAGTAACTGGGACTAGAGGCACACGCCACCACAACGCAGCTAATTTTTTGTATTTTCAGTAGAGACAGGTTTTCACCATTTGGCCAGGCTGGTCTTGAACTCTTGTCCTCAAGTAATCTGCCTGCCTCGGCCTCTCCAAGTGCTGGGATTACAGGTGTGAGCCACCATGCCTGGCCAAGAAAGCTCTTTTTATGTGGGACAAAGTTGGTTGTCAACATCTCCAGGTTTTCATTTCACCTGCTTAGTAACCTCAGAAGAGGGAGAGAGTCCCCTCAGTAGTTCCAGCTGAAAAGACTGACTCAGTCTGGCTTGGGGCATGTGCTCACCATTGACCTAGTGACTGTGGCCAGAAGAGCACATGGGACTAATTGGACACACCGGATAACATACCCAGCCCCTGAGCCTCCTGAACCTCATGGACTCCCAGTAGCTTCACAAAGAAAATCAATTTGTGGTAACTGAAGAGGGATCCATGCAAGGAAGGCAAAAAGAGCAGTGGCTGTGGCACCCATTCGCAAACTTGTAGGGCGTGAATGTTTTCCCTGGTGATGTGGAGTTGGCACGGGCAGGGAGGCGATGGGATACCAGGGGATGGCCATTTCTGATTAATTGCTTTTGTACGTGATGAGTTCCTGTGGGTTTGATAGAACAATGCCCTTGTTACAGGAGCATAGAGTGATTATACCTTTTAACACAAAAGCCCAGAATCTCAATCAAGAGCTACTCTAAGTGCATAAAGAATTATTTACAGTTGAAGTTCAAGTTTTGATGTTTAATAAGCTTTTGTTTATAGACTCGTTTTATGGCTCTAACTCAGGATTGGTGAAACATCTCTCCCTGCTCATGACCAAGGCAGCAGCTGAGCTGTTTAGGATTTGAGTGGGTTTAAAGGGAATAGTCAGCACTTAAACTTAGGATGCAGGAATCTGAAAGGGATGAAGTGGTTTTCTTTTTAAATAGTGAAAGATACACTTTGACCTTCCAATCTCTTCCTTCAGCCTGGAAGTGTTCAGTGGCTGAGTCAGGTTGGCCAGGTGGGGAATGAGAATACTCCTTGTTAGTAGGACTAACAAGGGCCCTCTGGTTCCAGACAACTTTCTGGAATCAGCTCTTCTACCACCAACCCGTCACAAAGGAGACCCCAACCATGAGCAGGAGATGGGGGATAAAAAGGCCAAAGTAACTTGCGAAATGAGATCACATGCTTTAGGCTGGTACTCTTCAGAATCTGAAGAGTTCTAGATCCTGCCCTTTGCTCAGACGGCTGCTGGACGCACAACAGGACACTTAACGTGACCTGGACAACAGGGTACTTCGCATGTGGGATTTTGGAGGCCACAAAACTTAGAAGACTCTGCTTTAGGACAAGCCCATGGAGCCAGCAGCTAGCTGGCTGCCCACCCACTGTGGGCTAATGGGGGTGACAGTTCCCTTTGTTCTCTCCTGAGACAGAGGTTGCTTTTAGCTGCAAGAGTTCAGAGCTGCCTGTTAATTTCTGTCCCAGATTATGGACCTTAGAACGTTTACCTGCTGCTTTGGTATATGGAATGGGGCACGGATGTCTGAGGGGTAGGAAGGCAGAGTGCTGAAGAAAGACGTGCATAGGCTGCCCATGGACTTAGGAGCATAGTGAAAGGCAGAAACTGGAATTCTGGGCTATGTTCCCTGAGATGTGAATATTGGAGGGGTCAGGTTTTTTAGTTTTTATACATGTGGATCAGGTAAGTTGTACTGCATTCCACATCTCTGTTATAGAATATTATCTCTGGTAAGGGACATTCCTCACAACAGGAAGTAGACATAAGAGCAGGTTACTTGGGGCACCCCCAATGCTATCTCTTGGGAAAACAATTACACACACACACACACACACACACACACACGCACGCACAGACACAGTTGACAGAAGGGTCAGTGGCTCACTGTTTACAGAAGACATTTTAATACACATAGGCACATTTATATTGTATGTGCTACAGCTCAACAGAAGCACTTGTTTTCCATTCGAGGGCTCCAGATCAGCTGCCTGTTCACAACAGCACAGATAAGTGAAGTTTGGAATTTTAATATCGGTGTTTAGCATCAGTCAGACACACAGAATTTGTAATAAACAGGAATCACAGACAGCAGGAAATAGGATTTGTGTGGACAATACAGGGACAACTAGGTACTGAAACAAACTTGCAATGCTTTTCATGCCTTTTCCTTCAGCTTCTGAAGAGCTAAAGCCTTAGCATTACTACGTCAGCCCAAGCAGCAACACTGGTTCCTACCAGCTACATTAATACTCTTTCCCTACTTATTCATCCATCCAATCTACAAAAGCTATGATAATAGAACGTCTAGTCGCCTCTGGTTAAAACTTTACTAACAGAAGAAACCTAACCATTAATAAATTCGATTACCATACTTAATTTAGCAATGCTCTATGCTGGTCGATGTTCATTCCTAGCAATGACCTCAGGCAAAACCAGGTCACCATGAAAGTGGGTTAGCCATTAGCAGAGCACTTTCTTCTATGGAATTAGGATTGTGGCAGAAGTGGCAGGGTTTGACTGCCCCACCCATCTACTAGAGGTCACCAAGGCTGCACTGGAGATGAGCAGCTCTGTCACAGTGCAAGAGCCTTATAGCCAGGGTGCTCCTGGACTTCAAAACCTGCTCAGAACTTTTCAGATGCTCCATACAGGCAAGGGAAGCTGCTGGGAGAAAAAGATTCAGGCGAACCAGGCAAAAGGATTTAATAGTCATCTTGTTTTCTAAAATCACAGCTCTGAGCCTTGGTTATCACGACTCTAGAAGAGACGTGTTCCACCTACTGGGATATTAACGTTTAGCCCAAGTTACTAAAAAAAACCAAAGGATCTGATGTCAACAACTAGCAATAATCATAAGGATTTAGGAAAAGTTTTAAGTTTTGGAAAAGGTTTTTGTTCTCATGTTTAAAATGCACAGTTGTGGGAGGTGCTTGGAGTCAGTAGTTCTGCACTGTCAGATACCAGGGTTTTGCTTTCAAACATGAAACACACTGTGTGTCGTTCACCTGCCTAGCACTAGAAATCCATCTTACTCTCTGAGCCTGTGCTCTCTCATCTGTGCATCCATGGTTCCTAAAAGCCCACAGAGGTGCTTCAGCCATAGAAGCAGCTCACTGGAAATAAAACTAGGGATTCAGACCACAGAGATTGTATCGGGGGTTCCCATCCCATTATAAATGTATATGTGTGAAATGGCAGTATGGCTTAACTCTCATCACAATGGAGATCCTAATGCTTCCACTGCTCTTTGGTAAGCATAAGTACAGAAAAACTTCCCAAAGCCTCTCCTTGGGAAGGATGCAATCAAGGTCACAGCCAGAGGAGGAACCCGGGTTACTTAGGGAGGTAAGTTCACAGCACATCAGGGCTTGAATGAAAACAAATGAAGGATGGTAGTAAACAAGCAAGTGGTCCCTGACACTCTTGGGGTTACCAGACTGCAGCAGAATCTGGCCACTTTCTTATTCTTGATCTTTCAAACACATCTCCTCTCTAAAATTGAGTCAGGGCAAGTGCTTCAAATTTATAGTGTTGGGAGAAAAACAGAATAGCACAGACAAATGATGTGGGAATTGTAGGGAAAAGGAATCAAACAACAAAAGAGCTGGCTTTTAATTATGTGACGAAAATATGGTTGCTCTTAGAGAGGCACCATTTCACAGCTCTGCCCGAAGTGCAGGCCTATCAGCTCAGTGAGGAGAAAATGGTGAGTGCCAAGCTAAAGTTTAGATTTGGCTTTCTACTCATTCTTGGTTGCCCAAGTGTAACCTCTTTATGGAAAAGCCTTGCATAAAAGGCAGCCATCTCTATTTCTTTGACCCATTTCCACTTGTCTGGCTTCCCAAATGGGCATCAGTCAGGTCTTCCCTGTTGCCAGCTTATTGCCATCTTGGTGAGACACATGCCTTCCATAAGTAAGGATAGGTTTAGGTACTCTGAGTAGCCAAGCAGTGAAAACAATCCCCCACCAAACCTGTTCACTTCTTGAGCCTATCCAGGGGCATCTGGGTTGCCAAAAATAGTTCTTCTGCAAAGATCTGTGTGTCTGTACAGTGGAGTTTCATCATATGCACATCTCACTTAGGTGAATTAAACTTTGTGCTTGGGAAATCAATCAATAAAATATAAAGATTTTGGGAGGCCGAGGCGGGTGGATCGTCTGAGGTCAGGAGTTCGAGACCAGCCTGGCCAATATGGTGAAACCCCGTCTCTACTAAAATTACAAAAATTAGCTGGGTGTGGTGGCTTGCACTTGTAATCCCAGCTACCCAGAAGGCTGAGGCAGGAGAATCGCTGGAACTTGGGGGACAAAGGCTGTGGTGAGCCAAGATTGTGCCACTTCACTCCAGCCTGGGTGATAGGCAAGACTGTCTCAAAACAACAAAAAGAAAAAGAAAAAGTGAGACATCAGTGATATTTTAAATAAGTAGGCAATTGTGCTTGCCATTCTTGTAGTAAGCACAAGGTAGGAGGGAGACATGATACCACTGTTCCTTTAGTGTCCATGAACTTCCCCCTCTTGGATGTGTGGGCATTCCATTGGTCTAAGAGTAATTCTAAGGTCAGGTGTGGTGGCTCATGCCTGTAATCCCAGCACTTTGGGAGGCCAAGGTGGGCAGATCACTTGAGGCCAGGAGTTTGAAACTAACCTGGCCAACATAGCAAGACCCTATCTCTACTAAAAATACAAAAAATTAGCTACACATGGTGGCACATGGCTGTAATCCCAGCTACTCAGGAGGCTGAGGCACAAGAATCACTTGAACCAGGAGGCAGAGGTTGTAGTGAGCAGAGATCATGCCACTGCACTCCGACTTGGGTGACAGAGTGAGACTTTGCCTGAAAAAAAAAAAAAAAGAGTAATTCTAGTCTATAAAGACACGTATAATTTGTTCACGTTTTAGCTCATCTGGTATTAGCCAAAATGAGACCAAAAATAAAAATAACTAAATCAAAACAAAACAGAAACAATGACTTGTTTCATGAGTGAAAGGTGACACTGTATTGGGCTTCACTGAGAATAAAAAGATACTTCCCATATGGTATGAGTAATTTAAGGGGTTTTTATGGTAAATTTTACTATCTTCTATATTCAGTTCTAACTTAGACTATAACTCCCATATAAGATGCAACTTTGCTGAACTGCAAAGTGAACATACTTTCAGTGTGATGACATTCTCTTCTGGTCCTCTCCAGATACAGTTCTCTGCTAATATTCAGGGGACAATTAGCCCTTAAGGAACATGCTTCTTGGAAGGAGAGCGGTGTGCTAATATTTAGCAATTGGCTTCTAGGAGGGAAGAAACCAGCATTTGCCAGTTTTCATGGTGTAAATACTCCCATTATTACCAATTTCAAGTCACCCCCTTCACATTGCTGAAGAGGGGAGCTGGGAAGTGATGGGCACAGCAGGCTCGAGCCGGCTGAGATAAGCAAATCTCATGCTGACTCCAGCACACCACTGGAAGACCCTCATCCATCTATGTTACTTTTAATCTGATCCTATCCATGCCTCCCTGATAGAATTCCTTATCCTCATCCAAGTAGGCTGGGGGATTCTGACCACTTTGTAAAATTTTCTAGGTCTGAAAAGTCTCATTGAGTCGTGTATCTGTTTGTCCATTTGTCACTACGTAATTAGAAAGAGTGAAAAAGTAAATCTACATTCATATATTCATTTTAAAATAAAAATAAAGGCTGTTTAGAATAACACTTACAGCACTAAAAAGGCAGGGTATGGCTCATCTAGTGCAACCCTCTTCATTTTAGATAAATAAACTAAAGCACAGAAAGTGGCTGAGTGATTTGCTCTAGATCACACAGTTGATTGGTGTGAAATGACAGCCCAGGAGCTCAGGCCCAGGGTCCTTCACTGTGTCGTGCTGCCTGTTCTGAAAGATATTCATTCACATTTTCTAAGTCATGACGTGTGGAGTGGCAAGAACTACTGTCAGCTTTTCTTGACGTATGTAATTAGAAGTTCCTGGCATGAGATTGTCCCAAGAAGACATGAGGCCTTTACAGGTTGTTATTCTGACCATTCTCATCTTGTGGGTCTTTGGTTTGTTCCAAGGCTAGATTTGGTTGTCTTTTATTAAAGTCCCTTTTTACTCTTAAAAAGAAAAAAAAAAAGAGGTTTTATTCTTTGAAAAAGAAAATGAAAAGTTTAAGCTTTTGAAATAACATTAAGCCCAATAATTTATAAATAAGCATGACCCAAGTAAATCTTCTAAAAGACTTTGATATTTAAGTGTTTAAATCCTAATCCCTCTTCCCTTCCCATAAAAAACTCGATGCTAGGCTAATTTATCAATTAAAAAATTTTAAATACCTTACAAAAACATTTATAAATTTTCTATAATAGATAACATCATTTTTTCCAATTAGAAAATAATTTTTAAAAGGTTAAAAATATATTTTCTCTGCAAGTAAAGTCTGGCTGAAACATGCCATCATTTCTGGGGCTGTTGTTCTCCCAGGAATTACTTACTTTTCTCTGTTGAAAATTATGAACTCCTTCTGGACAGAGTCAAGGTGCTCTTGAAGAAGACATGTCTTCCAGGTGAACGTAGAAAAAAAAATAGAGGTATAGTTAGCAGACAAATGAGAATCCTCAAACATCTAATAACCTATTGACACTTTATTCAATGAATAGCCCCAATCTGAGAAGTACCTAGTATCTTCAAAATGGATGCTATGTGAAGAAGATTCTGGGGAAGCTGGCAGAATAGGAAGCATTAGGAATCGGTCTCCCTTCCTAGACAGCCATTGCACTGGCAGAATCTGTCTGATGTCACTATTTTAGAATTCTGGAGTCTATTCTAAGCTTGCAACTTTCAGGGGAAGGCTTGGGGTGGCAAAGTGCAGTTAATTATGGCCAATTTAAGGTCTTAGCACAGCAGCAGCTATCCATCCATTATCCTCTAGCCCATGGGAGGGAGCTGAGCACACACATGTTCTGGAGCAGTTTGCACTCAGCCTGTGGGAGGCAGGGTGGAAAGTAAGAATCACGTTCTCCAAATACTAAGGATAGGTGCTCCCATCACTGCTGCTTCTGATCACAGAGGTGCAAACAAAAAGTTTTACAGCCATTGTTGTTGCACCTCCCGCACACTGTTGCAAGCACTCTCCCTCAGGCTGTAGTGACTTCTGGGAGAATCAAAGGGCCAGCACCTTTCCCCTCCCTTCATTTTTCTCCTTTCCTCCTTTTGGGAGCCACACATGAAAGACAAGGACATTCAAAAACAACTGCATATGTGGGGAAAATTTGAAAGTGACTGCACATGCCCGGGGGAAAGGTATAGGCTCAGAAAAGATCTAAGAAGACCTAATGTTTACACCTCAGGCTGATCCTTGGCATGCAGACAGCTTACAACAATAATACAAAATAAAAATAAAAACAATAACAAAAAACAGCAAACCCTGGGGATGAGGGGGAAATCTGATTTCCTAGATCTATCACATTATTAGATTCAAGTGTCCAATACAATAAAAAAGCCAAGATATGCCAGGAAATAGGAAAGCATGGCTCATTCACAGTCAAAAAGCTGTAAAGCAATGGAGGCTATCCCTTAAAAAGACCTCATAGCAGATCTACTAGAAAAAGACTTCAAAACAACTATCTTAAAGTTACTCAAAGAATTAAAAGAAGATATAGAGAAAATCAAGAAAAATGAAGTACAAACAAAAGTAAAATATTAATAAAAAGATAGAAAACCTAAAAAGAAACCAAAAGGAAATTCTTGAGCTGAAAAGTGCAATACTTGAAATTTAAAAATTCACTACAGGATTTCAAAGGCAAAATTGAGCAGGCAAAGGAAAGATTCAGCATCAAACTTGATGGCAGGACAATGGAAACTATTGAGTCTGAGGAACAGAATGAAAAAAGATTGAACAATAGTGAACAGACCCTACAGCAAGCTTGTCCAACCCATAGCCCATGGGCCACAAATACCTCAGGATGGCTTTGAATGCGGCTCAACACAAATTCATAAACTTTATTAAAACATTATGAGATTTTTTGCAGGTCATTTTTCTTTAGTGCATCAAATCTATCATTAGTGTTAGTGTATTTTATGTGTGGCCTAAGACAATTCCTCTTCTTCCGATGTGGCCCAGGGAAGCCAAAAGAATGGACATCCCCTGGCCTACAGAATGTGTGGAATACCATCAAGCAAACCAGTGAATGCACTGTGGAAATCCCAGAAGAGAAGAGAGAGAAAAAAGAAAAACAGAATATGTAAAAAAAATCATAGCTAAAGATATGAGCCCCTAAATCCAAAAAAGCACAGTGCACCTCAAGTAAGATGAATTCAAAAAGACCCACATTGAGACACAATATAATCAACATTTTTTTTTTTTTGAGATGGAGTCTCACCTTTTCACTCAGTCTGGAATGTAGTGGCACAATCTCAGCTCACTACAATCTCCTCCTTTTGGGTTCAAGAGATTCTCTTGCCTCAGCCATCCAAGTAGCTGGGATTACAGGTGTGCACCACCACACCTGGCTAATTTTTGTATTTCTAGTAGAGATGGGGGTTCGTCATGTTGGCCAGGCTGGTCTCAAACTCCTGGCCTCAAGTGATCTGCCTGCCTCAGCCTCCCAAAGTGCTGGGATTACAGCTGTGAGCCACCATGCCCAGCCAATGTAATCAAACTTTCTAAAGCCAAAGACAAGAAGAGAATCCTAAAGCAGCAAGAGAGAAGCGACTTGTCATATACATCATAAGATGATCAGCAGATTTCTCATCTGAAACTTTAGAGGCCAGAAGGCAGTGGGCTGATATCTTCAAAGGGCTAAAGAAAAAAAACAACAACTATCAACAAAGGATCCTATATCTGGCAGAACTGTTCTTGAAAAGTGAGAGAGAAACAAAGATGTTTCAAGATAAAAGTGGAGGGAGTACATTATCACTAGAATTTCCCTGTCCTAGTGGAAATGAACAGGAAATGCCCAAGGGAGCCCTGCAAGTAAAATGAAAGGACATGAGACAGTAACTTGAAGCTATATGGAGAAATAAAGCTCTCAGTAAGTGTAGATACATTGGACAATTACAAAAACCAAGATTATTGTAACAACAGTTTGTAACTCCTTTTTGTTTTCTACATAAGAGTCTAATACATATTTTAAAAAACAACTATTAATCTAAAAGCTAGTATTATTGTAAATTTGTCTTGGAGGTTCTACCTGGATTTTGTGAATAGCGTAAAACATCTCTATACTGAATAATGATAGAATGTTCTCCTCAACAATGGTACTGGAGTGGATTAAATATCCTTCTCTTCTAGTCAGCAGAGGCTTCTTTATGTGTGACTTTCTTGCAGATATGCAGAGAATTTGCTTTGACACTGTACTGTCCAGATTTCAACATCTATTGATGACTTTTCCATCATAATGAAAAAATTTAGCCTCAAGAAAAGATGATCACCAGTCCCAGGACAGAATTAAACCCAGACCAAATGTTTGAAAAGTCTGCAACAAAATACTTCCAAATTTCTTCTGATGAAAAATATTCTTCTTTAAAAAAATTATTCAGTCATTAAAAATTTTTTAAATCTAGTAATTAGAATATGCTAAGGTCTCCAGTACTGGAGAGTTTTCTTTCTGAGCACTTATTTGGGTGACAGGAGAGGAAATAATCAAAAGCACAGAAGGGGGATGGGGAACAAGACAAAGGAGAAGAGGAGGCTTTGTTGTATTTCACTCTTATTTGCAAACAGAAGTGTAAGGCCGGTTGCCTCGCTGGGAGCTCAGACACGCCCATCCTTCCCGGCAACAGGGAATTACGTCACCACTCTGCACCCGACATGTAGCCCCCGCTGAAAAACCCCCACCCAAAAATTTTTTGGAAAGCCCCGACAAACCTTGCCTAATAGCACTCCCTTGCCCGATAAGAACTTTGCCCCATCAAGGTCATTTCTCCCAAGACAGTCCACTCACCGAAAATAACACCTACCTACCAGTAATAACTGCTTTCACTCCATTTCCCAGGTCCCAATATCCAGTCAAGTGCCTTATGCTTTGTCTCCCCTATGTCAATCAAATGCCTTCACTCCACTTCCTGGATCCCAATATCCAGTCAAGTGCCTTATGCTTTGTCTCCCCTATATCCAATCAAATGCCTTCACTCCTTATAAAACCCCTTACCCTAAAGTTAAGTGCGACTTCTCTGGCCCTTACCTGGACCATAGAACCTCGCCCGGGAGCTAAATAAATCGGATTTGCATTTTCTTATACTGGCCTCAGTTTCCTCATTTCAACTCGACAATATACCTTACAAGAAGCATTTGTAATCCTGAGGGTTTCCAGTATGGACCACAGGGGACAGGCAGCTACAGGATAAACATAATCTGATAAAAAGCTCTTTGGAGCAACACTTTTACCCCAAGATTTTAGGAAAAATATTTTTTAGCATTAAAAATCAAGGCTATAATTGAGTGACATGCAAAAATCCACATGGATTTTTTTCCTCTACCATATAATTATTTTATTTAAACAAAGATATGAAATGTACACTTGGAGATGACTTTGTGCTATGACACTTCAGACCCCATGATCTTTAAAGCGTTCATGTTCAACATGTTCTCTTTCCTCTGCTTTAGGTGGAGAAGTTTAAGAAGTGTGGCCAAATGGATACATCAACTGGAGTAGCCAAAAAAGAATATGAAATAAGGGAGAAGCAAAAAGAATGGAGGACTAATGGATCATATGTGACTCAGAAGTAAAAATCTTAGGACTCACCTATTAGGATGAGCAGAGGAAATGGTGATTAAAGTATCATAGCTGGAGATAGCATTAGAAATAGTGTAAGAATTTAGAGCAGGTGGAAATCTCCGGAGAAGAACAAGAGGATTTAGGGAATTTGCCTCAACAGGCAGATAGACCAGGTGGCATGGCAGTCTGTTGATTCCATACTTTAAAGATGTTGAGCCGAGAAAGAAAAAATGGAGGATATTCTGGGGAAAGAAACAACCAAGGCATCTGACATGAGCATGAAAAAGAGCCAAGGAAAAGAGAGGCTAGGAGTCAGGAAGTGCAGTGGAAAGTAAAGCATCACAACAGCTAACATTCTGCAGAGTGCTTTACATGCACTAATTTACTCAGAACAAGCCTATGAAGTTGATACACATACCAGCTCCACTTATAAATGAAGAAACTGAGACATGAGAAAAATGTAAAACTTTAGATATGCTCCTCTAGTTTATCACATCCTAGGATCTATAACAGTGTATCTCAGCTATGGCTGCATACATAAAATCCCCTGAAGTAAATTTTAAAATACTGAGGTCCAGGATACAAAATCAATGTGCAAAAATTGCTAGCATTTCTATACACCAATAATATACAAGCAGAAAGCCAAATCATGAATGAACTCCCATTCACAATTACTACAAAAACACCTAGGAATACAGCTAACAAAGGAAATGAAGGACGTCTTCAAGGAGAACTACAAACCACTGCTCAAGCAAATCAGAGAGGACACAAACAAATTGAAAAAAACTTTATGTTCACAGATAGAATCAATATGAAAATGGCCATATTCCCAAAGTAATTTATAGACTCAATGCTATTCCCATTAAATGACCATTGACATTCTTCACAGAATTAGAAAAATCCATTTTAAAATTCATGTGGAACCAAAAAAGAGCCCAAATAGCCAAGACAATCCTAAGCAAAAAGAACAAAGCTGGAGGCATTACACTACCTGACTTCAAACTATACTACAAGGCTCCAGTAACCAAAACAGCATGGTACTGGTACAGGAACAGAGACCAGTGGAACAGAATACAGAACTCAGAATAGAGAGCTCCTTTTCTAGTCTTGTGGCTTGAATGGAATTCCCTTGCCAGCACTTGACTCTTTTCTAAGGTGGTACCTAAATAGTGATGGATTTGGCCCTAGCATGACAAGGTGACTTTGAGCTATACACAGTGAGGCAGAAATGAGGCTAAGCTACAGATAACATCATATTGATATGGTGGATGTTCTTGTTAGATTTGGCTGAAAGAATGACTTCAGTGAATGCCTCTAGATAGGATTAAAGGAATGGAGGATGAGGAATGTCACAAGCCTTTTGAACACAGCATGGGTAATTCCTAGGATCTGCAACCACCTGCCATTTTATTTCCTCTGAAACACTAATGATCTACCTCTATCCTGAGGATGTGCCAGCCTTAAAATGCTCTTGTCCTTTCTTGTATCCTCACTTATCTCTGTTCAATCTAGAGGAACCAGATCAAAAGTTGCCTCCTCTGGAAAGCCTATCCTAACCCTTCACTAAGGTCCAGTGAGCAATTCCTAGAGTACTTTGTGTATCTAACCATAGCATTGACCACCTAGTCAGAAACATTTCCTAACATAGCAGGAACTTTACAATCATTTGAATTAATTAATAAATTAATTAACATGTTAATAATATAATAAGGTAAGATTGACCCTCACATTTTAAAAGCCTTAATGTAAAAGAGTGGAGATAGAGTGAATAATTGGAAAGATAGTTCATAATCTTTCTGATACTTATTGGAGGAAAGACTATTCTTAGTTTTGAAGCAAAATACCTTTTATTTTTGAACCTGGGGGACAAAATTAGAAGAATCTAGAGAAAAATGCTGACATAAGCAGTTCCAAGCTCCCATCTTGCAACAAAAACATCACAAAACAAGCAGACACTGTCAAAACCAGCTTTGTCAAAGCTCCAGAAAGCAGTTAAAGGTTTACCTGGAACCAAGTGAATATGAAGTTAAGAAGAAAAACTTAAAATGTTCCTGGTGTTAAATCCCAGTCAAAACGTTAGTTGAGCACAGCTAAAGTAACAGAGACTTCAGTGACGACACAACAAAGAAGACAATCTTTGTAAAAATTTTTTGGAGAAGTCACTAAAAAATGGACAACTACAGCCTTCAACAATCAAAAATAGCAAACCATGAAGAAAGGAGGAATCTGATTTCCAGAGTTACCACATTGTAATATTCAAACGTTAAGTTTTCAACAGCAGCCAAAAAAAAAAAAAAAAAAAAAAAAAATCACAAGTTACACAAAGAAACAGGAAAGTATCACCATTTAAAGACTTAAAATAAATGGACAGAAATTGTCCCTGCAGAAGCCCAAACATTGAGCTTTGTAGAGTAAGATTTAAAAACAATTGTCTTGAATATGCTCAAAGTTAAAGGAAACCACAAAACTGTTCTCAAAAATTTTAAAAGGACTGAAATCATGGAAATGAAGGTAGGAATTAATAACAGAAGGAAAACTGGAAAATTCACAAATATGTGGAAATTAAACAACATACTCTTAAACAATAAGTCAAAAAAAGAAATCACATGAGATATCAGAATATGCTTAGAGATGAATTAAAAACAAAACACAACATCCCAAAACTTATGGGATAAGTGAAGGCAGTGCTCAGAAGAAACTTTATAGCTATAAACACTGATATTACAAAAGAAGAAACATCTTAAATCAAAAGCCAGCTGAACGCCTTGCTAGTATGTTAGGATTTTTGCATCTACATTCATAAGAGATATCAGCTTGTAATTACCATTTTTGGGGATGTCTTTGTCCAGTTGGGAATCAGGGTAACACTGGCTTCACAGAAAGAATAAGGGAGAAAATATTTACAGTTCATATAACTGATAAGGGTCCAATATCCAGAATATGTAAAAAAAAAAAATCCTGTAATTCAACAACAGAAATGAGAAGGTGACGTTTAAGGTACAAAGAATGAGAGAAGGTCCCCTATGGGAAGATGCAAGAGAAGAACATTTCAGGAACAGAGAAGAGCAAGGGCCCTGAAGAAGAACAAAATGTTCAATGCTTGGGAGTGAGACTTTTGCAGGGCCTGTGAGGTTGGAGGGTTTTAAGTGAGGGTCAGAGTGGGGGATAGTACAAAGATGGGCAGATCATGTGCAGCATGGTAGACATGGTCAAAAGTTATTCCCAAATTGCTCAGTTATTTCTAAAATTTTAAAAACATATAGTAAAAATGATCTCTCGGTTTTTACTACACATTAGGTCCTGTTATCAGAGAGGCCTGTATCCAGCTTGAGCTGAGTTCTGCTGGGTCAAGGGAAGGAGCGAGTCTGGAGAAGTGGGCTGGTTATGACATGATCATGAAGACCAGACCATTGGGAAGAAGACAGTTCAGTGACAAGCAACATGCAAGATGAGTTAAGCATTCCTTGGAGGTCCTAGAAAACATTTCATAAAGGGAATCTGGCAAGAGGCCAGTTCTGTGATCAAACAGGACCGAGATATGAACTTTGGTTAATTGTCCATTGAAATATCTAGTAGCCCCTGACAACTAGAGAAATTAAGGACATGGAGGACACTTATTTTTTTGCAGAGCCATCTTTACCAGAAGACTACACAATCTTTGAGAAAAGGAACAGCATTGAGTACAGAAATTATATCTCAATCATTTCTTGCTCCAACGTTTAGCACAGGACCTGGCAGATAATAGTTACTGAATAATAGTAGCCTAAATGGATGGATGGATGGATGGAAAGAATGGATGAATGGTCATGTGGATGGATAGATGACCTTTAGAGGCAAAGTGAATGTTGATTACTTCATCTTGATTATAATTCAGAGAGCCACATGTGAGTATAAAATCCTACTGAGTGCTTGCAAGTTACTGCACTGAAATCTGAGCTCTGACTCTGACAGAGAATAATATACTTAGTTACAAAATTAATTTAGCTCAGCCTGAAATCCAGTAATCGTGCTACACCATGTTAGAATTCCATCATTCCTGTGAACAGACACTCTTCTGTGAGGCTTGATATCACAAAATTCTACTTGGGGCAAAGAATAGACCCCATCTTTAGTTGGCTGCTTCCAGCAACTCCTCAAAGCAGCCACGTGTGTACTTTGAAACCTGCCCCTTTAACATAATTTTATGAACCATATCCTGACCTAGGCTTGGCCAAAAATTCCCTCCCCCAGGAAACTTGTAAATTTTGAATTGAGAACTGCAAGAGAAAAATAACTGAGTCAAGTTAACGGCAGAGCTCTAGGGGGAAAGCCTACCAGTAAAACGTTACTGCTAGGATCCTCAGAGCAGCTCTAGTCTGCCCTTTACAAACCTGGGTGTTCAACTTCTCCTGTTCTACCAAGCAACAAAAGCAGGGTGCTGAAATGACCTCCCATTAGAAGCTCTCAAAGATATTGCAGCCATCATGGGGATGCCCATGACCCTGAGTTTGGTGGGGACCTATTTACCTGAGAGGAATTGCTTTTCCTCATCTCCTTCTCCTTCTTTGCCAGACGCTTTTTTTCTTGTGAAGAGGTTTGGACTCCAAAATCATTTCCTCAAGTTCAAAGGTAGGATCACAATTCAGCCTTCCTTTCTGCAAGAAAGACAGTTGGCTCAATCATCAGATTCCTGTGTAATTGTAAAAAACAAACCAGACCTAATATGGAAAATAATGCTTAGTCTTAATGAAGCAGTTCATAAATAATAAGCTGAGGTTCCCACTCTAAGTTTTACATTATTTATTGCAAACATTGTTTTTCATATTCTTCATTTGTTTTTCTAAACTCTCAATTAGCCCTCAGTGAGTAAAACGAAAGCCAACTTACAATTATTTTTCTAAAGTGGAAGCTTTTGGGTTATGTTTACCAAAGTGTGTTCTAATAAAGATGTAGATCAGAATCACCTAAGTTGCTTGTTCAGCTTCCCAGTTCTCTAACCAGACTTCCCAAATCAGGATTTCAGAATGTGAGGTCCAAGAATTTGCACTTTAATAAGTTCCCCAGGTGATTATGATTCACACTAAAGTCAGGGAAGCATAACGTAGAACTCTTTTTGAGCCAGCACTGATGGCTAATTGCAGGGACGCAGCACATGGAAGGAGGCAAGGAAGCAAGAGTTCGTGGTGCCTAGACCTTTATTGTGTCATGTGTCAATTATGGTACAAGTTGCCCCTGCTGAACCCTGCGAAGCGGAGAGGTAAGAACATAGACCTACCCCCTCTTTGCTCCATACGGTACAATTCCACCACGCTGCTTTCTCTTTCTCTTACTTAGCACTTTCTCCTGACCCTTTCGTTGGAGAATGCCAACTGCTGTTTGTACATGAAGGATCACACTCACATTCCCATAGCAAATGCCTCACTTGGGCTTAAGAATAGAAACTTCTTTTTTTTTTCTGAGACAGGGTCTTACTCTGTTACCCAGGCTAGGGTGCAGTGGCACAATCACTGCTCATACAGCCTCAAACTCCTGGACTCAAGTGATCTTCCTACCTCAGCCTGCTAGGTAGCTGAGACCACACGCAAGTACCACAACACCTGGCTAATTTTCTTTTGTTTTTTGTAGATACACAGTCTTGCCATATTGCCTAGGCTGATCTTGAACCCCTGATCCTCCTGCTTTGGCCTCCCAAAGTGCTGGGATTATAGGCCTTAACTGCCATGAACAGCCAAAACAGAAAACTGCATTGGTTCTACAGGTCCCTTTAGAAGCCTCTTATTCTGCCCAATATACCTACAACTGGACATATAATTCCAGTTCTAGGCAGAGAGAAGGAGCTAGAGGCCTCACTTGGGACTGTTGGCCTAAGCTTCTGGATTCTGGCTCTTACCAGTAGAATGCTGTAGACCATAGAAGTCCATTGGTTGAGTACCCATCCAATGGGAATTATGTGTCATTGGTTATTAGTTCTTACAAATATAAATCCCTGAGATAGGACAAACAAAGGAGAAGGAACAAATGGTAAAATAAGTTCCTCACCCACCTCAAACAATTTTAAATTCTTTGACTCACAGATCTCCAGGGACACAAATGTCTGCATCTTTAGAATCAAAGAAAACTTAAAAAAAAAAAAATCAGCAGATTCATGAGAATGACCATTTGGAGAACTAGGACTTCCTTTCAATAAAAACATACCATAAAAAGTGGTTGAAAGCTAGAATTGCAGTTGCAAATATACCCTGATTAGAATCCCAGCTTGACTACTTGCTAGCTTTGTGACGTTTGGTGACAAACTTACCCTGTGTGTGTCTCAATTTTCTCATCTGTAAAATGGGAATTGGGCTCTCTTATAACACTGGTGTGATTATCTAATGAGACAACATGTGAATCTGGCACACAGAGTAAAGTACACTGAATGGGAGTTATTATGGATGGGTTTGTGATGATTGACTCACATTAGGAATGAAACCTGGAATGAGCCTCTTCTGAAAAACTGCATCCCAGTTTATATCATTCATATATGGGAAGTTCTGGACATCAGACAAATGAGAAAATCGTTGGTCTGGATTAGGTTCAAGTAGCTGCCAATAAAGTACAAACATCAAGGTCATAAAAAAGGTTAGGGGGGGGCCAAAAAACCATACAAATTCCCTCTGAAAGTTTTTAAGTGTAGGACTGAAGGAAAAAAGGCAGTGTCCCCCATCCCTAATCCCATAAACAATGTAGATAATACATAGTTAGAATGAACAGTATGTAGGATTCTGCAATGTGATGAGTAAAAATAGCTGGTCCTATGGAGTCAAACATATATCTGATTCTTGACTCCTCTACTTACTAAGGGCAAATTTGTTCCCTAAATCTTAGTTTACTCATATGTGAAAAAAAAGGATAATAATCTATTTCATAAGATTGCAGTCAAGATTAGTGGGAGGCTTTATATAAAGTGCCTGGTAGAAAACCTATGGTGACAAATGTTGATACATTTTCACAAGTGAAACTCATTTGTACTAAGAATTTTAGCTGTTTTTACAACTAACTAAAATATATTGTGCGTGGCATAGATAAGGTGTAACTAAGGTAACTGTTGCTGTTCTATATTTTGCTAATTGGGATAAAAGGTTTTTGCCTCCTTAACCATTCCTGAGCCAACATCACACCAATTGTATGGCTCAAATAGGCAATGTCAGTCGCACTTGAGAATGCTTCTGAAGATGACAACCATACAACCTCAGGGTGTGAGTCATGGAGTGAAGCAGGGCTGTCTTGGAACTAAGCAGAATTTGCTTATGGAAAATGATATCCCATTCTACATCGTTGACATTACTGATAACAATGCCCCTATTCCAAAATAGGGAACTTGACTCCAGAAACAAGAGACACAAATGATGACTTGATGGCTCCTTAGCCTCAAAAGCTATTCTCCGTTACCAGCCACAACCGGTATAATTTTCTTCCCAAAAGAAAGAATCCAAGTCCATTCCTCTTGGGCTCCTCAGTCTTGTTTTGTATCATCACTCAGTACACACTACTGAGCTCCTACTATAATTGTTCTTCATGTTTTCGATGCATAAGGGTACCTTAAAAATCTGATGAAAGCTATGGACCTCATTTATTTAAATACTTGTCAAATTTCACTTCTCAGGCTCTGTGTGAGATGCTGAGAATACCATGGTACACAAGTCAGAAATGGTCCCTACCCTAATGAAGCTAAGCGGAAAATGGTAAGTAACCCAAGGATCACAAAAATGCTGGTCATAATTTTGAACTGAAAACCAAAAAGGTGATATCTCAGCTAAGAGCTAAAGCTGCGCTTCCCAAACTATGTAGAAAGTCCAGTTATTTTTGTTTGCTTTTGTCTGTTTCAATTTCCAATCCGCTGAAATCAGTGTGTGGTCTTATTGTACATTGCCAGTATGCAGCACCCCACATAGATACCTTGTGATTTGAGTTCAACATCACTCAAACAAGCTTGGACCCTCTTTAATAAGACAAGTGCACTCATCATGTATTTAGATGCTACAGCAGTGTCCAATTGCTATAAAAGTTTCTGAATGCTCTCTCGATTTCTTTACTTATAATAGACCTGTAAAATAATTCATGGACTAGAACCAGTGAAGCATACTGGGTAGTACTGCTCTCAAGGAGGAACTGGAGGAACTAGGATTGGAGGCAATGTTCCAGGAACACAAACTAGCATGTGCAAAGGCCCTGTGGTGAGAGGAAGACTGGTATATAAAAGTGAAGAAGTGAGAAAGAAAGAAAAGAGGAAGAAAAAGGCAAAAGCAGTTTATGTGTAAAGGGGGGGACAGAGTCCAAAAGTCCAAAACAAGGCTTGAGAGGTACTTTGAGCTTTTGTACCATAAAATTATTTTAATCTTTATTCCAAGAACAAGGAAAAGACCCAGGACTGTCCTTTAACAGACCACTATAGGGCTGAGTGGGGGAATAGAATGGAGTGGTAAAAGTGTGTGGAGGCAAACCAGTTATAAGGCTAGACTAGTGGCAGTTGGATTGGGAAAATAGGAGTGAGGACAGAGAGAAGTGAAATATTTTAATACTTAAAATATAAAATTTCAGAACCTGGTGATGAATTGAATATGCAGATGTTAAATGAGTCCTTGTTTCTGGCTGGCATAAGAAGATTTGGATAGAGAAGCCAGTCACTGAGAGAATTTCCTGAGAAGAAATTCAGGAAATTAAGAAGTCCATTGAGTTTAAGATGGCTTTGGGACATCCAAGGGGACTTCTGAGTTGACTTAACGAAGCCATGTATTTGAAAGCTAACAGCTGGAAAACACACTCTAGAAATGTATATTATCATGACTGTCCCAATATTGTATACTAACTTCTAAACTTAAATCAGAGAGCATGCTTCCTTTTGTTTCTTCCTTTTGACATGCACTCTTCCTTCTTACCTTTTTAAGAAGTGACACCATTTCTTGTGACCAGGCAGAAGGGTAAGTTTACAATAGCCGTCTCAAACATGTGGACAATTTCCTTGCTGGAAGTACTGGAGCGAATATGATATGGTCTCTTAAGGGAGAAAAAGAAGTAAAAGTCTTTATTTTTATATGGAAAAAGAAAAAAAAGTCTGCAAATGTTTCCAAGCTAAACTTTCAGCCAATAAAATATCTATAATCAATTTCTAACCCTGTCCAGCTGACTGTTGTGCTGCCATAGGTGTAGGTGGTCCTGTGTTGCCAGACCCCCTACTTTTTCTTAAAGAGCTGCTAGAAACTGATGGCTACTTATAAAATATCATAATTTTTAAAGTTGAACACTCCACTGAGCCAAACAAAACATTCGAGTGGGCTGAATCAGCCTCTGAGATGCTGATTTGAAATTATTTTATAAGGTAATTTATACAAGTATTTACACAAAATACTGGACAAGTCCTCAATAAATGGAAGTCAAAAAATTATTATGTAAAGGTTGATTGCAAGGAGATCCAGAATTTTACCATCCCATCCCTTTCACTAGTTTGCAATATAATGAGGAAGCTCAGGACAGAAAACTACTCAGAAAACATCAACCCCAGTCCTGCAAATGCTATGAGTCCCTGGTTCCACAGAGTATGGTGGGGTGGAGAATTTTATGATGAGGCAAAAGCTTTAAAAATTTTTTTTTGGGTAGAACCATGTTCTTCTACAGTTTTAACTTTGGAGAAAAGTAATTTAAGAAGAAAAAAATTAAACAAAACTGCGGATTCGTTGTAGTTTTCACAGCTTTACACTAGAGGACAGCCTTTATCTATGTTGATTTATGTTGTAGGGAACTCGCCAACACTAGCATTTCATATCTTTTATGTGAACTGTAAACGACTCAAAGTCAGAGATTACATCATTCTTGTTCATGATACCTAGCACTTAGTAGGTGTACAGTACATGCTTATTCAATGAATAAAATTTTCACATTAGATTAACCACAGCACAGTTAATATGGATGTACACGTTGATCACAGGTCTGGTCCTTTCAAGTAGTTTAATAAATGATTGTTAATGAATAAAGTAAATTGGGGGGAAATGAAAGGGTTTAAAATTTTCCCTGTAGTAAATCAGTATTAAGAGGTAATATAAAATAATGAAGTGTTTGAGCTCTGAAGTCAAAAGGA
This sequence comes from Ateles fusciceps, assembly GCA_036589455.1. Classification (NCBI taxonomy): domain Eukaryota; kingdom Metazoa; phylum Chordata; class Mammalia; order Primates; family Atelidae; genus Ateles; species Ateles fusciceps. The sequence continues at coordinate 10,030,614 of JAZHEH010001005.1, read as the reverse complement.
TTTGGGTGCCAAATTTGGCCACTCAATTTCTGAGCTTGTTACTTCATCTGTAAAATTAACTAGCTTATGAGTTTGCTAGGAAAATTAAAGGAGATAATAGGTGTAAATTTTTCAACAGAGTAGCTAATAGTATTAGACACAATACAGGAGAGATACTTTTTTCATATTGACACAAAGGTATAAATGGGCATATGTAAATGTGAATGACTAGTGAACAGCAAAATGAGTCCTCAAGAAAGGTGATGGGAAGAAAGGTTTAATTTTACACATGGTAAGTCAATGTCAGTTATTCATGGAACCATGAAGTGCCAGGAGGTGACGCTTGAAAGGGAGATTAAGTCAAACATTTTCTTTCTTTTTAAGTAATGTCTAAAAGCAACTGCCATATTTTCCCCTCAAGATTAAATAAAGGACCATAGCTTAATCATATGTCTTGATAATGATATAGTAGAAATAACTCCTTAACTCAATATCAATAAAGGAGTGCTAGATGCTTTATCATCATTATCAATGTTTATTGATAATTTAGTAGCCAAAGGGAACTATAGGTTACTCCATCTGATTCAGACCATGTTTATCATTAAGAATCAGATTAGGCTTAGTATACTCAAGCTTCTAAGCTTATATGTGTATTCACATGTGTTTTTTCTTTTTCCATGTCTCTTATTGATTTTAATTCATTACCGCTTCTCAACCTACTGTTTCTTGGCCACCTAGAAAATAAAATGATTTTATAAACAAATGAATTAACTGATGAATGCCACAAGCAACTGGTTTAAGTGTGTTTGTTTTTCTCCATTTACTTTATAAGGCCATATGACTGAATTTAATTTTTAAAATCTCCATGACCTGTCAGTTTATTTAAAAATAATCACATTGTCTTTATCTTATTCATTAATTTATGTTTACAGTTCTAAATTTAAAAATTCACTTTATCAACTATCTGAATCATATATTTATTCATTTACCAATTATTTATTGAATGCCTACCATGTTCCAGCACCTTTCTTAGGCATTGAGGGTACAATAAATAATAAGACACATATGGTTTCTTCTTTTTAAAATTATTAATATACTTTAAGTTCTGGGGTACATGTGCAGATTGTGCAGGTTTGTTACATAGGCACACATGCCATAGTGGTGGTTTGCTGCATCCATCGCCCTGTCATCCACATTAGGTATTTCTCCTAATGCTATCCCTCCCCAATCCCCCAACCCCCTGCTATTCCTCCCCTAGCCCCCAACCCCCAGGCCCCCGTGTGTGATGTTCTCCTCCCTGTGTCCATGTGTTCTCATTGTTCAACACCCACTTATGAGTGAGAACATGCGGTGTTTTGTTTTCTGTTCTTGTGTCAGTTTGCTGAGAATGATGGTTTCCAGTTTCATCCATGTCCCTGCAAAGGACATGAACTCATTCTTTTTTATGGCTGCATAGTATTCCATGGTATATATGTGCCACATTTTCTTTATCCAGTCTATCATTGATGAGCATTTGGGTTGGTTCCAAGTCTTTGCTATTGTGAACAGTGCTGCAGTAAACATACGTGTGCATGTGTTTTTATAATAGAATGATTTATAATCCTTTGGGTATATACCCAGTAATGGGATTGCTGGGTCAAATGGAATTTCTATTTCTAGATCATTGAGGAATCGCCACACTGTCTTCCACAATGGTTGAACTAATTTACACTCCCACCAACAGTGTAAAAGCATTCCCATTTCTCCATATCCTTTCCAGCATCTGTTGTCTCCTGATATTTAATGATCACCATTCTAACTGGTGTGAAGTGATATCTCAATGTGGTTTTGATTTGCATTTCTCTAATGACCAGTGATGATGAACTTTTTTTCATATGTTTGTTGGCTGCATAAATGTCTTCTTTTGAAAAGTATCTGTTCATATCCTTTGCCCACTTTTTGATGGGGTTGTTTGTCTTTTTTCTTGTAAATTTGTTTAAGTTCTCTGTAGATTCTGGATAATAGTCCTTTGTCAGGTGGGTAGATGGCAAAAAATTTTTTTCTTTTTTTTTCCTGCCCTCCCTCCCGCTCACAAAAATTTTTCCCATTCTGTTGGTTGCTGGTTCACTCTATTGATAGTTTCTTTTGCTGTGCAGAAGCTCTTAAGTTTAATTAGATCTCATTTGTCTATTTTGGCTTTTGTTGCCATTGCTTTTGGTGTTTTAGTCATGAAGTCCTTGCCCATGCCTAGACACATATGGTTTCTATGTTGATGGGGCCTAGAGTCTACTTGAGGAAGCATGTAAATTTATTATATAGACTGTAAACACACATACATTTAAATAAAGGGGATACAAGCTATAGAGAAAAATTACAGTATGCAATCACAGTATATATCAAGCAAGCCTAAGGCAATATCTGAACTAACAGTGAGCATATAGAGAATAAACAAAGTGGAAAAATGAAATGTTATATGGGAACAAATGATGTGTTGTGATTATAGTTGTATTTCAGAAGTGCAAAGGTAAAAAGTTGCAGCTAAGAATGTACAATGAGTACAAAACTAGGTACAAACCTATCCTAAGTTCATACTTTTGGATAATATGAAACTATAAAAGATGTGGACCTTTGCCTTTTCAACTGCAATGAGATAGCAGGGAGTCAGAGAGATGACAAAGCAGATTAATAGTTAAGGGACACATTCATTGACACTGAAACCAAACTCAGATATGATAAGGATGTTTTTGAGTACATTTTCTCTTTAAGGCATATATTTTTCTGTAAAGAAAGATTTGTAAAGGTGGAAGAAATTGTTGTTTAGCACCCTTCTTCTGTGGTTTAGTTGTGTTGATGCTTGTAATTAAATGTTATTTCCTTTTTTTTGGATTAGCTATATTTTGAAACATAATTGCATGTAGCCTAGTTGGTGATTTTTTCCTAGAAGGTGTCTAAGTGATTTGTAGTTATTTGTTCCTCCATTAATTCAATAAACATGTATTATGTACCTATTAAAAGTTAAATGCTATGACCAGGTGCGGTGGCTTACGCCTGTAATCCCACCACTTTTGTGGTGGCGGGGGTTAGGTGGATTGCTTGAGCCCAGGAGTTCAAGACCAGCCTGGGCAACATGGTGAGGCCCCACCTCTATAAAAAATACAAAAATTTTCCAGGCATGGTGGCATGTGCCTGTAGTTCCAGGTTCTTGGGAGGCTCAGGTGGGAGGGTTGATTGGGTAGAGGAGGGGGGATGTTGCAATGAGCCAAGATTGCACCATTGCACTCCAGTCTGGGGGACAGAACAAGACTCTCCTCTCTCTCACTCTAAAAAAAGTTAAATACTGTGAATAATGCTAACTTATACAAGATATATACTTTAATGAATTAACAACCTAATAATATGCAAGAGATGAAACATAAAAATTGATATACCTATAGATTTAATCCTTAGAAAGAAAATAGATTTAGGTATTCTAATCTAGAAAGCTGTACGTTTTATCTTATGAAATGAAAAAAAAAAAGACTCAAGAATGTAAAACATAATTCTAGTTTTGCTAAAACAACAAATCTATCATATCTATCTGTCTGAAGATAGAGTATCCTTATGAGAACAGAAATAAGTTGGAAGTGAATGTGACAAACTGCTAAGGTGGGGTTTAAAAGTAAAAGGGAGTTTAATTTCTTAACTGGAAATGTTCTTTACCTTAAAGACTATAGCTGATTTTTGCTTTCATTTTTGTGGTTTTCTGTATTTTTGAATAAGCTTAGATTCTGAAAATTCACAGGAGAGATAAAGTAAATAAATGTTTGGAAGATATTCGGATCACTTTAGCTAGGGAGAGCAGAAAATGTTTCTTTAGAGAAAGTGCTATTTTGTCACAGGTGATAAAGTTGGAATAGAATTTGAATATGAAGAGATCTAGAAAAAGCTCCCCAACACAAATTGGAATAGTTTACTAGTGTGTTCTTTCTTAGAAATGACCAAAATACAGTGGCTATAAAGAATTTGAAAAGGGCTGCAATCAAGATATATCCTTTATTAAAACTTCATTTAGTGATTTCCAATCTTAAGAAGAGTGATTTTTAAAGAAGACCAAGGTTTACCTTGGAAATCATCTTCAAAGGCAAAGAAACAAGAGGTTAAAAAGGCCAAGAGATGCTTTGAGAAGAGGCAAAAGTTATAGAGGCCAAAATGAGTTCATAAAGGGTCACAAATATTCACATGAAAGCAAAACCTGAAACGTTAACCTAATTCCAAAGAATGCCAAGCTAAAGCATCTAAAGTTTGTTGGGGGGAGTAGGAGGGGCAGATAAGGCTTATGAAGGGGGTGTGTGTGTGTGTGTGTGTGTGTGTGTGTGTGTGTGGAGAGAGAGAGAGAGAGAGAGAGAGACTGGGGAGCAACAGTCCTTTCTTTTCTTAACAGGAAAGGTCATATCCACGCTTTAGAAAAATGAATTTGTCAATGTTAACGTATCAGATCAGTGGGAACTACCACAAAGGTAAAATAATATGGGAAGAAGAGAAACAATTTTCTTAGCAAAATTCTTACCAGGCAGACAAGAATACCACTTTTAGATAGGCGATAAATACAATCCTAGGCACGTTTGGAAAAATAATAGATAGTTGTTTGTTTGTTTCAACTCACTACTCAGCTTTTGTTTTGCTGGATGCGTTATAAAAGATGAGGGCAGGGCACAATTGCTCTGAACCACAGAAGGGGCTAGCAAGGGGCTAACACAGAAGCACAGCCACAGAAAGGGAGTAAATTTGTTGGGGGAGAAAAAAATTGAGGGTGAAGTGGGAAACAGTAGATATCCTTCTACTTTTAAGTAAATGGTATAAGGATCTTCTCTGTTTTCCTACATAATCATGAGTAGCATATCTACTTCTTCACTTCGGATTTATTTAGAAACTGGAAAAAAGTCCATCAGTACATAAAAACAGGTAAGATCTGAAGCTGCCTATGTAGTACTTACACATTTGGCTTACAAGGGTGGTCCTTTCCCATTAATTTGACTAAATCATCCAAATTTCAATATGCTTAAGAAATAGTGCTACAATGATTTCTGCAGGAAAGGCAGGGGTATGAACAATGAACTATTGACTGTTTGGGTGTGAAATGGACCCTGTAGAGTGAATGAAACAGATACAATTGTGAGATCCCCCTTTGTTTGCTTTAGAATCACCCGTCTTTGATTTCTTGAGCAAGACAAAGCCATTGGACCATGATGAAATAGCCCCAACTTCTAACAATTGTTCTTGTATGTGAATAGGTCAATTACCTGGGGGACGGCATTTTTAATGCAGAAATCATGATGGTGTGTTGTAGGAACAAAGAAGACGGCTATTGACAGAAGCAGAAAGAATGACTCCAAAAAGTTAGGAGAGGAGAGCTGTGGTATCTGGACGATGACTTGAGATTACCAATTTCTTAGTTCTGTGGGATAACAAGCTCCTAAAGTCAGGTCTTCCACTTTTTGGTCTTAGAGGAATCACTGATTGCATCCATCACTGAGACCTTGAGAGTATACAACCTGTTATGGACTGAATGTATCCCCTCAAAATTCCTAAATTGAATCCCTAACCCTCAATATGATGATATTTGGAGAAGAAGCTCTTGAGAAGTAACTAGGGTTAGATTAGGTCATAAGGGTGTAGCCTTCAGATGGGATTAGTGGCCTTATTACAAAAAGAAGAGAAAGAGATTCTCTCTCTCCCAATCATGTGAGGGCAAGACAGAAGCTGTCTGCAAGTCAGGAAGAAAGCCCTCACCAGAACCCAGCCATGGTGGCATATTAATCTCAGACTTCTAGCCTCTATAACTGAGACAATAAATTTCTGTTGGTTAAGCCACCCAGTCTGCAGTATTTTGTTAAGGTAGATATTTCAGACTAAAATTTTGGTACTGAGACGTGGGATGCTGCTGGAACAAATGCCTTAAAATGAACTAGTTATTGAGCTGGAAGACTTCTGCTACATGTGCTAGAAATATGGATATTAAGGGTGATTCTGGTGAGGTCCCAGATGGAAATGAGGAAGATTAGAAACTGGAGGAAAGATGATTCTTGTTACAAAGTGGCAAGGAGCTTGTCTGAACTGTGTTCTACTATTTTGCAGAAGGTCGAAATTGTGAGTGATGAAATGAGATACTTAGCTGAGGAAATTTCTAAGCAAAACTTTGAAGAAGTAACTTGATTCCTCTTGTCTGCTTATAGTAAAATGTGAAAGGGTATGTTTAAATAGAAGAAAAATTGAAATTTCTATCCATATTGCAGAAAATGAGCAAGCCTGTTCTGAGGAGAACACTAGGCTATAGCTGAAAAACCAATTGATAGACATTGAGGATATAACTCATGAACTTAATTAGTTATCTCAACAGAAGCCAGAAATAAAGATGGGATTATACTAGCAGAGATACTGCCAGTTTGAGTTTAAGGAGATAAAGTGGGATGGAATGAAGAAAAGCTGTCAGACTTCTTGGATTTTACAGGATTTACCATAATGCTATTCAGCTGTGAACACATGTTATCCTTCAAGTAAAAGGAAAAAGGACCATGAGGGTGATTCAGATATCATCAGGGCTGCCATTCCCACTAGAGGTCCAGAGTACACTGACTTCAGGAGCAGGGTCACCTCCACTTCAGTTTCAAAGGGCAGGACCACCACCCAACAGAGCTGTGTAGACAGAGTCCTCACAGAGAGCCATGTGGGTAGTGCCTTTGTAGAGAGCCATTTAAGCAAGTCTCCTCTCCCCCATCCCCAGCCATGAGAGTGATGCCGCCATGCCCATGTAGATCTAGAGGGCAAACCATCAGACCAAAGAAGATTATTCTTAAGTTTTAATATGTAATAGAATTTGTCTTGATATGTTCTGGACTTGTTTAGGAGCTGATGCCCCTTCCTTCTTTCCCATTTCTCTCTTTTGAAATGTTGGAATGGTATTGTCTATCCCACAGTTATTGTACCATTGTATTTTGGAAGCACATAACTTGCTTGTTTTCGTTTTTTTGTGTTTTTTTTTTTTTTAGTAATGGGTCTCACTCTGTAGCTCAGGCTGGAGGCGCAGTGGCATGATCATGGTTCACTGCAGTCTCCACCTGCTGGGCTCAAGTGATCCTTCCACCTCAACTACCTGAGTAGCTGGGAACACAGGCATGAACCACCATGCCTGGCTAATTACAAAAAAGTTTCTTTAGAGACAGGGTCTCCCACATTGCCCAGGCTGGTCTCATACTCCTGGGCTCAAGGAATCCTCCTGCCTCCTGCCTCTTAAAGCATTGGGATTATAGGTATGAGCCAGTGCCTGGCCACTTCTCTGCTTTTATAGGATTATGGCTGAGGAGGAATTTTGCCTTAGGATGAATCATACCTTGAGTCTCACTCATACACGATTTATATGATGTTTAGATGAGATTTTGGACTTTAGACTTTAGAGTTGATAAGGGAATAAGCTAAGACTCTGGGGACTGTTGAATGTATGCATTTTGCATATGAGAAGACATGAATATTGGAGGGGTCAAGGGTAGAATGTCATGGACTGAATGTTTGTGTTCTACTCAAAATTCAGATATTGAAGCCCTAACCCTCAATGTGATGGTATTTGGAAATGGAGCCTCCGAGAGGGAATAAGGGTTAGATTAGTATATGGGAGTAGGTTCCTCATGATGGGATTAGTGGATTTATAAGAAGAGGAAGATCTCTCCACCATGTGAGGACACAACAAAGAGGCTGCTGTCTGCAAGCTAAGAGGATCCTTCACCATAACCCAACCATTCTGGCATCTTAATCTCGGACTTCCAATTTCCATAACTGTGAGAAATAAATGTCTGTTTTTAAGCCATCCTGTCTGTAGTATTTTATTACAGTAGGCAGAGCTGACTAAGATATAACCTTAGGAGCACATTTACATTATGTAATAGTTTGCAAAAAGTGTATAAAATATGTTTCGGCATATTTGCTTTCTTTTCATCTATGTTTTCTAGAAAAGAGTTTCTTAGTTTAAGAAATGCTCCTTTAAAAGGAAATGACTCTAATTTGTCACTGAACCCAGAACCCAGGAGCTGAGTGATAGAAATCCAACAAGACAGAGCATGAATTGTGTTGTATTAATAATTCACACTAGCCTTGGTGAGGTATGTCTGAATTAGAGTCCTATACTGTGACTGCAAAATAACTTCCTTGAAACAAACACCAACATTAACACAAGATATTTAGTGAGGTGTATTGATTTTCCCTCTTTGGAAGTTTATAATTTCCATATTATTCCTTTACTTTTAACTGTGTAATTTAATGTTAATTGACATGGTTGGTCCCATATGCAGGACAAGTGAATTAACCTGTGCAGAAATCTCAAGGGTTGTTAATCAACACCACATGGCATAGCTGATTTCAGCTTTCAAGTGAACTGCTTGGTTCTTATTCTTAGCAAACAATACATTCCTTTATTCTAAAATAGAACTTGCTGAAAAAATATCCACAGAGGAAATGCAATACTACAATACCCGGCCTCTCAGTAGTTCATATGCCGTCACTCCCAGGGACCACCAGTCAACAGCAAAGGAATAGCCTGCTCCTTTTCTGGAGTTGAACATCTCGGGTGCTGAAAAACATGGAAAAATCAGGCCAGTTTGATTCCCTGAGACATTAGCATTATATTTTCTCAACATGTTCCTCGAAAGGAGAATCACTAGAGTAAAAAAATAAACACTTTTATGGATATTTATTATCCATTGCTAGATGGTTCACAGCAGGCAAACATTTCTAATTTTCTAATCTCTCTCAGTAGCCTCATTCATCAGCCAACCCACACAGGCATGCATAGGCCTTCACAGGTAAACTCTTTTCTTAGTTAGATCATGCATCAATTAAAATTTGTGTCCTATTGGGCCTCAAGTATGTGGCTCACCCTGAAATCAAGAAGGCTAAGAAGATGCGATTTGTTTTGATTTGGAAGGTTTGAACTAAAGGATTTAACTTTGTACAACAGTTGTAAACAGCACTCAGAATTTGGCACAACATACATTGGATCAGCTCTCTATTTTAGTAGAGTCACCTGGAAGCAGCAAGGGAAGCACTTGTAGCCGTCTGCTGGGGATGAGGGAGGAGGAAAAGAAGGAGCGAGCATTCTGGAAAGTGTAAGGCTTTACAACAGCTGTGGATTCTTTACGCTTTGAAACCATAGTTATTTCAATTGATTGCAATGGAAGGCAGAGCAACAATTTTACCCCCCAGAGATGACTCTCAAGTTATGCATTCTCTAAGCACTTTGACACACCGTGAACCTTTGACTTATCTTTCTAAGAATAAACTTAATTCCTGAGGGATGTAATAGGGAGAATGAAGCACAAAGCAAAGGTATGTAATGTTTCTGCTTGCTCACTGCTATATTCCTAGTGTCTAGTACAGAATCTGGCATTCAGAATCACTGGAGAGAAATTTGTTGAATAAATGAACAAATCAATTGCTCAAGCAATAGTTGTGACCATTAGCTCTGGAGCTGTGCTGTTTGGGTTCAGATTCTACCTTCACCACTTATTGTGACCTTGAACAAGTTGGCAAGCCTGAGAATCAGAAATATTAACACCTCAATAGAAAATGAGCAAAGAATTTGAACAGACAATTTGCAAAAGAAGTCAAAGAAATACTGTAGTAATACCACAGTGTCATATCATTTTTACTTATCTTTTTTGGGACAATTAAAGATATTGATAGTATAACACTGATGAGAATGCAGGGAAATGAATATCTTCAGACACTTCCAGAACAAGTACAAATTGATACAAATTTTCAGAAGACAAATGTATTAACATGTAAAGCCTTTGACCAGAAATTCTTTTGCTCTTTTAATCAAATTAATTAATTTTAATTAAGAAATAAAAATTGCATATCTTGTATACAATACTATGTTTTAAAATAAATACATTGTAGAATGGCTGAATAGAGCTACATAACGTGTGCATTACCTCACATTATCCACATTACCTTTTTTTATGGTGAGAACACAAAATTTTCTTTCAGTGATTTTCAATAATAGAATACATTATTGTTTTTGAATAAAAAGTTATTGCAAAGAAATAACTAAGTTGCAGGACACAATTTTGCTAACAGGATTTTTATTACAGGTTTAAATATACAGGATGAGTATCCCCTATCTGAAATGGTTGGGACCAGAAGTGTTTCTCATTTCAATTTTTTTTTTCAGATTTTAAAATATTTGCACTATACTGGTTGACCATCCCAAATCCCCAAATCTCCAATCCAAAATACTCCAATGAGCATTTCCTTTGAGCATCATGTTGTTATTCAAAAAGTTTTGGATTTTGGAGCATTTTGGATTTGGGATTTTTGGATTTGGGATGCTCTACCTGTATTTCAAAATGAGAAATGACCTAACATTCAGCAATAAAAAACGGATTAAATAAATTTGGTGCCATTCTCTAATTCTATAGCTCATGACCATTAAAAGCAATAGTTACATCTACTGGTGTAGCAAAATAAACAGAGTGTCAGTTGTTAAGATCCAGGCTCTGGGTCAGAGAGAAGTGGGTTTCAATTTTAGCAGAGGCATGCTTATTGACATGAACAAAGAGACAGTATAGCAGCATGTTAGGAGTTAGGACTCTGGAGCATCAGACCCCTGTGACTGTCTCCAGCTTCACATTCAACAAGTTTCTTAAACCCTTGGTCTGCTAATTTCTGAAGTGAGAACAATATATACTATAATAATAGTACTATATATACAAAACACTACAATAATTATAAGTTATACTGTAATAAAACTGTAAGGATAGTACTCGCCTCACAGAATTGTTTTTAGTTTAAATGACATAATGCATACTGTTAGAATAGTAATGTCTAACAGTTAGCTCAGTAATGTCAGCCATTCTACCTTCATCATTGTCACATCATCGTCACATCATCGTCCATGTCTCAGGCACTGCATGTTTCTAGACTTGGGTTTAATTTCATGCATTGCCAATCACTTGCCATGTGATTATGATCACGTCACTTTCTTTCTCTCTGGGCCTAATTTTTTTTAATTTATAAAATCAACACAATAGTAAGATCCATTTTATGGTGTTGACAGTTTAATAACAAATGTTAAAAACTTAGCAAAGTACTTAGGACAATAAATGTTCACTATATGATGTCCATGATTATTACATTATAAAATGAAAATTTAAGTTACATTTAGCATGATCAAATATTTTCAAAATGTAAACAGTATGTGTTTGTGCTTAGGAAAAGAGGTCTGGAAATAAACCATAAATATCTATTAACAAAGGGGTTAATTTACTTTCCTTTTGCTTACTAGTCCATAGTGAACTTACTATATATATATATATATGTATATATATATATGTAATTTGGAGGAGAATGTTTTAATTGGTTAACTCTAAGTAATCTGGATTATATTTACACAGACAAAGAAAGAGAAGGAATAATGGAGGGACCAGGGGGAGCATCGAGGTAGAAGACAATGAATTGTAAAAAGCAAAACTTTCTTGCTAGATGGAAGATGGTAAAGAACTGGCAGACTGTCTTCTTATTTCCAGAGCTATGAAACTGCTTTAAAATATGGCCAACATCTTGTATTAGTAGATGTATATTTCTCCAACTTCAATCTGTATTTTAGATAGTTTTCTTTCTTTTTAGAATATTTTTGTTCTTTCTGGTGAATTGCTAATTAGTATCCCATGGAAACACTATAAAATGGGTGCTGATGAATATCTGTTTGGTAGATTTTACCAAATCACTGGGAGCATAAATTTTAAAAAGAGACAGTAGGGATCTACCGACAATACCCCTTGGAAAGACTCTTATCCGAAAGGAGAACTGTGGCAATCACATAATCATTCTGGAATAAGACAAGAAACATGTCCAATATATTAGCCTAACTAAATTGACTTAGAACCATTTAAAAACCACAGATAAAAATATTTACAAATACATATTTTTATTTCCTGCTTTATCTTTCTTTCAAGAAAAAGCTTGATTTCTGAAATCAGAGCTTGATTTAAACCTAGACTTTTCCGTTATTAGCCATGTGATCTTGACCAAATTATTTAGCTTCTGATTTTTCTCATTATAAAATAGTGATAAGTATAGTCTGCCTCACAGGGCTGCTGAGAAAAATAAACGAGTAAATGAATGTAAAACATTTAATACCTTGTCTGGCCTGTGGAAAGATTTCAAGAAATATTAGTCATTGTTAATTACAAAGGTGAAAGTGGAAGGTGCACAGAATCTTTCCTACATTCCAATTTTTCAGCTCTATCTTGTGAGAAGACTAGAAATGCCAACTTTGAAAAAATTACATTATACAGATATTGTGCTTAAAACCACTGGGGAGAGGAAAGAATGGTGGCCTCCCCCGTACTTCTCTCACCATGGAAACCAACCCTGGAAATCCAGATGCACATTTTCTGATTTGGTTCCAAGAAAATAGCCCTTAATACGGAAACCCAGGAAACCTGGGGGAAGGAACTCATCAGAGCAGCAGGCTTGGATGTGCTTTTTTATCATTTGAGTACCATAGGTTTTAGGCAGAAAATAGGCTGAATTACATGTGTCCATTATTTTAGAAGTGACAAAAGAGATTTATTCCCCCCCACTGGTAATTGGAAGTCACGAAATTTGCAGTTGTTCAAATATCATAGAAAGTAAGGCTCATTTTTTTTTTCTTATGGAAGATTTCTGTTGAAAAGTGAGGTGGCTCTGCATGCATGGGGTTCCCTTTTCCTCTCTCTCTCTTTAGTTACATAGGGGAAGAGAATGAAATATTAAAATAAAATGGCATTGCTCTTGTCCTTGATTTCAAGTTGAAATATTTTACTTTTGAATTACTGTGACCATATCTAGCTGATACAATTCCTTCCACCCTGACTTAATCCAAACAGTTTAAACAGCAACATCACCTACTTTAAGCATCTTAACTAATTAGGCTAAAGCACAAGTAGTTTTTAGTCTTCTGTCATCTGCCAGCAACTGTGCAGTGTCAAATTTCCTGCTTTTGCTGGATAGGGAGCTCGCCTAAAGATAGGTCAGTCTATTGTCTAATAAGTTTTAGTCCTATTTGCTTATTACATTTACTTTAGATGCTTTGCAATTCAGTTCTGTGAATTTTAAAATAATTCTCCACTTTGCGAGGCCGAGGCAGGAGTGTCACCCTGAGGTCAGGAGTTCAAGACAGCCTGGTCAACCTGGTGAAACCCCTTCTTTACTAAAAATACAAAAATTAGCTGGGCATGGTGGTGGGCGCCTGTAATCCCAGCTACTCCAGAGGCTGAGGCAGGAGAATCACTTGAACCTGGGAGGTGGAGGTTGCAGTGAGCCGAGATCATGCCATTGCACTCACAAAGGAACTATTCTCATAACTGATTCAAAGCTGCTATACCCACCCTGCTGGGCTGGCTACAGCCACTGTAGTATGGAGGTGGAGGACTTATCTGGCTTTCACATAGGTCCTTCTACCTTTTCCTAGAAAGCACTATTTGTTTTAGGACATGGAAGAAGGGTAGTAAAGGCAGATGGGTCCTAACACACGTGTTACCCCTGCTGCAGAGTAATCTCTCTTTAGGGGTCTGTGATGGAAGTTGTGAATCCTAGCTACATGGTAGAACTACCCTAAGAGCTTTAAACCATCCTATCCCTAGACTCCACTCTCAGTGATTCTGGTATGTTGAGCTCTATTGGGACCTGTGGTGCTTTCAGGAAGTCACACTGACAGGAGCCTCCCTCCCTTCCAGGCTATACTCTTGGGCATTTGAGGGGCCCTTATGAAACTGGATCACAGCCTGTAGCTAATCCACCTCCCTCTCCCCCAACACAGTCACATTCACTGCATACCTGTCTCCTGCTGCTATGATCCCCAGCAAGACTAGCCCCCAAACTCATCAACCTTCCATGGCCAACCAGGCTGTGTTAACTCCAGGACCAGTCAGCAAGTCCAGTAACGACACAGATACCTAACCAAAAATGAAATTCCAGGCACCTCTTCTTGCAGTCACTCTAAGAATTTACAGACAATTCTCTTGAGATCTGACTCACTCACTTGCCTTAGGAACAACCACAGGGAGAAGGGAGGGAGAACTCCCTCTTCTGACTACTGTGTGCCCCCTAAAGGGCACTAGCTCTCTCTTTACATTTTTGGGGCTGGATGGGAGGTAAAACTAGTTCTGGTGTCTATATAGAGATGGCTGCTCCCAACAGGTGAACTTAGAGTTTGTAGTTGATTTGTTACAACAACTAAACATGAAACCAACTGACAATTTTGCATCTAACCCTATCTTTTTGGTCACCCCTTAGTAAATGCTGAATAGTCAAGGCAAAAACAAGTTCTTCACCTCACTACCAACAAGATAATGCAAACACATTTAAATTTTCTAAAGCAGAATTTCCTCATCTTTATTTTTTAAAATAATTAATTTTAGAGAGAGTCTCACTCTGTCACCCAGGCTGGAGTACAGTGGCATGATCATAGCTCACTGCAGCCTCCAGCTCCTGGACTCACGCAATCCTCCTGCCTTGGCTTCCAAAGCAGCTGGGACCACAGATGGATGCCACCATGCCCAGCTCCATAATTTCTTAATCTTTAAAGAGGAGAACTCATGGAATTGTTATGGTGCTACAACTAAACCTAAAATTATAGCTTGGAATGCATTTTGTAAAATTTATAGCTCTATTCATGTAATGTAGTATTATATAAATAATGGTTAAAATAACACTTTGTCATTTACTACCATTCCACTTATTACTGTTTCCTACTGCTTTGTTTGGTTCTTTTTAAAAAAATCTGCTTCCACTAGAATGTAAGCTCCAGGATTTGAAGACCTTGTCTGTGTTGCTTTCTACAGTCACCAGCATCTGAAACAGTGCTAAGCACACAGAGACAGTAGGTATTTATTGAATTAATTAATATTTTTGTTAGGAAGTGGGTACAAACGGTTATGAAATAAGTTTTCAAAATGTAATCAATGGTATTCTATTATCAAAATCATCTTGGGTGCTTGCTAGTGGAGAAGACCCATGAAATCAGAAGCTCCACAAGCAAAGTCAGAGAGGAACTTATCAGTTCCAGCTGCAAGTCTCCACAGATGATTCCACCTGTAATAAATGGTATTTACAGAAAAAACAAAAGCCACTCATGAAACCCATACCCATGTAAGGCTTGGTGCCAGCCATGGTGGTAATCTGCATCTCCCTGGGCAGCATGGCAGCAATGTTGAAATCTGTGATGTGCACATGCCCTGCAGAGAGAGAAGAAACACACAGAGAGTTAAGTCCCATTCAACCCAGTGGCACAACCATGCTTCTACCTGAAAGCACCCAATTAGTCTGTTAATTCCTGTAGGTTAGCTGCAGTTGGGTACAGGCAATAAAAGCTCAATGATTCCATCCTCAAAGTCAATATGGTCTTAAGCCAGCAATCCCCCATTACATAATATGCAATGATCAGTCTCTGACTATGAACCTGTAGTTCAGCCTCAGAAAGTTTTACCCTTAGTAGTTAAGAATTTGTGGTCAGGTTATTCTAGTTAGGTAATTTTTGTCTGTTGGTAACATTTTAAGTTAGTTTAGACTATGAATACCATGAAGGAGATAGCCAATGGATACTCAAAGTATCACATTTCCAAACATCACTTATGGATTTTTTTTTTTTTTTTTAAAGAGGCAAATAGGCTAGGTGTGGTAGCTCACACCTGTAATCCTAGCACTCTGGGAGGCTGAGGCGGGTGAATCACTTGAGGTGAGGAGTTTGAGACCAGCCTGGCCAAAATGGTGAAACCCTGTCTCTACTAAAAATAATAATAAACAAACATTAACTGAGTGTGGTGTGGGTGCCTGTTATCCCAGCTACTTCGGAGGCTGAGGCAGGAAAATCACTTGAACCTGGGAGGCAGAGATTGCAGTGAGCCGAGATCATGCCACTGCACTCCAGCCTGGGCAACAGAGTGAGACTCCAATTTAAAAAAAAAAAGAGGCAAATATTATTAATACAAAGCTGGCATGAATGTGGATGCGAATATTTATTTCCTAGCCAAGAAAGCCTCCCTTTTCTCCAAGTTTTTCTAAAATATTTTTGAATATATTTTTTGTCTGATAGTTTAGGCTGGCCTCATCAGTCCCCAGCAAAGTAACTGTTATCAAGGGACAGCAGGGGTGAGGGGAGGGAAATCAACTTTATTTTTTATTTTATTTTATTTAGTTTTTTGAAAGAGTCTTGCTCTGTCGCCAGGCTAGAGTGCAAAGGCGCAATCTCGGCTCACTGCAACCTCTACTTCCCAGGTTCAAGCAATTCTTCTGCCTCAGCCTCCTGAGTAGCTGGGATTACAGGTGCACACCATCACGCCCGGCTAATTTTTGTATTTTTAGTGGAGATGGGGTTTCACCATATTAGCCAGGATAATCTCAATCTTCTGACCTCGTGATCACTTTGGAAGACCTCAGCCTTCCAAAGTGCTGGGATTACAGGTGTGAGCCACCACGCCCAGCCAATCAACTTCATTTTTTAAGGGACTCTCTAATGAGCACTAGATGGGGAGCCAGGAGGCCTGGGTTCTGCCTTGAACTCTGCCCCTAACACATAGTAGCCTTTAAGTCCTTTTCCAAGGCGGATGTAAATTCACCTTTACATAAAAAAGAATGGGTAGACTAAATGATCTCTAGGGGCTCTCTCAGCTTTAACACTCAAAGCAATAGAGTGTGGGTCTAACATTTATATTTGGCAGGGAACACTTTCTATGAGGTGCTCTAGGGTCCCTGCATTTACAGCCAGAGGGAACAAAAGGGCAGTGCCAGAAACTCCAGCAGCCAGGCCTATTATGTTAGCTGTTGGCACGGCAATCATCTGCTTTCAGAGAATCTTGAAGTGTTGGCATTTCCATTTACATGTGTCTGTGGCTTTGATGAGATATAGCTGTAATTGGAGAGCATGTCATCAGCCCACAGTCCACACTCCCCATATCAAACTTAATTGTCTGTTCCCTGATAGTATCCAGCCTGCTGCTAAAGATAAATCCCACTGCCTTTATCACCAGGGCTTTATTCTGTGCAGTGTTTGGTTTTATTCTGTGCAGTGTTTGGTTTTATTCATGTCATGATATTTCAGTAAAGGTAGCACTCACCTAGTTAAAAGGTATTCTTGGCAGAGTGGCACCAATGCCTGATTTCAGTAACTTACCCTGTCATAGCATAGGTTGTCTCCGTTTTTTTCTTTTTTTCCCCATGGGTCCTGCTCATACTGTTGGACCAGTGATTCACAAAGTTTAATACAAATCAGGTGAGTCTGGAGACTGTGGTAAAGAGCCTGTTTCTTGGAGTCAGACTGCCTGGCTTCAAGTCTAGGTTCTACTACTAACTAGCTGCGTTACCTTGAAAAAGCCACTTATTCCTCTCTGTAAAATTGGAAAGATAATCAGTCTTCCTAAGAGGTTATTGGAAAGATTAAATGAAATATGATTACAGGAGACTTAGTAAAGCATTTGGCAAGAAGCGTTTAATTGTTGATATCTGTCATTATCAGCAACTTCAGTGTAGTTTTGCAAAATACATGTGCCTGGGCTTCAGTCTCCTGGAACTCCAGTGGGACTTGTAGGAGAGCCAGGCATCTGTATTAAAAACAACAAATTCCACAGGTGATTCAGATGAGCAGCCAGACATGCAACGGTCTACTTCAGTCTGCAGAGATTTTCTAAGCTGACTCAGCTACAAGATTATCTATGCTCATGTAGAAGTGGAAGAAGTGGAAGGTAGAGAAGGCTTTAGAGCCAACTGATTCCTGCAAATGAAGTCCCCAGACCAGCAGTATCAGTATCACCTGGGAACTTGTTAGATAGGCAAGTTCTTCCCCCCACCCACCCACTCCCCCACCACGAAGCTCTATTATACTAAATCAGAAACTCTGGGGGTTGGGCCCCAATGTTTAAATAACCCCTACAGGTGATTATGAGGCCTAATAAAGTTTGAGATTACAGTTTTAAAAAGGGCCTGGCTTAGCGGAATGTCTCAACTCTGGTAAGTACTCATTACATGTCAGTTGAAAGAATGTTGAATATTTACCTTTTCAGTGTTGTTTACACTTGTGTGATTAATTCAGTTTTCAAAGTGTTGTCGCACAAAGTTTCTTCTTTAGCCCAGTGAGTAGGCCCTATTTTACATATGAGTCATTTATGGCTAAGTTCAGAAGGCTCAAAAGTTACAGAGCTGGAGTTAAGACCTAGAATTTTGTCTAGGATCCCTTTGTTAAGCTATGAATCTCCCAAAAACTTTGTGCGCTGTATCACAAGACCAAAGAACTGAATAAACTAAAACAATTACTTTCTGATTAGCTGAGGGTTCTTTTCCACTGCCAGGATGCCTAGTAAAGAACAGGGAGAAATTGCTTGAGGGTAGTGTTCTACTGGATCTTCTAGCCTGGTGCTTTTGAGCTAAACAATGACAGCAGAACTTCACAGAGTGCTGGCCCTAAGCCTCAGTTCCAGGTCCAGCTGCAGCCATGCCTTGCTTTTGCTTACCATGGTGACCTATCTGCCAGGTTGCCTTCTGTGTTTTGAAAATGAATTTGAGTGCTGGATCACAGGAGAAGTTTCAGTCTCCTGCTGATTGAAGGACACAGGAATTGCCTTGGGAAGGAAGGACTTCTCTGGCTTCTTTCATAGGCCCAGGCCTTGAGTGAGCCTTAGAGCAGAGTTTCTCAACTTCAGCACGATTGAAATCTTGGACCTGATAATTCATCGCAGTGAAAACTGTCCTGTGCATTGTAGAATGTATGCTAGCATCCCGGCCTCTACCTACTAGCTGCTGGTAGCACCTCCCAACCCTGGCTGGAATCTTGATAATCAAAAATGTCTCCAGACATTACCAAATGTCTCCTGCAGGGAGAAGCAGTAGAGCAAAATCACACCCACCTGAGAATCACTGCCTTAGTGAAGAGTTTTTCAGGTGCAAGCCTCAGAACTTCCTAATTTACCATCCTAGGAGAGGGTTTCTGCCTCTTCTTTTTACCTCTGTTGCTTGGGACAGAGAATCACATAAAAAATCTGAATTCATCTTATGATGTCATTGAATTCAGCCATCATTGCTGTCATTTACACTCTTTCTTACTGCCCCTGTTCACAGCCTGAGGATCTCTGTTATCAACATAGTACTCTAAGGCACCACAAAAGTTGGCTTTGCTCCCAAATTTTAAGTCTCTCCTACTTGCAGACATTTAGAATATTTGCCCCCACATTTTTCTGAGATGCTTACTAAAAATGCATACCTCTAGGTACTACCTAGGGGGTGATTATCTGGGCATAAGTTACAGTATTCTACACTATATGTTGTTTTAAAAGGGCACGGTCCACTTTATTTTCTGGCACATTTTGAGACATTGCAACGGGAAGACCGTCAAGATTGTAGCCTCAATTCTTTCTCACCTCCCCAGACTGAATTTTTGCCTCTATTCCTTGTGACTGGATGGTATTAAGAAACCTAAGTGATAGATGATGACATAATTGTCATTTTCTCAGATATGTCAGGCAGACATTACTGTTTCTGTAATTGTAGCATTTCCTGAGTTAGAAAAATACAAGAATTTTAGACACTATGGAATTGATAGAATTGGATGGGGTATTTAAATTGGTAGGAAATGAAAATATACATTAGGACAGTTTGTCAGGTGTCACCTAAGACCTAATGCTACCTTGGCACTAAACTAGTAAATGGGACATTTGGGAGAACAGTACGGATGTGCTCTAAGTTAAAAACATTTTTTAAGGCAAATTCTGATGTACAAGGAATATTTATTCATAGTGGATTTCCCATTTTACAATCAGTCTTTTCAGATAAATATAAAGAATATGAATCAAAAATAAAAAGTTTCTGCCTATTATTGAGTGATGCTGCATTAAAATGTAAGCAACAAGGTGTGATACACAGCTCACTTGTAGGGATGGGCATAGGAGGCACCAGAGACATGGGGGTTACCCTTCACAGTGGCTAAAATTTCCACACAAGAGGCCCATGTGACAGCCCATCAGGGATGAAATATTATAAATGAGGATGGAGAAGACAAGTGAGGTCTTCAAATATGAGCTCCACATGGAAAATCACACCAGCAGAGACTCTGAAAGGCAGGCATTGATTTGTGGTCCAGCTGATTCCCCACAAGATCAGCTCTACATAATGAGCTCTGGGGGAGGTGAACAACAGGAATTTATTCATTGAAAAGTGGTTAGTTATGTTCCTTAAGTAATGTTTAAGAGTCCTACTTTTTGAGAGTCTGAAGAAACAGAAAGTAAATAACTTCAAAAAAATATTTTCTCCAGAAAGAGATCCCTAAGACAATGTTTAGAAAAAGGCTCTCAGTGTTTTTTGTTTGCTTGCTTCTGTACCATTCATACACAATCTTTCCCAAAGCAATTGATTTTCAAATTGAGTTCAGTATAGGAATATAATATAGAAAAGCCTCTTCTTAATTCACTGACCAAATTAAAAAAAGAAAAATACCTTGAGAATGAAAGCAGTCATTGTAAATAAGATACCAGAAAACAAGGGCAGACTGAGACTATCTCTCCGGCACATTGGAATGGTGGCTTGTACAGAGCCCCAGCTCGACCGAGAATAAAATGCCATGACTGTGCCCTCGCCCCCCGCACACATGAAAGACAGCAGAATGTACCCCAGAAAGTGTAGTTACCTGAGGAAGAAGGGATAAACAAAATTGTTTAAACACAAGAGCTAACAAGTAGACAAGCAGAATATTTGTTATATCACTTCTGAAACCAAAATAATTATTTGGGAAAGACAGCTTTTACAGATTCTATCTGGTAGAGATTTGGTAAATACAAGGTATGTGTCAGCAGAGACAAAGCCACATAAAACAAGACGAAGCAGTCCCAGCTTCCTTTCCAAGGAAAGAAAGCCATGACTACCTCATAAGAATTGTACTAATATTAGACTTTTATTGAGTGTCAGTTCTTTGCACCAAGTACTTTACACATATTAGGTCAGTCTTTACAATGTCCCTAAGATATAAGTATTCTTTTGATCCCTGAAAAACTAAGAAAAAGTTTAGGCAACTTGCCAAAGCTATCAGAGCTAGTAAATGAGTGAAGTGTGTTTTGAATCAAGGCAATCTGACTCCAGAATTCACATTCTTAACCACACTTACACAATTCATCTTTTGCAAGGGTAGTCTCTAAGGGTGGTTAAACTTGAGGATTAATTGATTTCTTCACCTTTTTCCTCATCTGCAATCACCAAGTTGCCAAGAAAATGAGGAGGGGGGGAAGAAGTTGACTGAAGGAGAACAGGATGCCTTCATGATAGAAATGAGACAAAGCCATGGATGAGGCCTGGGATGAAAACACTGTTCTCTGAATAGAGGATAAAGCTTGAAAAGTGTTGGATTGATAGGACCTATATGCCTCCATTCAGGGCCTCTATAAATGGTGGAGCAGCAGAAATCATGCACAAAGGCACCCAACTGAGGCAGCAAGTGAGGACAAAACCTCAACCTGGGTTCTCCTTGGTGGGCCATGTGCTGCCAGGAAGCTGTGGTGGACAGAGGGGAGCACTTTCCCTAAGTTGCACAAAGGTGGCCTCTATACACTAGAAGAGAGGCTAGTGGTAACTGTCCTTTCCCCCTACAAAAGACAGGGTCTCTCTATGCTGCCCAGACTGGATTCAAACTCCTGGGCTCATAGGATCCTCCTGCCTCAGCCTCCCAAGTAGCTGGTACTACAGGTGCCTGCCACTGCCCAGCTCTGGATAGCTGGTATTTTAATGAAAGTCACCTTCATGCTAAGTCTCACCATTGCTCACATTTCTGAGAATCAGAGACTCTGTTTTCAAATGTCAGAAGCAGTAAAGGTAAGGAAGAAATAAGGCATCGGAAGAAAGTGGAAAAAATCTTTTTGGACAGTTCATAAATAAGTAATGTCACTGAGCATTGAAATTAGAGGTCATATACCAGTGTTTCTTAGCCCTCTGAGCACAGGTGGGATCAGGCAAATCAGGCTCAAAACTAGGTAAATAAATAATGAACAATAGATGGTACTTGGAGTTTCAGTTCCACTTGCAAATCCTTTTTGTAAAAGTTGAATAAGGAGCTTTTAAGATTTAGGACTCTCCCAATTTAGCAGCCTTCTAAAGACGTAACAAAGATCATATTGACACTGTTAACATTTATATCATACAGGCTGTGTGCCTTACAAGTCTTACCTAATGTTCCAATGAATCCAAATTTACATGAAAATAAATGTTATGATGAAATTATACACAATCACTGCGGGCTAAAGCTTACTCTAGAGGACATAGTTAATCAGTAGTTCTTGAAATTCAGCATTCACTTATCACCATCTTGATTATTGCCATATCCTTATATCACAAATATGGATAACACACTTTTATCCCTTTTATATTTTTCTTTAAACTAACTGATTTTTTTTTTCAAACTGAATATTTTTTGACATGAAGTTTTGCTCTTGTTGCCCAGGGTGGAGTGCAATGGTGCAATCTCTGCTCACTGCAACCTCTGCCTCCTGGGTTCAAGCGATTCTCCTGCCTCAGCCTCCCAAGTAGCTGGGATTACAGGCACCTGCCACCACGCCCAGCTAACTTTTGTATTTTTAGTAGAGATGGGGTTTCACCATGTTGGTCAGGCTGGTCTTGAATTCCTGACCTCAGGTGATCCACCTGCCTCAGCCTTCCAAAGTGCTGGGATTACAGGTGTGGGCCATGGGACCTGGACTCAAACTGAAATTTTTAAACAGAAAACTTGATATCTCTTCTGAGATATATTGGTATGTATTATGTGCCAGCAAAGACAAAGCCACATAAAAGAAGATGAAGCAGTTCCAGCTTTCTTTCCAAGGGGGAGAAAGCCATGACCACCTCATAAAAATTATGCTAATATTAGACTTTTATTAAGTGATTTATTTGTGACAGTCACTGCATCAAGTACTTTACACATAATATGTTAGTTTTTACAATGACCCTAAGATATAAGTATTCTTCTGTGATATCAACTAAATATAAAAACCAGTTTGCAAATTTAAAAGCAGTTTGCCTTTTATAAGAAGGAATGCATAGAAATAGATGCAATGAGAACAAAATAATGTCACTAATGTCTAGGTAGATGCTATTGCTGGTCAAATGCCCTCATCTTGAGGCCTCCATATCATGGAAAACATAGGTGATTGTGTGTTATATTAAGGTTAACACTAAAAAATTGTGATGGTTTTCTTGAAGAAATATGGTAGTGAAAGCAAACTGAGTAGAATATGACTTTCTCAGTAGGTAAATTCAATGTTACTTAAGGGTATATTGTTGTACTATACCCTGCCATAAGTAATAAAGTTCCCCCATATTGTCTATGAGGAGTTTATACGTAGAGCTCAACTGAATATAGCAAAATACCTTTTCCATGTGTAATACTCCTCTGCTGGGAATAATCAACTTTTCTACGAGCATGTCATGTTGTTGATTGCAAACAAATAACTCACCATGTTCATCAAGTAAAATATTGTCAGGCTTCATATCCCTAGAGAAGTAAAAAGAAAAAACAAAGTTGCTCACAATAAACAGAACTAAGGGGTACGGGCAAAAAAAGTGCTTAAGAAAGCTAACTAGAGTTGAAACAATGTACTAGCCCCTCAATACTCATCTTCTCATTCAATTCTCACAGTATTTTTATGAGACAGAAATCCCCAATTTCTAAATTAGAAAATCGAAGCTGAATCCAAGGTCACAGAGCTAGTAAGTGGAAGAACTGGGCTCTGAACCAGGGCCTCTCTCATTCAAAACCTCAGACTCTTAATTTCCTATAGCATATTGGATCTAAGCATGTAGATATTGGTCCATTGGATCACATAAAGCATTTACATTGCCATGAAGTAGTGTTAGTAGTATCAAGCATCATTTTCTTGTGTAACTAGAGTTACACAGATGATGTAAACTTAAAGACTATAAATGGGAAAAATATGATTGATAATGTAGTTATATAACCACCCCATCTCACTTCATCTCCTCACATCCACACCTGCTGTTCCTTTGCCTGAATTCGAGTCCTCCCATCACTGCACTCAGACAATACAGATTCACTCTCAACCTCACAGCACAGATGCTACTTCCTGCAGGGAACCTTCCTGATTTTTCAGTTATGGGTCAAATCCCCTGCCTGCATGTATTCAGACCACACGGGATGCTTCTTCCACCATAACGTTTATCACACTTTATCACACACTTGGTTCTGTTTATTGATACAGGACTTGTTGCTCATTAATATTTTTAAGTAAAGAGTAAGCTGACAATCCGAGTCTGTCAAAGATTAAGGTACCTTTCTTCTAGCAGCATGAAAGCCACTTGACTAGGCTAAAAATGTGTTCCCAAACCTGTTCTTCTTCCACCATAACATTTATCACACACTTGGTTCTGTTTATTGATATGGGACTTGTTACTCATTAGCATTTTTAAATAAAGAGTAAGCTGACAGTGTTGGCCTGTCAAAGAGTAAGGTAACTTTATTCTAGCAGCATGAAAGCCACTTGGCTAGGCTGAAAATGTGTTCCCAAAACCTGCTTCAGAATTTCTTCCATAATGGATTCTATGAATTTTGGCTGAAGGGCTTTAATGGTACATTAGGGAAAGGCAGTAAAAATCTGAGAGTGGAAAAGTGAGGGCTGTTATAAACCAAAATGAGATTCTTTGATTTAGGAGTGTTCCTTACCACAATATTCACGAAGGCTTTGAAAACTCTTATCGTTCTATCCTCCAAGTATTAACTATCAAACTACTCCCTTCATTGGAAGAAGGTGGGTTTTGTGCTCACCTATGCATTATTTTTACTTTACTATTCTATTTTTTTCAGTTATTTTAAAATAAAAATTGTGTGAATTTAAAGTGGCCAACATGATACTTTGATAGACACACACATAGTGAAATGACTACTGTCTAGTGATTTAACAATCCATCTACTCACATAGCTACCTTTTTTTTTCCTTTGTGGTAAAAGCACCTTAAATCTACTCTTAACAAATTTCTAGTATATAGTACAATGCTACTAACTATAGTTATCTTGCTGTACATCAGTGTGTGGAAGACTGGTCCAAATCTTTTCACTAACTATCTTAAGAATAATAATAATTAAATAACTATAGGTCTTGTAACACCCTAAAAAAAAATCCTGGCCATGCACAGTGGTGTGTACTTGTAGTCCCAGCCACTTAGGAGGTAGAGGAGGGAGGATCACTTAAGCCCAGGAGTTTGAGGCTGCACTGCACTATGATCGTGCCTCTGAATAGCCACTGCACTCCAGCCTGGGCAACATAGTGAAATCCTGACACAAAAAATTTTTCTGATCTGCAAATTTTCCAAGTGGATCATGAACTCCTTGATGTCCAGGGATAATTTCTTGTTTAATATCATATTCTATCCCAGTGCCTGATGGTCAGTAAATGAAGAATTTAATTTACTGGAAGAGGAAATTCCAGTGCACTTAAGAAGGCTGATCCTAACAGTATTTACAGAGCATTGTGGCACACCATCAAATATTCTCTGCAGCATAAAGCTAGAGATAAACCAGGTGTTGGGCTTTTTCTACCTCTTTCAGATCTGCATCCAATGAGCATCAAGTACTGTTTGCCAGGTGAGAAAGAGGCCCAGAGGAGCCCTACCCAGGATGGATGAGAGTTGAGTGAGGTAAGACCAGTGTAAAATTTCTTGGCCTGAATTTATGAGAACTTACTGGGAGAAATTAATTGCTGTGGATTTGACATTTTATTAGCTTTCTTTTAAATCCCTGAGTACCATTTTTCTTGTTTATTGACTCTATACATCATTGTGTTCACTACTTTTCCCAGAAACTACTTTGAAATGTAATAATACAGAGATCAGAGAGGGAACAATTAGTTTAATGTGATAATTCTTACTTAAATCTTATATTCATTTATTCATCAGATATTTACCTACTTTGGTAGGTCACTGTAGTAAGATATGTAAAACACAAAGATAAATGAGACAGAGTTCCCTCAGGGATGGAGATCATGAGAAAGCTTCATAAAGAACCATGACACAGAATGGGAAGGGAGTATTTTTACCACATATTCAGAGAAGGAATATGAGAAAAATTTAAGAAAAATGTATAAGTGAATTTGTAAACATAAAAATGAGTTACCTAAGCTTAGGTTCTAACTACATATTTTCTCCAAAATATAGTAGGGTCTTATCTAATTCATTACAGGGTAAATTGCAGAATGTAAGGTTGTTTATTCACAAACCAGGAGAGAGAAAATGAAACCTAGGGTGCGGTATTAAAATTCCTACTAAAGCAAGTTGAGATTTTTTATTTTTAAATTTTAGCACCACTTCTTTACATTTTCAGTCTTCTCAAGTAAATGTAAGTATGAAGTAACTCACAAAATGTTTTTTTTCATTGAAAGCAGTCTATAATGTATTTTAACTTAGTGGCTAATAAATATGGATATGCTTCAAAATCACCTGGGGAGATTTGAACAGTGTGGATTCTCTTGTCAGGGGCATTTAAACCAGAGTGACTTCATCTTGAATGGGTGAGATAGGAGTTTAGGAATCAGTAGGAGTGGTTTTGAAAGGTACAGGTCACAAAGACCCCGCTGATAGAATAAGATGCAGTAAAGAAGCTGGCCAAAACCAAGATGGTGACAAAGGTGATCTCTGGTCATTCTCACTGCTCACTATATACTAATTATAACACATTAGCATGCTAAAAGACACTCCCACCAGCACCATGACAGTTTACAAATGCCTTGGCAATGTCTGGAAGCTACCTTATATGGTCTAACCCTCAGTTCTGGGAATTCCCCATTCCTTTCCCAGAAAACTAATGAATAATCTGCTCTGGGCTTAGCATATGATCAAGAAATAACCATAAAAGTAGCCAGCTAGCAGCTTTTGGAGCTGCTCTGCCTATGGAGTTGCCAACCTTTTATTCCTTTACCTAAATAAACTTCTTCCACTTTATCAGCTTGCTCTTGAATTCCTTCCTGCATGAAGCCAAGAACTCATGTGGCTTCCCACCCACTTTTGAGGTGTACCCCGTGATACTCTGACCTAGCTTAGTCCTAAGGCATTAGACTCTCTGTTTAAGACTTGCTCAGGCATCTGTCTTAAACAAAACAGAATCCTCTAGGGCATTCTAGTGTGCAGTCATGTTCAGGAAGGCTGTCTAGGCATTGTCCAAATCCAAAAACGTCAATCTCATTTTTAAATACGAACCTCTTAAAAGCTTATCTATGGTTTCTGCCAAAGGTAAATTAAAAGATTTATTCAGGAATCCCCATTTGAATTTATATGATTCAGCAAAAGAAAACACCAAGTTATGTACAATAAATTGTGTATGGAAAAAAAAACTTATCTATGAATGAAAAGGTGTTGAAAAAGTGTAACACATAATTTGTCAACAAATTCTTTGGTTAAAATATATGTGGAGGTCTTTTATGACCAACATATTTGTGTTAGTTTATTCTCACATGCCTAATGAAGACGTAACCAAAACTGGGTAATTTATAAAGAAAAAGAGGTTTAATGTACTCATAGTTCCACATAGTTGGGGAGGCCTCACAATCATGGTGGAAGATGAAGGCAGAGCAAAAGGACCTCTGACATGGCAGCAGCAAAAGAGCATGTGGAGGGGGAACTGCCCCTCATAAAACCATCAGATCTCACAAGACTCACCCACTATCACGAGAACAGCATGGGAAAAAGCCTACCCCCATGACTCAGTTCTCCAGGTACCTCCCATGACATGTGGGGATTATGGGAGCTATAATTCAAGATGAGATTAGGGTGGGGACACAGCCAAACCATATCATTCTGCCCCTAGCCCCTCCCGAATTTCAGGTTCTCATATTTCAAAATGAATTATAACTTCCCAACAGTCCCCCAAAGTCTTAACTTATTTTAGCATTAACTCAAAAGTCCACAGTCCAATGTCTCATCTAAGATAAGGCAAGTCCCTTCTGCCTATAAGCCTGTAAAATCAAAAGCAAGTTAGTTAATTCCTAGATACAATGGGGTTACAGGCATTGGGTAAATATACCCATTCCAAATGAGAGAAACTGGCTGAAACAAAGGGACTACAGGTCCCATGCAAGTCTGAAGTCCAGCAGGGCAGTATAATCTTAAAGCTCTAAAATGATCTTATTTGACTTCATGTCTCACATTCAGTTCATGCTGAGGTAGGAAGTGGGCTTCCACAACCTTGGGCAGCTCCACCCCTGTGGCTTTGCAGGGTACAGCCCTGCTCCTGGCTGCTTTCATGGGCTGGCATTGAGGGTCTGCAGCTGTTCCAGGCACATGATGCAAAATGTTGGCAGATCTGCCATCCTGGGGTCTGGATGATAGTGGCTTTCTTCTCACAGCTCCACTATGCAGTACCCCAGTGGGGACTCTGTGTGGGGGTTCCCACCCCACATTTCCCTTCCACAATGCCCTAGCAGAGGTTCTCCATAAGGGCTGTGCCCCATAGAACACCTCTGCCTGGACATCCAGGCATTTCCATATATCCTCTGAAATCCAGGCGGAGGTTCCCAAACCTCAATTCTTGACCTCTGTGTATCCACAAGCCTAACATCAAGTGTAAGCCACCAAGACTTGGGGCTTGCACCCTCTGAAGCAATGGTCTGAGCTGTACCTTGGCCCCTTTAGAAATAGCCTGGATGCAGGGCAGCAAGTCCTGAGACTACACAAAGCAGGGCCCTGGGCCCAGCCCATGAAACCATTTTTCCTTCTAAGACTCAGGGCTTGTGATGGGAGGGGCTACCTCTGACATACCCTAGAGACAGTTTCCCTATTGTCTTGGCAATTAACATTTAGCTCCTCATTACTGACGCAAATTTCTGCAGCCAGTTTGAATTTCTCTTCAGAAAATGAGTTTTTCTTTTCTATTGCATCATCAGGCTGCAAATTTCCTGAACTTTTATGCTCCGCTTTTCTTTTAAACATGAGTTCCAATTCCAAACCACATCTTCGTGAATGAATAAAACTAAATGCTTTTAAGAGCACCCAAATCACATCTTGAATGCTTTGCTGCTTAGAAGTTTCTTCTGCCAGATACCCTAAATCATCTCTCTCAAGTTCAAAGTTACACAGATTTCCAGGGCAGGGGGCAAAATGTCACTAGTCTCTTTGCTAAAGCATAGCAAGAACCACTTTTGTTCTAGTTCCCAAAAAGTTCCTTATCTCTACATGAGGTCATCTCAGCCTGGCTTTTTTGTTCATGTCACTATAAGCATTTCTATCAAAGCCATTTAACAAGTCTCTAAGAAGTGCCACACTTTCCCACATTATCCTATCTTCTTCTGAGCCCTCCAAACTGTTCTAACTCCTGCCTGTTACCCAGTTCCAAAGTTGCTTCCACATTTTTGGGTATCTTTACAGCAGCACCCCACTCCCCATACCAATTTGCTTTGTTAGTCTATTCTCACACTGCTAATAAAGACATATCCAAGACTGGGTAATTTATAAGGAAAAAGAAGTTCAGTGGACTCACAGTTCCACATGGCTGGGGGAGCCCTCACAATCATGGCGGATGGCAACAGAGGAGCAAAGGCACCTCTTACATGGTGACTGCCAAGAGACTGTGTGCAGAGGAACTACCCCTCATAAAACCATCAGATCTCAAGGGACTCACATGCTATCAAAAGAACAGCATGGGAAAAACCCACCCCTATGACTCAATTACCTCCCCACTGGGTTCTTCTCATGACAAGTGGAGATTAAGGGAGCTACAATTCAAGATGAGATTTGGATGGGGACACAGCCAAACCATATCAATATCATAAGCAGATAGCTAATGATGAATTCCTTCTTACTTGTTATTTATCATTCTTGGTGACTTCAATGTGTACATGAATGCTCCATCCAACAACCCGGCCTCTCAGTTTTTTGACTTACCTCCAATAATCTTCATCCATCCCACACCAATAGTTTACTTATTCTCACTTCCTTAATCATCCCCTTATCATAACTATAGCATAGCCCCAACCAGCATAGCCTTCTATCTAATACAATTTCCAAACTGGCATATCTATCACACTAAGACCACCAATTATTGGCCTTGTCAGTTTTTCTTTATACATCAAAACTCTCATATCTTCAATTCCTGTCCATAGTTTACTTTTAACCTTCTTTGTAAGAATGCTTAATTCTCTTAACCCCCAACCCCCGCTAGGATGTAAGTTCTAAGTGAAAGGACTTCTTTTCTGTATTGTTCAATGCAGCAGCCCCTGGACTCATAAAAGTACCCAAGAATAAAGTACGCACTTGAGTAACTGTTTGTCATAAAAATGAATGAATCTTGCCCACCCAACCCCCACTTTCTCAAATTCTTAGAATACAAAGCCCTGCATGTCTTTTTCCCCTAAGAAGAAAAAACAAAACGACACAACCAATCTCCACCCCCAAACAACCCAAACAAACCCTGTGTGCCAAATGCCAACTAAGAGTTTCTAGTAAGTGTATGTGTGTGTATTAGAGTGAGAGTAATAAAATGGCCAACTAAGAGTTTCTAGTAAGTGTATGTGTGTGTATTAGAGTGAGAGTAATAAAATGGCCAACTAAGAGTTTCTAGTAAGTGTACGTGTATGTATTAGAGTAAGAGTAATAAATAAGAAGTGATTTCTGCCTTTTACGAGTCT